>CM060919.1:71049375-72466250 GCA_030737875.1 Allium sativum
CAAGAGGGAAGAACGAGGGAGCAGATCGGAGTGGAAGCACGAACTGGAAGGGAGATGGCACCCGACCCGACCCGGAGGAGGACACCCGACCCGACCCGAAGTGGAATACCCGACCCGAACCAATGCGACGCTGTGGACCCGAACCGAACCGCTACAGGAGAAGACTACGAACCGACCCGAAGTAGAGGACCCGACCCGAACCGATGGCTAGAGGGAGAACCCGACCCGACCCAGTATTGACCAATAACCCGAGATGCAAAGGTAGTCCAATATGGGAAGTTAGAGCTCAGGATCCAGTTGGGAACCGATGAGTTCACTTCATGATTGGGCTTTGCTGCGGGACGTGTGCCAAGGGGCAGTCGATGTCTATGACTTTGGATCACTATGCATGGGAGGTACGTGAACGGATTCAGGGCCACAGTGGCCTAGGTACGACTAAAGGGCTGTAAACCAATGAAGTGGGGTCGTTTGTAAAGATTTGGTCATGACTCCATGTGGTAAGCTTGGTAGTAGCAGTAGTTGTACAAGTCGAACTCCGTCACTACTTCGATGGGTCTAGTGATTGACAGTGGTGGACATCGTATGCTTTACGCATTGAGCGAGAGATGATCCGGAGACGAGCAGGAGGCTTCCACGTAATATATATAGTATTCTCCCTGAGTTGTTGAAGATCACTGCTTGGGCATTAGTGGTGCATCTTCTACATTAGCTTTCTTTTGTTTTAGAGACAGTAAATTTGGAAAGTTGTAATAAGCTATATTTGGATTTCCGCTGCTATGTTGGTTTAGTTTTCAGCTTATGCACTGTCTCGCCTGTTTTATGTCAAGTATATTATTATTATATTTTGCTCCATGCGCTGTGAGATATTCTACAGGTTCCTTGATTAGTTTATTCCCTTCTTTCTTTTCTTCTGGCGACCGTTCCGTGCTGGTCGGGCATGTGTACAGCGCACTTTCGGAGGAAATGCCGACTGGTGCGGGGCGGGCCGTCACACTTGGTATCAGAGCTCTAGGTTGCGTTGTTAACCTAGGGAAAGACACTAGGGAGAGATAGTGTATGTATACGAGAGAGCGTATTTGTGATTACTTTGGTTTTTAAAAGCTATATATATACTATTAGTAGTATAAGAATGAAGTCGTGCTGCACTAGCACCACTACGGGGTCGTTAATCGTTTCCTTTTTCAGATTGACGATGAGCCGATATGTTAGAGGTACCGGTAGAGGGGCCAATAATGGGAATGATGTTGACATGAGGACGATGTTTACTGACCTCATGAGAGAGATGCTTAGGGATGTGCAGAGGGCAGCTCCCAATGGTGGAAATGGTGATGGTCCAATAGTGCAGGCGCCGAGAGTCGACTTCGCCAAGCTGAATAAGGATTATACTAGCCTTGGTTGGAAGCCATTCCATGGAACGGAGTTGGCTACGGATGTTCAGGATTGGTTGGATAGTTGCGAACGTATCTTCGAGGACTTGGGTATCGAGGATGCGATGAAGAGAAAGCTAGCGTCCCGTCAGCTGCAAGGGCGGGCAATGAATTGGTGGAATGCTAAAAAGGCAGCTACTCCCGAATATCAGATTACTTGGGAGCAGTTTAAGGTCCGCTTTAGCGAGAAGTTCATTCCAGCTGCTCAGAAGTCAGTGCTATTTAAGAAATTCTTGGAGCTCAAACAGAATGGCAGGGCTGTCTCAGAGTATATTGCTGAATTCGACACTTTGTCAAAATATGGTTTATATCTTATTGATACTGCCGAGAAGAAGAATGAGAAATTCATCACTGGTTTGGATCAGTACTTGGGGGAAAGGCTTATTAACCACATCGATGAGACGTTTGAATCGATTGTGGGGAATGCATTAAGATCAGAAAGTCTCTACCCTAAGCCGAAGACTGAGGTTGCATCCGCAGATGAGCCAAAGCCACAAGCAAGTGGTGGAGGAAAGGGTGGTTCCCAGAATAAGAGAAAGCAGAATCAGACTAAGGATAGCCAGAAGAAAAAGAATAAGCAAGATGTTGAGTGCTTCAGCTGTGGTAAGAAGGGCCATTATGCTAGTAATTGTCGGGCCAAGCCAGTGGATAGCAAGTGCTTCAACTGTGGCCAAATGGGACATCATAAGTACAAGTGTCCGCAACCCCCTAAAGAAAAACAAATGGTGAACTTAATGTTATTCCTTCTTCGTCGAATGCCCCAACTGCGGTGGAGAAGGGAAAGAATGTCATCATTCAAGGTATGCTTTCTGTTTGTGATGTTCCTGTTAGAGTTTTGTTTGATACCGGAGCTTCCAGTTCTTTCATATCTAGTGACCTGGTAGATAGGTTGGGATTGGAGCCCGAGATTGTCGATAGACCTTTAGTAGTGACGAACCCGATTGGTGGTTCGACTAGCCTTAGCATGATTTGTCGTAATGTGGTCTTATCGAGTCATGGATGCATGTTTATTTGTGATTGCTTTGTTTTGGGCTTTACTGGGTTCGGCATTATTTTGGGAGTAGATTGGCTCCGAAGATACGGGGTGGTGGTAGACTGTGAGGGCTTTTTAGTGACAGCTAGAGCGGATGATGGGCGGAGGATAGTGTTTGGTGGTCTACCCAGTGAGGGGTTATTGGCTAGTTTTCTAAACTCCCTCGACATTCCGCATAGTGAGTTGTCAGGTTTGCTCATGGTTGGCCAGTATCCGGATGTTTTCGAAGAAGTGACCAGGCTTCCACCACACCGAGAGATTGAGTTCCGTATTGATTTGGTAAAAGCTGCCAGACCTATAGTGACGCCACTTCGTCGTATGGCACCAAGGGAGCAGCGAGAGCTCGAGGTGCAAGTCAGCGATCTTTTGAAGAAGGGATTTATCAGAAGGAGTGTTTCTGAATGGGGAGCACCAGTTGTGTTTGCTATCAAGGCGGATGGTTCCCTTCGTTTGTGTGTAGACTACCGCGAGTTGAATAAAGTGACGAGGAAGAATAAGTATCCTCTACCGCGGATAGATGATTTGTTCGATCAGTTGAGTGGCGCGAGAGTATTTTCTCAGTTGGATCTCGCGACAGGTTTTCATCAGCTTAGAGTGAAAGCTGAGAGTATAGCTAAAACGGCATTTCGGACGCCGTCTGGATTTTATGAGTGGTTGGTCATGCCATTCGGGCTGACCAATGCCCCAGCATATTTTGTGGATCTTATGAATAGGGTATTCAGAGATCAGTTGAATAAGTTTGTCCTTGTGTTCGTTGATGATATTTTGGTCTACTCGAGGACAGAGGAAGAACACAAGGAACATTTAAGAATAGTGATGGAGGTATTGAGAAAACACCAATTGAAAGCAAAGTTTTCTAAGTGTCACTTCTGGAGGAGGGAAGTGAGGTTCTTGGGCCATGTTGTATCAGAAAATGGTATTGCCGTGGACCCGGCAAAGGTGGCTACGGTACAGGATTGGCCTACGCCCAAGAATGCGACAGATGTAAGAAGTTTCTTGGGGTTAGCTGGATATTATCGTAAGTTTATCCAAGGTTTCTCCAAGATAGCAGCACCATTGACCCAGTTGACCAAGAAGAATTAAGCTTTTGTCTGGGATGAAAGGTGCGAGAATGCATTCAAAATTCTAAAGGACAAGTTGACAAGCGCACCAGTGTTAGTCATTCCTAAGGGGAATGAAGAGATGACGGTATACACGGATGCTTGTGGTACCGGACTGGGTGCTGTATTGATGCAAGGCGGTAGGGTTGTAGCTTATGCAAGTCGGCAATTGAAACCGCACGAGAAAAGATACCCTACCCATGATTTGGAATTGGCAGCGATCGTGTTCGCATTGAAGATGTGGAGACACTATCTCTTGGGAGAAAGATTTGAGCTGTTTACAGATCATAAGTCGTTGAAGTATCTCTTCTACCAGAAGGATTTAAATCTCCGACAACAAAGGTGGTTAGAATTCTTGGCTTCCTATGATTTTGACATAGCATATACACCGGGAAAGGGAAATGCGGTGGCTGATGCATTGAGTAGGAGACATGCCATCTTAGGGGCTATGTTTCTAGAATGGAAGCAACTGAAGTATATCGCGGGGTTTGATTTCAGACCAGAGTGCGAATTGAATCCAGAAATGTTAGCAAGTTTGACGATCAGACCCACTTTGATTGAGCGGATCGACTCTAGTCAGAGGGACGATCCTAACCTATTGGAAATCATCTCCAAGTTAGAGATGGTTATCGATAAGGAGATGAACAAGTATGGGCTTGATCGAGATGGATGGCTTAGAAAGAATGGAAAGCTTGTTGTACCCAATGTCAATGGATTGAGAGATGAAGTGCTTAGAGAGTGTCATCACTCGAAACTGACTATACACCCCGGTGGTAATAAGATGCATCGAGATATGAAGCAGACCTACTACTGGGAAGGGATGAAAAGCGACATTGGGAAGTTTATATCCAAATGCATGAATTGCCAGCTAGTTAAAGCCGAGCAAAAGAAGCCTACTGGGTTGTTACAGCCATTAGAAATCCCCGAATGGAAATGGGAGCAAGTCTCGATGGATTTCATCGATGGTTTACCAAGGACTAGATCGGGACATGATAGCATTTGGGTAATCGTGGATCGATTGACTAAGAGTGCAAGATTCATACCAGTCAAATCGACCAGAACGGCAGCCAAGTTGGCAGAATTGTATATGAAGTGGGTAGTGAGATTTCAAGGAGTACCTAAAAGCATTGTGAGTGACCGAGACCCGTTGTTCACTAGTGGGTTTTGGAAGAGCTTACAAGAGGCTCTAGGGTCAGAATTACATCTCAGTACCACATATCATCCTCAGACCGACGGTCAGACGGAGAGGGTGAATCGTATTTTGGAAGATCTCTTGAGAGCGTGTATATTGGATTTTGGTGGATCATGGGATGACCATTTGCATCTAGTAGAGTTTGCATATAATAATAGCTACCAATCCAGTATCGGTATGGCTCCGTTTGAAGCTTTGTACGGAAGACCCTGCAACTCACCATCATGTAGGATAGAGACTGGTGAGAAGTTTATGCTTGGACCAGATGTGGTGAGGGAAACTTCAGATAAGATTAAGATCATTCAACAAAGAATGAAGGCTGTCTAAGATAAGCAGAAGAGTTATGATGATAAGAGGAGAAGAGACTTAAAATTCTCCGTTGGTGACTTGGTGTTTGTCAAGATTTCTTTGTTGAAGAACGTGATACGATTTGGCAGGAGAGGCAAGTTAGCACCAAGATTTGTTGGCCCATTCCCTGTTCATGAACTAGTCGGGAATTTGGCGTATAGAATTGACTTACCAGAGAAGATGGCGGGAGTTCACAATGTATTTCATGTTTCCCAACTAAGGAAGTTCGTTCACGACTCAGATATGACTATTTCACCTGATCAGTTGGAGGACTTCGAAGTAGAACCCGAGGCGGTTGGGAACCGCAAGCCGGCCCGTATTGTTGAACACGACATGAAGCAACTTAGAAGGAAGGCGGTGGAGCTAGTCAAGGTTCAGTGGGGCGAGGACGAGAATGATTGTACTTGGGAGACAGAGGAGAACATTAGGAAGACACACCCAGAACTCTTTGCCTGGTAAGATTTTGACTTCGATTTAGTTTTCTGCATGCTATGATAGGCTTGTTTGCTTGTTTTACATGTTTGGTTGTTGTATGTGGTTGTTAGGCATGCTGGATCCTTTGTATGTTTTGGGTTAAGGAATTTCGGGGATGAAATTTCTTGGGGGGGGGGGAGGTGGGGGAGAGTGTAACGACCCGTATTCTACGCATCATAGGATCGTAGAATATTTATTTCCTTCACATACGAAGTCGTATGGTCATGTAACTTTGGGAGACGACTATTGGGCTCATTTCCCATGTTCATGATTTTTCCCGATTTTTAAATGACCATTTTACCCCTAGTTAGAACTGTTTTGGCCATAACTTTTGACGGGAAAGGAATTTTGACCTGAAACCACTTCCATTGGCTCCGGATGATGGTTTACAATTCCGTAGAGTGGTCACATTAGCCAAACGGACTCACCGTTTGGGAGATATGGCTGAAACAAGTTTCAGATGGTGAAAAACAACTTAATTGGGCTTAACCGGGTGATTAGCAGTTAGGCCCAGAGGGGAATTTCGGGTTTAGAGGTATAGGAGGGCTGATTAGGGTTAGGAAATCACTTTCATTTCAGTTTTGAGCTGCCACAAACCTTTTTGAGACCCTAGTAATGGCTTCCATCCTCTAAAACCACTCCAAAACACATTTTTAGTGATGATTAAGCCTAAACTACATCAAAACAAGGCCAAATAGCAACAGTGCAAGGTTGGAGCTGCTGCTATACATAGGAATTCGACCCAAACAGAGAGTATTTCAGATTTGGTGTTTTATTTTGTGGCTAAGGTGAGTGATTTGCATAGTTTTTGCACTAATTACGGTAATTAAGGATAATTAGTGAAGATTAGCAAATTTATACAAAAATAAAATCTGGAAAAATATTGATAAACTCGAATATGATGTTTTATGTCTCTGTTAGAAAATTTGGACGATTTGATTAAGTTTTACTAAGTATGTGCTTAAACATGATTAAGAGGGATTATAGGAAAATGTGAGGTTTTAGCCACTTTTTATCCATTTTGATTCATTTGACTTGTTGTTTTGCTGTTTGTGGTTGCTATGACTCTATGGTGTGTTTTATGATTGATTAGAAGTGTTAGATTTGTCAAAAACGTCGTCGAATGGCGTAAATTACTTGCTGGAGGAGTTGCAGAAAAAGGTGCAGGTTCTGGACCGGATCGGATCGGATATGGAGGCTCGGATTGGATGAGTTGAACTGGGCAAGGGATCTGATCGGATCGGAACTTGACACTTGAGGCAACTGGCAAAAAGGAAGGCCATGCTAATTGAACTGGGATCGGATTGGATAAAGGAGGAGAGATCGGATCGACTTGGAGACGCAGGGCTCGGATCGGAACTTAACATTTGGGAGAACTAGCAAGAGGGAAGAACAAGGGAGCGGATCGGAGCGGAACAACGAACTGGAAGGGAGATGGCACCCGACCCGACCCGGAGGAGGACACCCAACCCGACCCAAAGTGGAATACCCGACCCGAACCGATGCGACGCTGTGGACCCGAACCGAACCGCTACAGGAGAAGACTACGAACCGACCCGAAGTAGAGGACACGACCCGAACCGATGGCTAGATGGAGAACCCGACCCGACCCAGTATTGACCAATAACCCGAGATGCAAAGGTAGTCCAATATGGGAAGTTAGAGCTCAGGATCCAGTTGGGAACCGATGAGTTCACTTCATGATTGGGCTTTGCTGCGGGACGTGTGCCAAGGGGCAGTCGATGTCTATGACTTTGGATTACTATGTATGGGAGGTACGTGAACGGATTCAGGGCCACAGTGGCCTAGATACGACTAAAGGGCTATAAACCAATGAAGTGGGGTCATTTGTAAAGATTTGGTCATGACTCCATGTGGTAAGCTTGGTAGTAGCAGTAGTTGTACAAGTCGAACTCCGTCACTACTTCGATGGGTCTAGTGATTGACAGTGGTGGACATCGTACGCTTTACGCACTGAGCGAGAGATGATCCAGAGACGAGCAGGAGGCTTCCACGTAATATATATAGTATTCTCCCTGAGTTGTTGAAGATCACTGCTTGGGCATTAGTGATGCATCTTCTACTTTAGCTTTCTTTTGTTTTAGAGACAGTAAATTTGGAAAGTTGTAATAAGCTGTATTTGGATTTCCGCTGCTATGTTGGTTTAGTTTTCAGCTTATGCACTGTCACGCCTGTTTTATGTCAAGTATATTATTATTATATTTTGTTCCATGCGTTGTGAGACATTCTACAGGTTCCTTGATTAGTTTATTCCCTTCTTTCTTTTCTTCTGGCGACCGTTCCGTGCTGGTCGGGCATGTGTACAGCGCACTTTCGGAGGAAATGTCGACTAGTGCGGGGCGGGCCGTCACAATTTATTAGGTATATAATGTAAAAGGACATTTTTATGTAAAAATTATTTTTAATGTAACAGAACATTTTAATGTAAAGAATATTTTATATTAAAGAATATTTTATAATAGGGAGTCTCTTTTTAGAACAAAGAATATTTTAAATAATGAATGTTTTAAAATAATATTCAGTGAAGAATAAAATGATGATTTCAATGTCGATTTTGGATGGACACAAGAAATTGAAATATGAAGCCATGTTAAGTAGCAAATGCCATTTTAACCCGAATGGGTTTATCGATCGATTTTATTCATTTTTTTAATGAAAATCAAAAAGAAGAGATTTCAAAATTTAATATTTTGAAAATGTTATCATTTTAATATGATAAAGATATAGAATATTCAATTTTTATTTAAAATTCAAAATGAAGTTAAATCGTTTTGAAACGAATTTATAAAATGTGTTTAAAGGAAATCGATGATACAATATATATAACACATATTATATATTTAATGGCCTGAATAGAACGCGCCGCGCAGCGATCGTTCGCGAATTTTGACCATTAACTTCAAATTAGCATAACGGGAGATCCGACCGTCAGATTCTCCTAAAACTGGAGCCTTTGGGTTCGTATCAAAAAGAGCATTCCAATTTATATAAAAAGTTTGAAATCTAACGGTTGGATTTGGAAAAATATCTAGATCAAAATTGAAAAAGGTCGCTATGGATGCTGTTCGGTGGCCGATATTGGAAACCGACAGTACGAGCGATATTAAATTTATTAAAAATATGAAAAAATTATGTAAAATCACAATAAATTATTTGGCAACAATTTGGATGGAAATTCCAATTTTATAAAGATAAAAATATATTTTTATCAAAAATGAACTAGTTATTAACTAGTATAAAAATCCAATTAATTAAAATTTAATTGGAATTAAAGAGAATAAATTGGATTTTGGGTTGCCGTGAATGGTGTCTTTAATAACATTGTTCTTAAACCCCGACTAGAAAAGAATAAATCTTTTAAATAAGATTTAATGAAGTTTTCCAATTAATATTTAATTGGAATTAAATAGAATATAATTTTGGAATTTATAAATATTTTAATTAAGGTCATTAGAGTTTCCAATTATATTTAATGATTGGAATAAAATGAAATGTGAATTGGGTTTATTGTGAACTGTGTTTTAAACGACATTTGTTCTTTAACCCAATTTACAGTGAAAAGATAATTTGAATTTATAATTTTTTTATTAAGAGTTAAAGGTAAATTTTCCAAAGTAAAGTTTTCCAATTTAATATGTTAAATTGGAATTGAACGGACTTCGATTTGGTAATAATCGAGATAAGATTCTGTAAATGAAGACCATTACTATATATGGAATTTAAAAGGCTTTGCTGTTATTCCATTTATGTTATTAGTCTGATATGGAAATTTATATCGATTATATATTGGTCTGATTTCTGTGAAGATTCCATTTTGATGGAAGATGATTCTGGGTTTACCGTGAACAATGTTTTTAAATAACATTTGTTCTTTAACCGAGTTAAAGATAAGATTAATTTCTTAAATTTGAATAATCATAAAGTAATGATTTTTGATATTAAAACCAAATTGGAGTATTACTAAATTAGATTGAAATGGAAACGAGATAATTAGATTTATCAAATTCTTGAAATGATTGAGAATGGAGTACCCCCAGTTTTACTCCTGGCGATAGTTAAATATTTAATTAGATTTGAACGTGAAATAGTAATTAAATTTAACGATAACACCGTGGGTGTTTGATATGGAGTACTGCCAGTTTTGCTCCATGGGATGGATAGGTTGGGATTGGTATTAATATTCGGTAAGGCTCGCTAATCCCGACTAGTTAAATAAATCTTTTGAAAATGATATTCAAAAGAAAATTAAAGAATAAATTCAAAATAATTTATCTTTGATAAAATTAATAGGAACCTTCCCCTAATAATATGAATATTTTGTTTAAAGAATATTCTGAATTGGAATGAGGCGTATGATGTATTTTACAACACTTGTTTATAAATTATGCATTTTATTCGGAAAGACCGGGTTTAACCCATTCTGAATAATTACTACGATGATCAAGAGTCAAAGATGAAGATGGTGGTTGAAGACCGAAGTTCTTCACATTGTTTGGGTGATGATTGATGTCTTGATTGGGCCGTACACCGAAGAAAATGTAATAAGTGGTGATCGTCCAAATGTACTTGGAGATCGATGGATACGCAGGGGACTCTCTCCTGTATTGGACGTATAGGACAAGGAATAGGGTGCCTCCGTTTTCGTTCAGGCCTAGAACGGGATTGTAAATGGATAGTATGTCTGATGTGTATTCCTTTATGATGTATTCATTGATCTCTGCTAAATATTTATCTATTTGGTGGTGGAGAATTTATTCTCTTGCTTAACAGTCTTCTCTGAGACGTACGAGCTTAGAGGTTATATATTGGCAGAAATCAATGGTATGGTATGGATTGACAATGTGGCATGCCAAGATGCAAATTATCGGGGATTTTGTTGAAAAGCAAAGCCTTGTGGATGATGATAAAAGCACAACTTTAATTAGCATAGCTTTGTGTACAACGTTACTTCACGAGCCTCGCACCTCGGTATGATAGTGAACGATTTGTTTGATTAGTCGGTTTGACCAATATACTTTATATATATATATATATATATATATATATATATATATATGGGGATTTGGTCGGCCGAGTTGTGTTGGGTGTGGTCGCTCTACACCGGGAGATTGGGATAGGTCGTTTCAGCCGAATCCCATGGGGATAGAGCATATAGATGCTCATTCGAAGTGTGTAGTATATGTATTACGGCGTTTTCTCTTGCTGACGTAAGTTGTGGAGATACATTCGCAATAGATCTTTTAAATCAGCAACCATCATGATGAAAATCCAATTTTCCAATACGAGCTTTACGGTTTTAGTCGTATACCTATATGGTGACATAATATATTATGCCGCTTACATGGTATATTATGCCACCCAAGATTGATATATTTATATTCGAAATTGATTTCTACACTTTGCACTTATAGTATAAAAAATGAATTTCGCGTATTAAGCATTTGTTTTTGACCATTATAAGGTAGAACGCTATCCTTCGGCTTGAATTGCATAGGACTTGAGTCTTATAATGGTTTCATTTTTCTAAAGAACATTGCGCTGTTTTATTTCATGCACTGGTATTCTTGGGAGAAAATTCATTATATGTTATATGGCGTGGTCCTGTGATTTTCCTAACTTTAAAATCAAGTTAATAATTGTTTTAGTTCTCACACCAGTCCCATGACTGACCTGGAGATTATTGTTTTAACCTAAACTCTGGGTGCCCATATTTTCCACATGGGCAGCTAGTAGATTTGGTTTTGCAGATATTATATTCACAGGATCCTATTTACAACTAAAGCGATATTCGGAAAGCTATGTAGCCGTGTATTTCTTTCAGTTGTATTTTATATTATTTTTCCGCTGCTATTTAAAATGTGATTTAAATCTCTGATATTGTATTTATAAAATGTGTAATATTTATTTATACTCTGTGATATTGTTGTACTCTGATGTAATTGTTGTAATAAGCAATGAAATGTTCTTCTGTTTGTGTTCTGATGAGTATTGTTCTCAATTCAATCCGAGCTTTCCTTTATGGGGAAGTTTGGGTCGTTACAGTTGGTATTAAAGCTTTGGTTTTACAGAGCTCGAGAGCAAGACACATTAGAATCAAACATAAGAATTCATCAGAGATTGTAATATCCAATGAGAATAACTCATTAGAGATAGGATCAGCAGTATCCTAAAATGAGTTCGAAGTGTATTATTTATTTATCAAAAAAAGCAAACTAAGTTTTAAAAAGCATATCATATTATACGTATTTGATTATTTATTTTATATTGAATTTTGGACAATTGAGTACATAGGGATTTGCAAATACGCCTAGCTAGCGTGTATGCGAAGCATCAAATATATTAGGTAGATATAGAATCACACTGTAGTCGCCCAGGGGTATTCTGGTGTTGCCCGTGCATCATCAGTATTTGTGTTCGAGTCTCGAAAGTGGGATATCTATATATTTCCAATTAACTGGTGTGAGAACCAAAACTAGATAGGGTTTATTGTTGTGATTTGCACTAAAATATGATTTTGACTACATATATAAAAAGTTATATATGTTTAAAAAGTTAATCACCTAATTGATTACAGGTTGTGATGTTTGATAATTAGTCTAACTTATTAAAATATTGGAATGACAATTAATTTAACTAACATGAGGAAGAATGATAAATTTAACTAAATCATATTTAATATTGAATTGAATTGAAAATTGATTAGAATTAAGAGTTGAGTTGGTTAGTTAGACAACTTTCAGCTCCGTTCCTTTTCGAGGACGAAAGATTTTTTAAGTAGGGGAGATTGTAACGACCCGGAAATTCAGAACCAATTTAAAAATTTTATTTTAACAATTTTAATGGACTTTAAATATTTAAAATAATTTATTATAAATAATAACGATGAAAAAATTATTTAAATCGAAGTTAGAACGAATTTTTTTAATTTAATTATAAAACGAGTTTAAAATAGCGCAGTAGTTTGAAATTTTGATTTCAAATTTCAACTGAATGTATAGGATTAAAAAAAAATCGGATTTCAGTAAAAATAAAAATATTTAAATCTGTTTAAAAATATCTTTCCATCGGATTTGAAAGTCTGAAATTTCATAACAGGAGTCAAAAGTTATGCCCAATTTAAAATTCAGAAAAGCCGCTATAGAATTTATATATATTTTATAATGTATGACCCTTAAAAATAGCCATTTTGCAAACGACCTCCGTTTTCGACGATACAAATTTTGTTGGAACCGGAATGTCATGTTATTGCTAGATTCCAATTTTCATAATTTTTAGAATTAATATGTGAGCGTGGCAAAAGAAAATGTGTTTTGACCATTTTAGTTAATTTTGATCGAACAGAAAATAGCCATTTTCAAACTGTCTCCAAATTCGATGAAATTAGTTTTGTTACGACCGTATCATCAAAACAAAGCTAGAAATAATTTTTTTGTAATTTTTAGAGTCAATATGTGACCCCGGTAAATTAAAATGTACGTTTAAATTATATATATATTGTTTTATATTTTAATTTTAATAAAAACTGATCGTAACAGCCGAATTAGGTTACGAAACATATTCCATTATGTCTGGAATGGGGGTATTTAGCTAAGGGCGACAGTCGTTGGGTTCGATTCAGAGTTGGTGGCATTAAAAAAGAATTATCGGTATTAATAGAAAATTTAAATAAATATAAATACTAGTATATACACCCCAATACACCGTATACCGTATCACTCGAAACCCTAACCCCACCTTCCAATACCCAGGCCGTCGTATACATGTTTTCAATGGCCAACTCCTTCCAGATTTCAATCCTTAATCAACCCCAGTGCAAATCGATTTAAACTCCAGTTTCAACACAGATATGATAGAGATTTCCAAGCTCCCTAGATTTATACAGCTAAGATCACAATTCGCGTTGTATCTCCTTTGAAGTTCAAGCTCAAAATCCGAACATTTCGCTTCCATTTCCACGTGCTATGGGGGTGCGAGCTGCCCCTAGATCTTGGCGATGAGGACGGTGTGTAGCTCTTCGGCGTGACACATGAGGATGGGGTCCGACCCCTTGGATGATGAGCGGCGACAGTGGATGGCTTTTGAGCGTTGGTTCGATGATAACAGAGTAAGGAAGAAGGTTGTTGCCTGGAAGATGAAACAAAGGCTTGAGGGCCTAATAATGTAATTGGTTTTTAATTAATTTTGTTCAGTAATCAATTGAAATATTAAAGTTTTTAAATCAGAATCATTATTTTTTTAAAAATCGTATAACAATGTTTTCAAAATCAATGCTTCTAAAAATCGAATAACATGGTTTTGAAAATGAAAAATAAACAATGTTTTGAAATAAAAAGAACCATGTTTTGAAAATGAAAAATAAACACCATTTTGTGAATATAAAGATCATTGTTTTGTGAATATAAAGATCATTGTTTTGTGAATATAAAGATCATCGTTTTGTGAATATAAAGATCATTGTTTTGTGAATATAAGGATCATAGTTTTGTGAACATAAAGAACGTTGTTTTGTAATAGAAAGATCAAATAGTTTTGTAATAGAAAGATCACACTGTTTTGTAATAGAAAGATCACATTGTTTTGTAATAGAAAAAATCACATTGTTTTGAATATAAAAATTAGCATTGTTTAGAATATGAAAATTTACATTTTTTAGAAAAGAAAATTAACATTGTTTAGAAAAGTAAAACATTTGTTTTTGCATATAAAACATAACGTTGTTTTTGCATATAAAATAAACATTGCTTTTGCATATAAAATAAACATTGTTCTAATCATAACATTAGCATTGTTTTAATCATAACATTAGCATTGTTTTAGTCATAACATTAGCATTATTTTAATGATAAAATTTGCATCGTTTTTAAAAATAAAATTAACGTTGTTTATAAAACAAAAACAGTAATATAAAAATATGAATTTTATATATACATAACATAAATAAAAATATGATTTTTATTTATAAAGACGTTTAAAATTTGAGTTTTACTATATGTATCGTGTGAAATAGATTGCGACGGAGCTGTCTGGAAACAAAGAAGAATCCAAACCATACCAGAAATTCAGAAATACATTGACGGAGTGGAAACCAAAGGTGAGAACTTCTCATTAAAATTTCTACACAGTTATTTATTTATTTTCATAACTGAAAAATATATAGAACTGCCAGTTTAGATTTTTATCAGTTTAATCACTATAAACTGTACACGGTGCTTATTAGATCACTCTCCTCGTCCACAAACCATGGACGATTTAAATTAACTATATTGTATGTTATTTATGATGTTGAAATGCTTAAAAATAATATTAACATAAATTTGGTAGTTGAAATTAGATTATAATATTTATTTATAATTTGAACAGTGAAATTTGGTTAAATTTATTAACCAATAATTTGTGTAAATAAACCATTGTTGTTTGAAAACCCCACACGGGTCTAGGGATGATAATTTATTCACATCTTTCCTGAATTTAATAATATGTCAATCGATGGATTAACAGTCTCTGATGAGCGTTATTTATTTATTTTAATGCTCACACAGTTGTAAATTTCACTCTGCTTGTGAATGGACTGTTTGTTGATTAATTATCATTATTGTTGCATATACGCGATGTATGAAATCCATATAACTGAAATTATATGGTAATTGATTGAGTCGCATTCCGTTTCAAAAATAAATAATGTTTTTATAGTAAACAATATTTTAAAATAAAATAACATTACAATGTAAAAGGTACATTTTAGAATCAAATTACATTTTAGAATGAAATAGTACATTTAAGAATAAAATAACATTTTAGAATTAAAATGGACATTTTAGAATTAAAATTTACATCTTTGTTGAAATAAATAGATTTGTGTTAAAATAAAAATAACATTTTTGTTAAATAGATTTGGGTTAAAATAAAATTAACATTTTTGCTAAATAGATCTGTGTTAAAATAAAAATAACATTTGTGTTAAATAGATTTGTGTTAAAACAAAAATGTCAATTTTGTCGAGTTAGATTATTGTAAACAAAATGAAGTAAATACTTTTATTCATTTTGTTGAAATAGAATTGTCAACAAAATAAAAGAATCATTTTTAATCATTTCGTTGAAGTAGAATTTCAACAAAATATAAGAATCATTTCAATGTAAAAGAGTCATTTTAACGTATTCGAACATTTATTATGCATATTACGCAAAAGGACATTTTTATGTAAAAGAATATTTTTAATGTGACAAAACATTTTAATGTAAAGAGTATTTTATAATAAAGAATATTTTATAATAAGGAGTCTTTTTTTAAAATAAAGAATATTTTAAATAATGAATGTTTTAAAATAATATTCAGTGAAGAATAAAATCATGATTTCAATGTCCGATTTTGGATGGACACAAGAATATTGAAATATGAAGCCGTGTTAAGTAGCAAACACCATTTTAGCCAGAACAGGTTTATCGATCGATTTTATTCATTTTTTTAATGAACATCAAAAAGAGGAGATTTCAAAATTTAATATTTTGAAAATATTATCATTTTAATATGATAGAGATATAGAATATTCAATTTTTATTTAAAATTGAAAATGAAGTTAAATCGTTTAGAAACGAATTTATAAACGATTTATAAAGTATGTTTAAAGGAAATCGACGATATAATATATATTATATATTTAATGGCCTGAATAGAACGCGCCACGCAGCGACCGTTCGCGAATTTCGACCATTAACTTCAAATCAATGTAACAGGAGATCCAACCGTCGGATTCTCCTAAGACAGGAACCGTTGGGTTCCTATCGAAAAGAGATTTCCAATAAATATAAGAAGTTTGAAATCTAACGGTTGGGTTTGGAAAAATGTTCAAATCAAATTTGAAAAAGGTCGCTATGGATGTTGTTTGGTGGCCGATATTGGAAACCGACTGTACGGGCGATATTAAATTTATTAAAAATATGGAAAAATTACGTAAAATCAAAATAAATGATTTTGAAAGAATTTGGATGGAAATTCCAATTTTATAAAGATAAAAATATATTTTTATCAAAAATGAACTAGTTATTAATCAGTATAAAAATCCAATTAATTAATATTTAATTGGAATTAAAGAGAATAAATTGGATTTTCGATTGTCGTGAACGGTATCTTTAATAAGACTGTTCTTAGACCCCGATTAGAAAAGAATAAATCTTTTAAATAAGATTTAATAAAGTTTTCCAATTAATATTTAATTGGAATTAAATAGAATATAATTTTTTAATTTATAAATCTTTTAATTAAGGTCATTAGAGTTTCCAATTATATTTAGTGATTGGAATAAAATGAAATGTGAATTGGTTTATTGTGAACTGTGTTTTAAATGACATTTGTTCTTTAATCCAATTAACAGTGAAAAGATAATTTGAATTTAAAAGGCTTTTCTGTTATTCCATTTATATTACTAGTCTGATATATCGATTATATATTGATTTGATTTCTGTGAAGATTCCATTTTGATGGAAGATGATTTTGGGTTTATCGTGAACAATGCTATTAAATAACATTTGTTCTTTAACCTAGTTAAAGATAAGATTAATTTCTTAAATTTGAATAATCATAAAGTAATGAATTTTGATATTAAAACCAAATTGGAGTTTTACTAAATTAGATTGAAATGGAAACGAGATAATTAGATTTATCAAATTCTTGAAATGGTCGAGAATGAAGTACCCCCAATTTACTCTAGGCGATAGTTAAATCTTTAATTAGATTTGAACGTGAAATGGTAATTAAATTTAACGATAACACCGTGGGTGACAGATATGGAGTACTGCCAGCTTTGCTCCATGGGATGGATAGGTTGGGATTGGGATTAATAATAAATGATTACTTCGGTAAGGCTCGCTAATCCCGACCAGTAAAATAAATCTTTTGAAAATGATATTTAAAAGAAGACTAAAGAATAAATTTAAAAGAATTTATCTTTGATAAAATTAATGGGAACCTTTCCCTAATAATATGAATATTTTATTTAAAGAATATTCTGAATTGGAATAAGGCGAATGATGTGTTTTAAAGCACTTGTTTAAATAATACGTGAGTTATTCGGAAAGACCGGGTTTAACCCATTCTGAATAATTACTATGGCGATCAAGAGTTGAAGATGAAGACGGTGGTTGAAGACCGGAGTTCTTCAAATTGTTTGGGTGATGACTGATATCTTGATTGGGTTGTACACTCAAGATAAGGTAATAAGTGGTGAGGATTTGTTGAGAACTATGCAGCTAAAGCCCTGCTAAAGCTCCGCAAAATCAACTAATATCCCGTAGCACTCTCTGACCGCTACGTTATTTTAATTTAGCCCCAATGAACAATAGTTCCATATTAAGCCCCGCTATTTTTCCGCAGCATCCGTTAAATCGATGTTATTTCGCACCCTCTTTAGAAATATTAATATCTACAGGATGATTTGACAAGTTCTCTTTTAAAATAAATCAAAAATGCTAATGTAAAGAGTTAATTCTAAGGCACATGTGCCTTATATAAGATAGAAATGTATAATGATCATTGAATCTAGTGTGCCTAGCAATGATATTCTTTGATTTAGTTATATAATATTGATTAGTATATGTTTCTTCTACACAAATGATGCAAGAATCATAATTAATTCATTTTAATCATATAGTTTTACATCGAATTGACATTTTTGCACCTTCTTTACTTCCCCACTTTATCCCTGCTATAACTTTTTGCACCTCCGCTACTATAGAACCGCAAGGCGCTTTAACTATAGAGATTGAGATATTTTAGGCTTCTGGTGTCAACGAACGGCTTGGATTTATATTTTTAATCTGGTGGTTCCTATACACTTTGATTCCTATAAAAGGAGCCTTATCCCCTCTCTCTCTCTCAATCACATATTCAGAGGCATTCTACCTCTATTCTCTTCTTCTTTGTGTATGTTAGTGTTAGTATCCTGTATAGGTAGAGGTTAGTTTTTTCTTCTTTTCCCTTCTCTTATTCTATTCTATTCTGTTATGTTATATTTTTTTCCTTTCAGAATTACGGGATCTAACATTTGTAATTTAAAGGAAGAAGAATTAGGTAACATTTATGCGTGGCTATAGTCCAGATCTAGAATTTTTCATAATTTTTCTCTCTGTTGTTCTATGAATATGATTCTTTGAGTCTACCTAATTTTTATAGATTGTTAGTATAAAATATGGATTGATTATGTTTATAAGAGTTTTGGATTTAATGAAAATAATATATACAAAATCACCCAAACCTCTAATATTACGAAATTGTCAATCTAAGATACTTTTCAGGATTTTGATTACGAATATAAATAACAAAGGATTTTGCTAATTTTTTTCGTATATGAATTCAGAGTTTAGTCTTTTTTACTTTCCTTTCGTTTTTTTTGTAAACCTAAATTGACATAAAAAATATGGATTTGTGTACTGTGACTTATATGTATTTAAATATCTATTTTATTATAAAACATTCGATTTAGGTGCAATAAACGCATGTGATCAAAATCCCTACTTTTGTGTACAAATCAGTCAAAGTGGAAAGGTAGTAAAATAGTACTAGAAAGAATCCATATGCATATAATATTGTTCATTCATTTTGTCCTTTTTTGGTTTATTGGTCTAATTATAAAATCCTAAAATTACAAGTCTATATTTTGTTATGTTTATTTCCCTATAACGCTTTAATTTAGAAAGAAAGATTTATATGTTATATTGTGGATTTGGTAAATATGACTTGTGTACCTTTCAATTGGAGAAAAGATTGACATTTCATCGCTTAGTGCGATATCTTTACGTTTGCATTAGTTAGAGACAAGCATACTACACTATTGCATATTAGCATAAGTTGAATTAAAAACTTAAGGATAATGGATGTAGTGGTTGATGGTTGAGTAGATGAATCTAGGCATTGGTTATAATTAAATATTTCATTCTTTGGTCCTTGGAAATTTGGAGGACAAATCCTTTAAGGAGGGGAGAATGTAAGATTCCAAAATTTAAGTATAATTAATTAAGAAATTTGAATACAAAAAGTTAATGTTATGAAAATATAACGTTACAAGGTAATAAATATAATTAATAAAAATGTTCACAGTAATGCTATAAAAGAATAAATGTAAGAATTAAAGACTAACATTATAACCAAAACGTTAAAAATAAATAAAGGAATTGATTCACAAATATCAACATGAGCGTTGAATTTGAAAAAGTAACACGAATGATAAAATAACAATTACGTCAGGTATTAATGGAATTTATTGAAAGTTAAATATTAATAGTGAAGAGGAACGAGTTATGTAAAAACCCGGAAAATCTGAACCAATTTATAATTTTTATTTTGGCAATTTTGATGAATTTTGAATATTTAAATTGAATTATTTTAAATAATTACGACGATAAATTTATTTTTGAATGGAATTTGAATGTATATATTTATTTGAATCGACGTTAGAAAATAAATATTTATTTTTAATTATAAAAGGAACTGAAAATGGCGCGGTAGTTTGAAAATTCAATTTCAAATTTCAAATGAATGTATAGGATTCAAAATAAACCGGATTTTAGTGAAACCAAAAATAATAGAATCTATTTGAAAATATATTTCCAACGAATCTAGCAAATCAAAATTTCATAGTGAGACTAAAAAGTTATGCCCAGTTGAAAATTCAGAATAGTCGCTATGGAATTTTGGCCCTTAAAAATGGAAATTTTGCAAACGACCTCTGTTTTCGACGAAACCACTTTTGTTGGATCCGCGATGACGAATTATTGCTAAATTCCAAAATTCATAATTTTCTGAATTAATATGTGAGCGTGGCAAAAGAAATCGTGTTTTAACAGTTTTATTCAATTTGGATCGACCAGAAAAAAGCCGTTTTTCTAGCGGTCTCAGAATTTGACGAAATTAGTTTTGTTAGGACCGTATCATCAATGCGAAGCTAGAAATGATTTTTCTGGAATTTTTAAAGTCCGTATGTGGCCCCAGTAAATTGAAATGTACGTTGAAATCAATTTTGAACGTTATATTAATTTACATTTTAATTTTGATGAAAACTGATTGTAATAGCTGAATTAGCTTACGAAACGTAACCCATTGTATTCGGAATGGGGTATTATGCTAGGGACAACAGTTGGTGGGTCTCGTTTGGAGATCAAAATAAAAAGTTGCTTTTTGTGAATCTAAAAGAATTAAAATTATAATTATATAAACGCTTTTACTCCCCCAACCCTAATCACTTTCAAACCCGGTTAAAAGTCGAGCCCCCCTCTCCAGATCGATTCGTCGTTGCTCTGGCCATCACCCCCACATTGCGCCGCTACCCTTCGCTTCCCCACCTCCAGCGATGGCCATCCCTCTTGTAATGACCTAGAAATTCTGAACCCATTAAAAAATTTTAAATTAGCTATTTTAGTGGATTTTGAATATTTAAATAGATATTTTAAATAATAGTGATGAAAATTAAGTTTGAATCAGCATTGAAAATAAATATAATTAATTATAATTATAAACAAGGCCTGAAATGGCACGGTAGTTTCAAAATTTGAATTCAAACTTTGATTGACTGTACCAGGTGCAAAACAAAACGGATTTGAGCGAAACCAGAAATATTTAAATCTGTTAGTGAATATCTTTCTAACGAATCTGAAAAATCGAAGTTTCATAGCGGGAAGCAAAAGTTATGGCCAAATGAATTTTCAGAAAGGTCGCTATATAATATATATAGCCCGTGAAAATGGCCATTTTGCAAACGACCTCGGAATTTGACGAAACCACTTTTATTGGATCTGGGATATCAAACTATTACTAGGTTTCAAATTTCATAATTTTTGAAGCTAGTATGTGAGCGTGGCAAAGGAAAATGTGTTTGGTCGATTTCTATTAAATTGGGTCGACCAGAAAATGGCCATTTTGCAAACGACCTCAGAATTCGACGAAACCACTTTTGTTGGATCCGGGATGTCAAATTATTGCTAGGTTTCAAATTTCATAATTTTTGAAGTTAATATGTGAGCGTGGCAAAAGAAAATGTGTTTGGCTGATTTCTATTAAATTGGATCGACCAGAAACGGGCCATTTTGCAAACGATCTCAGAATTCGACGAAACTAGTTTTGTTGGGACCGTATCGTCAAAACATAGCTAAATTTATTTTTCTAGGTTTTTTCAAATCAGTTTGTGGCCCGGGCAAATTGAAATGTTGTTCAAATCAAATATTGAATGTTTTATACTTTAATTTGAAGGAAAACTGACTGAAACATCCGAATGGGCCTACGAAACGTATCCCATTGTGTTCAGAATGGGGGTAAAACGCTAGGGAGGACAGTCGTTGGGTTTGAATTGGTGTTCATGTGTGACAATGGGTATTTTAGAAATTTAAAAATATATAAATTAATAAAAAATATCATTGGTCCAAGCATCATCTCTCTCCCCGACAGCTCAACTCACGACGGCGGTTCTTGCTCATCTCTTCTCTCCTCTTTTTCTCCGCCTCCATGCAATAAAATCAGGAGCTCCAGTTGAACTTTTTGAAGAGCTCTCTCCACTCTTCAAATCCATACCAGTTGCTTGAATTTTCGTCGAGGATTGAAGGAGAATCGCAGCTTCAAAGTCACGGGGTTTAAACCGCCGCCGTGGCCACGTCAGACCACCGAAGTGGACCCCACTTCAGGCGCACGTGCGCCTCTCGAGGCTCACAGCGTGGTGAAGGCCGATTGGCCCCTAACTACACGGATTTCGCGAAAATCGAAGACCTAGGTTCGAACGAATTTAGAAGGTAACGATAGTTAAAATTATTTTATATACTATAGCACTTTAAAGCGCTACCGTTTATGATTTCACTGTAAAAATCATATCTTTTTCGTTTCTTGACGAAATTTAGTGAAACAAGAGACAGTGGACTCGTGTGGACGTCTTCTACATTCTAGAAGAGACCGGATATTTTTCTGAGCCTTTAGCTATTTTTGGTGGAGTGGAACCCAATGTGAGATTTCTAATTTATAAATGATATGGAAAACAACGATGTATAAATTATATAGTCGATGTATGAGTTATATAAGCGTTGTACCCCTCATGTATAAGCGTTGTATAAGTTGTACGTTCGATGTATAAGTTATATATGCGTTGTAAAAATTATATATATGTTGAAATAGAAGTGAAATGCTTATAATATATATATATATGCCCCTCGTCCACAACCCATGGACGATATTTATTGGTTGTGATTGGTGTGAAAATTGGTTGATTACGAATCGTTGATTAGAATTGTTTGTGGCTGAAATTGATTGATTGTGGTTGAAAAATATCCGTTTGTGGTTGAGAATTATTTGGTTGAAACCACATAGGATTAATTTGTGGAAATAAAAAAATATACATGCCGCCTGCGTGCGAACTAGATGCATGAAATCCCCATTGTTAAAAGCTGCGAGGCTTTAAGGTAGAGCGAGGAGCCGTACTAGGAACGGCCCCGGTTTTAACTACCCTATCGTTATTCTACTGAAATTTTGAATAATATTCATGTGTTAGAATTATTTTCATGTGTTGAAACTATATTCGTGTGTTGAATAGAAAACCTTCATGTGTTGAATAGAAATTCATTCATTGAATAATTGTAACACCCCGTGTATTCTATAACAGTGAAATTCACAAATTAAAGTATAATTAATTTCAAATCAAAGAATTAAGGGAAACGGGATACGCTATTGCGTTCGTCTCGGAATTCTGCTTGAGATAGAGTCCGAGTTTGCGTAAAACGGACTCCGTATGAAGAAGATATGGCCTCCGGAAGTTTCAGAATTCAGTTTAAAATTCAAACAGACCAAAACAGCTCAGAAAAACCAATTCAAAATTCAAAATCGGGCCCAATTGGCCAAGGCGGGAAAATTACCGCCCAAGGCACCCAGGTCGACTTGGCAGTCGACCTGGGGCTAGCCAGGTCGACTGGGCAGTCGACCTGGGTCACCCGTTTCGACTGCCAAGTCGACACGGTGTCGACTGGGGTGTCGACCTGGCCCCTGAGCCAGGTCGAACCTAGCCCCCCCTGGCTGGCCTAGTCTATGTTTGGTCGATTTTCTGAGCTTTGCCTTGTCACTAGGGCTAGGTTTCAGCTCCTGGTTGGTCTCTCCTTTGAACGAACGGCTATTATTAAACAAAGCCACATCGACGGTCCGAATCAACTCAAAAACACTATAAAAAGAACCTAAGACCTAGCCTAAATCATACTATTTCATTTTAGCCTCAGGCCGCCGCCATTAAACCTATAGCTCTAAATTAAAAATACAAAGAACAAAATTATAGAAGACGAAGGACGATTCTTGAAGGCTACAACTAGAAGCTACAACAACTACAACGCTTTAGACAACGGATTTGGGGCTATTTGATCTGGAATTTTGATTACTTGCTCCATATTGTAAGTTCTATGTCACTTTTTAGGAAAAAACGCTAAAATAACATGGACATACCATGAATTGAAACCGGATTTAGGAACTATTATTAATCCATGTTTATATTGTTTAACTTTGAATCATAATTTGGGAATATTGCTATGTCAACGTTGCAAGTTAAACTTATCATGATTTTGATGTTGTTATGAATCACTTGGGCTTAATTGTATGGCAAGTTGGACTAATACATGTCCATGGAATCACTATGTTTATTGAAATCTTTATATTGATTAAACCATGCCTACGATGCTAATTAAACCATGTCTATGATGTTGATGGAACTATGCATGTGATGTTAATATACCTATCATGTTAATGACAAATTGGGAAGTGCTAGGTTATGATGAAAAGTTGGAATCATTATGTTTATAATGCTAGATGAGAATCATTATGTTAAAAATGCTAAATTGGAATCCACTCTGCCTATTAGAATTACCATGCCTTTGATGTTTCATGTTTGTAATAAAATTATTATTATGCCCGCAATGATTATTATGCCTATGATGTAAAGTTGAAATCATCATGTTAAACTAAGTTGGAACCATTACTATGCCAAGTTATCATCATGCTAGTATTGAAACCATGTGATATGTTATAGCCTGTTTATTATGCAAGTGATGTTGGAATTGTCACATATGCCTATCACATGTTTGGTGTTATTCCCCTTTATCTCTTGAATTGTTTATGCTTGTGAACGAAGTACGTTTATATATGTTGGGGATACGATTGGGTAGAATAGGAAAAACTTGAATTGATTATAATCATAAACCGTGAAATTTGGCATAAGTAGAACATGAAATATGGCACGAAAACTTGACTTGAACATGCCATAACTTGACTTGAAAAACATGCCTTAGTTGGGCACGAAGTTGACATATGAACATGCTATGGAAATAGCACGAATCTGATAAGAACATGGGCATGACTTTAGAAAACAAGAAAGTGGCCAACTCGAGGTTGGGTTGAGTTTGTAGTGTAAATCTTCCCGGAACCGCCCAGCAAATCCAGTTGCTACAAACAATAGGATCCAATATGGGTAGTTGGTCATATCTCGCTTGAAACCCAAGGTTGGGTTGAGTTCGTAGCGTAAACCTGCCCGGAACCGCCCGGCAAATCCAGTGGCTACGAACAATAGGATCCAATGTGAGTGGTTCGGTGCATTAACGAATCAATTAATGCCAATTAGGGTTAAGTCATGAACATGAAAAGACAACTTAACCAACTTGAAC
Source organism: Allium sativum (assembly GCA_030737875.1). NCBI lineage: Eukaryota > Viridiplantae > Streptophyta > Magnoliopsida > Asparagales > Amaryllidaceae > Allium > Allium sativum. The sequence continues at coordinate 71,074,635 of CM060919.1, forward strand.
ACGATTTGTAGGGCTAAGTCATAAACTTGAAACGACAACACTTAGCCAACTTGAAATGACACGTAGGCGGGTTAAGTCGCGAATTTAAACGACATACTAAACCCTCTTGACATGACTAGACTGGAAGAGGATTAAGTCACGAATTACATGACTTAATCGGTTAGGCGGGTTAGGTCACGAATTACATGACCTAATCTGTTAGGCGAAACCCTAAACACGACCCTTTTCAGCAGTAACCCTCTAGATGTATCAAGGTACCCTGGGGCTAGGCCGGGTGGGGCACGATTACTGGGCTGATTGTAAGAGGTGAACGACGGCCGTGGGGTACGCCAGTGTAGGTTCGGTGGACTACGGTCGTGCACGTATTCCGGGGCAGACACTGGGTATCCGTAGATTTATCTGTGCATCTTGAATCGTGTCAGGGGTTGACACCCTAGGGCTGATACACCCGAAGGTGTACCCAGCACAGGTGACTACATTCGTGATTAGCCGCATGACACGGACACTTGACGAGCTAGAACTTGTAGGGAGCCGATCGACTAGATAAGCGCTCCGTAGGACCCCGTACTTGGGTCAGACCCCGTTTCAGGGTCGTTTCACGATATTGGACCATGGGATTTATTTCGTGATTAACCCGTGACATGGGCTTAGTATGCTAGTATAGTCGATGCAACGAATCTTGAACATGTGATGCTTTATTTGACTTGTCTTGACTTATCATGATCACCTTAGTCTATCTTGTCCACCTTGACACCCTTCTTGAGTTTAGTTCCAGTTCATACATGACATGTTGTTTTAACCGTTTTTACACTGAAAGTCACTAGGACTTACTCAGTCTTTATGACTGACCCTTTTCCTTTCGCCTCCTTTTCTTTCGTTCCCCCCCAGGTTCTCAGGGAGGGAATACCGCAGCTTGACCAGTTTTCACATCCAGCTTGAAGAGAAAGAATGTATTGCTTGGATCTTTTCCGTTTTGGACTATGGCTTTGGACAGCAATTAGGGGACTTTTACAGTTTATTTATGTTTTCTTTATGCTTCTTTAAATAATGTAATCAAGACAGTTATGATTTTGGAAGTATTGTGAGACAAACTATGACATGGTTTGTGAACATGTATTATGTTGAAATAAAAGTTGTTGTTGTTTTTCCACTGTTCAAAAATATGTGTTCTTATATCTGTCTTGTATATTTGTGACTTATACTTATAAACCTCCACCAAAATTAGGGCATTCCCTTTGAGAGTGACCCTAATGGAGGTGGGGTGTTTCACTTGGTATCAGAGCATAGGTTTACCAGATAAGATAAAAGTTTTGAAAATTTATTTTCAAAGAAAAATTTAAAGAATCATTTTTAAAAGATAAAATATTATTTTATTTTAAAAAGGCAAAGTCCCCCAAAGCCATAGGTACTATCTCTTATCCTTCGTTTTGAATATATCCTTTTTGTTTCAGCATGTCCGAAGAACTTAACTTGTCAGAGGGTGTACCAATACCTGGTTGGTTTAGACGATTCTTAGAAGCAAGGGTCACCCAGCCAAGTCCTACCGTTCCTCCTCCCCCAGCTGCAGGAAATCATCCAGCTGCAGCAGCACCTCTTCCTCCACCTCCTCCACGGGGAAATACTTTTGCTAGGATATGTAAAGATTTTAAAGCTATGGGGGGAAAGGACTTTCATGGAACTGAGTCCTTCGTGGCAACTAGGAATTGGCTGAAGGAAACCGAGGACCTATTTGTCATCTTTGAGGTAGAAGATAAGCAGAAAGTACAACTGGCAGTATGGCTACTTAAATGCGAGGCTTCCTACTGGTGGGAAGTCACTAATGCAGAAAGACCAGTGGAAACATGGGAGGACTTTAGGGCAAGGTTTGAGGCTAAATTTCTCTCAGAAGCTGAAAAGAGTTTGCAGTTGGAAAAATTCTTATTTCTTAAGCAAGGGAATATGACAGTCAAAGAGTATGTTATTCAGGTCGATGAGCTGGCTAGGTTCGGACTGGACCTAGTCAACACCCCGCACAAGAAGGCTCTCCGCTTTGTCAAAGGGTTGAATGAGCCATTATACAGTTTGGCCATGACCCATATACCCATGGGAGCTACGTATGAAAGGTTGGTGCAGATGGCATTGTTGAACGAAGAAGATAAGGGCAAGAAGGAGACAAAGGCAGAAAACTCTCAAGGGAAGAAAGAGATCAAGCCCAACGATTCTCAGAATAAGAAGGTAGACTCCGAGAAAGGAGGCAAGAACGACAACTCACGTGATAAAAGGAAATGCAATTTTTGTGGTACGGAAGGGCACATAGCCAAGGATTGTAGAAAGAGGAAGAGAAAGCAAGGTGAATATTTTCATTGTGGGGAGACTAGACACATCAGCAAAGATTGCCCTAAGAAGTAGACCGGACCTTCTGGGGGTACATCGTTAACTTCTTCTAGATGCTTTGTTTTATCTTGTTTCTCTCCTCGATCCTATCTTGAGAACAATAGGTAGAATCTTTTTGGATGTAAACATGTAATTAAAACATGTTATGATTGTGAAATGGTTGCAAGTGGTCGCAAGTGGTTGCTCGTGGATGCATGAATACACATTAGGCACTAGATCGGCTCAGACACATTTTCATGATGCATATGCATAAATGTATTTATTAGTATATGGATGAAGTTTAGTGTGTTGTCATATGGATGTTGCATTTATATATGAATGGTTGTGCACTCATGTAGAATCATGAATAGGAAAATTTGCATACATAATGGATTCATGGCACTTACATAATTCGCATTAAGGAGGTCAACTGAATCAGTAGACCGCCTGATTTTGCATTAGATAAGTACATGTACACACACACACACACTTTGCATATGATCATGAAGTATTAGAAGACTTTTAAGGACAATGGATGCTCGTGTTTGATGGATGAGTAGATGGATGTTTGGATGTTAGGATATACATTCTTCCTGAACTTGAAGATTTCGGGGACGAAATCCTTTTAAGTGGGGGAGAAATTAACACCCCGTGTATTCTATAACAGTGAAATTCACGAATTAAAGTATAATTAATTTCAAATCAAAGAATTAAGGGAAACGGGATACGCCACTGCGTTCGTCTCGGAATTCTGCTTGAGATAGAGTCCGAGTTTGCGTAAAACGGACTCCGTATGAAGAAGATATGGCCTCCGGAAGTTTCAGAATTCAGTTTAAAATTCAAACAGACCAAAACAGCTCAGAAAAACCAATTCAAAATTCAAAATCGGGCCCAATTGGCCAAGGCAGGAAAATTCCCACCCAAGGCACCTAGGTCGACTTAGCAGTCGACCTGGGGCTAGCCTGGTCGACTGGGCAGTCGACCTGGGTCACCCGTGTCGACTGCCAAGTCGACACGGTGTCGACTGGGGTTTCGACCTGACCCCTGAGCCAGGTCGAACCCAGCCCCCCTGGCTGGCCTAGTCTGTGTTTGGTCGATTTTCTAAGCCTTGCCTTGTCACTAGGGCTAGGTGTCAGCTCCTGGTTGGTCTCTCCTTTGAACGAACGGCTATTATTAAACCAAGCCTCATCGACGGTCCGAATCAACTCAAAAACACTATAAAAAGAACCTAAGACCTAGCCTAAATCATACTATTTCATTTTAGCCTCAGGCCGCCGCCATTAAACCTAGAGCTCTAAATTAAAAATACAAAGAACAAAATTATAGAAGACGAATGACGATTCTTGAAGGCTACAACTAGAAGCTACAACAACTACGACGCTTTAGACAACGGATTTGGGGCTATTTGATTTGGAATTTTGATTACTTGCTTCATATTGTAAGTTCTATGTCACTTTTTAGGCAAAAACGCTAAAATAACATGGACATGCCATGAATTGAAACCGGATTTAGGAACTATTATTAATCCATGTTTATATTGTTTAACTTTGAATCATAATTTGGGAATATTGCTATGTCAACGTTGCAAGTTAAACTTATCATGATTTTGATGTTGTTATGAATCACTTGGGCTTAATTGTATGGCAAGTTGGAATAATACATGTCCATGGAATCACTATGTTTATTGAAATCTTTATGTTCATTAAACCATGCCTATGATGCTAATTAAACCATGTCTATGATGTTGATGGAACTATGCCTGTGATGTTAATATACCTATCATGTTAATGACAAATTGGGAAGTGCTAGGTTATGATGAAAAGTTGGAATCATTATGTTTATAATGCTAGATGAGAATCATTATTTTAAAAATGCTAAATTGGAATCCACTATGCCTATTAGAATTACCATGCCTTTGATGTTTCATGTTTGTAATAAAATTATTATTATGCCCGCAATGATTATTATGCCTATGATGTAAAGTTGAAATCATCATGTTAAACTAAATTGGAACCATTACTATGCCAAGTTATCATCATGCTAGTATTGAAACCATGTGATATGTTATAGCCTGTTTATTATGCAAGTGATGTTGGAATTGTCACATATGCCTATCACATGTTTGGTGTTATTCCCCTTTATCTCTTGAATTGTTTATGCTTGTGAACGAAGTACGTTTATATACGTTGGGGATATGATTGGGTAGAATAGGCAAAACTTGAATTGATTATAATCATAAACCGTGAAATTTGGCATAAGTAGAACATGAAATATGGCACGAAAACTTGACTTGAACATGCCATAACTTGACTTGAAAAACATGCCTTAGTTGGGCACGAAGTTGACATATGAACATGCTATGGAAATAACACGAATCTGATAAGAACATGGGCATGACTTTAGAAAACAAGAAAGTGGCCAACTCGAGGTTGGGTTGAGTTTGTAGTGTAAATCTGCCCGGAACAGCCCGGCAAATCCAGTTGCTACAAACAATAGGATCCAATGTGGGTAGTTGGTCATATCGCGCATGAAACCCGAGGTTGGGTTGAGTTCGTAGCGTAAACCTGCCCGGAACCGCCCGGCAAATCCAGTGGCTGCGAACAATAGGATCCAATGTGAGTGGTTCGGTGCATTAACGAATCAATTAATGCCAATTAGGGTTAAGTCATGAACATGAAAAGACAACTTAACCAACTTGAACACGATTTGTAGGGCTAAGTCATAAACTTGAAACGACAACACTTAGCCAACTTGACATGACACGTAGGCGGGTTAAGTCGCGAATTTAAATGACATACTTAACCCTCTTGACATGACTAGATTGGACGAGGATTAAGTCACGAATTACATGACTTAATTGGTTAGGCGGGTTAGGTCACGAATTACATGACCTAATCTGTTAGGCGAAACCCTAGACATGACCCTTTTCAGCAGTAACCCTCTAGATGTATCAAGGTACCCTAGGGCTAGGCCGGGTGGGGCACGATTACTGGGCTGATTGTAAGAGGTGAACGACGGCAGTGGGTACGCCAGTGTAGGTTCGGTGGACTACGGTCGTGCACGTATTCCGGGGCAGACACTAGGTATCCGTAGATTTATCTGTGCATCTTGAATCGTGTCAGGGGTTGACACCCTAGAGCTGATACACCCGAAGGTGGACCCAGCACAGGTGACTACATTCATGATTAGCCGTATGACACGGACACTTGACGAGCTAGAACTTGTAGGGAGCCGATCGACTAGATAAGCGCTCTGTAGGACCCCGTACTTGGGTCATACCCCGTTTCATGATCGTTTCACGATATTGGACCGTAGGATTTATTTCGTGATTAACCCGTGACATGGGCTTAGTATACTAGTACAGTCGATGCAACGAATCTTGAACATGTGATGATTTATTTGACTTGTCTTGACTTATCATGATCACCTTAGTCTATCTTGTCCACCTTGACACCCTTCTTGAGTTTAGTTCCAGTTCATACATGACATGTTGTTTTAACCGTTTTTACACTGAAAGTCACTAGGACTTACTCAGTCTTTATGACTGACCCTTTTCCTTTCACCTCTTTTTCTTTCGTTTCCCCCCCCCCCCCCCAGGTCCTCAGGGAGGGAATACCGCAGCTTGACCAGTTTTCACATCCAGCTTGAAGAGAAAGAATGTATTGCTTGGATCTTTTCCGTTTTGGACTATGGCTTTGGACAGCAATTAGGGGACTTTTGCAGTTTATTTATGTTTTCTTTATGCTTCTTTAAATAATGTAATCTAGACAGTTATGATTTTGGAAGTATTGTTAGACAAATTATGACATGGTTTGTGAACACGTATTATGTTGAAATAAAAGTTGTTGTTGTTTTTCCGCTGTTCAAAAATATGTGTTCTTATATCTGTCTTGTATATCTGTGACTTATACTTATAAACCTCCACCAAAATTAGGGCATTCCCTTTTAGAGTGACCCTAATGGAGGTGGGGTGTTTCAGTAATATTCATGTGTTGAATGATATTCCTGTTTTGAAATAAATTGTTTTATAATAAAAATCATATTTTTATCATCTATATGAACTATATAAAATAGTCGTGTTTTGAAATAAATTGTTTTATAATAAAAATCATATTTTTATCATCTATATGAACTATATAAAGTATTCGTGTTTTGAAATAAATTGTTTTATAATAAAAATCATATTTTTATCATTTATATGAACTATATAAAATAGTCGTGTTTTGAAATAAATTGTTTTATAATAAAAATCATATTTTTACTATATACATGAATTTTTAAAAATAGCGAAGTGTTGAAATAATTGTCGGTTGGATAAAAATATCATTTTTATCAAATGTATGAAAAGAATATAGTTTGAAATCGAAGAATCGATATATATATATAGAATTGAAATATATCGAATAACGAAGCTACGGTTCGTGTTTTGAAACTGTGATTTCAAACGAGTAGTGCGGGAGATCCGACCATCGGATTTTCCCGAAACCGAAACCGTTGGGTTCGCTTTGGAAATATCTTTCCAACGAGACCAACTTTGTAAAGATCCAATGGTTGGATTGTCTGGATGTTTAATTCAAATCTGAAGAAAAACAGTGCCAGAATCAATTATATTTATATATATATAAATATAATTATATTAAATCGAATAACGACGCTGCAGTTCGTATTTTGAAATCGAAACATCAAACGATTGTACCGGGAGATCCGACCATCGGATATTCCCAAAACTAGAACCGTTGGATTCGTTTAGAAAAGATCTTTCTAATGATATAAATTTTGTGAAGATCCAACGGTTAGATTTTCAGATATGTGTAAATCAAATCTAAAGAAAAACAGCGCCACGCCACGTTATGGCCCGAAGCGTCGTTTGAATGAATTGGCTATAAATAAATAAATAAAAATAGCGATAAATCATTGTACAATATTATAAAGATATGGAATGTGAAATTTAGAAACTAACTGAAGGTTAGCTAAGTCGAATGGTTTCCTGGGTTATGATCTGATGTTGGTTTCGGCCTTCGGGGTTAATATTTGGGAAATCGTTCTCTTACTAATTTACGGTTAGTGACTAATGAATTGGAATAAGGCGTATGTTGTGTTTGTGTAGCACTAATTATTTATATACGCGAGTTGCTCAGAAAGACCGGGTTTATCCCATTCTGAACAACTGAATCGACGATAAGAAGTCGAAGATGAAGACGATGGTCGAAGACCGGAGATCTTCAACTCATTTGGATGGTAACTGATGTCCTGATTGGGAGGCATCCCGAAATATGGATAATGAGTGGTGATCGTCCAGACATACGTGGAGATCGATGGGTATGCAAGGTATATAGTGCCTCCGGTTTCGTTCAGACCCAGAACGAACTTGTAAATGGACTGTGTGTCTGACAGTGGAATTCATTCTGTGTGATTGATAGCCATAAGTTACATGGCGTGAATTGCCTCTGTGGCAAGCTAAGATGCAGTGATCAGGGCTTCTGTTGAAAAGCAAAGTCTTGTGGTGATGATCAAAGCACCGCCTGTGTGGCGTAGCTTTGTGCATAACATGAATTTGCGAACCACACACCCCGGTATGAACCAGAAACGGGAGAGGACCTCAGGGAGGGCATGCGTTTCCTTCTAGTTAGAGGTGGTGTCAGTGCTTGAACTGGCTGACATTTATATTATTTTCACCTATGTGGTTGTTGTTGTTGCGAGGTGCCTCGGTTATATCGGTGACTATTTGAAGCCGATGGAGTCATTCGTTGGCTCATTTACGCCCCAAAGGGCGGGGAAACGTAGTGTTAAGGAAATTTAATCCACATCGGTGGACCGGCCCTGACGATCCAAGGGTCGATGCGCTCTGACCCTGAGACATGGGCTAGATTGTCTTGAAGTCGGTAAGGACTATCTTTTGCCTTGGTTCATGACGGAAATCTAATTTCCAAATACGTGACTATGCGGTTTTGATTGTATGCCTATATATGGCGACATGATATATGGTACCCATGCCGTCTATGATTGATAGTTATGATTGAAATTGTTTTTCAAAACATATAAACACTAGAAATAATATCAAATTCTTTTGTTTTATTCGTATCAAGCATATTTTGGCCATTATAAGGTAAAACTCTATCCTCCGGTTTGCGTTGCATTGTGTGATGGGAACTGAGTCTTATAATGGCTTCATTTTTATAAAAAGCATTGCGATGTTTTAAAAGATTCACTTGTTGTAAAGCACTGGCAATCCAATGGAGTAAACCCGTTCCGCGAAAGTGGCGTGGTCCTGTGATTAGCCAAATTTTAAATGTGTTGAGTAGATTTCTCATACCATTCCCATGACTGACTCGTAGTTTGTTTCACTTGCAAACTAGGGTGCCACTTTTTCTACACGGGCAGCCTTGTATTCAGGTTTTAGCTGGCTCTTTCTGGATAGCTGAAGATGGATTCTATCATTTATCTCTTTTTATGCTGTTCAGCTCCTATAATACATATTATGTTTGTTTCCGCTGTAGACATTTATGTATAGCAGAACTGTATTTGTACTAAGTATGATCTTGTATACTGCGTAACTCTAATGATTTTGTTTATCCAGTATATTATTTGTGCATTATCTGGTGTATTTATTTAATTCTGTTCTGCCATTATCTGTTTATGTGTTATATTCCAAAGATTACCCTTGCCTCTGTCAGTACGGGGTTTGGGGTCGTCTCACCTCTCTCCCTCCCCCTCGGCTGCTCCCTCCTCGATTTCAAAGCCCAAGCCATTAAAAACCCGCCTCCACCATGTTGTAACCACCACAGACAACAGTCGCTCCTCCCCTGGCTCCAGACCCCCGTGCGCCGCCCCCTTCCACCACCCGCACCCTTCCCCGTTCCACCTCAGCCCAACCCCGACCCCGTGTACCCCCCTCTTCGAAGAACGATGAAATTTAAGGTAATTTATTAATTTAATTACTTAGTTTTTAGTTTATTAAGTGTGGTTAATAATGTATATTTTAATTTCAGTTTTAATTCAAGAAACATTAGGTTTTTGGTGTTAGGAAAGGTTTGATTTTATTAGTAGAAAGAAATGATTTTTGTTAAAGAAAAGATTACATTTTTAACATGAAAAAGATTGGGTTTTTCTAAAGAAAAAGAATAGATTATTATAGAAAGAAAGAATAGATTTTTAATAGGAGACACGTTAGATTTTTAATATGAAAAAAATTAGATTTTTAATAAGATAAAGATTGAATTTTTATATGTATGAAGAAATGTTAAAGATTTGATTCTTATGATGTAAAAGGTTTGATTTTTAATTATATAAAAATGCGGTTTTTATATAAGATGTAGTGGTAGGAAAATACGATTTTCTTGAATTGAAAATTGGATTTATGTGATTTGAAAAATATATTTTCTTTGTTCTATCATATTAACGAAAATATTTTTATAAGTTAAAAATGTAATTTTTAACTAGAGTACGACATGAAAATATTTTTAGAAAGATAAAAACAGGATATTTAGCTAAGTGTACTATTAATAAAATAGTAATGTTAAAGAATAACTTTTAATTCGATAAAAATATGATTTTCTGATTATATATGCGATGAATAAAACACGGCGAAGATTTTCTACATATGAAGAGTCGTGGCATTTGGCTTAGCTTCTAGGTGAGAACTCCTCACTTTAGTTTTATTTTCTAGTTGAAATATATACTAGGATGTATACGGTGCTTAGCAGCACCCGACACCCGTCGTCCACAAACCATGGACGGCTTGTTTGTTGGATTTATTATGTTGTTAAAGTTGATTGTGTGATGTGGAATGGAATAAATATTTATAGTTAAAAATATAATTTTTAACGGGTATATAAAATAAAATATATATTCATAAACAAATCGGACGAATTGTTTATGTACACACATTTGACTGATATTGATTGGGATGATAAATTTTACACATCGCCCTACTGCACAAATAGAATTCATTATTTGTTGATTGAAACCCCACACAGGTATTGGGATGATATACGACATACACTAGTCCCGATAATTAGCTGTATGTCGATAGATGGATTGACAGGCTGTTGTAAGCGTTAAATATTTACATTTGATGCTTATGCAGTATAGAATGCACTCTGGATGATGGTTGATTGTTTATTATTGTTGTTATATACATGTGTTGTATGAAATCCATATAATCAACATTATATGGTAATTGACTGTCTGATTCCAGTTCAGAAAGAAGGAATATTTTAAAATAGCGATTATTTTAAAATAAGGAATATTTTCAAATAATATTCAGTAAAAGATCAAAATATGATTTTGATGTCCGGTTTGGGATGGACACGAAAATATTTAAATATATAAAGAAATGTTGATTAGATTAACGTCATTTTGATGTGAATGACATTTATATCGATTTTATTCATTTATATAATGAATATAGAAAAGAAATTGATTTCCAAACCTAATGTTTTGAAAATACTATCAATTATATATCGATGATGTGGAATATTCAATTTTGATTTAAAATTGAATATGAAGTTGAAATCATTTTGAAACGACTTTAAAACGATTTATAAAATACGTTGTAAATGGAAATGGATGAAATTTATATTATACATATAATATATTGGCCTGAATAGAAAGTGCCGCGCTGCGGCAGTTTGCGAATTTGGACCATTGACTTCGAATGGACATTACGGGGGATCCGACCCTCGGATTCTCCTAAAACCAGAACCGTTGGGTTCGTATCGAAAAGAGCTTATTAACGAATATTAGAGAATTGAAATCTAACGGTTGGATTTGGAATTACGTCCAAATCAAATTTGGAAAAGGTCGATGTAAGTGCAGTTCGATGGCCGTTTATCGAAATTGACTATACTGGCCTTGATAAAATTATTAATGTTGGCTAGCTTTTTGACCAAGCCACCAAGGTTCACACACAAGAAGGAAATACGAAGCTTCACTCCTTTCAGCCGTTGGGATTCAGGTCGTGGTCGCACACTCCTCTTCGGATCGCTACGCCCACTTCGGATCGCCCCCACGAGACGCGATCCGTCACCTGCACGAACCGATCTGATCCCCCGATGCGCAGCGAAGCCTTTGACTTGTTCAACCACGAACTTGTCTTCGGCGATCCGAAATACATGGATCCAGCGACACGTGTCCAGAACTGTCAGATTGACCAATTCTTCCTCTCTGCGCGATCCGATCTGACTTTCTTGGGATGCGTGCCACGTGTGACCGCGATCCACCTGACAAAATCAGCTATAAATAGCCCAGAGATTGGCATTTTTCGGGAGCTTTTTGGCAGTTCTGAGTATTGATTCCACCATTACTATCATACCACCATTTCCTATCAGTTCTACCTAGAAATAACTGAGAGAAATCACAATTGTAAAGTGAGCTTGAGAGAAATCGTTGATTGTTCTAGCATTCAAAGTATAATCAATAGCATATAAAGTGGACGTAGGCTCGTTAACGCCGAACCACTATAAATTCTGTGTGTTTTCTGCTTTTTCTTCATTCTTCAGTTATAATTCTCTACGAATCAGAAAAATTTGGGTGTTAGGTCCAAATTTTGATCTAACATTTTGGTTCTTTCACTGAGAATTCAATTCTCAACCTACCGGATTGCTGTTCTACTATTTGGATTTGAAAGTCCGAAGAAAACAGTCCCAAAACTTCACTGTTCAGATTTCTGAAGATTCCAGCGACATCTGATATAATGGCTGGAAAGAAGTCTAAGGAAGTACGAGCTTCGCAAGCGAATGAGGCAATTGAAGAAAGTGTTCACGAGCGGGTCGAGGTGGGTCTCGCGGATCGCGAGGTCCAAGGCACAATCCAAACCGACCGTGGCGTGACGATCCGAGCAGATAAGGGCGCCACGATCTAGGATGATGAGGGCGGAGCGAACCGGACTGCTGAAGGGGTTGTCACACGATCCCATGACAACACACCGAACCCTCTACCCAGCGTCACCACAAACCGAACCAAGAGGGGCGCAACGAGCCATCGACATCGATCTGTAGTGATCCGAAATGATGACCAGACTACAACTCGACCTGGAAAGGAGGTTATGGCTCACACTTCCCATCCCGATACCTCTGCTCGACCTGGTTCAAGTTCTCTGTGCATAAGAGAAAATGTTGATGATCAATATGACCCTTCTGCTCCCGTTACTAAAGGAGATCTTTCTCGCTTTTCTAAAATGTGGGAGAGGCTGTTTGATGAATTGGCTGCTCAAAGGCAGGAGAGCTCCGTGCTGCGACAGAACTTGACTGCTATGGACAGAAGGCTCAATGATCTTGCAAGGCAAAGGACGCCCCCAGTTCGTCCGCTCACCCCAGAGTACTCTTCTTCGTCAGAGGAATCACCAAGACCTCCGCGACGACTGTATGAGAGGCCTGAAAACATAGAGCAGCTCCGATTTGGAACCCTGCCATCACGGGAAGAAGAGGTACTGGGTGCAGGGCCCTCAAACCGCAATGTGCATAATCGTGCCGCAACTCCCAGAGCTCGAGGTGTGGACAGCCCTGTTGAGAATAGACTACCTCAGTCCCTTCGCCGTACAAATGCTCATGGTAACAGGGGGCAGCGAAGCCCAATCCGACCCCAGATTTCGTGGCTGCTCCTGGAAGGGAGATAAGAGAGTTCCACCGAGAAAGAAGCGCTGATCCCGAACCTCCGCTGACCAGTGCAAATGTTGCAGCTATGATCCATCAAATTCTGGCAGGTAGCCGTGGACAACGAAATGAAGATTGGGGAATTGACTGCAGCCACACCCCTTTCACTGATGACATTTAGATGCGACGTTCCCGAGGCGCTTCAACATGCCGCAGATGAACCGTTACGCGGGCAGATCTGATCCCATCCAACATCTGATGAGATATTCTTGGTCAATGACCACTGCCGCAGCTTCTGACGCTGTCAAGTGCAAAGCATTTCCTATATTCCTGGAGGATGTAGAGTTATTATGGTTTACACGCTTACCAGCAAGATCAATTTCCAGCTTCAGGGAGTTGAGTGAAAGGTTTGTGGAACAGTTCCGCATCTATGCACAAAGGACGAAGAGTGTGATTGACTTGTTCCTTGTCAAGTAACGACCAGGCGAGAGTTTGAGGGTGTATCTAGACCGTTTCAACCTAGCCTCTACTGAAGTCAAAGATCTTCATGAGTCAACTGTGGTGGCAACCCTGATTGATGGGGTAGATAAAGACACCGAATTTGGGAGATACCTGGCCGGCAAGCCACCTCATACTAGAGAGTTATTCTATGAAAAAGCTAACGTGCACTTACGTCGGGAGGAGGTATATGCTAACCGGAAGGCAAAAATGGTAGATAAGGAGGAAATCCAGAGCAATGTCGCCATTAAGCAGACAGGAGACAGCTCGGGGAAGGTCGAAGTTAATGTCGAAAACCGGAACCAGGGTGGTCGCCAGTCAGAAACAATGATAATAACAGTAATGGCAATAACCGAAAAAGGAATCGAGGGAACGACTCCCAAAGAAGGACTCGTCCCAGGTCTTTTAAAAGTTATACGCCAATAAACGACACTTTGGAGAATATTTTCATGGATTCATACAACGTCCTCCAAAATAAAAGGCCTCCTCCCAGAGAGTCGACGGAGAAAGAACGTGAGATGGGGAAGTTCTGTCTCTTCCATCAGATTCACGGCCACTCAACAAATGAATGCCGTCATCTAAGAGATGTAGTCGAGAAGCTTCTCCGAGAAGGAAAATTGGATGAATACAGAGTGACACCCAGAGACAGGGGGCAAGCCGTACAGGCCCCAAATCAGAACCAGAATCAATGTAACACCCCGTGTGTTCTATAACAGTGAAATTCACAAATTAAAGTATAACTAATTTCAAATCAAATAATTAAGGGAAACGGGATACGCCATTGCGTTCGTCTCGGAATTCTGCTTGAGATAGAGTCCGAGTTTGCGTAAAAAGGACTCCGTATGAAGAAGATATGGCCCCCGAAAGTTTCAGAATTCAATTTAAATTTAAAACAGCTCAGAAAAACCAATTCAAAATTCAAAGTCGGGCCGAATTGGCCAGGGCGGGAATTTTCCCGCCTAAGGCACCAAGGTCGACTTGGTAGTCGACCTGGGACTACCCAGGTCGACTGGGCAGTCGACCTGGGTCACCCGTGTCGACTGGCGTGTCGACCTGGCCCCTGAGCCAGGTCGAACCCAGCCCCCCTGGCTGGCCTGGTCTGTGTTTGGTCGATTTTCTGAGCCTTGCCTTGTCACTAGGGCTAGTGTCAGCTCCTGGTTGGTCTCTCCTTCAAACGAACGGCTATTATTAAACCAAGCTCCATCGACGGTCCAAATCAACTCACAAACTCTATAAAAAGGACCTAAGGCTCACCCTAATTCTCACAAACAAAAATGGAGATGAGACCGTCATGCTGCCGAGGAGAGAATAGGAATAGCCGTCAGAAATTGAGAGACAATTAGGAGATAATTCGAAAGCTTAAAGCAACGTCAATTAAATCAAAACGACGCCTACAACAAAGGATAGCATCTCCAAATTCAGAATTCAGATTCCTGAATTGAAGATTCATCATACATTGTAAGTAGAGTGTTATTCCGATGTGAATAAATAATTGTGTTGTGAATTGTGTAAAGTGAGAAATGGAATTGTGGCGATAATAGTCTATATTTGTATGTTGCTTTGATTCTAAACGATTGGAAATTGTTGTGGTATAACGATTGGATATTTGCAAGTATGAGATTTATGTTGGAAGTTAACAACTACATGTTTGTAGTGCTTTAATTTAGATTCATGCAAGTATATGATTCATGTTAACAATCATATGTTGTGGTAGTTTATTTGGAATTCATGCAAGTATATGATTCACCATTACGCTAATATGATGTACATACTTTTATGACCACTTTTAGTATGTAATTGGATTCAACTAAGTACTATGGTTTATATGAATTTATGTTGAATTGGCATCGTGATTCAAGTGTAAAACCATGCTTTTGGATTAGGGACAAAAGTAAGCATCTTTATGAACATGACTAAACTATGTTTGGTGTTATGCCTAGTTGAAAACATGTTTTAGGCCTATGTTGTTATCAAAATCATATGGTGTTATATGTGAGACATAATTAAGTTAGATTTACATTCTAATTGCAACTTTACATGAATAGACTAAAAAACGTGATTTCATGTTTAGGTATGTTTATGCCATGATTATATGAATAGAATGGTTCATGTTTAGGTATGTTTATGCCATGATTATATGAATAGAATGATTCATGTTTAAGTATTGTTTATGCCATGATTATATGCTATTACAATGCAAGTTCACATGTACCTAATTCACGTTAATTGAATCGTTATGTTGCATGTTCATGCGTTCACACTCCCCTTTTTATGTTACCTTATAAACACCATGTTATAAGCCTCCCCTTTACATATGGCTAAGTTGGGTTTAAATGTTAAACCCAACATATCTTATATTGTAGCGAATGTGTAAAACGGGGGTAATGACGTTTGGGTTAAAATATAGAACATATGTGTTGGCATGTTTGACGCATGCCAACAACCTTGAAAAACAATTAAGTGGTATAAATAAATTTTACCCAATAAAGATGAATTTGAATAATGGGCCGCAAATATTTACATATAAAAAGAAAAGAGACAAAATATGTAAATTTAGAAAATACGATTTGTTTAACCCGAGGTTGGATTGAGTTGTGACGTAAACCTGCCCAGAACCGCCCGGCTATCCAGTAGTCACAACAATACCTATCCAATGTGGGTGGTTAAACACAGAGCCCAACAAAAGACCCGAGGTTAGACTGAGTTGTGGCATAAGACTGCCCGGACCCAACCGGCAACAGGCAGCCACAACAATACCTGTCTAATGTGAGAGGTCAAGGCTTTAATAAGACAATTAAGGCTGAGTCAGGATTGATAGGATTAAGTAAATTGAATTAATACTTAATCAAAATGGAACATGCAAAACTATACAGACTGATTGGGGGTTAGGTTTACAAAACACTTAACCAACTTAGCATGTTGGCTAGAAATAGAAAACCTAGTAGCGGGGGACCTTTTTCAGCAGTAACCCTACAAGGTGTATCAGGATACCCCGAACTAGGCAGGGTGGGGCACGATTACTGGGCTGACTGTAAGAGGTCAAATCGACGGCGGTGGTGCAGCAGTGTAGGTTCTAACGGGGTGCGGGCGTGCACACACTCCGGCGCAGAAAAATATAGGGCACTATAGTATATTCGAGGTCAAGTTTATGGTGTAGGTCAAGTTGATTATGAGGTGCCTGTTGGGAACTAGTTTATATGGGTACAGAGATTAATATGGGGTACGATAGTATATTCGACTCTAGACAACTTAACTTAGTTTATGGTGCTTTCCCATTTCCAGTTTATACTTATCAAACCCAGTTCTTTATTCATAGACTGAATAGTCCTAGACTTACTCAGACTTTATGTCTGACTCTACATTTCTTTCATCTTCTTTTCTTTCGTCCCCCCCAGGTCCACAGGGAGGGAATACCGCAGCTTGACCAGCTTTTACATCCAGCTTGAAGAGAAAGAATGTATTGCTTGGATCTTTTTCGTTTTGGATTATGGCTTTGGACAGCAATTATGGGACTTATGCAGTTTATTTATGTTTTCTTTATGCTTCTTTAAATAATGTAATCAAGACAGTTATGAAGATGTTATGATTTTGGAAGTGTGTAAGACAAATTATGACATGGTTTGTGTAACACGTATTTTGTTGAAATAAAAGTTGTTGTTGTTTTCCGCTGTTAAAAAATATGTGTTCTTATATCTGTCTTGTATATCTGTGACTTATACTTATAAACCTCCACCAAAATTAGGGCATTCACTTTGAGAGTGACCCTAACGGAGGTGGGGTGTTTCACTTGGTATCAGAACATAGGTTTACCAGATAAGATAAAAAGTTTTGAAAATTTATTTTTAAAAAGAAAATTTAAAGAAGCATTTTTAAAAGATAAAATATTATTTTATTTTAAAAAGGCAAAGTCCCCCAAAGCCATAGGTACTATCCCTTATCCTTCGTTTTGAATCTATCCTTTTTGTTTCAGCATGTCCGAAGAACTTAATTTGCCAGAGGGTGTACCAATACCTGGTTGGTTTAGACGATTCTTAGAAGCAAGGGCCACTCCGCCAGGCCCTACCGTTCCTCCTACCCCTGCTGTAGGAAATCATCCGGCTACAGCAGCACCTCTTCCTCCACCTCCTCCGCGGGGAAATACTTTTGCTAAGATATGTAAAGATTTTAAAGCAATGGGAGGAAAGGACTTTCATGGAACCGAGTCCTTCGTAGTAGCCAGGAATTGGCTGAAAGAAACCGAGGACTTATTCATCATCTTTGAGGTAGAAGATAGACAGAAGGTACAACTAGCAGTATGGCTACTTAAAGGCGAGGCTTCCTACTAGTGGGAGGTCACTAATGCAGAAAGGCCGGTGGAAACCTGGGAGGACTTTAGGGCAAGGTTCGAGGCTAAATTTCTCTCAGAAGATGAAAGGAGTCTTCAGTTGGAAAAATTCTTATTTCTTAAGCAAGGGAATATGACAATCAAAGAGTATGTTAACCAGTTTGATCAACTGGCTAGGTTCAGACTGGACCTAGTCAACACCCCGCACAATAAGGCTCTCCGCTTTGTCAAGGGGTTGAATGAGCCGTTAAACAGTTTGGCCATGAACCATATACCCATGGGAGCTACGTATGAAAGGTTGGTGCAGATGGCATTGCTGAACGAAGAAGATAAGGGCAAGAAGGAGACAAAGGCAGAAAACTCTCAAGGGAAGAAAGAGGGTTTGCAACCTAAGAAGACAGACTTTAAGAAGGGCGGGAAAGACAACAAAGAGAAGAGGAAGTGTAATTTCTGTGGCAAAGTGGGGCACTTAGTGAAAGATTGCCGAAAAAAGAAGGCCAAGATGAATGGTGGGTGCTTTTCTTGTGGTGAGACAGGCCACATGGCTAAGGATTGCCCGAAGAAACGAGGACAGGGGCAGAGGGCTGGATCCACCTCAGGGGCACAGGTTCATGTGCTAGAGGCGCCACCTCTGCAACAGCGAGGTATAAATACTTCTGTAGAAAGTGTAGTTTATCTTTTTGATCACCCAATTTGCACTTTATTTGATTTTGGCGCATCACACTCCTTTATCTCGTCTGCTTTAGTAGAATCTCTACACCTAGAAACTAGTATGGTAGAGGACCCCTTAATTGTTTCAAACCCAATTGGGGGCCCAGCTCATTTGTCTATGATCTGTGTGGGATTGAAAATTTCTATTCTAAGCGTAGAATTTAGATGTAGTGCCTTTGTTTTGGGCTTCTCGGGATATGGTTTGATTTTGGGCATGGATTGACTATCCAGTAATGGTGCCATCCTGGATTGTGAGAAATGGGTGGTTAGGCTTCTGACACAGCTCGGTAACACTCTGGAAATTACTTGTAATCCCTCGTATGCTGTTATGCTTAGTTATCTTGAATCGCTATTAGCCTCTATTGAAAGTTTGCAATCGGTTAGAGTGGTCCGGGAATATCCGGATGTCTTCGAAGAGGTGAAGGGCTTGCCTCCGAAGTGGGAGATAGACATCCGCATATATCTTGTAGATAATGCAAAGGCCGTTGCGTTGCTTGTTAGACACATGGCTCCACGGGAAAGGAAGGAGCTCAGTAAACAGATTAAAGAACTTCTAGAGAAGGGGTTCATTAGAAGGAGCATTTCAGAATGGGGCGCTCCAGTGGTGTTCTCTACAAAGGAGGATGGTTCACTCCGTCAATGTGTTGACTATAGGAAGCTCAACAAGTTAACGAAAAAGAATAGGCACCCTCTCCCCAGAATTGACGATCTGTTTGATCAGCTTGTAGGAGCGTCTATTTTCTCCCAACTCGATTTAGCGACCGGATTTCATCAGCTAAGAGTGGCTGAAGATAGTATCGATAAGACAGCATTCAGAACCCCAGACGGTTTCTTTGAATGGCTTGTCATGCCTTTCGGCTTGACGAACGCCCCCGCCTACTTTGTGGACCTAATGAGTAGGGTGTTCAGGGATTTCCTCAATAAGTTCGTAGTGGTCTTTGTAGACGATATCTTGATCTTCTCGAAGAATGAGGGAGAGCATGCTCAGCACCTAAGGGCAATCATGGAAACCCTACGAGTCCATCGATTAAAAGCCAAATTCTCCAAATGCCACTTTTGGAGAGAGGAAGTAAGATTTCTTGGGCACATAGTATACAAAGAAGGATTAGCAGTAGACCCGGCTAAGGTAGTAGCGGTGCAGGATTGGAAGACACCAAAGAACGCAACAGAGGTCCGAAGCTTTCTCGGGCTAGCAGGCTTCTATCGAAAATTCATCAGAGACTTTGCAAAGATATCAGCTCCGCTCACAAAGTTGACCAAGAAGAATCTAGTGTTCAATTGGGACTTGGATTGCGAGTTTGCTTTGCAACGACTAAAAAGGGCTCTTACAACAGCCCCAGTTTTGACGTTGCCAGATGGAAGCAAGATGTTCACAGTTTTATACAGATGCATGTGGGACAGGGCTAGGCGCTGTCTTAAAGCAAGAAGGAAGGGTAGTAGCTTATGGTGGGAGACAATTGAAAGTGCATGAAAAGAACTACCGACCCACGATCTTGAGTTAGCCGCCATTGTCTTTGCACTCAAGTCTTGGCGACACTATCTCCTAGGTGAGAAGTTCGAACTTTACACTGACCATAAATCGTTGAAATATCTTTTCTCGCATAAAGATCTTAACTTGAGGCAACAGAGATGGATTGTAACACCCCGTGTATTTTATAACTGTTAAATTCATAAATTAAACTATAACTAATTTTAAATCAAAGAATTAAGGGAAACGGGATACGCCATTGCGTTCGTCTCGGAATTCCGCTTGAGATAGAGTCTGAGTTTGCGTAAAACAGATATCGTATGAAGAAGATATGGACGAACGAAGTTGGGCGAAAAACCGGAAAACGGGTCAGAATGCACTGGCGCACTTGGGAAGTGCGCCAGAACAAAAATGCACTGGCGCACTTGGGAAGTGCGCCAGTACATTTTTGACCTGGCGCACCTGCCAAGTGCGCCCAGGTCAAAAATGACCTGCTGGTCAGGTCTGGTCAAGTCCTGGCTGGCCAGGTCTGTGTTTGGTCGATTTTCTGAGCCTTGCCTGGTCACTAGGGCTAGGTGTCAGCTCCTGGTTGGTCTCTCCTTCAAACGAACGGCTATCATTGAACCAAGCTTCATCGACGGTCTAAATCAACTCACAAACTCTATAAAAAGGACCTAAGAATAACCCTAATTCACATAAACTAAAATGGAGATGAGACCGTCATGCTGCTGAGGAGAGACTGAAGATAGCCGTCAGAAATAGAGAGACAACTAGGAGATAATTCAAAGCTTAAAGCAACGTTAATCAAATCAAAGCAACGCCTACAACAAAGGATAGCATCTCCAAATTCAGAATTCAGATTTCTGAATTGAAGATTCGCCATACGCTATAAGTAGAGTGCTATTCCGATATGAATTAAATAATTGTGTTGATTTGTGTAATGTAAGAAATGGAATTGTGGCGATAATAATCTATATTTGTATGTTGCTTTGATGCAAAACAATTTGGGAATATTATGGTATACGATTGGATATTTGCAAGTACGAGATTTGCGTTGGAAACGAAATGGAATTGTGGCGATAATGACTTATATTTGTATGTTATTTTGATTCTAAACGATTTGGCAATGCTATGGTTTGATTCATACAAGTATGTGGCTTATGTTGACAACCACATGTTGTGGAATTTGGATTGGGACTTATGCAAGCATATGATTCATATTGAAAACTACATGTTTGTGGTAGTTATTTACAACACCCATTTGGTAAATGCAAGTATAAGATTCATGTTGAAACAACAACTATATGTTGTAATAGTTTATTTTGAAATTCATGCAAGTTTATGATCTATTGTTATGACAACATGATGTAAAATTCTATGGTCATCTTTAGTGTAATTTGATTCACCTAAGTATTATGATTCATATGAAGGTTATGTTGAAATTGGCATCATAGTTCAAGTATAAAAATCATGATTTTGTGATAGTGACAAAAGCAAGCGTCGTTGTAAGCTTGTATTAATTTTATGAACATGTCTAAGCTATGTTTGTTATTATGCCTAGTTAAAAACATGTTTTCTAAGCTTATGTTGTTATCTTAATCATATGATAATATATTTTTGGCGCATAAGTTACATAAGAAATTTACACTAGAATTGCATCCCCTTACAAGTTACATAGATTGGACAAAAACCCATGATTATATGAATAATAGGATTCATAATCAATTATGTTTATGCCATGACCATATAAGGACTCATGTTCAATTATGATTATGCCATGATTATATGATTAGGGTGGTTCATGTTTAAGTACTATTTATGCCAAGACTACATGCTTCGTTTACACCATGATTTTGTGAATAGAATGATTCATGGTTAAGTATTGCTTATATTATATGTTGTTACAATTGCAAGTTCACATATGCCTATCTTATGATAATTAGATCGAATGTTGCAAGTTCATGCGTTCACACTCCCCTTTTTATGTCACCTTATAAACACCATGTTATAGCCTCCCATTTTCATATGGCTAAATTGGGTTTAAGTATTAAACCCAACACACCTTACATTGAAACGAACGAATAAAACGGGGGAAATGACGTTTGGGTCAAAAATATAGAACATATGTGTTGGCTTGTTTGACGCACGCCAATAACTTTGAAAAACAATTAAGTGGCATAAATAAATCTTAACCAATAAAGATGAATTTGAATAATGGGCCGCAAATATTTACGTATAAAAAGAAGAAAGACAAAATATGTAAATGTAGAAAATACGATGTGTTTAACCCGAGGTTGGATTGAGTTGTGATGTAAACCTGCCGGAACCGCCCGGCAGTCCAGTAGTCACAACAATACCTATCCAATGTGGGTGGTTAAACATGGAGCCCAATAAGGACCCGAGGTTAGACTGAGTTGTGGCGTAAGACTGCCCGGACCTAACCGGCAACAGGCAGCCACAACAATACCTGTCTAATGTGAGAGGTCAAGGCTTTAATAAGACAATTAAGGCTGAGTCTTGATTGATAGGATTAAGTAAATTATAGTAATACTTAATCAAAATGGAACATGCTAAACTAAACAGACTGATTGGGGGTTAGGTTTATAAAACACTTAACCAACTTAGCATGTTGGCTAGAAATAGAAAAACCTAGTAGCGGGGGACCCTTTTCAGCAGTAACCCTATAAGGTATCATGATACCCTGAAACTAGGCAGGGTGGGGCACGATTACTGGGCTGACTGTAAGAGGTCAAATCGACGGCGGTGGTGCAGCAGTGTAGGTTCTAACGGGGTGCGGGCGTGCACACACTCCGGCGCAGAAAAATAAGGCACTGGGCACTAGTAGCATACCTGTGCATTCTAGGATTGTGTCGGGCCGCCACCATGGGACTTGATACACCACATGGTGGGACCAGCATAGGTAACTACAACATCGGGGGCCGTAAGACACATGTAACTATGCGAGTAGGAGCCGATCATCATAAAATGGATCACTTCACCCTGATTATGGGGTGCCTGTTGGGAACTAGTTTATATGGGTACAGAGATTAATATGGGGTACGATAGTATATTCGACCCTAGACAACTTAACTAAGTTTATGGTGCTTTCCCATTTCTAGTTTATACTTATCATACCCAGTTCTTTATTCATAGACTGAATAGTCCTAGACTTACTCAGGCTTTATGTCTGACTCTACTTTTCTTTCGTCTTCTTTTCTTCCGTTTCCCCCCTCAGATCCACAGGGAGGGAATACCGCAGCTTGACCAGCCTTCATATCCAGCTTGAGGAGAAAGAATGTATTGCTTGGATCTTTTCGTTTTGGACTATGGCTTTGGACAGCAACTATGGGATTTTTGCAGTTTATTTATGTTTTCTTTATGCTTCTTTAAATAATGTATTCAAGACAGTTATGAAGATGTTATGTTTTTGGAAGTATTGTAAGACAATTCTGGTATGGTTGGTGTAACACGTATTTTAATGAAATAAAAGTTGTTGTTTTCCGCTGTTCAAAAATATGTGTTCTTATATCTGTCTTGTATATCTGTGACTTATACTTATAAACCTCCACCAAAATTAGGGCATTCCCTTTGAGAGTGACCCTAACGGAGGTGGGGTGTTTCACTTGGTATCAGAGCATAGGTTTACCAGATAAGATAAAAAGTTTTGAAAATTTATTTTCAAAAAAAAAAAATTTAAAGAAGCATTTTTAAAAAAGAAAAATATTATTTTATTTTAAAAAGGCAAAGTCCCCCCAAAGCCATAGGTACTATCTCTTATCCTTCATTTTGAATCTATCCTTTTTGTTTCAGCATGTCCGAAGAACTTAACTTGCCAGAGGGTGTACCAATACCTAGTTGGTTTAGATGGTTCTTAGAAGCAAGGGCCACTCAGCCAGGTCCTACCGTTCCTCCTCCCCCATCTGCAGGAAATCATCCAGCTGCAGCAGCACCTCTTCCTCCACCTCCTCCACGGGGAAACACGTTTGCTAAGATATGTAAAGATTTTAAAGCTATGAGAGGAAAGGATTTTCATGGAACTGAGTCCTTCGTGGCAGCTAGAAATTGGCTGAAAGAAACCGAGGACTTATTCATCATCTTTGAGGTAGAAGATAGACAGAAAGTACAACTGGCAGTATGGCTACTAAAGGGCGAGGCTTCCTACTGGTGGGAAGTCACTAATGCAGAAAGACCAGTGGTGACATGGGAGGACTTTAGGGCAAGGTTTGAGGCTAAATTTCTCTCAGATGCGGAAAGGAGTTTGCAGTTGGAAAAATTCTTATTTCTTAAGCAAGGGAACAAGACAGTCAAAGAGTATGTTAATCAGTTCGATGAGCTGGCTAGGTTTGGGCTGGACCTAGTCAACACCCCGCACAAGAAGGCTCTCCGTTTCGTCAAAGGGTTGAATGAGCCATTACACAGTTTGGCCATGACCCATATACCCATGGGAGCTACATATGAAAGGTTGGTACAAATGGCATTGCTGAACGAAGAGGGTAAGGGCAAGAAGGAGACAAAGGCAGAAAGCTCTCAAGGGAAGAGAGAGGGTTTGCAACCTAAGAAGACAGACTTTAAGAAGGGCGGGAAAGGCAACAAAGAGAAGAGGAAGTGTAATTTCTGTGGCAAAGTGGGGCACTTAGTGAAAGATTGCCGGAAAAAGAAGGCCAAGGAGAATGGTGGGTGCTTTTCTTGCGGTGAGACAGGCCAAAGGGCTAAGGACTGCCCAAAGAAACGAGGACAGGGGCAGATGGCTGGATCCACCTCAGGGGCACAAGTTCATGTGCTAGAAGTGCCACCTCTGCAACAGCGAGGTATAAATACTTCTGTAGAAAGTGTAGTTTATCATTATGATCACCCCGTTCGCACTTTATTTGATTCTGGCGCATCACACTCCTTTATCTCGTCTACTTTAGTAGAATCTCTGCACCTAAAAACTAGTATGGTAGAGGACCCCTTAATTGTTTCAAACCCAATTGGGGGCCAGCTCATTTGTCTATGATCTGTTTAGGATTGAAAATTTCTATTCTAAGCGTAGAATTTCAATGTAGTGCCTTTGTTTTGGGCTTTTCGGGATATGGTATGATTTTGGGCATGGATTGGCTATCCAGTAATGGGGCCATCCTTGATTGTGAGAAAAGAGTTGTTAGGCTCCTAACCCAGCTCGGTAATACTTTGGAAATTTCTTGTAATCCCTCGTATGCGGTTATGCTTAGTTACCTTGAATCACTAGATGCCTCTGTTGAAAATTTGCAATCAGTTAGAGTGGTCCGGGAATATCCGGATGTCTTCGAAGAGGTGAAGGGCTTGCCTCCGAAGCGGGAGATAGACTTCCGCATATACCTTGTAGATAATGCAAAGCCCGTTGCGTTGCCCGTTAGACACATGGCTCCGCGAGAAAGGAAAGAGCTCAGTAAACAGATTAAAGAGCTTCTAAAAAAGGGGTTCATTAGGAGGAGCATTTCAGAATGGGGCGCTCCATTGGTGTTCGCTACAAAGGCGGATGGTTCACTCCGTCTATGTGTTGACTATAGGGAGCTCAACAAGCTAACGAAAAAGAATAGGCACCCTCTCCCCAGAATTGACGATTTGTTTGATCAGCTGGTAGGAGCGTCTGTTTTCTCCCAACTCGATTTAGCGACCGGTTTTCATCAGCTAAGGGTGGCTGAAGATAGTATCGATAAAACGGCATTCAGAACCCCAGACGGCTTCTTTGAATGGCTTGTCATGCCTTTCGGCTTGACAAATGCACCTTCTTACTTCGTGGACCTGATGAGTAGGGTATTCAGAGATTTCCTCAATAAGTTCATAGTGGTCTTCGTAGACGATATCCTTATCTTCTCAAAGAGTGAAGAGGAACATGCTCAGCACTTAAGGGCAATCATGGAAACTCTACGAGTCCATCAGCTAAAAGCCAAATTCTCCAAATGCCACTTTTGGAGAGAAGAGGTGAGGTTCCTTGGGCACATAGTAACCAAACAAGGGTTAGCAGTGGACCCTGCTAAGGTAGTGGCGGTACAGGATTGGAAGACACCAAGGAATGCAACCGAGGTCCGAAGTTTTCTAGGACTAGCAGTTTTCTATCGAAAGTTCAAAAAGGATTTTTCGAAAATCTCAGCTCCGCTCACGAAATTGACCAAGAAGAATCTAGCGTTCAATTGGGACTTGGATTGCGAGTTTGCTTTCCAGCGACTAAAAAGGGATCTTACAACAGCCCCAGTTTTGACGTTGCCAGATGGAAGCAAGATGTTCACTGTTTATACAGATGCATGTGGGACAGGGCTAGGCGCCGTCTTAATGCAAGAAGGAAGGGTAGTAGCTTATGGTGGGAGGCAGTTGAAAGTGCACGAAAAGAACTACCCGACCCACGATCTTGAGTTAGCTGCCATCGTCTTTGCACTCAAGTCTTGGCGACACTATCTCCTAGGTGAGAAGTTCGAACTTTACACTGACCATAAATCGTTGAAATATTTTTTCTCGCAGAAAGATCTTAACTTGAGGCAACAAAGATGGATGGAGTTTCTTGCCTCGTACGATTTCGAGATCTCCTACACTCCGGGCAAAGGCAATGTAGTGGCAGACGCGTTGAGCCAAAAAAAATTGACCCTAAGCCCGCTGTTTGTTGAAAGACAAAGCCTAGAGTTTATAGCCAACTTCGACTTTAGGCCTTCCTCCGATTTTGTACCAGGCTTGCTAGCATCTCTCGAAGTGCGCCCGACTTTAGTGGACTCAATAGGGACAGCACAACGCGAAGACCCTCAGCTTGTGGAAACGATTGATAAGCTAATTAGGGGTGAGACTTCAAGTCACCTCAACAGATACTCCATCGACGATAAGGGTTGGCTAAGGCGAGACGGAAGACTATGCGTCCCACAGACAAGGGATTTAGTAAAGAGGGTTCTCGAGGAAGCACATCACTCCAAGATGACGATACACCCAGGCGGAGATAAAATGTACAAGGACATAAAAAGAACTTTCTTCTGGAACGGCATGAAAAAGGACGTGGCAGAATTCGTTTCTAAGTGTATGGTGTGCCAACAGGTTAAGGCGGAACAGAAAAAGCCTGGCGGTCTGCTACATCCTCTAGAGGTCCCGCAGTGGAAGTGGGATAGCATCTCAATGGACTTCATCGATGGGCTGCCTAGGTCTAGGAGAGGCAACACTAGCATTTGGGTAATAGTGGATAGGCTTACTAAAAGCGCCCACTTTTTACCTGTCAAAAGTAAAAGAACTGCCTCATCCCTAGCATCTCTTTACCTCAAGGAAATCGTTCGACTCCATGGAATACCATCCAGCATTGTTAGTGACCGAGACCCTATCTTCACCAGTGAGTTTTGGCGGAGTCAGCAAGAAGCAGTAGGAACGCAGTTATGCTTGAGCACAGCCTATCATCCCCAAACCGACGGCCAAACAGAAAGAGTGAACAGAGTTTTGGAGGACCTTTTAAGACTGTGCGTCCTTGACTTTGGAGGGACATGGGAAGACCATCTTCCTTTGGTGGAATTTGCCTACAATAACAACTATCAAGCAACCATCGGGATGGCTCCCTTCGAAGCTTTATATGGAAGACCGTGCCGATCGCCCACTTGTTGGTGGGAGTCTACTGATAAACTCATACTTGGACCAGATATGATCCGAGAGACTTCAGAAAAAGTAGACTTAATACGAAAAAGGATGAAGACGGCCCAAGACAGACAAAAGTCCTACGCCGACAAGAGGAGGACCGACCTTGAATTTGAGGTTGGAGACAGAGTTTTTCTTAAGGTATCCCCGCTAAGGAACGTTGTTCGTTTTGGAACCACAAGAAAGCTAGCACCAAGGTTCGTAGGACCATTCCCTATCATCGAGAAAATTGGGAAAATGGCCTATAGATTAGAGCTACCCGAAAAGCTGGCCGGAGTTCACAACGTTTTTCATGTTTCACATCTCCGAAAATGTCTACATGAGTCTGCTGAAGTGGTAGAGCCAAATATCCTAGAAGAAGCTGAAGTGGAACGCGAAGCAACCATAAGAAAAGTTCCAACCCGCATATTAGGAACGGAAGTGAAAAAGCTACGCAACCGCGAAGTCAAGCTCGTCAAAGTTCAGTGGAGCGACGCCGAAGGAGATGCAACTTGGGAAACTGAAGCTAGAATACGCGCTGCCTACCCTTTTCTTTTCGAGGGTACATCTTTGATCCTTCCTTTTCCTTAAGTTGCGCTTTTATCTATTTTTTTAAGGTATATCTCCTCGACCCTATCTTTTAGGTAGAAACTCTTTGGATGAAAACATGTAGTTGAAACATGTTATGGATGATGGTTGCAAGTGATTGCTAGTGGTTGCTCGTGGTTGCATATACACACACAATCTAGGCTTTAGATTGGTTCAGTCACTTCATTTTGAATATGCATATATGTTTGCATTCGTATATGGTTGA
Organism: Allium sativum; assembly: GCA_030737875.1. NCBI lineage: Eukaryota > Viridiplantae > Streptophyta > Magnoliopsida > Asparagales > Amaryllidaceae > Allium > Allium sativum. The sequence goes on from CM060919.1 coordinate 71,102,990, forward strand.
ACTTTAATGTGTTGTTATATAGATGTTGCATGTGTATGAATGATTGTGCACTCATGTAGAATCATGAATAGGGGGATTTGCATTCATAATGGATTCATAGCACTTACATAATTCGCATTAAGGAGGTCAACTGAATCAGTAGACCGCCTGATTTTGCATTAGATAAGTACATGTACACACACACTTCGCATATGATCATGAAGCATTAGAAGTCTTTTAAGGACAATGGATACTCGTGTTTGATGGATGAGTAGATGGATGTTTGGACGTTAGGATGTACATTCTTCCTGAACTTGAAGATTTCGGGGACGAAATCCTTTTAAGTGGGGGAGAATGTAACACCCCGTGTATTTTATAACTGTGAAATTCATAAATTAAACTATAACTAATTTTAAATCAAAGAATTAAGGGAAACGGGATACGCCATTGCGTTCATCTCGGAATTCTGCTTGAGATAGAGTCTGAGTTTGCGTAAAACGGATATCGTATGAAGAAGATATGGACGAACGAAGTTGGGCGAAAAACCGGAAAACGGGTCAGAATGCACTGGCGCACTTGGGAAGTGCGCCAGAACAAAAATGCACTGGCGCACTTGGGAAGTGCGCCAGTACATTTTTGACCTGGCGCACCTGCCAAGTGCGCCCAGGTCAAAAATGACCTGCTGGTCAGGTCTGGTCAAGTCCTGGCTGGCCAGGTCTGTGTTTGGTCGATTTTCTGAGCCTTGCCTTGTCACTAGGGCTAGGTGTCAGCTCCTGGTTGGTCTCTCCTTCAAACGAACGGCTATCATTGAACCAAGCTTCATCGACGGTCTAAATCAACTCACAAACTCTATAAAAAGGACCTAAGACTAACCCTAATTCACATAAACTAAAATGGAGATGAGACCGTCATGCTGCTGAGGAGAGACTGAAGATAGCCGTCAGAAATAGAGAGACAACTAGGAGATAATTCAAAGCTTAAAGCAACGTTAATCAAATCAAAGCAACGCCTACAACAAAGGATAGCATCTCCAAATTCAGAATTCAGATTTCTGAATTGAAGATTCGCCATACGCTGTAAGTAGAGTGCTATTCCGATATGAATTAAATAATTGTGTTGATTTGTGTAATGTAAGAAATGGAATTGTGGCGATAATAATCTATATTTGTATGTTGCTTTGATGCAAAACGATTTGGGAATATTATGGTATACGATTGGATATTTGCAAGTACGCGATTTGCATTGGAAACGAAATGGAATTGTGGCGATAATGACTTATATTTGTATGTTATTTTGATTCTAAACGATTTGGCAATGCTATGGTTTGATTCATACAAGTATGTGGCTTATGTTGACAACCACATGTTGTGGAATTTTGATTGGGACTTATGCAAGCATATGATTTATATTGAAAACTACATGTTTGTGGTAGTTATTTACAACACCCATTTGGTAAATGCAAGTATAAGATTCATGTTGAAACAACAACTATATGTTGTAATAGTTTATTTTGAAATTCATGCAAGTCTATGATCTATTGTTATGACAACATGATGTAAACTTCTATGGTCATCTTTAGTGTAATTTGATTCACCTAAGTATTATGATTCATATGAAGGTTATGTTGAAATTGGCATCATAGTTCAAGTATAAAAATCATGATTTTGTGATAGTGACAAAAGCAAGCGTCGTTGTAAGCTTGTATTAATTTTATTAACATGTCTAAGCTATGTTTGTTATTATGCCTAGTTAAAAACATGTTTTCTAAGCTTATGTTGTTATCTTAATCATATGATAATATATTTTTGGCACATAAGTTACATTAGAAATTTACACTAGAATTGCATCCCCTTACAAGTTACATAGATTGGACAAAAACCCATGATTATATGAAAATAGGATTCATAATCAATTATGTTTATGCCATGACCATATAAGGACTCATGTTCAATTATGATTATGCCATGATTATATGATTAGGGTGGTTCATGTTTAAGTACTATTTATGCCAAGACTACATGCTTCGTTTAGACCATGATTTTGTGAATAGAATGATTCATGGTTAAGTATTGCTTATATTATATGTTGTTACAATTGCAAATTCACATATGCCTATCTTATGATAATTAGATCGAATGTTGCAAGTTCATGTGTTCACACTCCCCTTTTTATGTCACCTTATAAACACCATGTTATAGCCTCCACTTTTCATATGACTAAATTGGGTTTAAGTATTAAACCCAACACACCTTACATTAGAACGAACGAATAAAACGGGGGAAATGACGTTTGGGTCAAAAATATAGAACATATGTGTTGGCTTGTTTGACGCACGCCAATAACTTTGAAAAACAATTAAGTGGCATAAATAAATCTTAACCAATAAAGATGAATTTGAATAATGGGCCGCAAATATTTACATATAAAAAGAAGAAAGACAAAATATGTAAATGTAGAAAATACGATGTTTTTAACCCGATGTTGGATTGAGTTGTGATGTAAACCTGCCCGGAACCGCCCGGCTGTCCAGTAGTCACAACAATACCTATCCAATGTGGGTGGTTAAACATGGAGCCCAATAAGGACCCGAGGTTAGACTGAGTTGTGGCGTAAGACTTCCCGGCCCCAACCGGCAACAGGCAGCCACAACAATACCTGTCTAATGTGAGAGGTCAAGGCTTTAATAAGACAATTAAGGCTGAGTCAGGATTGATAGGATTAAGTAAATTATATTAATACTTAATCAAAATGGAACATGCTAAACTAAACAGACTGATTGGGGGTTAGGTTTATAAAACACTTAACCAACTTAGCATGTTGGCTAGAAATAGAAAAACCTAGTAGCAGGGGACCCTTTTCAGCAGTAACCCTATAAGGTATCATGATACCCTGAAACTAGGCAGGGTGGGGCACGATTACTGGGCTGACTGTAAGAGGTCAAATCGACGGCGGTGGTGCAGCAGTGTAGGTTCTAACGGGGTGCGGGCGTGCACAAACTCCGGCGCAGAAAAATAAGGCACTGGGCACCAGTAGCATACCTGTGCATTCTAGGATTGTGTCGGGCCGCCACCATGGGACTTGATACACCACATGGTGGGACCAGCATAGGTAATTACAACATCGGGGGCCGTAAGACACATGTAACTATGCGAGTAGGAGCCGATCATCATAAAATGGATCACTTCACCCTGATTATGGGGTGCCTGTTGGGAACTAGTTTATATGGGTACAGAGATTAATATGGGGTACGATAGTATATTCGACCCTAGACAACTTAACTAAGTTTATGGTGCTTTCCCATTTCTAGTTTATACTTATCATACCCAGTTCTTTATTCATAGACTGAATAGTCCTAGACTTACTCAGGCCTTATGTCTGACTCAACTTTTCTTTCGTCTTCTTTTCTTCCGTTTCCCCCCCCCCAGGTCTACAGGGAGGGAATACCACAGCTTGACCAACCTTCATATCCAGCTTGAGGAGAAAGAATGTATTGCTTGGATCTTTTCGTTTTGGACTATGGCTTTGGACAGCAACTATGGGACTTTTGCAGTTTATTTATGTTTTCTTTATGCTTCTTTAAATAATGTAATCAAGACAGTTATGAAGATGTTATGTTTTTGGAAGTATTGTAAGACAATTATGGTATGGTTGGTGTAACACGTATTTTAATGAAATAAAAGTTGTTGTTTTCCGCTGTTCAAAAATATGTGTTCTTATATCTGTCTTGTATATCTGTGACTTATACTTATAAACCTCCACCAAAATTAGGGCATTCCCTTTGAGAGTGACCCTAACGGAGGTGGGGTGTTTCATGGATGGAGTTTCTTGCCTCGTACGATTTCGAGATCTCCTACACTCCGGGCAAAGGCAACGTAGTGGCAGACGCGTTGAGCCGAAAGAAACTGACCCTAAGCCCGCTGTTTGTTGAAAGACAAAGCCTAGAGTTTGTAGCCAGTTTTGACTTTAGGCCCTCCTCCGATTTTGTACCGGGCTTGCTAGCATCTCTCGAAGTACGCCCGACTTTAGTGGACTCAATAGGGATAGCACAACGCGAAGGCCCTCAGCTGGTGGAGACGATTGATAGGCTAATTAGGGGTGAGACTTCAAGTCACCTCATCAGATACTCCATCGACGATAAGGGTTGGCTAAGGCGAGACGGAAGACTATGCGTCCCACAGACAAGGGATTTAGTAAAGAAGGTTCTCGAGGAAGCACATCACTCCAAGATGACGATACACCCAGGCAGGGATAAAATGTACAAGGACATAAAGAGAACTTTCTTTTGGAACGGCCTGAAGAAGGACATGGCAGATTTCGTTTCTAAGTGTATGGTGTGCCAACAGTTTAAGGCGGAACAAAAAAAGCCTGGCGGTCTGCTCCATCCTCTAGAGGTCCCGCAATGGAAGTGGATTAGCATCTCAATGGACTTCATTGATGGGCTGCCTAGGTCTAGGAGAGGCAACACTAGCATTTGGGTAATAGTGGATAGGCTTACTAAAAGCGCCCACTTTTTACCTGTCAAAAGTAAAAGAACTGCCTCATCCCTAGCATCTCTTTACCTCAAGGAAATTGTTCGACTCCATGGAATACCATCCAGCATTGTTAGTGACCGAGACCCTATCTTCACAAGTGAGTTTTGGCGGAGTCTGCAAGAAGCGGTAGGCACACAGTTATGCTTAAGCACAGCCTATCATCCCCAAACCGACGGCTAGACAGAAAGAGTGAACAGAGTTTTGGAGGACCTTTTAAGACTGTGCGTCCTTGACTTCGGAGGGACATGGGAAGACCATCTTCCTTTGGTGGAATTTGCCTACAACAACAGCTACCAAGCAACCATCGGAATGGCGCCCTTCGAAGCTTTATATGGAAGACCGTGCCGATCACCCACTTGTTGGTGGGAGTCTACTGATAAGCTCATACTTGGACCAGATATGATCCGAGAGACATCATAGAAAGTAGACTTAATACGAAGAAGGATGAAGACGGCCTAAGACAGACAAAAGTCCTACGCCGACAAGAGGAGGACCGACCTTGAATTTGAGGTTGGGGACAGAGTTTTTCTTAAGGTATCTTCGCTAAGGAACGTTGTTCGTTTTGGAACCACAGGAAAGCTAGCACCAAGGTTCGTAGGGCCATTTCCTATCATCGAGAAAATTGGGAAAATGGCCTATAGATTAGAGCTACCCGAAAAATTGGCCGGAGTTCACAACGTCTTTCACGTTTCACATCTCCAAAAATGTCTACATGAATCTGCTGAAGTGGTAGAGCCAAATATCCTAGAAGAAGCTGAAGTGGAACGCGAAGCGACCGTGAGGAAAGTTCCAACCCGCATATTAGGAACGGAAGTGAAATAGCTACGCAACCGCGAAGTCAAGCTCATCAAAGTTCAGTGGAGCGACGCCGAGGGAGACGCAACTCGGGAAACTGAAGCTAGAATACGCGCAGCCTACCCTTTTCTTTTCGAGGGTACATCTTTGATCTTTCTTTTTTCCTTAAGTTGCGCTTTTATCTATCTTTTTAGGTATATCTCCTCGACCTTATCTTTTAGGTAGAAACTCTTTGGATGAAAACATGTAATTGAAACATGTTATGGATAATGGTTGCAAGTGATTGCAAGTGATTGCTAGTGGTTGCTGGTGGTTGCATATACACACACAATTTAGGTTTTAGATCGGCTCAGTCACTTCATATTGCATATGCATATATGTTTGCATTTGTATATGGTTAAACTTTAGTATGTTGTCATATGGATGTTGCATTTGTATGAATGATTGTGCATTCATGTAGAATCATGAATAGGAGAATTTGCATACATAATGGATTCATGGCACTTACATAATTCGCATTAAGGAGGTCAACTGAATCAGTAGACCGCCTGATTTTGCATTAGATAAGTACATGTACACACACACATCGCATATGATCATGAAGCATTAGAAGTCTTTTAAGGACAATGGATGCTCGTGTTTGATGAATGACTAGATGGATGTTTGGATGTTAGGATGTACATTCTTCCTGAACTTGAAGATTTCGGGGATGAAATCCTTTTAAGTGGGGGAGAATGTAACACCTCGTGTATTCTATAACAGTGAAATTCACAAATTAAAGTATAACTAATTTCAAATCAAAGAATTAAGGGAAACGGGATACGCCATTGCGTTCGTCTCGGAATTTTGCTTGAGATAGAGTCTGAGTTTGCGTAAAACAGACTCCGTATGAAGAAGATATGGCCCCCGGAAGTTTCAGAATTCAATTTAAAATTCAAAACAGCTCAGAAAAACCAATTCAAAATTTAAAGTCAGGCCGAATTGGCCAGGGCCGGAATTTTCCCGCCCAAGGCACCCAGGTCGACTTGGTAGTAGACCTGGGGCTACCCAGGTTGACCGGCGGTCGACCAGGGTCACCCGTGTCGACTGCCAAGTCGACACGGTGTCGACTGGGGTGTCGAACTGGCCCCTAAGCCAGGTCGAACCCAACCCCCCAGGCTGGCCTGGTCTGTGTTTGGTCGATATTCTGAGCCTTGCCTTGTCACTAGGGCTAGGTGTCAGCTCCTGGTTGGTCTCTCCTTCAAACGAACAGCTATTATTAAACCAAGCTCCATCGACGGTCCAAATCAACTCACAAACTCTATAAAAAGGGCCTAAGACTCACCCTAATTCACACAAACAAAAATGGAGATGAGACCGTCATGCTGCTGAGGAGAGACTAGGAATAGCCGTCAGAAATTGAGAGACAATTAGGAGATAATTCGAAAGCTTAAAGCAACGTCAATTAAATCAAAACAACGCCTGCAACAAAGGATAGCATCTCCAAATTCAGAATTCAGATTCCTGAATTGAAGATTCGTCATACGTTGTAAGTAGAGTGCTATTACGATGTGAATAAATAATTGTGTTGTGAATTGTGTAAAGTGAGAAATGGAATTGTGGCGATAATAGTCTATATTTGTATGTTGCTTTGATTCTAAACGATTTGGAATTGTTGTGGTATAACGATTGGATATTTGCAAGTATGAGATTTATGTTGGAAGTTAACAACTACATGTTTGTAGTGGTTTAATTTAGATTCATGCAAGTATATGATTCATGTTAACAATCATATGTTGTGGTAGTTTATTTGGGATTCATGCAAGTATATGATTTACCATTACGCTAATATGATGTACATACTTTTATGACCACTTTTAGTATGTAATTGGATTCAACTAAGTACTATGGTTTATATGAATTTATGTTGAATTGGCATCGTGATTCAAGTGTAAAACCATGCTTTTGGATTAGGGACAAAAGTAAGCATCTTTATGAATATGACTAAACTATGTTTGGTGTTATGCCTAGTTGAAAACATGTTTTAGGCCTATGTTGTTATCAAAATCATATGGTGATATATGTGAGACATAATTAAGTTAGATTTACATTCTAATTGCAAGTTTACATGAATAGACTAAAAAACATGATTTCATGTTTAGGTATGTTTATGCCATGATTATATGAATAGAATAGTTCATGTTTAGGTATGTTTATGCCATGATTATATGAATAGAATGATTCATGTTTAAGTGTTTAAGTATTGTTTATGCCATGATTATATGCTATTACAATGCAAGTTCACATGTGCCTAATTCATGTTAATTGAATCGTTATGTTGCATGTTCATGCGTTCACACTCCCCTTTTTATGTTACCTTATAAACACCATGTTATAAGCCTCCCCTTTTCATATGGCTAAGTTGGGTTGAAATGTTAAACCCAACATATCTTATATTGTAGCGAATGTGTAAAACGGGGGTAATGACGTTTGGGTTAAAATATAGAACATATGCGTTGGCATGTTTGACGCATGCCAACAACCTTGAAAAAAAATTAAGTGGTATAAATAAATTTTACCCAATAAAGATGAATTTGAATAATGGGCCGCAAATATTTACATATAAAAAGAAAAGAGACATATGTAAATTTAGAAAATACGATGTGTTTAACCCGAGGTTGGATTGAGTTGTGATGTAAACCTGCCCGGAACCGCCCGGATGTCCAGTAGTCACAACAATACCTATCCAATGTGGGTGGTTAAACACGGAGCCCAACAAAAGACCCGAGGTTAGACTGAGTTGTGGCGTAAGACTGCCCGGACCCAACCGGTAACAGGCAGCCACAACAATACCTGTCTAATGTGAGAGGTCAAGGCTTTAATAAGACAATTAAGGCTGAGTCAGGATTGATAGGATTAAGTAAATTGAATTAATACTTAATCAAAATGGAACATGCTAAACTATACAGACTGATTGGGGGTTAGTTTTACAAAACACTTAACCAACTTAGCATGTTGGCTAGAAATAAAAAACCTAGTAGCGGGGGACCCTTTTCAGCAGTAACCCTACAAGGTGTATCAGGATACCCTAAACTAGGCCGGGTGGGGCACGATTACTGGGCTGACTGTAAGAGGTCAAATCGACGGCGGTGGTGCAGCAGTGTAGGTTCTAACGGGGTGCGGGCGTGCACACACTCCGGCGCAGAATAATATAGGGCACTAGGCACCAGTAGTATACCTGTGCATTCTAGGATTGTGTTGGGCCGCCACCATGGGACTTGATACACCCCATGGTGGGACCAGCATAGGTAACTACAACATCGGGGGCCGTAAGACACATGTAACTATGCGAGCAGGAGCCGATCATCAGAAATGGACCACTTCACCCTACTTATGGGGTGCCTATTGGGAACTAGTTTATATGGGTACAGAGATTAATATGGGGTACGATAGTATATTCGACTCTAGACAAGTTAACTTATTTTATGGTGCTTTCCCATTTCCAGTTTATACTTATCATACCCAGTTCTTTATTCATAGACTGAATAGTCCCAGACTTACTCAGACTTTATGTCTGACTCTACATTTTTTTCGTCTTCTTTTCTTTCGTCCCCCCCCCCCCCAGGTCCATAGGGAGGGAATACCGCAGCTTGACCAGCTTTCACATCCAGCTTGAAGAGAAAGAATGTATTGCTTGGATCTTTTTCGTTTTGGACTATGGCTTTGGACAACAATTATGGGACTTATGCAGTTTATTTATGTTTTCTTTATGCTTCTTTAAATAATGTAATCAAAACAGTTATGAAGATGTTATGATTTTGGAAGTGTGTAAGACAAATTATGACATGGTTTGTGTAACACGTATTTTGTTGAAATAAAGGTTGTTGTTGTTTTCCGCTGTTCAAAAATATGTGTTCTTATATCTGTCTTGTATATCTGTGACTTATACTTATAAACCTCCACCAAAATTAGGGCATTCACTTTGAGAGTGACCCTAACGGAGGTGGGGTGTTTCAATCAACCTGCTGTCAGGCCAACAGCCCAGCAAAAGGGAAAGGACCTTGTTATCAATACCATAATCGGAGGGCTTTATCTTACCGGGCACGGTTCCAAGGCATTGGATCAGTATGTCAATACGGCTAAGCAGCACCTCGAGGTAGGAGAGTGTAGAAACCCTGAGGACAATGTCCCGGTAAAGCAACAAAAGATGATGTCCGACGATGTCGTTTTCTGCGAACGAGAAAGCATTGGAGTCCATGCTCCGACCGAAGATCCATTTGTAATCATAGTTCCTATTGGCCCGGCCATTGTTCATAAAGTCTTGGTGGATAACGGGAGTTCCGTCAACATTCTTTTCGAAAAGACATTCGACCAGATGAATCTCGAGATAAAAGACTTGAAGCCCTATGAGGGATGGATCCGTGGATTTAACGGAGCATCCACCGCTTCAATGGGATATGTAGAGCTACCAGTTACACTTGGGGAAGGAGAACGCCAGAGAGTGAGAATTCGTCCCTTCATGGTTTTGGGTATTGAATCACCCTATAATGCCTTCTTGGGCCGACCGGCCCTAGCAAAGTTCAGAGCCTGTATAGCCCCCTGGTGCTTGTTATTGAAGTTTCCTACAGAAGGTGGTGTTGGTATTGCCAGAAGAGATCAGGTTGCCGCACGAGCATGTTATATTACAGAGCTAAAGCTACTCCACAACGGAGGAGCCATAGAAACCAAGGGCGCTTCTCCCCCCACAAGGGCGGAGACCTCATAGCAATTAAAGAGGATAACCGTAGGTGAGTCGCCCAGAGAGTTGCCCAAGGATATAGATCCCAGAGAGGACAAAGAACCTGGGGGCAGAATGGCGACTCCCAACGAGACAACTGTGGATGTACCGATCGATGATAGCGACCCAGAGAAGGTCCTTAAGATTGGATCCCAGTTAAATCCGAATTTAGCTAAAGAACTGACGGATTTCTTGAAAGATAACTTGGATGTATTTGCTTGGACCCATGCAGACATGTGTGGGATATCTCCATCAATCATGAGCCATTCATTAAGCATTAACCCTAAGCATCCTCCGGTAAAACAAAAAAGGCGAATGCTGGGCCCAGAGAGGTCCGCTGCCTTGAAAGAAGAAGTTGGAAAGCTAAAGAGTAATGGATTTATCAGAGACTCAACCTATCAAGACTGGATTTCAAATCCAGTTCTGGTAAAGAAGGCCAACGGGAAGTGGTGAACGTGTATCGATTTCTCGGATTTGAATAAAGCCTGCCCAAAAGACAGTTTTCCGTTACCAAGGATTGATCAGTTGGTGGACTCAACGGCGGGTCGTGAACTTCTCTCCTTTATGGATGCTTATTCAGGATATAACCAGATTCCAATGCATGTTCCAGATCAAGAACACACTAGCTTCATTACGGATCTGGGATTATACTGCTACGTGGTAATGCCCTTTGGCTTGAAGAACGCAGGCGCTACATATCAACGGTTAGTGAACAGAATGTTCTATAACCAGATTGGGAAAACAATGGAAGTATACATCGACGACATGTTGGTTAAGTCCAGGCAATCCTCCAATCACACTACAGACTTGGCAGAGATGTTTGGCATTCTTCGAAAGTACGGATGAAACTCAACCCAACGAAATGTTCATTCGGGGTCGCCTCCGGAAAATTCTTGGGATTCATCATCAGTTCTCGCGGGATTGAGATTAATCCAGACTAGATCGCAGCAATCAGAGGCATTCAGGAGCCTAGGCAAATTAAAGATGTGCAAAGCCTTGCAGGGAAAGTAGCAGCACTAAGCAGATTCATTTCCTGGGCTACGGACAAATGCATCCCATTCTTCGAATTGATAAAGCGAGGAAAACGCCACTTCAAATGGACGCCTGACTGCATAGAAGCGTTTCAGAACCTGTTGAGTCACCTGGAGAAACCTCCGATATTATCTAAGCCAGTGGATCACGAAGACTTATTCGTGTACTTGGCAGTGTCGTCCCACGCGATTAGCTCAGCATTGGTGAGAGAAGAAGATAAAGTTCAAAGACCAGTGTATTACGTGAGCAAAAAATTGGCGGCAGCAGAGCGTAATTATCCAAGGATAGAAAAGTTGGCGTACAGTTTGCTGATTGCCTCTAGAAAGCTTCGACATTATTTTCAGGCTCATCCCATCACCGTGTACACTGATCATCCACTCAAGCAAGTTTTACAGAGACCAGAAGCGTCTGGAAGACTACTCAAATGGAACATTGAGTTGAGTCAATTTGATCTGAACTTTCAGCCCTGGCGGTCAATACGGGGGCAAGTGATAGCCGATTTCATAGCAGAGTTTACTGTCTCGAAGGAAGATATAGCGAACGAAGAGGCTGACCCACCAAAGTTACTTCTCTATCCCAGTGCCTGGAGATTGTATACTGATGGCGCTAGGAATGACAAGAGATCCGGCGCTGGAGTAGTGCTTGAAACTCCTGAGAAACGGCTGATATCCTATGCTATCCGGATGGAGTTTCACACCACTAACAATGACTCCGAATATGAAGCCCTGATAGCCGGGCTAAGGATCGCAAAGGAGTTGGAAATTACAAAGCTGGACATATTTTGCGACTCCAAGTTGGTTGTAAACCAGGTCACTGGAAAATTCCAAGCCAAAAGCCCAAGATTGATTTTATACTTGGAGAAAGTGAAGGAGTTGCTGAACGTCTTCGATCACTACAGCATATCTCATATTCCGCGGTCAGAGAACCAACAGGCGGATAAGTTGGCGAAGATGGCTAGTTCCGACGATCCTGAAGAGATCGGGCTAGCCCCAATTGAAGTACTTCGGTCTCCTAGTATAGATCATATGGAAATTGATCCGGTACTAGAGACGGAACCAGAAAGGGAGTCATGGATGACCCCTCTAAAGAATTTCTTGATGAATGGAACGCTTCCGAACAAGAAGAGCGAGAGGCGTAAAGTAATTCGTAAAGCTTCCCTATACGTTCTGCAAGGCGGAGTCCTTTACAGATAGGGATTTTCGATGCCCCTTCTCCGGTGTATAGCTCACGATGACATCAAGCGTGTACTGCAGGAGGTACATGAGGGTGAATGCGGCGATCACACTGGAGGGCAAACATTGGCAAAAAAGGTGTTGCGGCATGGTTATTTCTGGCCTACCATAAACAAAGATGCGGCGAAGTACGCACGACGGTGTGATGCATGCCAGAGATTTTCAAAGATACCTAGGGCACCTCCAAGTCAGTTAAAAACGATGACAAGCCCATGGCCTTTCGCTATGTGGGGAATTGATATCATCGGAAGTGTCTCCATAGCTAAGGGCGGAGCGAAGTTCGCTATTGTAGCTGTAGACTACTTCACTAAGTGGGTCGAGGCTGAGCCACTGACTATAATCACAACCAAACGAGTGATCAACTTCATCGTTAGGAACATCATCTGTCGATTTGGGATTCCAAAGATCGTTATAACTCAAAATGGAACTCAGTTCGATAGCACTGAATTCAGGGACTTCTGCCAGAAATACCACATCGAGAAACGGTACACCTCTGTGGCGCATCCGCAGTCGAACGGACAGGTCGAAGTGGCGAATAAAGTGATTAAGTCCATTCTGAAAAGAAGACTTAAGCGGGCCAGAGCCATATGGGTTGACGAATTACCCTTAGCACTATGGGCCTACAGGACAACGTATAAATCGGCAACAGGCCATACCCCCTTCTCTCTTGCTTTTGGAGCAGAAGCAGTCATCCCGGTTGAAATAAAAGTACCTTCTCACCGAGTGACTTATTACGATCCGATGACTAATAACGAATTGCTCCTTGAATCCCTGGATATAATCGAAGAGAAGAGGGACGAAGCAGACCTGCGTGCCTTGAGATGCAAGCAACAGGTCGCCCGATAGTACAACAAAAAACCTTTGAACCTGGAGACTTGGTTCTGAAGCGTGTCTTTCCACCCCCAACTCATATGGGTGCGAAGTGGGAAGGACCGTACTCCATTCTGTGCAAGCTTGATAATGGAACCTTCAAGCTAGCAACCGTAGATGGAAACGAAATCCCCAGAGTGTGGAATGCCCAACATTTACGGTCGTATCTAACGTAAAGATGTCAGATATGTTCTTTTGCTTTATTAAGGACCATGTACAAGGCATGACTTGCCTAGAATAGTTCGATTTCTTAAGCAAAAGATTATAAAGTGGAAGTAGGTCATGATTCAACCGAACCACTATAAAAATATAGTGTGTCATTTACCTTTATTGCACTATTATTTATCTGCCTTTCTACTTTTATGGAAATTGCTGTGAACCATACAACGATCACAGGAACATATAATTATAGGTGCCTTCCATCAGAATGGAGTGCAATCAACAGTCAAAACTCTGAGGGTGTGATAAAGTAAATCATATCATTGATAGCGCTCTAACTCTCCAGAGCCGAGAGAGAGCATAAAGGACATGAAGGCGATGCCCATAAGTCATGGCGGTGTACCATGATCGAAACCGCCTTGACGGAACTCTAACCTCGGCAACTGCCAGGAGAGTTTAAAATCGTCTCCGACTGAGCGCTGAGAAAGAGATCTTACCCCGCTGAAGGATCGGGGAGCGACTGAACTGCTGAGCTCGAACTCTAACCTCGGCGACTGCCAGGAGAGTATAAAAGCGTCTCCGACTGAGCGCTGAGAAAGAGCTCTTACCCCGCTGAAGGATCGGGGAGCGACTGAACTGCTGAGCTCGAACTCTAACCTCGGCGACTGCCAGGAGAGTATAAAAGCGTCTCTGATTGAGTGCTGAGAAAGAACTCTTACACCGCTGAAGGATCGGGGAGCAACTGAACAGCTGAGTTCGAACTCTAACCTCGGCAATCGCTAGGAGAGTATAAAAGCGGCTATGATTAAGCGCTGAGAAAGGTGCTGGAGACTCGGCGCCCACAGGATCTCTGCCCCGCTGAAGGATCGGTACGCAGATTATGATACGAGTTCGAACTTTGACCCGCAGATGGATTGGGAGAGTATCGAAGTGCCAAAAACCCGGCACCGCAAGAACTCTAATCCCACAAAAACTTCCAAGTCCCTCATGGTCAGAAATAGGGGGCAACGTGCATATAACTCAAATCAATCTCTGATGATTGATTGGGGGCAGATATATGCATACATGTATCTTGATGCAGTACAATACTGTTAAAGTCTTTTTGTTGCTTGAATGATTTGTAGTTATAAGAAAATAATTTATGACTAAGCATGAAAAGTTTATTAAATGCAGGTACACGATGATGCAAAAGAAATGAACTTTCATTCATAAACTGCAAGCTGACAAAGTGAAAAGCAACCTAAAACAAAAGTGAGGGCCAGTCTCACAACTACATTTCATGGCCAGTGGGAAGCCTAAAGACAAAACATAGACAAGTGGCAGTATTCTATTTACGTTTGGACTTTTTCTCCTTCTTCTGCTTTTCCAGCTCTGCCTTGTTAATATCAGATTGATCATCCTTCTTTCTTTTCCTTTTGTCTATAAGGGGAGCTGACGAATCATCAGAAGACTGGTCCTCCTCCTTCTTTCTCTTTCTTTTATCAGTAAAGGAAGCTGGGAAATCATCAGGATTCTCGAAATGAAGCTATTTAGTGATTGATTTGGGCTGGAGCTTCAGAACCATCCCATTTTTGGGATCAAACTCCGAGATAGGAACTACGTTCAAAGGCTCTTGCTCCTCTTTTTTCAAGGCCAGCTGTTTATCTTGCCTAGCTTTCCTTTCAGCCAAGGTTTTGTCGTCATCGCCTTTGTTTTCTTCGGTAATGACGACATCCTCTTCATCGTCTACATGACGCCCGTCCATGTCTTTCAAGGAATCGATGGGCTCAGCATTTGTAGGAACATCGGCACTGGAAGAGAGGACGACCTTCTCCTTCGTGGCATCTTTGGGTTGCTTTGGATCTTCAGCGCTAGCGATTGGTGGAATGTCACTCTTCTCCGCCTCCGTCTCTTTCTCAGTATCCTTATCGACTGACCCACCACCTGTATTACGAGAAACGAATGTTATTTCAGGAGAGAATGCGGCCTGCTCAGTTGATTGTTGGCAAGACGGCGACAAGTAATGACAGCTTTGACAAATTGCGGAGAAAATATAGAGATACCTTCCGCTGATCCTCCATCCACGCCAGCGGCAGAAGCTCCGACAACAAGAGGAGTAGGACTCAGAGGAATCAATGGATCATCAGGATTGTATTCCTCAACTCCCGAGGCCTTGGGCTCTACACCTAAGCTCGAGCCTTCGTCAATTTTGTTTTTGCCCTTGACCAGAGCCTTCTCCTTGTCCATCTCTTCTTGGAGTAAGAGTTTACCCTCCTCCAAATCTTCGGGCTCGTTATCCCTGAAAATGGTTCGCTTTAGCTCATCTTCATCAATCTCTTCAACTCCTTACCTCCGCTTCCCTCCTTCGACGATGGCATCCCATATGTTGGCTAAAGTGACATGGTAGTCCGGGATCCATGAGATTTTACGGGTTTTGAGGACATGGCCAAGGAAGTCAAATATCGTTTCTCCAAATCCTTTGATCTCTTTTTCTTTCTCGAGGAGCTTGTCGTTAGAAGCAGTAGCCATTTCGATGGCACTTTCTACGTTCTTTTCGGTGAGAGCCGCACGCCTTTTTGCATCTGCAACTTGATCATTCAGAATCACCTTCTCTCCTTCGGCCAAAGCTAGACTCTCTTTCAAGCTCGCCTTTTCTTTCTCCCAAGCAGATTTTTCATCCTCGAAATGGTCTTGGGCCGTCTTTAATTCAGTATTGGTCGCTCGAAGGTCCTCTATTTCTTTCTTCAGTCTCAAGCGCTCCTCGCTATTCGAATCAAGCTCACTATGAAAGCGTTGCCTGGCCTCCTCAAGTTCTGTCTTGTATTTGTCATCATCCCGTTGGGCCAAGGCAAGCTGGGACTGAGCATCTTCCAAGTCCGCCTCCATTTTCTTTCTAGCCCTCTCATTGTTATCTATTTCACTTTGGATCTGTGAGCTTCCGTTTCAAGTGTGCGGATATAGTCTGAAAGTTTCACAGCGTGTTTCTTCATCGCCTCGTATTGAGTAGCTACATGACGAACGTGTCCAATAACCTCAGTGTCCCCACCACTGGGAACCGGCTCAAGAGATGGGACGTACATCATCATGTCGAAGAAGATGTTGGGAAAGTGTTCTTGCAGTTTCCCCAGCTTTGCCTGAAGCTCAGGGCCGTGGAGGTGGTCTCGTGCCCCAGGAACACTTAAACCTTCTTGACCAGATGGGATGATGTCGGTTTTCTCCTTCTCAGAATCCTTGCTTGGATCCTTTTTCTTGTCCTTAGACTCGTGATGCTTTTTGGATAATTTGTCTTGTGACAGCTTGCTCTTTGGAGGAGTTAACTCTCTGGAAAGTTGCTTTCACCCAAAAAGTGGCGGCTTATAGCTGCGAGGTTTTCCAGAATCATGCCTCGACAGAGATTTTGATCTTGAAGAATGAGGCTTGTGGGGGTCCCGAGACCGATGGCTATCTCCCCCTCGGCTGCTGTCACGAGCCTGTTCGGGATCTCCGCGAAGACTCGGAGTGCCCGAGCGAAGGGAACGATATGAATAAGTCTGTTTGCGAGTCATCCTTCCTGCAAATGAAACAAGCATACATTAAAGTCATGAATAACAATAGTGTAGAAAGTGCTGTGGTTAGTGGTGCATGTGATTTGTGCATCCCATATAACCCCCTAACGGACAAGGGCCCAGAGCTAGGCTCGTCTGTGCTACATCTTTTTCTTGGGCTGAAGTGTCTGTTTCCTCAATGACAGAAAAGAATGGTTCTGCACCTAAATCTTCTTGTGAATAAACGTCGTCTGGTTTAGTAAGCTTGTTTAGCTCCCTAAGTGTTTTCTCATCGGTTAGCTCCTCGGTAATGACGGGATCCGCGGGTGGTGGAATCTTTGGTGGGAATTGATTCTTGGGGACTGAAGTTTCTCTTTGCCCTTCATGTTCGGTTGTTTTAACTGCCCCAGAAGTTCCCTCTCCCTCAGCTGGAGCTATATATTTATAAGGCTTGTCCTTGCCAAGTCCAAACTTTATGTCTAGAAGACGGTGCGTATGAAGATTCTCATCGGTAAGACACGGCTT
The DNA here is from genome assembly GCA_030737875.1 of Allium sativum. Classification (NCBI taxonomy): domain Eukaryota; kingdom Viridiplantae; phylum Streptophyta; class Magnoliopsida; order Asparagales; family Amaryllidaceae; genus Allium; species Allium sativum. Next base: position 71,120,373 of record CM060919.1, read on the forward strand.
TATCCTCAAGAAATCAGATTTGCTTTTAAGAAGGCGAGATAGTCGATTCTTATATGTCTTGCCTTCCGTCCTTGGGATTTTACGATCTGCATACAAAGGAAATGGAACGCGTCAGTGCTACGATTATGAAATCAAGTCCTGTATCTGAAAGCTTGAAATCTACCTGATTTAATCCACCTCCTTGCACACCCAGTCTGCAGCTTTATATAGAACCAATCGGCCTTGGGATCCCCTATGTTGCTGCGACTATTGGATAGGACCTTCCTGTTAACCACTGATTCGAAGAAATAAAGGTTTGGGGTCGTCGTGGATCGATGTTTGAAGAGGAAATAGGACTTTAAATCCTTGAAAGTGAGCTCTGTTTGCAAAATTTCCGCATATGCGATACAGAGTGTGAACAGGACTGCGTAAGCATTAGGATGAAGTTGCATGGGGGCAATGCATAACCGTTTCAAAGCTTCTATGACGATTGGCGGCAACGGAGGAATAGCACCGACATTGCACATCAATTTACCGATGATCATATATCCAGGCGGGGCAAGGTGGGGAAGATCGTCCTTGCCCGGAGTTTTGACGTCATCCCAAGATATTCCGTGCTTTAAGCATAGTCGCTTAAGTTTATCGTCGTCTAGTTTAGATGTCTTGCAATCGGTAAGCTTTTCAGGGCCCCTCACACCAATAATCTCATTAGGAGCTTGTTCATCTAAATCGGACTCCTCAGTAGAAGTACTCTCTGACGAATCAGACTCCGATTCTGCTTCATATTCGGATCCAAATTTTTGACCCTCCGGATTAGTTGAAGGAAGCACATCAGGATCATCGTGTGTGGATGTTTCTGGTTCGGTATCTTTCTCTGGTTGTGTGGATATCTTTGGTTCAGTGTCTTTCTATGGCATCTCAGTCACTTGCTTATCAGACATAGCTGTGTTGGCAAACAGAAATTAGAATATAGTTGCCCGTTCCCTCCCGTGTGTGCAAGTGCAAGTGTGTGCCTGTGCGTGCATTAAAAAGAAAACATAAAAGTCAACAAGATCATCAAGATATTAGTCGTCATATGCAGTTAAATTATGTTGTCATCCAGTCCAGAAAGTCCAACATCAAGGCTCTAACCTAACTGTCCAGATTCTTGTGATAATAGTGCATTGTTTAAAGTTAGAAGTATGTTTGGATCGTGGGTTGAGGACTCGGTTCACAAGAGGGGTATAATCGGATCGCGATACTCGTAGTGGATCGCCCCCATTTGGATCGCCCCCATTTGGATCGCCCTCATTCGGATCGCTCTCTTTGGGATCGCGTGTATCTTTGGATCGTGAACCCGACATGAGTTCGTAGCGGGAGCACCACCTCGTGGAAAGCAACATCAGTTCGGGATACCTCTTCGGGTCGCGAGTGGGGGTTCGGATCGTGGCGTATGCCTGGATTCACGAGACAAGCATGGATCAGAAACGGAGGCGCTAATTCTCGGGAGTGCTTCGGATCGGGTCGCTATAAGCTCGAAGCGATCTGCTCCCTCATCACACCACCACGATCCACTACTTGCTCTCCAACCCCGACTCCTTCCTTTTAATCCCTCCACGATCCTCTCTCTTGCCTCTGCCACGAACCGCTAGCTCGCCATTCTCCTTCTTCTTCTTCCTCCTTTTTCCTCCTCGCCCACGATCCGTGCCCAAACCTCACTCACGACTCGACCTGCTCCGCTCTTTTCCCCTCTTCTTCTTCCTCCTCCGCTCCTTCTTTCTTTCTCATCGCCAAGCTCCAACAATTAAACCCATGGTGCCTCGTCCATTTCTAAAGCCCAGAACACCACTCGCGTCTAAAACCTTAAACACCACAAAAATCGCCCCTCAATCTTCTCAAACCAGCGGAAAATCAAGAAGAACGAGGATAAAGTGGCTTAAAAAAATTTTCATCGTGATTACCTTTTTAAAATTAGAGGATAAGTAGATTTCCGGAGATTTGAAGAATTAGGGTTTCCTGGCGGCGCGATGCGGAAAGAGGAAGAAGGGGTAAAAGTGAATAGGGTCGGGTTTATATAGGAAGAACCCCGACTGTTAGTATTCCCGTTTCTGTCTCGTGCGAGCTGTGGGCTTCAGCGGGTCATGGGGGCAAGCCCATTGGGCCCAACGAAGAAGACAAGGCCGATCCCTGGCTCGTCCCGCTATGATGGATGGCCCACCGTACTTAAAGCCCGTATCGTTTCGTGAATAATCCCTGAAGGCTCACCAAGGAACGATCAAGCGCTTCGCTTCGCGGATCGTAATGATCCCATGTGATCCGAACCATCATGCAATGTGACGAAGTGGGAATTCAGGAATTTACCTGGTGAACTCGATGATGAAGTCTCCAAAAAATTCCAGAAAAGAATTGTTCGATGATCGAGAAATGGTCGAAGATTATACTAGTATTTATACTTGTCAAAAGATGCAACTTTTTCGAAGTAGCAAGACTTTTCAGACAGGCACGACCATTAAATTGCATCGCTTCACGAAAAAATATTTCTGCGACTTCGAAGCATGTTCCATCAATGAAACAATACTTCGAGGGGGCAAAATGTTGGCTAGCTTTTTGACCAAGCCACCAAGGTTCACACACAAGAAGGAAATACGAAGCTTCACTCCTTTCAGCCGTTGGGATTCAGGTCATGGTCGCACACTCCTCTTCGGATCGCTATGGCCACTTCGGATCGCCCCCACGAGACGCGATCCGTCACCTGCGCGAACCGATCCGATCCCCCGAGGCGCAGCGAAGCCTTTGACTTGTTCAACCACGAACTGGTCTTCAGCGATCTGAAATACATGGATCCAGCGACACGTGTCCACAACTGTCACATTGACCAATTCTTCCTCTCTACGCGATCCGATCCGACTTTCTTGGGATGCGTGCCACGTGCGACCGCGATCCGCCAGACAAAATCAGCTATAAATAGCCCAGAGATTGGCATTTTTGGGGAGATTTTTGGCAATTCTGAGTATTGATTCCACCATTACTGTCATACCACCATTTCTTATCAGTTCTACCTAGAAATAACTGAGAGAAATCACAATTGTAAAGTGAGCTTGAGAGAAATCGTTGATTGTACTAGCATTCAAAGTATAATCAATAGCATATAAAGTGGACGTAGGCTCGTTAATGCCGAACCACTATAAATTCTGTGTGTTTTCTGCTTTTTCTTCATTCTTCAGTTATAATTCTCTACGAATCAGAAAAATTTGGGTGTTAGGTCCAAATTTTGATCTAACAATTAAAAATATCAATAATTAGTGTAAAATCATAAGAAATGATTTGGAAAGAATTGGGATGAAAAATTCCATATTTGAAAGGATAAAAATAGATTTTTATTGAAATGAACTAGTTTTGAATTAGAATAATAAATCCAATATTTTTAAAATAAATAAATTGGTTTTGAAATGGTATTAAAAATAACCTAAAATTCCAATATATAAATTGGAAATGGATTTGAATCGAAATTGTCTTCGGAATATTTCGATGTTGAATTTCGTGATTATACAGATATTATTATTGAAATTTGAAAGATATATATATTTCGTTATTTCCAATACGATATTTGTCGATTTTGGAATTTGATATTGAATATAAGCCAATATATTTTCTATTCAGAGCCTTGTATTTAATATCAGATTGGATTTTGGGTTTGTCGTGAATGGTATATTTAATAATACAATTCTTGAATCCAATGGAGTTAAGAAAATCAGAAACTAACTGGAGATTAGTTAAGTTGAATGGTTTCCTGGGTATTGATCTGATGTTGGTTTCGGCCTTTGAGGTAAATACTTATAGGATTGTTCTCTTACTAATTTACAGTTAGAGGCTAATGTGAATTGGGTTTATTGTGAACTGTGTTTTTAACGACATTCATTCTTTAACTCGATTTACAATGGAATGTGATTTGGGATATATAAATCTTTTTATATAGATTTAACGGGAATTTTCCAAGGTAACGTTTTCCAATTTAATATGTTAAATTGGAATTCAATGGAACTCGATTTGATAATAATCGAAGTGAACTTCTGTGGAGGAAGACTGTTAATACATATGGAATTTAAGAGGCGTCACCGTTATTCCATTTACATTATTGATCGGATATGGAAATTGATATCGATTATATATTGATTTGTTTTTCTGTGAAGATTCCATAATTAATGGAATGTGATTTGGGTTTTCATGAATGGTATCTTTAATAATACTATTCTTAGACCCAATGAAGTTAAGAAAATCAGAAACTAATTGTAGATTAGTTAAGTTGAATGGTTTCCTGGGTATAGATCTGATGTTGGTTTCGGCCTTCGGGGTTAATACTTAGGGGATTGTTCACTTGCTACTTTATGGTTAGAGGATGAAGAAATGGAATGTGATCTTGGGTTTATCGTGAACCGTGTTTTAAATGACATTGGTTCTTTAACCCCGTTAAAGACAGGTATGATTTCCCAAGTTAAACGATCGTTAATATTGATTTTTGGGAAGATTAATACCAAGTGGAGTTTTAATGCATCTTTAATTAGATTGAAATGATATCCAAAGGAAGATTAAAGAATAAATTTGAAGAATTTAACTTTGATAAAATTAATGGGAACCTTTCCCAGAGTATAAGAATATTTGAATCAAGGATTATTTGGGATTGGAATGAGGCGTATGTTATGTTTTTATAGCACTTGTTTATTATATACGCGAGTTATTCAGAAAGAACGGGTTTATCCCGTTCTGAATATTTGATTCGATGATATGTCGAGGATGAAGACGGTGCTTGAAGACCAGAGGTCTTCACATCGTTTGGATGGTTACTGATATCTTGATTAGGCTGTACACCCAAGGCGAGGTAATAAGTGGTGATCGTCCAGGCGTACTTGGAGATCGAAGGATATGCGAGGGTGTAACACCCCGTGAATTCTACAACGTTAAGCTTCACGAATTAAAGTATAATTAATTATAAATGATGAAATCAAGGGAAATGGGTTACGCCATTGCGTTCGTCTGAAAATTCTGCTTGAGATAGAGTCCAAGTTTGCGTAAAACGGATATCGTATGAAGAAGATATGGACGAACGAAGTTGGGCGAAAAAAACAGAAAACGGGTCAGAATGCATTGGCGCACTTGGGTAGTGCGCCAGAACAGAAATGAACTGGCGCACTTGGGAAGTGCGCCAGTACATTTTTAGCCTGGCGCACCTGCCAAGTGCGCCCAGGTCAGAATGACCGATTGGTCCGGTCCTGGCTGGCCTGGTCAGGGTCTCTGATGCTTGGCTGAGTCACTAGGGCTTACGTGTCACCTTTTGAGTGGCTCTTTGAACTTTGTATGGTCTAGATTCCTCCTATCTTCATCCGACGGCTCAAAACAATTTAAAATTCTATAAATACAACTCAAGTCTAACCCTAAATTCTCACAAATAATAGAATACAAAAGCTGTCATGCTGCTGGAGAGGAACTAGGAATGGTCGTCAATTAGAAAGCCTAGAGACAAGCCAACAAGCCTAAGAGACGAATCAAATTATCAAAGCTTAATCAAATCATTCAATGCAACTTTGCTACCCAAAGGAGAGCATCTCCAAATCAGAATAACAGAAATCAGAAAACAAGAATTCATCACACATTGTAAGTATAGTGACCTTTCAAAATATGAATAAAAACTGTGATGTGATTCGATGTAAATAAAAATAGAATCGTGTTGTATAATCTTTGTGTATTGTGATGGTTCTATCATGACTTGTGTATCGACGTTTGTGGCATAAATTAATTGATGCAAGCCTACAGAACAATTGTATATGAAAAACAATGGCACTTGCAAGCTTGTGGCAAAAACTAGAAATTTATCCCTTTTTGTATATGTCGATGGCATGGACTATGTATATTCCCTTAGTCTAAATTAGAATTTGTGTAAATATGTTATAGACCTTTTATGCCTACATGACCCAAAACCTATGATACCATCCTTATGTTTATTGGCAAGTATAATTAGATCTATGTTTGCAAGTATAATTGGATCTATGTTTCATAAACTATGCTATTTGCAAAATATAATTGGTTCTATGTCAAACATCGTTTGAGTTTCATAAACTATGCAAGTTCATGTTGAAATAGGCTATATGATTAGATGTAAAAATTGTACATTTTGATGAATATATATAACATGCTAGTTTTGTGGTCGATATTATGACAAGTTAACATGTTTAAACACAAGTTTGTATTTGCCTATACTATGTCATTTCATATGTCACCTACTTAGTCATACTTTGATTTGAATGCAAGTTCACATGACCCATGTTATATGTTAGTTGAATAGCCAAATTGGAAGTTCATACCTATGATGTTCATATTGATTTTGCCAAAAATGCCAAGTTTACACTTATGTCACGTTTACGTTTATGAATTCCCTTATGCCTATTTGTGTGCGCTAAATTAGGCTTAGTTTTTTTTAGCCTAATATTATATGTTAAAAACTATGTGAACGAAGATTAGGCTAAGATTGTTAGCCTAATGTTTAAACGGGGTAACGTTGGGAATATTTGAAAACTTGACATAAAAATATATGAAGTTGGCATGTTTTTCACATGCCAAAATTGGTGGCATTTAAACGGTATAAATTCTTATACCAAAAATGTTAAACTTGGAATGTGGGCCATAATATTTAATTGTTGACAAATTTACATATATTCAATAATAAAGACAAATATGTAAATTAGAAAACACGATATGCTTAACCTGAGGTTGGATTGAGTTGTGATATAAACCTGCCCGGACCCGCCCGGCTGTCCAGTAGTCACAACAATACCTATTCAATGTGGGTGGTTAAGCATTGAGCCCAATAAGGACCTGAGGTTAGACTGAGCTATGGTGTAAACCTTCCCGGAACCGACCGGCATATCCAGTAACCGTAGCAATACCTGTCTAATGTGAGTGGTCTGGTTCTCCTAAGAGGCTAAGGACATATGGTAGGGTTAAGTCAACTATAACACTTAACCAAATTCAACATGTTAACAAGAATTGATGAGTGGGGTTAGGTAAATAAAGACAGTTAACCACTTAACATGTTTGACTAGAAAATCCTGGTAACGAGGGACCCGTTTCAGCAGTAACCCAAAGTTCGGTATCAACGGTACCCTGAAACTAGGCAGGGTGGGGCACGATTACTGGGCTGATTGTAAGCGGTCAAACGACGGCGGTGGGTTCATAGTGCAGGTCTAACGGGGTGCGGGCGTGCACACACTTCGGAGCAGACAACCAGGGCACTAGGGACACCAGTAGTATAACCTATGTCTTCTAATTTTGTGTCGGGGCCGCCACCGTGGGTCTTGATACACCCTATGGTGGGACCAGCATAGGTATCTACAATTCTTGGGGGTCGTATGACACATGTTAACGCGAGTAGGAGCCGATCTTTAATAAGAATGGGGATCACTTCACCCTCACCATGGGGTGTCAGTTAGAATAAATTCAAGTAGGTGCAGAGATATAGTATGGGTGTGATAGTACATTCAACACTTCCTTAGCTTGTGACACTTTCCTATTTTTAGTTTACATCCATCATACCCTTTTCTTATTCACTTATTGAAGAGTTACTAGATTTACTCAGGCTTTATGTCTGACCCTATTTTCTTTTCGTCTTCTTTTCTTTCGTTCCCCCCCTAGGTCCACAGGGAGGAAACAGCTCAACTCAGTCAGGCTCTTTGCAAGCACCAAGAACGTAGATGTACGATTTGGATCTTTCTTGCTCGGATAATGTCTTTGGATATCACTATGGGGATTTTTGTCACTTTATTTATGTTTTCATGCTTCTTTAATAATCAAGGCAGTTATGAGGTTGTAATGTTGAAAGTATTTTGAGACAATTATGGAAATCTTTGTTTGATACACGTATTGATGAAATAAAAGTTTGTTTGGTTTCCGCTGTTTAAAATATGTGTATTTATATCTGTCTTGAGTTCATCTGTGGTTTTACTTATAAACCTCCACCAAAGTTAAGTCATTCCCTTTGTGAGTGACCTTAATGGAAGTGGGGTGTTTCACTTGGTATCAGAGCCTAGGTTTACCAAACAAGATAAAAGTTTTTGAAAATTGTTTTCAAAAAGAAAGTTTAAAGAAGCATTTTTTTTATAGAAAAAAGTGTTATATTAATAAAAAGACAAAATCCCCCAAAGCCATGTGCCCGATCTATCCCTCTCTATCCTTCGTTTTGAATTTTCCCTTCTGTTTCAGCATGTCTGGGGACCTTACTCCCCAGCTACAGATGCTTTTACTCCTCTTCCACCTCTACGTGAACCAGCAAACGGAAGAATCGCCGAACAAGAAGACGAATAATAGTCAAGGAGGAAAGGACCACAACAATAATAATAAGACACGTGAGAAAAGGAAATGTTATTTCTGTGGCATTGTTGGACATGTGGTGAACGACTGCAGAAAGAAGAAGAGGAAGATGAGTGCTACTTGCTTCCATTGCGGTGAGGCTGGACACATGGCTAGGGACTGCCCTAAGAAGCAAGGGCAAGGCCCGCAAGCAGGACCTTCTGGGGGTACCTCTTTAACTTCTTCTCCTAAACGCTTTGTTTTATCTTGCTTATCTTCTCAATCCTATCTTGAGAACGAGGTAGTAATATTTCTATAGAAAGTGTAGTCTATCTTTATGATCATCCAGTTCGTACACTTTTTGACTCTAGCGCATCACACTCTTTTATTTCATCTGCCTTAGTAAAATCTCTGCATCTAGACACTAGTATGGTAGAAGCTCCCTTAGTAGTTTCAAATCCAATTGGGGGCTCCGCTTACTTGTCAATGGTTTGTTTGGGTTTGAAAATCTCTATTCTCAGCGTTGAGTTTAGTTGTAATGCCTTTGTTTTAGGCTTCTCGGGATATGGTTTGATCTTAGGCATGGACTGGCTATCCAGTAATAGTGCCATTCTTGACTATGAGAAAAGAGTAGTTAGACTCTTGACTCGGCTTGGTAACACTCTATAAATTTCTTGTAATCCCTTGAATGCTATTATGCTTAGTTATCTAGAGTCGCTTGATGCCTCTGATGATAATTTGCAATCAGTTAGAGTAGTCCGGGAATATCCAGATGTCTTTGAGGAAGTGAAAGGCTTACCTCCGAGGCGGGAAATAGACTTCCGCATATATCTTGTGGATAATGCAAAGCCTGTAGCTTTACCTGTCAGACACATGGCTCCAAGGGGGAGAAAGGAGCTCAGTAAGCAGGTTAAAGAACTTCTTGAAAAGGGGTTCATTAGACGGAGCATTTCAGAATGGGGTGCTCCAGTGGTGTTCGCAACCAAAGCAGACGGTTCGCTTCGCCTTTGCGTCGACTATAGGGAGTTAAACAAATTGACCAAGAAAAATAGGCACACTCTTCCCCGAATCGACGATTTGTTTGATCAGCTTGTAGGTGTGACGGTCTTCTCCCGACTTGATCTGGCAACTGGGTTCCATCAGCTAAGAGTAGCTGAAGACAGCATTGATAAGACAACTTTCAGAACCCCAGACGGTTTCTTCGAGTGGCTTGTCATGCCTTTCGGCTTGACAAACGCACCCGCTTATTTCGTAGACCTAATGAGCAGGGTGTTCAGAGAATTCCTCAACAAATTTGTGGTTGTCTTCGTAGATGATATCTTAATCTTCTCAAAGAGTGAGGAAGAACATCCTCAGCATCTAAAAGAAATCATGGATACTCTCCGTGCACATCAACTAAAATCCAAATTCTCCAAGTGTCACTTCTGGAGAAAAGAAGTAAGGTTTCTTGGGCATATAGTGTCCAAAGAAGGGTTGGCTGTGGACCCCGCGAAAGTGGTGGCAGTACAAGATTGGAAGACACCAAGAAATGCAACCGAAGTTCGAAGCTTTCTTGGGCTAGCTGGTTTTTATCGAAAGTTTATTAGGGATTTCGCGAAAATCTCAGCCCCACTCATAAGGCTAACAAAGAAGAATCTGGTGTTCACTTGGGATTTGGACTGTGAGTTTGCTATCCAACGATTAAAAAGGGCTCTCACAACAGCCCCGGTTCTAACTCTGCCTGACGGAAGCAAAATGTTCACAGTATACACGGATGCATATGGAACTGGACTAGGCATTGTTCTAATGCAAGAAGGAAGGGTAGTAGCTTATGGCGGAAGACAACTGAAAGTTCATGAAAAGAACTACCCAACCCACGATATTGAGTTGGCCGCCATTGTCTTTGCACTTAAGTCTTGGCGCCATTATCTCCTAGGTGAGAAGTTTGAATTATACACTGACCATAAATCACTGAAATATGTCTTCTCCCAGAAGGATCCTAACTTGAGGCAGCAAAGATGGATGGAGTTTCTTGCCTCGTATGATTTTGAAATTTCCTATACTCCCGGAAAAGGCAACGTGGTAGCAGACGCGTTGAGCCAAAAGAAACTGACCCTAAGCCCTCTCTTTGTGGAAAGGCAAAACTTGGAGTATATAGCCAGTTCCAACTTTAGGCCCTCCTCGGATTTTGTACCGGGTTTGTTAGCATCTCTCAAAGTATGCCCTACTCTCTTGGACTCAATAGGGGCTGCACAACGTGAAGACCCTCAGCTTGTTGATGTGATTGATAAACTTGTTAGGGGTGAGACTTCTAGTCACCTCAGTAGATACGCCATCGATGATAAGGGTTGGCTGAGACGAGATGGAAGATTATGCGTTCCACAAGCAAGGGAGTTGACAAAGAAGGTTCTTGAGGAAGCACATCATTCCAAGATGACTATACACCCTGGCGGTGATAAGATGTACAAGGATATAAAAAGGACTTTCTTTTGGAGCGGCATGAAGCAAGACATGGCAGATTTCGTTTCTAAGTGCATGACCTGCCAACGGGTCAAGGCAAAACAAAAGAAGCCTGGAGGACTACTTCACCCTCTAGAGGTCCCACAGTGGAAGTGGGATAGCATTTCAATGGACTTCATTGATGGACTGCCTAGGTCGAGGAGAGGCAACACTAGCATTTGGGTAATAGTGGATAGGCTTACTAAAAGCGCCCACTTTATACCTATCAAGAGTAGAAGGACTGGCTCATCTCTAGCATCTATTTATCTCAAGGAAATAGTTCGACTCCATGGGATACCCTCCAGCATTGTTAGTGACCGAGACCCTATTTTCACAAGTGAGTTTTGGCGGAGTGTGCAAGAAGCTGTAGGCACACAACTATGTTTGAGCATGGCCTATCACCCCCAAACAGATGGCCAGACGGAAAGGGTGAATAGAGGTTTAGAGGATCTTTTAAGACTTTGCATTCTTGACTTTGGAGGGACGTGGGAGGATCACCTTCCTTTAGTGGAATTCGCCTACAACAACAACTACCAAGCTACCATCGGCATGGCACCCTTCGAAGCCTTGTATGGAAGACCATGCAAATCACCAACTTGTTGGTGGGAGTCTACAGATAAGCTTATACTTGGGCCAGACATGATTCGAGAAACTTCAGAGAAAGTGGACTTGATACGTAGGAGAATGAAGACAACCCAAGACAGACAGAAATCCTACGCCGACAAAAGAAGGACCGACCTTGAGTTTGAGGTTGGGGCCAGGGTTTTCCTTAAGGTATCCCCTTTAAGGAACGTCGTTCGCTTTGGATCCGCAGGAAAGCTAGCACCAAGATTTGTAGGACCGTTCCCTATCATCGAGAAGATTGGGAAAATGGCTTATAGAGTAGATCTGCCTGAAAGATTGGCTGGAATTCACAACGTCTTTCACGTTTCTCATCTCCGGAAATGTCTACATGAATCAGCGGAAGTGGTAGAGCCAAGCATTCTAGAAGAAGCCGAAGCGGAACGTGAAGCAATTGTGAGGAGAGTCCCAACTCGAATCGTAGGAACTGAAATCAAAAAGCTATGCAACCGCGAAGTGAAGCTCATTAAGGTTCAGTGGAGCGACGCCGAGGAAGACGTGACTTGGGAAACTGAGGACAGAATACGCGCTGCCTACCCTCTTCTTTTTGAGGGTACATCTTTGACCTCTCTTTTTCTTAAGTTGTGCTTGTATCTATCTTTTTAGGTATATCTCCTCGATATTATCCTTTATCCTTAGGTAGAAACTCCTTTGGATGTAAACATGTATTTGAAACATGTTATGGTTGATGGCTGCAAGTGGTTGCTAGTGGTTGCTCGTGGATGCATATACACACACAACCTAGGTCTTAGATCGGCTCAATCACTTCATACTGCATATGCATATATGTATTCTTATTTGTATATGGTTGTAAACTTGATATGATGTCATATGGTCGTCACATTTGTATGAATAGTTGTGCACTCATGTAGAATTATGAGTAGGAAAAATTTGCATACATAATGGATTCATGACACTTACATGATTCACATTAACGAGGTCAACTGAATCAGTAGACCGCCTGATTTCTGCATTAGATAAGGACATGTACACACACTATGCATATGATCATGAAGCATTAGAAGTCTTTTAAGGACAGTGGATGCCTGTGTTTGTTGGTTGAGTAGATGGTCTGTTGGATGGTAGGATATACATTCTTCCTAACTTGAAGATTTCGGGGACGAAATCCTTTTAAATGGGGGAGAATGTAACACCCCGTGAATTCTATAACATTAAGCTTCACGAATTAAAGTATAATTAATTATAAATGATGAAATCAAGGGAAATGGGTTACGCCATTGCGTTCGTCTCGAAATTCTGCTTGAGATAGAGTCCAAGATTGCGTAAAACAGATATTGTATGAAGAAGATATGGATGAACAAATTTGGGCGAAAAACCAGAAAACGGGTTAGAATGCACTGGCGCACTTGGGAAGTGTGCCAGAACAGAAATGAACTGGCGCACTTGGGAAGTGCGCCAGTACATTTTTAGCCTGGCGCACCTGCCAAGTGCGCCCAGGTTAGAATGACCTGCTGGTCAGGTCCTGGCTGACCTGGTCAGGGTCTGGTCGAATTCTGATGCTTGGCTGAGTCACTAGGGCTTACGTGTCACCTTTTGAGTGGCTCTTTGAACTTTGTATGGTCTAGATTCCTCCTATCTTCATCCGACGGCTCAAAACAATTTAAAATTCTATAAATACAACTCAAGTCTAACCCTAAATTTACACAAATAATAGAATACAAAAGCCGTCTTGCTGCTGGAGAGGAACAAGGAATGGTCGTCAATTAGAAAGCCTAGAGACAAGCCAACAAGCCTAAGAGACGAATCAAATTATCAAAGCTTAATCAAATCATTCAACGCAACTTTGTTACCCAAAGGAGAGCATCTCCAAATCAGAATAACAGAAATCAGAAAACAAGAATTCATCACACGTTGTAAGTATAGTGACCTTTCAAAATATGAATAAAAACTGTGATGTGATTCGATGTAAATAAAAATAGAATCGTGTTGTATAATCTTTGTGTATTGTGATGGTTCTATCATGACCTGTGTATCGACGTTTGTGGCATAAATTAATTGATGCAAGCCTATTGAACAATTGTATATGAAAAACAATGGCACTTGCAAGCTTGTGGAAAAAACTAGAAATTTATCCCTTTTTGTATATGTCGATGGCATGGACTATGTATATTCCCTTAGTCTAAATTAGAATTTGTGTAATCATGTTATAGACCTTTTAAGCCTACATGACCCAAAACCTATGATATCATCCTTATGTTTATTGGCAAGTATAATTAGATCTATGTTTGCAAGTATAATTGGATCTATGTTTCATAAACTATGTTATTTGCAAAATATAATTGGTTCTATGTCAAACATCGTTTGGGTTTCATAAACTATGCAAGTTCATGTTGAAATAGGCTATATGATTAGATGTAAAAATTGTACATTTTGATGAATATATATAACATGCTAGTTTTGTGGTCGATATTATGAAAAGTTAACATGTTTAAACACAAGTTTGTATTTGCCTAAACTATGTCGTTTCATATGTCACCTACTTAGTCATACTTTGATTTGAATGCAAGTTCACATGACCCATGTTATATGTTAGTTGAATCGCCAAATTTCAAGTTCATACCTATGATGTTCATATTGATTATGCCAAAAATGCCAAGTTTACACTTATGTCACGTTTACGTTTATGAATTCCCTTATGCCTATTTGTGTGCGCTAAATTAGGCTAAGTATTTTTTAGACTAATATTATATGTTAAAAACTATGCGAACGAAGATTAGGCTAAGATTGTTAGCCTAATGTTTAAACGGGGTAACGTTGGGAATATTTGAAAACTTAACATAAAAATATATGAAGTTGGCATGTTTGTCACATGCCAAAATTGGTGGCATTTAAACGGTATAAATTCTTATACCAAAAATGTTAAACTTGGAATGTGGGCCATAATATTTAATTGTTGACAAATTTACATATATTCAGTAATAAAGACAAATATGTAAATTAGAAAACACGATATGCTTAACCCTAGGTTGGATTGAGTTGTGATGTAAACCTGCCTGGATCCGCCCGGCTGTCCAGTAGTCACAACAATACCCATCCAATGTGGGTGGTTAAGCATTGAGCCCAATAAGGACCCGAGGTTAGACTGAGCTACGGTGTAAACCTGCCCGGAACCGACGGCATATCCAGTAACCGTAGCAATACCTGTCTAATGTGAGTGGTCTGGTGCTCCTAAGACGCTAAGGACAGATGGTAGGGTTAAGTCAACTATAACATTTAACCAAATTCAACATGTTAATAAGAATTGATTGGTGGGGTTAGGTAAATACAGACACTTAACCACTTAACATGTTTGACTAGAAATTCATGGTAACAAGGGATCCGTTTCAGCAGTAACCCAAAGTTAGTTATCAACAGTACCCAGAAACTAGGCAGGGTGGGGTACGATTACTGGGCTGATTGTAAGCGGTCAAACGACGGCGGTGGGTGCACAGTGCAGGTCTAACGGGGTGCGGGCGTGCACACACTCCGGAGCAGACAACCAGGGCACTGGGGACACCAGTAGTATAACCTATGTCTTCTAGTTTTGTGTCGGGGCCGCCACCGTGGGTCTTGATACACCCCATGGTGGGACCAGCATAGGTATCTACAATTCTTGGGGGTCGTATGTCACATGTTAACGCGAGTAGGAGCCGACCTTTAACAAGAATGGGGATCACTTCACCCTCACCATGGGGTGTCAGTTAGAATAAATTCAAGTAGGTGCAGAGATATAGTATGGGTGTGATAGTACATTCGACACTTCCTTAGCTTGTGAAACTTTCCTATTTTTAGTTTGCATCCATCATACCCTTTTCTTATTCACTTATTGAAGAGTTACTATATTTACTCAGGCTTTATGTTCGACCCTATTTTCTTTTCGCCTTCTTTTCTTTCGTTTCCCCCCAGGTCCATAGGGAGGAAACAGCTCAACTCAGTCAGGCTCTTTACAAGCACCAAGAACGTAGATGTATGGATCTTTCTTGCTCGGATAATGGCTTTGGATATCACTATGGGGATTTTTGTCACTTTATTTATTTTTTCATGCTTCTTTAATAATCAAGGAAGTTATGAGGTTGTAATGTTGAAAGTATTTTGAGACAATTATGGAAATCTTTGTTTGATACAAGTATTGATCAAATAAAAGTTTGTTTGGTTTCCGCTGTTTAAAATATGTGTATTTATATCTGTCTTGATTTCATCTGTGGCTTTTACTTATAAACCTCCACCAAAGTTAAGGCATTCCCTTTGTGAGTTACCTTAATGGAGGTGGGGTGTTTCAGAGGGCCTCTCCCCTGTATTGGACATAACGGGGAGGAATAAGGTGCCTCCGGTTTCGTTCATACACAGAACAAACTTGTAAACGGATGTGTGTCTGACATCGGATTTCATTTTGTGTGATTGATTGACATCCGTTGCATAGCGTGAATTGCCTGTGTGGCATGTTGAGATGCAAATGATCAAGACTTCTGTTGAAAAGCAGAGTCTTATGGTTGATGATCAAAGCACGACCTTTGTGGTGTAGCTTTGGGTAGCGTTAATTCGCGAGCCTCTCACCCCGGTGCGGACCAGAAATGGAAGAGGACATCAGGGAGGGCATGCATTTCCTTCTACCTAGGAGTGGTGTCAGCGTTTTGCACGCTCTGGAATTTTACTTATGTGGATGATGGATAGCGAGGCGCCTCAGTTATATCGGTCGATCTCGGTCCTATGGAGTCATTTGGCTCATTTATGCCCCACAGGTCGGGGAAACGTAGTGTTCAGGCATTTTAATTCACATCGAGTGGACCGGCCCCGACGATCCAAGAGATGATGCGTTCTGTTCCTTAGGCTCAGGCTAGAGAGTCTCGAAGCGGTAAAGATGATTCCTTGCCTTGGTTCACAGATGGAAATCCAACTTCCAGTACGTGACATTTGCGGTTTTGATTGTAGAGCCTTGTATTGGCGACATGATATATGGTACCCATGCCGTCTAGGATTGATACATTTATATTTGAAGTTGTTTTATACACTATGCACTTATAATAGTATTAAATGATTTGTTTTAATGTACCAAGCATGTTTGGCTATTATAAGGGAAAACCCAATCCCCCGGCTTGCATTGCATTGTGTGATAGGACCTGGGTCTTATAATAGCTTCATTTTTCCAAAAAGCTTTGCGCTGTTTTGTTATATGCACTGGTATTCTTGGGAGGAAGCCCATTCCGTGTTATACGGTGTGGTCCCTTGATATACCTGATTTAAAATAAAGTTTTAAATAACTGTTTTAGTTCTCACACCAGTCACATGACTTACCAAGAGTTTATTGTTTTAACCTAAACTATGGGTGCCCCTATTTTCCACACGGGCAGCTAGTATTTTTGGTTTTGCAGATTTATATTCACAGGATCTTGGTTTACACCTGGAATGATATTCAGAAAGCTCTGTATCCGTATATTCTTTTCAGTTGTGCTTTGTATTATTTTCCGCTGCATTATAATTTGTAAATCTCTGATATTTAGTAAATGTGTAATATTTATTCATACTTTGTATATTCTTGTATTCTGATGGAATTGTTGTAGTAAGCAACGAAATGTTCTTCTGTTTGTGTCCCGATGTGTCTTGTTCTCAAAGCAATCCGGGCTTTCCTTCATGGGGAAGTTCGGATCATGCCAGTTTGGTATCAGAGCTTTGGTTCATATAGCTCGGAGAACAAGACACGTTAGAACCAGACAAAAGAATTCATCAGAGATTGGATTAGTAATATCCAATAGGAATGACTTGTTAGAGATGGGATCAGTAGTATCCTAGAATGAGTTGGAAGAGAGTTATTTTCAAATAAATATAAAAACAATTTTTGTTTTGAAAATTTAAATAAATTATTCGTATTTGAATATTATTTTTATATTAATTTGGACAATTAAGTATATAAATTTTTTGCATATACGTCTGATCCATGTGTATACGAAGTTTTAATATACTCGATAGATATAGAATCACACTCGAGTCGCCCAGAGACGATTTTGATGATGCCGCGGCATCATCAACATTTGTATTCAAGTTTCGAAAGTGGGATTTCTATATATTTCTAATTGGCTGGTGTGAGAACCAGTACTAGATAGGGCTTATTGTTGTGATTTGGCATCAAAATTCTAATT
This sequence comes from Allium sativum, assembly GCA_030737875.1. NCBI lineage: Eukaryota > Viridiplantae > Streptophyta > Magnoliopsida > Asparagales > Amaryllidaceae > Allium > Allium sativum. The sequence goes on from CM060919.1 coordinate 71,137,901, forward strand.
TTTGGACTATGTATCAAAGTTATGATTTTGAAAAGCTAATCAACTAATTGATTGATGGTTGTGTTGTATGATTATTTGTTATCTAATAAAACCATTATGAGAAAGAACTGTACATATAACCAAATTGTATCAAATATTGAACTGTATTGAAAATTGTTGGAATTGCATGCATATACTTGCATATATATTGAACAGGTCATTGCAAAGATGCTAGAGCAGAGGAATAAAATTGTTTGCCCAACAAATAGTACATGTTTATTGTATTTCTTGGGGTTTTTGATTATTTTATGAGCGGATTGGCTAGCCGCTTGGATGTTTCTTTTTCTTTTTGGATTGGAGAGGCCTATATGGAAATTTTATGATTTTCTCGGTGCTCCCTTACAGGGGTGGTTATGGCGAAATTTTTCAAAAATTTAGGGTGTTAGCCAAAATTTTGAAAAGTTCTTAGAAATTGAAAAGTTGAAGAACTTAAGCCATAATGAAAGTTGAGTTGGTTTGTAAAATAACTTTCAGCTCCGTTCCTTTTCGAGGACGAAAAGATTTTAAGTGGGGGAGATTGTAACAACCCGGAAAATCTGAACTAATTTATAATTTTTATTTTGGCAATTTTGATGAATTTTGAATATTTAAAATGAATTATTTTAAAAATTATGACAAGAAATTTATTTTGAATAGAATTTGAATGTATATATTGATTTGAATCAATTTTAGAAACTAAATATTTATTTTTAATTATAAAAGGAATTGAAAATGGCATGGTAGTTTGAAAATTCGATTTCAAATTTCAAATGAATGTACAGGATTCAAAATAAACCGGATTTTAGGGAAACCAAAAATATTAGAATCTATTTGAAAATATCTTTCCAACAATCCGGAAAATCAAAATTTCATAGCGGGAATAAAAAGTTATGCCCAGTTGAAAATTTAGAATAGTCGCTATGGAATTTTGGCCCTTAAAAATGGAAATTTTGCAAATGACCTCCGTATTCGACGAAACTACATTTGTTGGATCCGGGATGTCGAATTATTGCTAGATTCCAAAATTCATGATTTTTTGAATTAATATGTGAGCGTGGCAAGAGAAAACGTGTTTTAACTGTTTTAGTCAATTCGGATCGACCAGAAAATGGCCATTTTTCAAGCGGTCTCAGAATTTGACGAAATTAGTTTTGTTAGGACCAAATCGTCAATACGAAGCTAGAAATATTTTTTTTGGAATTTTTAAAGCCCATATGCGGCCCTAGTAAATTGAAATCTATGATGAAATCAATTTTGAACGTTATATTAATTTATATTTTAATTTTAATGAAAAATGATCGTAATTGCCGAATTGGCTTACGAAACATATCCCAATTTGTTCGGAATGGGGGTATTACACTAAGGACGACAGTCGGTGGGTCTCGTTTTGAGATCGAAATAAAAAATTGCTTCTTGTGAATTTAAAAGAATTTAAAATATAATTATATAAACACTTTTACTCCCCCAACCCTAATCACTTTCAAGCCCGGTCAAAAGTCGAGCCCCCTTCTCTAGATCGATCCGCTGTCGCTCTGGCCTTCACCCCCTCCCCCCCATCGGACCGCTTCCCTTCGCTTCCCCACCTCCGGCGATGGCCATCCCCCTCCCCCCCCCGGCTCCTTCCTCCTCGATTTCAAAACCAAGCCATTAAAAACCCTCCTCCACCATGTTGTACCCACCACAGACCACGGTCGCACCTCCCAGGCTCCAAACCCCCGTGCGCCGCCCTCTTCCACCACCCGCACCCCTTCCTGCGCCACCTCAACCCGACCCCGACCCCGTGGACCCCCTCTTCGAAGAACGATGAATTTAAGGTAATTTATTAATTTAATTACTTAATTTTTAGTTTATTAAGTGTAGTTAATAATGTAGATTTTAATTTCAGTTATAATTCAAGAAAGATTTGGTTTTTGGTGTTAGGAAAGGTTTGATTTTTATTAGTAGAAAGAAATGATTTTTGTTAAAGAAAAGATTACATTTTTAACATGAAAAAGATTGGATTTTTCTTAAAAACAGAATAGATTATTATAGAAAGAAAGAATAGATTTTTAATAGGAGAAATGTTAGATTTTTAATACGATAAAAATTAGATTTTTAATAAGATAAAGGTTGAATTTTTATATGCATGAAGAGATGTTAAAGATTTGATTCTTATTATGTAAAAGTTTCGATTTTTAATTATTGTTAACCTACTCTGTGAACTAAGCTACACAAAGTGGAGATATCGAACATTGAAGAACCCTACGTCTTAAAGTGAGTCGGATCGGATCAGATGGTTAAGGCCAGGGCGGATCGGAATGGAGCAGAAAATGGACGAGCTTGAATTCAACGCAGGCTAGACCGGATCGGATGGCATAAACTCGAACCAAACCCCTACACACTAGCATGCCCGATCCGATCCCAAAGAAACAACAGCCTTCACCCCATGTTCTCCTAAAGATGCGGAGCGGTTACACACATGATTGCCCACGTTTTCCCACTCGCTTTATGTGCTGTCACCATCTGGAGAGCTCCGAACCCGCGTCTCCAGGAATGGATGCCACGTGCCTCCGATCCGAACCCATTTCTAGGAGAATTTGCACCTATAAATAGACCTCTAAGGCTCATTTGAAAGGGACTTTTGGCACTCTGAGAGTTTGAATACCTTTGAGAACCGAATTCCAGCACTCCCAAATAATCCAAATCATCATTCAAAGTGTATTTTTAGTATAATTGAGTGAATGTATGTGAAAAAAGAGAGAGATTTAGTGAATATCTTGTTGTATTTTCATCTACATCATCAAACAAAGTGATATAAAGTGGACGTAGGCTTTTAAACGCGGAACCACTATAAATCTTGTGTATCTTTTCTATTATTGATTCCATTTTATCGTAATTTTAGTCAATTTGGGTGTTAGAACGACTTATTGGTCTAACATTTTGGTGCTTTCACTGAGAATAATTTAAATTCTCTGTTTTTCTGGATTATCGTTCTACTCTTTGGACCGTTGAGTTCAAAGAAGTTAATCCCCAATTTTTGACGCTTTTAAGTACCTGTTGGTTGATTGTTGAAGAATTATGGCCAAAGGAAAAGGCAAGGAAGTTCAAACCAGTAGAGGAAACGAAGTTGGTGAAGACCAGCAAAACCTAGTTGTGACGAGGTCTCGTGGGCAAAGCTCGGGAGCGGATCGGACTGGCTCAAGAAATCCGAACCGATCGCAGAGGGAGTGCTCCAATCCGAACGGAGTAGAAGATGTTGAAGAAGTGCGCTCCCCCAACCCGATCTGATCCGGCCAGGTCACTTTGCTCCGATCCGATCGCAGCTGATTACTCACGATGCTGCGACAAATGCCAGAGGTTCGCCAAGATCCCCAGAGAACCACCGACCCAGCTCAAGTCGATGGTAAGTCCGTGGCTGTTTGACATGTGGGGAGTTGACATAATCGGAGTTCTACCGATTGCCAAAGGAGGAGCGAAGTATGCAATAGTCGACGTGGACTATTTTACGAAGTCGGTGGAAGCTGAGCCCTTAACCAAAATCACGGCGAGAAAGGTGATGAGTTTCATGGTTAGAAATATCATATGCCGATTTGGGATTCCAAGGACCATTATAACCGATAATGGAACCCAGTTCGATGGTGCCGAGTTCAGAAATTTCTGCCAGAAATACAAGATCGACAAGCGGTATACTGCAGTCGCCCATCCATAGTCGAATGGGCAAGTAGAAGCAATAAATAAAGTCATAAAGTCCATCCTCAAGAAGCGGTTGGAACGTGCAAAAGCAAAATGGGTGGATGAATTGCCCTTGGCTCTGTGAGCATATCGAACAACGTTTAAGACAGCTACCGGCCATACTCCTTCCTCTCTCTCATTTGGTTCAGAAGCGGTAATCCTGGTAGAGCTTGAAGTTCCCTCTCACAGGGTGACATATTATGAACCGATGACGAATTGGGCACTCCTCCTCGAGTCCCTTGATGAAGTCGAAGAGAAAAGGGATGAGGCTGACTTGCATGCGTCAAGACATCGACGTCAGATGGCACGCTATTATGATAAGAAAGTTCATTTTAGAACCTTTGAACCGGGAGATTTGGTGCTAAAGAGAGTTTTTCCATCCCTTCCTCATCTTGATCCAAAGTGGGAAGGACCATTCGTCATCCAACGGAAACTTGAGACAGGAGTCTTCAAGTCAACGACCGTAGATGGCGAAGAAGTGCCTAGGGCTTGGAATGCCCAACACATGATGCGATATTTGAATTAGGGATGTTGTATTTTCTTTTGTCTTTCTTATGAACCCTGTAAAAAGGAACGACTTGCCTTAGAAAAGTCTGTTGATACGAACAAAGGACTATAAAGTGGATGTAGGCCACGACTTAGCCGAACCACTATAAAAATATCGTGTGCCATTTACTTTCCTGCATTATTTATATCTTCAACTATTATTCTATTGTGACTGGGGAATACGAGATGTTAAATTAAAATCTGGAAAGTTGGAGATGGCTTATATGCAAGAACAAACACAATGACTGTTTGTACAATAAGACATAAAAGAATGGGAAGACCACATTCTTAACTCTAACTCTCAAGAATTGAGAGAGAGTATAAAGGACGGGAAGACGACGTCCTCTGAGGCGTGAAGGTGCACCCAGATGAGAGACCGCCTCAGCAAGAACTCTAACCTGAATATAAGACAGGAGAGTATAAAAGATGCTAGAAAAGAACAGGCATCAATGACAAAAGGAATGTGACCCCCGTCAGAGAATCGGGTACATTCGGCCTTTTTAGTTTAATCTTGAATAGTTTTTCAAGATTGACTTGGGGCATATATGTACACACACATTCCCCCTACTATGACTCCATTACACAACTTTAGTAGGACATGCATTTGCATTTTTACATAAGTACTGAACTGGCGACTAACAGGCATTGCAGGAAATGAATTATTTTTATTCATTTACAAATCTATGAATTTGTACACGAAAATAGGCAAAAAGAAGATGAGAGGGCCACACTCGTTACAATAATCGTGGGCCAATTAAATACTAAGATAAAGCAAAACACTTCATCATTTAGACGTTGAAGTGGACTTGGATTTTTTTAGCAGCCTTCTGAGCATCCTTCGCCTCTCTTTCAGCATCAGTTAAAACGCGCCTTGGTTTTTTCCTCATTGAGACTGAAATGCTGGAATCGGTTGATTTTTTCTCGGGAGTCAGAATACTGGAATCAAGAGAAGACTTTTTAGCAAGTTCTTCTGTAATAGATCTAGTCGAAACTTAACAACTAACCTTGATCCGGCATCCACTACTGCGAGAGGCTTAAGGCTTTCGGGGTCTAGGTCTTCAACTTTATGCTGCATACATTTGTCTTATTCGGCTTTCAAGGCAGCTGAAGTGATGTCATCAGCGCTTTTTGACTCCCCAACTATAGTCACCTCAGGGTCTTCCTCATGTCCCTCATTGCCACTGTCATCCTTTAAGGCGTCTATCATCTCTCCATCGTGAGGAACGTCAGCCTCACCCTTGTCTCCTTCAGCCTTCTCCGCTGACTTTGCTTCGGCTGTGGTTCCCTAAGACACGTCTGCCTTCTCGGACGGTTCAGCACCTGCGGAATGAGAAATAACCGTTATCAACTCGGGAGAAAATAAAGGGTCCTTCCCCGATTGCCCAACTATGCGATGGAAAGTGGAGACAGCTTTGACGAATTGGGGTGAAAAGGTAGAAATACCTTCCGATGATTTCTCAGCTGGAATAGCTGCCGCCTTTGAAGCCGATTCAGGAATAGGAGATAAAAGAGATGCCTGAGGTATCGCCGGGTTATCGGGGTCATGTCCCTCTACTTCAGAAGTTTCAGCGGCAGTGGAAGAAGAACCATCCTCCAAGATGTCCTTTTGTTTAACCTTCCGTCTATCCTCGTCCATAGCAGCAGCAATCAGGCGACGCCCCTCAGCTAGGCTCGCCGGCTCATCATCTCTTAGATATTTTTCCATAAGTTTGTCCTTGTCGATGGAATCTACCTTGAGTTATTCTTTTTCCCATTCACCAATTTGGCTCCACACTTGAACCAATGTAGTCGGATAATCATCGATCCACGAGATGCTTCGGTGACGGATTATATATGCAAAAAATTCGATCAGTAGTTCACCAAAGCCCTGCACATCCTCCTGGGCCTTTGCCAGCTGCTTGCGGGACTCTTCAGCCGATTTGATGACACTTTCAACATTACCCTCCGCCAGGGCAGCCCTGTTCTCGGCCTCCATCAACTTGGAAGCCAAGTCAGCGTTTTTCTTTGCCAATTCGGCATTCTTCTTCGCTAACTCGGCCTTCTCTCGCTCAGGGTCAGCGTAAGCAAGTTGCATTTTGGCAGTATCTGACTTGGTGTCTTCTACTTCCTTTTTCAGCTCCGAACGCTCTTGAACATGGGATTCAAGTAAGTCATGATAACGTTTTTGTATATCTTCAAATTTTTGCTTGAAGCTAGCAGCATCCCGTTGAGCGATAGCAAGTTGAGCCTGTGTATCCTCAAGGTCTTTCCCTAAATTTTTCAAGGCCTTTGCGTCATCTTCTGCGGTCTTCTGCATCGAGTTAGTATTCGTGATTAGATTTCAGATGATTCTGGAAAGGTTACGCGAATACTTGAACATCTCTGAATATTGTTTCTCGACCGCGTCAATTTTTGCTTTGGCCTCGTCTGTCCACCTCAAGGAAATAGGATCAAGAGCAGGTAAGAAAGTCAAGTTTTCAAAGTAGTGTTCGGGAAATTTCTTCTCCAAATACGCCTTCTTAACTGCAGTTTCAGCATCCAATGGTGGAGGTGCAAGGAATGTCAGCTCGGTATCCTTATGTGTGGAGGGCTCAATGGCCTCCTCACCCTTTCTAGGCCGCTTAGCAGGAACCTTGCATTTGCTTCGTGAGTCGGTATCTCTCGGCGGGCTCCTTTCCCTACTACGTTTTTCTTGAGAAGAGATTTGGTCCTTTGATTACGACGCGTCATCTCCTCGACGACTATGGTAGCCTTTATATCGCTCTGGATCTGACCGAACGGAAGAGCAAGAGCGCGAGGTCCGCGACTGATAAGAATCATAGGGCCTTCTATCCTACCTACCGCGGCTTTCGCGAGGATCATGCTCGACATCATGAGTGGGTGTGGTCATGCTGCGGCGTAGTTTCCTGATGTCATAGTGAGCACGAGACATTGTACCTACACAACAAAGCAAGTGGAATTCAGAATCAGTATTCTCATAAGAAGTAAGTGCTATGAAGTGGGGTGCAATTTTGTTAAGTGCATCCTAAGTAGTGTCCCCCCTCCGACAAAACAGATTCTGAAGCCGAGCCAGTGCGAGTGGGCTCTTTGGCCTTAACAGGAGTAGCCTCCTCCGAAGAAGTAAAAACTAAAGGATTTGTGCCAAAATCCTCGGAAGTGTAAATAGTGTCGGGAAGGGGGATATCTCCCAAGCCCTGAAATGTAGGATCATCAACAGTAGGGGCATCTCCTTGGGAAGCGCATATTGGCTGTTCTTTAGGAGATGATGATTTCTCAGGAGAAATAACTTCCCCAGGAGTGATGTACCCCTCTCGGTGCTTTTCAGGTAAATTAGCCAACTCATCGTCTTGAGTCGAACTTGGAGAAGGTGAAGTTCGAAGTGGCATGGTGGGGCCTTTCGAGCTCTCGCCCATTTCTGGAATTACATCCACTAGAGGGATATATACATATGGACCTCACCCGTGACCTATGCTATGGGTAATCGACAGCAGCCCGTGGTGATGAAGATATTCGTCCTTGAGGACCTCGTCGATAGTTAGAAATTTTTGGTCACCATTGAGGAGCTGATGCATCCGATCAAAATACACTTGACCCGATACTTGCTTTGGATTATCAACTGCAAACATAAAGAAAATGGATTAATGTGGTGGCGTGGACATTCAGAGTTAAGATTTAGAAAACCAGTGCCTTACTCGATTTTGTCCATCTCCTAGCACACCCCGGCTGTTGCCTTATATAAAACCATTCCAGCTTGGAGTCGCCGGCCTTACTGCTGAATGGCGACGAAATTATCTTTCTTTTTGTGATAGACTCGAAGAAAGAGAAAGAAGGAGTTTCTCGAGTCCAATGCTTGAAGTTATAAAAGAAATGAACATCATCAAAAGTGAGATCTGTGCCTAAGATCTCGCGGTATGCTACGTATAAGGTATACAGGTAAGCATAGGAGTTGGGATGCAGCTGCATGGGGGCAATCCGCATTTGTCTTAGAAAATCGATGACAAAAGGAGAAAATGGAGGGATAGCCCCAACCATGCACATTAATCAGGTAATTGCCATAAACCCCTCCGGAGGATTATGAGGACGGCCAATCTTCGACGGCACCAGAGTACCTTTTTCGGTATCCCGTGCTTTAGGCGTATTCGAGTAAGTCTGTCGTTGTCAATCGTCAATTCAATAGAATCTTGAGGTGATTCCAATATGATGGCAGATTCAAATTCGTCAGGAGCTTGAGTATCTCCAACCCCTCCTTCCTCTTCATAGCCTAGGGAAACTTCACTGTCAGAAGGCATTTCGCTGTTATGCGCCTCTACTTCATAATCTGATCCCTCGTCATCCCATTCAGGGTATGAGGAAGAAGATATGTCGTCAAGAGTGATTTTAGTGGATGTCTCTGGGATATCTTTCTTTTCTGTCAGTCTAGAAGAATGAATTTCGGCCATGATCGCTGAACTATCAAAGAAGTAATAACAGAAGTTAGAGTAAATTAGCCCGTGTCCCCCTGTGCACGTGTGTGAACTAAAGTGTGTACGGTGTATGTAGGAAATGTAAAGTGAGAACTTGAAAGCGTAATGTAAAGTTAAGACGATGAAGTGATGTTCAGAATAATTCTTGATGTTCGTTTGTGTTCGCAAGGCACTATCCTAACTGTCCATTGGGTTGAAGATTATGTCAAGTATTGATTTGGCCAAATGGGCAAATTCTTATGCACGAGAGTTAACTGCTTCAGTTCGGTTCGGGGATAAGCATTGGGATCGAATCGGAAGGAGGCCTCGTTTTGGTCTGCATCCTGTTTTCACACCTTTCAAACAGAATCGGATCGGTTCGAAAGAGGATTTTCGGAGCGGCTCAGATGGACTCAAATAACCGTACCACTTCATCTCCTTGTGTCTCTTTCCGACCCGACCCGGTTCAGTAAACTGTGGTCCTCTTCTTTACTCCTGAACTCCGATCTGATCCGGTCACGTGAACTTCCCTTCTTCTTATTCACCCTAACACTCTTTCACCCGAACCGATCCCTTGTACTTTTCTTCTTCTCCTTCCTCCTCCTTGATATCAAATCCGATTCCATGTCCAAAAGCCCCAATTAAGATTATGCACGCACATACTAAAATAATCAAAACTGAATCCTAACATCCTCCATCACTTCCTCGAGATGGTGTTGGCACAATTAACGACGACGGCGGAGAGTGGAGGATGCCACGGCGTCAGAATTGAGTAAACGCCAAGCTTAAATCGTTCGATCTTACCACGGATTCAAACCAAAAACCACCATAATGAGGTAATTCAAGATTAAAAAACTACCTATATGCTCGATTCGGGGACTAAAACGAGATTGTTGAAGTTTTAGAACCCTAGGGTTTCGTTTTTTCTTTGGGGTAATTCCTGGAAGAATAGTGGAAATAAAAGAAGAAAGAAAGAGATGAAACAATGATTTTATATATAAACGTGCGATGACCATTGGTATTCCCAGGCTTATAATTCCGCTCAGATCGGAATTGAAGCCCATGTGAGCAAGCCAGGCCCGCTGGCTTAATAACGGTGAAGAATCCACTCGGACCGGAAATTGAGCTCAAAAGTGTATTCTGGCCTGTTAGTTCAAGGTCAAGTAAAGCGAAATAAATTCTATTCGGACCGGTGTCCGAACCGAACGAGGTCCCATACATTGACTTGGTGAATAAGTTAGATTCAAAATGAAAGGTAAAGATAAAGATAGAGATTACCTGGAGTGTTCGCTGGAATTTAACAAGAGCTCTCCAAGTTGTCTGAAAATAAAGGAAATAATCTACATGCCCCCACGATGTATATATCGACGTCAAAAGATGCAACTTTCTGAAGAAGCACATCCCTATACAGCCAATAGAAACGATACTTCGACGATTCAAATTCAAGGACTAGCATTCAGACAACATCAAAGCATGCTCCGTCTTCAACAGGAGCATACTTCAAGGTGGCAAAGTGTTAGCCTACTCTGTGAACTAAGCTACACAAAGTGGAGATATCAAACATTGAAGAACCCTACTTCCTAAAGTGAGTCAGATCGGATGGTTAACGCCAGGACGGATCGGAACGGAGCAGAAAAAGGACGAGCTTGAATTCAACGCAGGCTGGACCGGATTGGATGGCATAAACCTGAACCGAACCCCCACACACTAGCATGCCCAATCCGATCCCAAAGTAACAGCAGTAACTCATCGTCTTGAGTCGAACTTGGAGAAGGTGAAGTTCGAAGTGACATGGTGGGGACTTTCGAGCTCTCGCCCATTTCTGGAATTACATCCGCCGGAGGGATATATACATATGGACCTGACCCGTGACCTATGCTACGGGTAATGGACAGCAGCCCGTGGTGATGAAGACATTCGTCCTTAAGGACCTCGTCGATAGTTAGAAATTTTCGGTCACCATTGAGGAGCTGATGCATCCGATCAAAATACACTTGACCCGATACTTGCTTTGGATTATCAACTGCAAACATAAAGAAAACGGATTAATGTGGCGGCGTGGACATTCAGAGTTAAGATTTAGAAAACCAGTGCCTTACTCGATTTTGTCCATCTCCTAGCACACCCCGGCTGTTGCCTTATATAAAACCATTCCAGCTTGGAGTCGCCGGCTTTGCTGCTAAATGGCGCCGAAATTATCTTTCTTTTTGGGACAGACTCGAAGTAAGAGAAAGAAGGAGTTTCTCGAGTCCGATGCTTGAAGTTATAAAAGAAATGAACATCATCAAAAGTGAGATCTATGCCTAAGATCTCGCGGTATGCTACGTATAAGGTATACAGGTAAGCATAGGAGTTGGGATACAGCTGCAAGGGGGCAATCCGCATTTGTCTTAGAAAATCGACGACAAAAGGAGAAAATTGAGGGATAGCCCCAACCATGCACATTAATCGGGTAATTGCCATAAACCCTCTGGAGGATTATGAGGACGGTCAGTCTTCGACGGCACCAGGGTATCCTTTTTCAGTATCCCGTGCTTTAGGCGTATTCGAGTAAGTATGTCGTTGTCAATCGTCGATTCAACAGAATCTTGAGGTGATTCCAATATGATGGCAGATTCAAATTCGTCAGGAGCCTGAGTATCTCCAACCCCTCCTTCCTCTTCATAGCCCAGGGAAACTCCACTGTCAGAAGGCATTTCGCTGTTATGCGCCTCTACTTCATAATTTGATCCCTCGTCGTCCCAATCAGGGTCTGAGGAAGAGGATATGTCGTCAAGAGTGACTTTAGTGGATGTCTCTGGGATCTCTTTCTTTTTTGCAGTCTAGAAGAATGTCTTTCGGCCATGATCGCTAAACTATCGAAGAAGTAATAACAGAAGATAGAGTAAATTAGCCCGTGTCCCCCTGTGCACATGTGTGAACTAAAGTGTGTACGGTGTATGCAGGAAATGTAAAGTGAGCACTTGAAAGCGTAATGTAAAGTTAAGACGATGAAGTGATGTTCAAAATAATTCTTGATGTTCGTTTGTGTTCGCAAGGCACTATCCTAACTGTCCATTGGGTTGAAGATTATGTCAAGTATTGATTGGGCCAAATAGGCAAATTCTTATGCACGAGAGTTAACTGCTTCGGTTCGGTTCGGGGATAAGCATTGTGTAACAACCCGTAAAATGCGAGCCAGTTTGAAATTTTTATTTTGGCAATTTTAGCGAATTTTGATTATTTAAAATGAAATATTTTAAATAATATCGACGAGAAAATTTATTTTGAATATAATTCGACGTATATATTATACGCGTCGTCGTTAGAATATAAATATTTATATATATTTATAAATAGAATTGAAAATGGCGCGGTAGTTCGATAATTCGATTTCAAACTTCAATTGAATGTACCGGGAGCAAAACAATCCGGATTTTAGTGAAACCAAAAACATTAGGATCTAATTGTGAATATCTTTCCAACGAATCCGAACAATCGAAATTTCATAGCGGGAATCAAAAGATATGTCCAGTTGAAAATTCTGAATAGTCGCTATGGAATTCAGGCCCTTAAAAATAGACATTTTGCAAACGACCTCGGATTTCGACGAAACCAGTTTTGTTGGGTCCGTGATGTCAAGTTATTGCTAGGTTTCAAATTTCATAATTTTTCGAATCAATATGTGAGCGTGGCAAAGGAAAACGCGTTTGACCAGTTTCAGTTGATTTTAATCGACTGAAAATGGCCATTTTTCTAACAACCTCAGAATTCGACGAAACTAGTTTTGTTAGGACCGTATCGTCAATACGAAGCTAGAAAATATTTTTCTGGAATTTTTCTAGTTAGTATGTGACCCCGGTAATTTGAAATGTACGTTTAAAATTCAATATAAGTGATTTAAATGTAAATTCAACGAAAACTGATCGAAACGATCAAATCAGCTTGCGATACATATCCCATTGTGTTCGGAATGGGGGTATTTAGCTAGGAACGACAGTCGGTGGACTTGATTTTGAGTTCGTATTATAAAGTACCCTTTTGAAATTTAAAATAAAATAATTAAATTATATAAAAATATATATATTTTTTTTTCTGATAACCCCTCCCCTATTTTCATTCTTTCAGTCAACCCCCCCCCCCCCCCGTTCTATTTTCCAAATCGAGAAATCCCCCCCCCCCCCCCCCCCCGTTCATCGAGCCGCCGCGCCAAGCACACCTCCATCCCGCTCCGCCTCTCTCTCTCTTCTCCCCCTTGATCGCGACGCGCCAAGCCCCTCTCGACACAGTCGATCCCCTTCCCCAAATTCGAGCGTCGCCCTGCTTCAGCCGATGCTGCCACGTCAGGAGCACCCCACCGCGCCGCAGGCGACCAAAGCCGAGCAGCACCCCCTCCAGTCCCGCTCCTCTCCCTCCACTTCTTGCCGACGACCACTGAAAACCCCCACCCTAGTTAATCGATGTAAGTTCTTTTCTTACTTTACTTTACTTTATTTTTATTTTTTCAATTCTGAAATTCCAATTTTAAAAGCTTTTGAAAACTGTATTTTGGTTATAATTTAAAAAGAAAGAATACTTTTTTTTGGATTTAAAAAAACTGGTTTTTTAAAAAAAGAAATAAAACTGTTTTTTTTTGAAAGAAATAAAACTGATTTTTGTAAAGAAATAAAACTGATTTTATTTTATTCTAAGATTTTTAAAAAAGGAAAAGATTTAAACTTTAAATAGAAAAAGATCACATCTTTTTAGAATAGAAAAGATCATATTTTAAAAATAGAAAAGCCGGAGTTTTATTAAGTAGAAGGAGTAAAATATGATTCTTATATTTTTAAAGTAATAAAAATGTGATTTTTATATCTTTAAAGTATTAAAAAATATAATCTTTACTATATAGAAGTGGTAAAAATATGATTTTTATATAATGAACTTCGAAGTAAAAATATGATTTTTATATATTGAACTTCGAAGTGAAAATTCGATTTTTATATATCGAATAGTGAAATAAAAATTCGATTTTTATATATCGAATAGTGAAATAAAAATTCGATTTTTATATATTGAATAGTGAAATAAAAATTCGATTTTTATATATTGAATAGCAAAGTAAAAAAAAATTCGATTCTTACATATGTAGTGAAAGCGGACAACGAAGGTGACAAAAAGGCGAAACGACGAAGACTTCTGCTAATGAAGTGCCGTGGAGCTTGGATAGCTATCTGTGAGAATTTCTCACTCTTCAATTTATTTTCTAGTTATATATATACTAGGATGCAGACGGTGCTTAGTAGCACCCGACACAATCGTCCACAAACCATGGACTTGTTTGTTTGGTTGCATAGATTAGTTTGATTATGTGATTGAATTGAATTGGTTGAGTGAAATTGAATGGTTTGATTGATGTGTGAATGGCGTGGGCCTTCACTAGACCGGGGATAAGGCTAGGCCTTGTCCCGTTTCTAGTATCGTGCCGTTATGCCGCCGAAATTTTCTAAAATAAGTTAGAAAAATAAAATATCATTTTATTTAAGAGAATGAACTGAATAGAAATTCATATGTTAAAATAAAATGTTTTATCGTTAAAATATAATTTTTAACGTGAATGTGAATAAATAAAATATTCATTTACAAACCAGACGGTTTGTTTATGTACACTGATTTGACTGACATTGATTGGGTCGATAAATTTTACACATCGCCCAACTGCACAAATAAAATCTGTGTTTGATTGTTTGAAAACCCCACACGGGTGTTGGGATGAAATATGAAGTTCACTCATCCTGACTGATTAAATATGTCGATCGATTGATTGACAGGCTGTTATAAGCGTTAGATATCTATATTTGATTCTTATACAGTGTAGTGCACTTTGGTTGATGGTTGATTATCTATCGTTGCTATTATATACATGTGTTGTATGAAAATCCATATAATTAACTTTACATGGTAATTGATTGGGCCTCATTCCAATTTGAAAAATAAAGAATATTATAAAATAAAAGTTCATGTGTTGACAGTACTCATTCATTGAGATTGGTCATGTGTTGAACGAAATATTTTAGTAATAAAATTTGCACCTTTATCGATATAAAATAAAAGTTCATGTGTTGACAGTACTCATTCATTGAGATTGGTCATGTGTTGAACGAAATATTTTAGTAATAACAACTATTTTGAAAATAGAATATTTGAAAATAGAAATTTATGAAGCCGTGTTGATTAGATTGACGCCATTTTGACGTGAACGATATTTATATCGATTTTAACGATTTCGAAATGAATTGAATATATAACGATTTCGAAATGAATTGAATATAAAACGATTTCGAAATGAATTGAATTGAAAACGATTTCGAAATGAATTGAATTAAAAACGATTTCGAAATGAAATGAATTGAAAACGATTTCAAAAGGAATTGAAAACGAATTCAAATTGAATTGAAAGAAAATTGAAGTGAATTCAAATTGAATTGAAATTTGAATTGAATAGAAATGAATTTTAAAACGAATTTATAAAGAAGAATTCAATTTTGGTTTGAATTGAAAAGAGAGTTGAAATTGCTTTTGAAACGATTTTAAAACTATTTATATAATTCGTTTTAAATAGAAATCGACGAAATATATATTATATATATAATATAATGGCCTGAATAGAACGCGCCGCGCCGCGGCAGTTCGTAAATTTCGACCATTTATTTCAAACGGACATTACGGGAAATCCGACCGTCGGATTCTCCTAAAACCGGAACCGTTGGGTTCGTATCGAAAAGAGCTTTCTAACGAATGTTAGAAATTAGAAATCTAACGGTTGGATTTGGAATTATGTCCAAATCAAATTTGAAAAAGGTCGCTGTAAGTGCAGTTCGATGGCCATTGATGGAAATCGACTGTACGGGCCTTGATAAAATTATTAAAAATAGTAATAATTTGTGTAAAATCATAAGAAATGATTTGTGAAGATTTGGGATGAAAAACTCCATATTTGAAAAGATAAAAATAGATTTTTATCGAAATGAACTAGTTTTGAACTAGAAATATAATTCTATTTATTTTTAAATAAATAAATTGAATTTGAAAAGGGTTTTAAAAATAACCAAAATTTCCAATGATTGCATTGGAGTGGATTTGAATCGAAATTGTCTTCGGAATATTTCGATGTTGGAATTCGTGATTATACAGATGTTGTTATGGAAATTTGAAAGATATATATTTATATCGTTATTTCCAATACGACATTTGTTAATCGTAGAATTTGATATTGAATATAAGCCGGGATATTTTCTATTCAGAGCCTTGTATTTAATATCAAATGTGATTTGGGTTTGTCGTGAATGGTGTCTTCACTAACACTGTTCTTGAACCCAGTTGAGAAAAGATTAAATCTTTTTATTTAGATTTAATGAAGTGTACCAATTAAATAATATTTAATTGGAATTGAATCGATATTGATTTTTGGGTTTATCGTGGGCAGTGTTTTTAAATAACACTCGTTCTTTAACCCGATCATTGATGAAATGTGATTTTGGGTTGTCGTGAACGGTATCTTCAATAATACAGTTCTTAGACCTAAAGGAGTTAAGAAAATCAGAAACTAACTGGAGATTAGTTAAGTTGAATAGTTTCCGAGGTATTGATCTAATGTTGGTTTCGGCCTTCGGGATTCATACTTAGGGAATTGCTCACTTGCTAATTTACAATTAGGGACTGATTGAAATGTGATGTGATTTTGGGTTTATCGTGAACCGTGTTTTAAATGACACTGATTCTTTAACCCAGTCACAGATTAAAACTAAGTGAAGTTTTAATAAATCTTTAATTAGATTGAAATAATCGAAATGGAGTATCACCAGTTTTACTCCAGGCGATAGTTAAATCTTTAATTAGATTTGAACGTGAAATGGTAATTGAATTTACCGATAACACTGTGGTGTTAGATATGAAGTATTACCAGTTTTACTTCATGGGATTAATAGGTTGGGATTGGGAAATTAAAACAAATGATTACTTCGGTAAGTTTCGTTAATCCCGACTAGTTGAATCGAAATTCAAAAGATAGAATAAAGAATAAATTCAAGGAATTTATCTTGGATAAAATTAATGGGAACCTTTCCCTATGAATGTGACATTTAGAAACTAACTGTCGGTTAGCCAAGCAGAAGGGTTTTCTGGATATTGATCTGATGTTGGTTTCGGCCTTCGGGGTTAATATTTGGGGAATTATTCTCTTGATTAATTTACGGTTAGTGACTAATGAATTGGAATGAGGCGTATGTTGTGTTTGTGTAACACTTATGTAAAATATACGCGAGTTATTCGGAAAGACCGGGTTTATCCCATTCTGAATAACTGATACGACGATAAGTCGAAGATGAAGACGGTGGTCGAAGACCGGAGGTCTTCACGTCGTTTGGGTAATTACTGATGATCTTGATTGGGCTGTACACCCAAGAAGATGGAAACAGTTAGTGATCGTCCAGACGTACTTGGAGATCGATGGATATGCGGGGTACTAGGTGCCTCCGGTTTCGTTCAGACCCAGAACGGACTAGTAAATGGACTGTGTGTCTGACATGGGATTTTAGTCTGTGTGTTTGATTTCTATTAAATATATATCTGTTTAGCGGCGGAGAATTTATTCTCTTGCTTAACGCCCTTCTCTGAGACGTATGAGCTCAGGGGTTATATATTGATGGATATCAAACGCATGGAGTGAATTGCCTGTGTGGCATGCCTAAGTGGCAATTGATCGAGGCTTCTGTTGAAAAGCAAAGTCTTGTGGTGATGATCAAAGCACGGCCTTTGTGGCGTAGCTTTGTGTAACGTTGGCTTCGCGAGTTTCGCACCCCGGTTGTGAACCAAAAACGGGAGAGGACCTCAGGGAGGGCATGCGTTTCTTTCTAGTTAGAAGTGGCGTCAGTGGTTTTACACGCCCTGACGAGTTTGACTTATGTGGTTGTTGCTGTTGCGAGGCGCCTCGGATTGATCGGTCGTTCTCGAACCGATGGAGTCATTTAGTTGGCTCATTTACGCCCCAAAGGGCGGGGAAACGTATTGTTCAGGCACTATAATCCACATCGGTGGACCGGCCCTGTCGCTCCATGGGGCAGTTGCGGCTGTTCCGGAGGCTCGGGCTAGAGAGTCTCGAATCGGTAGAGGACGATCCCTAGCCTCGGTTCATAGAAGGAAATCCAATTTCCAAATACGTGACTTTGCGGTTTTATTTGTAAACCTATATATGGCGACATAGTGGCATGGGACGCTCATGCCGCCTATGATTGATACTTATGATTTGAAGTTGTTTTATACACTATGCACTTATAATAGTATCAAATGATCTGTTTTAAATGTATCAAGCATTCTTTGGCTGTTATAAGGGAAAACCCTATCCCCCGGCTTGCGTTGCATTGTGTGATAGGACCTGGGTCTTATAACAGCTTCATTTTTCTTTATTTAGCATTGCGCTGTTTGTTTTATGCACTGGTATTCTTGGGAGGAAACCCGTTTCCGTGTTATACGGCGTGGTCCCTTGATCTACCTAACTTTTAAAATAAAGATTAGCTGTTTTAGTTCTCACACCAGTCACATGACTGACCGGGAGTTTATTGTTTTAACCTAAACTCTGGGTGCCCTTATTTTGACACGGGCAGCTAGTAGTTTTGGTTTTGCAGATTTATATTAACAGGATCCTGGTTTACAGCTGGAATGATATCCGGAAAGCTTTGTATCCGTATATCTCTTCTAGTTGTGTATTGTATTATTTTCCGCTGCTATGTATTTAAATGTAATTTAAATCTCTGATATTTCTGTGTAATATTCTTTTATACTCTGTGTATTCTTGTAATCTGATGCATTGTTGTAATATACAATGAAATGTTCTTCTGTATGCGTTCTGTTGTGGCTTGTTCTCGAACTATCCGACGCTTTCCTTTACGGGTCTTTACACGTGGTATCAGAGCTTTGGTTTACAAAGCTCAGAGAACAAGACACATTAGAAACGTACGAAAGAATTCATCAGATATTGGATTAGCAATATCCAATGAGAATGACTCGTTAGAGATGGGATCAGTAGTATCCTAGAACGAGTGTGGAGAGTATATTTTTAAAGTGAAAACAAATTTTGTTTTGAAAATTTAAATCAATTATTCGTAGTTGATTATTTATTTATATAGATGTGGACAATCCAGTATATATAGATTTTGCGTATACGTCTGATCCGCGTGTATTCGAAATTTTAATATACTGGATAGATATAGAGTCACATTCTAGACACCCGAGGACAATTCTGATGATGTGGCCACATCATCAGTATTTATATTCGTGTTTCGAAGGTGTGATATCTATATATTTCCATTAGACTGGTGTGAGAACCAAAGCTTATATAGATAGAACACATTGTTGTGATTTGGCATCAAAAATCTGATTTTTGACTATGTATCAAAATTATCAATTTCGAAACGTTAATCCACTAATTGATTGATGTTTGTGTTGTTTGTTTAATTGTTTGATAATTTTGAACCATTATGCCTAATTGAATCAAATATTGAACTGATATTGAAAATTGGTCGCATTTGCATGTATATACATATATATCATGGAACAGGTCATAGCAAGGAGGCTAGAGCAGAGAATAAAATTTGTTTGCCCGACAAATAGGTACATGTTTACTACATAATTTCCTGTTTTGTTTGGGTGATGATGATTTTGTGAGCCTATTGGCTAGCCGCTTGGCTTTTTCTTTTTCTTTTTGAGATCTGAAGGACCGGGGAAGCTATTTGAAATTCCCCGATGCTCCCGGTGCAGGGGAGGTTATGGCGAAATTTTTCGAAAATTTAGGGTGTTAGCCAAATTTTTGAAATTTTGAAAATTCTCAGAAACTAAAAAGTTGGAGAATGGAAGCCGGATCGAGCGTAGAGCTGAATAATCAAACCACTTTCGACTTTGTTCCTTTTCGGGGACGAAAAGTTTTAAGTGGGGGAGATTGTAACAACCCGTAAAATGCGAGCCAGTTTGAAAATTTTATTTTGGCAATTTTAGCGAATTTTGATTATTTAAAATGAAATATTTTAAATAATATCGACGAGAAAATTTATTTTGAATATAATTCGACGTATATATTATACGCGTCGTCGTTAGAATATAAATATTTATATATATTTATAAATAGAATTGAAAATGGCGCGGTAGTTCGATAATTCGATTTCATACTTCAATTGAATGTACCGGGAGCAAAACAATCCGGATTTTAGTGAAACCAAAAACATTAGGATCTAATTGTGAATATCTTTCCAACGAATCCGAACAATCGAAATTTCATAGCGGGAATCAAAAGATATGTCCAGTTGAAAATTCTGAATAGTCGCTATGGAATTCAGGCCCTTAAAAATAGACATTTTGCAAACGACCTCGGATTTCGACGAAACCAGTTTTGTTGGGTCCGTGATGTCAAGTTATTGCTAGGTTTCAAATTTCATAATTTTTCGAATCAATATGTGAGCGTGGCAAAGGAAAACGCGTTTGACCAGTTTCAGTTGATTTTAATCGACTGGAAAATGGCCATTTTTCTAACAGCCTCAGAATTCGACGAAACTAGTTTTGTTAGGACCGTATCGTCAATACGAAGCTAGAAAATATTTTTCTGGAATTTTTCTAGTTAGTATGTGACCCCGGTAATTTGAAATGTACGTTTAAAATTCAATATAAGTGATTTAAATGTAAATTCAACGAAAACTGATCGAAACGATCAAATCAGCTTGCGATACATATCCCATTGTGTTCGGAATGGGGGTATTTAGCTAGGAACAACAGTCAGTGGACTTGATTTTGAGTTCGTATTATAAAGTACCCTTTTGAAATTTAAAATAAAATAATTAAATTATATAAAAATATATATATATATTTTTTCTGATAACCCCTCCCCTATTTTCATTCTTTCAGTCAACCCCCCCCCCCCCGTTCTATTTTCCAAATCGAGAAATCCCCCCCCCCCCCCCCGACGATCAGCAACCCCCCCCCCCCCCGTTCATCGAGCCGCCGCGCCAAGCACACCTCCATCCCGTTCCGCCTCTCTCTCTCTTCTCCCCCTTGATCGCGACGCGCCAAGCCCCTCTCGACACAGTCGATCCCCTTCCCCAAATTCGAGCGTCGCCCTGCTTCAGCCGATGCCGCCACGTCAGGAGCACCCCACCGCGCCGCAGGCGACCAAAGCCGAGCAGCACCCCCTCCAGTCCCGCTCCTCTCCCTCCACTTCTTGCCGACGACCACTGAAAACCCCCACCCTAGTTAATCGATGTAAGTTCTTTTCTTACTTTACTTTATTTTATTTTTATTTTTTCAATTCTGAAATTCCAATTTTAAAAGCTTTTGAAAACTGTATTTTGGTTATAATTTAAAAAGAAAGAATACTTTTTTTTGGATTTAAAAAAACTGGTTTTTAAAAAAAAGAAATAAAACTGTTTTTTTTTGAAAGAAATAAAACTGATTTTTGTAAAGAAATAAAACTGATTTTATTTTATTCTAAGATTTTTAAAAAAGGAAAAGATTTAAACTTTAAATAGAAAAAGATCACATCTTTTTAGAATAGAAAAGATCATATTTTAAAAATAGAAAAGCCGGAGTTTTATTAAGTAGAAGGAGTAAAATATGATTCTTATATTTTTAAAGTAATAAAAATGTGATTTTTATATCTTTAAAGTATTAAAAAAATATAATCTTTACTATATAGAAGTGGTAAAAATATGATTTTTATATAATGAACTTCGAAGTAAAAATATGATTTTTATATATTGAACTTCGAAGTGAAAATTCGATTTTTATATATCGAATAGTGAAATAAAAATTCGATTTTTATATATCGAATAGTGAAATAAAAATTCGATTTTTATATATTGAATAGCGAAATAAAAATTCGATTTTTATATATTGAATAGCAAAGTAAAAAAAAATTCGATTCTTACATATGTAGTGAAAGCGGACAACGAAGGTGACAAAAAGGCGAAACGACGAAGACTTCTGCTAATGAAGTGCCGTGGAGCTTGGATAGCTATCTGTGAGAATTTCTCACTCTTCAATTTATTTTCTAGTTATATATATACTAGGATGCAGACGGTGCTTAGTAGCACCCGACACAATCGTCCACAAACCATGGACTTGTTTGTTTGGTTGCATAGATTAGTTTGATTATGTGATTGAATTGAATTGGTTGAGTGAAATTGAATGGTTTGATTGATGTGTGAATGGCGTGGGCCTTCACTAGACCGGGGATAAGGCTAGGCCTTGTCCCGTTTCTAGTATCGTGCCGTTATGCCGCCGAAATTTTCTAAAATAAGTTAGAAAAATAAAATATCATTTTATTTAAGAGAATGAACTGAATAGAAATTCATATGTTAAAATAAAATGTTTTATCGTTAAAATATATTTTTTAACGTGAATGTGAATAAATAAAATATTCATTTACAAACCAGACGGTTTGTTTATGTACAATGATTTGACTGACATTGATTGGGTCGATAAATTTTACACATCGCCCAACTGCATAAATAAAATCTGTGTTTGATTGTTTGAAAACCCCACACGGATGTTGGGATGAAATATGAAGTTCACTCATCCTGACTGATTAAATATGTCGATCGATTGATTGACAGGCTGTTATAAGCGTTAGATATCTATATTTGATGCTTATACAGTGTAGTGCACTTTGGTTGATGGTTGATTATCTATCGTTGCTATTATATACATGTGTTGTATGAAAATCCATATAATTAACTTTACATGGTAATTGATTGGGCCTCATTCCAATTTGAAAAATAAAGAATATTATAAAATAAAAGTTCATGTGTTGACAGTACTCATTCATTGAGATTGGTCATGTGTTGAACGAAATATTTTAGTAATAAAATTTGCACCTTTATCGATATAAAATAAAAGTTCATGTGTTGACAGTACTCATTCATTGAGATTGGTCATGTGTTGAACGAAATATTTTAGTAATAACAACTATTTTGAAAATAGAATATTTGAAAATAGAAATTTATGAAGCCGTGTTGATTAGATTGACGCCATTTTGACGTGAACGATATTTATATCGATTTTAACGATTTCGAAATGAATTGAATATATAACGATTTCGAAATGAATTGAATATATAACGATTTCGAAATGAATTGAATATATAACGATTTCGAAATGAATTGAATATAAAACGATTTCGAAATGAATTGAATTGAAAACGATTTCGAAATGAATTGAATTAAAAACGATTTCGAAATGAAATGAATTGAAAACGATTTCAAAAGGAATTGAAAACGAATTCAAATTGAATTGAAAGAAAATTGAAATGAATTCAAATTGAATTGAAATTTGAATTGAATAGAAATGAATTTTAAAACGAATTTATAAAGAAGAATTCAATTTTGGTTTGAATTGAAAAGAGAGTTGAAATTGCTTTTGAAACGATTTTAAAACTATTTATATAATTCGTTTTAAATAGAAATCGACGAAATATATATTATATATATTATATATATAATATAATGGCCTGAATAGAACGCGCCGCGCCGCGGCAGTTCGTAAATTTCGACCATTTATTTCAAACGGACATTACGGGAGATCCGACCGTCGGATTCTCCTAAAACCGGAACCGTTGGGTTCGTATCGAAAAGAGCTTTCTAACGAATGTTAGAAATTAGAAATCTAACAGTTGGATTTGGAATTATGTCCAAATCAAATTTGAAAAAGGTCGCTGTAAGTGCAGTTCGATGGCCATTGATGGAAATCGACTGTACGGGCCTTGGTAAAATTATTAAAAATAGTAATAATTTGTGTAAAATCATAAGAAATGATTTGTGAAGATTTGGGATGAAAAACTCCATATTTGAAAAGATAAAAATAGATTTTTATCGAAATGAACTAGTTTTGAACTAGGAATATAATTCTATTTATTTTTAAATAAATAAATTGAATTTGAAAAGGGTTTTAAAAATAACCAAAATTTCCAATGATTGCATTGGAGTGGATTTGAATCGAAATTGTCTTCGGAATATTTCGATGTTGGAATTCGTGATTATACAGATGTTGTTATGGAAATTTGAAAGATATATATTTATATCGTTATTTCCAATACGACATTTGTTAATCGTAGAATTTGATATTGAATATAAGCCGGGATATTTTCTATTCAGAGCCTTGTATTTAATATCAAATGTGATTTGGGTTTGTCGTGAATGGTGTCTTCACTAACACTGTTCTTGAACCCAGTTGAGAAAAGATTAAATCTTTTTATTTAGATTTAATGAAGTGTACCAATTAAATAATATTTAATTGGAATTGAATCGATATTGATTTTTGGGTTTATCGTGGGCAGTGTTTTTAAATAACACTCGTTCTTTAACCCGATCATTGATGAAATGTGATTTTGGGTTGTCGTGAACGGTATCTTCAATAATACAGTTCTTAGACCTAAAGGAGTTAAGAAAATCAGAAACTAACTGGAGATTAGTTAAGTTGAATAGTTTCCGAGGTATTGATCTGATGTTGGTTTCGGCCTTCGGGATTCATACTTAGGGAATTGCTCACTTGCTAATCTACAATTAGGGACTGATTGAAATGTGATGTGATTTTGGGTTTATCATGAACCGTGTTTTAAATGACACTGATTCTTTAACCCAGTCACAGATTAAAACTAAGTGAAGTTTTAATAAATCTTTAATTAGATTGAAATAATCGAAATGGAGTATCACCAGTTTTACTCCAGGCGATAGTTAAATCTTTAATTAGATTTGAACGTGAAATGGTAATTGAATTTACCGATAACACTGTGGTGTTAGATATGAAGTATTACCAGTTTTACTTCATGGGATTAATAGGTTGGGATTGGGAAATTAAAACAAATGATTACTTCGGTAAGTTTCGTTAATCCCGACTAGTTGAATCGAAATTCAAAAGATAGAATAAAGAATAAATTCAAGGAATTTATCTTGGATAAAATTAATGGGAACCTTTCCCTATGAATGTGACATTTAGAAACTAACTGTCGGTTAGCCAAGCAGAAGGGTTTTCTGGATATTGATCTGATGTTGGTTTCGGCCTTCGGGGTTAATATTTGGGGAATTATTCTCTTGATTAATTTACGGTTAGTGACTAATGAATTGGAATGAGGCGTATGTTGTGTTTGTGTAACACTTATGTAAAATATACGCGAGTTATTCGGAAAGACCGGGTTTATCCCATTCTGAATAACTGATACGACGATAAGTCGAAGATGAAGACGGTGGTCGAAGACCGGAGGTCTTCACGTCGTTTGGGTAATTACTGATGATCTTGATTGGGCTGTACACCCAAGAAGATGGAAACAGTTAGTGATCGTCCAGACGTACTTGGAGATCGATGGATATGCGGGGTACTAGGTGCCTCCGGTTTCGTTCAGACCCAGAACGGACTAGTAAATGGACTGTGTGTCTGACATGGGATTTTAGTCTGTGTGTTTGATTTCTATTAAATATATATCTGTTTGGCAGCGGAGAATTTATTCTCTTGCTTAACGCCCTTCTCTGAGACGTATGAGCTCAGGGGTTATATATTGATGGATATCAAACGCATGGAGTGAATTGCCTGTGTGGCATGCCTAAGTGGCAATTGATCGAGGCTTCTGTTGAAAAGCAAAGTCTTGTGGTGATGATCAAAGCACGGCCTTTGTGGCGTAGCTTTGTGTAACGTTGGCTTCGCGAGTTTCGCACCCCGGTTGTGAACCAAAAACGGGAGAGGACCTCAGGGAGGGCATGCGTTTCTTTCTAGTTAGAAGTGGCGTCAGTGGTTTTACACGCCCTGACGAGTTTGACTTATGTGGTTGTTGCTGTTGCGAGGCGCCTCGGATTGATCGGTCGTTCTCGAACCGATGGAGTCATTTAGTTGGCTCATTTACGCCCCAAAGGGCGGGGAAACGTATTGTTCAGGCACTATAATCCACATCGGTGGACCGGCCCTGTCGCTCCATGGGGCAGTTGCGGCTGTTCCGGTGGCTCGGGCTAGAGAGTCTCGAATCGGTAGAGGACGATCCCTAGCCTCGGTTCATAGAAGGAAATCCAATTTCCAAATACGTGACTTTGCGGTTTTATTTGTAAACCTATATATGGCGACATAGTGGCATGGGACGCTCATGCCGCCTATGATTGATACTTATGATTTGAAGTTGTTTTATACACTATGCACTTATAATAGTATCAAATGATCTGTTTTAAACGTATCAAGCATTCTTTGGCTGTTATAAGGGAAAACCCTATCCCCCGGCTTGCGTTGCATTGTGTGATAGGACCTGGGTCTTATAACAGCTTCATTTTTCTTTATTTAGCATTGCGCTGTTTGTTTTATGCACTGGTATTCTTGGGAGGAAACCCGTTTCCGTGTTATACGGCGTGGTCCCTTGATTTACCTAACTTTTAAAATAAAGATTAGCTGTTTTAGTTCTCACACCAGTCACATGACTGACCGGGAGTTTATTGTTTTAACCTAAACTCTGGGTGCCCTTATTTTGACACGGGCAGCTAGTAGTTTTGGTTTTGCAGATTTATATTCACAGGATCCTGGTTTACAGCTGGAATGATATCCGGAAAGCTTTGTATCCGTATATCTCTTCTAGTTGTGTATTGTATTATTTTCCGCTGCTATGTATTTAAATGTAATTTAAATCTCTGATATTTCTGTGTAATATTCTTTTATACTCTGTGTATTCTTGTAATCTGATGCATTGTTGTAATATACAATGAAATGTTCTTCTGTATGCGTTCTGTTGTGGCTTGTTCTCGAACTATCCGACGCTTTCCTTTACGGGTCTTTACACATTGGGATCGGATCGGAAGGAGGCCTCGTTTTGGTCTGCATCCTGTTTTCACACCTTTCAAACAGAATCGGATCGGTTCGAAAGAGGATTTCGGAGCGGCTCGGAAGGACTCAAATACCCGTACCGCTTCATCTCCTTGTGTCTCTTTCCGACCCGACCCAGTTCAGTAAACTATCATCCTCTTCTTTACTCCTGAACTCCGATCCGATCCGGTTACGTGAACTTCCCTTCTTCTTATTCACCCTAATACTCTTTCACCCGAACCGATCCCCTGTACTTTTCTTCCTCTCCTTCCTCCTCCTTGATATCAAATCCGATTCCATGTCCAAAAGCCGCAATTAAGATTAAGCACGCACATACTCAAATGATCAAAACTGAATCCTAACATCCTCCATCTCTGCCTCGAGATGGTGTTGGCACCATTAACGACGACGACGGAGAGTGGAGGATGCCACGACGTCAGAATTGAGTAAACGCCAAGCTTAAATCATTCGATCTTTCCACAGATCCGAACTGAAAACCACCATAACGAGGTAATTCAAGATTAAAAAAGTACCTATATGCTCGATTCGGGGATTAAAACGAGATTGTTTAAGTTTTAGAACCCTAGGGTTTCGTTTTTTCTTTGGGGTAATTCCTGGAAGAATGGTGGAAATAAAAGAAGAAAGAAAGAGATGAAACAATGATTTTACATATAAACATGCGATGACCATTGGTATTCCCAGGCTTATAATTCCGCTCGGACCGGAATTGAAGCCCATGTGAGCAAGCCAGACCCTCTGGCTTATTAACGGTGAAGAAACCACTCGGACCGGAAATTGAGCTCGAAAGTGTATACTGGCCTGTTATTTCAAGGTCAAGTAAAGCGAAATAAAGTCTATTCAGACCGGAGTCCGAACCTAACGAGGTCCCATACATTGACTTCGTGAATAAGTTAGATTCAAAATGAAAGGTAAAGATAAAGATAGAGATTACCTGGAGTGATCGCTGGAATTTAACAAGAGCTCTCCAAGTTGTCTGAAAATAAAGGAAATAATCTACACGCCCCACGATGTATATATAGACGTCAAAAGATGCAACTTTCCGAAGAAGGACATCCCTATACAGCCAACAGAAACGATACTTCGACGATTCAAATTCAAGGACTAGCATTCGGACAACATGAAAGCATGCTCCGTCTTCAACAGGAGCATACTTCGAGGGGGCAAAGTGTTAGCCTACTCTGTGAACTAAGCTACACAAAGTGGAGATATCGAACATTGAAGAACCCTACTGCCTAAAGCGAGTCGGATTGGATCGGGTGGTTATCGCCGGGGGGAACGGAGCAGAAAATTGACGAGCTTGAATTCAACGTAGGCTAGACCGGATCGGATGGCATAAACCCGAACCGAACCCCCACAAACTAGCATGCCCGATCCGATCCCAAAGTAACAACAGCCTTCACCCCATGTTCTCCTAAAGATGCAAAGCGGTTACACGCATGATTGCCCACGTTCTCCCACTCGCTTGATGTGTTGTCACCATCTCGAGAGCTCCGAACCTGCATCTCCAGGAATGGATGCCACATGCCTCCGATCCGAACCTATTTCTAGGAGAATTTGCACCTATAAATAGACCTCTAAGGCTCATTTGAAAGGGACTTTTGGCACTCTGAGAGTTTGAATACCTTTGAGAACCGAATTCCAGCACTCCCAAACAATCCAAATCATCATTCAAAGTGTATTTTGAGTATAATTGAGTGAATGTATGTGAAAAAAGAGAGAGATTGGGTGAATATCTTGTTGTATTTTCATCTACATCTTCAAACAAAGTGATATAAAGTGGACGTAGGCTTTTAAACGCCGAACCACTATAAATCTTGTGTCTCTTTTCTATTATTGATTTCATTATATCGTAATTTTAGTCAATTTGGGTGCTAGAACCACTATTTGGTCTAACAATTATATAAAAATACGGTTTTTATATAAGATGTAGCAGTAGGAAAATACGATTTTCCTAAATTGAAAATTGGGATTTATATGATTTGAAAAATATATTTTCTTTGTTTTATCGTATTAAAGAAAATATTTTTATAAGTTAAAAATATAGTTTTTAACTAGAGTGCGACATGAAAATATTTTTAGAAAGATAAAAACAGGATTTTTAGCCTAACTATACTATTAATAAAATAGTCATGTTATGGAATAACTTTTAATTCGATAAAAATATGATTTTCAGATTATATATGTGATGAATAAAACACGGCGAAGATTTTCTACATATGAAGAGTCATGGCGTTCAGTTTAGTTTCTAGGTGAGAACTCCTCACTTTAATTTAATTTTCTAGTTAAAATATATACTAGGATGCATACGGTGCTTAGCAGCACCCGACACTCGTCGTCCACAGACCATGGACAGCTTGTTTGTTAGATTAATTATGTTGTGATAGTTGATTGTGTGATGTGGAATGGAATAAATATTTTATATTTGAAAATATAATTTTTAACGGGTATATAAAATAAAATAAATATTCATAAACAAATTGGACGAATTGTTTATGTACACACACTTGACTGATATTGATTGGGACGATAAATTTTACACATCGCCCAACTACACAAATAAAATTCATTATTTGATGATTGAAACCCCACACAGGTATTGGGATGATATATGACATACACTAGTCCCGATAATTAGCTATACGTTGATCGATGGATTGACAGGCTGTTGTAAGCGTTAAATATTTACATTTGATGCTTATGTAATATAGAATGCACTCTAGATGATGGTTGATTGCTGTTATTGTTGATATATACATGTGTTGTGTGAGATCCATATAATCAACATTATATGCTAATTGACTGTGTCTAATTCCAGTTCAGAAAGAAGGAATATTTTAAATAACGAATATTTTAAAATAAGGAATATTTTCGAATAATATTCAGTAAAAGATCAAAATATGATTTTGAAGTCCGATTTGGGATGGACACGAAAACATTTAAATATATAAAGCCGTGTTAATTATATTAACGCCATTTTGATGTGAACGATATTTATATCGATTTTATTCATTTATATAATGAATATAGAAAAGAAATTGATTTCCAAAACTAATGTTTTGAAAATACTATCATTTATATATCGATGATATGGAATGTTCAATTTTGATTTGAAATTGAATATAAAGTTGAAATCGTTTTGAAACGAATTTAAAATGATTTATAAAATACATTGTAAATGGAAATCGATGAAATATATTATATATATATATATATATAATATAATGGCCTAAATAGAACGTGCTGCGCTGCGGCACTTCACGAATTTCGACCATAGACTTCGAACGGACATTACGGGAGATCCGGTCGTCGGGTTCTCCTGAAACCAGAACCATTGGGTTCGTATCGAAAAGAGCTTTCTAACAAATGTTAGAGATTTGAAATTTAATGGTTGGATTTGGAATTATTTCGAAATCAAATTTGGAAAAGGTCAATGTAAGTGTAGTTCGATGGCCGTTTTTGGAAATCGGCTGTACTGGCCTTGATAAACCTATTAAAAATATCAATAATTAGTGTATAATCATAAGAAATGATTTGGAAAGAATTAGGGCGAAAAATTCCATATTTAAAAAGATAAAAATAGATTTTTATTGAAATGAACTAGTTTTGAATTAGAATAACAAATCCAATATTTTTAAAATAAATAAATTGGTTTTGAAATCGTTTTAAAAATAACCTGAATTTCCAATACATAAATTGGAAACGGATTTGATTTGAAATTGTCTTCAGAATATTTCGACGTTGAATTTTGTTATTATACAGATATTGTTATGGAAATTTGAAATATATATATATCGTTATTTCGAATATGATATTTGTTGATTTCAGAATTTGATATCGAATATAAGCCAATATATTTTCTATTCAGAGCCTTGTATTTAATATCAAATTGGATTTTGTATTTGTCATAAATGGTATCTTTAATAATACTGTTCTTGAACCCAATGGAGTTAAGAAAATTAGAAACTAACTGGAGATTAGTTAAGTTGAATGGTTTTCTGGGTATTGATCTGATGTTGGTTTCAGCCTTCGGGGTAAATACTTATGGGATTGTTCTCTTACTAATTTATGGTTAGAGGCTAATGTGAATTGGGTTTATTGTGAACTTTGTTTTTAACGACATTCGTTCTTTAACCCGATTTACAATGGAATGTGATTTATAAATCTTTTTATTTGGATTTAACGGGAATTTTCCAAGGTAATGTTTTCCAATTTAATATGTTAAATGGGAATTGGATGGTATTCGATTTGATAATAATCGAAGTGAACTTCTATGGAGGAAGATTGTTAATACATATGGAATTTAAGAGGCGTTGCCGTTATTCCATTTACATTATTGGTTAGATATGGAAATTGATATTGATTACATATTGATTTGTTTTTCTGTAAAGATTCCATAATTAATGGAATGTGATTTGGGTTGTCGTGAATGGTATCTTTAATAGTACTATTCTTAGACCCAATGGAGTTAAGAAAATCAGAAACTAACTGGAGATTAGTTAAGTTGAATGGTTTCCTGGGTATTGATCTGATGTTGGTTTCGGCCTTCGGGGTTAATACTTAGGGGATTGTTCAGTTGCTACTTTATGCTTAGAGGCTGAAGAAATGGAATATGATCTTGGGTTTATCGTGAACGGTGTTTTAAATGATATTGGTTCTTTAACCCAAGTGGTGTTTTAATGCATCTTCAATTAGATTGAAATGATATCCAAAGGAAGATTAAAGAATAAATTTAAAGAGTTTATCTTTGATAAAATTAATGGGAACCTTTCCCAGTGTATAAGAATATTTGAATAAAGGGATATTCTAGATTGGAATGAGCCGTATGTTGTGTTTTTATAGCACTTGTTTGTTATATACACAAGTTATTCAAAAAGACCGGGTTTATCCCATTCTGAATAATTCAATCGACGATATGTCGAGGATGAAGATGGTGGTTGAAGACCGGAGGTCTTCACATCATTTGGATGATTACTGTTGTTTTGATTGGGATGTACACCCAAGGCGAGGTAATAAGTGGTGATCGTCCAGACATACTTGGAGATCGACGAATATGCGAGGGCCTCTCCCCTATATCGGAAATATGGGGGAGGAATAAGGTGCCTCCGGTTTCGTTCAAACCCAGAACAAACTAGTAAATGGATGTGTGTCTGACATCGGATTTCATTCTATGTGACTGATTGACATCGGTTGCATAGCGTGAATTGCCTGTATGGCATGCTGAGATGCAAATGATCAAGGCTTCTGTTGAAATGAAGAGTCTTGTGGTTGATGATCAAAGCACGGCCTTTGTGGCGTAGCTTTGTGTAGCTTTAATTCGCGAGCCTCACACCCCAGTGTGGACCAGAAACAAGAGAGGACATCAGGGAGGGCATGCATTTCCTTCTAGCGGGGAGTGGTGTTAGCGTTTTGCATGCCTTGGAATTTTACTTATGTGGATGATGGATAGCGAGGCGCCTCAGTTATATTAGTCGATCTGGGTCGATGGATTCATTTGGCTCATTTACGCCCCATAGGGCGGGGAAACGTAGTGTTCAGGCATTTTAATCCACATCGAGTAAACCGGCCCTGATGATCCAAGGGACGATGTGTTCTGTTCCTGAGGCTCGGGCTAGAGACTCTCGAAGCGGTAAGGATGATCCCTTTCCTTGGCTCACAGACGGAAATCCAACTTCCAATACGTGACATTTGCGGTTTTGATTGTTGAGCCTTGTATTGGCGACATGATATATGGTACCCATGCCGTCTAGGATTGATACATTAACATTTTAAGTTGTTTTATACACTATGCACTTATAATAGTATCAAATGAATTGTTTTAACATACCAAGCATGTTTGGCTATTATAAGGGAAAACCTTATCCCCTGGCTTGCGTTGCATTGTGTAATAGGACCTAGGTCTTATAATAGCTTCATTTTTCCAAAAAGCATTGCGCTGTTTTGTTATATGCACTGATATTCTTAGGAGGAAACCCTTTCCGTGTTATACGACGTGGTCCCTTTATATACCTGATTTAAAGTAAAGTTTTAAATAATTGTTTTAGTTCTCACACCAGTCACATGACTGACCTGGAGTTTATTGTTTTAACCTAGACTCTGGTGCCCCTATTTTCCACACGGGCAGCTAGTAGTTTTGGTTTTGCTAATTTATATTCACTGGATCCTGGTTTACAGTTGGAATGATATTCAGAAAGCTTTGTATCCGTATATTCTTTTCAGTTGTGTTTTGTATTATTTTCCGCTGCATTGTAATTTGTAAATCTCTGATATTTAGTAAATGTGTAGTATTTATTCATACTCCGTATATTCTTGTATTCTGATGCAATTATTGTAATAATCAATGAAATGTTCTTTTGTTTGTGTCTCGATGTGGCTTGTTCTCAAAGCAATCCGGGCTTTCCTTCACGGGGTAATTCGGGTCGTGTCAAATTAAGAGTTTGACATAAAGAGATTAACTGTAAATATAGAAAAAGGTTAAAAATAGAATTTCTACAGATCTTCGAATTTGGAAATGGAACATTTTCTATTGGATTCATGGAAATTTCCTAAGCAATTTACATATATAACTTGTCGAAATCTAAGCTAATATGAAAAGTTAATAAGGAAAAAAGTGGTATGAATAAATCATAATAAGAAGAATATATATATATATAAACACACATACACACGTAGGTCAGGTCGACCATACCCTTTGTCAGGTAAACCGAAGGGTCGACCCAAGTAATGGTTAGATCGACCCGCATAAGCACCTAGACATTGTTTCATCTGGGTGCCAGCCGAACCAGATCTATTTGATTTTCGAGATGATGTGGCTAATTTCTGAGCAATTAATTTCTAATCTAAAGGCTGAAAATTGACCAGTAATGTGTTTGGACCGGATTAAATCTTATAATCCAATGGCCTGAGATACCTAGACTTCATTATAAATAAGATCATAGGCACAACTTTTCATTTACAAGACAAGTCTTTTCCCTCTTAGTTCTCTCTTAACTGAGATAGGCCTAAAACTTATTTTTTTTCTCTCAGAAGAGATTTGTAAAAATAAAAATAATGTTATTCAATCTAAGGACGAGATCAAGGAATGTTGTGCGTGCTCCAAAAACTAAGGATTACAGGTGAGTGTTGTAGTTATTTAGATTTTTGAGTAATTTAATAAAATATTGTTCTTAATAGTTGTAGTTTTTTTTACAATTCTTCTTACATTCTTCTTACAGATTCTAATAGTTTTTCTATTTGATAGTGTTTCTATAAGATATTTTTTGCAAGTATTTCTCTATTTCTTCTTACGATCTTCTTTTTATTTAAATTCTATAAGAAAATTTTACAATTGTCTTCTCTTTATCAATATTTCATTCTTGTCAGTTATTTACAGTTTTTGCAATTATTTAAATTTATGGATAAAACATGCGTAGATCCGTAAATGTTAGCTAATTGACGATGGATTTAATCCTTTTTTGCGTGTGGAAAATAGAACTAAAAGCAATAACTATGCAAACACAGGTTGAAAGAAAAGATCTAAATTTATAGAATTATGTGCGTAAATTATATAACAGTATTTAAAAAGGAATTCGAATGAATTGGGCAAATTAATGAGAATTGGCTACAAATTACATTGCAGTAAATCACAACATGGGTTGTAATTAGGATAGAAATAGAGAATGAACATAATTTTATGATGACTATAATGTCAGTAAATCATAATAAGAAAAATTGAGATATTTGCAACTGGAATAATAACTAGGATTTATAATCGAAAATGTTAATGAAAGAGCTTATTATAATTAAAACTTAGATATGATATTAAGTTTAGTAAGCATGTAACAATAGTGGCCCATTCAGGCAGCAATGTTAATTGAGGAAAGTTGTAACACCCCACGTCCGTTAAGGTCACTCACAAAGGGAATGCCTTAACTTTGATGGAGCATTTTAGTAAACAGAACATAATATTACAAGACATATATAAAAATAATACTTGAAAAACTTTATAACTTTATTGCAACGGACAGAAATCTGTTTGGTTACAACTTTACCAAAAACTCAAGTACATATATATCAGCCTTGTTCAAAAGCCATCAGTGTACAGAACTTTAAAATCATAATCCCCACCAAAGATGCCAGAAAAAGACAAGCCATACTTTAAGCACTTCAAGCACTCCAAGCAGGAAGAAAGATCCGGATCAAGCTAGAGTATTCCCTCCTTGAAAACCTAGGGGGGAAACAGAAGAAAAGAGGCGAAACCACAAGGGTCAGACATAAAGTCTGGCAAGTCCAGTGACTTTCAGTTATGAATAGATAATAATGTCATGGCATGCAAATAAAACTGGATGAGAGATAACAGGAAATAGGAATAACAGATATACTTAGGTTAAACAAAAGAAACATGATGATATTACTTTTCACTTTTCTGCACTAATACTAGTATAACAGGATTAGGTGTTACCCTAATGTCTAAACAGAAACAGAAACAGAATAATGGGCCTTTACCACCCTAACAGAAGGTACAGAAACATAATGCTAATAATGGGCCTTTACCACCCGAACAGAAAGTACAGAAACAGAATGCTAGTAATTCCTTTACCACCCGAACAGAGACAGAAACAGAAACAGAATAATCCCTACGGAAACAGAATGTTAGAATTAGGTGTACACTAGTAAATGGGCCTTTACCACCCCAACAGACGGTACAACGCAGAAACAGACATGTGTTACCACCCAACAGAAACAGACGGTACCGCACAGAACAGACATAACTAAGTGTACCCTAAATCCTACCCCACGCGATTGGCTGACTAATACATAAATACCCTGTGCCAGCCCCACAAAAGGGGGTATCATTCCCTAAAGTGGCAACCTTTGAATGACACAGACCTATTTATAGATGTCATGGCGTCTTACATCCTCAGAGGCAGACCGGGATCCATGCACGCACATGACCCGGTTGGAACGCACCATCAACACCCCTCGCCATTATCAGAATGAACCGCTTATAATTAGTTCAGTAAGCGTGCCCGGACACTACCTACTGTTGGGTCAAAGTTTTGATACCAGAAAGGGTTACTGACTAATATGGGTCCCAAACAAAAGATGACACATGTATTTTCCTTCCTAACCTTGTGCCCCCAGACTAACAGATTTCAGGTTAACTTGTTTACAAGTTCAGACATACAGAGTTCAGGTCAACTAGTTCACAGATCAGAAAATCAAGTTAATAAGTTTTCAGACTAACGGATCAGACATACAGATTTAACAGATTTACAGACTTGTCTAACTTTGTACTGGGCCTACTGTGACGGCAAGGAATTTCGCTCGGTCCGAACCAGTCGCTAAACCGACCCAGACCGTTCGAAACGCCCTATCGTTTGAGAACACGACAAATCAGAATGCATACAGAAGAACATTTCATTGTATATTACAACCATGCATCAGAATACAAGAATATACAGAGTAAAAAGAATATTACACAGAAATATCAGAGATTTAAATTACATTTAAATACATAGCAGCGGAAAATAATACAATACACAACTAGAAGAGATATACGGATACAAAGCTTTCCGGATATCATTCCAGCTGTAAACCAGGATCCCGTGAATATAAATCTGCAAAACCAAAACTACTAGCTGCCCGTGTCAAAATAGGGGCACCCAGAGTTTAGGTTAAAACAATAAACTCCAGGTCAGTCATGTGACTGGTGTGAGAACTAAAAACAGTTATTAATCTTTATTTTAAAGTTCGGTAAATCAAGGGACCACGCCGTAACACGGAACGGGTTTCCTCCCAAGAATACCAGTGCATAAAACAACAGCGCAATGCTAAATAAAGAAAAAAAATGAAGCCGTTATAAGACCCAGGTCCTATCACACAATGCAACGCAAGCCGGGGGATAGGGTTTTCCCTTATAACAGCCAAAGAATGCTTGATACGTTTAAAAAAGATCATTTTATACTATATAAGTGCATAGTGTATAAAACGACTTCAAATCATAAGTATCAATCATAGGCGGCATGGGTACCATATATCATGTCGCCATATATAGGTTTACAAATAAAACCGCAAATGTCACGTATTTGGAAATTGGATTTCCGTCTATGAACCGAGGCCAGGGATCGTCCTCTACCGATTCGAGACAATCTAGCCCATGTCTCCGGAGCAGCCGCAACTGCCCCTTGGAGCGACAGGGCCGGTCCACCGATGTGGATTATAGTGCCTGAACAATACGTTTCTCCGCCCTTTGGGGCGTAAACGAGCCAACGAATGACTCCATCGGACCCGGATCGTCCGATCAAACCGAGGCGCCTCGCAACAGCAACAACCACACAGGTGAAAAGTATATAAATGTCAGGGCTGGTAGGTCACTGACACCACCCTAGCTAGAAAGAAACGCATGCCCTCCCTGAGGTCCTCTCCCGTTTTTGGTTCACAACCGGGGTGCGAGACTCGCGAATTCACGTTACACAAAGCTGTGCCACACAGGCTGTGCTTTGATCATCACCACAAGACTTTGCTTTTCAACAGAAGCCTCGATCAATTGCCACTTAGGCATGCCACACAGGCAATTCACTCCATGCGTTTGATATCCATCAATATATAACCCCTGAGCTCGTACGTCTCAGAGAAGGGCGTTAAGCTAGAGAATAAATTCTCCGCCGCCAAACAGATATATATTTAATAGAGATCAATCACACGGACTAAAATCCAATGTCAGACACACAGTCCATTTACAAGTCCGTTCTGGGTCTGAACGAAACCGGAGGCACCTAGTACCCCGCATATCCATCGATCTCCAAGTACGTCTGGACGATCACTAACTGTTTCCATCTTCTTGGGTGTACAGCCCAATCAAGATCATCAGTTATCACCCAAACGACGTGAAGACCTCCGGTCTTCGACCATCGTCTTCATCTTCGACTTATCGTCGTATCAGTTATTCAGAATGGGATAAACCCGGTCTTTCCGAATAACTCGCGTATATATTATAAAAGTGTTACACAAACACAACATACGCCTCATTCCAATTCATTAGTCACTAACCGTAAATTAATCAAGAGAATAATTCCCCAAATATTAACCCCGAAGGCCGAAACCAACATCAGATCAATATTCAGAAAACCATTCTGCTTGGCTAACCGACAGTTAGTTTCTAAATTTCACATTCATAGGGAAAGGTTCCCATTAATTTTATCAAAGATAAATTCCTTGAATTTATTCTTTAATCCATTTTTGAATATCAATTCAAACTAGTCGGGATTAGCGAACCTGACCGAAGTAATCATTTGTTTTAATTTCCCAATCCCAACCTATTCATCCCATGAAGTAAAACTGGTAATACTTCATATCTAACACCACAGTGTTATTGGTAAATTCAATTACCATTTCACGTTCAAATCTAATTAAAGATTTAACTATCGCCTGGAGCAAAACTGGTGATACTCCATTTCGATTATTTCAATCTAATTAAAGATTCATTAAAACTCCACTTAGTTTTAATCTTTGACTGGGTTAAAGAATCAGTGTCATTTAAAAACACGGTTCACGATAAACCCAAAATCACATTCATTAATCATCGGGTTAAAGAACGAGTGTTATTTAAAACACTGTCCACGATAAACCCAAAAATCAATATCACTTCCATTCCAATTAAATATCATTCAATTGGTACACTTCATTAAATCTAACTAAAAAGATTTAATCTTTTCTCAACTGGGTTCAAGAACAGTGTTAGTGAAGACACCATTCACGACAAACCCAAATCACATTCGATATTCAATACAAGGCTCTGAATAGAAAATATATCGGCTTATATTCAATATCAAATTCTACGACTAACAAATGTCGTATTGGAAATAACGATATAAATATATATCTTTCAAATTTCCATAACAACACCTGTATAATCACGAATTCCAACATCGAAATATTCCGAAGACAATTTCGATTCAAATCCACTCCAATGCAATCATTGGAAATTTTGGTTATTTTCAAAACCCTTTTCAAATTCAATTTATTTATTTAAAAATAAATAGAATTATAATTCTAGTTCAAAGCTAGCTCATTTCGATAAAAATCTATTTTTATCTTTTCAAACATGCAGTTTTTCATCCCAAATCTTCACAAATCATTTCTTATGATTTTACACAAATTATTACTATTTTTAATAATTTTATCAAGGCCTGTACAGTCGATTTCCATCAATGGCCATCGAACTGCACTTACAGCGACCTTTTTCGAATTTGATTTGGACATAATTCCAAATCCAACCGTTAGATTTCAAATTTCTAATATTCGTTAGAAAGCTCTTTTCGATACGAACCCAACGGTTCCGGTTTTAGGAGAATCCGACGGTCGGATCTCCCGCAATGTCCGTTTGAAATAAATGGTCGAAATTCACGAACTGCCGCGGCGCGGCGCGTTCTATTCAGGCCATTATATTATATATATAATATATATAATATATACTTCGTCGATTTTCTATTCAAAACGAATTATATAAATAGTTTTAAAATTCGTTTCAAAATCTATTTCCACTTCCATTTCAATTCAAAGCAAAATTGAATTCTTCTTTATAAATTCGTTTCAAAGTTCATTTCTATTCAATTCAAATTTCAATTCAATTTGAATTCGTTTTCAATTCAATTCATTTCGAAATCACTTTCAATTCAATTCATTTCGAAATCACTTTCAATTCAATTCACTTTGAATTCGTTTTCAATTCAATTCACTTTGAATTCGTTTTCAATTCAATTCATTTCGAAATCACTTTCAATTCAATTCATTTCGAAATCACTTTCAATTCAATTCATTTCGAAATCACTTTCAATTCAATTCATTTCGAAATCACTTTCAATTCAATTCACTTCGAAATCACTTTCAATTCAATTCACTTTGAATTCGTTTTCAATTCAATTCATTTCGAAATCACTTTCAATTCAATTCACTTCGAAATCACTTTCAATTCAATTCACTTTGAATTCGTTTTCAATTCAATTCATTTCGAAATCACTTTTAAAATCGATATAAATATCGTTCACGTCAAAATGGCGTCAATCTAATCAACACGGCTTCATATATTCCTTTATTTTCAAATATTCTATTTCAAATATTTCTTTTTCAAATATTTCTTTTTCAAAACTGGAATGAGGCCCAATCAATTACCATATAAAATTAATTATATGGATTTTCATACAACACATGTATATAATAGCATTGAAAATAATCAACCATCAACCAAAGTGCACTACACTGTATAAGCATCAAATATAGATATTCAACGCTTATAACAGCCTGTCAATCAATCGATCGACATATTTAATCAATCAGGATGAGTGAACTTCAAATTTCATCCCAACACCCGTGTGGGGTTTCAAACAATCAAACACATATTTTATTTGTGCTGTTGGGCGATGTGTAAAATTTATCGACCCAATCAATGTCCTTCAAATAAGTGTACATAAACAAACCGTCTGGTTTGTAAATGAATATTCTATTTTATTCACTTCACGTTAAAAATTATATTTTTAACGATAAAACATTTTATTTCAACATATGAATTTCTATTCAGTTCATTTATTCAATAAAATGATATTTTTATTTTTCTAACATATTTTAGAAAATTTCGGCGGCATAACGGCACGATACTAGAAACGGGACGAGGCCTAGCCTTATCCCCGGTCTAGTGAAGGCCCACGCCATTCACACATCAATCAAATCAATTCCATCTCACCAAACAATTCAATTCAAACAAATAATTCAACTAGTCTATGCAACCAAACAAACAAGTCCATGGTCTGTGGACAATTGTGTCGGGTGCTACTAAGCACCGTCTGCATCCTAGTATATATATATAACTAGAAAAATAAATTGAAAGGTGAGAAATTCTCACCTATAGCTATCCTAGCTCCACGGCACTTCATTTGCAGAAGTCTTCGTCGTTTCGCCTCCTTTCACTTTCTTTGCCCGTATCCTCTACATATGTAAAAATCACATTTTTACTTTGCTATTCAATATATAAAAATCGAATTTTTATTTCGAAGTTCAATATATAAAAATCGAATTTTTATTTCAAAAGATCAAATCTTTTCTCTTACTTTTTAAAGTTTAACTCTTTTACCTTTCAAGTTTAAACCTTTTCTTTTTAAAATAAAATCAGTTTAAAATACTTTTAAAAATCAGTTTTGAATTTCCTTTAAACCAATCAGTTTTAAACTAAACAAAAATCAGTTTTTAAAATTAGCAAAATACAGTTTTTAAAATAAACAAAATACAGTTTTTAAAATTAACAAAAACAGTTTTTAAAATAAACAAAATACAGTTTTTTAAAATAAACAAAATACAGTTTTTAAAATTAACAAAAACAGTTTTTAAAATTAACAAAAACAGTTTTTTAAAATTAACAAAATACAGTTTTTAAAATTAACAAAAACAAATTACAAAATACTTACCGAGGTGGGGGGGGGAACTGCCGCACCATCGTGAGTGAGGGGGGGGGGGGGGTTTCTGGTGGCGGTCGGCGGTTCAAGGAGGTGCGACGGCGCTAGGGCTTCGAACGAGGGAGGCGCTTCAACGGGGGGGTGGCGCGACGTCTTCGCGAGGGCTCGAGGCTTCCAGGGGGCGCGGCGATGCTTCGATCTACGGAGGGCGGCTTCGATTAATTTAGGTTTTCAATTTTTTTTTATTTAATTTAATTTGTAAAAAGGTTGCCTTTTACATACGACCTCGAAACGAGGTCCACCGCCTGTCGTCCATAGCGTTATACCCCCATTCCGAACACACTGGGATATGTATCGCTAGCTGATTTGATCGTTACAATTAGTTTCCTTTTGAGTTTTCATTTAAATCACTATATTGAATTTTAAACGTACATTTCAAATTACCGGGGTCACATACTAACTAGAAAAATTCCAAAAAAATATTTTCTAGCTTCGTATTGACGATACGGTCCTAACAAAACTAGTTTCGTCGAATTCTGAGACCGTTTGAAAAATGGCCAATTTCCAGTCGATTAAAATCAACTGAAACTGGTCAAACGCGTTTTCCTTTGCCACGCTCACATATTGATTCGAAAAATTATGAAATTTGGAATCTAGCAATAACTTTACATCCCGGACCCAACAAAACTGGTTTCGTCGAAATCCGAGGTCGTTTGCAAAATGTCCATTTTTAAGGGCCATATATTATATTAAAATATATATAAATTCCACAGCGACTATTTCTAATTTTCAACTGGACATATCTCATCATTTATAAAGTGAAATCTCAGTTTCTCAACTTCGTTGGAAAGATATCATCAATTAGATCCTAATGTTTTTGGTTTCACTAAAATCTGGATTGTTTTGCACCCGGTACATTCAATTGAAGTTTGAAATCGAATTATCGAACTACCGCGCCATTTTCAATTCTATTTATAATTATATATAAATATTTTATATTCTAACGACGACGTATATAATATATACGTTCGAATTCTATTCAAACTAAACTTTCTCGTCGATATTATTTAAAATAATCTATTTTAAATAATCAAAATTCGCTAAAATTGCCAAAATAAAAATTTTAAACTGGCCCAGATTTTCGGGTTATTACAATCTCCCCCACTTAAAACTTTTCGTCCCCGAAAAGGAACAAAGTCGAAAGTGGTTTGATTATTAAGCTCTACATTCGATCCGGCTTCCATTCTCCAACTTTTCAGTTTCTGAGAATTTCCAAAATTTCA
The DNA here is from genome assembly GCA_030737875.1 of Allium sativum. Lineage (NCBI taxonomy): Eukaryota > Viridiplantae > Streptophyta > Magnoliopsida > Asparagales > Amaryllidaceae > Allium > Allium sativum. Next base: position 71,180,153 of record CM060919.1, read on the forward strand.
AAAATTTGGCTAACACCCTAAATTTTCGAAAAATTTCGCCATAACCTCCCCTGCACCGGGAGCATCGGGGAATTTCAAATAGCTTCCCCGGTCCTTCAGATCTCAAAAAGAAAAAGAAAAAGCCAAGCGGCTAGCCAATAGGCTCACAAAATCATCATCACCCAAACAAAACAGGAAATTATGTAGTAAACATGTACCTATTTGTCGGGCAAACAAATTTTATTCTTCGGCTCTAGCCTCCTTGCTATGACCTGTTCAATGTAAGTACAAGTATATGCAAGCAAATGCGACCAATTTCAATACAGATCAATATTTGGTTTAATTAGGCCTAATGGTTCAAAATTATCAAACAAATCAACATTCAACACAAACATCAATCAATTAGTGAATTAGAGTTTCAAATTCATAATTTTGATACATATACAAAAATCAAATTTTGATGCCAAATCCCAACAATGTATTCTAACTATATTAGTTTTGGTTCTCACACCAGTCTAATGGAAATATATAGAAATCACACCTTCGTCACTCGAAAATAAATGCTGATGATGTTTCGAACCACCATCAGAACATTGTCGGGCTACCAGAGTGCGGTTCTATACCTACCCGGTATATTAAAACTTCGAATATACGCGGATCAGACGTATACGCAAAATCTATATATACTGGATTGTCCAAATCAATATAAATAAATAATCAACTACGAATAATTTAGTTAAATTTTCAAAACAAAAATTGTTTTCATTTGAAAAATATACTCTTCATACTCGTTCTAGGATACTACTGATCCTATCTCTAACGAGTCATTCCCATTGGATTTTACTAATCCAATATCTGATGAATTCTTTCGTATGGTTCTAATGTGTCTTGTTCTCTAGCTTTGTAAACCAAAGCTCTGATACCAACTGTGACGGCAAGGAATTTCGCTCGGTCCGAACCAGTCGCTAAACCGACCCAGACCGTTCGAAACGCCCTATCGTTTGAGAACACGACAAATCAGAATGCATACAGAAGAACATTTCATTGTATATTACAACCATGCATCAGAATACAAGAATATACAGAGTAAAAAGAATATTACACAGAAATATCAGAGATTTAAATTACATTTAAATACATAGCAGCGGAAAATAATACAATACACAACTAGAAGAGATATACGGATACAAAGCTTTCCGGATATCATTCCAGCTGTAAACCAGGATCCTGTGAATATAAATCTGCAAAACCAAAACTACTAGCTGCCCGTGTCAAAATAGGGGCACCCAGAGTTTAGGTTAAAACAATAAACTCCAGGTCAGTCATGTGACTGGTGTGAGAACTAAAAACAGTTATTAATCTTTATTTTAAAGTTCGGTAAATCAAGGGACCACGCCGTAACACGGAACGGGTTTCCTCCCAAGAATACCAGTGCATAAAACAACAGCGCAATGCTAAATAAAGAAAAAAAATGAAGCCGTTATAAGACCCAGGTCCTATCACACAATGCAACGCAAGCCGGGGGATAGGGTTTTCCCTTATAACAGCCAAAGAATGCTTGATACGTTTAAAAAAGATCATTTGATACTATATAAGTGCATAGTGTATAAAACGACTTCAAATCATAAGTATCAATCATAGGCGGCATGGGTACCATATATCATGTCGCCATATATAGGTTTACAAATAAAACCGCAAATGTCACGTATTTGGAAATTGGATTTCCGTCTATGAACCGAGGCCAGGGATCGTCCTCTACCGATTCGAGACAATCTAGCCCATGTCTCCGGAGCAGCCGCAACTGCCCCTTGGAGCGACAGGGCCGGTCCACCGATGTGGATTATAGTGCCTGAACAATACGTTTCTCCGCCCTTTGGGGCGTAAACGAGCCAACGAATGACTCCATCGGACCCGGATCGTCCGATCAAACCGAGGCGCCTCGCAACAGCAACAACCACACAGGTGAAAAGTATATAAATGTCAGGGCTGGTAGGTCACTGACACCACCCTAGCTAGAAAGAAACGCATGCCCTCCCTGAGGTCCTCTCCCGTTTTTGGTTCACAACCGGGGTGCGAGACTCGCGAATTCACGTTACACAAAGCTGTGCCACACAGGCTGTGCTTTGATCATCACCACAAGACTTTGCTTTTCAACAGAAGCCTCGATCAATTGCCACTTAGGCATGCCACACAGGCAATTCACTCCATGCGTTTGATATCCATCAATATATAACCCCTGAGCTCGTACGTCTCAGAGAAGGGCGTTAAGCTAGAGAATAAATTCTCCGCCGCCAAACAGATATATATTTAATAGAGATCAATCACACGGACTAAAATCCAATGTCAGACACACAGTCCATTTACAAGTCCGTTCTGGGTCTGAACGAAACCGGAGGCACCTAGTACCCCGCATATCCATCGATCTCCAAGTACGTCTGGACGATCACTAACTGTTTCCATCTTCTTGGGTGTACAGCCCAATCAAGATCATCAGTTATCACCCAAACGACGTGAAGACCTCCGGTCTTCGACCATCGTCTTCATCTTCGACTTATCGTCGTATCAGTTATTCAGAATGGGATAAACCCGGTCTTTCCGAATAACTCGCGTATATATTATAAAAGTGTTACACAAACACAACATACGCCTCATTCCAATTCATTAGTCACTAACCGTAAATTAATCAAGAGAATAATTCCCCAAATATTAACCCCGAAGGCCGAAACCAACATCAGATCAATATTCAGAAAACCATTCTGCTTGGCTAACCGACAGTTAGTTTCTAAATTTCACATTCATAGGGAAAGGTTCCCATTAATTTTATCAAAGATAAATTCCTTGAATTTATTCTTTAATCCATTTTTGAATATCAATTCAAACTAGTCGGGATTAGCGAACCTGACCGAAGTAATCATTTGTTTTAATTTCCCAATCCCAACCTATTCATCCCATGAAGTAAAACTGGTAATACTTCATATCTAACACCACAGTGTTATTGGTAAATTCAATTACCATTTCACGTTCAAATCTAATTAAAGATTTAACTATCGCCTGGAGCAAAACTGGTGATACTCCATTTCGATTATTTCAATCTAATTAAAGATTCATTAAAACTCCACTTAGTTTTAATCTTTGACTGGGTTAAAGAATCAGTGTCATTTAAAAACACGGTTCACGATAAACCCAAAATCACATTCATTAATCATCGGGTTAAAGAACGAGTGTTATTTAAAACACTGTCCACGATAAACCCAAAAATCAATATCACTTCCATTCCAATTAAATATCATTCAATTGGTACACTTCATTAAATCTAACTAAAAAGATTTAATCTTTTCTCAACTGGGTTCAAGAACAGTGTTAGTGAAGACACCATTCACGACAAACCCAAATCACATTCGATATTCAATACAAGGCTCTGAATAGAAAATATATCGGCTTATATTCAATATCAAATTCTACGACTAACAAATGTCGTATTGGAAATAACGATATAAATATATATCTTTCAAATTTCCATAACAACACCTGTATAATCACGAATTCCAACATCGAAATATTCCGAAGACAATTTCGATTCAAATCCACTCCAATGCAATCATTGGAAATTTTGGTTATTTTCAAAACCCTTTTCAAATTCAATTTATTTATTTAAAAATAAATAGAATTATAATTCTAGTTCAAAGCTAGCTCATTTCGATAAAAATCTATTTTTATCTTTTCAAACATGCAGTTTTTCATCCCAAATCTTCACAAATCATTTCTTATGATTTTACACAAATTATTACTATTTTTAATAATTTTATCAAGGCCTGTACAGTCGATTTCCATCAATGGCCATCGAACTGCACTTACAGCGACCTTTTTCGAATTTGATTTGGACATAATTCCAAATCCAACCGTTAGATTTCAAATTTCTAATATTCGTTAGAAAGCTCTTTTCGATACGAACCCAACGGTTCCGGTTTTAGGAGAATCCGACGGTCGGATCTCCCGCAATGTCCGTTTGAAATAAATGGTCGAAATTCACGAACTGCCGCGGCGCGGCGCGTTCTATTCAGGCCATTATATTATATATATAATATATATAATATATACTTCGTCGATTTTCTATTCAAAACGAATTATATAAATAGTTTTAAAATTCGTTTCAAAATCTATTTCCACTTCCATTTCAATTCAAAGCAAAATTGAATTCTTCTTTATAAATTCGTTTCAAAGTTCATTTCTATTCAATTCAAATTTCAATTCAATTTGAATTCGTTTTCAATTCAATTCATTTCGAAATCACTTTCAATTCAATTCATTTCGAAATCACTTTCAATTCAATTCACTTTGAATTCGTTTTCAATTCAATTCACTTTGAATTCGTTTTCAATTCAATTCATTTCGAAATCACTTTCAATTCAATTCATTTCGAAATCACTTTCAATTCAATTCATTTCGAAATCACTTTCAATTCAATTCATTTCGAAATCACTTTCAATTCAATTCACTTCGAAATCACTTTCAATTCAATTCACTTTGAATTCGTTTTCAATTCAATTCATTTCGAAATCACTTTCAATTCAATTCACTTCGAAATCACTTTCAATTCAATTCACTTTGAATTCGTTTTCAATTCAATTCATTTCGAAATCACTTTTAAAATCGATATAAATATCGTTCACGTCAAAATGGCGTCAATCTAATCAACACGGCTTCATATATTCCTTTATTTTCAAATATTCTATTTCAAATATTTCTTTTTCAAATATTTCTTTTTCAAAACTGGAATGAGGCCCAATCAATTACCATATAAAATTAATTATATGGATTTTCATACAACACATGTATATAATAGCATTGAAAATAATCAACCATCAACCAAAGTGCACTACACTGTATAAGCATCAAATATAGATATTCAACGCTTATAACAGCCTGTCAATCAATCGATCGACATATTTAATCAATCAGGATGAGTGAACTTCAAATTTCATCCCAACACCCGTGTGGGGTTTCAAACAATCAAACACATATTTTATTTGTGCTGTTGGGCGATGTGTAAAATTTATCGACCCAATCAATGTCCTTCAAATAAGTGTACATAAACAAACCGTCTGGTTTGTAAATGAATATTCTATTTTATTCACTTCACGTTAAAAATTATATTTTTAACGATAAAACATTTTATTTCAACATATGAATTTCTATTCAGTTCATTTATTCAATAAAATGATAATTTTATTTTTCTAACATATTTTAGAAAATTTCGGCGGCATAACGGCACGATACTAGAAACGGGACGAGGCCTAGCCTTATCCCCGGTCTAGTGAAGGCCCACGCCATTCACACATCAATCAAATCAATTCCATCTCACCAAACAATTCAATTCAAACAAATAATTCAACTAGTCTATGCAACCAAACAAACAAGTCCATGGTCTGTGGACAATTGTGTCGGGTGCTACTAAGCACCGTCTGCATCCTAGTATATATATATATAACTAGAAAAATAAATTGAAAGGTGAGAAATTCTCACCTATAGCTATCCTAGCTCCACGGCACTTCATTTGTAGAAGTCTTCGTCGTTTCGCCTCCTTTCACTTTCTTTGCCCGTATCCTCTACATATGTAAAAATCACATTTTTACTTTGCTATTCAATATATAAAAATCGAATTTTTATTTCGAAGTTCAATATATAAAAATCGAATTTTTATTTCAAAAGATCAAATCTTTTCTCTTACTTTTTAAAGTTTAACTCTTTTACCTTTCAAGTTTAAACCTTTTCTTTTTAAAATAAAATCAGTTTAAAATACTTTTAAAAATCAGTTTTGAATTTCCTTTAAACCAATCAGTTTTAAACTAAACAAAAATCAGTTTTTAAAATTAGCAAAATACAGTTTTTAAAATAAACAAAATACAGTTTTTAAAATTAACAAAAACAGTTTTTAAAATAAACAAAATACAGTTTTTTAAAATAAACAAAATACAGTTTTTAAAATTAACAAAAACAGTTTTTAAAATTAACAAAAACAGTTTTTTAAAATTAACAAAATACAGTTTTTAAAATTAACAAAAACAAATTACAAAATACTTACCGAGGGGGGGGGAACTGCCGCACCATCGTGAGTGAGGGGGGGGGGGTTTCTGGTGGCGGTCGACGGTTCAAGGAGGTGCGACGGCGCTAGGGCTTCGAACGAGGGAGGCGCTTCAACGGGGGGGTGGCGCGACGTCTTCGCGAGGGCTCGAGGCTTCCAGGGGGCGCGGCGATGCTTCGATCTACGGAGGGGGGGTTCCTGGTGGCGGTCGGCGGTTCAAACGGGGGAGGCTGAACGGAGGGCGGCTTCGATTAATTTAGGTTTTCAATTTTTTTTTTTATTTAATTTGTAAAAAGGTTGCCTTTTACATACGACCTCGAAACGAGGTCCACCGCCTGTCGTCCATAGCGTTATACCCCCATTCCGAACACACTGGGATATGTATCGCTAGCTGATTTGATCGTTACAATCAGTTTCCTTTTGAGTTTTCATTTAAATCACTATATTGAATTTTAAACGTACATTTCAAATTACCGGGGTCACATACTAACTAGAAAAATTCCAGAAAAATATTTTCTAGCTTCGTATTGACGATACGGTCCTAACAAAACTAGTTTCGTCGAATTCTGAGACCGTTTGAAAAATGGCCAATTTCCAGTCGATTAAAATCAACTGAAACTGGTCAAACGCGTTTTCCTTTGCCACGCTCACATATTGATTCGAAAAATTATGAAATTTGGAATCTAGCAATAACTTTACATCCCGGACCCAACAAAACTGGTTTCGTCGAAATCCGAGGTCGTTTGCAAAATGTCCATTTTTAAGGGCCATATATTATATTAAAATATATATAAATTCCACAGCGACTATTTCTAATTTTCAACTGGACATATCTCATCATTTATAAAGTGAAATCTCAGTTTCTCAACTTCGTTGGAAAGATATCATCAATTAGATCCTAATGTTTTTGGTTTCACTAAAATCTGGATTGTTTTGCACCCGGTACATTCAATTGAAGTTTGAAATCGAATTATCGAACTACCGCGCCATTTTCAATTCTATTTATAATTATATATAAATATTTTATATTCTAACGACGACGTATATAATATATACGTTCGAATTCTATTCAAACTAAACTTTCTCGTCGATATTATTTAAAATAATCTATTTTAAATAATCAAAATTCGCTAAAATTGCCAAAATAAAAATTTTAAACTGGCCCAGATTTTCGGGTTATTACACCTACAGATTCATGAAACGGGTTTATTAATTTCATTAGTCCAGTTGGTTTAACCCTATCCACCCAACACGTTTTAGACATCATATTTATCTCAGATTTTCATTAATTAAATATTAATGCCCAGACCACTCACATTAGACTGACAGTTTGCTGCTACTGGTTAGGCCGGTTGGTTCCCGGCAGATTTCTGTCACAAACTGAGTCTAACCTCGGTTTTCAAGCATTTTATGACTAACTTCTCACATTAGAACCTATTGTTTGCGGCCACTGGATGTGTCGGGCGGTTCCGGGCAGGATTATGCCACAAACTCATTCTAACCTCGAGTTAGCCATGTTTATCTTTGCGGCCAATTAATTAATAATTTACCATTTATGCCCATGCCTAATATACATGTCAATTATTCATAACTATAGCCAATTCAAATTATGTCAATAACAGACTAAATATATCAACTCAGCAGATAACAGATTTCGCAGATTAGGCGACTTAACAGATTTAGCAGATTAAGCAATTTAGCAGATTTAGCATATAACGGATTAGGCATTTTCATCGGACTTAGCAGATGATAGATTTAGCAGATGAACAGATCTAACAGATTAGGCAATATAGCAGAACTAGCAAATTAGGCAATATAACTGATTTAGCAGATAACGGACTAGGAAATTTAACGGATTTAGCAGATAACAGATTTAGCAGATTATATATATCTAAAACTCTATTTACCTATCTTGCCTAATCATAGATTTAGCCTATGCCTAAATCAAGTTCATAATTCATAATACAATATATGCCCCAAATCTTAGCCTTAATATTCCCATTTACAGTTCTTGTCAAAACTAGATTTAATATTCTAGTTTACCATTTTTGTCCAAGACTAATATGCATGTAAATCATTCTCTATCATAGCCAATTCAAATTATGCCAACATATTTATTAACTTATTTAAGCTGCGCCCAATGTTTCAACAAGTTCTCTAAGTACTCATGAAATGGCCCTAGCAAAAGGAATAGGAGATAAGCCCAAGAAAGAATAGGCATGAAATAGTGAACCAAATACAATGATAATGGCCCCACTAGGCTCGATGTACATAACAGTGAATGGGAATAAACTAGCAAAGTTACATACTAAATATGAGATCTAGTATCATTAAGGGAATAGGCGTAAGAAACTAACTACAATAGTCATGGGCGACAAATCACAATAGTTTCTTATTCAATGTCATAGGAAATAGTCTCATAGGCGTGAATCATAGTCATAGGCAATAGTCTCATAGGCGTTAATCATAGTCATAGGCAATAGTCTCATAGTCATGAATCATAGTCATAGGCAATAGTCTCATAGGCATGAATCATAGTCATAGGCAATAGTCTCATAGTCATGAATCATAGTCATAGGCAATAATAGTCTCATAGGCAACAGTTTCATGTCCAATTATTCATTATTCGTCCCAAAATTTAGCGTTCGTGCGTTAATCTCTCATGAGATTCGGCGCAGGCTCGTAGTAGCCCGGCAATAGAACAGAAAGAAGAAAGAGATACAAAATAGAACAGAACAGACATAATCTCAGATTCAGATTTACAATTCATGCCACAATCATAATTAACGTTTATATCGGAAAATAACTGTACTTGCCATTCGTGGCTAAAGAAAAGGATTATAAATCGAATTTGATGCAGAAACGCTGATTAATCTTCTTTGATTGTTGTTGCAGCTCTAAACTTTAATTTGAATTGTGAATGAACACTTGAGATTAGATTTAGAGGCGGCGGCTAGGGTTTAAGAGAGAGTTTGGTTGCATAATGGTGTCATAGACAATATTCTATGATTTAGGGTTAGGTTAATCACATATTTATAGGTGTAGAGAGTGTTTCAGAACCATTAGATCACCCTAGAAGTCATCAGGTCCGTCCAGCACATCAAAAATCGTCATTAGAACTATCTAGAACCCTGTGCAGGTTTCTGGCTCGACATGGGCGCACTTCCCAAGTGCGCCAGTGTATATTTGTGCTGGCGCACTTCACAAGTGCGCCAGTGCATTTCTGGCCTGTTTCCGGTTTTTCTGCCTAACTTCGTTCGTCCATATCTCCTTCATACGTTATCCGTTTTACGCAAACTCGGACTCTATCTCAAGCATAATTTTGAGACGAACACAATAGCGCAACCCGTTTCCTTTAATTCTTCTCCTAAAAATTAAGTATACTTTAATTTGTTACTTATATGTTCACAGAAAATACGGGGTGTTACATTCTCCCCTCCTTAAAGGATTTCGTCCCCGAAATCTTCAAGTTAAGAAGAATGTGTCCTACCATCCAATCATCCATTTACTCAGCCATCATCCACAAGCATCCATTTTCCTTAGAAAACTTCTAATGTTGTATGAACATATGCAAAATTGTGTGTATATGTCTCCTATCTAATGCAAAGATTAGGCGGTATACTGATTCAGTTGACCTCCTCAATGCGAACCATGTTGGTGCCATGAGTCCAATTATGTATGCAAGAAATCCTATTTGATACACATCATTTCTATATGTGTGCGCAATCATTCATCCAAATGCTACATCCATGTGACGAATCAATCATTTTGCATCCACAAAATTGAAAATGCACACACATCCATATGCAGTATGAGAGTGTTTTCGAGCCGATCTAGTGCCTAGTGTGTGTATATGCATCCACGAGCAACCACTAGCAACCACTTGCATCCACTGGCAACGATCAAACATAACATGTCTCAAACACATGTTTACACCCATTGGTTTCTACCTAAAGTTCGAAGATTCGATCGATAGGATACAGTCGAATGATGGAAGCGAGTACAGATGAAACAAAAACTTGGTTTCCATTAGACCATGGTTGAGGGAATAATTTCCCTAAGTATTGGCCCCGAAGACCGAAACCAACATCAGATTGACACCCAGAGGATTACCCTCTTTAGACAATGTCAAAACTGGAAATCTTAACCTTATCAGAAATATTCAGATATTTACAGATTACTGGTACAGATCAGATTACCGAACTAAGCATGATAAAAACCAGAATGTATGCGTTCTGCTTGACGCCTAACACATATATCTCTCAATCCCCAACCAATCACAAATAGATGAGTCCTAACCCTTAGGGGTTTGAGTCTACAGCGGAATCAGAAACAATACTAGTATTAAAGTGCAGAGTATCGATTACAGAATCAAAATGCCAGAATCAGAAAGAGTTTTAACTCAAAAATCTGATAAGAAAATTAAACCTTCTATATAAATTTTCTTATTTCTACCCAATCTTCCAGTCACTTGAGCATTCGCCTATCCTCCAGAAGTGGGTTCTGCCCTCTGCCCTTGCCCTCGTTTCTTCGGGCAGTCCCTAGTGAAGTGTCCCATCTCACCACAGTTGAAGCAAGTGCCCTTCCTTTTTCTGCAATCCTTGTTCAGATGAGTCGAGCTTCCACAAGTAAGCACTTTTTCTCCTTCTTATCTTCAGACTTCTCATCCTTCTTTTGTGTTTCCTTTTTAGGCCATGCTTTCTTATTCTGTGGTTCTTCCTTCTTTGTCTCTTTCTGGCCCTTGTCTTCCTCGTGCAGTAGTGCCATGTCCACCAATTTCTCGTAAGTCGCTTCCATGGGTACATGGGTCATGGCTAGGCTGTGTAGTGGCTCGTTCAATCCTTTAACAAAGCGGAGAGCCTTTTTATGCTGAGTGTTGACTAAATCCAGTCCGCACCTAGCTAGTTGGTTGAACTGGTTGACGTATTCCTTGACCGTCATACTTCCTTGCTTAAGAGATTAGAACTTTTCCAATTGTAGACTTCGTTCCGCTTGCGAGAGGAATTTCGTCTCAAACCTTGTTCTGAAATCCATCCATGTTTCAATCGTCCTCTCGGCCTTACTGACTTCCCACCAATAGGAAGCTTCGTCTTTGAGCAACCATACCGCCAACTGTACCTTTTGCCTATCGTCCACCTCGAAGATAACGAACAGCAGTTCCTCGCTTCTACGAATGATTTAGTTCCCTTGAAATCCTTTCCACCCATGGCCCTAAAGTCTTTACAGATCTTTGAGAAATCAACTGCACGAGGAGAGGGCGGAGGAGGGGGATCATTTGCTGGACCTGTGGCGGCAGTCCTAGCCTCAAGGTATTGACGAAACCAACCGGGTACATGAACACCCTCTGGTATCTCAGATGCTTCAGACATGCTAAAACGAAAAAGGAAAGATTCAATACAAAAAGGACCGAAGGAAAGATATATGGCTCTTGGGGATTATGTTTTTAAAAATAAGCTTTACTTTTGAAAATACTTCCTTTTAAAACCTTTTTGAAAATAGTTTTCAAAAACTTCTATCTAATCTGGTAACCTTCAGCTCTGATACCAAGTGTAACACCCCACGTCCGTTAAGGTTACTCACAAAGGGAATGCCTTAACTTTGATGGAGCATTTTAGTAAACAGAACAGAATATTACAAGACAGATATAAAAATAATACTTGAAAAACTTTATAACTTTATTGCAGCGGACAGAAATCAGTTTGGTTACAACTTTACCAAAAACTCAAGTACATGTATATCAGCCTTGTTCAAAAGCCATCAGAGTACAAAACTTTAAAATCATAATCCCCACCAAAGATGCCAGAAAAAGACAAGCCATACTTTAAGCACTTCAAGCACTCCAAGCAGGAAGAAAGATCCGGATCAAGCTAGAGTATTCCCTCCTTGAAAACCTGGGGGGAACCGGAAGAAAAGAGGCGAAACAACAAGGGTCAGACATAAAGTCGGGCAAGTCCAGTGACTTTCAGTTATGAACAGATAATAATGTCATGGCATGCAAATAAAACTGGATGAGAGATAACAGGAAACAGGAATAACAGATATACTTAGATTAAACAGAAGAAACATGATGATATTACTTTTCACTTCTCTGCACTAATACTAGTATAACAGGATTAGGTGTTACCCTAATGTCTAAACAGAAACAGAATAATGGGCCTTTACCACCCTAACAGAAGGTACAGAAACATAATTCTAATAATGGACCTTTGCCACCCGAACAGAAAGTACAGAAACAGAATGCTAGTAATGGGCCTTTACCACCGAACAGAGACAGAAACGGAAATAGAATAATCCCTACGGAAACATAATGTTAGAATTAGGTGTACACTAGTAAATGGGCCTTTACCACCCCAACAGACGGTAACACACAGAAACAGACAGGTGTTACCACCTAACAGAAACAGACGGTACCGCACAGAACAGACATAACTAAGTGTACCCTAAATCCTACACCACGCGATCGGCTCACTAATACATAAATACCCTGTGCCATCCCCACAAAAGGGGGTATCATTCCCTAAAGTGGCAACCTTTGAATGACACAGACCTATTTATAGATGTCACGGCGTCTTACATCCTCAGAGGCAGACCGGGATCCATGCACGCACATGACCCGGTTGGAACGCACCATCAACACCCCTCGCCATTATCAGAATGAACCGCTTATAATTAGTTCAGTAAGCGTGCCCGGACACTACATACTGTTTGGTCAAAGTTATGATACCAGAAAGGATTACTGACTAATATGGGTCCCAAACAACAGATGACACAAGTGTTTTCCCTCCTAACCTTGTGCCCCCAGACTAACAGATTTCAGATTAACTTGTTTACAAGTTCAGACATACAGAGTTCAGGTCAACTAGTTCACAGATCAGAAAATCAAGTTAATAAGTTTTCAGACTAACGGATCAAACATACAGATTTAACAGATTTACAGGCTTGTCTAACTTTGTACTGGGCCTACAGATTCATGAAACGGGTTTATTAATTTCATTAGTCCAGTTGGTTTAACCCTATCCACCCAACACGTTTTAGACATCATATTTATCTCAGATTTTTATTAATTAAATATTAATGCCCAGACCTCTCACATTAGACTGATAGTTTGCGGCTACTGGTTAGGCCGGTTGGTTCCGGGCAGATTTCTGCCACAAACTGAGTCTAACCTCGGGTTTCAAGCATTTTATGACTAACTTCTCACATTAGAACCTATTGTTTGCGGCCATTGGATGTGCCGGGCGGTTCCGGGCAGGATTACGCCGCAAACTCATTCTAACCTCGAGTTAGCCATGTTTATCTTTGCGGCCAATTAATTAATAATTTACCATTTATGCCCATGCCTAATATACCTGTCAATTATTCATAACTATAGCCAATTCAGATTATGTCAATAACATACTAAATATATCAACTCAGCAGATAACAGATTTCGCAGATTAGGCGACTTAACAGATTTAGCAGATTAAGCAATTTAGCAGATTTAGCATATAATGGATTAGGCATTTTCAGCAGACTTAGCAGATGACAGATTTAGCAGATGAACAGATCTAACAAATTAGGCAATATAGCAGAACTAGTAAATTAGGCAATATAACAGATTTAGCAGATAACGGATTAGGAAATTTAACGGATTTAGCATATAACAGATTTACCAGATTATATATATCTAAAACTCTATTTACCTATCTTGCCTAATCATAGATTTAGCCTATGCCTAAATCGAGGTCATAATTCATAATACAATATATGCTCCAAATCTTAGCCTTAATATTCCCATTTACAGTTCATGTCAAAACTAGATTTATATTCTAGTTTACCCTTTTTGTCCAAGACTAATATGCATGTAAATCATTCTCTATCATAGCCAATTCAAATTATGCCAACATATTTATTAACTTAATTAAGCTACGCCCAATGTTTCAACAAGTTCTCTAAGTACACATGAAATGGCCCTAGCAAAAGGAATAGGAGATAAGCAAAAGAAAGAATAGGCTGAAATAATGAACCAAATATAATGATAATGGCCCCACTAGGCTCGATGTACATAACAGTGAATGGGAATAAACTAGCAAAGTTACATACTACATATGAGATCTAGTATCATTAAGGGAATAGGCGTAAGAAATTAACTACAATAGTCATGGGTGACAAATCACAATAGTTTCTTATTCAATGTCATAGGCAATAGTCTCATAGGCGTGAATCATAGTCATAGGCAATAGTCTCATAGGCCTGAATCATAGTCATAGGCAATAGTCTCATAGTCATGAATCATAGTCATAGGCAATAGTCTCATAGGCGTGAATCATAGTCATAGGCAATAGTCTCATAGTCATGAGTCATAGTCATAGTCATAGGCAATAATAGTCTCATAGGCAACAGTATCATGTCCAATTATGCATTATTCATTATTTGTCCCAAAATTTAGCGTTCGTGCGTTAATCTCTCATGAGATTCGACGCAGGCTCGTAGTAGCCTGGCTATAGAAAAGAAAGAAGAAAGAGATATAGAATAGAACAGAATAGACATAACCTCAAATTCAGATTTACAATTCATGCCACAATCATAATTAACTTTTATATCGGAAAATAACTTTACTTGCCTTTCGTGGCTAAAGAAAAGGATTATAAATCGAATTTGATGCAGAAACGCTGATTAATCTTCTTCGATTGTTGTTGCAGCTCTAAACTTTAATTTGAATTGTGAATGAACACTTGAGATTAGATTTAGAGGCGGCGGCTAGGGTTTAAGAGAGAGTTTGGTAGCATAATGGTGTCATAGACAATATTCTATGAATTAGGGTTAGGTTAATCACATATTTATAGGTGTAGAGAGTGTTTCAGAACCATTAGATCACCCTAGAAGCCATCAGGTCCGTCCAGCTCATCAAAAATCGTCATTAGAACTCTCTAGAACTCTGTGCAGGTTTCTGGCTCGACATGAGCGCACTTCCTAAGTGCGCCAGTGTATTTTTGTGCTGGCGTACTTCACAAGTGCGCCAGTGCATTTCTGGCCTGTTTCCGGTTTTTCTGCCTAACTTCGTCCGTCCATATCTCCTTCATACGGTATCCGTTTTATGCAAACTCGGACTCTATCTCAAGAAGAATTTCGAGATGAACGCAATGGCACAACCCGTTTCCCTTAATTCTTCTTCTAAAAATTAAGTATACTTTAATTTGTTACTTATACGTTCACAGAAAATACGGGGTGTTACAAAAGTGGCCAACAAAGTTTAATAAGAATGTAGTGGTTCATTCCAACAGCGATTACTGATTGGGGAAAGTAAGTAGCCATGCAGAGGCTCGTTCTGATGGTAATGCTGATTAGGTAAAATAAATGACAAATGGATATAGCTCAGTTATGGGGCCAGGGAAGAGTGCGCAACTAGGATATTTTTTAGCGGAGTCCATACCAGCTGTAGACAGATGTTGAAATGAGGTTGATAACTGACTCAGGGCCTATACCAATGGTGCTCATAGGGATACACACTTGCTGAATTATGGTAGATAATTGGCCAAACATAAGAATGATCTCTGGTCAGAGCATACCGATGATGGCTGAGCGTGTGGATCGAAACGTGATAACAAGACATTGATATTATGGCTCTAGATAGATGGCCATATGAAGACAAATCTATGGACAAGTGACGTTAAGGATAAGATCGAGTTTACATCTGGGAATGATTGATTCAGCATAAGAGGCGTGCTACAAAACAAGTTTGATGGTAGGTAAGAAAGTTGATCGATGTTAGAATTAGGAAAATTCATCCTAATCAGATTAATATATATAGTAGTAGAATCAGTGAAAACAGTTAATAGATCATTTGAACAAGATAAAAAAATTGAACAATCAGTTTAAGCATGTTTACCTTCTATAGTTGTACATGGACACTTTACCATATTTACACTAGAACTTTTATTGAGTCCATTTCCTTCATGTTACTCAATCATTCTAGTAATCATTTCATTCACCAAACTTTACATCTAACTCACTTCTCGTTCTTCCCTCCATTAGGCTCACAAGACATAGTTTAATTGATACTAACAACTTTGGAAGAATTGATTGCATAGATCTAATTTTCCTATGTTTTCGATACCTTACTTGTCATGGTTTAAATTTGAACTTGAGAGGGGAAATGTTTTAATTGTATACTCGGATGTGGCTGAGATTATGTAATACATATGATTTGTATTAGGACACATTTTTGTATAAAGTATTATTTTGGAATAAAAAGGTTTTTTTTGAATAAATTTTTCCGTTGTTTTAGTTTTATGTCTTGTGAATCTTAGTCTCTACGATTATTTTCTTTATACCTACAATGCTCCACATTCCTTGGTATTAACCATTTGAGGCATACTGAGGGTTGCAAGGTGATACATTTGGTATCAGAGCCTAAGGTTCAAAATTCCTAAAAGTTTGTTTAAAATGTAAAGTAATTTACCAAAGAAAAGTATTTTTTCAAAACAAAAGGTATTTTTTGAAAATAAAAGTTTTACAAAATTCCCCTCAAGTCCATCACCTTTCTTGTTTTATTCTCTTTTTTCTTCGTTGAGTTACATATATAACAAACTATCTAAGCTTGCTATGTAAATGGAGACCCCAAATCTTTATAGATTGGAATTTTAATTTTTAGATAAACATGTTTAGTTCATTATTTATGAGTTATTTATGGAATTAGAGTTAAATGATGAACTTACAACTTGATAAATATTAAATAGGGCCTAATATGGAGAGGCCAAGGATTGCGAGATGACTTAAGAGTACTCCATAAGGATTCAAGATGATATTACTAGCTTTTAAAAAGGAAATAGTTGATGCGGGAACTAAGACAAGAGTGTTATTTGAAAGGCGTTGATCAAAAGGATAGAGTAATGGAAGTGAGTAAACGTTGATAAAAAAGATTTCATCTTTCTCAAGTTCTTTCTAGTTTTTCTATTAAGACTTTATCCAATTTTAGAGCATCCTTCTCCTTTATCATTGATCCCTTAGTTGAGAGGTGACTGCATAGGGACATGGCCACGTTGACATGGGACAGACCGTATAGGACATCTGTGTTGTAGGCCAAATGAAGTTGTCCTTTACAGATGTAGTAAATCCATTTTCTATATAGAACTTGCGTTAGTGGCGCAAGTTGATTGTTTGCACTTATACACTTTTCAAGATCTAGTAGTAGTTTCTTAACCAATAGGAGGATCGACACGATTATTTATGATGAGTCGGAGTTTGAGACTAGAGATTCTAGATATAAAGGGATGCTTGGTGCATTTCTAGTTATTGGTTGGTTCTAGGTCTAGGTAGTTTATCCATATAGTTAGTTATCCAATATTTTTGACGCTAATAATAGAGTTGACGAGGATGATTATAAGTTAAGTGTAACACCCCATATTTTTAAGATAATAAAATAAATAATATAAAGAAATTATGAGTAGAGTCTTGGAATTTTGGTCAAGATAGACAACTGGTTTGCGTAAAACGGACATCATATGAAGAAGTTATTAAGCCTGGAAGTTTGTATATGCACAAGAGAAATATATATATATATATATATATATATATGCAAACAAATTAAAATGTAAAATAAATAATAAAATAATGATTGCATGTAATAAATACATGCATAGAAAAAATGTAATGCATGCATTGAAAGAAAGAAAGGATTGGTTGCATGCAATGTAAATATGTTGAATGCACTGATTTGCAAACATAATGCATTAACATTAAAAGAAAAAGATTCATGCAATGGCTTAATTTAAGTATTGTAACCAACATGAAAAAGAGAAGGAGAGAACAATAGTTATCATTGTTCTAAGACTTATTAACAAAAGACTTCATAGCTCAGCTGGTTAAGGCATTGGATTTGTAACATAGAGGTCGGGGGTTCGAACCCCAACGGTGGCATAATTTTTATCTTTGTTTTAGATAGGGCCAACTGAACATGCAAATATATGCATGCATTCAAATTCAAAATTTGAAAGGATAAGAACGTACATATAAGGAAATAAAGAAAATATACGTGTATATATATATATATATATGAGAATATATATATATATATGCATAAATATATGTATACAAAAGATAAAATTCAAGATAAGGCTAAAGTCAATAAAATATGGCAAGAATCAATTAGCGATGCAACATCGTTTTAATGTTGAAAATAAAATGAAAATTGTTCGTATATATACACGTAAAATGGTCGGTAGAGGAATTGTATACATATAATAATATTGCGTGTGAATAAAATAGTTAAATAAATTCTAGAAATTCAAAAGTTCAAAAATCAAATTTCTGCGCCAAAACAATTCAAACATTCGAAATTCAAATTTCTACGCCAATGCAGCTTGCAGGACCCAATGCTGACTCAGCTCTGCGTGTACGATAAGATTTGGCTAGATTCATTTGCGAATCTGGAATATTTTCTTAACTGGGTTCAATGCTGACTCAGCGCTGCGTGTACGATAAGGTCTTGAGCACCTATAAATAAGACCCTAGACCAAAGCCTAACCATCATAATTCGGCGGCTGCGCTGGAGCTCTGCCATGGCTCCCTCTCTCTCTCTCTCTCTCTTCTCAAATCTATTCTGAAATTAAAAGGTCAGCCTAGGAGGATTATGAATTCAAATCTGGAAGAGGAAATCAACGTTAATAAAAAGATTATTGAATCATGAAAGCAAGGTAAACCTCTAAGAACCAATCTATTTAAATTATTTCTCTTCTCTTTTCATGAAATAATAAATCCATGGTCGTTAGGTCGTGAATCAAATTAAAGGGAAAAGGAAAACCATGGATGATATAACAGATCAGATCCAAAATTTGGGGAAAGCTTAAAGGTGAGTTGGTTTAACCTATAGCCTTTAGATAATGTTATGACTATCGTTTAGCATTCCCCTTTTAATAAATTTTGAAATGGCCGGTTTAATTATAAATTGCTGTTGTAACGAATTGAAATGTTGATATGAATATGTCAGGAAATTCCTATGTTGAATTGGCTAAGTTATCGAATGTTTACATGTTGGTGAAAATAAACTTGTTAGGATATGAATAGCCAATTCAGTGATTGTAATTACATGCTTTACTTGGGACATATTATTTGTAATGTCCTGCAAATTCGTAATATCAGAGTTGACTAAATACACCATACATCCAATCCAAATATCACGAAAATACGAATCATTTTTTTTAGAAGAAAAAGGTTGAAGAAGAACAGAAATAACAACACAGAATCTCACATCGCAGCGGAATAGAATATAATATATCATAACTTTTGAAATACAAAAATTTAACTGTATAACGTATCATTATTAGAGTATCACTATCAGAGTACAACTTACAACACAGCAGAAATAACCATAACTAGATAACGCTGAAGCCTCCTGCTCTAAGCTCCTTTGGATAATCTGTAAAATCCTGAACTACTTGACTGCCCGTACAAATTTAAGCACCCAAGAGTTTAGGTAAAACATAACAAAATAAACTCTGGGTCAGTCATGGGACTGGTATGAGTAAACAATTTAAAACAGTTTCATAAACTAAATGATATCTCATAAGACCACGCCGTATAACACAGAACGGGTTTTTCACTTATGAGAATCCAAAACACTTGATTTAACTTTCAAATCCTTTTGAAAGAAAACGATAATCTTTATATCAAAACTCTTTTGATATTATAATAATTTCTAAATCAAATAAATAGAAATCTAGTGGAACGCTTGCATCTCACGTTCCACATATAAAATATACAATCAAAACCGCAAGCAACTATGACAAGGTATGGAACCACCTTCCGATAGTGTATCTCTAGAGGAGAATAGACTGGGTTCAACAAGAACATCTTGTAACCCGACCACACATGACTGACCACTCATTTCGCTTGAGTGTATCGAATGTATATCACCAACGTTTGGGCTCAGCAACCATTTCCCGAATGGGACAACATTGAATAAAATAAGTAAATAAATGAATCTCTAGATAGGTGATAATACACCCTAATGGGATGTAATGACCCGGGTTTTTGACGACTTTGGTTATCGCCATAAACTCAATGATGACTAACCAAACATTGAAAAATACCGGTCATTAATGAAAGAAATTAGAGGGTGAGGAAAGATAAGATAGAAACTTAGAATAGAAGAAGAAGAAGAACACAACATCAGAGTAACACGAGCCTCACAGCGGAACGAATAACATATAATACATATAACATAACTTGAAATATACATATGTACTTGAATATACATCATTATCAAAGTACAACACTTACAACACAGTGGAAATAACTATAGCTATATACTCCTGAAGCTTCCTGCTCCAAGCTCTTCCAGTATATCTGTAAATCCTGACTACTTGACTGCCCGTACAAAATTGGGCACCCAAGAGTTTAGGGAAAACAACAAAATAAACTCTGGGTCCGTCATGGGACTGGTATGAGTAAAACAGTTTAAAACAGCTTCAACAAGTAAACGATATCTCATAAGACCACGCCGTATAACGGAATGGGTTTTTCCCTTATGAGAATCCAAATTATCTTTATATCAAAAACCTTTTGATATTATAATAATGTCTATCAACCACAGTATAATAATCATCTAGCAGAATGCTTTCATCTCACGTTCTACATACATAGTATACAATCAAAACCGCAAGCACGTATTGGGTAATGGATTTCCAACTATGACAAGGTATGGAACCACCTTTCGCTCGTGTACCTCTAGAAAGGAATACACTAGGTTCAACAAGAACATCTTGCAACCCGGCCACACATGACCGACCACTCATTTCGCTTGAGTGTATCGAATGTATATCACCAACGTTGGGATCAGGTGATTATACACCCTACTTCGGTGCGACCGACTTAGCCATGCTGCCTGCCCGATTTCTGTCATTTACCGGATGTGAGGCTAGAAGCTACGCTTTATCATCACACCAGATTCACTTTGAATGCCACATCGTCAAATCCATCAAATCACCGATTGACGTCCTCAACCATACATTATGTGTTAGCTAAAAGAAGTTTCCTTGTCCGCTTCCACTCTTGGTAAGGTTGGAGAAATCAATATATGTGATCGCCTGCAAATACTCGGTCAGACATCCGTCCATACAAGTCATCCAGGAACAGGATGAACCGAAGGTACTATTCAGTATATCCATCTTAGATACTGTTATCTAAGACTTATACAATAGCCCTTGCACTTTACTCCGTCTTCAATTATCTTTGGCATATATGATTCGCAACGCTTATGCCAATACAGAGTGGTTCTTTGGATAATAATCCAACCGGTCTCTCCATATTAACAACGTTAAAATGGTCAAAAACTTCGATAGTCTGTGATTTAACTATCGAAGAAAAACAAGTGTGCAAACAACGATATTATTTCCAAATGGAAATTTATATCAATCAAACATCATTCAACATTTATCTCTTTGTTTCATTAATTTACTTATCTCCTGTTTCCCTATATTCAATATTTCTTATTTTCTAAATTTGGAAAATATACGTTATTAACATTGGAAAACATTTCCATTTCTTGTTTTCTATATCAGAGAACATTTGTGGTTCTTATTTGGAAAACATTTCCTTCATTGGACTTAAACAGATGTTTAAACAAATCATCGCGATGCCAACTCAAAACATTTCCTTTAATTACTAAATTCACTTAACCATCCTTTACTATCGAACCTTAACCATTCCTTAGTTAAATACGAAGCCAATCAAGTTGGGGTAATACTACCTCTCAGACCTTAACTGAACAACATTTCTAACTTTGAAATAGGCAAAGTTCACTTTATATTTCTTTAACTAACTTCCTTACTTAACCCTCCTTCGAATCATCTCTTATTCGATAATTCTTTCCTTCGGATAAGGTATATTCAATAACTCTATTCAAATAACTCTATTCGATTAACCCTTATCAATTAACTCTATTGGACTAACGCTATTGGATTAACTCTATTGGACTAACGCTATTGATTTACTCATTTCACTTAACTCCTTTCGAATAAACTATAATTGATAACTCCTTTAACACTATTCGAATAAACTATAATCGATTAACTCAATTGATTCTATTCACTTAACTCTTTTGATTTAACTTTACTCTATTCACTTAACTCCTCTCGAATAAACTATATTCGATAACTCTTTTAATTCTATTTGAATAAACTATATATTCGATTAACTCCTTTATTCTATTTGAATAAACTATATTCGATTAACTCCTTTTACTATTTGAATAAACTATATTCGATTAACTCCTTTTACTATTCGAATAAACTATATTCGATTAACTCATTTGCTTCTATTCGAATAAACTATATTTGATAACTCCTTTAACATTCTATTCGAATAAACTATATTCGATTAACTCATTTGCTTCTATTCGAATAAACTATATTCGATTTACTCCTTTAACTTTCTATTCGAATAAACTATATTCGATTAACTCATTTGCTTCTATTCGAATAAACTATATTCGATTTACTCCTTTTACTTTCTATTCGAATAAACTATATTCGATTAACTCATTTTACTTTAACTCTAACTGGTTTAACTCTAACTGGTTAACTCCAACTGCTTTAACTCTAACTGGTTAACTCTATCTGGTTTAACTCTATTTAACCAACTCGACTCGACTAACCCCTTTCGAATAACATATTCAATATACTAACTTTCGAATAC
Organism: Allium sativum; assembly: GCA_030737875.1. Taxonomy (NCBI): domain Eukaryota; kingdom Viridiplantae; phylum Streptophyta; class Magnoliopsida; order Asparagales; family Amaryllidaceae; genus Allium; species Allium sativum. The sequence continues at coordinate 71,202,888 of CM060919.1, forward strand.
CATATTCGATTGATTCCCTTTGAATACCATATTCGATTTAACTCTTTTCAAATAACTAATATTTAATTAACTCATTTGCTTTAACTCTAATCGATTAAACTAACATCGATTAACTCCTTTTGATTTAACTAACATCGATTAACTCCTTCCGATTAGACTAACATCGATTAACTATTCATTTATAAAGATTTACTTTTAGTAACGGTTCTTCACTTTAAAAATGATTTTCCTTTTTTGATTCTATTTGTAAAGTGTTTTACAAATATCCCCTATTCAATCTCATTTGTAAATGGTTTACAAACATTTCTCTTTCTGATTGATTTGTAAATGGTTTACAAACCTTTCCCATTCTAATCTATTTGCTAATGGTTTCACACTGTTTCCTTTTCAATCCTATTTGTAAATGGTTTACAAATATTTCCTTGTATATCTTTATTTATTCTACACTAGTTATTTCCTTTTTTTCTATTCTATTCGTTTTATCAACATTTTTCCCTTTTATAAAACTCTATTCGTTTTACAAACATTTCCCTTTTTACTTACTTTCGAAATATTTCCTTTTATAAAATCTATTGATTTTATAAAATCCCTTTTATTTCAATGTACATTGAAATAATTCTTTTTACATACCAGGGTCTTTTATGATATTTAAAATATCGAATAACAAGGATCAATATCATTCCAACACACAAAATCCATAACAGATTATATAACACATCATATATCACAATATATGAAAAACAGTAAAATAAATGTTGAGGAATCCAGTCAGATTCCTCCAACCTGTTTCCCTGCATCACAGATGTTAAACAATATAGATAACATCTCTTTCAGTTCCATATTATATATTCTGTTAAACAGAATCAATATAGAAATTCAACTAACTGACTAGCAGTTCAATGAAACAGTCAACACACAGTAAATCAGACAATTTCTAACAGTTCTAAAAATACAACATGAAATTATAAACTGTTCAGTTAGTGAGATTTACTCACATTGGACTATCATCGTTAATTAACGATAATTGTCGTTGATTCAGATCGGACAATTTATTTCGCCATAAATTGTAATGATCTCCGATGGACTTCCAGTCAGTCTCATTTGGTAGTCGTCGTCCATACGATCCTAACGCAACTTGTTTCGCTGAGTTTCAATAACGCATGAATAAGATACGATATTACGAAGTTTACATACACTTTAAATTAAATAAACTAAATTATATTTTTAATTACTAGGCCTTACTTTATCATTTAGGCCCAATTCCTCTCACCCGCTTCAAAAACATATCGCTCCTCTTTCTCTTCCACAACAGACCGTGCTCCTCCTGTGCCAATTTGATGGCCATTACCAAACCTTCACACCCCAAACATCTCCAATCCCTTCATAAAAATCGAAACCGAGATCATCACGGAACCCCTCTTTGAAATCTCTCCTCCCCCATAACAACAGTATCGAACTCGCATGCTCCCTCTGCAATCCGACTCCAGGTCGTTCACGCCCCCTTTAGTAAAAGTGCGAACCCTTTTTCAACTGAATACCCTCAGTTTCACCAGAAAGAAAATCAACCCCGATCCTAGTTTTGGTGTGATGATAGCCGTGTTCGAACGAAATGCGAAGCATACCAGATTGACGAGCTTCTCCTGGTGAAGCTAAAATACTAGTTTGAAGTTCTATCGCAACTTCTATGATTTTTGAAGAGGATCTCTTTCATGATTTAGCTAAACGAGGAATTAAGGGTGGCAGATCATTTCTTTTGAGTTTTCTGAAAGAGGAAAATAGGTTAGATGAGTATTGTATTTATAGCGTGAGGGTATGATTTAGAGGAAAGGAACGTGGATTGGTAAGTGACACAAAAGTTGGTGGATAGAAAAAGAAGGCGTGCACACTTAAGGTCCAAGAAAACTTAATATTATTTAACTATCATACATTACAAAATATGTGTGCTTCGTTACTTATATCTTCATTCATGTCGGGCCGCTACAGACAGAAGTTAGAGTACAGTCGTGCTCAGTGAGGTGTCACGATCCCAGAAATATAATAATATTGGTAGATGGACTCATATTTTGAAACTTCAAAATGTTGATTTCAGGGTGTGAAATACTTCAAATAAAAAGTCGCTTATTAAATTAATTAAAAATTACCAAAAAATCCTAAAAATTAAATTATCACTACTTCTCAAAAGAACCTTATTCAAATTCGAATCCGATAACTAGTTATATCGAATAAACCGATACAGTCGATAAACGATTCTATAGCGACTATTTTAAAATTTTATTTGGACATATCTCAAAATCTATATGACGAAATCCCGATTTTTCTCTTCCACTAGAAAGATATACTCCACCAGCTCCACACGTTTCTTGTTTCATAGAAATCCGATTTAAAACGAACCACACGTTTCTCAAAATCTATATGGAACAACTTTAAAATGGTCAAAAACTTTGATAGTTGGTGATTTATCTATCAAATGAAAAATGTCTGTGTACACACAACGATCTTATTTCCAAATGGAATTATCGATCAAATCATCAAACATATACATATATATATATATATATTAATATTTTCCTTATTTTCTATGTTTAGAAAATATATGTTATTAACACTGGAAAACATTTCCATATATCGCCTTCTTTTATTTTCTGTACTTAGAATATATTTTTTATTTATAGTTGGAAAATATTCCAATTACTTATCTCTTTTCCGACTCGTTTATTTCTATACATAGGAAATATTTATTATTCTATTTCCAACTTCCACTTATTTGGGTTAAAACAGATGTTGTGTAAAACATCGTTACGACAACCCAAATACTGTGTTTAACTAAATCTTATTCAATATTGATCTTCGAGACTGGATCTTGCTATTTATTGGTTGAAAATGAAATCAATCAAGTTGGGGTATAACTACCTCTCATACCTTGGCTGAAAACCTCCTTAACTTCAAAACAGACAAAACCACATACCTCGAATAATCAACATCATATTAAACCAATTTCCCATTTCTAAAACGTATATACTTTTCTCTTTCTATTCTTACTCGATTTAAATCCACAGATTTTCTTTTTGTTTATAATATTCTATTTTTAGTTCGTTCCATTATCGAATTCGATATATATTGATACATTGATTTCTAACTATCAAATTTCTTAAAAATATTCTAACTCCTTAAATTTTCGGAAAAATTCGCCATAACCTCCTTTGTATGGGGTTACCGGAAAAATTCAAACCTTGCCCCCACAGGCCCTCTCCTTTCAAAAAGAAAATCAAAAAGCCAAGCCGCTTGCCGATACGGTGCATAAAACCTCATATTCGATTTAAATACGTACCTTTTTGTCGAGAATTCTATTTATATCTCTTCTAACACTTCATTCCAAACCTATCTCATGTATATCCATACATTTCTAATTCATTTCAACTTAATACACTTGTTTTAACTCAACTTGTTAATAATTTCGTTAATCAACTCTTTTGCCTATTTCACTTTCATATTTGAATATAACATGCTCAAAAATATTTCAACTTACTTATAAACTAATTAAATTATAATTTCAACTCAAGTTTCATATTCGATTTCAAATATACATTACAAATCCAATTCACTTTTCAAAGTCTTATTTCGATTCAAACCTTGATTAACTAATTTCTCTTTACTTAGTTAATTCTATTCAATAATCAAAAATATGATTATTGTTTCAAAAGTCATTTCATTTACTTCACTTGAGTTCACATTTATTTTATAACTCAAGTATAAATTTTTCTGGTGGAAACTCAGATTTTTTTTTACTTAAAATCCTTTTATTTATTTAAATAAACCGTTATGGTATTTATACGATTATGGCGCTGCATTCTAGAAATTTGATTTTGACATAACTTAAAACCTATACGACGAAATCCTGATTTTTCTCTTCCATTAGAAAATTATTATCTTATCGGTCCAGACAATTCTTGTTTCAAAGAATTCCGATTTAAATTGAGTTCTATATACTCAATTGAAGTTCGAAATGTCAATTTACGAACTACCATGCCGCGACGAGTTCGTTTTGATTATTTTTATTATATAAATGTTTTAACTTCGTTTATATATAAACTCTAACTTCATTCTAATATATTTCAATATATATTAAACCATTTTCCCAATTCCAACTTATATTTTTGATTATCCTTATTTGTCGATTATTTCACTACTTAGTTATAATTTTATTCATAACTCCATCCTTTATACTACATTCCAATTCCTTTACAAATTATATATCAAGTTTGATATAATCGAATTCTAAACATAAATCCTGAGGGTTTATTCAACTTCATTTATATTCCGGAATAAAATCTATCGTTTATTATTTAAAATGATTCTGAGTTTTCATTTTAAACCCACATTTGACTTTAAATATTTAAATTATCCAAATGATAATTTTTCCTTTTTATTTACAAACACCACTTATTTTATTTGTTTATATATTAAACAAGTCTCGCTTTCAAATTAATTTGAAATAAATATCTCTACTTTGGAAAAAATAAATTTCCCTTTTCAAGTTCACACTTGTATTTATTTTTCCTGAATTATCCAATGATAATTCATTTCACTTCATTTATAAACTTCATTTATAAATGAACTACTTGTTTATATTATTTAATATTCCTAGTCCATTCGAATTTCAAATTCTATTTAGAAAAATAGAATTTTCCCTTTTAAATCTCAAATATCCTTTTCATGATATTTTTATAAATAAACCCTTAGGCCAAGTAATACTTAAACATACAAAACACCCAATTATTAATTACAAGTTTTCTAACACATCATATATGACAGTATATATGCAAACAACCAAACAAACAGATAATTTATTTTTGAGGAATCCAGTTGGATCCCTCCAACCTGTTTTTCCTACATCCACAGATGTTAGTCAACATAAATAATACCCATCCTACTTCGAGGAAGGATATCGCGGTTTAAAGGTCATCCACTAATATATATTTGTGGGGCGCATAGGGAAATCATCCGTTAATGGTACTACGGGCATCCGCTAATGATACTGCGGGAATCATCCAACCACCAAACCAATATATATATATATAATAGCCAAGCCTAAATAACCAATATATATTTAAACAGGTACAGTAATATTTTAATGCATACAAACAATCAACATTTTATTTTTATATGCTAAACATAAATTTAACGAGTGAGATTTTACTCACCGTGATTTAATTGTCGATATCGCGTTCAAATTCAATTAATGCATGAATCAAATTCAATTAATGCTCAAATTCATGCTAGCTTCAAAATTAGCCGAACTTGTCTCATAGTATCGTCTACGTCGATGCGAATCCAACAAATCCTATTTTGTCTGATTCTGAGATCATACGAAATAAAATTTAGCTTTTAAGTTTTACAACTATTTTAGTTAATTTAAGTTTACTACTAATACCCAAATGACTGAAATTAACATAAACAAATTACCTCATAATTTTCCTTTTTCATTTACTTAACACAGTCCATAACTGATTTCATCATCACAACTTTTCCAGCTTTGCCCTCCCATCAGTCTCGTACTCTCCACGAAGCTAAGTTTCCTATTCAAGCCTCCATGTCGTGAACATCCCTTCCTCATCTCTCCCTGGCACCATTCGATCTGCAAACTGTCGCACTCCACCAAGACGCTGAATCAACCACCACTCCCCTTTGTTGTTCCTGAATCGCCCAATACCAGAACCCCCAAAATGAACGCGGCCTCCATAACTGAAATTGAACTACATACCCAACTCCAAATCACACAGTTCCTCAATGACCAGACAAGCCCCCAACCACACAACTGAACATCGCGATCTGCAATCGTAACACCTTGTCGACCCCTGTCACCCTTCGATGATCCTTAAAGCCCTAAAAACTTAGCCCTAGGCTCACATCAGTACTCCGTCGAACACCATAACCCTCGCGTTGTTCAATTCTGACCTCATAGAAGAACTCGACCCTCAAGAGATTCGAATTCCTTTAAGGAGAAATAAGGTGGATTCCTTATTTCGGTTTTTGCGTTTTTGAGGAGAAAGAATAAGGGAGAGAAACAGATCGTGGTTTTAAACAAAAGGAAATGGCCATCACGATTTATAAAGAAGGATTCACGATTGAGAGGGAAAAAGAAAGGCCATGTTTGTTTTTGTTGGCTGAAGTCTTAAGTGGTAGAAAATGAAGACAGTAGGCCATCTGATTTTCACCTTGTAATTTCGTTTCTGTCCACAAAACAAGAGAACGAGGATGTATTTTATTTTATTTAAATTTGTTTTCGAACAGGTGTCCTTTAATTAAAATACCCCATGATTCCGAACTCCTTTCTGAACCAAACAACTGACATTTTTAGGGTTTAACCACTATTCTGAACCCGTTGGAACAGGTTCTGATGTCTCATTTGATCGTCTGTAGAAGATATAAATTTAAATTGATATAATTTAAATTCAAAACCATTAATTCTTCGATAACGAATTAATATTATTATTCCAATTCAAATAGAAGTTTGTATTGATCATCCGAACTGATTTCAGTTCAGTTTTTAACTTCAAATTGAATTAACTTCGTATTACGATAATTTAATATATTTGATATTAAACCGAAACCGATTATTAAATCAATAACTCAATATAAAATTTGATTTATATTCTCAATTCAAAATTTAAAACCATATTAAATATTTAAAATTAGTTGACCGTGCTTCCATGTCCTAGTAGAATTAAACATATGTTGAAAATGAGATGCGACAAAATATAGGTAAAAATTGGACGACATGTAAATTAGATTAGTAAACTATATTATAGTAAAAAGGATAATATGTCTAAAATTTTCATGTAATGAACATAACATATATTATGTTTTGATATTTTAATTTGAAAGCGCAACTTGATATGAACATAAGTGATTGAATGAAAATGAATAAGCCTAGGATTAAAATTAGAAATTGTAAATACACTTATAGCACGAGGTTAGGTTGCATTAGTGGCAGAAGTCTGCCTGGACCCGACCGGCATATCCAGCAGCCACTAATGTTGAACCTAATGTGAGAGGCCTAAGTGCAAGAATTAACAACATGTGCTAAGACACAAGGTTAAGTCAGCTTGTGGTTGAAGTCTGCCCATACCAGCCCGGCAAATCCAGCGTCCACAAATGTAGGCTTAATGTGAGAGGTTTAGTGCTTATATATATATATATATATATATATATATATATAACGAGACATGAATAAATGGCAAGGATGGTAATTAAATGTCTAACTCAGAAAATAAGAAAGGGAGGGATGTAATGAACTGAGTTACTGTGATAAGAGGGAAAAGTGATGTATTTCCCTAAATGACCTATTTCTGAAAACGTTGTTGCAAGTAAGCCACAATAAATATTAAAGTAGTAAAGAAATTACTTGCTACCACAGATTTAGATGGGAAAACGTTATGAAAATAAATCATTGATTCCTTCTATCAAACTGATAAGGTGCATGAAGTGTTTTCCTTAATATAACAAGGAACATATATTACAGAGAATGAAGAATAATGCTTTACAACAGTAAATGGTTTAAAAGGAGAATGATAATAACCTATTATAAATAAATAACATTAATGAAAATGATGTATAATAGGTAGACTTGTCTTAGGGACAAGTGAATATTATAACTTAGGTTATAATAAACTAGTAAGGGAATGGGATAACTGGTGAATTAAGTAAATTGACACTTAATTGTAAATTAAGTAATCAGAAAAGGGGAAACCTAAAACCAGTTAAGAAAAGGGGGGAAAATATATTGTACTTAATTATAAATTAAGTAGTCTGGGAGTCTGAAACCCGTTGGTAAGAATAACATGTTTAGACTTTTCCTAGGGACAAGGGGAAATTATAACATAGGTTGTAATAAATGGATAGAGAAACTTATTAATGGGCCCTAGTTAATAGAACTTAGTTAATAAGTAACAACGATAAGTCGTATTGACGACGTAAAGTGGAATTATGATTAAATGAGAGAGGATGAGGAAAACTTATGAAATGAAATAAGTTATATATAATCATGAATTGTAAGTGACATGTTAATTGGAAACATGTGAATGAGATATACTTAATTACATATTAAGTAAAACATGTTATTGAATTCAAAAAAGAATATAAAAGGGATTGTGGATCACAGACCTTGGGCCACAATCTAGAGAATAACATGTTGCAAGCTTATTAATAAACTTAAATGAATCAAGTTGTATGACTGAAATTAATAAGCAAGAGAAACTTGGTAATTTGAATAAGAATTCAATATGAATTGGAATAACCAAGTTAACTGGAAACCTGGTGAATTGAGACAAGCGCGTAAAAGAATGGTTAGATGTAGGGTCTAATGACATATAAAACTGAGGTGCTTGGACCAGTCCATAAGAAAGAGGGTGAATAACCATAAGGGGTAGATCATCGAGGTGTCAAAGGACACAAAGAGGAGTGCGTGTCCATCTAGATATTCTTGTAGGCTCCAACGGACTGGGTTAAGAAGCACGCGGCTTCCGGCGACGTAGGGTACTCTTGGTATTCCTCTATGAGTGGCAGATGATCCGCCTGTACTCACAGAGATTAGGTCTGTGTTGGTGAACCAATGAGTATGCCTTGATTGCAATAATAAGGGACAATCAAAAGACTAAGATGGACCAGCGTGATTCAGCGAGACTAGTTAGTGCTCTATGATAGCAACTCATCGTCTACCTACCATCTTCAATCAGTACGTAAAGCGGAAAGGCGGAGAACTCCAAAACGCCATATACTTTGCTATCTAGTTATGGGTGAGGTTGGCCAATAGGTTTGAAGGGCATAGGGGCCGGGGTTGAGTTCTCATTGTTGATATTTTTTGGTGCCTTTCATTAGTTGAGGGAGGGGTCTAGTGGGACCATAGCCACTATAAAAGCAGACCTTAGCATCTGCAATTGGTAGATATCTGAAAGCTTCCGACCGAGTTCCGTGTTTCTTGATTAGCCCGGCCACGGGACTCGGGCGCACATATAGAGAACATGTGCAATAGACATCGAGAACGATTGACTATAGGTACGTGGGAAAGTATAGGTACACTCATGTCGCTCTGGTTGGTGTATCATAAGACTAGAGGGCATTATTCGAGGATGGAACCTAATTCAATCGAATGGTTCAAAGATGGCAGTCCGAACGCTTACGTAATATAGATGAAGTGGTTCTTTGCAAACGTAGCGTTGACATATAGAAAGAAATCTGTATGACATTTTGGTATAGGATTAGCGACTGCTATATTCCTGCGATGATACGGTGGAGACTGTGCGAGTGGGGTATTATGGGGTGTATCTAAATATTGATAGATAGCTACATATAATGTATTAGGTTAATTCAATGGGAAGTAAATGGGTACGACGTATGTGTAAGCCTTGAGTGTTGTTAACCCAAGTAACCTAATACATAATAAAATATGATTGAATGGTATATGTAAGATTATTTAAAGTGTATAGTTTAAATCCAGTCACCAGAACTTGTGTTATGACCCCCTCCTTATAACACACTCGCAGGTTAGATTGTGGAAGAGACATGATAGCTTTGGATACTGGTTAGGCAGTATTAATAATACGGTAAGGCTATGTTTTGATTATACTATATTTTATCCTTTCTGCTGTGAGATATTTTTCTAAGCTCTGACATGTTTTATGTCTGTCTTTTCTGCAGGATGCCAGAGCAAACCAATCCGAGTTTCAATAGATTGGAATTTTGAAAAAAAAAATCGGTCTGTCGAAATTGGGGTTGTCACATTAGGATATTCGGGATATGAAAGTTTTGCAGATGGATTAATAAGCCATGTATGTGGTTATTTTGACTGCAAAAGGAGATTCGTCAAGTTAGGATACGCAGCAGAAAAACTCTTGAGATTCTTGTGATTTGAGGAGTCAGTAATATTGAGTTTACTATTTCCCTTGGTGCATCTCTAGGCGATATCGATTCGATTCCAGTTGTGCTAGATTTTCCGAATATTAGAAGAGGTTAGAATGCTACCTCCTAGAAGAGATATTGATTTTCATATCTATATTTATGACAACGCTAAACCAGTAGCATTTCCAGTAAGGCACATAGTTCTAAGGGAAAGAAGAGAGTTGAGTTTCATACCTATGACTAAAAGCTTTTCTAGATATAGGGCGATGCTTATGGCATTACTGGATGTGAATTTATTTGGAGTTTAGACAGGTTAGCTATACGATGTGTCATTTTAGATGTTGATTGGAGGATAGTTACTTGGGGGTGTCTAGTAGACGCACCCAAGGATTAGCCTTTGAACGATCATTTGGGATGGATTATTTCACCCTTTAGGTCAATCCTTCAGTGGATTGGGTCTAGTACCTATGATAGGAACTTTTCGGATGTATTTTGAGGAAGTCGTTAGACTTCAATCGTAGTAGAAAGATTTTGGGATAATGCGATTAAGGAACTTTTGGGAAAAGATTGGTAAGAGTAAGCATTTTTGGGTCAGGGGAACCACTCGTCTTTGCTATGAAGGCGGATAGTTACTTTGGCTCTACAAGTATTCATGAGAGGTTGTTCAAGAAGAACGGTCATTCTTTGTCTCATGCGGATGTTTTTTTGGTTATTTAGTAGGAGCTAAGATTTTCTCATACTTAGATTTCTTCATATTTGATTTCCATCATCTGTGAATAGTGGAAAGGATTAGAGACGAACTCGCTCATAAAAAACCCAGTGGATCGTAAGAGCGGTTTCCATACCTTTTGGATTAGCTTATACCTGATCCTAGTCATTGATTTGATTGGGTAGGCTGTTGGGTGAGGTTTTGGAGTAAGTTGGTAGAGGTCCGTATATACTAGTCTAATCAAAGGATAACAAGGAATAAATTTGGTATTTAGTAAAGGAATTAAGTACCCTATAAGTACATGGGCCCAAGACTGAGTTATCTAAGAATCGCATTTGGAAGGCAAGAAATTTTCTTGGATTAGTGGACTATTATAGAAATTATTGGAAGTTTTTCAAGATACATGTTTTCTTAACCTACCCTATGGAGAAAAGTTTAGCTTTTACTGAGAAGAGTTCTAATTAATACTTTAGTATTAGTACTGCTTCATAGCATTAGTAGGAGGACCCACGAGAGTAGTTACCATGGAATACCTACCATCATTTTTTAGTTAGGTCATAGAGACGTTACCTTTTACGAAAAGGGTTTGAAATTTCAGTGACTATAAATTCCTGGTATAATTGTCCTCTATAAAAGATTACAACTTAAGACTATAAAGATTAATTAAGTTCGAGTGTCCGATGATTATTGGAATTTTTTGGTATTCTGTGTAAAACAAGAATGTAGTTAATGTTGAATTTTTGGCTTTTGGTATTAGAATTCTTAGGATGGAAGCATTGGAAATATATGTAGCTTCTATGGAAATACCTTATAGAGTTTTGTGGTAAGATCCCTAAAACAAAGGAAGAACCAAGACTAAATCCAACAATAACAATTATGAACTAAAAAGATTTTACTTGGAAGTAATACCTTGAAATTTTGGCAGAATATGAGGATGAATTTTACTATTAGTTATGTTCACTGATTGAGGTTTGGTATTCATCAAGATTATGTCGTTTAGTCATGAGACGAGAATCCTAGAAATTACATTTGAAGAAAAATAACTTATAGGGATAAGTCGATACCTAATTATAAAAAAAATCAGATTGATGGAATAGATCTTTATATTAATGGGTGCAGGGTGTTACAACTGATGTGTGACATCCATCCTATAAATTACATTTGAAGTAATATCTACAACGCTCCATATTTCTTGACATAACCCTATTTTGGGGGGGTATTAAGGGGTGCGGAATGTTACAACCGATGTGCAACATCACTCATGATAAATAACATGAGGACACAAGGTTAATCTTTATTTTATCAGTAAACCTATCTAGCTAATCTAACTACCAGTTTCTACGAATGGTCGAACTAATGTGGGACATCACTGTGTTGTAGGTCTTAAGGCAATGGACTTACTTCAAGAAAAAACATTGAGTGGTTGTTTAAGGGTCTGTCGTTTTCAAAGTAATGTTCAGATGTACAATAGAAACAATGTCCTTACATGTTCCACTTATGGATAAAATAGTAGGTGGATGATTGAGGGTCTGCCTCCCTGATAAGATATGTGGAAGGTCCTTACATGGTCCACTTCAGTTGGATATGTGGAAGGTCCATCTCGAAACATGAGATGTGGGGCCTTTCATTGTTAAGGTACTAAACGATCAAGATCTGTCCATTTTCCTTTTTAAGGTATTAAGTGGCTTGGATTTTATTCCATGCATTGCATAGATATTTATTGGATGTGTTTTTTACAGGTCCCTATTAAGTTTCAAAATTAGGCTCACATCCGGTCATATTTTATAATATAAACCCTCGCCCTATTTTTGAATTCCCGCCTCCTTTTTTGTAGGATCCACATCCTACTTTTATGCAACCGCCTATTGCTTTTTTGGTTACGCTTCCTTCATTTTGTTTAAGGAAAAAATGCGGCACTGATTGAAAAAAAAATCTGGAAATAATAGCAGAAGTCCACGCGAAGAAAAAAAAAGTTGCATATATGTATGCAAGTATTGCCAATACTTGCATACATATATGCAATTGTTGCATAAAGGAAATTATGCTAACGGTTTGCCTGCAGATATGTTGCACGCATATGTGCATGTTTCGGATTTAATGGCACACCTTAATGCAAATAAGAATGAACTGAGTTACTCTGTTATGAAATATTGCATATTTTTATGCAAGAATGATGCAATACTTGCACAGAAATATGCATTTAACTGCAGTTTTCTTTGTTTTTTTTGCTGATTTTTTTTCCTTTTTTTTGAGTGATTTTTTGTCGAATGCATAATTTATTTAAATAATAATTTTCATATTTTTTTTGTACATTTTTTCGCTACTTTCGAAAAATAGGGACTTAATTTATAATAAGTTTATGGCCGGATGTGAGCCTAATTAAGTTTGCTTTTAGGGTTATGTGCCTAATTTTCACTATTCATTACATTGGGATTATGAGGTTAGGAAATCTACTTTGGAAATAGAAGGTTTTAAATCATGTGAGGTAACATCATTTGAGGTCTTAAATGGTCAAAGTTTATATTCTTTCCTTATATAAAATGCTAAATGATTTCATAAATATTTTCGTAGGACATATTCTTATTATTTTTAAATGTATTGCTCAAGTACTGAAATAGAAAGTCTTGAGGTTTTTCATTCACCAAAATGTGTTTTTTTTACTCCCAACTCATAAAACACAGATTAAATGAATTAATGATGATGCTTGAAGATGACAAAAATAAATCTTGCAATAGTTTCTACTTATTTTTTTATGATATTTATCCTTTCCGTTGTAACTTTTGAATTATACATACAACTATATATATATATATATATAACTCTGTATTATTTTTACCTTCTAACACACATCTTTGGAATGAGCCTAAGTATTTGATGGGCTTTTTTCAGTGGGAATTTAGGCTTATTTTGGTGTGGGTTATTGTAATAAAGTTTTGATATGTCGTAATAAAATACAAAATGGAAGTGTTTAAATATAAAAACTTTAATTTATTTTATTAACACACACAAACATACACACACACATATATATATATACTGGATAGAAAAAAAATTGACACAACATTAGACACAAATTAAAACACAAAAGATCTAGTTTATTAGGTCATTTTGTTCTTACATAGAAGATGGAAGTAAAAGGCGATCCAATGGTGAAGATCCACTGTGTCACAAACTCTGTCTATATTAACTTTCCGTAAATATGTATGTGTCTCTGTGTTTCTATATGTACACAATTTTTTTGGCAAGGCCAACCAGTTTTTATAGTGATACATAACACTTTTTCCATTACAACAAACAATAGATACTAAAGGTACTGGAGGTAGGCATAATTTCTATATTCTATATACATCTTCTTGGACCTGGCATAGAGAGATACAAACCGCTTAATCCCCACGCATGGTGAGGATCAAATACAATACATAAGAGCTACGAAGCTAAAATTACAACCGTGCAAACTATAGCACATACTACTGGTTGCATGAGCAGTCCCAAATTACAAATAAAGTATCACACTTACACTGTGCAAACTGTGTAGACACAAACTACATATATAACTATACGACGTTAAGCAATGCCAAGATTAAACCACAGCTTCCACAAAGACAAATTGGAGCAAACTGCCAAAACAAGAAAACTTCCTAGAAAAAACCTTGCAAATTTCAATTCAATAATACCAAAGCAAACTCACACCCAACTTCCAAATAGAACTCATGCAAAAACCATCACAAACGGCTAGAACCTAGAAAAGACCCTAATAAAAAACCCTTAACTGAGTCAAGAAACAATCCAAGACCACTAATAAACTACACCCTAGATGAAACACAAACAATTATAGCATTCACCTGATAGTTTGAGAAACAACTTGACTAACCAACAAACACCAAACCGGCAGATGAGCCGCAAAACTAATCAATTTCTAAGTCTAAGCTAGCACCAGCACATTATCTAAGCAATACACGGCCAAGAAATTTGGCCATCCTTTCGATGATCCAGGAAAGAACAGAGCAAGGAATGTTGAACAAGCAAGCTGGGGAAGTCGTGAATAGACAAGCAGTTGGTCGAAAGATGAGGAAAAATCATAGTCAAAAGGAAATCAATGGGCGTGAGAAAGGGACAAAAGAGGATCAACAATGGTGAAGGAAAAGGGAAGGAGACCTTGATCTGGCCTTAGCAAAGAAAGCTTCGAGTTCCGGGAAGGTTCGAGAAGAAAGAGAGTTGGAAGGGACGACGTACAATAGGACCCACAAAGCGAAGCCTTGGTTAGGGAGAAGATACGAAGAAAAAAATACTAATGGAGATGAGACAAAAGGAAAAGGTTTAAAGAGTGGCGATAGAGAAAACTAAAGGAAACCCTAGCCGCAATTTGTAGATAAAGCTATCACCATTTTCGTGATTACATGTTTTGGACTTTGCTTACTATATATATACACATTAAATGCATCTATGAATATTTATTTAATCAAAAACATTATTTTATCATTGTAATACATATACATACATACATATATATATAAATATATATGTATATATATATTCATAGTTATATTTATATATATATTATGAATATAAATACATATATAATTTTAGTATGTATCATAATAATACATGTACATATGTACGTATAAATTATTGATATTTTACATATATATAAGTTATATATACTTGTATATATATTCTAATATTTTCATAGTCATAAAATACTTTAACTTTTTTTATCCACACACATGTATGCACGCACACAAACACACGTGTGTGCGTGCACGTAAACCACACGTGTGTGCATACACATACACACACACACACACACACACATATATATATATATATATATATATATATACATAAGTTTACCTACATGCATACATTGTTGACGTGGAAAAATGGTTACTCTCTTAAGCCAATCCCCAAGAGTGGATTTAGAGGCAAACCCGATGTCAATATTGGATTTCAACATCGAAACCAGGTGAAGTGGTATCGGGGTACATTTAACACAAAGAAGGTACTTCAGAAGAACAAGGGTGACATCAAATCACCGAGATTGCCGATACCAAAACTAAGAGGAAAAAGAGCTGGTCGGTATGCTATTGGCACCAACAATGGAAGCAAAGCTTGGTACCGATATATGAAAGCTGGCGGTAAGGGAACACTAAAAGCAACAAGGGGACAATGAGCAATCGAGAGTGGTTGCAGTATCGCCACCAAGAGCAATCAATCTGGTTTCGATTCCGAAAGTACACGTTTTGACGCCAAAACTCAAAGTTATGAAGGGGAAAGCACGAAGCCAAGATAAGTTGGAGTAAAGAGCCATCGATACCAATGTACTTGGTATCGATACAAGCAGCATGAACCAGTTCAAAAGCCACTAAAAAGGATCCATAGGCAACACTATCGCAAGACCGATACCGAAACTAGAGACCATTGAAGCAAGCTAAGGGAAGAAAGGTTATCCACACTAACATGCTTAGTGTCAATATTGATACTCAGAAGTCATGAAAGCAAAGATAATACCCAATTGTTATCAAAACAGGGCAAAGCTTGGGATTTGCTATCGGGATCAAGGCTCTCCACTGAAATCGAAAGCAGTTGAAAGAAGCTATCTGTACCAATTTGCTTGGTATCGATACATTATGAAGAGGCGATACCAATTTCAACAGCAAGGAAAAACCGATAACAACACTCATGAAAGAAAAAGAAGCTGAAACTCATAAGCCAACACCAAAAGCCGCTGATGCGGCCGACACCGACACCAAACGACCTTATCGAACCCAGAAGAGGGCTTCTACTGATTGATACCGAAAGGGGCCCAATTTGTCTATAAATAAGACCCCAATGGTCTCATTTTAGGGGACTTTTCTCAGTCTTGATCTTGTAATTGTTTTCTTAGAGAGTATACCCTAATTTGTAAATCGATTTGGGGACTTTACTTAGAACTTATATGTACTCAAAAAAGTTATCAACAAAGAGAGAATCAACACTTGTGATTGATTTCATGCAATTATTTACTACTTATACCACTTATTTCCTTATTGCTTCCATACAACTAAGCCTCATGCATAAACTTAATTTCCAAAGTACCCTTCCACAAGCCGTTTAACTTTCTATCTTGCATTGCGCTTAGGGAACCCTTATCCCAAGGTAACTATTGGTCCTTAAGTCTTGTAAGCATGATACTCACCTCTTGAAGGAAGAGTAACTATTCTTCTGGCTTAAGACCTTGATATCTAGGAAACGATGAACTAACTCAAGCTTGTAGGAATAATCCTATTGGTTTTTTAGGACCATATTCTTAGACCTAATTCTGGTGCTGATGAAAAATACAGTTAACATTTTGGTGCTAGAAGGAGGGCTCAGACCTCTGATCCTTTGGATAACCTACGACATCCCTGGTTATTTTTTCCCCGATTATACTAAGCTTTGAAGAAGCAAAACCATGGGCAAAATGTCCTAGCAAGGATCTTCCGAATCACATATGGCTACATTAGATGTTACTAACCCAAGAGTGATGGATGAACAAAGGTTAAGAGTGGAGGCTTTACAAATCATAAATAGGAAAAAAGAGATAGAGCAATACAATCCTAATGGTTGAAGAATTAACCTTTCCTATGTAGAAATAATTCCAATCTTCAATTTAAGTGGTTCTACAATGACAGAGCTTGTTCTCCCACCTTAGAGAAGCGATACATGCACAGGCTAGAGGAACTATATTTGAGTAAGGAATAATGGAAGATTTGTAACACCCTACATTTTCTATGAATACTAAAATTAACAAATTTAGGAATACTTAATTGTTAATGTGAAATTAAAAGAAATGGGTCTTCTTGGAATAGAGTCCAAGTTTTCATAAATCGGACTTCGTATGAGGAAGTTATGGCCTTCAGAAGTTTTAGGAATTTTATAAAAAAATAAAAACAGTTCAAAAAGAAATTCAGAATCCAAATTCAAACGAGGAAGCGGGCTGGGCGGGGTTTTTCCGGCCTCAGGCCAGGTCGACTAGAGGGTCAACCAGGGGGTCGACCTCCCTTACACAGGTCGACCAGCGGGTCGACTTGGGGGTCGACCAGGGGGTCGACCTAACCCCCGGGACATATCTGAAATGAGACGATCCTGACTTGTTGCTGAGTGTTTGCTGACCTGTTGCTGAGTCACTAAGGCATAGGTGGCAATTCTGGATAACTCTATCTAGCCTGGACGGTTGTGATTGCTCCTATGATAATCTAACGGCTTCTATTGATTTAAACTTCTATATAAGCACACATAGACTCAAGCCCAAAACCTAAACTAAATTAGTCTCTTGGCCTCCATGCTGCTGCTAGAACAGTTCTTCCTAAAGCTTAGGGATTTGCAAGTCAGAATTATAATACAAAACGACGAACGAATTATTCTCTTCTCTAACCTATCTTTGTAAGTACAATTTATTTCACAAAATAATTAATAAATTAATTATGATGAGTTATAAGTGGGATTATGAGAACATGTCTGTTGAATCATGTGATGTTGTTTAACTTTGTTATCGTTTGTTGGTAAACATATGACAATTAGTAGATCTATTTCATATTTCCAATCACATATGTTTAACTTGATTGATTTTATGACATCAGTTTATATGCAAGTTTGGGATGTAAATCATATGCTAGTTTGTATGTGAATCTTATGCAAGTTTTTTTCTACATATGCTAGTTTGTATGTGAATCTTATGCATGTCTGTATGCGAATTATACACAAGTTTATATGTGAATCAAATATATACATATGCTAGTTTATATGTAAAAACATGTGATATTAGTTTACATGTTTAAATTCATATGCAAGTTTGTAGGAATCCATATGCAAGTTTAGGTGAAAAACTATATTCACATTTTTAGGTGAAAACTATATTCACATATGCAAGTTTGGGTGAAAACCATATTCCATATATGCAAGTTTAGGTGAAACCCGTATTTATATATGCAAGTTCACAATTTCATGTATAGATCTATATTTAGATCCATGGTAGTTTATGCAAATTAATGTTCTATATGTCCATTGCCTATGCAAGTTATTGGCTATGCAAACTTATGTTATAATTCTTATTCGCAAGTTAGATCTATTTTATGTGTTATGCAAGTTGTGATGTTGCTTTTCTTTTTTATGAGTTAGACTATTTGTGAGTATAACATATTTCATGTTAAACGTATGAACGACGTTGGGATAATGGGAAAATATTAAATAATACATATTGTGAATTGGCATAAAATGACTTTAAAGGCATATAATTAATTTGAGACATTAATTTGTATAATTTATGTACCTAAAAAGTATGGACATAATTTAGGTGACAATTATGGACATAGTTTAATTTGGAAATTATTGAAAATTTGAATAGGGATAATTAATTCATATTGGTGTTAAATAATTATGTGGAATAATAAACGCCTAAGGCACGAAGTTAGACTCGTTTCTAGTATAAGACTGCCCGGACCCGCCCGGCAAATACAGCAACCACAAACGGTAGTCTAATGTGAGAGGTCGAAGGCATAAATTAAATGCGTAACAATTGTAAAGACACGAGGTTAGACTCGTTTGCATTATAAGACTGCCCGGACCTGCCCGGCAAATCCAGCAAGCGCAAATAGTAGTCTAATGTGGGAGGTCTTACAGGTTACGGTTATAATGAATTAACACTTAACCAAGATAAATATGTGGTGGGACATGGGGGTTAAGTGAGTGATATGTGAAATACGATTAGAAACACTTAACCAAATTGAAACATGTAAGAAGACATGAATAAGAGGGGGTTAAGTGGGAAATCTTAAGTGGGGACCAAGCATAGGTGGAAAGCTTGTGTCAAGCATGGGGGACTCTTTTCAAACCAGTAACCCATTAGGTATCTTTGTGAGCTCGAGTTAGATCGAGGACAGGACACGCTTACTTAGTTTGATTGTAAGAGGTCAAAACGGGTTAACGGTGGCAACGCAAGTCCAATGGGGTCATGTGCGTGTATGAGCCCAGGCTGGTAGGTAAGATGTTGTTGCATCGTGTAGATATAAGCCATGCGTCTTTAGTGGTATCGGGTTGCCACTTTGGGGAGTGATACACCCCACTATGGGACCAACACAGGTATTTACGAGTTACGGAGCCGATCGCATGGGGGTAGTGGGTACACTAGTGGAGATAGGGGCAAGCGGCACCTATGAAGACAGCTAGGGGTACATGAAACTACCATTATGATTATTATGTTCAGTAGACTGGATCAACTTTTAGGGTGACTAATAGTGGTGCAGTGTAGTAATTATCCTATAGTGTTGGGGGCGCAATTAACGTTATCTAATTCTTCTTGTTTGCTTTGTCATTCCCATTTGTTTCACAGTGATTCCTTGTTTTACCAGTTTATGACTTATCCTAATTACTTTAATAATTATATTGTTAAAGTTATTGGACTCGCCAGACTTTATGTCTAACCCCCTTTGTATCTGCCTCTTTTCTTCCTCCCCCTCTCGGTTCCAGGGTGGGACTAGTGCTAGTGGAGTTTGATTTGGATCTTTCTCTCTCTTTGGAAGTGCTTGGATTGCCGAAAGTAAAGTTCAGCTTATCTCTTTTATGGCTACTTATGTTGGGGTTATGCTTTATTACTTTATGTGCTCAGAAAATAATTTGTCAAGATGGATATTAAGTGTACTTGGTTTTATTGTTGGTTTTTGATGTTGTTGTAACCAAACTATTTCTCCACTGCAATAAAAGTTGTTTTAAATTTTCAAGTACCAATATATGTATCTATCTTGTTATATTCTGCTCTATACACCATGAAAGTTAATGCATTCCCTTTGAGAGCGACATTAATGGACGTGGGTTGTTATAAGATATCAATCACTTCACCTCCAAATGGTCTAAAAGAATTGCACATCGGTCTCAAGGTGCCTTGAAAAGAAGGTTCGAAGATATGAATGACGTAACAAGATTGGGTAGCAAAAGGGTTAAGTTCCAATGACGAAAAGGAATCTTTGAATCAAGACTACTTAAGGAGTGCAACCTTACTACATCAATCGAGAATATTTACTTCCAAACCAGACAAAAGCTTAACTTCTGGCCATCATCAGGGAAGGAACCTAAGTATGAAATAAAATAAAGAGGGTCTTATTGCCACTACCATATGATGAATGAAATTGAAACCAATCACTGCAGAGTTCTTGTAACACCCCACCTCCGCCAGGGTCACTCGCAAAGGGAATGCACTAGGTTTGGTGAAGCATTATCGAGCTAAACATGCACAGAAATGTTACAAGACAGAACATATATATAAAACAACGGAAGTAAAACAAATTTCATTACCTTATAAAATAAGGTCTAAAGCCTTTTACATCAGAATACATCAAAACATGTCTTGCAATAATAAAGAAGCATAAAACCTTTTCATAAATTATTCCCCAAGTAAAACAATAAAATAGCCATAGCCAAGAAAAGTCCAAGCCATGCGTGATGACCTTCAAACGGAAGAAGTCCAAACTAACAATAGCATTTCCTCCCTGTAACCTAGGGGGGAAACGGAAGACAAGAGGCGAAACAAAACGGGGTCAGTCATAAAGACTGGTAAGCCCTATCTACTATCAGTATATAAACTAGTAAAGTTAACTGGCATGAGGAACTGAGATGAACATAAGTATGATGATAAGATAGATAAGCTAAACCAAAATAACAGGATGAACTACTGTACCAAGATACACGAGTGTGTCATGATAAACTACGGTGTCAAGATAAATCAAGGTATCACATTGTCAGGTTTCTATCAAGTATACTATCCCAAGGTATCTATCCTGTATAACATCCCATGGTATCTATCATGTATATTTCTCCTGGTTCTAACATGTATTTTTGCTCTGCACCTCTCGTACTAGTATCCCAACCCGCGTCATGTGTTAACAATAAATGTCCCTTGCCCAATGTCATGTAATGGTCCATGTCAACCTAATATATAACATATGTAGGTTTTCCCAACTCGTATGTTTCTTTCCATGTATAAGTTCAGTCCTTTGTCGTAGGCCATACGGGCTTTCCCATGTAAACGTTTTGTCCTTGAGGTTATTTTGGACTGCTACCCTTGATCTAGTTATGTTTCCTTACCATGAACTATCGCGCGTTCACTTAGGATTTATGCCACCTAGGACCACTAGGGATTATGCTACCTAATGAACGTTTCCGTGTCTCGGTTTGGGTTTAGCCACCTAGGGCCACTAGGGATTATGCCACCCGTCAACCGCGCCCTTTATCCCATGTATGTATCGTGAATCGTTTTCCATGTCTAGGCGCACATGTTCCTCAATGTGCCATCCGAGTTCCGTGCCGGGGCAAACCAAGAAATACGGAACTCGGTCGGGAGCTTTAAGTCGTCTGCTGATGCAAATATCAAGGTCTGTTTTTGTACCCGTGGCTATGGTCCCACGTGACCCCTCCCTCAACTACTGAAAGGAAATCCAAGAAAAATCATGTATGAGAACTACACTAAGGCCCATCGATGCCCACTTCTAGATAGCCAACCTCACCCATAACTCGATAGCTAGTATATGGTCTTTTGGGAGTTCCCTGCCTTTCCGTACGTACACGATTGACTAAAGATGGTAGGTAGTCGGCAACATGCTATCCCGGGGCAAAATCAAGTATCGTCGACTCCACGCTAATCCATCCCAGTCTTTAGGTCGCTCGCATAGCAACCAAGGCATACTCTTGGCTCTTCTATCGCAGACCTTAACCTCTGTGAGGCCGGGTTTCATGGACCACTTGCCACCTCACAGAGGGATACCAAGAGTAACCTCACGTTCCCTGAAGCTTTCGCTTCGTCACCCAGTTCGCTAGAGCTTTTATCCAAGTCAGATAACTTGCTCCCCCTCGTATACTAAGCGATGACCTACCGTACCAGGTTACTCATCCCTTTATGAACTAGTCCCATGTCCTTAGCTAAGAATTATTACTTAGTTACCCTTAACTAAGGTTTACCACTTGGCCCCTCTTTCCACTATCCTTGTTAACTACGATTTCCCACCTAGTCCCCTGAGCTAGGGTTTTGTCAAATGGGTTAAGTGTTGTTATCCAAGTTCATGACTTAACCCGCCTACAAATCATGTCAAGATTGGCTAAGTACTCAAGTTCAAGGCTTAGCCCTACAAGTTGGTTAAGTGTACCGAGAAGCTCATGACTTAACCCTATCAAGTCAAATTGGTTAAGTATTTATTTGTCTTAACCCTATCAGATTATCATGTTAGATTGATTAAGCATAGATTAACTTAACCCCATCGAATTACCGTGTTTAGATTAGTTAAGTGAAGGTTACTTAACCCCATCTAATTACCCTGTTTAGATTAGTTAAGTCTAAGTTACTTAACCCCATCTAATTACCGTGTTTAGATTAGTTAAGTCTAAGTTACTTAACCCCATCTAATTACCGTGTTTAGATTAGTTAAGTCTAAGTTACTTAACCCATCTAATTACCGTGTTTAGATTAGTTAAGTGTGGATTACTTAACCCCATCTAATTACCGTGTTTAGATTAGTTAAGTCTAAGTTACTTAACCCCATCTAATTACCGTGTTTAGATTAGTTAAGTCTAAGTTACTTAACCCCATCTAATTACCGTGTTTAGATTTGTTAAGTGTGGATTACTTAACCCCATCTAATTACCGTGTTTAGATTAGTTAAGTTTAAGTTACTTAACCCCATCTAATTACCGTGTTTAGATTAGTTAAGTTTAAGTTACTTAACCCCATCTAATTACCGTGTTTAGATTAGTTAAGTCTAAATTACTTAACCCCATCTAATTACCGTGTTTAGATTAGTTAAGTCTAAGTTACTTAACCCCATCTAATTACCGTGTTTAGATTAGTTAAGTCTAAATTACTTAACCCCATCTAATTACCGTGTTTAGATTAGTTAAGTCTAAGTTACTTAACCCCATCCCCTAATTGTCTTGTATGGTTAAGTGTCATTAAGAAATCAAGCCCGGTCCCACTTAACCTACCTATTCGTGTCATATCGGTTAAGTGTCATTAGTCAAATTTACTTAACCTTATCATGTGGCATTAATTTAATTAATGCACTCTTAACCTCTCACATTAGACCTTGTTGTGGTTACTAGTTAAGCCGGGCGGGTCCGGGTAGTTTTACACCACAACCTAGTCTAACCTCGGGTCTTAAGCGCGACATGACCAACTTCTCACATTGGATCCTATTGTTTGTAGCCACTAGTTAAGCCGGGCGGGTCCGGGTAGATTTATGCTACAAACTCAACCCAACCTCGAGTTGGCCATTTTCATGTTTGGTCTAGTGTCTTGTTACACCTACAACCCAGACGTGTCAAGTTTTCAAGTCCCATGCTTATAGCCAAAGTTACATGTTGCCACGTTTATACCAATTTACCCAAATCATGTTTCATGTCATTAAAGTTTCCTCATAACATAACCCCAACGCTTTTAAACTCGCATATACATTCACAACAACGCACAACGGATTAAAGAAGGAACTTGGCAAGGTCATGACAAAAAGGGTATAAGGCCACAAGTTAATCATGGTGGCATATGAGGCGTAAGTGTGTTCATTAACTTGCATGTTACATTATTAAGCCTCAAAAACATGCATAACCCCAAACTTAGCACATAGGCGAATCATGATGATAGGTGACATAGAAAGATGCCTAGAAGTTTGCATATAGCATTACATGCAAGTTATCATAAGGGATATGATAGCTCTCATGTTGCATAATGCAACATTCAACATAAAGCTTATAGCTTTTAGCCCATAAGATCAAGATGGTGTCTTTACAAACATGATGGGATACATAACATGATAGCATGTATGATACTTAATGTTCAAACCCAACTTGCAACATTCATTTAACTTCATAGTTAATATCTAATAGTAGGAGGGGGCTTACCATGCTATGAAGGCACAAATCAATATATAAAAAGATTGAGACGAAGCCCCACTAGCAAAAACCCCCAAATCAATAAGCTCCAATAAAACCCTTGAGAAAATAATAAGAAAGATCCTTGCTTTGAAGTATAAAGGTTGCAACTTTGGCCTTGAATCGAGCTTAGCAACTCTCATGTAAATTAGAAACACTCAAATAATCATCTAATCTCTCAAGAGAATGAAGATAGAATTTATGACAAGAGGATGGAGGCTAGGGTTTTGAGTGGAGGCCATGATCATTAGAAATTTTGGCATAGTTTAGTTGCTAGAATGATTTTTAGTGATTTAGGTTAGGTCCTAGGGTGTTTTTATAGAGATTAGGAGTAGTTTAGGCCGTTAGATTAACCCTAGGATAGATCCAAGCCCTCAAAAATCGTCACAAGCCTCTAAAACCGAGCCAAACAGCAAAACAAGTGCACCAGGCTGCCTGGGTCCGACCAGGCAGGTCGACCCCCAGGTCGACCCTGGGGTCGACTCCCCAGTCGACCTGGTTGGCAGGGGGTCGACTCCCCAGTCGACCTCCCCTGGCCTAGCGGGAAATTTTCCCGCCTCTTCTGAACTCTGAAATTTGAATCTGTTTTCGTTTTCGAATTTTTCGTGAAACTTCGCGAGGCCATATCTTGGTCATACGGACTCCGATTTACGAAATTTCGGACTCTATTTCGCGTATTTTTCCGAGACGAACGCAATGGCACAGCCCATTTTATCTGATTCAGAATTTATAATTTAATTCTGCCTTGATTCTTGATTTAACATGTTGTTAAATTTCGGGTTGTTACATTCTCCCATCCTTTAAGGATTTCGTCCCCGAAATCTCCAAGTTAGGAAGAACATATCCTACCATCCATCATCCATCTACTCAAAACATCATCCACAGGCAAACATTGTCCTTAGACGATTTCTAATGCCATATGAACATATGCAAAATGTGTGTGTATATGCTCCTTAGCTAATGCTAATGATCAGGCCTGAATGATCTTCTAATGCAAAATATGTTTAGTGCCATGAATCCAACATGTATGCAAATAGTCCTAGTCATATAAGTACTATATGCGTGCACAAACATTCATTCATATGCAAGATCCGCATGATAACACATTCAATTTCATCCATAAACAAGTATAAATACTCGTGCATATGCAACGTGAAATGTGACCGCGTCAATCTAGTATCTAATGTGTATTCGCGCATCCATGAGTAACCACTTGCAACCATTTGCAACCATATCAATCATAACATGTTTCAAATACATGTTTACATCCATAGAGTTCTATCTAAGGTTCCCAAGATAAGATCGAGGAGATAAACAAGACAAACTCCTTACGGGGTTTGTAACAGAAACAGGACCGAGAGGATATCCACCAAGCGATAGCATGCAAGTTAGCTCTACAGGAGAACCAGGGATCAACGATATACTCCTACAAAGAGACACGATGCGCGCGCCTAAGCCGCATTTCCTTGAGCTTAATTCCGGTGTGCCTTGACTGCCTTTGACTTCATGATTTTGTAGCTCCTTGATTCCTATTTCCAAGGTATGAGTCGGAACTTATTTCACTATCGCCTCTCGTTTCACTTCCATTTATTCTTTCCCTAGTATACTTGGCTCAACCATATCTACGTACTCATGCAAGCTCTCCAAAATTCACTAGTGAATTCTGGATCTCGTTTACCAATGCCAATCCATGTTACCATGTGCACTTACTAGGGTGATTCCTATAACCCATGCTTAAACGGAATGGACCATCCGCCTTAGTGGCGGACGTTACTCGATCGGATCAGAGATTTCTGATAAATGCATCAAGAGATTCTAGGTAACTAACCATGACAGAACCCAAAAGGTTACACGAGACTCCGAAGGTATTACCAAAGCAAGCCAAGAGTCTGACTACCCTCTTTTCAAAACCGAGAATGGTATCCCTTACTGGATAACCACTTTACCCCTAGAATCCATCCATAGCTCAATAATAGAAGTATTGCTTCTAATCTCAACACTTGGCATAGATGTTATCAAATCCAACAAGTCATGAATAAATGGACCGACTCTCTAACCAGATGTTGGGACAAAACTGGGATCCTTTACCATGCTAGTACTAAGGTGCAGAGACTCAACTATCCAAGCAGACTTAAATGATACGATGATCAAGACAAAGTCTGGACGGGATGATAGAAAAGAACGACTAAACCTTTACCAGAAACGGTACCATTTCTTTTAGGTACCCTAGAAATGGGAGCGTACAATTTCCCTCTATGATGATCTTGTCCTTGTCCTCCTTGACGGACTAAGCCATAGTAACAGTTGCTTATCCTTAAGCTCGCGTCCTTTATCCTTACTCTTACTATCCTTCCTTGTACCACGGCAACAGATCTCTCGAGAACCACCTCCATCGTACGGAAAACACCTACGTGGCTAGACAAAGATTAGTCACAGTTAGAACTAATGTGACTACAGATGGAGGAAAGAAAGGAAAAGAGATTCAATCAAGGAATCAAAGGATAGTGCTAATGGCTTTTGGGGAATAGCCTTTAAAAACTTTTCTTGAAAAAATGCTTCATTGTAAACCGTTTTTCAAATAGTTTTCAGAAGGTTTTAAAAACTTTTGCCCAGTCTGGTAACCTGGCTCTGATACCAAATGTAACACCCCACCTCCGCTAGGGTCACTCGCAAAGGGAATGCACTAGGTTTGGTGAAGCATTATCGAGGTAAACATGCACAGAAATATTACAAGACAGAACATATATATAAAACAGCGGAAGTAAAACAAATTTCATTACCTTATAAAATAAGGTCTAAAGCCTTTTACATCAGAATACATCCAAACCTGTCTTGTAATATTTCTGTGCATGTTTACCTCGATAATGCTTCACCAAACCTAGTGCATTCCCTTTGCGAGTGACCCTAGCGGAGGTGGGGTGTTACAGTTCTAGAAGGAATGATTATCAAATTCTTTAATCAAGGCTAATTGCAAAGTTTTGTAAGAGGACCAACCTAAATCTTAGAAAGGACTTCTTGAAGAAAGAAGATCTACATGGACAGGAGTATGGAACTCCTTTAAATTTGGATCAACCCAAAATGGGTCAAAAAAATCTATAATGGTTAAAAACCCTTGTCACCGCCAATATAGCTAGGGTAAGGCATCTCCCGGAGGGAGGTGGGGTGTAAGCCTTTAGCCGCGTCCAAATCAAAAAGGGTCAGGTTAAAGCATCAAAAGCATAAGCCTCTGATCCAAGCCAGAAATGGTTGGGATGGAACATCTAAATTGGCATGGCCTGCCTCTGCTCGCAGAAGAGTATGCTCTGCCTCTGCTAGCACATCCTGCCTCTGCTCGTAGAAGAGCACGCCCTACCTCTGCTCAAGTCCTCGTATCCGGCAGAATGGAACAAATAAAGCACGCCCTGCCTCTACTGGCAGAAAAGCATGCTCTCGCTCTTGTTCGACTAAGCACGTCATGCCTCGACTCGCAGAAGGGCTCGCTCTGCCTCTGCTTATGTCTCTTCCCGCAGAAGGGAATGAAAGATCGAAGGGAGAAATCAAAGCACGTACATCCTCTTCTTTGACAACCAAAAGCCTAGAGAGTGGCTTAGTAAGTACGTAGATCCTCTGTGTGACACCCCACGTCCATTAATGTCACTCACAAAGGGAATGCATTAAGTTTTGTGAAGCGCAATAGGTAAACAGACACAGAATATTACAAGATAGATATAAATAAGGTAGCAACAGAAATTCAAGTTTTTATTTCAAACACAAATCATACATCGTGATCCAAAATAAAATAAGTCACAAAAACCATTACGATAACATAACTTTTGTCTTGTACCATCAGAGTACATAAATATAAAAAGCATAACATAATTCCCTAAGAAAAAGAGCTAAGCCATAGTAGAGATAAAAACTTGAGCAATACTTCGAAAGCAGCTCTAGAAAATGGTATCTGACTCCTGACTAAGACTGAGTGTTTCCTCCCTGAGAAACTATAGGGGGAACGGAAGAAAGAAGAGGAAACAAAAGGGTCAGGCATAAAGTCTGGCGAGTCTACTGACTTTTAGCAAGTAAATAAATAAAAGTAGCGTGATAGGCATGTAAAGTGGATAAGAGAGTTCACAACATAAATGGAAGGTGTGACAAGGTAGATACAATAAGGAGTATACACTTCTCTAATGATTACTTTGCATTATTACTAGTACAACCAGAATGAGATGATCCCTTCCACTATAAGGTGGTAGTCTTAGGGTGTACGTCCAAATGTACCCTAACCATTACCCTAATCGATCGGCTCCCTACCCCGTAGATACTCTGTGTCGGCCACACGGTAGGATGTATCACATCCTAAACTGGCAACCCCTCACTGATATGCACAACCCCATATCTATAGGTGTCATGGTCGTCTTACCCCCTTCGGCCCGGCTCATGCATGCACATGGCCCATTCGGTTTGCATCGCCAAAACCGCCTCCATGTTTGGATATCTTACAATCAGTCAGTAAGCATGCCCCATCTCCAACCTAGCTTGGAGTTCCTTACTCGATACATACTCCGGGTTACTGACTGAAACGGGCCCCACACAATATGATACAAGCTCTCCATTTTGTCGTGTATCCCCACTAGGTTTTCCTCAGGTTATACTTATCCTAAAGGTATCTTTAATTATATAACCCCAATCTTTCTACAAGTTATGCTTACCCTGAAGGTGTCTTTAATTACAATTCTTTATTATTTCCTCCGGTAATGTATACCACTAAGTGTCTTTAATTACATAACCTTATCGGGTTAAGTTTGTGGGCCTACATGTAAATATTACCCACCCCCTCCAGATTTGCTTAACCCATCCATTACCCAATCAATTTACTTAACCCTAACTTTAGTTCCCAACCACACAATCCCTATGGATTAGATTTGGTTAAGTAATCCAATTTATTACCATGTCCATTTATGGTTTATAATGGGCTAGACCTCCCACATTAGGCCTACAACTTGTGGATGCTGGATATGTCGGTCGGGTCCGGGAAGTCTTATTCCACAGTTGGGCCTAACCTCGTGTATTAGCCCGATTCGTACTTGCGCACTTAGACCTCCCACATTAGGTTCAACATTAGTGGCTACTGGATATGCCGGTCGGGTTCAGGCAGAGTTCCACCACTAATTCAACCTAACCTCGTGTCATAAGTGCCATTACAATTTCTAATTGTAATCCTAGGCATTTATTATAAATTATACCTATGTCAATTATAGGTTTTATGCCCCTTTTTCCCAATTATGTCCATAATTGATTTTATGTCAAATTTATTCATATTCAGTACTCTAACTAATAACCAAATTAACATCCAAATTTCCAATTATGCATAAATGTCCAATTATACCCATAATGGATTATATGTCCAAATTCATATCAAGTTATGCCAAATCTAATATTTCCCCCGTCCCCTAACTAACACATTCACATATATTTGGTGGCATACCTAGGCTAGAAAGTAGCCTAGGCATATACAGTAAAAAGGGAAAGGTGATGGGAAAAATGACAATAGTGATCATTCTAAAAAAGGTGACATGAACATATATACCGGCATAGACATGTTTTGGCATAATAATAAGGTGGACATAAAAACAGATCCAGCATAATTATAAGGTGGACATAAAAACAGATCTAGCATAATTGTAATGTGGACATAAAACAGATCTAACAAGTTAGGATGACATAGTAGCATGTTTAGATCTAAATATGGATTCACATGTCCAATTTATAACATATCTAAATTGACCACAATATGACAGGTGAAAGGTGATTTACATAAAGAATTAGATCTAACCAATGTTATAACTGTCCAAATTAACAAATTTACATTAACCACAATATAGTTACAAATCAAGATCCACAAAGGCAACATAATAGAATAACCACAACTAAATTAGATCTAGAGAAGTAGATCTATCATGACATAGTATAAGATTTAACAATAGCATAGATTCATTGTTTACAACATATCCAAATCACAGTCTTTCACAATTTACTTCTATTCATTTAAACCTAGAAGTAACCAACTCATAATGTTTGGTTTGTTAAGAAGATAAAAAAGAAGTTGGTGTTGAATCTATGCTTGAATCTTAGAATTTGATTAGCAGAAGATGAATAGAATTAGGTTTAGTCCATCTACTGATAGCATCTGGCCTCCATTGCATTTTTGGAAAGAAAACAAGTGAAAATGGACCTTTATTTATAGCTGTCAGCCTTCAAACCGACTATGCCATGTCAGCCCTAAGGGTGTCGACATCCCTGTAGCTGGGTCGAGCCATGGGGCCGACTTTGGGTGGGTCGACCCCTGGGTCGACACCCTTCTAGGGGAGTCAACCCCCTAGAGCGAGAAATTTGCCGCCCATTCTATTTTCATGCGGTTTCGAATTTTGAACCCTTTTATGTAAGTTCTGACTCATATCTGACTCATATGTATATATATAATTCTTCTACGCGTATATAAACTTAAAACCCTCCTAACTTCTCCATAAGGTGTCCGTTTTACGCAAACCAATTGCCTATCTTGACCAGAATTTCGAGACGGACTCAATGGCATAGTCCGTTTTCCTTAATTTTGAATATTAAATTAATTATTATTTAATTTATCCTCTTTAACGTTAACAAAATTGTGGGGTGTTACATTCTCCCCTACTTAAAGGATTTCGTCCCCGAAATCTCCAAGTTGAGAAGAATGCATATCCTACCGTCCATCATCCATCTACTCATCCATTAATCACTGGCATCCATGGTCCTTAAAAATTTCTAATGCTTATATGAATATATGCAATGGTGTGTGTATATGTCCCAATATTAATGTGAAAATCAGGCGCTCTACTGATCCAGTTGACCCCCTTAATGCAATGTATGTTAGTGCCATTAGTCCAATATGTATGCAAATAATCCTATTATAACATGTGAGTTTTATATGTGTGCATACCCATTCGTCCAAGTGCAACATCCATATGCTAATACATCCATTTCCATCAATAAAAGAAAATGCACACACATTCATATGCAGTATGAGAGTGATTTAGTCGATCTAGTGCCTAACGTGTGTGTATATGCATCCACAAGCAACCACTAACAACCACTTGCATCCACTTGCATCCATCAACCATCAAACATAACATGTCTCAAACACATGTTTATATCCATAGGATTCCTATATAAAGATCGAAAATACTATGGATAGGATATATTCAAATGATAGAAACATGTACAGATAAAACTTAGGAAAAGGAGTTAAGAACATACCCTCGAAAAGAAAAGGGTACGAAGAATGAATCTTGTCTTCGGTCTTCCAAGTCGCATCCTCTGGGTTATCTCCCCATTGAACCTTTAGCAACTTATTCTCTTTATTGCGCAGCTTCTTAACTTCTGATCCAAGAATACAGGAAGGAATTTGCCTAACTGTCACATCCCGTTCCATTTCTACTTCTTCTAATACACTCGGCTCAACAACTTCTGTAGTGTCATGCAGGCACTTCCACAGATGGGAAACGTGGAAAACATCATGAATACCGGATGGATTTTCTGGTAGCTTTACTCTATAGACCATTTTGCCAATCCTCTCGGTTATGGGAAATGGTCCCACAAACCTAGGTGCCAACTTCCCTACTGATCCAAAGCAAACCACATTCCTCCAAGGTGACACTTTGATAAAAACTAAGTCTTCCACTTCAAATTCAATGTTAGTCCTCCTCTTGTCTGCATAGGACTTCTGCCTATCTTGAGCCGTCTTCATCCACTGACGAATAAGGTCAATCTTTTCGGACGTTTCTCTAACCATATCTGGTCCGAGTAATAATCTTTCCGTAGATTCCCACCAACAAGTTGGTGATCTGCGGGGTTGTCCGTACAATGCTTCGAAGGGTGCCATGTCAATGTTGGACTGATAGCTGTTGTTATAGGAAAACTCTAATAAATGAAGGTGCTCTTCCCAAGTCCCTCCAAAGTATAGGACACACAGCCTCAAAAGATCTTCAAGAATCCTGTTTACCCTCTCCGCCTGTCCATCGGTCTTAGGATGATAAGCGGTGCTCAAACACAACTGTGTACCTAATTCTTCTTGCAAGCTCCTCCAAAATTCATTGGTAAAGATGGGGTCACGATTGCTTACGATGCTGAAAGGTACTCCATGAAGATGAATTATCTCATGAACATAAATTGTTGCCAACCATGATGTCGTCCTTTTACTCATAACTGGAATAAAGTGAGCACTCTTAGCGAGTCTATCCACCACAACCCAGATAATGGTGTTGCCTTTCTTCGACCTAGGCAAACCATCTATGAAATCCATAAAGACGCTCTCCCATTTCCACTGAGGAACCTCCAAAGAATGAAGTAATCCACCGGGCTTCTTTTGCTCAGCTTTAACTTGCTGGCAAACTAAACATTGGGAAGCAAATTCGGCTACAACTTTCTTCATCCCAGCCCAAAAGAAGACCCTCTTCATGTCCCTGTACATCTTATCACCACCTGGATGAATGGTCATCTTAGCATGGTGGGCTTCTTTTAGGACCGCCTTTATCAAGCTTCCAGTTTGAGGAACACAAAGCCTTCCATCTCGTTGCAACCACCCCTTTTCATCTATGGCATATCTACTGAGGTGACTAGAAGTCTCCCCTTTTCTGAGCTTCTCCATGATGTCTAAAATCTATGGGTCACCTTGTTGCGAAGCTCCTAACTGGTCCATAAGAGTTGGTTGTATCTCCAAGGATGCAAACAAATTAGGCAAAATCTCGATGGAGGGTCTAAAATCAAAAGCTGATATGAACTCCAAGTTCTTTCTTTCCATAAACAGAGGACCCAGGGCCATCCTCTACCTACTTAATGCGTCTGCCACCACATTACCCTTGCCAGGGGTATAAGAAATCTCGAAACCATAAGAAGCTAGAAACTTCATCCACCGTTGTTGCCTTAAATTGAGATCTTTCTGCAAGAACAGATACTTGAGAGATTTATGATCGGTGTATAACTCGTACTTCTCTCCAAGTAAATAATGGCACCACGTCTTAAGCGCGAATACTACGGCAGCTAGCTCTAGATCATGGGTAAGGTAGTTCTTCTAATGAACTCTCAACTGTCTACCCCCATAACACACTACTTTCACTTCTTGCATTAGAACCGCACCAAGCCCTGTACCACGTGCATTAGTGTAAACGGTAAACACCTTACTTCCATCAGGCAAGGCCAAGACTGGTGTTGTTGTTAGATCCCTCTTCAATCCTTGGAAAGCAATGTCACGGTCTATATCCCATGAAAATGCCAAATTCTTCTTTGTCAGCCTAGTGAGTGGGGCTGATATCTTTGCGAAGTCCTTAATGAACTTCCTATAATAACCTGCCAACCCAAGAAAGCTTCTCACCTCGGATGCATTTTTAGGAATTTGCCAATCTTGCACCACAACCACCTTGGCGGGATATACAGCTATCCCTTCTTTGGTGACCACATGCCCTAAGAATCTTACCTATTTTCTCAAAAAATGGCATTTGGAGAATTTTGCCTTAAGCTGATGGTCACAGAGAGTTTTCAAAACTTCTCTCAAATGTTGGGCATGCTCTTCTTCTCTTTTAGAGAAGATCAAAATATCATCAACAAAGACAACAACAAATTTATTTAGGAACTCCCGAAACACCCTACTCATAAGATAAATAAAATAGGCAGATGCATTCGTCAGCCCAAAAGGCATCAGTAGCCATTCAAAAAAACCATCCGGAGTTCTAAAAGAAGTCTTATTTATGCTGTCTTCAGCCACCCTCAATTAATGAAATCCCGTGCCCAAGTCTAACTTGGAAAATACCGAGGCTCCAACATGTTGATCAAATAAATCGTCAATCCTCCGGACCGAGTGCCTATTCTTCTTAGTGAGTTTATTCAGCTCTCTATATTCAACACACAAACGAAGCGCATCATCCGCCTTAGTCGCGAATACTACTGGAGCACCCCATTCAGATTTGCTTCGTCTAATAAACCCTTTCTCAAGTAGCTCACCAACTTGCTTACTCAGCTCTCTCCTTTCCCATGGAGCCATGTGGCGTACTGACAATGCAACTAGCCTTGCATTGTCCACCAAATATATACAAAAGTCGACCTTGCGCCTCAGAGGTAAACCCCGAACCTCATCAAAAATCTCGTACTACTGGAACAGATTGCAAGTCATCGATAGATGCATCAAGAGACTCTAGGAAACTAAGCATAACCGACCCTTGTGGGTCACAAGAAATCTCGAGGGTCCTCCCATGGTAAATTAGAAGCCTAACGACCATCTTCTTACAATCTAGAATGGCACCATATGTGGTAAGTCAATCCATTCCTAGAATCAACCCATAGCCCATAAACCCGAGCACATACACGTCGCATTCAAACTCGACACCTAACACAGATATTTCCAAACCCCGACAAATCATAGATAAATGTGTCGAACCACCAATGGGGTTTGAAACAACTATGGGATCCACTACCATACTAGTAACTAAGTGCAGAGATTAAACCGCGGAACTAGATATAAATGAATGTGAAGCGCCAGAATCAAAAAGTGTTCTAATAGGGCGATTTGAAAGAGAAATTAAACCTTTCACAGAAATTTTTCTACCTCTATCAGGAGGACTAATCTCGAGAGCATGCACATGCCCCCCAGAGGTTCCCGCCCTTTGACCTTGTCCCTGCGATCCTAGTTTCTTCCGGCACTCCCTAGCAAAGTGTCTGACCTCTCTACAATGGTAGCAGGAGTTCTTCCTTCTCTTACAGTCTTTGATCAAATGACCTTCCTTCCCACAATTGTGACATTTTCTCTTATCCTTGCCCTTGTTATTCTTCCCTCCTTTCTTCTGATGTTGTTGTTGTTGCCTTTTCTTGGGCCACACCTTCCTAGTCTCCTCATCCGTTGCTTCCTTCTTTTCTCCCTTATCTTCCTCATGCATTAGGGCCATATCGATAAGCTTTTCAAAAGTGGCTCCCATTGGAATATGGGACATGGATAACCCATGCAAAGGTTCATTCATCCCTTTAGCAAACCGCAAAGCCCTTTTGTGTGGCGTATCCACTAACTCTAACCCGAACCATGCTAGCAAGTTGAATTTGTTCATATACTCTTTCACCGTCAAGTTTCTTGTTTGAGTGCTAAGAACCTCTCCATCGGCATGCTTCTTTCGGCTTGGGAAAGAAATTTCATTTCGAACCTCTGTCTAAAATCCTCCCAAGTTTCCACCGAACGTCCATCTTGGGCAACTTCCCACCAAAATGAGGCTTCGTCTTTCAGTAGCCGGGCGGCTAATTGAACCTTCTTTCTATCCTCTACTCCAAAGATCACGAACAAGTCCTTGGTCTCCTTGAGCCAATTCCGCACTTCTATGAATGTCATGTTCCCATGGAATGGCTCCCCTCCCATAGCACGAAAGTCTTTGCAGATCTTGGCGAAGTTATATTCTCTTAGAGCGAGAGGATGAGGAATGACTGGTGCAGCTGGGGGAACATTTCCTTGGCCTTCGATAGGCGTCGTGGCCTCCAGATACCTACGGAACCATCCATGGTCCGTAACGCCCTTCGGAATATTAGGAATGTTTTGTTCCCCAAACATGCTAAAAAGGAAAAGGAAGAGATTTAGACAAAGGATTGAAGGATATTACATATGGCTTCTTGGGGAATGTCTTTCAAAATAGACTTTTCTTTTTGAAAATGCTTTCTTTTAAAACCTTTTTGAAAATAGTTTTCAAAACCTTTTATCTAATCTGGTAACCTTCAGCTCTGATACCAAGTGTGACACCCCACGTCCGTTAATGTCACTCACAAAGGGAATGCATTAAGTTTCGTGAAGTGCTATAGGTAAACAGACACATAATATTACAAGACAGGTATAAATAAGCTAGCAGCGGAAATTCCACTTTTTATTTCAAACACAAATCCAACACCATGGTCCAAAATAACATAAGTCACAAAAACCATTACAATAACATAACTTCTGTCTTGTACCATTAGAGTACATAAGTATAAAAAACATAACATAATTCCCCAAGAAAATGGGCTAAGCCATAGTAGAGATAAGAACATGAGCCATACATTGAAAGCAGCTCTAACATGATGATATCTGAGTCCTGACTAACCTGAGTTTTTCCTCCCTGAGAACCTGGGGGAGATGGGGGGGACGGAAGAAAGAAGAGGAAACACAAGGGTCTGACATAAAGTCTGGCGAGTCTAGTGAACTTTAGCAAGTAAATAAATAAAAGTTGCATGATTGGCATGTAAAGTGGATAAGAGAGTTCACTACATAAATGGCAGGTGTGACAAGGTAGACAGGATAAGGTGTATACGCTCCTCTAATGATTACTCTATTCTATTAATAGTACAACCATAATGAGATGATCCCTTCCACTATAAGGTGGTAGACTTAGGGTATACTTCCAAATGTGCCCTAACCACTACCTTAATCGATTAGCTCCCTACTCCGTAGATACTTTGTGCTGGCCCCACGGTAGGATGTATCACGTCCTAAAGTGGCAACCCCTCACTGATATGCACAGCCCCATATCTACAAGTGTCACGGTCGTCTTATCTCCTTCGGCCCGGCTCATGCACGCACATGGCTTGGTTCATTTGTGCTGCCAACACCACCTCCACGTTTGGATCTCTAGCAATCAGTAAGTAAACGTGTCCCTATCTCCGACCTATCTCGGAGTCCCTTACTCGATACATACTCTGGGTTACTGACTGAAATAGGTCCCACACATCATGATACAAGCTCTCCCGTTTGTCTTGTAACCCCACTAGGTTTTCCACAGGTTATACTTACCCTAAAGGTGTCTTTGATTATATAATCCCACTCTTTCTACAAGTTATGCTTACTGTGACGGCCCTCCCCGCACCAGCCGACATTTCCCTGTAATTCGCTGTATCGATGTCCAACCAGCACGGGACGGTCGCCAAAGAAAGGAAAAGAAAGGAATTTGAACTAACAAGGAACCTATAGAATGTCTCACAACGCATGGAATAAAATATAATAATAATATAACTTTGACATAAAACAGGCGAGACACTGCATAAGCTGAAAACTAAACCATCATGGCAGTGGAAAGATTCAAAATATAGCTTATGATCTAAACCATCATTATTACAACTTTTAAAACTGTCTCTAAAGCAAAATAGGAAGGTACACTACTAATGCCCAAAGTAGTGAACAACAACAACACAGGGAGAATATATGGGAATAATACGTGTAAGCCTCATGCTCGTCTCCGGACAGCTACTCGGGTATAGCCAGCTAACCAGTCTCTAGTCTGCTCGCTTAGGAGCACCCAGAGTAATAAGAAGAGACATAAAACTCTGGGTCAGACAAAAGTCTAGTATGAGCGATAAGCAGCAAAAACATAACAATAACAGGTATACATAACCATACCTGAACCTGGACCTGCAACCAATGAGTTAGCACAACAGGATGTATGATACTCTAAGGTGACACTAACACATGGTGTGAAAATAATGGGGAGGTGAAACACCCCACCTCTGTTAAGGTCACTCACAAAGGGAATGCCTTAACTTTGGTGTAGGGTTATAGGTACAAGACACAGGAAAATTTACAAGACAGATAAATATAAGCAGCGAAATTCAAATATTTATTGCATACATGGTTCAATACAAAAGCATTACAGCAGATTGTCTCAAAATAACATCCAAAACATTACACCACAATTTATGTCTTGATTATTTAATAAAGAAGCATAAACCATAAATAAAACTACATAAATCCCCAAGTGTAGTGTCCAAAATCCATAGCCAAGGTGAGGCAGTCCCAATTATACACCTACTTTCTTGAAGCTTTCAAAGAGTCTGACTAAGCTGGAGTATTCCCTCCCTGTGGACCTGGGGGGAACGGAAGAAAAGAGGACGAAAGAAAACACGTTAGACACTAAGTCTGGTAAGTTCACTGATTACTAGTATTTAAACAAGGAAAGGGATCATGACAGTAATAACAGAACATAGGACAATACCCTAATATAAGATAAGAGGATCATGTGATCGCACCCATTACTATAGTCTCTGCACCTATTTAACCATTGGTTCAACCTGCCCCACGTGTTCATAACAAACGATCCCCTTAATGATTGGCTCCTACTCGCATGCATTCATATCCTGTGTCCTTTGGCCCCGGTTGACTGTAGATACCTATGTTGGTCCCACCATGGGGTGTATCAGTCCCTCTGGTGGCAACCTGACACGATTCAAGGTGCACAGTGTATACTATTGATGCCCAGTGCCTGCTTTTTCCACTTCGGATCACGTGCACGCCTCTACTCTGTCGGAACCCACACTGACACACCAACCGCAGACGTTTTTGACCGCTTATAATCAGCCCAGTAATCGTGCCCCACCCTGCCTAGTTCAGGGTACCATGATACATCTATGTGGGTTACTGCTGAAATGGGTCCCCGTTACTAGGGTTTTCTAATCAACATGTTTATTTGGTTAAGTGTTCAAGTTTACCTAACCTCACCCATCTGTTTATTTAACATGTTGAATCGGTTAAATGTTTCCCTAATTGACTTAACCCTACCAATCCTGACTTAGCTTTAATTTATTCATTAAAGCACCAACCACTCACATTAGACAGTTTTTTTGGTCACTGGATATGCCGGTTGGTTCCGGGCAGTTTTACACCACAACTTAGTCTAACCTCGGGTTATTTTTGGGCTTGATGCACTAACCATCCACATTAGACAGGTCTTGTTGTGGTCACTGGATATGCCGGTCGGTTCCAAACAGTTTTACACCACAACTCAGTCTAACCTTGGGTTAGGCATATACGTCTTTTCCAAACCCATATAGTTTCTATATATGTCTAATTCTATATGTAAATTAATCTTAATTTAATCATGCCATAATTATCCTTTGATTATGCTTACAATAAATGGTATATCAAATATACCATTTTATGAACAAATCTATGCCATGAAATTTCATATTTTCCCATCGCTACCGCCGTGGAACATACGCATGAATCACATAAAATGTTGGGCTAGTAAATTAGCCCAGACCCATAAACGGAAAGGGGTAATAAACAAGGGACATGAAATAAACATAAAATATCGTACATTTAACTTATCACGTGTAACTTGGCATAGAAGTATCATAATCTTAATTAACGGGTAAAGGTGAACTTGTGGCTAAGTTGGATCAAATTATCATGTAAACTTGATATAGGTCTAACATGGAGGTTTAACATATAACACAATTTTAAACCACAACTTAGCATGATAACTTATGTGTGTTAAACATAAGAGAGCTATTATAAACATATTTAAATCACAACTTAGCATGATAACTTATGTGTGTTAAACATAAGAGAGCTACTATAAACATATTCGAATCACAACTTAGCATGATAACTTATGTGTGTTAAACATAAGAGAGCTACTATAAACATATTCGAATCACAACTTAGCAAGATAACTTTTGTGTTAAAACATAAGAGAGCTAAAAATACAATCTTACAACATAAATGGATTCAACTTAACATAATTCTAAATATACATGAATGTTAATCTAACATGTAAGCATGTGATTTAGATCATTAACTTACAAGTAACCACCGAATTATAACATGACATGTTTCACCATTCAGTTGGCATAATAAGTCCATTACCCAATCATAATAGATTCCAATAACATACAATATGGTATGTTCATCATCACAAACATATAGGCATGATCAATCGCAATGGTAGTTTAAGATAAATGAGAATCAAACTTTATTTATCTTATATATGAGCATCATTCTATATTCGAATTACAACATGTCATGATTCATTTAAAAGAACGTTTAAATCTACGTAATAACCAACTTACAAACTAAAAAGGAATTCTTGATTTCTGATAGCTGAATCCTGAAATTGGTGTGCTCGCCTATGATGTAGATCGTTGAATTTGATTACTTTAATTTGATTTTGATTCAGGTTTTTATCTTGTCTTTGAATTTAAAGCGGTGACGGCTACTCCAAGTTCTACATTGACGGCATGATAGTTCCAGGATTATTTTTGTGTTATTTTAGGTTGAGCATTGGGTTGTTTATATAGAATTTCAATTCAATTAGAGTTAATCGCAACCATTCAGACCAGATCAGAACTATCCAGAAACCCTAGTGACTCAGCAACAAAGCATCAGTCGTCGAAATTCAGATCTGGTCGGGGGGGTAGGTCAACCCCCAGGTCGACCCTAAGGTCGACCCCTAGGTCGACCTGTAAGGAGGAGGTCGACACTAGGGTCGACCCCCTGGTCGACCTGGGTCCTGGGCTGGAATTTTCCTGCCCAGCCCGCTTCTGACTTCTGGTTTGAATTTTGAACCTGGTTTTGAGCTGTTTGAATTTATTTGGATTTCTGAAACTTCTGAAGGCCATAACTTCTTTATATGAAGTCCAATTCACGCAAACTCGGACTTTATCTCAAGCAGAATTTCGAGACGAACGCAATGGCATAACCCACTTCCCTTAATTATTACATTTGAAATTAAGTATTGATTAATTCGTTACTATAACGTTAACAGAAAATATGGGGTGTTACATTCTCCCCTGATTTCGTCCCCGAAATCTTCAAGTCGAGAAGAACTTATATCCTACTATTCAATCACCCATATCCTCAACCATCAAACACAGGCGTCCATTGTCCTTAAACGATTTCTAATGCTTCATGATCATATGCATAGTGTGTGTACATGCCCTTATCTAATGCAAAATCAGGCGGTCTACTGATTCAGTTGACCTCCTTAATGCAAATTATGTCAGTGCCATGAGTCCATTATGAATGAATTTTTTTTAACTCAAAATTTCCTACATGAGTCCACAATCATTCATACAAATGCAACGTCCATATGATAACACATCAAGTTTCAATCCATATACAAATACATATATGCATATGCAATATGAAAGTGACTGAGCTGATCTAATACCTAATGTGTGTGTATATGCATCCACGAGCAACCACTTGCAACCACTTGCAACCATCAACCATAACATGTTTCAGTTACATGTTTTCATCCAAATGGGTTTCTACCTAAGGATAAAGGATAGGATCGAGGAGATATACCTAAAAACGCAGATACGAGCGTAAACCTAAGGAAAAAGTGATCAAGGATGTACCCTCAAAAAGAAAAGGGCAGGCTGCGCGTATTCTGTCCTCGGTTTCCCAAGTCCCATCTTCCTCTGCGTCGCTCCATTGAACTTTGACGAGCTTAACTTCACGGTTGCCTAGCTTTTTGACTTCTGTTCCCAAGATACGGGTTGGAACTCTCCTCACAATTACTTCTCGTTCAACTTCTACTTCCTCTAACATGCTTGGTTCTACCACTTCCGTAGACTCGTGTAAGCACTTCTGCAGGTGAGAGACAAGAAAGACATTATGGACCCCGGCCAATCTTTCGGGCAGCTGTACCCTATAAGCCATCTTCCCAATCTTCTCGATGATAGGGAACGGCCCTACAAATCTTGGTGCTAACTTTCCTGCGGATCCAAACCGAACGACGTTTCTCAAAGGAGATACTTTAAGGAACACCTTGTCTCCAACTTCGAACTCAAGGTTAGTTATTCTTTTGTCTGCGTAGGACTTCTGTCT
Source organism: Allium sativum (assembly GCA_030737875.1). Taxonomy (NCBI): domain Eukaryota; kingdom Viridiplantae; phylum Streptophyta; class Magnoliopsida; order Asparagales; family Amaryllidaceae; genus Allium; species Allium sativum. The sequence continues at coordinate 71,245,028 of CM060919.1, forward strand.
ATCTTGGGCAGTCTTCATTCTTCTTCGTATCAGGTCTACCTTCTCTGAAGTTTCCCTAATCATGTCTGGTCCAAGTATGAGCTTGTCTATGGACTCCCACCAGCAAGTTGGTGACCTGCACGGTCTTCCATATAAAGCTTCGAAAGGCGCCATGCCTATGGTGGCTTGGTAGCTATTGTTGTAAGCGAATTCCACCAAAGGTAGATGATCCTCCCATGTACCTCCAAAGTCAATAATGCATAATCTCAAGAGGTCTAATACTCTGTTGACTCTTTCCGTCTGGCCATCGGTTTGAGGGTGATAGGCCGTGCTTAAGCATAGCTGTGTGCCTACAGCCTCTTGTAAACTCTTCCAAAACTCGCTCGTGAAGATAGGGTCTCGATCACTCACTATGCTAGAGGGTATCCCATGGAGTCGAACTATCTCTTTAAGATATATGGATGCTAGAGATGAGGCAGTGCTTCTATTCTTGACGGGTATAAAGTAGGCGCTTTTTGTGAGCATGTCCTCTATTACCCAAATGCTGGTATTTCCCCTTCTTGACTTAGGCAACCCATTTATAAGGTCCATCGAGATGCTATCCCATTTCCACTGTGGGACCTCTAGAGGATGGAGCAGACCACCAGGCTTCTTCTGCTTCGCCATGACTTGTTGGCATATTAAACACTTAGAAACAAATTCAGCTATGTCTTGCTTCATGCCATTCCAAAAGAAAACTCTTTTCATGTCTTTATACATTTTGTCTCCACCTGGGTGTATGGTCAGCTTGGAATGGTGTGCCTCTTCTAGAACCGCCTTTACCAAGCCCCTTGCTTGTGGGACACATAGTCTTCCATCTCGTCTCAACCATCCCTTGGCGTCAATGGAGTACCTACTGAGGTGACTAGAAGTCCCACCGCTAATTAACTTGTCCACCACGTCGGCTAGCTGAGGGTCTTCTCTTTGCGCGACTCCGATTGAGTCTAATAGGGTTGGTCGCACTTCTACTGTTGCTAGCAAGCCAAGTACAAAGTCAGAGGAGGGTGTAAAGTTAAAGCTTGCTATGAACTCCAAGCTTTGCTTTTCTACAAAGTGATGGCTTAAGGTCACTTCTTTTTACTAAAGGCGTCTGCTACTGCATTGCCCTTGCCAGGAGTGTAGGAAATCTCAAAATCTTACGAGGCAAGAAACTCCATCCATTTTTGTTGCCTCAAGTTGAGATCTTTCTGTGAGAAAAGGTATTTCATTGATTTATGGTCAGTATACAATTCAAATTTCTCACCTAGGAGATAATGGCGCCAAGACTTTAGTGCAAAAATGATGGCTGCCAACTCTAGGTCGTGGGTTGGGTAGTTTTTCTCATGTACTTTTAACTATCTTCCACTATAAGCCACTACCTTCCCTTCTTGCATCAGAACAGCGCCTAGTCTCGTTCCGCATGCATCTTTGTATACTGTAAACATCTTGCTTCCATCAGGCAATGTAAAACTGGGGCTGTTGCTAGAGCCCTTTTCAAACGTTGGAAAGCAATATCGCAATCCAAATCCCAATTGAAAGCTAGGTTCTTATTTGTCAACCTTGTAAGTGGAGCTGATATTTTTGAAAAATCTTTGATGAACTTTCGATAAAAGCCTGCTAGCCTGAGAAAGCTTCGGAATTTGGTTGCATTTTGAGGAACCTTCCAATCTTGCACATCAACCACTTTTGCGGGGTCCACAGCTATCCCCTCTTTGGACACCACGTGTCCAAGGAACCTAACTTCTTCTCTCCAAAAATGGCATTTGGAGAATTTAGCTTTCAAATGATGTGCACGGAGAGTGTCCATGACTTCCTTTAGATGCTGAGCACGCTCTTCTTCATTCTTTGAGAAGATCAAAATATCGTCTACGAAGACCGCCACAAACTTATTGACGAATTCTCGGAACACCCTACTCATTAATTCAACGAAGTAAGCGAGTGCATTTGTCAAGCCGAAAGGCATGACAAGCCACTCGACGAAACCGTCTAGAGTTCTGAACGTGGTCTTATCAATGCTGTCTTCAGCCACTCTTAGCTGATGAAACCCGGTAGCTAAATCTAATTGGGAGAAAACCGATGCACCTACAAGCTGATCGAACAAATCATCTATTTTCGGGAGTGGGTGCCTATTCTTCTTGGTCAACTTATTTAGTTCCCTATAATCAATGCACATGCGAAGCGAACCGTCCGCTTTAGTTGCGAACACTACTGGAGCACCCCATTCAGAAATACTCTGCCTTATAAACCCCTTTTCTAGGAGCTATTTAACTTGCTTGCTGAGCTCTTACCACTCCCTTGGAGCCATGTGCCTAATGGGTAAAGCAACGAGTTTTGCATTGTCAAAGAGGTATATGTGGAAGTCTATCTCCCGCTTCGGAGGTAAGCCCTTTACTTCTTCAAACACATCCGAGTATTCACGGACTACCCTTATAGACTGCAAGTTCTCAACAGATGCATCAAGAGATTCTAGATAACTAAGCATAACAGAGTTCATGGGATTACAAGAAATTTCGAGAGTGTTACCGAGGTGAGTCATGAGTCTAACCTCTCTCTTTTCACAATCGAGGACGGCACCATTACTGGATAGCCAGTCCATGCCTAGAATCAACGCATATCCCGTGAAGCCCAAAACAAAGGCATTACATCTAAACCTAATGCTTAGTATAGATATTTACAAATCCAAACAAACCATTGACAAATAAGCTGATCCCCCAATTGGATTTGAAACAACCAAGGGATCCTCTACTATATTGGTGTCTAGGTGCAGAGATACCACTAACGCAATAGATATAAAAGAGTGCGATGCGCCAGAATCAAATAGTGCACGAACAGGATGATCAAAAAGATAGAATAAACTTTCGACAGAAATATTTCTACCTCGTTCTTGCGGAGGTGCCGTGAGAGCGTGAAATTGTCCTCCAGAAGAAGGTCCAGCTCCCTGCCCTTGCTTCCTTAGGCAGGCCTTAGCCATGTGTCCTGTCTCACCATAGTGGAAACAGCCACCCATCTTCCTTTTCTTCTTCTTGCAGTCTTTGACCAAATGTCCAGGAATGCCACAGAAATTACACTTTCTCTTGTCATGGGGTTTGTTGTTCTTTCCGCCTTTCTTTGAATCAGCCTTCTTGTTCTATGACCCCTCCCCCTTCTTATCTTGAGGCACTTCCACTTTTGCCTCTTTCTTGCCCTTGTCTTCCTCATGTAAGAGTGCCATGTCCACTAACCTCTCGTAAGTAGCCCCCATAGGTACACGGGTCATAGCCAGGCTGTGAAGTGGCTCATTCAATCCCTTGACAAAACGAAGAGCCTTCTTATGAGGAGTATTCACTAAATCCAGTCCAAATCGGGCCAGCTGATTGAATTGGTTGAAGTACTCCTTGATCATCGTACTCCCTTGCTTAAGAGATAAGAACTTTTCCAGCTGTAAACTTCGTTCAGCTTGTGAGAGGAATTTCATCTCAAACCTTATTCTGAAATCCATCCATTTTCAATTGGTCTTTCACCGTTAGTGACTTCCCACCAATAGGAAGCTTCGTCTTTGAACAACCATATAGCCAACTGTATCTTCTGCCTATTGTCCACCTCGAAGATAACAAACAGATCCTCAGTTTCTCTGAGCCAGTTCCTTCCTTCTACGGATGATTCAGTTCCCTTGAAATCATTTCCACCCATGGCCCTAAAGTCTCTACAAATCTTTGAGAAAGCATTTTCACGAGGAGGAGGAGGAAGAGGAGGAGGAACCGGTGCAGATGGAGGAGGAATATCTGTTGGTCCTGCGTCATTTGCCCTAGCCTCCAAGTACCTCCTGAACCAACCAGGTATCGGTACACCCTCTGTAAGGTTAAGATTCCCAGACATGCTGAAATGAAAAAGAAAAGATTCAAAACGAAGGATAGAAAGACAGTGCATATAGCTTTGGGGATTATGCCTTTTTAAATTTAAAACAACACTTTTTCTTGTAAAACACTTCTTTATATTTCTTTTTGAAAATAGTTTTCAAAAATTCTTATCTGATCTAGTAAACCTTTGCTCTGATATCAAGTGAAACACCCCACCTCCGTTAAGATCACTCGCAAAGGGAAAGCCTTAACTTTGGTGGAGGGTTATAGGTACAACACATAGGAAAATTTGCACGACAGATAAATATATGCAGTGATATTCAAATATTTATTGCATACGTGGTTCAATACAAAAGCATTACAGCAGATTGTCTCAAAATAACTTCCAAAATATTACACCATAATTTCTGTCTGGATTATTTAATAAAGAAGCATAAACCATAAATAAAACTGCATAAATCCCCAAGTGTAGTGTCCAAAAGCCATAGCCAAGGTGAGAGAGTCCAAATCGTGCATCTACTTTCTTGAAGCTTTCAAAGAGTCTGACTACGCTGGAGTACTCCCTACCTGTGGACTTGGGTTGGGGGGAATGGAAGAAAAGAGGACGAAAGAAAACAGGTCAGACAATAAGTCTGGTAAGTTCAGTGATTACTAGTATTTAAACAAGGAAAGGGATCATGATAGTAATAACAGAACATAGGACAATACCATAATATAAGATAAGAGGACCATGTGATCGCACCTATTACTATAGTCTCTGCACCTACTTAACCATTGGTTCAACCAGCACCACGTGTCCACAAAAAACGATCCCCTTAATGGTAGGCTCCTACTCACATGCATTCATATCCTGTGTCCTTCGGCCCCGCTTGACTTAGAAACCTATGTTGGTCCCACCATGGGGTGTATCAGCCCCTCTGGTGGCAACCCGATACGATTCAAGGTGCAAAGTGTATACTATTGATGCCCAATGCCTGCTTTTTCCACTCCAGAGTACGTGCACGCCCGTACTCCGTCGGAACCTACACTGACGCACTAACCGCCGACGTTTTTGAGCGCTTATAATCAACCCAGTAATAGTGCCCCACCCTGCCTAGTTCAGGGTACCATGATACATCTATGTGGGTTAATGCTGAAATGGATCCTCATTACTAGGGTTTTTTAATCAACATGTTTATTTGGTTAAGTGTTCAAGTTTACCTAACCCCACCCATCTGTTTAGTTAACATGTTGAATCGGTTAAGAGTTTCCCTAATTGACTTAACCCTACCAATCCTAACTTAGCTTTAATTTATTCATTAAAGCACCAACCACTCACATTAGACAGGTCTTGTTGTGGTCACTGGATATGCCAGTTGGTTCCGGGCATTTTTGCACCACAACGCAGTCTAACCTCGGGTTCTTTTTGGGCTTGGTGCACTAACCACCCACATTAGACAGTTCTTGTTGTGGTCACTTGATATGCCGGTTGGTTCCGGGAAGTTTTACACCACAACTCAGTCTAACCTCGGGTTAGGTATATTCGTTTTTTCTAAATCCATATATTTTCTATATATGTCTAATTCTATATGTAAATTAATCTTAATTTAATCATGCCATAATTATCCTTTGATTATGCTCACAACAAATGGTATATCAAATATACCATTTTATGAACAAATCTATGCCATGAAATTTTCATATTTTCCCATCGCTACCCCCGTGGAACGTACGCATGAATCACATAAAATGTTAGGCTAGTCAATTAGCCCAGACCCATAAACAGAAAGGGGTAATAAACAAGGGACATGAAATAAACATAAAATATCATACATTTAACTTATCACATGTAACTTGGCATACAAGTATCATAAACTTAATTAACGGGTAAAGGTGAACTTGTGGCTAAGTTGGATCAAATTGTCATGTAAACTTGATATAGGTCTTGCATGGAGGTTTAACATATAACACAATTTTAAACCACAACTTAGCATGATAACTTATGTGTGTTAAACATAAGAGATCTATTATAAACATATTCAAATCACAACTTAGCTTGATAACTTATGTGTGTTAAACATAAGAGAGCTACTATAAACATATTCGAATCACAAATTAGCATGATAACTTATGTGTGTTAAACATAAGAGAGCTACTATAAACATATTCGAATCACAACTTAGCATGATAACTTATGTGGTAAAACATAAGAGAGCTACAAATCCAATCTTACAACATAAATGGATTCAACTTAACATAATTATAAATATACATGAATGTTGATCTAACATGTAAGCATGTGATTTAGATCATAAACTTGCAAGTAACAACCGAATTATAACATGACATGTTTCACCATTCAGTTGGCATAATAAGTCCATTATCCAATCATAATAGATTCCAATAACATAAAATATGATATGTTCATCATCACAAAAATATAGGCATGATCAATCGCAATGGTAGTTTAAGATAAATGAGAATCAAACTTTATTTATCTTATACATAAGCATCATTCTATATTTGAATTACAACATGTCATGATTCATTTAAAAGAATGTTTAAATCTACGTAATAACCAACTTACAAACTAAAAAGGAATTCTTGATTTCTAAAATCTGAATTCTGAAGTTGGTGTGCAAGCCTTTGATGTAGATCGCTGAATTTGATTACTTTAATTTGATTTTGACTCAGGATTTTATCTTGTCTTTGAATTGAAAGCGGTGACGGCTACTCCAAGTTCTCTATTGACGGCATGATAGTTCCAGGATTATTTTTGTGTAATTTTAGGTTGAGCATTGGGTTGTTTGTATTGAATTTCAATTCATATAGAGCCGACAGATGAACCTAGAGTTAATCGCAACCATTCAGACCAGATCAGAACTATCCAGAAAACCTAGTGACTCAGCAGTAAGTCATAGGTCGTCGAAATTCAGATCTGACCGGGAGGGTAGGTCGACCCTAAGGTCGACCCCCAGGTCGACTTGTAGGGGGGATGTCGACACTAGGGTCGACCCCCTGGTCGACCAGGGTCCTGGGCGGGAATTTTCACGCCCAGCCCACTTCTGACTTTTGGTTTGAATTTTGAACCTGGTTTTGAGCTGTTTGAATTTATTTGGATTTCTGAAAATTCTGAAGGTCATAACTTCTTTATACGAAGTCCAATTCATGCAAACTCGGAATCTATCTTAAGAAGAATTCCAAGACGAAGGCAATGGCGTAACCCGCTTCTCTTAATTCTCACATTTGAAATTAAGTATTGATTAATTCGTTACTATAACGTTAACAGAAAATACGGGGTGTTACAAGAGGGGTGTGCATGACATGATGATAGCAAACATCAAACATAGAAAAAATCCTCGCATCTCTCACTCAGTGCGTAAAGCATACGATATCTACCACTTTGATCACCCAATTTTTTGTTACGATCACTTTGCCCCATGGAGTCATGACGGCTCCACTGCATTGATCCGCAACCACTAATACTTTGCTATGTCCACTCTGCCCCATGGAGTCGTAACAACTCCTGTAATAACCCGTATTTTGATAATGTGTTATAACCGTAAATCTAGGCAGAATTAAATTTTAAAATAAGAACCAAGGGAAACGGGTTATTCCATTGCATTCGTCTCGGAATTCTACATGAAATCGAGTCCGAGTTTTCAAAAATCGGAGTCCGTATGACCAAGTTATGGCTCCCCAAAGTTTCAGAAATTTTCAGAGTTCAAAACAGTTCGAATTCGAGTTCAAATTCGAATTTCAAAACCCAGACAGACTGGGCGGGAAATTTCCCGCCCAGCACCCCAGGTCGACTGGGGAGTCGACTGGGCAGTCGACACCCCCAGGACCAGGTCGACTGCGCAGTCGACTTGGGTGTCGACCTGGTCCCCGAACCTGGTTTGGGCCTAGTTGCTCCTGCTTGACCCTATTGGCTTGTTTGAGGGCCTGTGACGATTTTTGGTGGTTCAGATCAATTCTAGGGTTTATGCTATGGCCTAAACTAGTTGTTGCAACTATAAAAACACCCTAAGACCTAGGCTAATCCACAACAAATGTTTCTAACACCATTATGCTGCTAGGTCTCCTCTTGAACCATGGCCTCCGCCTCCAACTTGAAGCTTAAACATTCAAACTAGATACAAATCGAAGGCCAACGTTTCTGCAAAAATTCAAGGGAATATATCAACATCTCAACAACGATCCTACGACAATTTCTGTTCTTAGTACTCAAAAACCATGATCTGTAAGCCCCAGTTACTCTTAGATCTAAACTCTAAACTTAATATGGACATGTGTAAATTGAAGTTGAACATAAACATGATAACTACTTTAGACCTACTCTTGTATGTCTTTGATCTATGACTATTCATTTTTTATCTATTATTTTAGATCTACTCTTGTTCACCCTAGATCTATTCACCTTGAACCTAGTACCATTCATATTGAACCTTGATTTGTGGAATACTAATAAGTACTTGATTTAGGGGCCTGTTCATGTCATAACCTAAACCCTATCATTATTTAAACATGCCTGTGATGTTGTGATGTTGAAACTATTGCTATTCACAAGTTTAGGCTTATCATCTTATGTCATTTATTGCTATGTTTATCACCCTATTTCATATGCCAGTGATGTTATGATCATATCTCAAGTTACACCATGCTTGCCTTGAAATCACCTTTGCCACTTTATACCCATCCTTGTTATGTTATTCCCTAGTTACATCTATTGCCTTGATTCGAATTCACGAGCATTGGGGATGCGATTTAGGTAGTTTAGGAAAACCTGAATTTAGTATGAACTTGAAAACATGAATATCGTTATAACTTGAGCTTGGATAGGAACATGAACTTGACATGAAATTATACTTGAAAATATGAATTTGGGTCATGACACTTAGATAACTTGAACGTGGCAAACTCGAGGTTGGGTTGAGTTTGCAGTATAAATCTGCCCGGAACCGCCCGGCAAATCCAGTAACTACAAACAATAGGACCCAATGTGAGTAGTTGGTCATATTGCACTTGAAACCCGAGGTTAGACTAGGTTATGGTGTATAACTGCCCGGACCCGCCCGGCACATCCAGTAACCATAACCAAGTCTAATGTGAGTGGTTAGGGGTGCATTAAGTAAATTAATGCCACTGGATAGGGTTAAGTCATGGACCACTTGAATATACTTAACCAATTTGACACGTTGATTTGATAGGGTTAAGTCATGAACCGCTTGAACACACTTAACCAACCTGAAACATGATTCGTAGGACTAAGTCTTGAACTAGAACGACGCACTTAGTCAATTTGACATGACACGTAGATGGGGTTAAGTCTCGATTTTAAATGACAACTTAACCTGCTGAACGAAACCCTAGTTACGCGGTCCATTTCAGCAGTAACCCACTAGATGTATCACGGTACCCTGGGACTAGGCAGGGTGGGGCACGATTGCTGGGCTGATTGTAAGCGACCAGAACGACGGCTGAGTTGGTGCGCCATTGTAGGTTCAGGCGGACTAGGGTCGTGCACTTAGTCCAGAGTTGAAAAAGCAGGCATTGGGCATCAGTAGGATTATCTGTGCATTCTTGATTCGTGTTGGTGGTTGGCACCCTAGGGCTTGATACACCCTATGGTAGACCTAGCACAGGTGACTACATTCGTGATAGGGCCGTATGACACAGACACACGATGAGCTAGACTTGTAGGGAGCCGGTCGATTAGATCATACCGTTGGACCCCGAATTGGGTCACTTCACGATATTGGGCCAAGGGATTATTTCTTGATTTATAGTTGACACGAGATTAGTATACCAGTATAGTTGGTATGGCGAACCTTGAATACGTAATGTTAGACTAGAGTTATCTTGATAGCGTAGTTATCATGTCAGACTTATCATCATTCCTATGTTTAATTCCAGTTTATTCATGTCTTGTTAACTTTACTAGTTTCTATGCTGATAGTCACTAGGGCTTACCAGTCTTTTTGACTGACCCGTTTTCTTTCGCCTCTTTGTCTTTCGTTCCCCCCCCCCCCCCCCCAGGTTCTCAGGGAGGAAACTCTAGCTCTTAGCTTGGACTTTGCTTGCTTTCTGACAGCTCATGTATGGCTTGGTCTTGAGCTATGCTATGGATGCACTCATGCACTTTTTGGGGAATAATACTTTACTTATGTTGTTTTAAGTACTTTGCTTCTTTAGAACATGATGTAATGAAATAATGACTTGGCATTTTGGTGTAAGAGGTTTTGACTCTATTTTTCAGTAATGAGATTTGATTTTAAAGTTTATATCCGCTGCTTTATATACTCTATTTTATCTATGTTATGTCTTGTGTTATCTCTGTGCCTGTTTACTAGATAATACCCCTCCAAAACTAGGGCATTCCCTTTGTGAGTGACCCTAGCGGAGGTGGGGTGATACATTTGGTATCAGAGCAGAAGGTTACCAGACTGGGCTAAAGTTTTAAAAACCTTCTGAAACTATTTCCAAAACCGTTTATAAAGAAGAATTTTTCAAGAAAAGTTTTATTTTTAAGAAAAGGCTATTCCCCAAAAGCCATTAGCACTTTCCTTTGTTTCCTCGTTTGAATCTTTTTCCTTTTCGCTTTTCATCATGTCTGATCTTAACCTTCCTGAGGGAGTACCCATTCCTGGCTAGTTCCGAAGATACTTGGAAGCTAGGGCCAACGGCGCGGGCCCGGCAGATATCCCTCCTCCTCCTCCCCGGTGGCCACGGTTCCTTCTCCTCCGGGTACCGCCTTCGCCAAAATATGCAAGGACTTTATAGGAATGGGCGGCAAGAACTTCGTTGGAACTGAAACCTCCATTGAGGCGCGAAACTTGCTAAAAGAGACTGAAGACTTGTTTATTATTTTCGATATGGAGGATCATAGGAAAGTTCAGTTGGCAGCATGGTTATTGAAAGAGGAAGCTGCATTTTGGTGGGAAGTCACCAACACTACCAGGCCAATTGAGACTTGGGCAGACTTTAGAGAGAGGTTTGGGCTTAAGTTTTTATCATCCGCAGAAGCGAGTCTTCAGATGGAGAGGTTCTTGGTACTCAAGCAAGGGGACATGTCAGTTAGGGAATATGTGAATAAGTTTAATCAGCTTGCTCGGTTTGGTTTGGACTTAGTCAACACGGCTGAGAAGAAGGCTCTATGCTTTGCTCGAGGATTGAGCGAGCTACTCCACACTATGGCCATGAATCATGTACCCATGGGGGCGACCTTTGAAAGCTTGGTGAATATGGCACTACTTCATGAAGAAGACGAGAATGGCAAGAAGAAGGTCAAGGCGAATGAGTTTCAAGACAAGAAGGTAGACTCCGAGAAAGGAGGAAAGAACAACAAAAACAAGAATGACAAGTCACGTGAGAAAAGAAAATGCAACTTCTGTGGTATTGACGGGCATATAGTCCAGGACTGTAGGAAGAAGAAGATGAAGATAGGAGCATGTTTTCAATGCGGTGAAACTGGACACATCAGCAAGAACTGCCCTAAGAAGCAAGGGCAAGCCCAGCAAGAAGGACCTTCTAGGGGTACATCTTTAACTTCTTTTCCCTAGATACTCTGTTTTATCTTGTATATCCTTTCGATCCTGTCTTGAGAACCTTAGGTAGAATCCTATAAATGTAAACATGTATTTGAAACATGCTATGCTTGATGTTTGCGAATGGTTGCAAGTGGTTGCAAGTGATTTCTCGTGGTTGCATAACACACATTAGGCACTAGATCGGCTCAGACACATTTTCATATTGCATATGCATGAGTGTTTATACTTATTTATGGATGAAATTGAATGTGTTATCATATGAATGTTGCATATGGATGAATGTTTGTGCACACATATAGTGCTTACGTGACTAGGATTATTTGCATACATGTTGGATTCATGACACTAGACATATTTTGCATTAGAAAGATCAATCAGGCCTGATCATTTGCATTAGATAAGGAACATATACACACACTTACTGCAAATGTTCATACAGCATTAGAAATCTCTTAAGGACAATGTTTGCTTGTGGATGATGTTTTGAGTAGATGGATGATGGATGATAGGATACGTTCTTCCTAACTTAGAGATTTCGGGGATGAAATCCTTTAAGGAGGGGAGAATGTAACAACCCGTATTTTGATAACGTGTTATAACCATAAATCTAGGCAGAATTAAATTTTCAAATAAGAACCAAGGGAAATGGGTTGCGCCATTGCGTTCGCCTCGGAATTCTACATGAAATCGAGTCCGAGTTTTCGAAAATCGGAGTCCGTATGACCAAGTTATGGCTCCCCAAAGTTTCAGAAATTTTCAGAGTTCAAAACAGTTCGAATTCGAGTTCAAATTCGAATTTCAAAACCCAGACAGACTGTGCGGGAAATTTCCCGCCCAGCACCCCAGGTCGACTGGGGAGTCGACTGGGAAGTCGACACCCCCAGGACCAGGTCGACTGCACAGTCAACTTGGGTGTCGACTTGGTCCCCGAACCTGGTTTGGGCCTGGTTGCTCCTGCTTGACCCTGTTGGCTTGTTTGAGGGCCTGTGACGATTTTTGGCGGTTCAGATCAATTCTATGGTTTATCCTATGGCCTAAAATAGTTGTTGCAACTATAAAAACACCCTAAGACCTAGGCTAATCCACAACAAATCTTTCTAACACCATTATGCTGCTAAGTCTCCTCTTGAACCATGGCCGCCGCCTCCAACTTGAAGCTTAAACATTCAAACTAGATCCAAATCGAAGGCCAACGTTTCTACAAAAATTCAAGGGAATAGATCAACATCTCAACAACGATCCTACGACAATTTCTGTTATTAGTTCTCAAAAACCACGATCTGTAAGCCCAAGTTACTCTTAGATCTAAACTCTAAACTTAATATGGACATGTGTAAATTGAAGTTGAACATAAACATGATAACTACTTGAAACCTACTCTTGTATATCTTTGATCTATGACTATTCCTTTTTGATCTTTATTTTAGATCTACTCTTGTTCACCCTAGATCTATTCACCTTGAACCTAGTACCGTTCATATTGAACCTTGATTTGTGGAATACTGATAAGAACTTGATTTAGGGGCCTGTTCATGTCATAACCTAAACCCTATCATTATTTTAACATGCATGTGATGTTGTGATGTTGAAACTATTGCTAGTCACAAGTTTAGGATTATCATCTTATGTCATTTATTGCTTGCAATGTTTATCACCCTATTTCATATGCCAGTGATGTTATAATCATATCTCAAGTTACACCATGCTTGCCTTGAAATCACCTTTGCCACTTTATACCCATCCTTGTTATGTTATTCCCTAGTTACATCTATTGCCTTGATTCGAATTCACGAGCGTTGGGGATGCGATTTGGGCAGTTTAGGAAAACCTGAATTTAGTATGAACTTGAAAACATGAATATTGTTATAACTTGAGCTTGGATAGGAACATGAACTTGACATGAAATTATACTTGAAAATATGAATTTGGGACATGACACTTAGATAACTTGAACGTGGCCAACTCGAGGTTGGGATGAGTTTGCAGTATAAATCTGCCCGGAACCGCCCGGCGAATCCAGTAACTGCAAACAATAGGACCCAATGTGATTAGTTGGTCATATCGCACTCGAAACCCGAGGTTAGACTAGGTTATGGTGTAAAACTGCCCAGACCCGCCCGGCACATCCAGTAACCATAACCAAGTCTAATGTGAGAGGATAGGGGTGCATTAAGTAAATTAATGCCACTGGATAGGGTTAAGTCATGGACCACTTGAATATACATAACCAATTTGACACGTTGATTTGATAGGGTTAAGTCATGAACCGCTTGAACACACTTAACCAACCTGACACATGATTCGTAGGACTAAGTCTTGAACTAGAACGACACACTTAGTCAATTTGACATGACACGTACATGGGGTTAAGTCTCGATTTTAAATGACAACTTAACCTGCTGAACGAAACCCTAGTTACGCGGTCCTTTTCAGCAGTAACACACTAGATGTATCACGGTACCCTGGGACTAGGCAGGGTGGGGCACGATTGCTGGGCTGATTGTAAGCGACCAGAACGACGGCTGAGTTAGTGCGCCATTGTAGGTTCAGGCAGACTAGGGTCGTGCACTTAGTCCGGAGTTGAAAAAGCAGGCATTGGGCATCAGTAGGATTATCTGTGCATTCTTGATTCATGTCGGTGGTTGGCACCCTAGGGCTTGATACACCCTATGGTGGACCTAGCACAGGTGACTACATTCGTGATAGGGCCGTATGACACAGACACACGACGAGCTAGACTTGTAGGGAGCCGATCGATTAGATCATACCGTTGGACCCCGAATTGGGTCACTTCACGATATTGGGCCAAGGGATTATTTCTTGATTTATAGTTGACACGGGATTAGCATACCAGTATAGTTGGTATAGCGAACCTTGAATACGCAATGTTAGACTTGAGTTATCTTGTTAGCTTAGTTATCATGTCAGACTTATCATCATTCCTATGTTTAATTCCAGTTTATTCATGCCTTGTTAACTTTACTAGTTTCTATGCTGATAGTCACTAGGGCTTACCAGTCTTTTTGACTGACCCGTTTTCTTTCGCCTCTTTGTCTTTCGTCCCCCCCCCCCCCCCCCCCCAGGTTCTCAGGGAGGAAACTCTAGCTCTTAGCTTGGACTTTGCTTGCTTTCTGACAGCTCATGTACGGCTTGGTCTTGAGCTATGCTATGGCTGCACTCATGCACTTTTTGGGGAATAATATTTTACTTATGTTGTTTTAAGTACTTTGCTTCTTTATAACTTGATGTAATGAAATAATGACTTGGCATTTTGGTGTAAGAGGTTTTGACTCTATTTTTCAGTAATGAGATTTGGTTTTAAAGTTTATATCCGCTGCTTTATATACTCTATTTTATCTATGTTCTGTCTTGTGTTATCTTTGTGCCTGTTTACTAGATAATACCCCTCTAAAACTAGGGCATTCCCTTTGTGAGTGACCCTAGCAGAGGTGGGGTGTTAAAACTCCATTGCATTAGATCATAGCCCTGCTACGATCACTTTGCTCTATGTAGTCATAACAACCCCATTGCACTGATCCATAGCCACTAGTCCGTCTCCAAGTGATGAGTCAAAGCTATAGACATCGATAACCCCTTTGCACATGTCCCGCAGCAAAGTCCAATTCATGAGGTTAACTCATGGGTTCCCATCTCACTACAAGAAAAAGCTCAAACAGCTACAAATTTTAGCAGCGGAAAATTCCGTCGCAAATTGGCGATGGATTTTCGTGGAATCTGTAAGGGATATTAACTTGGATTTTTTATTTTATCTTGTTTTATAATATTACCGTCGAGTTCTGATTTCCGTCGCTAAACCGTAGCAAATTGCAATGTTTTAACATCATCATTTTTTTGTCGCTGAATTCTGTCGCAATTTCAGACAGTTTAACGTCATGTATTTTTTGAAGCTATTTTGCAGCAGATTTTCAGGGGATTTGCAAGGGACTCGTATGCTTATTCGTCATAAAATGTTTTACTGTTATGTTTTTACTAGGTAATTGATAATTAAAAATAAATTTTAAATACTTAATGTTAATAATAATGTACTAATAACAAAAAACAAATAATAACTATTAATAGTAAATAAAATTCAATAGTTGGTATAGATTAATTAATAATTAGTAAATAAACAAAAGGTAATAATAATTAATAACATAGATAAGTAACCTTTAATAATCGATGATTAATAAGTAATTTCTAACAGTTAAGAAGTGAAATTTATTACATAGTATCTAAAATTTAATAATTACAATTGATATGTTTTATACGTATTAATTCAAAAATAAAAAAATCGTATTTTCTAAAATAAATACAAAGTTTAAATATAAAATTTTGAAGTTTTCATAATTTAGAAACAAATATAAAATTTTGTAAAAAATTCATACTTCAAATATAAGAAATGCTATATATTAAAGAATTTCGAAATTCAAAAAATATAAACATTACCATACAAGTTATTATTTCCATGCCAATTTGTTGGCTTTCACATGTAACTATCGTCTCTCATGAATATTACGTGTTGAATAGGTATTCAGTTGTGTTGAATTAGTTAATAATTACACATTGAACGTTGTGTATTTTTTAAAAACTAATTTTTCTTGAACTTATTCAGTAATTAATATCGCTTATTAATAATTAGTTATTGATAATCTATAATTAGACGAAATTTTAATTTGAAATATGAAATAATTGACATTCAATAATTAAAATAATAATTAATAACGATTATTATTCAATAATTAATATAAAAATGACTAACGATTATTACATAACTATGGATGAAAATTAATTTCTAATAATTAATATTAACAATTAAAAATAAAAACAAGTAATCACAAATTAATAATAAAGATTAAATAATTAATATTAAATATGTATCAATTAACAATTATAATTATTATTAATATTCAATAATTGCATAATAATTAATATTCAATTAAGAGGAAATAAACATTAATTAATAAATAGGAGTAATATCTAATATTTAATAATTTATATTAAATAATTAATATTAAAAAATAGAAATAATAATTAAGACTAATAAATAATAATTATTACTAAATAATTGAAATTGTGATCAAGACATGAAATAGTTACTATTAATAATGATATTTTAGTAACTAATATAATAGTAGTTAAAAAATAAAGATAAATAATAATTATTAAATAAAAAATAAGGATTAATTTTTAATAATTAATATTAATAAATAAGAACTAATATTTAAAAGTAATAAATAAGAACTTATAGTTAATAATTAAGAATAAATAGTTAATAATTAATAAATAAGAACTAATATGTTACAATTTACAACGTTCAACAAATGTCAATTTTATTACGATCATAAAACGCCCATTATAAATGGTCCCAATTTTACAATGGTTACAATACCTATTTTGATAGGTGCCAATTTTACGACGATAATGATCAAAATTTATCGTATCAAATAATATATTAAATTTCATGTTTGGCCTCGCTTTTATTTTTAAACGTAAACATAATTAAACAAAATCATCACTACAATAAAAACATCATTTTACAACGAGGAATTTACAATGGTTATGTAAAAGTGTTGCAAAAAAAAAGAGTTTTAACAACTTAATTCAGAAAAAACGTTTTAACCAATATTTCCAGACATCATTTTCTAAATAAACGTTGTAATAGTACTAAATTCTACAATATTGTTTTTATAGTTGTTAAAAAATATTTTGAAATGATTTTTTTTTTACATCGTATCATATTTTGTTTCTTCATAGTATTTAAGAGAAGTCACTAAATTTTAACATTTTCCAGTCTTCTTAGTGTTGTAAATTTACTTTATTAACACTATTTATGATGCGTTACGAATATCGATTTAATGATTATTTATAAATTTTGTTGTATCTTATATTATTTATAGCTCAAAACTATTTAAGCTTTATGATTTACAAAGAATGCAATTTTGTTTCAAATCAATCTTATTTGATTGTTTATCTAATATTTATATTGAAATGTTAAATGCAAATCAGCAGCCCCTTACAATCATTACCAATCCACGTCCCTGATGCCTTAATTTCTCAACCATCAGATAAGTCATCAAACCAATGCTTCAGATCTTAACCCTAAGCTCTTTCTCACCGTCTAAATTTTTAACAATCCACATCCCTGATGCCTTGATTTCTCAACCGTTAGATAAGTCTCCAAACCAACGCTTTAGATCTTAACCCTACACTCTTCTTTCTCATCGTTTAAATATTGTTTACTCGGATCTCCTAAACCTCCCTCTTTCACCATTTCTACACACGCCAAAAAAAATTATACTCAGATCTTCTCAACCTAGTCGCTGGCGAAGATTTGATTTCCATCTTCTTTATTACTTCCAGTAACATCATTCCCGCTTTCCCTTTATTGGTTTTTGAATAGTTTGTTCGTCTAATTTCAATTTCAAATTAGGGATTTTGTGTCACTTTTTGCTTTCAGTTCATTCATTCACAAAGAAATTCATCTACCAATCAAGCAAACAAGACCTTCGTCTTCTGTTTCTATTGTTGGAGTCGAAGAAATTCATCTACCAATCAAGCAAACTAATAGTTTCACAGAGATAAATTATGCACTATAAAATATTCTGACTCATATAGAAGCAACATCAATGGTGATTACTGTTATGTAATTTATAGTTATTCAACTACTTCCATTTTGATTGTAGATAGTGACATTTTAGTTTTTTCGAACTGCTTAATGCACAGTTAGTTACAAGACTGAAATTTTTAAAGACCATAGAGGCAACGACATAGAAGATGTGACTCCAAAAGGATATAGTAAGCTTCAAACAGAACAAAACAATTCGTGGGCATTTAATACATTGCGTGTATTTCAATTGTCACATTTAGTTATCTCCTCTCTTTTTCCACATGCTAACTTTGGAGCCTTTGTGCAGTCCAAACTGTGGTGGGTTCTATTAATTTTTTGACTCTCATTAATGTGCATTGTTTTAACCAAAAATGGCCAAACACCAAATGATGCTAGGAAAACACGTCACCGAGTAAATGGTATGAAATCGTGAAGCCAAGAACACAAAATAAAAGTAAAAGCAATAAGAAGACGAGATTTTTATAGTGGTTCGATTCAATGAGAATCTACATCCACTTTTCATCACTATGAAGAGAATTACAAATTTTATCATCTCATACATCGCATTAATTACACTTGACCAGTTTTGTGATAATTCTCCACTTATCGTTCTCTTTTTTCTTTATATCGCAATTTGATTCGAGAAGGAACGGATTGGATTGCGTAATTATAAGCTTTTCCTTGGTTCCATCAAGAAAATGATTTTAGATCCATGCATTAAGGAGGAGCCATGGGGATTGGAGATCACTTGGAGTAGATCGAAGTGTGAATTAATGGTACTTGGAGAAGATAAGATCCATCTCATGTTCGAGAAAGGAGGAGAGAAGTTTGGTGGCCATTAATGAAGTTTTTTGGAAGCTTTAGAGTGGTGAAGGAATGGTTTAGGCAACCCTTCAGGGTAGTTGAATCGGTCCCTTTTGTGGAGCAATGGGCTATATATAGAAGAAGTTTAAAGGGAGTGGCAGTTTTCTAATTAAGGGGTACAAAGTTTGGATTGGGTAGTAACTTGGATCGGGGTAGAAAGTTGGATTGGGTGTTAAGTTGGATCGGGGGTTAACTTGGATCGGGCATGAAGTTGGATCGGGGTAGCACCGATTCACTTTCTTTTGCAATGTACTGATCCGCTGTTTGTAATAGGACCGATCCAGTTTCAAATGAGAGGCCGATCCAGTTAATTACAACAATTTCCACCGACTGATATTTTGGACCGATCCACTTTTGTGTGATGCCTCCATACTGGTCCACGTGTCAACATTGGAGCTGCCGCCATTTGTTTGTACCGATCCATTTAATTGCCATCGCATTTTCTTTTTTATTCAATACTGATCTATACCACTTTAATGCACCGATCCATTTATCTTCAAATGGGACCGATCCAGTTTCATGTTCTATATGTGACTATTGAACTTTATAGTGCTAATTCATGAATTTGCTGCTAACGACCGATCCGCCTTATATTATTAATGTGATGAACCACCTTACTGTTAATATATTGCCATCATTTTTATGGACCAAACGAAAGCCGATCCATTTGTTGAACTCATCATAATACAAAGTGTCATTGCAATAGCACTTCTGCGTGTGCATGGTTTGCGTTGTTCACATATCACATAATACACAGCGTTATTGCCAACGTGCATTATATTCCATTTTGCGTTCTCCTAATTCACATACTAATCACACTTCTTGCTGCTTTCATACTAATTCACGTAGTGTGGACTCCATGCATCATAAAAGTATCATCACGTTACATTATGAAATCAGCCCATATAATTTGCATGTCTAACACGTTAGCAAATTAAGTGATGTCGTTCCGTACTAAGTGTATTACATTTTAATGTTCATTTCATTATGGCCGATCCAAAGAGCTGAAGCCATCCCAAATTATAATATGCTACTGTATGCTTGTCGTGATGTTACACTTGCTTTGTTAAAGCTGTCATGTGAACCATGCACATTCAAATGGACCGACCCGCCTGAAGTACTTATGCACCGACCTGATATTTTGTTACTGGCAGATTCGGTCTGCCAATAGTGACCGATCCGGTTCTTCGATATTGACCAACCCGGTGCTTTAGCAGGGTTAACATTTGCCCCTCGAAGCTTGTATTTTTTGCTTGCTAGAAATGCGGGCTTCGAAATAAACATCGCTTTTGATATATTCTGCATTGAGATTCCATTGTAGCTTTTTGTTATAGCAGACCATGCACTGAACTCATTTAGCCCATGACACATGCCTTGTAATTAAGACAAGCAATCTCATGGTTGTGGACTTATACTCACCATCGACCGTCCATATCAATAGTGGATTAGATTAATCATTAAAAATGAAATATAGTGAATTTTATTTTGAATTGAATAAAATTTCTGCACAAAATTGCTCTACTCAGCGGTTTATAAGTCATTGAATATTATCTGTACAAATACGATATTCGAATTTGCATTTAATGCTTAAAATCTGTTAATCAACTAGAGCCAACTGTGGATTTTGAACGCTATCA
The DNA here is from genome assembly GCA_030737875.1 of Allium sativum. Lineage (NCBI taxonomy): Eukaryota > Viridiplantae > Streptophyta > Magnoliopsida > Asparagales > Amaryllidaceae > Allium > Allium sativum. The sequence goes on from CM060919.1 coordinate 71,265,498, forward strand.
TTTTACTGACTTTTATGATGACACATGACATTCTTCATTTGAGAAGTACATATTTGTGATTATCCTCTGCTTCTCTTTGGAGAAGTCTTGGATTATTGGTGCCCCGGCTTAGAGGCCATAACCAGTCTTCATTATGAGAAGAATTTTTCCTATCGCTCAATTTTTGTTTGCTTTGTTGATCAGCTTTGATGTTGTAGATTCCATTGGATGCCCCATGTTCTAGAGAGGTCATTTTAATCCAACGTTTTGTCTTCTCCTATTGACTGATTTGACCTTGTAGATTTCATTGAATGTTGATCTCTGCTAAGGATAAGCTACTTTTTCTAAGGAAAAGATTTTTGGTTGTCGCATTGTTTTGCAATGCTATCTCCCGCAAAGTTTGGGTGAGGGGTGAGGTTGATTCGATCCACGGAGCGGGCGTCAGTCATCGGTCGGAGTCACTTAACTCGGTAAGTGATCGCTGCCCGACTGAACCGTGCTGGACCTCCATGAACCATGAGGCAAAGGTTAAGGTTGATTCACGAAGCTGTGATCAATCATCGGTCAGAGTCACTTAACTCGGTAAGTGATTGCTGCCTGACTGAAGCATCCTGGACCTCCATGAACCATAAGGTAAGGTTGAGCTAATCTATGGAGCGGGCATCAGTCATCGGTCGGAGTCACTTAACTCGGTAAGTGATCGCTTCCCGACTGAAGCATACTGGACCTCCATGAACCACGAGGTAAGGTTAAGGTTGATTCACGGAGCGGTGATAAATCATCGGTCGGAGTCACTTAACTCGGTAAGTGTTCGCTGCCCGACTGAAGCATCCTGGACCTCCATGAACTGCGAGGTATAGGTCAAGGTTGCATCAATCCGCAGAGTGAACCTCAGTCATCGGTTGGAGTCACTTAACTCGCTTGTGATTGCTGCTCGAGTGAGGTGCCCTAGACTCCCGCAAGCCTTTAAGGTTTTGCATCCATGGCTACTTGCGAACTTCCTGGGCGTTTGACTTATCGGGGCTTTCTCGATCTACCAATGAATCGGTGTTATCGGGGTTGTCTCACTTGGTCGGGTTGTGAGGAACCAAGCGCTCATTGGATAGCATGTAATGAGAAATCATCTGTTAGCATATTTTAATACAAATTTGGCAAGACAGAGATTATACAGGCAGGTAATACTTCATTCATAGAGCTACTATTTGGTACAATGGATGTAAATCATTACAGAATATTTACAAGAAAGCAGAACATAGCGGAAAGTAAAGTAATGCGAGAAGTAAAGTAAATGTGATAGAGATCGCTTATTTTGAGCTGTAGATATTAGATCATCATCAACGGTCATCAGCTGATTATCATCCTTGGAATAGTATGAGCAGAAGCTACGTTGCTTGGACCAGAGTGGTCATTTGATGCCACTTGCCCCTGGGTAGTCGCAGAAGGATTTGCATCTTGAGAATTTTTCACATACTATTGCAAACGGTTCTTCTTAATCATCTCTTCGATCAATGATCTTAGTTGTTTGCACTCGTTGGTGTTATGGCCTGGCTGATTAAGATACCAGCAAAACTTCCCAGATTTGGTCAGATGGTCATTCATTCTCATTGGCTGAGGCTCTGGATAAGCTTCTGCATACTTTGTGGCAAGGTAAATGTTCTCAGGAGTATCATTCAGAGGTGTTAGATCAGACGAGTCGAGAGGACGAAACTTTTTATTAGCTTCGTTGTCGTTTTTGTTGTTGGCTCGCTTTTTCCCCTGCGTAGTCTTCTGATTTGGTTGAATAGCTGCACTTTTAGGAGCCTCAAGGAGTTGGTTACCACCAATGATATGAAGAGGTATAGGATTATCGTCCACCCTCATGTACTCTTCTGCTTTCTTATAGAACTTTTAAGCGTAGTTGGTTCCTTCATCTTTATCCACTTCCCAAATTTGCTTGCTTTATCTATAGCGTCAAGTAAAGCCATGAGAATTATGTGTGGCTCTGGATTCCTCACTTCAGACAAGGCAACATTGAATCGACTGAGGAAGGCTTTGACAGTTTCCCCTGGCTTCTGCTTCATTGCTGAGAGAGTTATAGGGTCCTTGGCTTTGGTAGCATACAAGCGGAACTGCTCCTTGAACTTTTTGGTTTGGTCGAAAAAACGGTCTATGGATTTGGGTGGTAGCTTTGTGAACCATAATGACGCGGCACCTTCTAGATAAAGGGGAAAGTAGGTGCATTTCATTTCGTTAGTCGCTTTAACTGCACTCATATGCCACTCATATTTGAATAGGAAGTAGCTGGGATCAACGAGGCCGTTGTATGAAGGCAAAGTCGGAGGATTAAATTTCTTTGGACATTCTGCTTCGAGGACCCTTTCAGTGAATGAAGTCCTATCAGGGGAGAAGTCACGTTCTCTTTTGTTGTCTTTGCTATCTTGACTCTTTTTCATGGCTCGTTCTATCATATCCGAGATGTATTCTTCGGTGTTATGGTGCTCTATGAAGCTGAGCTCTTTACCGAACGTCCGTCTAGGTATATGATCTCGATTAGAGAGCTTAGGTGCTTTGCCTTCTCGAAGAGGGGGTGCCCCTGTGATAGGGTTAGCGATACTTCAAGCATCCACTTTGGAATGATTCTTAGCTTTTGATATCAATTCTTCGATGTTAGCTTCGTCCCTGTCACTCGCCCAATCATAATTGTCTTCCATATTGTCGTTACGGTTATGATCGGAAGCAGGCGATTTATCATTCTCTTCGAGATCCACATACTTTTGGAGGGGTTGGATTTGATCGAGCGTTAAGAATGGCATCAAGTTTCTCCATCATCATTTTAGTAGAGGCATCCATTCGATTGTTGACATTGGCAATAGCAATTTTTAATTCATTTCTGGTCACACCAGCTCCGCTTTCTGAATTTTTTCCAACTTCAAATCGGTTTGCGAGCGGTGTTTCTTCATTAGCAATATCATCGGCTTCTACCACGGTTTTGCTAATGGTCTCCTTAGACTTGGCCATAATTTTGAAGAAGGATGCGACTTAGAACTTTAATGGCAAAGCGGTTATCCTTGTGAGAGTGTGAGAGGAGGTAGGAGAAGCGAACGAGGCACGGTGCGCGCCAAATGTTTTAACCAAAAATGGTCAAACACCAAATGATGCTAGAAAAATATGTCACCAAGTAAATGGTATGAAATTGTGAAGCCACGAACACAAAATAAAAGTAAAAGCAATACGAAGACAATATTTTTATAGTGTTTCAATTCAATGAGAATCTACGTCCACTTATCAATCACTTTTCATTATTGTGAAGAGAATTACAAATTTTATCATCTGATACATCATATTAATTACACTTGACCACTTTTGTGATAATTCTCCACTTATCGCTCTCTTTCTGCTTTAGATCGCGCTTTGATTCGAGAAGGAATGGATTGGATTGCGTAATTATATTCTTTTCCTTTGTTCCATCATGAAAATGATTTTATATCTGTGCATTAAGGAGGAGCTATGGCGATTGGAGATCACTTGGAGTAGATCGGAGTGTGAATTAATGGTGCTTGGAGAAGATAAGATCCATCTCATGTTGGAGAAAGGAGGAGAGAAGTTTGGCGGCCATTAATGAAGTTTTTTGGTAGCTTTAGAGTGGTGTAGGAATGGTTTAGGCATCCCTTCAGGGTAATGGAATTGGTCCCTTGAATTGTGGAGCAATGGGCTATTTATAGAAGAAGTTTGAAGGGAGTGGCAATTTTGTAATTAAGGGGTGCAAAGTTTGGATCGGGTAGTAATTTGGATCGGGGTAGAAAGTTGGATCGGGAGTTAAGTTGGATCGGGGATTAACTTGGATCGGGCATGAAGTTGGATCGAGGTAGCACCGATTCACTTTCTTCTGCAATGTACCGATCCGCTGTTTGTAATAGGACCGATCTAGTTTCAAATGAGAGGTCGATCCAGTTAATTACAACAATTGCCACCGCCTGATATTTTGGACCGATCCACTTCAGTGTGATGCCTCCATACTGGTCCACGTGTCAACATTGGAGCTGCCGCCATTTGTTTGTACCAATCCATTTAATTGCCATCGCATTTTCTTTTTTATGCAATACTAATCCGTACCACTTTAATGCACCGATCCATTTATCTTCAAATGGGACCGATCCAGTTTCATGTTCTGTACGTGGCTATTGAACATTATAGTGCCAATTCATGAATATGCTGCTAATGATTGATCCACCTTATATTATTAGTGTGATGAACAGCCTTACTGTTAATATATTGCCATCATTTGTATGGACCAAAGAAAGCCGATCCATTTGTTGAACTCATTATAATACAAAGTGTCGTTGCAATAGCACTGCTGCGTGTGCATGATTTAAGTTGTTCACATATCACGTAATACACAGCGTTATTGCCAACGTGCATTATATTCCATGTTGCGTTCTTCTAATTCACATACCAATCACACTTCTTGCTGCTTTCATACTAATTCACATGGTGTGGACTTCTTGCATCATAAAAGTAACATCACGTTACATTATGAAACCGGCCCATATAATTTGCATGTCTAACCGGTTAGCAAATGAAGTGATGTCGTTCCATACTACGTGTATTATTGTTTAATGTTCATTTCATTATGGCCGATCCAAAGAGCTGAAGCCATCCCAAATTATAATATGCTACTGCATGCTTGTCATGATGTTACACTTGCTTTGTTAAAGCTGTCATGTGAACCATGCACGTTCAAATGGACCGACCCGCCTGAAGTACTTATGCACCGACCCGATATTTTGTTACTGACCGATCCGGTCTGTCAATAGTGACTGATCCGGTTCTTCGATATTGACTGACCCGGTGCTTTAGCAGGGTTAACATGCATCTAAATGTATAATTACTCATCTACTAACTATATTGTAAAAATTTAAATTTACTCAATTCCTTATATCGAACTGAATAAATTACCGCACAATGCTGTATAATTTCGGATATACTTTATTGAAAACATAATTACTTTGAGGGTCCAAAACTAAGATGTTAACACATATGATACCGATATTAAAATATTAAACAAACATTAATACTACAATATCGATGATTAAATTTAAAAAACAGAGTTGGTAAAAATCATTACTACATTTTTACATAGGTGACAGGAGTGCCGGAAAGTCACAAAATAGAGCGTTTTTCACTGTGGCTTCAAACTAATAAGCTGTTAGTCCTAGATAAAAAAGATAATTAGACTGTTCATCATTATGAAATTATCGAAGCACATTGTAGAGCAGTCTGTCATTATTTTGAAGAGTATTTGTTGCATGGTTAACACTATTCTTCTAATACCACTAAGTTTTATGTTGTACTATTTTACTTTCGGTACTTCAAACTATCAAATCTATTTTCTTTCCTTTTAGCTGAATAATTGTTGATGGGTAAACAGTTTCACTTACATCACTTTTGTTAGCTAGGTTTCGAAAGTTTTACCCTTTGTATTATTTTACTGCCAGAACACTTTCATGCAATTTTTTTCCTGAAATGGCTATGATTTTAGTGCCTACTTCGAAGGGAAAATTTGGCTGTTCATGTTTTGATTTATTCTTACATTACCATCATGCTTTTCAAATCATAGTTTATCTCTATTTAGGTCTTGCAATGTTAGTGTTGCTCAGATTGACAATTATTAAACTAAGAAACGATAGTGCTTTTGTTATAGCACTTATATTGTTTTCCCGTGTTTTATATTTAACTGTCGAGAAAATTACTTTTTGGACAGGTGATCGAAATGACCAAACAAATTGAAGAATATTTTTAAACAATATCAGTGAAGATTTTGTGACTCTTCCTAATTTAGTCATGTATCTTATATATAATTCAAATACGTGAAAAGTGAAGCATTTTTTGAATTCCTGAAATCGTCCTTTACCAAGTAATTTTGTTGAATATGAAATAAGGGTATATTAGTATTTGAGGTCTCCACTAGATTACTGATTTGGTTAACAACCCATATTCTCCCATGTTCTCAATTCATTCTCTTCACGAGCCACAGAAAATGAAAAGTAAATTAGGCTAAAAATAAAATAAAATCGAAGCAGCCTATAATTTTGAATAATGAAAACTCGAGTGTTGATAATACGTATTGAGCTGACCTATGGCAGCGTTCGACAAAGCATCTACATGGTTTGATAAAGAGATCAACTACACCTATGTTCGGAAGTTACCTACTGATCTGAAATTATTCTATTTGATTATAGATTAGTCTGCTATGCAGTAGAGTGAATATTAACCCCAAACTAATATTTTAGGTTTTTATGTTTCATTTTCTTTGTATCAAATTCAACGCAGGAGATGTTAAGGAATGAACTGATCAGAGTTGACAAATAGGATGGATGAATGATCAAATTAGAAGACGATTCAACCACTATTCAAGGGAAGCATTTACTTCATGATCAAATAAGATCAAATTTTCAAACAACAGGATAGATTTCACGATTATAGGTGATCAAATAGTAGGCGTTATATGCAAGATATTCAACTGGCACTAAAATAAACCACTTTATGCTAAAATTTGAAACTAGTATGTCCTTTAAAATATGCTTACCTTTCACAATCTGCATTGTCTATATATATAGTTGTTGTTCTAAGTAAATGGGAAGCAACAAAGCAAACAACAATTAATGTTCGAGTAATTGCAAACAAATACAATAGTATATGGTAGGAGAAGAAGAAGGTAGGCAGTACCGTTTGATTACAGTCCGCCTGCGTGTAGTTTGTCCAAGTCCAGTAGTCAATACTGTTCCCTTAAAGAAATATTGTTCTCCCACTGACGTAGAGGAGATGATCAGCAATTCGCTTCCCAAGGTTAAACGGACCTTACTCTGCAATGTTGCGCTACAATCGCAGAGGGACAACGAACATAAGGTAGGTATTTATTTGCAGAACAGAGCAATGTAGGATGGAGGACAAGAGGAGAGAAGAGCAGAAAATCAGTGGTTTTGATTTGATTTTCACAGGCCTTTATATAAGCAGCGAAGAGGCATCCTTTTAGGAACAGGCGCTCCTGTTTGAATTGCAATGGCTGCGACTGTTGGAAAGGTTGCGACCCTTTACCAATAGATACCTCCGTTCCTGTTTGCGTGGCCGAATTCAAAAAACAACTGTTTTGCTGTGCAGCGAGCCCATCCATATTCGGAGGCCCAATCGATCACGAGACCCCAAGAGCCCCAAGGCCCAAGGCCCTTATCTTTGACCATTTTCATTTAATATGAAATATATGCATGCTTTGTTCATGCCATTGCCTCTCTCTTCCATCTTCTCTTTCTTTTGTAATAACATATCATGCCTTAATATAAGTAGTGGCATAGGTGCTAGTTTTTCCCCGATGTGGGACTAAATGATTTTTCCAAAGTTTGCCTTAACCATTTATTCATTCTTCCAACAATCCTGCACATGAATGAGTGGTTACATGATCTGTTATTAAAATGGTGAAACATTTATCATATCGGTAAAAGTAGCATAAAAGCCTTGAACTTTTCCTAGTGTTTTATCGTTATAACTAACTGGAGAATTAGTGGACTAGACTGTCTTTGAACTGTAAGCCGTTTGTGTAAGTCTATAAAGATAACACATGATAAGTGCTTTTTAACTCCTTGGTTCTCTGTTTGTGTTCGTTTTTGCCATGAACACCACCTTGGTTTCATGAGTGCTTGAAGAATTCGACCTTACAATTCTTCTTGAAGCGGCGCCTTCGCACTCACATAGGTGATTCTATAAAGAGTATCCCGTAATACTCCACTTGGTTCTTTATAACACCATAGTATAAACATCATTAAAAGCCAAGCTTATCCTTTTCTCCAATGGGTTGTGCACTGACTTATCATAGGAATGGTTTTTAATTTACAGTGCCGTTAAGTTTAACTTAAACTGAGTTGTCCATTTGAACCTAGATCTTGGGATCTCCAGTCAACTAGGTGGGGTTTCCGTTTTAGAAAACTTTCAGTTAACAGGTCTTAAGCCCATTCCCATCGATAAGATTTGAACTTTCTCTCTTGGCAAGCCTTTTGTTAGTGGATCCGCTATGTTATCCTTTGACCTTACATAGTCTATGGTAATAACTCCATTAGAGAGAAGTTGTCTTATGGTTTTATGTCTACGACGAATATGTCGAGATTTACCATTATACAATGTATTGTTAGCCCTTCCTATAGCAGATTGACTATCACAATGTATACATATTGGAGGTACTGGTCTTTCCCAATTTGGAATGTCTTCCAAAAAACTCCTAATCCAGTCTGCTTCTTCTGTGACTTTATCTAGAGCAATGAACTCAGACTCCATTGTTGACCTTGCTATGCAAGTTTGCTTGGATGACTTCCACGAAATTGCTCCATTTTCTAATGTGAATACGTATCCACTTGTGGATTTAGTATCATGTGATCCTGTTATCCAATTTGCATCGCTGTAACCTTCCACTACTGAAGGATAATTTGTATAATGTAAACCAAAGTTCTGTGTATATTTTAGATATCCAAGAACTCTTATTATCGCTTTCCAATGATGTTTACCAGGATTGCTGGTAAATCTACAAAGCTTACTTACAGCATATGCAATATCTGGTCTTGTGTAGTTCATTACATACATGATACTTCCTAATACACGAGAGTATTCAAGTTGATATATACTGTCACCAGTGTTCTTAACCCAATTTTGGTTCATATCTACTGGTGATTTTGAAATAGTTATATTGTATTGCTTGAATTTTTCAAGTATCTTGGCTATGTAATGTGATTGAGATAATGCATATCCTTGTGGTGTTCTCATAATTTTTACACCCAATATTACATTAGCCAGCCCTAGGTCATTCATATTGAATCTAGAGGATAACATATCCTTCGTAGATTTTATTATGGCATTATTATTTCCTAGGATTAGTAAATCATCAACATAAAGACAAACAATGGCATATCCAATATATGTATATCTTATATATACGCAATTATCTGATTCATTTATTTTGAATCCATTTGATAACATAGTTTCATCAAATTTCTCATGCCATTGTTTCAGAGCTTGTTTAAGGCCATAAAGTGATTTTACTAATTTGCACACCTTATTTTCATTTCTCAGGCTTAGAAACCCTTCTGGTTGCGGCAAATATATTTCTTCTTCTAGTTCACCATTCAAAAACGTAGTTTTCACATCCATTTGGTGTATTTCCAAATTCTATATAGATGCGATTGCAATAAGCATCCTAATTGATGTTATTCTGGTAACTGGAGAGTATGTATCAAAATGATCCAGATCTTCCTTCTGTCTGAATCCTTTTATTACAAGTCTTGCTTTATACTTGTCTATTGAGCCGTCAACCTTTAGTTTCTTCTTCAATATCCATTTATATCCTAGTGGTTTTGATCCTTTAGGGAGATCCACTAGTTCCCACGTATGGTTATGTAGAATGGATTCTATTTCACTATTGACGGCTTCTTTCCAATAAGGAGCATCGGGAGATGACATTGCTTGTTGTTAAGTTAGAGGTTCATTTTCTATCATATATGCATAGAAATCGGGTCCAAAGGTTTTCAAAGTCCTTTGACGTTTTCTCCTTCTGGGTTCCTCTACCTCAATTTCAACCTTCCTTTCATTCGAATTTTGATTAACATTATCCTCAGGAGTATCTGTATCCCCTGATCTCTTTTGAACTATAGTTTCAACAGATGTTTTAAGAGGATAAATGTGTTCAAAGAATCTAGCATTTCGAGATTCGATAATGGTGTTTTCATGAATGTCATCGATTTCAGATTTGTACACCAAAAATCGATATGCAGCACTATTATGAGCATATCCTATAAATATGCAATCTATAGTCTTTGGTCCAATTTTGACCTTTTTTGGTTTTGGTATTTCTACTTTGGCAAGACATCCCCACACTCTCAAGTATTTGTAGGATGGTGGTCTCCCTTTCCACAGTTCATGCGGTGATTTAGAAGTCTTCTTTTGAGGCACTTTATTAAGAATATGATTAGCAGAAAGTATAGCTTCTCCCCAAAGATTATCTGGTAAACCAGAACTTATGAGTACAGCGTTCATCATTTCTTTTAGTGTACGGTTTTTACGTTCTGCTATCCCATTTGATTGAGGGGAATATGGAGCCGTTGTCTGGTGTATAATTCCATGTTCGGCGTTGAACTCCTCAAAAGGAAACTCGTATTCTCCTCCTCTATCACTTCTTAGTGATTTTATCTTTTTATTAAGTTGATTTTCAACTTCTGCTTTGTATTGTTTAAATACGTCGAATGCCTCGTCCTTGCTTCTAAGGAGATATACATAGAAATATCTCGTACAGTCATCAATAAAGGTAATGAAATACCGTTTTCCACCTCTAGTTTGACACATTTTTAAGTCGCACACATCTGTGTGAATTAAGTCTAGAGGTTCCGTATTCCTTTCAACTTGATGAAAAGAAGTTCTAGGTAGTTTTGATTCGACACATGTTTCACATTTGTAATTGGAATCTATTGTAAACTTAGGTATAAATTCTAAGTTTATCATTTTTCGCGATGTATCATTGTTAACATGGCCTAATCTAGCTTGCCACATATTAAATGACTCAGCAATATAAATAGAAGGTTCCACTTTATTCATATCTTTTGGTACAATAGTCATTACATTCATTTTGAACAGACCATCACTTACATACCCTTTACCCACATATACACCGTTTTTAGACAATACAAAATTATCAGAAACAAAGACCAACTTGAATCCATTCTTGCTCAGTAGTGATCCCGAGACCAAGTTCTTCCGAATGTCTGGAACGTGGAGCACATCATTCAAAGTGAGTTCTTTTCCAGAAGTCATTTTGAGAACCACTTTTCCCTTGCCTTCAACCTTTGACGTAGAGGAGTTTCCCATAAATAGTTGCTCTTCCTGTGTCGCGGGTTTATAGTTGGAAAACATCCACTTGTTGGCGTAGATGTGTTTCGTGGCACCAGTGTCCACAAACCATTCTTTAGTGTTGCCAACTAAGTTGCATTCTGAGATCACTGCTGACAAATTCATTTCAGAGACATTTTCTGAAAGCTCTTCGAATTGCGTAACATTAACTTGGTCTTTCTTCTTGTTATGATTCTTTGGACCACGACACTCGCTTGCCTTATGTCCTTTTTTCCTGCAATTATGGCAGTTTCCCTTGAATTTCTTCGCCTTCTTTGCGTTGGGGTTGTTTTCCCTCTTTCTTTTGTTGTTCTTTTCATTTTCGACCACGTTCGCCTTTACCACAATGGTATTAGTTGCCTTCTTTTCAGATTTTTGATTGTCTTCTTCAATTCTGAGTCGAACTATCAAATCTTCCATTGTCATCTCTTTTCGTTTGTGCTTCAGATAATTCTCGAAGTCTTTCCATAACGGTGGCAATTTCTCTATCGCGGCAGCTACTTGAAATGAATCTCTTAAAGACATTCTTTCATCATGTATCTCATGTATAATGACCTGCAACTCTTGAATTTGGCTAATCACTGCCTTAGAGTGTAACGACCCTCAGTCCGGCCCGGCCTAAACCGAACTAGAATGAAGATTGTTTTGAGAACAGAACACATCAGAACACAAACAAGAGAACATTTCCATTGCTTATTACAACAATTACATCAGAGTACAAGAATATGAGTACATGAATAAATACTTTACAACTTGAAAATATAAAATCTGAGTTATTACATAATACATTGCAGCGGAAAGATAATAATACAAAATAATACAGCGGGAGACTAATATGCTCTGGACACAGCTTTAAGCTTCAACCCAGAATCCTGTTATAAATGAAAATCTGCAAAAACCAAAACTCCAACTGCCCGTGTGGAAAATAAGGGCACCCAGAGTTTAGGTTAAAACAATAAACTCCAGGTCAGTCATGGGACTGGTATGAGAACTCAAAAACCGTTATTAATATTTTATTTTAAAGTCGGGTAAATCTAGGGACCACGCCGCTAATGCGGAACGGGTTTCCTCCCAAGAATACCAGTGCATAAAACATCGCAATGCTTTTAGAAAAATGAAGCTATTATAAGACTCAGGTCCCATCACACAATGCAAGCGCAAACCGGAGGATAGAGTTTTACCTTATAATAGCCAAACATGCTTGGTACGCTAAAGTTCTCTTTTATACTATATAAGTGCATAGTGTAGAAATCAATTTCGAAAATAAATGTATAAATCATAGACGGCATAGTACCCCATCCTACTATGTCGCCATACTAGGCTATACAACTAAAATCGTTAAAGCTCGTATTGGAAAGTTGGATTTCCATCATGATGGCTCCTGATTCGAAAGATCTATCACGTAGTGCAATACTTCACGGCTTACCGTGATACACATACGCACCTTTGGGATATCAAGTAACCCGCGGCTTACGTCCCAGCGAGAGAAAACACCGCTTACTCTATCCCTCTGGGAATCGAGGGTATATACCCACTTCCCAGCTCATCCCGGTCGACCGAATCCATCCTAATATCGAAAGTATACTAACCTAACCATCAGTTCACCATCATACCGGGGTGTGAGGCTCGCGAAGTCACGTCATACCACAAGGCTCTGCTTTTCAACAAAAGCCTTGATCATTTTTATCTTAGCATGCCACATTGTCCATCATTGTCATATCGTTGATCAATCTACCAATATATATACCCTCTAAGCTCGTACGTCTTAGAGAAGGGTGTTGTGCAAGAGAATAAATTCTCTGCCACCAAACAGATATATATATTTAATAGAGTTCAACAAACACAACAAAAAGAATACAACGTCAGACATACAATCCATTTAAAACTTATGCTCTAGGTCTGAGCGAAAGTCAAATCCGGTAATCTATCCAAGTTCGTTTAGATTATTACAAATTATTCCATCGTCTTGGGTGTACAGCCCAATCAAGATATCAATAATCATCCGCACGACTCGAATATTTCACGGTCTTCAACCGTAGTCTTCGTCTTCTATCTTTAATCGTCGTATGGATTAATCGGAATGGGTTAAACCGGTCTTTCCGAATAATTCGCGCAATTTAATAACATGTGCTATAGGGAACACACAAAAAAACGCCTCATTCCAAATCAAGAATATTCTTTTGATTAAAAGATCTTTTCTCTAGGAAATTTTCCCCTTAATTTTATCAAAGATAAAATTCCTTTAAAACATATAGTTAAATAATCCTTTGGATATCGTTTCAAAAGATTTAATCTTTTCTCAACTTCATTAAGCCCTATCCATCTAGTCGGAATTTATGTCTTACCGAATAAATCATTTATTTCATTAGCCCAGTCCCAACCTATTTAACCCATGGAGTAAAACTGGTGGTACTCCATATCTAGACCCAATATGTTACGGTAAATTTAATTACTGTTTATCATTTAAATCTAATTAAAGATTTAACTAACGCATGGAGCAAAACTGGTGGTACTCCATTCTCGATCACTTATTGAATTTAGTAAATTCAATTTCTTTATTCCTCTTTAATTCTGATTAAAGGTTCGTTAAAACTCTATTTGGTATTAACCTTCCATAAATTATTATTTAATGATTTTTCAACTTTAAGAAATTAATCTTATCTTAATTGGGTTAAAGAACAAATGTTGCTTAAAACATTGTTCACGACAAACCCCAAAATCCAATTTCTTTAAATTTCAATTTAATGTATTAAATTGGAAACTTCGCTCTAGAAAATTTCATTAAATCTTTAATTAAAAGATTAATGAATGAAAAATCATAATTTCACTATTGATTTGGGTTTCAAGAACTAATGTCATTTAAAACATTATTCACAATCAACCCACCATCAATTTCCAAATAAATTTTCAATTTTGTTTAATAATTGAAAAATCTCTTCTTTAAATCTTTATTAAAAGATTTATTCTTTCTTAAGTAGGATTCAAGAACAGTGTTATTTAAGACACCATTCACGACAAACCCAGCATCTTATTTAATATTAAATATAAAACTTTGAATAAAATATATCGACCTATATTCAATATTAAATTCTAAACCAACATATTTTAGCGTTCCTAACTTTAATAAAAGAATAACTTTTATTAACAAACATTATATAGCGTTTCTAATCTTTAATAAAAGAATAACTTTCATTAACAAACAATATTTAGCGTTCTAATCTTTAATAAAAGAATAACTTTTATTAACAAACATTATTTAGCGTTCTAATCTTTAATAAAAGAATAACTTTTATTAACAAACATTATTTAGCGTTCTAATCTTTAATAAAAGGATAACTTTTATTAACAAACATTATTTAGCGTTCTAATCTTTAATAAAAGAATAACTTTTATTAACAAACATTATTTAGCGTTCTAATCTTTAATAAAAGAATAACTTTCATTAACAAACATTATTTAGCGTTCTAATCTTTAATAAAAGAATAACTTTTATTAACAAACATTATTTAGCGTTCTAATCTTTAATAAAAGAATAACTTTTATTAACAAACATTATTTAGCGTTCTAATCTTTAATAAAAGGATAACTTTTATTAACAAACATTATTTAGCGTTCTAATCTTTAATAAAAGGATAACTTTTATTAACAAACATTATTTAGCGTTCTAATCTTTAATAAAAGGATAACTTTTCAAAATGCAAGCTTTCAAAATAAATTAATCATTTATTGTTTCATTTATTCTTTTAATGTTCAATTTAATATTACAATAAAATGTCATTTTTGAAATTTTAAACTTTATGTATTAATTTAATCATTAATACAACATTTATTATTACAATATTATATTTTCAAAATGTATAACTTTTGAATTTCAATTTATATATGTTAATTAAGTATTGATTATTGCATTAACCTCTCACATTAGATATATATTGTTGCGGTTGCTGGATGTGCCGGGCGGGTCCGGGCAGTCTTATACCACAACTCAATCTAACCTCGGGTTAAGCAATACTCATTTTATTATAATAATTATTAAAAATTCCAAACGTTACATTTCAAATTTCAAATCTTAAATCTTCATTCCTTTATTGTATAATAAATATAATTCATGGAAATATCCATTCACGTATAAAAAGCGCAATTTAACTAATCGGTTTAGTGTACATCAAATTATATTAAAACGCATTAAAATTACATTTAATTCTTTAATTGTAAATTCTTTTGAAAACTTTTGAAATTCCCACCTTGGAATGAGACTCACATCAAATACCATTAAATAATGGATTTTAAATCATACATGTAATCAACAATAACATTCATCACATAATAACATTCATATAATGTCCACATCACATTTAAACAACATTTAAGGAATAATTTATTAACTGTGCACTTGGGCGATGTGTGAAAATATCAGCCCAATCAACACATATGAGACAGGTAACTCATATATGGCAGTGTAGCAAATTCCAATTATCATAATGAATTATCATAAATTAGTTAATTACAGAATTTCAATTCAACATTGAATCAATACACAAAAATCAGGCATTCCATAGCAACAATTTACGACCAAACATGCATATCACAGAATTAATTCTCAGACATTCATCACAGACATTTAAAATATATTTATTTCAGAAAATAAATAATTACTGAAAATAAAAATTGAGTGAGAAAAGAGTTCTCACCGAGATTTGACTTTATCGGGTCCAATTGGGTGGTTTTGGACCCAATTTTGGCCCAAAATTCAACATCCTCAGAATTTAGCGAAATTGGTGTCTATGCATTGCTAAAAATATACCGATCATGGCAAACCCTGTTTTGAGTCATTTCGAGTTCGTTACAAAAAGTTATGATTTACTGAAGTTTGGATAATTTTAAATAATTATTTATATTCATGAAAATACCTAAAAATTTGACTGTCTTCAAATTGGACGAAATTAGTGTCCACGCGAAGCTCTCGTCACCACGATCGCGGCGAACCTGAAATCGTCGAATTTCGACTTAGTATGCAAAAGTTATGCGCGTTCGAACATTGGATATTAGATTAATTAATTAATCAAATAATCAACCTTTTCTCTCTCTTCATTTTCTGGTCAAACCAGTGCTTTTAGAACTTTGACCGGACTTTCCCGCCACACCGTTGACCTGCACCGCCGCCGCCACCCACCATCGGAACCGCCTCGACGAGGCGAAGCTTCGCCGGAAGTGGGCCCCCCCCAGGTCGCCGCCGACGGCCGGAAATCGCCGATTTCCGTTCGTCAGGTTGCGGGCCCCACAGGCCACATCCTTGCTCCGTTCTACCTGAAATTTTTACAGCACCTTCCTCTCGCGCATACGAACAACTTTCCTGTTGGTGACTTCGTCCAGTTCTTCTCTGATTTGCGGGAAAAAATTCATTTGTGTTTGCTGCTCCGTTTTATCAGTTTTGCCGTTGATCTGAGATTCCGGCGAATCCGTGCGACATTAGACGCTGAATTTTTCGTGGAAGGTAGATAATAAGATGATGATCAATACCCAGAAGGGGTTTGATTTATTTTGCTTTGGTTTGGGAGAAATAAAATTTTCAGTTTGAGGGTTCTTTTTGCAAAGAAGATTTTAGGTGGAGAAGCCATTGAAATTGAAATGAGGAAGAAGGTGGTTATGGTTTGTTTCTCTAGGTTATGGCTGAAATAAGATAATATATAGGCTGGTGTAATTGGGTTTTAAAACCCTTGTTTATTTTCACTTATTGGATAATAGGCCCATGTTCATTTTTTTAATTCAATTTCTTGCATTTTTGACCGTTTAAAAATTACTACGCTCACATACTAATTTCGAAATTAATGAAAATTTAAACATAAATAATATTTGACATTACAAACCCAACAAAACTGGTTTCGTTAAATTTCGAGTCCATATGAATATTTGGTGAATTTTTTATTTATTAAAATTGACCGTTTCTAGAAAAAAAATCAATAACTGCCACAAAATGACTCCAAAAATTATGAAATTTGGAATTTAACTATATTTAAATATTCCTGATCCATGGAAACTGGTTTCGCCGGATTCGGAGGCTGTTTGCAAAATTTCCATTTTTGGCGCATATATTTTAATATTAAAAATACATAAAATAATGAAAATTTTCCGAAACTCAAAATATCTCGATGGTTATACTTTTTCTTTATATAAACGTCATTCTGGACTCAATGGAAGTAGTTTCGAGTCCAAATTCAGTCATATGCAAAAAGTAACGTTTTGGGCCTTTAAATAATATTATATTATTAAATTCTACAACGTTTTTCTAAAAACTTGAATTTTTCATAACTTACAAAATAAAAACTGAAATTTTAATTTCTAAAATTCTTTGGATAAATGTTTTCAATACGGTCCCAATGTGTCCAGTTTTATCCAATTCCAATTTAATATTGATTTTATATGATTTTCCAAAGCTCAAAGTTGAAAACTGAAATTACCGCGCTATTTAAAGTTCAGTATAGAATTATTATAATTTATAATTTGCAACGTCGTATTAAATAGATTTTAATCGTTATTATTTAAAATATATCATTTTAAATATCAAAATCCATTAAAATAACCAAAAATAATATATTCTTTTTGTTCCAAAAATCCGGGTTGTTACAATCTCCCCCACTTAAAATCTTTTCGTCCTCGAGAAGGAATAGAGTTAAAAATTATTTTATAAATCAACTCAACTTCCAATAATTTTAATATGGCTTAAGTTCATCAAATTTTCAACTTATAATAATTTATTAATTTTCCTAAAATTTGGCTAACACCCTAAATTCTAGAAAAATTTCGCCAGAGTCTCCTTTGTACGGAGAGTATTGGAAAAACGCAAACTGCCTCATAGGGCTCTCATCACCCCAAAAAGAAAAAGAAAACAGAAGGGGGGGAAGAAGAAAGAGAATGTCAAGCGGCTAGCCAATCGGCTCATAAAATCAAAACCCACAAAAATAAAGTAAATATGTACCTATTTGTCGGGCATACAATTTTATTCCTCTGCTCTAGCCTTGCCATGACCTGTTCAACGCATATGTATATATTTGCATGCAATTTCAATATTTTATTGGTTCAATCGACAAGCAATCAGCACAACCAGCAATCAATTAGTGGATTAATTTTTCAAATGCGTAACTTTCATATATATATATATATTCAAAAATCATGTTTTTGATGCCATGTCACACAATAGCTAGGTTTTGGTTCTCATACCAGTCAATGTGGAAATATATAGAAATCCCACTTTCGAAACACGAACATGAACTAATGATGCTGACATGTCAATCACTAGTGTCATCAGGGTCATCTCCGGGCTACTAGAGTGTGATTCTATATCTACCCAGTATATTGAGATTTCAAATACACGTTGATCAGACGCATATGAAAAACCTACTAATACCTGATAGTCCAAAATATAATAATCAATTACGTATAGTAAGTTATAGATTTTCAAAACTAATTTTGGTTTTAAGAAAATGGCACTCTTTAGACTCATCCTAGGATACTGCTGATCCCATCTCTAACGAGTCATTCTTATAGGATATTACTAATCCTATCTCCGATGAATTCTTTTGTTTGGTTCTAATATGTTTTGTTCTCGAGCTTTGTAAAACCAAAGCTCTGATACCAACTGTAACGACCCCCAGTCCGGCCCGGCCTAAACCGAACTAGAATGAAGATTGTTTTGAGAACAGAACACATCAGAACACAAACAAGAGAACATTTCCATTGCTTATTACAACAATTACATCAGAGTACAAGAATATGAGTACATGAATAAATACTTTACAACTTGAAAATATAAAATCTGAGTTATTACATAATACATTGCAGCGGAAAGATAATAATACAAAATAATACAACGGGAGACTAATATGCTCTGGACACAGCTTTAAGCTTCAACCCAGAATCCTGTTATAAATGAAAATCTGCAAAAACCAAAACTCCAACTGCCCGTGTGGAAAATAAGGGCACCCAGAGTTTAGGTTAAAACAATAAACTCCAGGTCAGTCATGGGACTGGTATGAGAACTCAAAAACCGTTATTAATATTTTATTTTAAAGTCGGGTAAATCTAGGGACCACGCCGCTAATGCGGAACGGGTTTCCTCCCAAGAATACCAGTGCATAAAACATCGCAATGCTTTTAGAAAAATGAAGCTATTATAAGACTCAGGTCCCATCACACAATGCAAGCGCAAACCGGAGGATAGAGTTTTACCTTATAATAGCCAAACATGCTTGGTACGCTAAAGTTCTCTTTTATACTATATAAGTGCATAGTGTAGAAATCAATTTCGAAAATAAATGTATAAATCATAGACGGCATAGTACCCCATCCTACTATGTCGCCATACTAGGCTATACAACTAAAATCGTTAAAGCTCGTATTGGAAAGTTGGATTTCCATCATGATGGCTCCTGATTCGAAAGATCTATCACGTAGTGCAATACTTCACGGCTTACCGTGATACACATACGCACCTTTGGGATATCAAGTAACCCGCGGCTTACGTCCCAGCGAGAGAAAACACCGCTTACTCTATCCCTCTGGGAATCGAGGGTATATACCCACTTCCCAGCTCATCCCGGTCGACCGAATCCATCCTAATATCGAAAGTATACTAACCTAACCATCAGTTCACCATCATACCGGGGTGTGAGGCTCGCGAAGTCACGTCATACCACAAGGCTCTGCTTTTCAACAAAAGCCTTGATCATTTTTATCTTAGCATGCCACATTGTCCATCATTGTCATATCGTTGATCAATCTACCAATATATATACCCTCTAAGCTCGTACGTCTTAGAGAAGGGTGTTGTGCAAGAGAATAAATTCTCTGCCACCAAACAGATATATATATTTAATAGAGTTCAACAAACACAACAAAAAGAATACAACGTCAGACATACAATCCATTTAAAACTTATGCTCTAGGTCTGAGCGAAAGTCAAATCCGGTAATCTATCCCAGTTCGTTTAGATGATTACAAATTATTCCATCGTCTTGGGTGTACAGCCCAATCAAGATATCAATAATCATCCGCACGACTCGAATATTTCACGGTCTTCAACCGTAGTCTTCGTCTTCTATCTTTAATCGTCGTATGGATTAATCGGAATGGGTTAAACCGGTCTTTCCGAATAATTCGCGCAATTTAATAACATGTGCTATAGGGAACACACAAAAAAACGCCTCATTCCAAATCAAGAATATTCTTTTGATTAAAAGATCTTTTCTCTAGGAAATTTTCCCCTTAATTTTATCAAAGATAAAATTCCTTTAAAACATATAGTTAAATAATCCTTTGGATATCGTTTCAAAAGATTTAATCTTTTCTCAACTTCATTAAGCCCTATCCATCTAGTCGGAATTTACGTCTTACCGAATAAATCATTTATTTCATTAGCCCAGTCCCAACCTATTTAACCCATGGAGTAAAACTGGTGGTACTCCATATCTAGACCCAATATGTTACGGTAAATTTAATTACTGTTTATCATTTAAATCTAATTAAAGATTTAACTAACGCATGGAGCAAAACTGGTGGTACTCCATTCTCGATCACTTATTGAATTTAGTAAATTCAATTTCTTTATTCCTCTTTAATTCTGATTAAAGGTTCGTTAAAACTCTATTTGGTATTAACCTTCCATAAATTATTATTTAATGATTTTTCAACTTTAAGAAATTAATCTTATCTTAATTGGGTTAAAGAACAAATGTTGCTTAAAACATTGTTCACGACAAACCCCAAAATCCAATTTCTTTAAATTTCAATTTAATGTATTAAATTGGAAACTTCGCTCTAGAAAATTTCATTAAATCTTTAATTAAAAGATTAATGAATGAAAAATCATAATTTCACTATTGATTTGGGTTTCAAGAACTAATGTCATTTAAAACATTATTCACAATCAACCCACCATCAATTTCCAAATAAATTTTCAATTTTGTTTAATAATTGAAAAATCTCTTCTTTAAATCTTTATTAAAAGATTTATTCTTTCTTAAGTAGGATTCAAGAACAGTGTTATTTAAGACACCATTCACGACAAACCCAGCATCTTATTTAATATTAAATATAAAACTTTGAATAAAATATATCGACCTATATTCAATATTAAATTCTAAACCAACATATTTTAGCGTTCCTAACTTTAATAAAAGAATAACTTTTATTAACAAACATTATATAGCGTTTCTAATCTTTAATAAAAGAATAACTTTCATTAACAAACAATATTTAGCGTTCTAATCTTTAATAAAAGAATAACTTTTATTAACAAACATTATTTAGCGTTCTAATCTTTAATAAAAGAATAACTTTTATTAACAAACATTATTTAGCGTTCTAATCTTTAATAAAAGGATAACTTTTATTAACAAACATTATTTAGCGTTCTAATCTTTAATAAAAGAATAACTTTTATTAACAAACATTATTTAGCGTTCTAATCTTTAATAAAAGAATAACTTTCATTAACAAACATTATTTAGCGTTCTAATCTTTAATAAAAGAATAACTTTTATTAACAAACATTATTTAGCGTTCTAATCTTTAATAAAAGAATAACTTTTATTAACAAACATTATTTAGCGTTCTAATCTTTAATAAAAGGATAACTTTTATTAACAAACATTATTTAGCGTTCTAATCTTTAATAAAAGGATAACTTTTATTAACAAACATTATTTAGCGTTCTAATCTTTAATAAAAGGATAACTTTTCAAAATGCAAGCTTTCAAAATAAATTAATCATTTATTGTTTCATTTATTCTTTTAATGTTCAATTTAATATTACAATAAAATGTCATTTTTGAAATTTTAAACTTTATGTATTAATTTAATCATTAATACAACATTTATTATTACAATATTATATTTTCAAAATGTATAACTTTTGAATTTCAATTTATATATGTTAATTAAGTATTGATTATTGCATTAACCTCTCACATTAGATATATATTGTTGCGGTTGCTGGATGTGCCGGGCGGGTCCGGACAGTCTTATACCACAACTCAATCTAACCTCGGGTTAAGCAATACTCATTTTATTATAATAATTATTAAAAATTCCAAACGTTACATTTCAAATTTCAAATCTTAAATCTTCATTCCTTTATTGTATAATAAATATAATTCATGGAAATATCCATTCACGTATAAAAAGCGCAATTTAACTAATCGGTTTAGTGTACATCAAATTATATTAAAACGCATTAAAATTACATTTAATTCTTTAATTGTAAATTCTTTTGAAAACTTTTGAAATTCCCACCTTGGAATGAGACTCACATCAAATACCATTAAATAATGGATTTTAAATCATACATGTAATCAACAATAACATTCATCACATAATAACATTCATATAATGTCCACATCACATTTAAACAACATTTAAGGAATAATTTATTAACTGTGCACTTGGGCGATGTGTGAAAATATCAGCCCAATCAACACATATGAGACAGGTAACTCATATATGGCAGTGTAGCAAATTCCAATTATCATAATGAATTATCATAAATTAGTTAATTACAGAATTTCAATTCAACATTGAATCAATACACAAAAATCAGGCATTCCATAGCAACAATTTACGACCAAACATGCATATCACAGAATTAATTCTCAGACATTCATCACAGACATTTAAAATATATTTATTTCAGAAAATAAATAATTACTGAAAATAAAAATTGAGTGAGAAAAGAGTTCTCACCGAGATTTGACTTTATCGGGTCCAATTGGGTGGTTTTGGACCCAATTTTGGCCCAAAATTCAACATCATCAGAATTTAGCGAAATTGGTGTCTATGCATTGCTAAAAATATACCGATCATGGCAAACCCTGTTTTGAGTCATTTCGAGTTCGTTACAAAAAGTTATGATTTACTGAAGTTTGGATAATTTTAAATAATTATTTATATTCATGAAAATACCTAAAAATTTGACTGTCTTCAAATTGGACGAAATTAGTGTCCACGCGAAGCTCTCGTCACCACGATCGCGGCGAACCTGAAATCGTCGAATTTCGACTTAGTATGCAAAAGTTATGCGCGTTCGAACATTGGATATTAGATTAATTAATTAATCAAATAATCAACCTTTTCTCTCTCTTCATTTTCTGGTCAAACCAGTGCTTTTAGAACTTTGACCGGACTTTCCCGCCACACCGTTGACCTGCACCGCCGCCGCCACCCACCATCGGAACCGCCTCGACGAGGCGAAGCTTCGCCGGAAGTGGGCCCCCCCCAGGCCGCCGCCGACGGCCGGAAATCGCCGATTTCCGTTCGTCAGGTTGCGGGCCCCACAGGCCACATCCTTGCTCCGTTCTACCTGAAATTTTTACAGCACCTTCCTCTCGCGCATACGAACAACTTTCCTGTTGGTGACTTCGTCCAGTTCTTCTCTGATTTGCGGGAAAAAATTCATTTGTGTTTGCTGCTCCGTTTTATCAGTTTTGCCGTTGATCTGAGATTCCGGCGAATCCGTGCGACATTAGACGCTGAATTTTTCGTGGAAGGTAGATAATAAGATGATGATCAATACCCAGAAGGGGTTTGATTTATTTTGCTTTGGTTTGGGAGAAATAAAATTTTCAGTTTGAGGGTTCTTTTTGCAAAGAAGATTTTAGGTGGAGAAGCCATTGAAATTGAAATGAGGAAGAAGGTGGTTATGGTTTGTTTCTCTAGGTTATGGCTGAAATAAGATAATATATAGGCTGGTGTAATTGGGTTTTAAAACCCTTGTTTATTTTCACTTATTGGATAATAGGCCCATGTTCATTTTTTTAATTCAATTTCTTGCATTTTTGACCGTTTAAAAATTACTACGCTCACATACTAATTTCGAAATTAATGAAAATTTAAACATAAATAATATTTGACATTACAAACCCAACAAAACTGGTTTCGTTAAATTTCGAGTCCATATGAATATTTGGTGAATTTTTTATTTATTAAAATTGACCGTTTCTAGAAAAAAAATCAATAACTGCCACAAAATGACTCCAAAAATTATGAAATTTGGAATTTAACTATATTTAAATATTCCTGATCCATGGAAACTGGTTTCGCCGGATTCGGAGGCTGTTTGCAAAATTTCCATTTTTGGCGCATATATTTTAATATTAAAAATACATAAAATAATGAAAATTTTCCGAAACTCAAAATATCTCGATGGTTATACTTTTTCTTTATGTAAACGTCATTCTGGACTCAATGGAAGTAGTTTCGAGTCCAAATTCAGTCATATGCAAAAAGTAACGTTTTGGGCCTTTAAATAATATTATATTATTAAATTCTACAACGTTTTTCTAAAAACTTGAATTTTTCATAACTTACAAAATAAAAACTGAAATTTTAATTTCTAAAATTCTTTGGATAAATGTTTTCAATACGGTCCCAATGTGTCCAGTTTTATCCAATTCCAATTTAATATTGATTTTATATGATTTTCCAAAGCTCAAAGTTGAAAACTGAAATTACCGCGCTATTTAAAGTTCAGTATAGAATTATTATAATTTATAATTTGCAACGTCGTATTAAATAGATTTTAATCGTTATTATTTAAAATATATCATTTTAAATATCAAAATCCATTAAAATAACCAAAAATAATATATTCTTTTTGTTCCAAAAATCCGGGTTGTTACATAGAGTCTATCATTTTAAAGTCCAGAAATTTACCGACGATGAATTTCTTCATGCCAGCATCTTCCATCTTGTACTTTTTGTCAAGAGACATCCAGAGTTCCTTCGATGTCTTCATTGTACAATACACATTGTACAGACTGTTATCCAGCCCGTTCAATATGTAATTTTTACATATGAAGTCGGAACTTTTCCAAGCAGTGAGTGCCCCGACCTTTGTAGCGTCAGGCTCCAATTCATCGACTTTAGGAGGATCCTCTGTAAGGAAATTTGCCAATCCTAAAGTGGTCAGGTAGAACAACATTTTCTGCTGCCATCTTTTGAAGTCAACACCAGTGAATTTTTCTGGCCGTTCTCCATGCGAGAAAGTGACAGTAGGAGGAACCAAAGGTCCTGTTGGTGGCGCGGCCACAGCAGTTTTAGTTGCCGAAACTTTGCTTTCATTCGCCATTAGGTGAAAGCAAAAGAAGCTACTTAGAAAAACAAGAAATATTGCTTTAAGATTGTTGTTCTAAGTAAATTGGAAGCAACAAAGCAAACAGCAATTAATGTTCGAGTAATTGCAAACCAGTACAGTAGTATATGGTAGGAGAAGAAGAAGGTAGGTAGTACCGTTTGATTACAGTCCGCCTGCGTGTAGTTTGTCCGAGTCCAGTAGTTGATATTGTTCCCTTAAAGCAATATTTCTCTCCCACTGACGCAGAGGAGATGATCAACAATTCGCTTCCCAAGGTTAAACGGACCTTACTCTGCGATGTTGCGCTACAATCGCAGAGGGACAACGAACGTAAGGTATTTATTTATTTGCAGAACAGAGCAATGTAGGACGGAGGACAAGAGGAGAGAAGAGCAAAAAATCAGTGGTTTTGATTTGATTTTCGCAGGCCTTTATATAAGTAGCGAAGAGGCATCCTTTTAGGAATAGGCACTCCTGTTTGAATTGCAACGGCTATGACTGTTGGAAAGGTTGCGACCCTTTACCAACAGATACCTCCGTTGCCGTTTGCGTGGCCGAATTCAAAAAACAACCGTTTTGCTGTACAGCGAGCCCATCCATATTCGGAGGCCCAATCGATCACGAGACCCCAAGGCCCAAGGCCCATATCTTTGACCATTTTAATTTAATATGAAATATATGCATGCTTTGTTCATGCCATTGCCTCTCTCTTCCATCTTCTCTTTCTTTTGTAATAACATATCATGCCTTAATATGAGTAGTGGCGTAGGTGCTAGTTTTTCCCCGATGTGGGACTAAATGATTTTGCCAAAGTTTGCCTTAACTATTTATTCATTCTTCCAACAATAGTTTCACATTCATTTTTTTTTCCTGTCTATTATGCTACAATTTTTCTTGGCATTCATTTTTGAATACCATATCGATCTAACCAACTATAGAGTGCAATGGACAATATGCATTAAATGAATGGGTGAGTTACTCATCACCTTATTTGTTAGTTAATCCATTAAATATGTAGTATATGTTCTTACTTTTGCTGCTCTTAATAAGCTGATCATGTATCTCTATTTAGCTGGATAAAAATACAATATGCAAAGATAAATCCAGTCAATTGAATCCATATGCAACATATAATTTATTTCAAATTATAAGTAAAGTTATGAAGCCTGAATTGGAATTAAAATGTATGTGATATCTGTGGAATATGGTAATTATGTTCATATTATAATCCAAATGTTTTCTTGGCTATTTAGTCCTCTGCCAACTCATTAGCAATTATTGAATTATTCCATAACACCATGTATGTGTATCTATTAATTCAGATATTAGTGGTATTAAAGGTACAATTGTTATTAATGTTGGTACCGTATATGTGATGAGCTGGGTGGTACACAATTCATGTATCTGAAAGTTACTTTCTTAATTATATGTGGAAGTGTGATAATTTGTATGTTTCATTTTAGTAAATGTCAGTTAAGATGAATTGAAGTCTCGGTCCGCTAAATCCCATTCAAGCCTCATTTATGTTTCCTCAACGAAGCTTGTTTAAACTTATTTAAACGTCATCATTTCAAGCATCATTTCAGCAACAATTTTCTCAAGTGCTTACTCATTCACACCATTTGTTCAAGCATTCAATTAAAACAGAAACATCTTTAATATCATTTAACATCAATTAATGTAGATGCCGATGTAGAGTTAACTTGCATTGTTTTTTCAGGGGATTTTGAATGCAGAAGGCTCACGTAGTTGGCTTTTGTATTTATTTCTCGCAGTTTGTTTGGGCACCAATTGCTTTTGTATCCACTTTCAA
The DNA here is from genome assembly GCA_030737875.1 of Allium sativum. Lineage (NCBI taxonomy): Eukaryota > Viridiplantae > Streptophyta > Magnoliopsida > Asparagales > Amaryllidaceae > Allium > Allium sativum. The sequence goes on from CM060919.1 coordinate 71,292,311, forward strand.
ATTTTTAGCATAGAAAATTACAAGTGTTGGCATTTCAATTTTTTAGGAAGCTATTCGAATTTTGGAACCAAATTATTAGAGATATATTATTTTGGTGCATGCGAAATGTATTTTGTTTAGATTTCTTCTTGATTCATATAAAATAAATTGCATAAGCTCAGTGAGTTTGACTACAAATATATTGAACGAAACAAAATCATCTAGTGCCCTATTTTGTTCAACTTATTTTACAATTTCCAAATGATAATAACATACCCTTAGTTATTTTACAAATTTCAGCTATACATTACTGACCAAAATTTACTACTGCTTATTTTATGAATGCTTTTCTAAATTGCTTTCAACTATTCATAAAATATTCTGAAAACTTTCATCCACTCTAAAACCAGTTTCATTAAATAAATCTCAATACCCGATGAAACAAATGTATAGTTTCAACATTGTGAAAATTTACTGATGAACACTTGAATGAATGCCATTAAAACAGTTTATTTTGTTGTGTTATCCTGAATCATGATAGGCACATCAAACATGATTGAAGTATTGAAATTATTACATGTTCAACAATTAAAGAAGAGGTTACCAAATTAGTGGAGATGCATTAGTGAAAGCATCAAGAAAAATTTTTGTAGGTCATAATCTTGTGATCGGCGAGTTATCGTTTGAGAAAAGACAAAGATTTAAAGAGAACTAGAAAGTAAATTCACAGGTGAAGGAAATAGGAGGTTACAGAATTTGCATAGGCCATAACTTATTTCATTTGGATCATGAATATGCAAGCTAAGTTAGATGATCCAGGTTGAGATGTGTTTTAAATTGAAAATATTTCTTATATTGTTTTTAGTAATTTAAATATATTATGGCACATAGCTTCCTCTCCTTCTAGAAGTATGCAATGACAGCAATGCAGATGAACTGATGACAACTTATAGGAAGGTCAGTGAAATATAATTATACTATGGGGTAAAAAAATTTAGATATCTTTAATAATTTCATCCATGTCTAATATGGAAGAGAGACATAGAACATGAGCTAGTGAACATAAGTGGTCAGAAGATGTGTAGTTCCTAATCTGCTCCTTAAGATAGAATATTATCTTAATTATCCATGACTTAATCAAGGACTAAAATAGGAAAAAAAAGAATATCCAATTATCCTAGTGAGTTGCTTCATTACAACTTTCGGTAAACCTTTGATAGAGTATATTCCTAGTGAGTTGCAGCACTATCACAATGATATCTTCATGCTATCACTATATTTCTTTTTTTTTCCTTAACTTGACCAAGAATCACTTGTTCAGTCACAAGAAGCTGCCATGTAAAATTATATCTTATATGGATAATTATATCTTATATGTAAATTATCTTATATGAGGAATTATTCGAACTTTTCCCATATTAACTCAAAGATGCATCCTTAGTTTGAAGGCCTAGATTGAGATAAACTGTATAACATGGAAGCTCTCTTTATAGTAGAGATCAAAGATGAGTTGAATGCTCAAAATTTATTTGCTAATAAAATCATGAATTTCTCATGACTTCATTTTCGTCATCTTCGTAAGCTAGTTGGGTATGTATGTTAGACTTATTTTGGTGTAAATATGGCGTTATCTGGTTTTAGTATGGCTATGGATGATATGTGTTTGTATTTGGGATAATGTTAGCACCAGCTGAATAGTATTGTTCATAATTCAGCTTGGTATGTTAATCGATAAAGGATTATGGATGTTGTGGGTTTTTTGTATGTGATTATTAATGTTTTTTTTGGTTCTAAATTAATATTGTTGGCTAATTTATCTTTGTTTTTTTAATATGCTATTTCGGTGTTCACAGTTGAATGATGTTAGTTCGATATATATATATATATATATATATATATATATATATATATATATAATATGCAGATCACAAGGGGAATAGCGGCGGATTACCAACAAAGAAGGGAGGTTAAATTTACCCACAATTTAATTTCCATCGCTAATCCTTTGCTGAATTGTAAGGGTTTTCCGACAAAATACTGAAATAGTTTTTTTGGCCAAAACTTTTTATCGTCAATCCCTTAGCAATTAGTAAGGGTTAACCAACTTCTTTTGTAAATAATATTTTATTACAAATTATTTATCCATGGGTAAATAGACGGTATATAAATTAAAATTAAATTAATAAATAAAATTTTATTTTTATTATATAATTAGTAAAGTGATGGAAAATTGTCTGAAAACTCATGCTAAATTCCGTTGCAAAAATCTGACACAATTACCGTCATGCTTTGTACCAATCAAAGGGTTATGCAGGAAATCCGTCGCTAAGGCCAATATAGTGACGGACTAGAAGCGGATTTTGTCGTTGCTATATGCGGTTTTTCTTGTAGTGTCTGGATCCTGAGTTCTAACTTCTCACTTGGACTTCCTTTGCATCTCGGGTTTTGGTCGCATTGAAGTTGGTCTTCAGAATAGTCGTCGTGCAGCAGAAGTAGTTGGTTCGGTTCGGTTCGGCTCAAAAGTCCTCTGGATCGATCATTTGGTTTGGTTCGGTGTATGGGCTCTAAGTTACTCCCTTTGGTTTGGTTTGGTCCTCCACGTCACACCGGTTCGGTTCGGTTCAGTGTTCATAGCCTTGGTCCGGTTCGGTTTGTCGTCTCTTGTTCTCCAACTCTTGGTTTGGTCCTCCAATCAGATCCCCATGCCCCATCCCAATTCGATCCGACCCGGGCCTTCCTTACTGCCCTTACATTCCCTTGTGCCAAGTTCTGGTCTGGTTTGTATTCCCATGTCCAGTTCACCGATCCGATTGGAGCTTATAATCCTTTCCGATCCGAAGCCCTGCACATTTTCCAGCGAGCATATATCGTCCATTTTCGCCATACAACGGCGTTTTCAACTATTCTAACTTTCCTATAAGATTACTTAACATTCCAAACAGTAATAACATCAAATAGAATCAACCATAAACATCCAAACATCAATCATATGAGTTATTTTGGATCAAACATACCCAAATCTATGGTTTTCCCCTTAATCTCCTTAATCATGATTTAAGCATACAATTAGCAAAACATATCCAAATTAACCCAAAAAAATTTCAGAGCCCTAAAATAATATTTTAGAATTTTACAAATTTTTTCCAGATTTTTCTAAGCCGTAATTTCGCTAATTATCACTAGTCATCCCTAATTAGCCGTAATTAGTGAAAAACAATGCAAATCACTCACCTTAGCCACAAATAAAACTTTAGATCTGAAACTCTGTTATTTTGGGGCGTTTTCCTACGCAACACAGCAACTCCAACTTTAATTTGGTGTTGATATGCCTTGATTTGATGTAGATCTTCTTAATTGGTGATTAGAAGGTGATTTGGGATGACTTTAAAAGGTGGAGGTCATTGTTAGGATTAGGGAAATGTTTTAGGCGGCTGAGAAAATGAAATAAAATCGTTTCCTAACTAATTTCAGCCTCCCCATAACCTAATCCCGAAATGGGTTATGGGCCTAGCTGTTAATCACCCAAATTAGGCCCGGTTAAGCTGTTTTTCACCTTCCAAACCTTATTTCAGCCATATCTCCCGAATGGTAAGTCCGTTTGATCAATATGACCACTCTACGGAAGGTAAACCATCATCCGAATCCAACAGAAGTGGTTTTAGGTCAAAACTCCTTACCAATCAAAAGTTATAGGCGAAACAAGATTCGCGGGCAAAACGGTCATTTAAAGATCGGTAAAAATCGTGAACATGGAAAATGACCCCAATAGTCATTCCCTAAAGTTACACGGCCATACGACCTCATATGGAAAAGAAATAAATATTCTACGATCCTTTGATATGTAGAATGCGGGTCGTTACACTCTTCCCCTTTAAGAAATTTCACCCCCGAAATTCCTTAACCAAAAACATACAAAGGTGTTCCGCATGCCTATCAGTCATTCACAAACAATCAAACATACACAACAAGCCTACCCTTGCATGTGGTTTACAAACGAGAGAAGAAACTACCACTATTAAAATCTTACCACGCAAAGAGTTCTGGATGCGATTCCCTTATGCTCTCCTCTGTTTTCCAAGTACAGTCACTCTCGTTCTCTCCCCACTGAACCTTGACCAGTTTCACCGCCTTCCTTTGAAGTTTCTTCGTATTGCTCTCGATAATACGTATCGGCTTGCGGTTCCTACCGCCTTGGGTTCTACTTCGATGTCATCCAGCTGATCCAGTGAAATAGTCATATCGGGGTCGTGCACGAACTTCCTTAACTGGGAAACATGAAACAAGTTATGAACTCCCGCCGTCTTGTCTGGTAACTCAACTTTATATGTCAAATTCCCAACTTGCTCGAAAATTGGGAATGGACCAACAAATCTTGGTGCTAACTTGCCTCTCCTACCAAATCGAATCACGCTCTTTAACGGAGAAATCTTGACAAGTACCAAGTCGCCAATGGAGAATTTTACATCTCTTCTCCTCTTATCAGCATAACTCTTCTGCCTATCTTGATCAGCCTTCATTGGCTGTTGGATGACCTGATCTTGTCTGAAGTTTCTCTTATCACATCTGGCCCAAGCACAAACTTCTCACCAGTTTCTAACCAACATGATGGTGAGTTGCACGGTCTTCCGTACAAATCTTCAAATGGAGCCGTACTAATACTGGATTGATAACTATTATTATATGTGAATTCCACTAGATGCAAATGGTCATCCCATGACCCTCTAAAATCTAGTATGCAAACTCTCAAGAGATCTTCTAATACTCGATTTACCCTCTCTGCCTGACCGTCAGTTTGAGGATGCTACACGGTACTGAGATGTAATTTTGATCCTAAAGCCTCTTTTAAGCTCTTCCAAAATCCACTAGTGAACAACAGATCTCGACCACTTACAATGCCTTTGGGTACTCCATGAAATCTCACTACCCACTTCATATACAGTTCTGCTAACTTAGCTGTTATTCTATTCGACTTAACGGTTATAAACCTTGCACTCGTGGTCAATCAGTCCACAATCACCCAAATGCTATCATGGCCTGATCTAGTCCTTGGTAACCCATCGATGAAATCCATTGAGACTTGTTCCCATTTTCATTTTGGAATTTCTAATGGTTGCAACAAACCACTAGGTTTCTTTTGCTCAGCTTTAACTAGCTGGCAGTTCATGCATTTGGATATAAACTTCCCAATGCCTCTTTTCATCCCTTCCCAGTAGTAGGTTTGCTTCATGTCTCAATACAGTTTGTTACCACCGGGATGTATAGTCAGTTTTGATTGATGACATTCTCTAAGCACTTCATCTCTCAATCCATTAACATTGGGCACAACTAATCTCCCATTCTTTCTGAGCCATCCATCTTGATCAAACCCATACTTGTTCATCTCCTCGTTGATACCCATCTCTAACTTGGAGATGATTTCCAATAGGTTAGGATCGTCCCTCTGACTGGAACCAATCCGGTCAATCAAAGTGGGTCTGACCGTCAAACTTGCTAACATCTCTGGATCCAATTCGCACATTGGTCTAAAATCATACCCAACGATATACTCCAGTTGCTTCCATTCAATAAACATAGCCCCTAAACTGGCATGTCTTCTACTCAATGCATTAGCTATCGCATTGCCCTTTCCTGGTGTATATGCGATATCGAAATCATAGGAAGCCAAGATTTCTAACCATCTTTGCTGTCGGAGATTTAGATCCTTCTGAGGGAAGAGATACTTTAACGATTTATGATTAGTAAACAACTTGAATCTTCCTCCTAAGAGATAATGTCTCCACATATTCAACGCAAACACGATCGCTGCCAATTCCAAATCGTGCATAGGGTAACTTTTCTCATGCAGTTAAAGTTGCCGACTTGCATAAGCTACAACCCTAGCTCCTTGCATCAATACAGCACCTAGTCCGATACCACATGCATCCGTGTATATTGTCATCTCTTCATCCCTTAACACCGGCGCACGCGTCAACTTTTCCTTTAGACTCTTACGCATTTCCACACCTTTCGTCCCAAACGAAAGGTTTATTCTTCTTGGTCAACTGAGTTAACAGTACTGTTGTCTTGGAGAAATCTTGGATAAACTTACGATAATATGCAGCTAATCCCAAGAAACTTCTTATGTCTATTGCATTCTTGGGCGTTGATCAATCTTGTACCGTAGCCACCTTCGCAGGATCCATGGCAATACCATTCTCTGAAACAACATGGCCCAAGAATCTCACTTCCCTCCTCCAGAAGTTACACTTAGAAAACTTCACTTTCAATTGGTGTTTCCTCAACACCTCCATCACTACTCTCAAATGTTCCTTGTTTTCTTCCTCTGTCCTCGAATAAACAAGTATATCATCCACAAACACAAGAACAAACCTATTCAATTGATCCCCGAATACCCTACTCATAAGGTCCACAAAATATGTCGGTGCATTGGTCAACCTGAATGGCATGACCAACCACTCATAGAATCCAGATGGCGTCCGAAATGTCGTTTTAGGAATACTCTCAGCCGCTACTCGGATCTGATGAAATCCTATCATGAGGTCCAATTGGGAGAACACCCTTGCTCCCTCCAGTTGATCAAATAAATCATCTATCCGCGGAAGAGGATACTTATTCTTCCTATTCACTTTATTCAACTCGCGATTGTCCACACATAAACGAAGGGAACCATCTGCCTTGGTAGCAAATACAACTGGTGCTCCCCACTCGGAAAAACTTCTTCTGATAAATACCTTCTTCAAAAGATCGCTTACTTGCACCCCGATCTCGCTCTGCTCCCTTGGTGTCATACGACGAAGTGGCATCACTATAGGTCTGGCATCTTTCACTAAATCAATATGGAACTCAATCTCTCGGTGTGCTGGAAGTTTGGTCACTTTCTCAAACATATCCGGATACTGGCCAGCAATGGGAACCCCTGATAACTCGTCCTGCGGAATGTCGAGGGAATTTAGAAAACTAGCCATCACCTCATCACTAGGTAGGCCACCAAACACTACACCCCGCCCATCATCCGCCCTAATAGTCACCGAAAATCCCTCACAGTCTACCACCACCCCATATCTTTGGAGCCAATCGACTCCCAAAATAATGCTAAACCCAATAAAGCCCAAAACAAAGCAATCACAAGAGAACATACATCAATGACTCGATAACACAACATTACGACAAATCATACTAAGGCTAGTCAAACCACCAATCGGGTTCGTCACCGCTAAAGGTCTATCGACTATCTCGGGTTCCAATCCCCACCTATCTACCAGGTCACTAGATATGAAGGAACGGGAAGCCCCAGTATCAAACAGTACTCGAATAGGAACATCATAAACAGAAAGCATACCTTGAATGACGACATTCTTTCCTTTCTCTGCCGCAGTTTGGGCATTCGACGAAGAAGGAACAACATTAATAGCATATGCTTTCACAATCTGCTTCCCTTTGGAGGGCTGCGGGCATTTATCCTTGTGATGTCCCACTTGGCCGCAGTTGAAGCACTTCCTGTCCGCTGGCTTTGCTCGACACTCTTTGGCATAGTGACCCTTCTTTCCATAGCTAAAGCACTCAAAATCTTTCTTATCTTTCTTTTTCTGACCATCCTTAGTCTGACTGATTCCTTTTATTCTGAGAAATATTCTTTCCTCTACCACTTGCCTACGGATTTGGCCCCTCTGCAGATGCAACAGCGACTTCAGCCTTGGGCTTAGGATAAAGGCTCTCTGATCTCAATGCTTTCCCAACAATCGGTTCAAAAGTCTCATCAATATGGTTTATAAGCCTTTCCCCCAAGTACTGATCTAAGCCTGTTATGAACTTCTCATTCTTCTTCTCGAAAACGTCAATAAGGGATAATCTATACTTTGATAAAGTATCGAACTCAGCAATATATTCCGAGACTGCCCAACCATTCTGTTTAAGTTCCAAGAAATTCCTAAACAACTATGACTTCTGGGCAGCTAGGATAGACTTGTAACTGAAGTGAGCTTTACATTGATTCCATGTAACTTGATCATTGGGAGTAGCTGCCTCAATATCATTCCACCAATTCATAGCCCGTCCCTGCAGCTGACGGGATACTAGCTTCCTCTTCATCGCGTCTTCGATTCCTAGATCCTCGAAGATACGCTCACAACTATCAAGCCAATCTTGAACTTCTATTGCCGATTCCGTTCCGTAGAACGGCTTCCCACAAATACTAGTGTAGTCCTTATAGAGCTTGGTGAAATCGGCCCAAGGCGCCTGCACCACCACCATTTGCAGCATTAGGAGCTTCCCTTTGAACATCCCTAGCATCTCTCTCATGAAGTCAATAAACACCGTCCTTATATCAGGAGCATTCCTATTATTGGCTCCAGAACTAGTATTCCTTGTATATCGGCTCGTCGTTCAATCTGTAAGAAGAAAACGATTAACCATCCTTCAGTGATGCCAATGCAGTGCGACTTCATCCCTAGATATACTAATAGTATATATATATAGCTTTTGAAACCAAATAACACAAATACGTGCTCTAACATACGTATACTATCCCTCCCTGGTGTCTTTCCTTAGGTTAACTATGCAACTTAGAGCTCTGGTACCAAGTGTGACGGCCCGCCCCGCACCAGCAGACATTTCCCTGTAATGCGCTGTACAGATGTCCAACCAGCACGGGACGATTGCCAAAGAAAGGAAAAGAAAGTAATTTGAACTAACAAGGAACTTGTAGAATGTCTCACAGCGCATGGGATAAAATATAATAATAACATAACTTTGACATAAAACAGGCGAGACAGTGCATAAGCTGAAAACTAAACCATCATAGCAGCGGAAAGATTCAAAATACAGCTTAAGATCTAAACCATCATTATTACAACTTATAAAACTATCTCTAAAGAAAAATAGGAAGGTACACTACTAATGCCCAAAGTAGTGACCAGCAACAACACAGGGAGAATATATGGGAATAATACATGTAAGCCTCCTGCTCGTCTCCGGACAACTACTCGTGCATAACCAGCTAACCTGTCTCTAGTCTACTCGTTTAGGATCACCCAGAGTAGTAAGAAGAGACATAAAACTCTGGGTCAGACAAAAGTATGGTATGAGCGATAAGCACCAAAAACAGAACAATAACACGTATACATAACCATACCTGAACCTGGACCTGCAACCAAAGAGTTAACACAACAGGATGTACGATACTCTAAGGTGACACTAACAAATGTTGTAGAAATAATGGGGAGGGGTGTGCATGATATGATGATAGCAATCATCCTCACATCTCTCACTCAGTGCGTAAAGCATACGATATCTACCACTTTGATCACCCAATTCTTTGTTACGATCGCTTTGCCCCATGGAGTCATGATGGCTCCACTGCACTGATCCGTAACCACTAATACTTTGCTATGTCCACTCTGCCCCCATGGAGTCGTAACAACTCCAATGCACTGGGTCATAGCCCTGCTACGATCACTTTGCCCCATGGAGTCATAACAACCCCACTGCACTGATCCATAACCATTAATCCGTCTCCCAGTGGTGAGTTAAAGCTATAGACATCGATAAACCTTTTGCACACGTCCCGCAGCAAAGTTCCAATTCATGAGGTTAACTCGTTGGTTCCCATCTGGATCCTGAGTTCTAACTTCTCACTTGGGCTTCCTGTGCATCTCGGGTTTTGGTCGCATTGGAGTTATTCTTCAGAAAAATCATCGCGTAGTAGAAGTAGCTGGTTCGGTTCGGCTCAAAAGTCCTCTGGTTCGATCATCTGGTTCGGTTCCGTGTATGGGATCCAAGTTCCTCCCTTTGGTTCGGTTCGGTCCTCCAAGTCACACCGGTTCGGTTCGGTGTTCATAGCCTTGGTCCGGTTCAGTTCGTCGCCTCTTGTTCTCTAGCTCCTGGTTTGGTCCTTCGATCCGATCCCCACGCCCCATCCCAATTCAAACCGACCCAGGCCTTCCTTATTGCCCTTACATTCCCTTGTGCCAAGTTTCGGTCCGGTTTGTATTCCCCTTGCCCGGTCCACCGATCCGATCCGAGCCCTATAATCCGATCCGATCCGAAACCCAGCACATTTTCCAGCGAGCATATATCGTCCATTTTCGCCATACGACAGCGTTTTCAATCATTCTAACTTTACTATAAGATTATTTAACATTCCAAAAAGTAATAACAGCAAATAGAATCAACCATAAACATGCAAACATCAATCATATGAGTTATTTTGGATTAAACATACCCAAATCTATGGGTTTTTTCCCTTAATCCCCTTAATCATGATTTAAGCATACAATTAGCAAAACATATCCAAATTAACCGAAAATTTTATCAGAGCCCTAAAATAATATTTTAGAATTTTACAAATTTTTTCCAGATTTTTCTGAGCCGTAATTTCGCTAATTATCACTAATCACCCCTAATTAGCCGTAATTAGTGAAAAACAATGCAAATCACTTACCTTAGTCACAAAAAACTTTAGATCTTAAACTCTACTATTTTGGGGCGTTTTCCTATGCAACACAGTAGCTCCAACTCTGATTTGGTGTTGATTTGCCTTGATTTGAAGTAGATCTTCTTAATTAGTGATTAGAAGGTGATTTAGGATTATTTTACAAGGTGGAGGTCATTGTTAGGATTAGAGAAATGATTTAGGTAGCCGAGAAAATGAAATAAAATTGTATCCTAACTGATTTCAGCCTCTCCATAACCTTAATCCCGAAATGGGTTATGGGGCTAGCTGTTAATCACCCTAATTAGGCCTGGTTAAGTTGTTTTTCACCTTCCAAACCTTATTTTAGCCATATCTCCCAAACGTAAGTTCGTTTGATCAATGTGACCATTCTACGGAAAGGTAAACCATTATCTGAATCCAATGGAAGTGGTTTCAGATCCAAACTCCTTACCAGTCAAAAGTTATAGGCGAAACAACATTCGCCAGGGGCAAAATGGTCATTTAAAAATCGGTAAAAATCGTGAACATGGAAAATGACCCCAATAGTTGTTCCCCAAAGTTACACGACCATACGACCGACCATACGACCTCATATTAAAAAGAAATAAATATTCTACAATCCTTCGATATGTAGAATGCGGGTCGTTACACTTACCCTAAAGGTGTCTTTAATTACATAACTTTATTATTTCCTCCGGTTTTGTATACCACTAGGTGTTTTTAATTACATAACCTTGGTTAAGTTTGTTGGCCTATATGTAAATATTAACCACCCCCTCCAGATTTGCTGGACCCATCCGTTATCTAAGTCAATTTACTTAACCATAACTTTAGTTCACAACCACACAATCCCTATGGATTAGATTTGGTTAAGTAATCCAATTTATTACCATCTCCATTTATGGTTTATAATGGGCTAGACCTCCCACATTAGGCCTACAACTTGTGGATGTTGGATATGCCGGTCGGGTCCCGACAGTCTTATTCCACAGTTGGGCCTAACCTCGTGTCTTAGCCCGATTCGTATTTGCGCACTTAGACCTCCCACATTAGGTTCAACCCTAGTGGTTGTTGGATATGCCGATCAGGTTCGGGCAGACTTCCACCACTAATGCAACTAACCTCGTGTTATAAGTGCCATTACAATTTCTAATTGTAATCCTAGGCATTTATTATTAATTAAACCTATGTCAATTATAGGTTTTATGCCCCTTTTTCCCAATTATGTCCATAATTGATTTTATGCCAAATTTATTCATATTCATTACTCCAATTAATAACCAAATTAACATTCAAATTTCCAGTTATGCCTAAATGTCCAATTATACACATAATTGAATATATATCCAAATTCATATCAAGTTATGCCAAATCTAATATTTTCTCCCGTCCCCTAACTAACGCATTCGCATATATTTGGCGGCATACCTAGGCTAGAAAGTAGCCTAGGCATATACAGTAAAAAGGGAAAGGTGGTGGAAAAAATGACAATAGTGATCATTCTAACAAAGGTGACATGAACATATATGTTGGCATAGACATGTTTTGGCATAATAATAAGGTGGACATAAAAACAGATCTAGCATAATTATAAGGTGGACATAAAAATAGATCTAGCATAATTATAATTTGGACATAAAACAGATCTAACATAATTAGAATGACATAGTAGCATGTTTAGATCTAAATATGGATTCACATGTCCAATTTATAACATATCTAAATTGACCACAATATGACAAGTGAAAGGTGATTTACATAAAGAATTAGATCTAATCAATGTTATAACTGTCCAAATTAAAAGATCTACATTAACTACAATATAGTTACGAATCAAGATCCACAAAGGCGACATAATAGAATAACCACATTTGAATTAGATCTAGAGAAGTAGATCTTTCATGACATAGTATAAGATTAAACAATAGCATAGATTCATAGTTTACAACATATCCAAATCACAGTCTTTCACGATTTACTTTTATTCATTTAAACATAAAAGTATCCAACTCACAGTGTTTGGATTGTTAAGAAGATAGAAAAGAAGTGGTGTTGAATCTATGCTTGAATCTCAGAATATGATTTGCAGAAGATGAACAGAATTAGATTTAGTCCACCTACTGACAGCATCTAGCCTCCATTGCATTTCAGGACAAAAAACAAGTGAAATGGACCTTTATTTATAGCTGTCAGCCTCCAAACCGACTATGCCACATCAGCCCTAGGGGTGTCGACACCCTTGTAGGTGGGTCGACCCATGGGTCGACACCCCTTTGGGTGGGTCGACACCCCTCTAGGGGGGTCAACCCCCTAGAGCGGGAAATTTGCCTCCCATTCTGTTTTCATGCGATTTCGAATTTTGAACCCTTTTTGGATAAGTTCCGACTCATATCTGACTCATATGTATATATATAATTCTTCTGTGCGTATACAAATTTAAAACACTCATAACTTCTCCATGCAATGCCTGTTTTACGCAAACCAATTATCTATCTTGACCAGAATTTTGAGACAGACGCGATGGCGCAGTCCGTTTTCCTTAATTCTGAATATTAAATTAACTATTATTTAATTTATCCTCTTTAATGTTAACAAAATTACGAGGTGTTACATTCTTCTTATATTAATCCCACGAAAGGGAAAAAGCTCTAGAGGAGCATTCTAAGCATGTATTTTCCTCTGCTTACACAAATATCCCAAGGAAATGGAACCAAAACTCAAAAGAAGAGCATATAAAGCACGTACAAGTGCTCTTTAGCAAATAAGCCAAGAATTGGCACAAATAGCAACAAATATCTGAATTTGGGTTTTATTCGGGACTTACATTAATTACTAGAAGTGGATTTGTGGTCTTCTGTCAATTACCCAAATTTGGGGTTAGTTCAAGGCTTTTATTAGTTGCCAAAAGTGGATTTTTGGTCTTCTATCAAGTAACCAAATCTGATTTTGGTCTGGGACTTCTTTTATTTACTAAAAGCAGATTTCTAGTCTTCAATCAAAGATCTGAATCTGGGCTTGGTTCAGGACTTCCATTCAACACTTAAAAGGATTTTCTGGTCTTCTCATTTTCTATTACAAATGCACGGATAAGGGGCAACATAACTTTTATCCATACTTCCAGAAAAATAATTTTTGAATCATTATTCCAAATATCATAATTCGGGTCCTCGGACAATAGTTCCCATTTCCAAAAAGGGTTTGGAAAATTGGAATTTTGGTTGATGTCTTTAAATTACTATCCAAAAGCCTTCAAACGGAGATTGTGATCTCCTATTTTTTTCAAGGAGATTTTTCTACACTTATATATGTAAATTAATTGTTTGCGATCTCGATAAAACATAGAGTATAAGTGGTCACATTAACCTATCACAAAGGTTTACCTATTTCCATGTTATGACCCATATAGGGATTCATATGAATTAAACAAACCTTGATTTCTATCTTTCTACTAACAAAAGGCCACCATAATGGGTTATATGATGAATCTCATATAGAATGATGATTGAGGAAATCTAAGACAAAGGTACCTAAAGCAGCGACAAGTTTACACATCAGGTGATATCTACGTAACTCATAAAATCATTTCACAAGGATATTTATGAGATCACCCCATAAATGATTTGATATATAAGTTAGATCTTAATGTTGCCCGTATTATAAAGATCCTTTTACTTTATAAATTTCAACAATGCTCGCTAAAGCAAGAGTAGGGGGTTAAAACACCAAGGGTATTAGCCATTATATTTATGAAAGATGCAAAGAAATTCTGACTGTGGATTTTCGCGGCAAGGGCAAAAGCTATACGTAACATTAAGAAAACACAAACCAAGGCTTCATTCACTAAAGCATTCTACCAAATCACTACATCCAGAAGATAAACGACAGCATAGTATGGGTATCAAAACTGACATGCTTCCATGATTAAGCCCTCAAAAGCACAATTACAAGTTATTTGAGTATTTATCAAGACAAGATACAACTCTCTTAACTTTGTTCAAAGAATTAGCGGTAAGAGAGAGTATGGAGTCAAAAAGAATTTCAAATCCTTCTAGTGTATAAGAAGGAGGACATTTGTGGTAATCCCATTCCCCAACCAGACGTCTATCATTACCCCGAGCTAGCCTCGAACGGTATGTTCGGATCTCTTTGATGAATTTATCCTTCTCTTCACCTAGAAAGTCAAGGCGGAATCTAGGACATTGAGCGTTAACCTTCTTAATCTAATAAAACAATTACTCGCCAATTTTGAAGATTTAATAAGAAAGGACTTCTCGTAGTACTCCCACTTTAACTTAACATGGCTTCCTAGGAAGTCCCAAGAAAGTGAACCCGTCACAGAAAGTGAATTCTGAAAAAATATAAAGAAATCAGGAAAAGGAAAATTCATTACAAGAATATTGGAAGTTGAAAGAATACACATGTTATAAATATTCCTCTTGTTCATAGAAAATAGACTTCTTAAAGGTTTCAGACACTAATCTTTATTAAACTTAAGTTTATCTAAAGGTAATTCCATGGGAATTAAGTAGACTCGCGAAAGATTCAAACAAGCCCCTGGATGAAGGTCAACGCCACAATCATCTAGACTCCTTCTGTGGAGACGCCTAAGCAGCCCTATGCTAAGATCACCAAAAAAGGAAAAGTCTACAATTTCATATCAATTATAAATCGTATATAGAAAGTCTATTAGAATATCTCTATCTTCAATTGACATCCAGAACATGGTTGTGATCTCGAAATTCCCTTTTAAGAGTCTCTCACATCACAATCGGGCAGCTCTTAACTTAAGGACCACTTTTCTCTCTTTGAAAAGCAGCAGTCTTGCAGAATTTTTGTCAAGATGATTGTACCTATCAGATAAGATGTTATATTCCCTTGCTTGCTTATTCAACTCTTTAGTAAGGCGGGATACCTCTGATTGTTCTCTTTCGAGATGAACATGCCTAAAACCTAACTTTATCCTTTTCATCTATTCGGGAAAGAAAGAGGGCAGTTATTGAAAATAAAAGCGAAAGAGATATCACAGAAGTTACCATACTTGAAAGATAGGAACAGAGGCATGTAAAGTTTTAAAAGTATTGGTATTCTTTAAGTTCAACCCTTTTTCCACTTCTTGTGCGCCAGAAATGTTTAGGGTTCCGGTCAGAGCAATGTCATGATCAAGAGTTTCAAAACCATTAGGCAGTAAATCACCTTGGTCTTTGGGAACCAAGAAAGCATCACCAATATCACCTTTGTCTCCAACAATGTCTTTAAGGCCAAGACCATTATCATTGGCCTAGACAATTTCTGCTGCCACAATAATGTCTTCTCCAATATTGGCACCCAATCCTTCCAAGGGAAAGTCGTCTATAAACAAAAGTTTGGCTACATCGACTTCTGCCTTCTCGGGAAGGGCATTTCCCTCCTTCATATGAGTTATCTTTGACGAAAATCTTTTCATTAAGAGGGGATGGAGTGAAGGAAAGCTTAAGTTCAGGCATTTTTTATGTTGTATGCGTAAATGAGCAAGAATGCATCCTCGAATGAGTTAACCATTATATCGTCCAAGGTGGTCTGAAGAAAACAAGAGATCCTTTCTTTTGCGTCATTAATCACGCTAATAGCTCTGGTCAGGGATGCTCCATTCTAAATCAAGCTTGTTTTGGAGAAAGGCGTTATTTTCCTTAAAAAGGGTATTTTGTTGTTGTAAAGAGGAGAAGTTAGAATTCAGTATGGTTTTTTCTTCTTGAGACCTTTTCAAATCCTCTTTAAGGTTTCTAGCTTCCTCAGCTAATACCTGATTGATTCCCTTCTCTTTAGCAACTGAAGATCCAGCTTCAGCAAGAGCAGCCATTAACGTTTCATGTTTCCATTTATATCTTCTTTTGTGTGTGTAAGAGCAGTAATCTCTCCCTTCAAAGAAAATTTTTCTTCCTTAAGAGTCGATAAGTTAGGAAAAGTCTTAGGAATGCATTTATGTAGCAAAAACCATTGTTTGATTACCTGAAAGAAATGAAACTTATTAAGAGAGCAGCCGCAAGGCCAAGAAAAGTAAGATACAGAATTTGTACAAGAAGTTGTTATTCAACCAAAGAATGACAATAGTTAGGGAAATCAGAAAAAGAAGGCGGAGGACTAACATTGGCGAATGTGGAAGAACACATAATTTGTTTGGCCAATTTATCAAACCCCTTGACGGTAGGAGGTAATGAAGGCCATTAGGAGTTAAAATCTTAGGAAGAAGAGGAAAACCCATCGCATGATGAATTTCGTCAAGAGTCCCAGGCATCTCATACAAGTGGGCATCCATTAGAGGAGTAGATCACGGAGAAATAGCTATAGGAGAATCAACAATCGCATCAGGGCGACGAGTTTGTTCCCCGATCCCCTTGGGTCTCTTGGATGGAGAATCCTCAGAAGTCAGACTTTCAAGTTTTCTTTTAGCAGTCTCTCTAGACTTGAATAAAACATCCCTTAGGGAAGAAGTTCCTGCTTTCAGGGCAAAAGAAGATGAGTCGGACTTACTAGATTCAGAACAAATAGCACCTAGTGTATCACAAGCTAAACATGTCATACTAATGAATTAATAAGGCCTAAGTCATTACTAAATTTTGAATTATCATGTAAGAAGCATACCTGGAGTGCCAGAAAATATCAGAGGACTAGAAGAAAAAGGAGCATTCCTCTCCATCGACAATGAAAGAATTCCTGTACTGATAGAGATTAGGGGATGTTGTCGAATAATATATTGACTAGTTAGCAAGAGAGAATGCGTTTGATGGATGTTAGGGTTCAGTATTGAGGATCTATTGCCCAAATTCTCAGAAGCCATGCTAAGAAGGCCAACTAGCCCCTTATCCATAAAGCTAGGGAGTTTGAGGGCTACATCTGCAATAAAGTAGGATATAAACGAATATATATGATGAAAAGGTTAAGAAAGGAAAATAAGAAGTATAACCAAATACTTAAAGTGTTGAAATTGAAAGAAATACCAGAAGGACATCGTATAAAGAAAAATTGAGTCACCCAGTCTTTGAATCTCACTACCCCTTTGGATAGTAACTTCTTGGAGGGATTAACATGAAAGATTTGATGGTTCTTATCGTTAATCTTTGAAGGACGAACCAAATAATCTAAAAGTGAAGGACTTAAAGAAGCATTACCAGATTATAAGGATAAAAGCTCTAAACCTAAGAGGTAAGTATAAGTGTTTGGAGAAAGTAGGATAGGGGAAATCCTTATGTATCACAAGAATTGAGCAATAAACTCCGGAAAGGAACAAAAACCCCATGCCAAATATGAATAGCGGAGTAAGCAAAGTATCCTTCTGGAGGAGAGGCGATGGTATCAGTTTTGCATGGACGGATGACTTTCACTCCAGAGATATTAAAATCTTTAAGAATAGAGTCAACTTTCTTTTGTGAGGTAATCAAAGAATGTGTTTCAATTGCACCATTCTTCTTTAAAGAAGAGGACTCAAGCGGTAAGGTATAATTCTTAGCAAGTTTAGTCGCAGTGTGCTTCTCTCCCATAATTTCAGGTATTATACGTGCATTTCATAAACTAAAATAACGTGGCATTAAGAAGAGTATGTAATTTATAGTCTTCTGAGAGCACTTCGACTGCAACAACATTGGCGCTAAACCATCCTATATGTTCCCTTGGGAGAATAGGAAGCAATGGAAAACATTCACTTGAACTATCAACCAACTCATGAATGATTAGTGGAAGTTGATTTTGGTGATATAATTGAAATTAATTCACATCAAACATCTTATCAATTACATCAGATCACACTGGATAAGGTTAAGTGATAGGTAACAGGTGTCTTAATTGCATAATTAGTATAATGAGTATTAACAATTTCTCAAACCCATTCGATCAAAACCAAAAAGATATATGATACCCCAATTCGAACTATGCAGTTAAGACATAGTCAATCTAATATAGCTTGTAAAACTAACTTAATGAAATTGCTTCAAATCGTTTTGAAAGAAACAAAGAAAAGCTTACCTAGAGTTAACGCGTGTTATAAATGTATGAAGCTATTGATACTTTTGCAAGAAAATTTCAAGCACAGGGAGTTGATGAAGAAATCAAAGGAATCCGATGAGAAGAGAGGAAATGGGTATTTATAGGCAGAAGGAAACAGTTATTTGAAAGATTGACATGAAAAGTCGAAAATACCCCTTCACTAGGGGCAAAAGTTACTACTGGGCTTCAACGCCGAAACTAAATGCAGGTAAATGAGTATCGGAGCTCATTTACCACAAAGAAGATACTTTAGAAGCATAAGGCGACACCAAATCACCGAGACAAACGATACCAAAAGTAAGAGGAAAAAGTGTCGGTCAGCATACTATCGACACCAACAAAGGAAGCAAAGCTTGGTACCGATACAAGAAAGGTGGTGAAAAGGGAACACCGAAAGCAACAATGAGACAATGAGAAATCGAGAGTGGTTGCAGTATCGCCACCAAGAGCAATCAATTAGGTTTAGATTCTGAAAGCACACGTTTCGACACTAAAACACAAAGTCATAAAGGGGAAAGCACGAAGTCAAGATAGGATGGAGTAAAAAGCTATCGATACCAATGTACTTGGTATCGATACTGACATAAGGAAGAAGCTCAAAAGCCACCAGAAAGAATACATAGGCAACGCTATTGCAAGACTAATACCGAAACTAGAGACCACGGAAGCAAGCCAAGGGAAGAAAGGTCATCCACACTAACATGCTTAGTGTCAATACCGATAATAAAAAGTCACGAAAGCAAAGATAATAAGCATGTGTTATCAAAGTAGAGCAAAGCTTGGGATTTGCTATCGGGATTAAGGCTCGCCACCGAAACTGAAAGCAGTTGATAGAAGCTATCTGTACTAATTTGCTTGGTATCGATACACTATGAGGAGACGACACCAATTTCATAAGCAAGGAGAAACTGATAACAACACTCAGTAAAAAAAAGAAGCCAAAACTTGGAAGCCGACACCAAAAGCCACTGATGCGGCCGACTTTGACACCAAATGACCTTGCCTAACCCGGAAGAGGGCTTCTACTGATTGATACCGAAATAATGTCCAATACGTCTATAAATATGACCCCAAGGGTCCCATTTTGGGGGACTTTTCTCAGTTTCAAATCTTGTAATCATTTTCTTAAAGAGTATACCCTAATTTGTAAATCAATTTGGGGATTTTATTTGGAAACTTCTACGTACTCAACAAAGTGATTAATAAAAAGAGAATCAACACTTATGATTAATTTCATGCTATTCTTTACTGCTTGTACCACTTATCTTCTTATTGCTTCCACACAGCTAAGCCTCATGCATAAACTTAATTACCAAAGTACCCTTCCACAAGTCGTTTAGCTTTATATCTTGCATCGCGCTTAGGGAACCCTTATGCCAAGGTAATTGTTGGTCCTTAAGTTTAATAAGTGTGATGCTTGCCTCTTGAAGGAAGAGTAACTAATCTTCGGGCTCAAGACCTTGATATCTAAGAAATGATGAAGTAACTTAAGATTGCAGGCACTAAATAATCCCATTGTTTCCTTTATGTCCTCATTTTTAGAACTAATTCCGTGTTGACAAAAAATATTGTTAACAACCGATATCCAAATAACCAAAAGCAATGAAATGTAAAGGGTCACACAACTTTTATATTGGTTCGACGCTAACGCCTACATCCACTTTATAGCGGTTATTCATCATCATAGTTACAAGTACATGATTTATCTAGTATTGTACACTTTGAAGTTACAAAGTTGTAAATGGAAAGCCAGAAAGTTCTCTTTTTTCTTCCTACAATGGCAAAAAGTCTATTGAAATCCTTCTATGTCCAAAAAGCTTCATGTATGCTCTAATTCCCAAATAGCATGTCAAAAGTCGATTTCGATGCCCAAGTGATGGAAGTTATCTCCTATGTGAAGACTGTAAGTCCAACAGATGATTCATAGCCAAGAGAATCACCATGGAAACCGTTAACGTGCTCCAAATAGAGGTTTTCCATATGTCAAATGGTAGCCAAAAGCCTTCCAATCCCTTTGAATGCCAAGAAAAGGGGTATTTATATGTGAATTTTGCATGCATTAGCCCAAATTTTTTATCCAGAGGGGATGTGAAATTCATATCTACGATACTTAGCCAAAAAACTAGTCACGGTGGAAAACTTCGAATCTTGGAGAAAACCCAAAAACAATGACTGGCATGTGTTGATCACCTGAAAAGCGGTGATCAACATGCACTTGACTGTGATATGCCACTTTGCCAAATTTCGAGTCCCCAAGCCAATTTTCACACCGCCCCAAAGCCAAGATTTTGAATCCCCAAAGTGCGCTCAGGCCAAAAAAGCAGATCCACCTGGGGTGCTCAGGGAATTTCGATGTGCCAAAAATGTATCCTGGGATTTTGAATCCCGAGTTGTGCCAAATGCCGACTTGTGAAACCATGTGTAGATCAAGCCAGAATCCTTGATCATATCGGAGTGCGCAGCAGTTTTTGGGCTTCACCATATTTAGTAGATCGTATCCCCTGGAGGGATACGGAACTCCTGAGTTCCCCAGCCAAGATCCGAGGCTTTGCCAGGCCGGTATGCATCAAGGAAAAAGTGCAATCACATCGTGTTGATCACGGGTTTCTGTGATGCAAAACCAGAGTTTTCCTAAGTGGCTGACCCAAGATTTTTTATTGATCTGAAGAGATGTGCACGCGATTTTGCTTGATCGTGTTGTGTTGCGCATCTCTCTTTGAGTGGTTAATTCCAGGATTTACCAAAATCAATATATTTCGTCTCGATGAGTTTTGCTACGTGATCGGACCGAGGTGCTCAAGGATTTTGAGCTGATCTAGCTGAGTTGATTATGTGTTTCTACAATGCCAGATTTCTGAGGTTTAATGACTTTCCAATCAGATAACGCCAATCTTGGAATCAACGACATTTCCAACCTTTTCTGAACAAGTCGCGACTCGGCTAAATCACTTTGTATTTTCTGATGAACGTTCTCGAAATTCGAGCACGTTGCTAACCATAAACTTGACGCATGTCTGCTTTGCCCAAAAAGAAGGTCAACATACATATATTTGGATAACATGCAATATATATCCAATGAGCTAACTTGTTCGTCGCAATGTAAATTCCGAGATTTATATATAGACATGTTATATCTTGCACAGTTATCGTGTTACACATGCATACATATGCATATCTTCATATGATACATATATATATATATATATACATATATATATATGTACATGCAATATGTAAGAAATATAAATTAAATAAATTGTACATAACTTATAAATTTAACTAAAATAAGGGATTTTATTTAAATACAATTTAAAAATGTTGTAACAAACTAGACTTGATATGCCTAATAAAGATTTGATTAGGGAATTATTTTAGAAATTCATTCATAACTTCTAATGCGTGACGACCTTGTTCCAGTACAGATGAGCAAAGATTTTGTTGTGATGTAATGGAAGATGTAAGTGTCATGGTAACAGAGAGTAAAGAGAAGAATTTATATGTTAGGATTAAGTTTTGAGATGACGATGACTATGAAAAGGGACGGGGAATGGATTAGACGATGTTGATAGTTTAGTGTAGATCATGTGATATGGATAATTGTGTATCGATAATAATTGTAGAAGATATATATATATATATATATATACTAATTTTGATATATGCAAGTAAATATTTAGTGAGATAAATAATAGAAATGATATCACAGATAAGCAATATGAAAGCTGTAAATAAAACTAAGGAACACCAGAGATTTTTATACTGGTACGAAGCATCGTACTACGTCCAGTCTCAGACTCCTTTTGGAATTTCGACTAATCAACAACCCTCACTTTACCCGAGGAATAGGGATTACAACACCTAAGCAATAGAACATGACCTGAGCAGCAAAACAGGACCTGAGCAGCAGAACAGGACCTGAGCAGTAGCACAGGATTTTGCCTCAACAGTCGAAGGAGACTTTCACACCCTGAGCAGCAAAACAAGACTTTCACCAATACAAAAGAAAGTTTGACTATTTGTGCTCTTTAATAACACAGATATGTCACTTGAGAGTACACCCTTCCTAAAATCTTCTCCTCAAGTATATATATTATGTGTGTGAAGATAAGAAAAGAAAATGTTGTTTAGAGACAAAGAAATGAAGTTCGAATTCAAGCAATAGAAAGTTTGAGAATGCTTTAAAAGTATAGAGAGAGTAATCACAGTAGATTTAGAAAGATTATATTAGATTTGGTGATTTGGATTGAAAGTAAAACACGTATAAATAGTGTTATTACCAAAATTAACTCCAATACTAGCTAGCAATGAAGGGGTGTCGAAAGAATACAGGCACAGAAAAAAGTCCCTCGAAAATAGAAAACCAAGAAAAAGATTGAACCGAAAGCTGGAGAGAATGGTTAAAAAGAAGCACAAACCAGCACCTTCCCAAAGAGAAGAAGCTCAAAGCTTGCAAAATGCCAACAAAGCGCATCCGACTGTATCCTTCCAACATGACCTATTCGCCAGGAAATTTTGTAGCGAAAGGCCACCTAAGACAGGAACTAAGAAAGAAGAAGGCATCAGCTGCCCTCCTCAAACCCAGAAGGGTTATTAGTATTAACCTACCTAATACCGATACAACTAAAGGCGAGGGCATCAAAGATGCCAAACCAGGAGAACTCAAGGATCATCCGGAACCAACTTCCGAAGTGCCTGCCGTACAGATGCCAAAGGCTACAATCACAAACAACAGAAACATCACAGAAAGCCACCTTCCGGAAAACCATGCTATCACAGAAGATCCACCAAAAGGCTAACCGGGACTCAAGCGGAGATGCAGGTTACCTATACTAATCTACCTAGTACAGGAACCAATAACGGTTTCGAATCGGCAGTTATCTACATATATCATGAAGGCGGGCTCCTCTAAGTATTCACGATAAAGCCGGAAGCCTACATCCGAAAGCTTACGTCCGAGAGCCTACACTCAGGAGGTGCTACCAAGGGTTCAAATACCATCTGAAGGCCACCACATCGACAAGCCCATGTTTATCCAAAAGAAGCCAAAATTGACCCGAACCCCCACTTAGAAGACTATAATTAGCACTCCGAAGGCAGACAGAAGCCAAACGTCCGAGACCAATGAAAAAGCGGCCGGCAAAGGCCCCTCTAAAGGCCTCTGCAGGCCCAATAGCCCAACAGCAGAAGGGGCCCCAAATTCTCTATAAATAGGACCCTAAGAGCTACATAGTGTGGGTTATTTTTCATTTTTCTTGTACTCCTGCTTTTCAAAAGTCTAATATAGAGAGGAATTTGAGAACTTCTTCTATTTTATTCGTGTGCTCCAAACTAAAGATTAATAAAAAGGGAATCCATGTGTAGAATATGGCTCTTGAGTTCAACATATCATTTCTAATTTCACTACTCTAATTTATTGTTTGTTTTCCAAATAGATATAGATCCTAACCTTTCCGTAGATCAGAGGAAAAACCTCTTTCCCTGAATTTAGACTCCTCCTAGTAGTTTTTAGCGATTCTACTCCTCCAGACCTTGATACCTAGGAGTTGCGATCCAATTTGACTCGCAAAAGCTGAATAATCTATTCTTCCCTTTAGGTCCGCTCCTATTGACTCATCTCCATTGTTAACGAAAAATATCATTAACATTTTGGCACTAGAAGGAGGGCCAGAACCCCCGATCCTTTGGTTAACCCTACCACATGTCTACCTGAGTTGTTCTGTCCCGTATTGGACTAAAGCTTTGAAGAAGCGAAATTATGGGTAAGAGGTTCTGGAAAAAGCCTTCAAAATCTCGAATGGATGAATCGGAACTCATGGACCCAGGAGTAACAGAAGAAATAAGGCTGGGAGTAAAAGCATTACGCATAATGAAGCGGAAGAGGAAAATGGAACAATATGCTCCCAATATCGAAAATTATAGCTATTCCCACATAGGGCAAACCCTAGCGCCTCCTCTAAATGACTCTACATCCAAGGGTATTAGCATTTTCTCTCACCTAAAGAAAACCCTCCCCAGGCCAGTTAGGGGGACGACGCTTAAACGAGAAATAATGGATGATTTCGACCGCTACGCCAACAAATCGTCCGAACGAATAACATCTCAATTTCAGTATGTTTTGGGAGGAAAGAACAGAAGTGTAGGCACAACAGCTAGGTTGGGTCCCAAAAGGATTAAATCCCAACAACAACAAGAAGGGTGTACGCAAGGGTTACCCAAGGAGTACTACCTCACCACTTCGATGGAGAACATTTACTTCCTAACCAAACACGAGCTCAATTATTCGCCACCCACAAAGCAAAATCCCAAGTACGAAAGGAAAACAGGAGGGCCCTGCTGGCATTACCACATGATGAATGGACACGAGACTAATCACTGCAGAATCCTCGAGGAAACCATCATTAGATTCATCAGCCAAGGCCAATTATGAGAATTTGTCAAAAAATCAAAGTGAATTCAGTAAAAATCCTTAGGAAAAGGATTACTAAACATGTTCAAGGGTACGGAAAACCCCCCTCCCCCTCGGAATTTAAAATGAAACCCAAAAAGGGGGTCAAATCGTAAATGGATTAAGTCCTTCGTCATCGCCAAATTGGTCAGGACGAGGCATCCCCCGTAGGGGATGGCGTGTTAGTATTTCTCCATGCCCAAACTTGAGGGGGTAGGTTAAAGCATCAAAAGCGTAAACCTCCGTTTCACACCAGAAATGGTCATGGCGGTGCGTCTAACCTTAGCACGCCCTGCCTCTGCTCGTAGAAGAGTATGCCCTGCCTCTGCTAGAACTAAGCATCTCCTACCTCTGCTCGTAGAAGAGCATGTCCTACCTCTGCTTTTGTTCCGTTTTACACGCAGAAGGGAACGGTAACCCCTATCATCGCCTAAGATGGTCAAGATAGGACACCACTCAGAGGGGGTGGCGTGTAAGCATCTATCAACACCTACGATGGTCAGTATGGAGCGTCAAAAGAGTAAACCTTAGTTATGTGCCTATGATGGCCCCATCTAAGTGTCTAAGACCTTGTCATCACCTACGATGGTCGAGATAAGGCGCCTCCTGGAGGGAGTTGAGTAAGTCCTTGGGTCATGCTTGTAGATAAGCTAAACAAGCACACCGGACGCACATGCCTTGAGAGTGGCCAACAAAGCACGTACATCCTCTGCTTTGACATCAAATGCCCAATGAGTGGCTCAGGAACCACGTACAGCCTCTGCCTCATAAATCAAATCCAAAAGGGGTGACAAGATTATCAATGCCGAAAGGTGTTTCCGGTCTTCTATCTATAATAAACTAATCTAGGTGGATTTGGCCCTTCACAAATGCCGTAAGGGGTTTCTGGTCTTCTATCTATAATATATGAATCTGGGTTGATTCGGCTCTTCACAAATGCTGAAAGGGGTTTCCGATCTTCTATTTATAATACCTGAATCTAGGTTGTTTCGGCTCTTTGCATATGCCAGAGTGGGAGTTCCGGTCTTCAATCCATAAATTGCCCAAATAAGGCACGGCTCGGGACTTCTATTAATGCCGGAAGGTAGTCTCTATTTACAACATTCAAAGCCCGAATCTGGGTCGGATTGGTTTCTAAAAAAAAAAGCGGACCCCGGTCTTACATCTCAATACCTAAACCAAGGATGATCCTGAAGTAAATCATAGCCGGATGGGGGTTCCAATTTCGTCACAAATACCCCAAACTTGGATAGAGTCAGACTCTTGAATCTAAACAAGAAGGAATTTCTCGTCCCTCTCAGAAATTCGAGTATGGCTCAAAATTACACTTCCGTTACTACCAAGGATGAGCTTATGATCCTCTCAGGGAAGTGTCTTTAACCTATACATTCATTAGTTTATTTTCCAACATATTAGTTGCTTGCACAACCCTGAAACGACATCATATCATAATGCCGGTTCAGGGAAGAACTGGGGAAAAGATCCTAAAAATTTCTGATAGCATCCTATAACTATGACTATCCCCTTTTTCTAGGCGATCTTTCATTGGGAATTTTCCCAAGGGTAATCGTTACATAAAGAAATTTTTACTAGCACTTAGCACAAGTAGGTTTACACTCATTACAACACCCGAGGCTATAGTAACATTATTTCTAACAAAAGAGATACATCAAATAGGTCAAACCACACACTAACATGCCCACCAGAAGTCACGACATAAACCATTACACAGACACGGTCATCGTTTTGAAAAATTTCACGTCACAAATATACAAGAAAGATCTATCATTCTGAATCAGGGTTTTGCAAAGGAAATTCTAAAGAAGTGAAATTCTCTTTAGCTTTCTTTAGTTCATCCTCCAACTTATCGATTTGTTGGTGTAATCTAACTACCGCTGCATCTAAGCTCTCAGAAGATTTGTTACTAACTTACATTGCAAATTGCAAATAATTTCATCTTTCTCCTTCAGTTGTTTTTCCAAATAGAACACCTGTTCCTTGAGATTCGTGACTACTATCTTTTGGAGAAAACACATATTTTTGTAACCCGATAGGGGAGGCATTACCAAAAATATCTTTGTAACCAATGGCGTTCAAAGTTCCCTCTCTAAATTGTGAAGAGGGGTCTAGATTGAGTCCTCCTAGCCACAGACAAGATGAAATATTATAATACGTAAAATGCAAATATCAAGTATACACTAATTACATCATGCATTCCAGGGAAAAACAGTCACATGACTATTATCAATTTATACACACCATATATACCACGTCCACACTGGCATATTACTACAACACCATAAACCATCGAATATCGCGAGACCAACACAATTCACAGACAATCAAAAGAAAATGTGTACTTCATACAATAACATTCAAAACCCCTTATTAAATTGTTTTCGTTGAACCAAACTCCTTTAGAGCTCCCTCCCTGTATTTCTAAATGCAGATTTTAAAAGCATAACTATGACTCACATCTTCGGAGAAGCAGTGAACTATTGTAACATGTGAAGACTAGTTATTAATGAAATTCAAGGAGAAGGAAAGAACTTAGAAAGCGAAATCCCTTCTTGTGTGACATTGACGTCAGACCGATCGGGAGTCCCTTTCTTCTTGGAATCTAAAGAACCACCATCTTTAGAAAGAAACTCCTTTGAGCCGAGAGAGGATGCTCTATCACCCTTCCCAGGCCCACCTTGTTGATCCATGTGTTCTTCCATCTCTCCTTCTGTTGTATTTTTCTCCTCCACTTCCTCCTCGTAATCTTTCTAAAAATTCATCAACAAACAAAAGAGACGCGGGATTTATCTTATTCATTGAAGGAACCTTATGCTCTCGTCTCACTTGCTCAATCTTCTCTAGAACTCTATCTCGGGCGGAGCGATCAATTGAAGAGAAGTCAAATTTCGAAAGCCTCTCATAGTTGTCTGAGAAAGCAAGGATGAGGGCATCTTCGTAATACTCCGTAGCTATGTTGTTAAGATGGACGTTCAAAAAATTGGAAATTCTATCACTATCCTCGTAAATGATTCTTTTTGTGATGGAGAGCTGAGTGTTCACCTTGTCCACCTCAGCAGCATAATCAATCTCCAACTCCTATTTCTCTTCCTTAAGGTCTTCGATCTGCTTTGTCAACTCCTCTTTAGCCTTCCTCTTCTCGTCTGATGAGGCCGCCAACTCCTTGCGTTTGTTATCTCCCTCCATCTTCTCCCACAACAAAACATCAACCCTATTCGACAACACCCTATTTTCCTCCCTTATAGTGATGACCTCGGTCACCGAGGTGGAAGCTAATCCCCGGGAGACATACCAAGTTTTCATCATATAAAGAAGAGAAGTAGGCTAAGTCTCTAAAAAAAGGCATACATATGAATAATACCAAAAGGTAATCCCTGATTTGTTATCTGTGGAAATCTTCTGAATCCAAAGAGGCGGAAGTTGAGGTAATATTAGCAATTTTGGGAAATGAAAGAGCCAGATTTACAAGCCTATCAAAATCTGAGACTGGCGAAGATGCGGAAGAGGAAACAGGATGAGAGGAGGAAGGTGATAGAAGATCAAGCCTTCTCCCACTTATCTCACCAAAAGCATCAAAGGGGACAGGGCTGCTCGTGGGCTTTCCTTTCGGAGAGACTTTGGAGGAAGCATCAACGACAATCACCTGTTCATTATTTATAGTAGAAGGGTCAAAAGTTTGCCTTGCTTTCGGGGTAGCAGCAACATCTCCTGAGAAGCCAACTGGCTTGTCACACTTAGACTTCTTCGATGGAGGATCAATGGCGGATTGTGCGGGCCTCTTCATAGCCTAGACACTTGACTGGCTATAAGCGGCAAGGGAAGTTGCGTCCTGAGGGGCTGAAGATCCTAAACAAAGAGAAGGACGAATTAAAGAATGCAACAACCAGAAAACAAGAGAAAGAATGATGGATGTTACCGAAACAAATGAACAAATCTCATCCAAATCGCCTGGATGGATGGGAGAGCTTACGTTGAAGGAATTAGAGTTCAACGGTAATCCTTTAGAGCTAGAGAATTGGATGGGAGGTTGCCCCAATATCTTATGTCCGAAAGGAAGCAAGCCATATTCTCGAAGCTTGTCAGCAATCAAGAGAAATGGATGGCACATGTGCTTCACCGGTACTTGGAAGATAGCATCGATCACTCGAGCCTCCTTCGGGGTTAAAATCACGTCTTTAGAGGGTGGGCTCTGTGATAAGAGGAAGATACAGATAAAGTAAAACCACAAGTACGGGACATTTTACCTTCCAATACAAGAAACCTGTCGTCATCAACAAATTTGCCTGATATATCGGTGGGACATTTGACAAGGAAATATTGGTCCTCCCACGGCCTAGTTTTGTTAATGCCATACTAACAAGTCTCCTCGCGGGATTGGCCCTCCATATCGGCGATTCAGAGCTTTTTGAAAATCAGATCATATGATGGATGAGTTTAGGGCTTAAAGAGCCCTGACCCAAAACGAGCGCTAGAGCCTCCAAGCACAAGAGGGTTGTGTATGTATTATGTGAAAGCAGAATAGGAGCAACTTTCAAGCCAACCAAGAGCCAGTGTAGAAAAAGGGGGAAATGAAGAAAGCCTCCATGCCAGATATGAATTGCCGAATATGCAAAGTACCATTCTAGGGGATTCTAGAGGAAATTCGGAGAAGCAACTATCATAGCATCCATGCCTGCTATACCAAAGATATCCAATATGGCATCCACAGAATGTTGAGAAAGGATTAAGGATGACTTGGGCACGATCACCTTCTTAGGACGGAAGGCCTTGGAACCTTGGGTTTCTCCTTAGTAGGGCTTTTGTTAGACATGATTCTACCAGGTAACATCGTTCCATAAAAATGCAATTAGTATGCATTTATCTTACTCAAATACACATATCACAATCAAACATTAATGTGTACCATTACGTCTTGTTTATCACAAGGGTCAGTTAGACGAAAATCCAAATCAAATCCAAATATGGGGTATTAGGAGGATTATATCTATTGTACTTTAGCTAATGTATGACTAAGCCAAACATAAAAACCCCAAAGCCTAGATAAACCAACATAATCGACGAAGGAAAATTAGCACTATTGATATTGGAACCATTTCATGGCAATGGCATAAAACTTTAATTTGTGAGAAATCATTTCCTCCTTACCTCGTGAGGGGCCTTACATTTCCTAAACTGGGTAACCTGTGAAATAGGCAACCATTAATATTGAACATTAAGCACGATGGAAGAAAGATTGACACCTAAACCTATGTTATGATCAACATAATCCTTACCAACTTTCCTGTCAATTTTGACGCTTAGTTATGGTTGCGATTCATATAAGAAGTAGGAATACTCACAAATAGTCTGGCTTGGATCTTCAAAAGGGAAAATTTGAGTAGCTTCTTAGAGGAGCAGTAATCTTGTTCAAGGATTTGATTTGCAGGTAAAAGACGAAAACGAGGGAAAAGAAGAATTTATGTTTAAATTTCAAGATCAATCTGGGCCGTACAGGCGAAGATCAATCAATGTTTCTGACCAAGGGAGATCAAAAGACCCTGAAGTGACACTTCGGAAAAGAATAAAAGGTTGACTTGAAAATCGAAGAACACCACTTCACTAAAGGGAAATGTTACTACCAAAATTAACTCCAAGACTAGCTGGCAATGAAGGGGTGTCGGAAGAATATAGGCACAGAAAAGTCCCCCGAAAATAGAAAGCCAAGCAATAGATTGAACCGAAAGCCGGAGAGGATGGTTGGAAAGTAGCACAAACTAGCACCTAACCGAAGGGAAGAAGCTCAAAGCCTACAAAATGCCAACGAAGCGCATCCGATAGGACCTATTCGCCAGGAAATTCTGTAGCGAAAGACCACCTAAGACAGGAACTAAGAAAGAAGAAGGCATGAGCTCCCCGCCTTAAAACCCAGAAGGATTACGTATTGACCTGCATAATACCGATACATATGAAAGCGAGGGCATCAAAGGTGCCAAATCAGGAAAACGCAAGGATCATCTATAACCAGCTTCCGGAGCACCTGATGTACAAATGCCAAAAGGCTACATTCACAAACAATTGAAACATCACCGGAAGCCACCTTCCGGAAAACCACGCTATCACAAAAGATCCACCGAAAGGCTAATCGGGACTCAAGCAGAGATACAGGTTACCCGTACTAATCTACCTAGTACAGGAACCAACAATGGTTTCAAACCGGTAGTTATCTACGTACATCATGAGGACAGGCTCCACTAAGGATTCACGATAAAGCCAGACGCCTACATCTGAAAGCTTACGTCCGAGAGCCTACACACACGAGCTGCTACCAAGGGTTCAATTACCATTCGAAGGCCACTACATCGACAAGCCCATGTTTATCCCAAAGAAGCCCCAATTGACCGGGACCCCCACTTCGAAGACTATAATTAGCACTCCATAGGCAACCGGAAGCCAAACGTCCGAGACCGAGGAAAAAGCGGCCCGTAAAGGGCCCTATAAAGGCTCTTGCAGACCCAATAGCCCAATAGCGGAAGGGGCCCCAAATTCTCTATAAATAGTACCCTAAGAGCTACATAGTGTGCGGGATTTTTTTTTTCCATTTTTCTTGTACTCCTGCTTCTCAAAAGCCTAATACGGAGAGGAATTTGAGAACTTCTTCTATTCTGTTCATATGCTCCAAATTAAAGATTAATAAGAAGGGAATCTACGTGTAGAATATGGCTTTGTGAGTTCAATATATCAGTTCTAATTATCACTACTGCAATTTATTGTTTGTTTTCCAAATAGACATAGATCCTTGTCCAAACCTTTCCGCAAATCAGAGGAAAAACCTCTTTCCCTGAGTTTAGACTCCTTCTGGTAGTTTTTAGTGATTCTGCTCCTCTAGACCTTGGTACCTAGGAGTGGCGATCCAATTGACTCGCAAAAGCTGAATAACCTATTCTTCCCATTAGGTCCGCACCTGTTGACCCATCTCCGATGTTAACAAAAAATATCATTAACATATAGTACTTAAATGGTTATATCCATTTATGAATAGATTTGTTCGAAAAGAAAAATTTGTATCTCTTAGAGAAGATTATAGCTCTTCATGAACGAAGGTGACCCTTTAGAAATATAATAGCTGGAGTCGGTTCAATTAACTGAATGTCAGTGGCAGTCGACTGAATTTCATACGCTCGTTCATATGTGCATACTATGCACTTTGTACCAGGTCAGTCGCCGGACTTATACAGTTCAGTCGACATAAATGGGTAAAAATGCACTGTGCATATATTTTAAAAAGACTGAAATATAAAACGTGTTATGTTTGTATTCATGTACAAGTTCCGTCGACTGACCATGAATTTCAACCGACTGAATCAGTACATTTTACAAAAGCTTGCTTAATTCAATGGTAAGAGCATATGCTTATCTCTCAGCTTACTAGGTTTCGAGTCCTAGCTCTGCATATTTTTAGCCAATTTATTTTACATCATTGTTTTGACTCAAAAATAACTTAGTAAACATATTGTAGCATTGCTATATGGTTGTTATCATCAAAACAGTATATATATGATTCCAACAATCTCCCCCTTTTTGATGACAACAACCTTATAATAGTAGCTTCTCTTAAATATAAGAATAAAATCATATTTTAGAAATGTTTTTAAATTTGGAAAAAATCTTGTGTTATGATATAAACTACTTGAGGATAGATTTTAACTATAATATATACTACTAAGACTCAATACTTCAAGAGTATAAAACTATGCACCAGTTTGAAGTCTCATCTCCATAGTAGTTTAGAAAACATTTCATTGTAAGACTCTCCTTTTATCGCTCTAATCATCGAATCTTCTTGTTGTATGCTCAGCTCTTTGTCATGAATTAAAACCATTATTCAACATTTCTCTCCTTTTCTTGATTGATGACTGTTGCGGATGCAGATTAAGGATCTTAAGGCAAATTAAACACTAAAGGGGGGGTGAAAAGTTTTGTATGGATTATATTAACCTTATTGAAATCTTTTTCGGTAAAACAGAATGTTATGCGATTCATAGATATCACAAATCACAGGAACAATAACAGATGTAGAAAGTAAAAATAAAAAGTAGTAAAAAGAAAGTATACATCGGGATTTTATATAGTTTGGGACTCCCCTACATCTAGGCCTACACAACGCTGGATTGATGTGGACTTTTATTTAATAAATCCGATTACAATCATTGATTTCAAGGCTATAAGGATACACCCCCAACTGATTCCATGTACAATGAGACTTAGTTGATTTTTCAGTCTACAAGTTTATAACCAATCAATTTCCGGGACACAGTCGCACCTAATAGATTTATATGGGACACTACCACACCCTTCTCTTATCAATTTTTGTAGTGTTAACTTGATAGGACTTAATTTTGCGATCTGTGATTACAAACTGCCTATAACTCTTGAGTAGCACTTGAATTTCATAGAGGGTTTAATGTAGGATTGAAACAAAAGAAGATTGATATAATTTCTATGAAAATCGGCAAGTATAAGTGTAAAAATTGAAGAAATGAAGAAGAATAATGGTAGGATGATTAAGGAAGAAGCAGATGAAAACTAATTAAAAATTTCGAATTTTGATTGTTATTTATAGATTTCCAACAGCAACATCCTTTCTGAAAGATTTGAATTCAAAAGACACAACTTTTCGAAATTAAAAACAACATAATGGCTCCTATGTCGACTTACATAAACTTGTATGTCGACATCCATTCGAAAAAAATTCAAAAATAAAATTTAAAACCAAATCAAATTATGTTTAAGTAAATTATGGGGATTCCTGATTTAAAACAAACTATTTTCCTTTATATTGAAATAAAGTATATTACGTAAAAATATATTTAGAAGCATAAATTAAAATGACTTTAAAAATGATTAAAAACTAAGTATAAAATGACATAAAAGTACATATATATATAACTATAAGTATATCTAAAACTTAATAAAAATAAAGAAGTTGAAAATATAAGAATTATAATAAAATTGATATAAATTTTGTAAGTAATATTTATTTAAATTAGGAGTTAAAATAAATTTCAGGAGATAAAATGTTTCTAAAAATAAAGAATTACAAATTAAAAAAAAGGAAAAAATTGAAATCATTTGAAAAGTAAATTTTGATACAAGGAAATAATTTTTTGAAAAACAAGGAAATAATTTTTTGAAAAACGAGGAATTAATTTTGAAATCATTTGAAAAATAATTTGAAAAGCAATTTGAAATCAGAATTCAGTGCTAACCAGAGTTTTAACAATATATCTGGACACAACTACTATATATTTCTTGTACTCTTGAATTATTGATACTCATGAGTCTTGAATCTTAAACTCTTCTACTTTAAAATCTAGATTCTTTAAACTGTATAATTTTCAATAATTAATACCTGCATAGATTTCCTATATATATATATATGTATATGTATATATATTCTAGATATAAACAGTGTTAATATATATTTTATAATAATAATTGAAATAAAGTTTAAACAAGGTTGTTGTCATCAAAACTATCATCATCAACATCTCATTCTCTAACAATCTCCCTCTTTTTTTATGATGACAACCTTGATTATAAAATATTCATACCTGATCATATCTGATGTCTTGATTCTTTAGTTACTCCCCCTTAATCTATTATCATCCTTTTTAAAACAACTAACTCCCTCTTAAACTAAGCCTTATTTTATAATTCTCTACTTTGTCAACAACAAAAACTATAATCCTAACTAAACTTTAATACTCCCCCTAAAACAAAAGCATATTCTTAATATCTAAAACTAAGACTAACAAACTTAAAACTATCCTAATTTTAACTAAGTACAGTAGTCTAATTATATCAATAGGTATATATACTACTAGAAAACTAGAGAATTTCCTTACAAACATATAATTTTTTATTATTATATGTTGTTTACAAGTACATAAGAACATTTGACAAATATATACACGAATATTTACGTACAGTAGCGCATATATGAATACATGAATATATTAAACTTAATTATTAATTCTTTTGAACAGTTAAGGACTTGTGAATTGGAAAATTTGGGCAATGGAGACAGAATTCTCCATTTGGTTCAATCACATTCCCATTCTTTTCGAAACAGACTTCGCCGACCCAAATTACTTGATTGTCCTAGTCCCTTCCTTGATTTTGATCCTTTGCTTCCTCTGCTTCCTCTTCTTCCTCATCTTCCTCCATATGATTATGGACTTGAATGTTAGAGGAATCATCTTCAACAATAATTGGATTTTCTTGGTTATCCATTATATATTTATGAAGATTCCTAATGATCTTCCCTTTCTTTTCTTCCTCTTTTACCATCCGGAGTTGTTTTGTTTTACAGTTTCAGAATTTTTATTATAGATAAAATGAGTCAGAAGAGAAGTATTCTCGAAGTGAAGAGTTTAAATAAGATGAATAACTAACTTTGGAGGGAATTTTAAATTTTAAAATTTTCTGTTATATGTCAACATGCAACTTTATATGTGTCGTCATATATATGTTTATTTTGATTTTTTTATTTCTTATAATTTGTATTAATATATTTAATTATTTTACTTCGGTTAGAGAACAAATTCATAGTTCTGTTCTTAATTTAGTAAATGTTGCGTTGTTTAATGGCTTAGTTAATATATCTGCAATTTGATTTTCTGTTTTAATGAATTCTAGTAAAATATTTTCTTTATTTACATTATCTCTTAGGAAATGATGTCTTACAACAATATGTTTTGTTCTAGCATAATGAGTAGGATTTTTATATAGATTTATAACACTCGTGTTATCGCAGTAAATTAATGATTTGGTTATATTTAAACCAAAATCTCTTAGAGTTTGTTGCATATACATTACTTGAGAACAAGCCAAAGTAAAAGAATCATTTTTATTTAAGGCTTCATTGGTTGCCATAAGAGTGGGTTCTTCTTTAATGTTGTCCATGTTAAATTTATTAGTTAAATCTCTAGCATATTTTTCTTGATTAATAAATATTCCATTATCTAATTATCTAAAAAAAGAAAGTAAGTTCTCCCATATGACTCATTTCAAATTTTTTTGTCATGATTTTAGAAAATTCTTGATTCATTTTTTTATTTGTTGATCCAAAAATTATATCATATATGTAGATTTGTTCTAATTGAATATCATTTTCATTTCTTTTAATAAATAGTGTATTATCTACTTTACCAATTCAAATTTTGATTGTAATACATAAGTTCTAAGTCGATCATACCAGGCTTTAGGAGCTCGTTTTATTCTGTACAAGCCTTTCTTTAACTTATAAAGTGATTAGGAATTTTTCATCCTCAAATAATGGAGGTTGTTCAACGTAAATGTCTTCTTTAACAAATCCATTTAAAAAGGCACTTTTACATACATTTGAAATAATTTGAAATTATTATGATTGGCGAAAGCAAGTAGAATTCTAATAGCTTCTAATCTTTCTATGGAGGCAATGGTTTTGTCGTAATCTATTCCGTCTTCTTGACAATATCCTTGAGCAACTAATCGTGCTTTATTTCTAACATCCTCATCAAGTTCGTTTATTTTATTTTTATAAACCTATTTAGTTCCTATTATAGTTTTATCCTCTAGTCTAGCAACAATTTCTCGTACATTATTTCTGGTGAACCGATTCAATTCCTCTTACATAGCAAGTATCCATGAATCATCAGATGATACTTCCTTTGGAATTTTGGGTTCAATAGTTGGTATAAATGCGATATTACTCATATTATTTAATTGATTTCTAGTTCTAACTATAGATTCAATATCTCCTAGTATATTTTCTACAGGATGATCTCTTAAAAGTCTAATTCTTTTATTATGTTGATTAATTTCATTATTTATTTCATTTGATTTATTATCATTGTCATAATCATCTTCATTTTAATTTAAATCTTTATAATATTCATCAAATGATATATTTAGAGTTTCTTCAATAGTGTTAATTTTTAAATTGGAAACTCTATATGCTTTACTTCTATTTGATTACCAAATAAATATTCCTTTTTCTAATTTAGGAACAGATTTATCTAGATTTTCTTTAGTATTTAAATAAAGCATTTACTCCCAAAAATTCTAAAATAAGATACCTTTGGTTTA
Source organism: Allium sativum (assembly GCA_030737875.1). Lineage (NCBI taxonomy): Eukaryota > Viridiplantae > Streptophyta > Magnoliopsida > Asparagales > Amaryllidaceae > Allium > Allium sativum. The sequence continues at coordinate 71,329,309 of CM060919.1, forward strand.
TTATTCTATAGAAGTTCGTATGGAGTTTTGCCAGTTAATAGTCTAATTAAGATTCTATTTAAATTATAACAGGCCATATCAACTGATTCAACCCAAAAACTTTTTGGTAAACTACTATCAGATAACATAGTTCTCTCACACTCTTGTATCGTACTATTTTTACGCTCAACTACACCATTTTATTGAGGAGTTCTTAAAAAGAAAAGTTATGAGTAATTACCTTTTTATTACAAAATTTCTCAAAATTTCATTTTCAAATTCTCCACTGTGATCACTGTGGATAGTTTTAATTTTCAAGGATAATAGATCTTGAATTCTCTTAGCAAATTTTTTAAATAATTCAAAATCATCACTTTTATGTTTAAGAAACAACGTCCAAGTAAATCTAGAGAAATCGTTGATAATTATAAAAATGTGTTTACTATGGTTTTGTTGATTGTGTTTAAGATGAACCAAATAAATTCATATGAAGTAATTCTAATGGATTTGAAGTGGTTATCTCATCTTTTAACTTGAATGAACTTTTTCTTAATTTTCCTAACTGAAAAGTTCACGTAAATTATCTAATCTAAAATTCATTTTGGGTAAACCTCTAATTAAATCTGATTTAGAGATTTAAGACAGATGTTTGAAATCCAAATGACCAAATCTCTTATGCCAACTCTAAGGGTCACTTGTATTAGCTAAAAGACACAAATTATCATTTGAAATTTTCATACTTAAGATGTAAATATTTTTCTTTCTAATTCCTTCAAAAATTATGTTTGAATTATTATCTTTGATAAAGAACTTATCTTTTTCAAATTTAATTTCATAGCCGTTATCGCATAATTGACTTATACTAAGCAAGTTATGTTTCAAATTCCTAACTAATAAAACATCAGAAATAATGGGAGTTTTAGAATTACTGCATTGCCAATGCTAGTCACATATCCATTTGAGTTATCACCCAAATTGACCATTCCACCATCTTCATAGACTATATTATTCATTAATTCTGGATTTCCGCCATATGCCTCGAATAGCCACTATTCAGTATTTGTTTATCTCTTTTGATTTACACCATTTAACCATCAACTTTTGAATCATCAATAGCCATGTAACATATAAGTTCCTGTACAACACATCGATTTGATAGATAACTTGATTTTTCAATATAATTAAATGTAGACTTATTAAATAATGATGAAATGCATACTTTTAAACAAGTGTTATGATTTTTTTTTAAAAATTGCTATTTAAACTTTTCAAAATTCAGATTATGAGTACTTTTGAAAACAAATGCTCTAATACCAATTGGTGGGGATGCGGATTAAGGATCTTAAGGCAAATTAAACACTAGAAGGGGATAAATAGTGTTTTTTTGGATTATATTAAATTTCTTGAAATCTCTTTCGATTAAACAAAATGCTATGCAATTCACAGATATCGCAAATCATAGAATCAATAACAGATGCAGAAAGTAAAATAAAAAGCAGTAAAAGGAAAGTACACACTGGGATTTTATACTACTTCAGGACTCCCCTGCATCCAGTCCCACAAAATGGTGGGTTGATGTGGATTTTTATTCAACAAATCCAATTACAATCCTTTATTTCAGAGATATAAGGGTACACCCCAGTTGATTCTAAGTACAGTGAAACTTAGTTGATTTTCCAAGCCATAACTTTACACACAACACTACACCATATCAGCGAATTTGGCACATAAGGATGCGGATATACAATTCGGATAAAATCCGTATCAAATTTGATAATGCTCAGATCCGTATCAAACAACAATTTGCGATCTGCACCACCCCAAACACCCTAAATCTGACCGTCCATTGTGAATGCTCCGGATCGGTTAATTTGATATGGCTTAGGGCCAAATCAAATGTGTATCATATTGTCCATCTCATTAGGCACTTGGAATTAAAATTTTGGCCACTCCTCATTCCCTCTGTTTTACTTCAATGGTGACCGAAAACCCAAATTAGGCTTTTTGGTCACCAAAACATGCCTCCACCTTTCCCTGGAATCAGTGACTCTTGCATCCTAAACACAGGATTCCTGCCATCTTGTTTCCTCTATCAATCATCAATCAACAGATGTTTCAATTCAAGGTGTTGTTTTCATCGATTTATATTTGCAGTGAATTTTATTTGCACCTAAGTTTATTTGTATGAATTTGCCTGTGTGAATTTGCCGATGTGGACTGTATTTCTGTGAATTTTGTTTGTATGTAGGGTTTTGTTTGTAGGTAGAAATTGCCTATTTGGTTGTTTTGATTATTTGTTTTATGTTGAATTGTATCAAAGACATTATTCTTATCTCCTAGTCCTCCTCCGAATTTGGGGGCAAATAGTCAGTTCTCTAAGTATATTACTGTATTAAATTGGGTTATCTTGGTGTATTACTGTACAATATTAAACAGGGTTCTAATTGGTATGTATTACTATTACAAATGATACCAGTTTTAATTGGTATGTATTAGTGTAATTGTGTATTAGTGTACTAGTGATTGCTACTCTGTTTTGAGAGATAATAAGTTTAATAAAAATATATTACAAGTTTGCTGAAAATTTTGCTAGATGGATGATTTCTCGACTTTATGGTTAATATTTTAATGGGTGATCCACCAGGTGGATGCATTTTAGCTCACACGTAGGGTCGGGTAGCTTTATCCAAATGTTGGATGCTATTGCACTTAACCTTAGTAAAAAGCTGCTTTCACTAGCAATTTTCCCCTACTTTGTAGCAGAGACTGTAGTGTAAGTTGCACTACATAGTCTGCTTCAAAGAAACTGAAAGTTGCAAGTGAAAGCAGCTTTTTCTAAAGGTTAAGTGAAGTGGCATTCGACATTTGAATAAATCTAATAAGCATGGATTACAGACCCTGCACGTGAGCTAAAATGCATCCACCTGGTGGATCGCCCAATAAATTCTTAATCAGAAAGTCGAGTATGTGTGTCATCCGAAGATTATGATTCGATATCTTTAGACGTTGGAGCAGGTTTATATTGTTTTACACTTAACTCTCTGTAATATCATATATAAGAATTGAATGAACATGTTGTGTGCACATCTTGAATATTCTTTTTGTTTATTTGTTCCATTTTGTGTGTATAGGAGGATGTTCTGTATGCTAGAGTACGAACTATTAGTGTTGCAGATCGACTACATTCAGGTGATTCTTCTTTTCTGTTTGCATTTTTAATGACTATAAATTTTCCACTCCTATAGTCCTATGTATAGTTAATGTCATTTAAAAGCCTATAGTCATAGCAAAACCAGTTTACAATGTATATTCATTCATTTTTGTGACATATACTGATCGACTATACAAACATATGGATGGGGCTTAAAGTAGAAAACTTGTTTTCGAACGGAATGCTATTTTAGTTTTTCTGTGTTGATGTGTACAATGTCGATCTCCTATATACGATGTTGGAGGTCATTTTAAATCACAAAGCATGTGAGATGTTGGTACGTTTCTAGGTTGTCTACGCAAGTTCATGAAATCATGTCATTAGCATCATAAACATGTTAAGATATATACAATTGACTAACATGCACACACAAACAAAAAGACAAGATATGCCCTTTACTGTTATCAGTACGGCGCTCGACTAGTCGTGACTAGTCGTCGATTAGTCTACTAATCAACATCAAACCATTGACATGAAGTCTTAACTTGCTTTTTGTACGAATTTCGGGTGCATTGGTAGAAATTAGTCGACTAATCGACTAGTCGATTCGACTAGGTTGTTCTTGGTGTCGACAGGTTTGGTATTGGCCCATTTTAGAAAAGAAAAAAATCCGAACCCCTTACAGTGATCGACTACCGGTGTACGCAAACACACTGATCGACACACACTTATCTCCGTATTCATGTTTGCATCTCAGTCACAGTGAGTTACAATGTCGATCTCCTGCCAGTGAAGTATTTGTAACTTGTTTCTTGTATTTTAAAGGCAGTCTTGTTGCAGAAAACATAAAATAGAGAAACTTACTTCTTTTTTCTTGTATATTTTGGTGCTTTTGTGCTGCTGGAACTCTGGTTGGCTATCACGATTCAGTTTTTCTACCAATCAATGAAACTTGAACTCGAGATCACACTCAATCTTCTCAGGCTCGACTGGAGTTTTATCAAGCTGATATGTTTTTACTTTTTTTTTGTTAGTTCGTAATGTGATGAAAATCTTTGACAGTTTCCGTTTATTGTATATGTGACACCCCACGCCCGTTAATGTCACTCACAAAGGGAATGCATTAAGCTTCATGATGCAATATAGGTAAATAGAAACAGAAATATTACAAGACATATATAAAATGGCATCAGAATTAAAAACTTTATTAATCATAAAGCATCGTGGTTCAAAAACATCAAATGTCTGAAATACACAAAAACCATTACATCATAAAAACTATTGTCTTGTACCTTAAAACATCAGAGTGCATAAAAAAAAGCAAAATTCCCCAAATAAAATATAGCCATAGTAGCAAGGATAAGAGCTTGAGCCATACATCTAACAGATCCAGCAAAATGAAAGCAGAATCACGGTCAAGCCTGAGTATTCCTACCCTGAGAACCTGGGGAGAAACGGAAGAAAGAAGAGGAAACAAAAAGGGTTAGACATAAAGTCTGGCGAGTCCAGTTACTTTTAGCAAGTAAATAAGTAAAAGTATCATGACAGACATATAAAGTGGATAAGAGATAGATAACAACATATAAGGCAGGTATGACAAGGTAAACATGATAGAGTGTATATGCTTTACTAAAGATTCTATGATTCTCTGCACTAATACTAGTATCACCAAAATGAGATGATCCCAACAATTATGAGATGGTAGACTTAGGCATACGTCCCGATGTACCCTAACCACTACCCTAATCGACCGGCTCCCGACTCCATAGATACCCTGTGCCGGCCCCATAGTAGGAGGTATCACTTTGCTAAAGTGGAAACCCTTTGTTGATGTGCACAACCATATATACTGGTGTCACAGTCGTCTTATCCCCCTCTACATAGCCCATGCACGCACATGTCCCCGGTCGGCGTCAGTTTGCGTCGCCCACACCGTTCTCCACGTTTGGATCTCTTACAATCAGTCCAGTAAGCGTGTCACTACTCCGACCTAGGACAGAGTGCTCGTTTGATACCTTTATATGGGTTACTGACTGAAATGGGTCCCCCACACAAGATGATACAAGCTCTCCTCCTTGTCTTATATCTCCACTAGGATTTCCTCATGTTATGTATACCTATTGGTGTCTTTAATTACATAACCCCCACATTTCTACATGTTGTACTTACCTTACGGTGTCTTTAATTATACAACCTTAATATTTCCACAGGTTATGCTTACCTAAAATGGTTTCTTTAATTACATAACCCCAACCGGTTAAGTTTTGTGGGCCTATATATAAATATTAACCACCACCCCAGATTTACTTAACCCACCACTATCCAAACAAATTTACTTAACTCCTACTCAAATTTATGTTCATACAATCCCTATGGATTCCACTAGATTAAGTATTCAAATTTATTACCATATATTCATTTATGGTTACAATATGCTAGACCTCCCACATTAAGCCTACAATTTACGGATGCTGGACATGCCGGGCGGGTCTGGGCAGGCTTATTCCACAAATCGGGCCTAACCTTGTGTCTGGGCACTTCTCGTATTTGTGCACTTAGGCCTCCCACGTTAGATACACCAACTGTGGTCGCTGGATATGTCGGTCGGTTCTGAGCAGATTTCCACCACAAGTGCAATCTAACCTCGTGCCTAAGCGCGGTTTACAGTTTCAAGTTATTGTAATTCTAGGCATTTCCATTATTAGCCAATTTTACCTATGTCTTTATAGGTGCTCATTCCCCTTTTTCCCATTATGAATTATATGTCCAATTTCATGTACATAAACATTACCCAAGTTATGCCAAATTAATATTCACATATTTCATTCAGGTCATGCCTAAACTTCCATTTACCAATTTATGCCAATTTCAATATTTTAGCTCTCGTTCCCTGTTTAACACATTTGTCGTTTTAGCGACATGCCTAGGCTCGAAAGTAGCCAGGCTATATAAAAAAATAAAAGGGAAAGGCCGAAGGGAAGATGACAAAAATGATTATTCTATTAAAATTGAAACATTTAATGGCATAATGTTAAGATGGACATATAAGGACAGATCTGGTGAACTTGTAATAGTAAAACTGATTTTACATAGTAGGGAAGTCATAATTGGCATGATTAGATCTAAACTAGGACTTAGATGTCCAACTAATGATAGATCCAAATTAACCACAACATGATAGGCACAAGATGATCTAAATAGTAAATTAGATCTATAATCAAAAGTGATCTGGCATGATAAAGGTTAAGATCCAAGTCATAGTTAATTCAGAATGTCATAGATTCACAAGTTACAATAGATGTGGTATGATTCAGTCACAGGCATAGGTCCAAATTACAATATCATGAATTCACAAATTACAATAGATCTGATATGATCCAGTCACAGGCATAGATCCAAATTACAGTCATATCATGCTTTGCTTTTAATTATTTAAATCTAAAGTCAACTGAAACTCACAACGTTTTGATCTAGAAAGATAGAAGAAGAAAAGATCTACACTTGAATCTCTAACTTGATTTGCAGAAGAAGAAAAGGATTTGATTCAGTCCAAGCACCGATAACATTTAGGCCTCCATTGATTTCAGTGTAAGAAAACAAGAGAAATGAACCTATATTTCTAGCTGCAGCCCCAGAATTCGTCCTACCACATCGGCCCTAGGGGGTCGACCCACCCCTTAGGGGGTCGACACCCCCTTGAGGGGTCGACCTAGGGGTTGACACCCCCCTTAAGGAGTCAACTCCCCTGGGCAGGCATTTTTCTGCTCACCCCAAATTCTGATATTTTGACTTTTGAACTAAGATTATTAAACTTCTGGACCATATATATATATATATATATATATATATATATCTTGCGCCTATACAAACTTCAAACCCTTATAACTTCTTCATACGGTGTCCGTTTTATGCAAACCAAATGTCTATCTTGACCAAAATTTCGAGAAGGACGCAGTGGCGCAGCCTAATTCCCTTAATTGTGAATATTAAATTAATTATTATTTAATTTACCCTTTTTAGTATTACTAAAATTATAGGGTGTTACATTCTCCCTTACTCAAAGGATTTCGTTCCCGAAATCTCCAAGTTAAGAAGAATGTATATCCTACCATCCATCACTCATCTACTCATCCACCAATCGCAGGCATCCATTGTCCTTAAAGACTTCTAATGGTTACATGAATATATGCAAAGGTGTGTGTATATTTCCCAATACTAATGTCAAGATCAGGCGGTCTACTGATTCAGTTGACCACCTTAATGCAATGTATGTTAGTGTCATGAATCCAACATGTATGCAATAATCCTATCTTAACATGTTAATTCTACATGGGTGTACAAGCATCCATCCAAATGCAACATCCATATGATGATACATTCAATTTCATTCATAAAAGAAAAGAAAATGCACACACATTCATATGCAATATGAGAGTGATTGAGCAAATCTAGTGCCTAATGTGTGTGTATATGCATCCACGAGCAACCACAAGCAAACACTTGCATCCACTTGCATCCACCAAACATAACATGTCTCAAACACATGTTTACATCCATGAGATTCCTACCTAAAGGTTGAAGATTCGATCGATAGGATACACTTAAATAATGGAAACAAGCATAGATAAAAGCTTTAGAAAAGGAGTTAAGAACATGCCCTCGAAAAGAAAAGGGTACAAAGCAAGAATATTTTCTTTGGTTTCCCAAGTTGCATCCTCTGGGTTATCTCCCCACTGAACTTTCACCAACTTGACTTCTCTTTTGCGTAGCTTCTTGACTTCTGATCTCAGAATACGGCAAGAAACTCGTCTGACTATCGCCTCCCATTCCACCTCTACTTCTTCCAATACACTCGGATCAGCTACCTCCGCGGTAACATGCAAGCACTTTGGCAAATGAGAAACGTGGAAAACATCATGAATGCCAGATAATCTCTCTGGTAGATTTACTCTATAGGCGATTTGGCCAATCCTTTCTATTATGGGAAATGTCCCTACGAACCTTGGTGCCAACTTCCCTATAGATCCAAAGCGAACCACATTCCTCAAAGGTGATGCTTTAATGAAAACCATATCTCCTACTTCTAATGCAATGTCAGTCCTTCTCTTGTTTGTGTAGGATTTTTGCCTATCTTGAAGGGTCTTCATTCATCGTCTAATAAGATCAATCTTCTCGGACGTTTCTCTAGCAATATCTGGTCCAAGTAATAGTCTTTCTGTAGATTCCCACCAACAAGTTGGTGATCTACAGGGTCGTTCGTACAACGGTTCGAAGGGTGTCATGCCAATGCTAGCTTGATAATTGTTGTTGTAGGCAAACTCTACTAAAGGAAGATGCTCTTCCCAAGTCCCTCCGAAGTCTAGGAGACACAGCCTCAAAAGATCCTCAAGAATTCTGTTCACCCTCTCCGTCTCTCCATCGGTCTTAGGATGATAAGCGGTGCTCTAACATAATTGTGTACCTAATGCTACTTGCAAGCTCCTCCAAAACTCACTACTGAAGATGATGTCACGATCTCTTACAATATGGAAGGTACTTTATGAAGATGGACTATCTCACGAACATAAATTGCTGCCAATCAAGCTGTCATCCTCTTACTCTTAACTGGAATGAAATGAGCGCTTTTAGTAAGTCTGTCTGCCACAACCCAAATACTGATGTTGCCTTTTTTTGATCTAGGAAAATCATCTATGAAGTCCATAGAGACGCTTTCCCACTTCCACTATGGAATCTCCAACCCATCGGGCTTCTTTTGTTCAGCTTTGACTTGCTGACGAACTAAACATTGAGAAACAAACTCTACAACATCTTTATTCATCCCAGCCCAAAAGAAAACCCTCTTCATGTCCTAATACATCTTATCACCACCTGGATGAATAGTCATCTTAGAATGATAGGCTTCCTCTAGGACTGCCTTTAACAAACTTCTAGTTTGAGGAACACAAAGCCTTCCATCTCATCACAACCACCCTTTATCGTCAATGGAATATCTATTGAGGTAACTAGAAGTCTCCCCTTTACTGAGCCTATCCATAATGTCTAAAATCTGTGGATCAACTCACTGCGAAGTTTATATCTGATCCATAAGAGTAAGTTGTATCTCTAGCGATGCAAACAAACCAGGCAATAACTCGGTGGAGGGTCTAAAATCAAAAGTTGATATAAACTCCAAACTTTTCCTTTCTACAAACAGAGGACTTAAGGCCATCCTCTACCTACTCAGTGCGTCTACCACCATGTTACCCTTGCCAGGGGTATAAGCAATCTTGAAATCATAAGAAGCTAGAAACTCCATCCACCTTTGTTACCTTAATAAATTAAGATCTTTCTGCGAGAACAAATACTTAAGAGATTTATCATCGGTGTACAACTCGAACCTCTCTCCAAGCAAATAATGAGCTCACAGTTTAAGCATGAATACTACGGCAGCTAGCTCTAAATCATGGGTAGGGTAGTTTTTCTTATGAACTCTTAGTTGTTTACCCCCATAACACACTACCTTCCCTTCTTGCGTCAGAACCGCACTAAGTCTGTACCACATGCATCTGTGTAAACTGTAAACACTTTATTCCCATCAGGCAAGGTCAAGACTGGGGCTATTGTCAGAGCCCTCTTCAGTCGTTGGAAAGCAACATCACAATCTATATGCTTAGAAAACACCAAATTCTTCTTCGTCAGCCTGGTGAGTGGGGCTGATATCTTTGCAAAGTCCTTAATGAACTTCCTATAATAGCCTGCTAGCACCAAAAAGCTTCTCACCTCTGTTGCATTCTTTGGAATCTACCAGTCTTGAACTGCAACCACCTTTGTGGGATCTATTGCTATCCCTTCTTAGAAACCACATGCCCTAGGAATCTCGCCTCTTTTCTCCAAAAATGGCATTTGGAGAACTTTGCCTTAAGCTGATGCGCACAGAGAGTTTTCAAAACTTCTCTCAAAATGTTGGGCATGCTTTTCCTGACTCTTTGAGAAGATCAAGATATCATCAACAAAGACCACGACGAATTTATTTAGAAACTCTCGAAACACCCTACTCATTAGATTGACAAAATAGGCGGGTGCATTCGTCAACCCAAAAGGCATTAGCCATTCAAAGAAACCATCTGGAGTCCTAAAAGAGGTCTTATCTATACTGTCTTTAGTCGCCTTCAACTGATGGAACCCCGTGGCCAAGTCTAACTGAGAAAATACCGATGCACCAACAAGTTGGTCAAACAAGTCATATATCCTCGGAAGTGGGTGTCTATTCTTCTTTGTGAGTTTGTTTAACTATCTATAGTCCACACATAAATGAAGCGAACCATCCTTCTTAGTCGTGAATACAACTAGAGCACCCCATTCAGATATGCTTCGCCCGATAAACCCTTTCTCAAGTAGCTCCCCTACTTGCTTGCTAAGCTCCCTCCTTTCCCTTGGATCCATGTGTCACACTGGTAATGCAATTGCCTTTGCATTGTCTACCAAATATATACGAAAATCGATCTTGCGCCTCAGGAGTAAGCCCCGTACCTCATTAAAACATTAGAATAATCTCGAACTACTGGAATAGATTGGAGATCATCGATAGATGCATCAAGAGATTCTAGGAAACTAAGCATGACAGACCCTTGTGGGTCACAAGAAATCTCGAGGGTCCTCCCATGACAAGTCAAAAGTCTAACGACCCTCCTCTCATAATCTAGAATGACACCATACATGATTAGCCAATCCATCCCTAGAATCAAACCATAGCCCAAAAAACCGAGCACATACGTGTCACCCTCAAACTCGACGCCTAAGATAGATATTCTCAAACTCGACAAATCATAGACAAATGAGCCGAACCACCGACGAAGTTTGAGATAACAACGGGATCCGCTACCATACTAGTATTTAAGTGCAGAGATTCAACCACAGAACTAGATATAAATGAATGTGAAGCGCTACAATCAAAAAGAGTTCTAATAGGGTGACTAGAAAGAGAAATCAAACCTTCCACGAAAATTTTTCTACCTCTATCTGGAGCACTAGTCATGGGAGCATGCACCTGCCCTCCAAAAGCTCCCGCCCTTTGACCTTGTCCTTGTGGTCCTTGTTTCTTTGGGCACTCCCAAGCTAAATGTCCGACCACTCCACAATTGAAGAAAGTATTCTTCCTTCTTTTGTAGTCCTTGACCAATTGACCCTCTCATCCACAACTATGACATTTCCTCTTATCCTTAGCCTTGTCATTCTTTCAGCCTTTCTTCTATTGTTGTTATTGTCCTTTATTTGGCCATACCTTCTTGTTTTGCGTTGTTTCCTTAGTCTTAACTTCCTTCTTTTCTCCCTTGTCTTCCTTATGCATTAGGGCCATATCAACAAGCCTTTCAAAAGTAACTCCAATTGGAATATGGGGCATAGCTAACCCATGAAGGGGTTCATTCATCCCTTTAGCAAACCGCAAAGCTTTCTTATGCGGAGTATCTACCAGTTCCAATCCAAACCTTGCTAACTAGTTGAATTTATTCACGTATTCCTTAACAATCATGTTTCCTTGTTTGAGCGCCAAGAACCTCTCCATTTGCATGCTTTTCTCAACTTGGGATAGAAACTTCGTTTCAAACCTCCGCCTAAAATCATCCCATGTCTCCACCGTCCAGCTTGGGTTACTTTCTACCAGAACGAAGCTTCATCTTTCAGTATCCAGACAGCTAACAAGATCTTCCTTCGATCTTCCACTTCAAAGATTACAAACAAGTCCTCGGTCTCCTTGAGCCAATTCATTGTCTCTATGAATGTTTCGGTTCCATGGAATGGCTTCTCTCCCATGGCACAGAAATCTTTGCAAATCTTAGCGAAATTATCTACCCTTGGAGGAGGAGGGGGAACGATGGGTGCAGCTGGGGGAGGAACGTCAGCTTTACCTCCGGCAGGCGCCATGGCCTCTAGATACCTGCGGAACCACCTGTAATCGTAACGCCCTCAAGAATATTAGGTTCCTCAGACATGCTGAAACGAAAAGTAAAGAGATTTAGACAAAGGATCGAAGGATATTACCTATGGCTTTGGGGAAGTTTTTCAAAACATACTTTTTTTTGAAAAATGCTTTCTTTTAAAACCTTTTTGAAAATAGTTTTCAAGAACTTTTATCTAATCTGGTAACCTTTTGCTCTAATACCAAGTGTGACACCCCACGTCCATTAATGTCACTCACAAAGGGAATGCATTAAGTTTCGTGAAGTGTTATAGGTAAACAGAAGCAGAAATATTACAAGACAGATATAAAATGGCATCGGAATTAGCAACTTTGTTAATCATAAAGCATCGTGGTTCAAAAACATCACATGTCTGAAATACACGAAAACCATTACATCATAAAAACTACTGTCTTATACTTTAAAACATCATAGTACATTAAAAATAATTTCCCAAATAAAATATAGCCATAGTACCAAGGATAGGAGATTGAGCCATACATCTAAGCAGCTCCAGCAAAATGAAAGCAGAATCACGGTCAAGTCTCAGTATTCCCAACCTGAGAACCTGGAAGGAACGGAAGAGAGAAGAGTAAACAAAAAGGGTCAGAAAAAAGTCTAGCAAGTCCAGTTACTTTTAGCAAGTAAATAAGTAAAAGTATTATGATAAGCAAATAAAGTGGATAAGAGAGAGATAACAACATATAAGGCATGTATGACAAAGTAAACATGATAAAGCATATATGCTTCACTAAAGATTATATGATTCTCTGCACTAATACTAGTATCACCAGAATGAGATGATCCCAACAACTATAAGATGGTAGACTTAGGCATATGTCCCGATGTATCCTAACCAATACCCTAATCGATCGGCTCCCTACTCCATGGATACCCTTTGCCCACAGTAGGAGGTATCACTTTCCTAAAGTGGCAACCCCTCGTTGATGTGCATAACCATATCTACTGGTGTCACAGTCGTCTTATCCCCCTCTACCCGGCCCATGAACGCACATGTCTCTGGTCGGTTTGCGCCGCCCACACCGTCCTCCATGTTTGGATCTCTTACAATCAGTCCAATAAGCGTGTCCCTACTTCAAACTAGGATGGAGTGCTCGTTTGATACTGTTATATGGGTTACTGACTGAAACAGGTCCCCCACGCAAGATGATATAAGCGCTCCTCCTTGTCTTGTATCCCACTAGGATTTCCTCAGGTTATGTATACCTATTGGTATCTTTAATTACATAACCCCCTCATTTCTACAGGTTATACTTACCTTATGGTGTCTTCAATTATACAACCCTAATATTTCCACGGGTTATGCTCACCTAAAAAGGTATCTTTAATTACATAACCCAAACTGGTTTCATGTTCATACAATCCCTATGGATTCCACTAGATTAAGTATTCAAGTTTATTACCATATATTCATTTACGGTTACAATATGCTAGACCTCCTGCATTAAGCTACAATTTGCGGATGTTGGGCATGCCTGGCAGGTCCGGGCAAGCTTATTCCACAAATCAGGCCTAACCACGTGTCTTAGCACGTCTCGTATTTGTGCACTTAGGCATCCCACATTAGATTCACCACTTGTGGTCATTGGATAGGTCGGTCAGTTCCAAGCAGACTTCCACCATAAGTGCAATCCAACCTCGTGCCTAAGCATGGTTTACAATTTCAAGTTATTGTAATTCTAGGCATTTCCATTATTAGCCAATTTTACCAATTTCTTTATAGGTGTTCATGCCCCTTTTTCCCGTTATGAATTATATGCCCAATTTCATGTTCATAAACATAACCCAAGTTATGCCAAATTAATATTCACATATTTCATTCAGGTCATGCCTAAACTTCCATTTACCAATTTATGCCAATTTTAATATTTTACCCCTCATTCCCTGTTTAACGCATTCGCTTGTTTTAGCGACATGCCTAAGCTCGAAAGTAGCCAGGCTATAAAAAAACAAAAGGGAAAGGGCGAAGGGAAGATGACAAAAATGATTATTCTAGCAAAATTGACACACATTTAATGGCGTAATGTTAAGTTGGACATATAAGGACAGATCTGGTGAACTTGTAATAGTAAAACTGAATCTAACATAGTAGGATGTCATAATAGGCATGATTAGATCTAAACTAGGATTTAGATGTCCAACTAATGACAGATCCAAAATAACCACAACATGATAGGCACAAGATGATCTAAATAGTAAATTAGATCTATAATAAAAAGTAGATCTGACATGATAAAGATTAAGATCTAAGTCATAGTTAATTCAGAATGTCATAGATTCATAAGTTACAAAAGATTTAGTATGATTCAGTCACCGGCATAGATCCAAATTACAATATCATGGATTCACAAATTACATAGATTTGATATAATCCAGTCACAGGTAGAGATCCAAATTACAGTCATATCATGCTTTACTTTTAATTATTTAAATCTAAAGGCAACTGAAACTCATAGCGTTTGGATCTAGAAAGGCAGAAGAAGAACAAATCTATACTTGAATCTCTAACTTGATTTGCAGAAGAAGAAATGGATTTGATTCAATCCAGGCACCGACCGCATTTAGGCCTCCATTGATTTCAGTGTAAGAAAACAAGAAAAATGAGCCTATATTTATAGCTGTCAGCCCCAGAATTCGTCCTGCCACCTCATCCCTAGGGGAGTCGACCCTGGGGACGACACCCCCCATGATGGGGAGTGGTTGACACCCCCTTAAGGGGTCGACTCCCCTAGGAGGGCATTTTCCCGCTCATCCCAAATTCTGAAATTTTGACTTTTGAACTGAGATTTTTGAACTTCTGGACCCTATATACATATATATACATATACATACATATATTAATATTATCTTGTGTGTATACAGACTTCAAACTCTAATAATTTCTTCATAAGGTGTCCGTTTTATGCAAACCAAATGTCTATCTTGACCAGAATTATGAGACAGACGCAATGGTGCAGTCCATTTCCCTTAATTCTGAATATTAAATTAATTATTATTTAATTTATCCTTTTAGTATTATTAAAATTACGGGGTGTTACAGTATATGTTTGTATGTACATTGTGTTCATGTTATGAAAAATCTTATAATTCTTTGAGTATATATATATACATAAATTATGTTATTCATGTGTATAAATTGTTATTTATATGCTCAGTGTTATAAAAAATATGTGTTATAGTTTCTGTTCATATATATATATATATATATACACATATATGGTATATATATGTGTGTGTGTGTAACACACATATAATTAGATATGGTCAAAGGTCGTGTCTGATTACACTTTAGATATGGCTAAGAGCCATATGTTATTAGTAGTGAGATATGGTTCTAATAATTTAACGCGCCATTTTTTGATACGGCTTATTACCATGCCTAACTGCTTTAGATACGGCTAAAAGCACGACCTAATTAGCATATATGGTGTAGTGCGACCGATTTTCGGGACACAACTGCACCCAGTAGATTTATACGGGACACTACCACACCCTTATCTTATCATTTTTTTGTAGAATTGACTCGATAGGACTTGATCTTAAGACCTTTGATTACCACTAACCTATAACTCTTGAGTAACACTTGAATTTCAGAAAGAGTTTGATGTAGAATTGAAAGAGAAAAAAGATTGATATAATTTCTATGAAAATCGGTAGAGTATAAGTGTAGAAATTGAAGAAATTAAAAAGAATAATGGTAGGATGATTAACGGAGAAGAAGGAGATTAAAACTAATTAAAATTTTAGAATTTTGAAGCCTATTTATAGTTTTCCAACATCCACATCCTTTCGGAAAAGATTTGAATTTAAAAGACACACCTTTTCAAAATTTAAAAAACAACTTAACGACTCCTATGACGACATACACAAACTTGTATGTCGACATCCCTTTGACAAAATTCAAAAATAAAATTTTAAACCAAATCAAATAATATTTAAATAAATTATGGGATTCCTGGGTTAAAATAAACTCTTTTCCTTTATATTGGAATAAAGTATATTAAGTAAAAATATATTTGAAACATATATTAAAATGACTTTAAAAATGATTAAAAACTAAATGTAAAATGATATAAAAGTATATAGATATAAAACTATAAATATATCTAAAACTTGATATAAATCAAGAAATTGAAAATATAAGAATTATAATAAAATTAGTATTAATTTTGTAAGTAATATTTATTTAGATTTGGAGTTAAGTATAATTAAAAAAGTGGGAGTTAAAAAGATAAATTTCAAGAGATAAAATATTTCTAAAAAATAAAGAAGTATAAATTTAAAATAAGAAAGTAATTTTTAAAATCATTTGAAAAGTAAATTTTAAAAATAAGGAATTATTTTTTTTAAAAACAAGGAGTTAATTTTGAAATCATTTGAACCTTAATTCGAAATCAGAATAAAGTTTGAAATCAGAATTCAGTGCTAACCAGAGTTTTAACAATATATCTTGACACAATTACTCTATATTTCCTGAACTCTTGAATTCTTGATACTCACGAGTCTTGAATCTTGAACTCTTCTACTTTGAAATCTTGATTCTTTGAACTGTACAGTCTTTAATAATTAATACCTGCATAGATTTCTTTTGTGTGTTGTGTATATATATATTATGGATAATAGTAGTTATAATAATAATAATTGATACAAGGTTTTGTCATCAAAACTATCACCATCGATATCTTAGTCTCTAACAATGACAACCTGTAATTGAAGATAATATATGACGATATATAATATATAAAATTTTATACTTACTCCCCCTGAATTCGTCGCGACATAGTATATCCTGCATTCAAATGTTATATCAGTTTCTCCCCCAGATTCTCCGATTTTTCCTTCATTTTTAGCTTTGTTCTCAAAGATCACTACACCAAAACAGGTGATTCCCAACGAGTATAACCATCGCTAACAATTTCAGCAACGCTTATTAGTGTCGCTATGGGGGGTGGCAATTTAGTACCAACGCTTTTAAGCGTTGGTAGATGTTTTGTCCCAACGATTATAGGCGTTGGTAGATTTTCTTTAGCAACGCTTATAAGCGTTGGTAGATTTTCTTTACCAACGCTTGTAAGCATTGTAAGATTTTTGTTTGCAACGCTTATACATGTTGTAATATATTTGTTTGCAACGCCTATACATGTTACAAAATTTTAATTCACAACAAATATAAATTTTAATAATAACAGAAATATTTATTCGCAACTTGCATATTCTAACATTAATAGTCAATTAATAACCAACATGATGATAATATATATGATATTTAATATGAATCAAAAACTAATATTAAACTCAATGCATACTAATAGATAACATTCATAATCACATAATGACATAGAATATCAGTTAACAATAAACAAGCACAATACATAATTAAGATGTCAAATTCAATACATAATTAGTTTGTTAAATTCAATACATAAATGAGATTCTACAAATACCGAATATGAAACTCTAGCCATATAACGAAGCCTCCATCTGAAAATTCACATAACTTGTACATTCAATTTTGAGGACCATCATAAATTGGTGCATCAGGTTCAAGAACTTCAACAACCCAAATTACTTTCTCTATATTCGGTACCACTTTCCTAAAATGACAAACTGTTTGTGTTCCAACATAACCTTTTGCTACCGCCTTCTCAAGATCATGTGACAATAGCATTACGTATTTCTTTTTCATTGTAGATGAATGAAGATCATCAAGTGACACGTTTGGAGTAATGGTTGAATTATTATTTATAGAAGGATCCCCTAAATTAGAGCACCTTTTGTATGAGGAGTGGAAGGACTTGCAACATGAGTTTGCATCTCGCACAAAATATTATAAATTTGCAGGCTCAGAGTGACTCAATAATACCGAACGGCTCAGTTTTGCTGAGCCATAAAGGCTCAACAAAACTGAGCTATATGGCTCAGCAAAACTAAGACACAGGCTCAGAAAAACTAACCCATAGGCTCAGCAAAACTGAGCTATAAAGCTCAGTTAAACTAAGCCATAGGCTCAGAAAAACTGAGCCATAAGGCTCAGTTTTGCTGAGCCACAGGTTCAGAAAAATTGAGCCATAGGCTCAGTTTTGCTGAGCCACAGGCTCAGAAAAACTGAGCCTTATGGCTCAGTTAAACTGAGCCATAGGCTCAGAAAAACTGAGACTTACGGCTCAGCAAAACAGAGCCATGAGGCTCATTTCTCAGTAAAACTGAGTTTTGAGCCTTACGGCTCAGTTTTGCTGAGCATATCAACATGTTCAGTAAACGACTCAGTAAACTGTGCATATCAACATTGATCAGACAAAACATCATGAGTTCAGGAAAATAATGATCAGTCAAAATAATTTACTGAGCTTAACAACATATATGCAAACCTATATATGTTCTACGGCACATGGTAGTACTTCTCCCGATTTTCTTTTATGTCCAACCTTCCAAATGGTCGTTTGTGAAATATTTCTTCTGGATTGGCTAAGACCTACAAGAAATATCAAAGTTGACAACACATAATTAATACAACATTCTACAAACAACCATTTACAAAAGATAATTTTATTACCATTTCATGGTGCACTCGATGGTAAGGTTTCCTTCCTAGAGTATGAGTGATTTAGTTTTTTGCTTTGTTTTTTGCATTTTTTTTTACATTGCTTCATCTTTTCATTCATATACTCAATATCAAGGAACTTTTCCCACCACACTCTATCTATATCATTTGGACATCTATCAATGGGAACACGTTTAGGAATCATATTGTCATCAACCTTAAGAAGACTTTTTCTTAATGTTGACTTCATTGATCTATAGTACGGTGGGGAATGTTTCTCTAATAACGGTCAAGATATGGTAGGATCTACATCCATGTCAAATTCTTCCTATCATGAGAAAATAAAAGAAGTAAAAGAAACCATGAAACAGTCAAATATATCATAATCTAAACTTTATGGTGAAATTGATATGAGTGAAAATACCAAAAGCCCTTCCCATAGTTTATCCTTGTAGAAGCTATCTACGGCCCTCCATTCTTTGTACCCAACGGGTATATGACAACGAATTAACTCACCGCAACATGTACCCCATTTAGCTGAATCTTCCCCTACTGCACCCTCAACACCAACCGTTATAAAGTACTTTTTACCTTCGGGTGGTTGAGGTTCAATAGTCTCTATTGTACTTAAATTTGCATTTGCGCTAAAATCATTTGTCATTTTAATGAAAAATCTATATTAAAAAACAAATAAAATGCAAAAGACACTTGCAAGACATTAATTAACATAACAAACTGGCAATAGTTTCAAAAGACATCAATAAAAGAAAATCATACATTTCAAAACACAACACAATTGTACAATACATGAATAAAGGTTAATGCATGATCAAAACAAGCAAAATACATGCAACATATTTTCAATCAACATGTTGATTTCGATTGAATACATTTCAATAATGGTTCTAAATTTGGTTGGTCTTTCAAAATAGATTAATATGTTGTTGGTACTTCATAATCATCTATGTTATCCGTTATGCATTTAGGTGAGCATCGAACAATTGACCAGTTGGAATTTTGTGTATTTATGATGTAAAATACTTGACTTGCTTCAAACGCAAGAATAGCAGGCTCATCATATTCTCCATCGGTATTCTTGAGCTTCTTAAAGTTTACTATTAACAAATTTGCATCGAGGCAAACTTTACAACCATTTGTCTTATCCGCAACATTCACTCAATCACAATAAAATACCACATGTTTAAAATCATAGTAATCAACTTCCATGATCTCTCTAATAACACCATACCAAGTAGTATCATCATCCATAGGATTTAAATCTTTTGAACTTGCAAAAAATGTAGTGATCGCATCCATATAGACACCACTATCTTGCATTGAAATGCTATCGTCATAATGTTCAGGAGAGAATGTATAGTCGTTCACTCTATACTTAAGAAAAGTTTTGACTTCCCACTTTAGACCATTGACATACAACCATAACATTGTGTTCATGCATTTTTTGTCCACTAATTGTTAAGAATTAATAAAATTAATAGAATAACATTAGTTAAGAAGAAATACATTGCTCTCAAGTAAATATAGCACACCTTATTGTATAGCCAATCAACAAATTCAGATTGGGCTACTACTTCTACTTTTGTGATAGTTTTCCTTTTACCACAAAGACCGTCTTCTAAAGATAAGCGGTATGCACTACAAATTCAATATTGTGATAAATATATATATATGTATATATGTATATATATATTCTTGACTAAATGTGATATACGTATTGAAAAAGGTGAAAATGTGTGACCTGTAGTATTCATCTCGTTCCGGTATATCAATTCTAAATTGTAACCATCATCGAATCTGTGATCATTGCACTCTAGATAATTTTAACGGTTTACCTTCAACGATGGAACGCTCATATATATCATCACTATTCTCATCTAAAAATGATGCTTGTTTAGAGCTATGATTTCCATCACATGGATTTGGCATATATTCCATTGCGTATCGAACTAATTCTGAAACAAGGTATGCTTCAGAAATTGATCCTTCTATATACCTTTTGTTACGAGTTATGTTTTTGCAATCTTTCATAGGCCTAGCACACAAAAATTAATATGTATACTTATAGTTAGTTACTTCATAACCCTTAGGTAAAATAATTTGAATGCAAAAAAAATATTTACCTTTCAAATGGATACATCCATATATAATTTGATGGTCCACAAAGCAGAGCTTGATCTGCTAAATGTACCATCAAATGGATGCTTATATCAAAAAAATCCGTTGAAAGATAGTGTGCCAACACACATACTGCTTCAGCAATCATATCTTTAGCCGTTTGCACATGTTCTCGAACAAGAACTTTTGAACATATTATGTTGAAGTACAAGCTAACTTGTAAAAGCGCTCGCCTTAATTCATGAAACTTTGGATATGCATGTTGAACCATGATAGGAAGCAAATATTGGATGAGAATATGATAATCATATGTCTTTTTAATTTGCAAACCGGGTGGTTGAAGACATGTAAGACCATGTAACTTAGTTGCAAGATATAATGGAAGTTTTGCATCTTTAAGAACTTGACAACATTGCAACTTGTGATCCTTATTGTAATGACCCACATTCTACGCATCGAAGGATCGTAGAATATTTATTTCTTTTACATACGAAGTCGTATGGTCATGTAACTTTGGGAGACGACTATTGAGGTCATTTCTCATGTTCATGATTTTTGCTGATTTTTAAATGACCGTTTTACCCCTAGCTGATCTTGTTTCGGCCATAACTTTTGATTGGAAAGGAGTTTTGACCTGAAACCACTATCATTAGATTCGGATGATGATTTACATTTCCGTAGAGTGGTCACAAGTGAAGAACGGACTTACCGTTTGGGAGATATAGTTGAAACATGGTTTATGTAACACCCCACGTCCATTAATGTCACTCACAAAGGGAATGCATTAACTTCCATGGAGGTTTTAAGTGAATATAGAACAGAAAAATTACAACAAGACAGATAATAAGTAGTACTTGGAAATCTAAAACTTTATTTTATTGCAGCGGAAATTAAACATGTTTGTTACATCATAAAACCATAAACCAGAGTCAAGTACAATATCCATCTCGATAAAACAAAATACATAATCCCATTTCATAAATAGCCATTAAAGAATATAACAAGCTGGACTTTACTTCAACAGTCCAAGCTTTCCAAAAGAGAGATAAAGCAATCTAATCAAACTCCGCTAGAGCTGGGCCCACTCTAAGGAATTGGAGGGGGAAAAAGGATAGAAATAGAGGGGGTCGGACATAAAGTCTGGCAAGTATGATAATTCTAACAATACTATTATCAAAGTAACTAGACTAAGGCATAAGCTGGAAAACAAGGAAATGTCTATGAACTATTGGGTATGGAAGAGCAGATAAAGATAACGTTAAAGGCACACCTAATTACTAACGAATAATTACTACACTGCACTGCACCAGTGACCCTAAAGGTTGATCCCACTTGCTTCACTTAGAAATTATATAAATAGCTTCGTGTACCCCTAGCTGACTACATAGGTGCCGCCTACCCCTATCTCCGCTAGGTATACCCCACTACCCACTTTCGATCGGCTCCCTACTCGTAGATACCCGTGCTGGCCCCACAGTGGGGTGTATCACTCCCCTAAAGTGGCAACCCGATACAACTTGAGAGTGCACGGCTTATACCTACACGATGCAACAACGTCTTACCTACCAGCTCGGGTCCACACACGCATATGAAACCCGTTGGACTTGCGTTGCCAACGCTACCCCGTTTGGCCTCTTATAGTCAAACCCAGTATGCGTGTCCCGTCCTCGACTTGGGTCGAGCCCACAAAGATACGTTTGGGTTACTGGTTGAAATGGGCCCCTACAAGCTATCCACCTAAGCTTGTCCCCACTAGTATATCCCACTTAACCCTCTTAGTCATGTTCATTTACATGTGTGTTTGGTTAAGTCTTACTAATTGTATTTCAAATTCCACTAAAGGCACCCACTAGATTCCTCATGCCACCCAAGGCACCTACTTAACCACCATGTCCCACTTCACATGTTTATCTGGTTAAGTATTTCTTAATTCATTCAGGCCATAACCTAATAAAGACGTCTCACATTAGACTGGCATTTATGGCAGCTGGATTTGCCGGGTGGGTCCGGGCAGTCTTACACCATAAAAGAGTCTAACCTCGTGTCTTTACAACTGTTATGCTTTAATTTGGACCTAGGACCTCTCACATTGGGCTGACATTTGTGACTACTGGATTTGTCGGGCGGGTCCGGGCAGTTTTACGTCACAAACGAGTCCAACCTCGTGTCCTAAGCATTGATTAACACTTATAATCTTTTACCCCAGTGTTAAATATATCCCTATTCAAATCATTAATTAATTCCAATTTTAATGATGTCCATAATTGACTCAATTATGGCCATCCACTTACGGTATGCAAAATCATATCAATTGCACCCCAATTTCTTAATATTAAATCCTTAATATTACCCCTACCCCACGTTATACGTTCGCTTATTCAACGCAAAATATACGTTAGACTCGAATAGTCTAACTCATAGCACAAAGATAAAATATCACAACATATAGACAAATAAAATAGATCTAATCATAATAGGGGTGAAACTTGCATAAAACTACACATGTCATGGATCTAAAGGTGTCAACTTGTTTGGTTAAATGTCACAACTTACATAATATGATCATAACCCAAAAACTTGCATATGTGGTTTATGCAACATAATGATGGTGTGAACTAGCATCTAACACATAGAACTCACACATGTTCTAACCAAATTTTAGATCTAAATAGATGTCATAGGATATGTGAGATTATACATACTAATCAATCTAAACTTGCATAGGTACATGTGATTTATCATGTGAATCATCATAGCCCCAAACATATATATAATCAACATCATGATTTGGTCAAGCATAAGCTAACTATAACATAAATAATAACTTCATGACTTTGTAACATCGCAACTTTGCATAGAAACTTGCAACATATATAATATCATCATAGCATGATTTACAACATATAGGATATCATCATCACATAACATAGGATTTACAACATACATGATAGCATAAGGTTTACAACAACATATATGACAATTCACATCATTTTCTTATGATCCATGTCACATCTTAATCTAATTAGTTTGCTAATAATCTTGTTAAGATCATCATACTCACAATTAGAGAAGAAAGAGAGTCTTGATTTGCTTTAGAGTTGAGTAGAATTAGGGTTTTGATTAGCTTTCTTCCATCTTAGTTGGCGGTGGCTACACTGAGTTCCATGGCGATGGCATGACGGCGGCTATTCTATTTTTCATGTGATTTTAGAGTGAGAGACTACCTAGGTATATATAGAGTTTATGATTTATTTAGACTGTCAGATCAACTCAGAACTAACCTGAACCGTTAAATTTGCCAACTCAGCCCTAAAGACACATCAGCAGCTCAAGATTGGGCTCAGCCAAAACCCTAGCCGACTGGACCAGGTCGACTGCGCAGTCGACCTGGTCCCTGGGGTGTCGACTGCCCAGTCGACCTGGGTGTTGGGCGGGAAATTTCCCGCCTAGCCTGTTTGACTTCGAATTTTGAATTTTGAATTTTCTGAAATCTGTTTTGAATTTTATGAAACTTCCGATGGCCATAACTTCTTCATACGAAGTCCAATTCACGCAAACTCGGACTCTATTTCAACCAGAATTCCGAGACGAACACAATGGCGCAACCCGTTTCCCATAATTCTCACGTCTGAGATTAGTTTTTCTTTAATTTGTGAATATTAATATTAACAGAATTACGGGGTGTTACATTCTCCCCTCCTTAAAGGATTTCGACCCCGAATTCTTCAAGTCAAGAAGAATGTATATCCTAACATCCAATCGTCCATCTACTCAACCATCAAACACAGGCATCCATTGTCCTTACAGACTTCTAATGCTTTCATGTTTAAATGCACACTGTGTGTATATGTCCATATCTAATGCAAAATCAGGCGGTCCACTGATTCAGTTGACCTCCTTAATGCAAATCATGATAGTGCCATGCGTCCATTATGTATGCAAAGGTTCCTTAATGCTACATATTATCTCTATATGCATGCACAATCATCATCTGAATGCAGCATCCATATGATAAAAAAAATCCTCATACATCCATTTTACTAAATACATCCATATATATGCAATATGCAATATGCAATATGAAGTGACTGAGCCGATCAAGTGCCTAATAGTGTGTGTATATGCGTCCACGAGCAACCACTAGCAAACACTTGCATCCACTTTGCATCCATCATACATAACATGTCTCAAACACATGTTTCAACCTTAGGATTATCCTAACTAAAGGTCAAAGATACTAGCGAGAGGGCATACTAAAGATAAGATAAGTACAAGCTAAGCGATAAAGGAGAAATTAAAAGATATACCCTCAAAAAGAAAAGGGTACAACGAACGCATCTTCGCTTCTGTCTCCCAAGTAGCGTTGCTCTCATCATCTCCCTATTGCACTTTGACTAGTCTGACCTCTCGATTCCTCAACTTCTTGATCTCCGACCCAAGAATGCATGTAGGAGCTCGTCGAATCGTCGCATCACGCTCTATCTCCACCTCTCTAAGCAAGCTCGGCTCTACCACTTCCGCGGTCTGGTGCAAGCACTTCCTCAAATGTGACACATGGAATACGTCGTGTACACCACTAAGTCTCTCAGGCAACTCCACTCTATACGCCATCTGTCCAATGTTCTCCTCAATAGGAAACGGCCATACAAACCTTGGTGCTAATTTCCCAAAGGACCCAAAGAGAACAACATTCCGTAGTGGAGACACTTTGATAAAGACCATGTCCCCAACATCAAACTCAAGATCTGTCCTCCTTTTGTCTGCATAAGATTTCTGCCTATCTTGCGCCGTCTTCATCCTCCTTCGAATCAAGTCGATCTTTTCCGAAGTCTCTCTAATCATATCGGGCCCAAGTAAGATCTTATCCGTAGATTCCCACCAACATGTAGGTGAACGACAAGGTCGTCCATAAAGAGCTTCGAAAGGTGCCATGCCAATGCTAGATTGAAAACTGTTATTATGCGAACTCTACCAACGGAAGATGCTCTTCCCATGTACCCCCAAAGTCTAGGATACATAGACACAAAAGATCCTCTAGAATATGATTCACCCTCTCAGTCTAGCCGTCCGTCTGAGGATGATATGCGGTGCTCAAACAAAGCTGAGTCCCTACCGCCTCTTGCAAGCTCTTCCAAAATTCGCTAGTGAAGATAGGAACGCGGTCGCTTACTATGCTAGAAGGAACACCATGCAAACGAACTATCTCTCGAGCGTATACAGAAGCTAACCATGGAGCAGTCCTCTTACACTTCACGGGAATGAATTGGGCGCTTTTAGTAAGTTTGTCTACTATAACCCATATCCCCGTATTACCCTTCCTTGATCTTGGTAATCCATCCACAAAATCCATCGAGACACTTTCCCATTTCCAACCCAAATCCCCGTATTACCCTTCCTTGATCTTGGTAATCCATCCACAAAATCCATCGAGACACTTTCCCATTTCCATAGTGGAACCTCCAATGGGTGAAGCAACCCACCGGGTTTCTTTTGCTCCGCTTTTACTTGTTGGCACACCAAGCATCTAGCGACATACTCGGCCACATCCCTCTTCATACCGGCCCAAAAGAAAACTCGCTTCATGTCTTTGTACATCTTGTCCCCGCCGGGATGAATGGTCATCTTCGAATGATGTGCTTCGTCAAGAATAGCCTTCCTTAAGTCCTTGTCTCGTGGTACACAAAGTCTACTATCCCTACGTAACCAACCCTTATCATCTAGGGTATACCTACGGAGATGGCTTGATGACTCCCCTCTTTTGAGCTTTTCTACTAACTCAACCAACTGTGGGTCGTCTCGCTGTGCCTCCCCAATCTGTCCCATAGGTCTGACCTCCAAGGATGCTAGCAAACCGGGTACAAAATCAACGAAAGGTCTAAAATCAAACATAGAGATGAATTCTAAGTTTCACCGTTCAACAAACAACGGACTCAAGGACAGCCTTTTCCTACTTAAGGCGTCTGCCACCACGTTACCCTTGCCAGGGGTATATGCTATTTCGAAATCATAGGACGCTAAGAATTCCATGCACCTTTGCTGCATTAAGTTCAAGTCCTTCTGAGAGAATAAGTATTTTAAAGATTTGTGGTCAGTGAATAATTCGAATTTCTCGCCAAGAAGATAATGGCGCCAAGACTTAAGCGCAAAAACAATAGCGGCTAACTCTAGGCCATGTGTAGGGTAATTTTTCTCATGCCCCCTTAACTGCCTTCCACCATAGGCTATTACCCTACCCTCTTGCATTAAGACTGCGCCTAGACCTATCCCAAAAGCATCGGTATAAACAGTAAATGGCTTACTCCCGTCTGGCAGCACTAAGACTGGAGCTGAGGTCAAAGCTCTCTTTAAACGTTGGAACGCATCATCACAATCTACGTCCCACGCGAAGACTAGGTTCTTCTTCGTCAGGCATGTCAATGGAGCTGATATCTTTGCGAAGTCTTTGACAAACTTCCTATAGTAGCCAGCCAACCCCAAGAAACTCCTAACTTTGGTAGCATTTTTAGGGACCTTCCATTCTTGGATGGCCACCACCTTCGCGGGATCCACAGCTATCCCTTCTTTGGAAACCACGTGCCCTAAGAATCGTACTTCCTTCCTCCAGAAGTGACACTTAGAAAATTTAGCTTTAAGATTATGCGCACGTAGGGTCTCCAACACTTCCCTAAGATGTAGGGCATGCTCTTCTTCGTCCTTAGAAAAGATCAAGATGTCGTCTACAAAGACCACCACGAATTTGTCAAGGTACTCCTTAAACACCCTACTCATCAAATCAATGAAGTATGCGGGGGCGTTTGTCAAACCGAAGGGCATCACTAGCCATTCATAGAAACCGTCCGGAGTCCTAAAGGCAGTCTTGTCAATGCTATCCTCAGCCACTCTCAACTGATGGAATCCAGTGGCTAAGTCCAACTGCGAAAACACTGAGGCGCCAACTAACTGATCGAAGAGATCGTCAATCCTCGGCAGTGGGTGTCTGTTCTTCTTAGTAAGCTTATTAAGTTCTCTATAGTCCACACAAAGTCTAAGGGACCCATTTGCCTTCGTGGAAAATACTACTGGAGCACCCCACTCCGATATACTTCGTCTTATGAACCCCTTCTCAAGCAACTCCTTCACTTGCTTATTGAGTTCCCTCCTTTCACAAGGAGCCATGTGGCGTACTGGCAAAGATACTGGTTTTGCATTATCCACAAGATATATTCGAAAATCTATCTCCCGCTTCGGAGGCAAGCCCTTCACCTCCTCAAACACATCCGAGTATTCTCGGACCACTCTAACAGATCGTAGATTTTCCACCGACGCGTCAAGCGATTCTAGATAACTTAGCATAACGGAATTTATGGGATTACAAAAGATTTCAAGAGCGTTACCAAGGCGAGTCATGAGCTTAACTACTCTCCTTTCACAATCAAGAATGGCCCCATTTCTGGATAACCAATCCATTCCTTAAATTAGCCCATAGCCCGTGAAGCCCAAAACATAAGCATCACATCTAAACTCAACGCTAAGTATAGAAATTTTCAAATCCAAACATATCATGGACAAATAAGCTGAGCCCCCAATTGGATTCGAAATAAATAAGGGATCCTCTACTAAACTGGTGTTTAAGTGCAGTGATTCAACTAATGATGTAGAGATAAACGAATGCGATGTGCCCGAATCGAATAAGGTACGGACAGGATGATCAAACAGAAAAACTAAGCTTTCAACAGAAATGGTTCTACCTCGTTCTTGCAGCGGTGGGACCGCGAGAGCCTGAACTTGTCCCCTTGCCTGCCCGGGTGCCATAAGAGCCTGCACCTGTCCTCTCGAGGTAGACCCTGCCATCTTCCCCTTCTTTGGGCAGTCCTTCACTAGATGTCCCGCTTCACCACAGTGAAAACAACCAGTCTTCTTTTTCTTTCTGCAATCCTTGCTGAGATGGCCTGGTGTCCCACAGTTAAAGCATCTTTTCTTTCCTTTGCCACTATTGTCTTTTCCACCCTTCTTGTTTTGCTGTTGTGGTTTCATATGATCCCCTTTCTTCTTGGGTGCCTTATTAGCATTAGCGCCTTTCTCCTCGTGCATGAGTGCCATGTCTACTAGCTTCTCAAAGGTGAGCCCCATAGGGATGTGGGTCATAGCCAACCCCTGCAATGGCTCATTCAAGCCGTTTACGAACCTCAGAGCCTTCTTCTCCGGCGTGTTCACTAAGTCCAAGCCAAACCTTGCTAACTGATTAAATTTGTTGACATATTCTTTCACTGATGAGCTACCTTGCTTTAATGTAAAGAACCTTTCCATATATATATTCTCTTCTGCCCTTGAGAGAAACTTTGCCTCAAACCTACGTCTGAAATCCGCCCAAGAGTCAACAGGACGCTCCCCATTAGTGACCTCCCACCAAAACGAGGCCTCTCCCTTCATTAACCAAGCTGCTAATTTGACTTTCCTCCCTTCTTCTACTTTAAAGATTTCTAGCAATTCTTCCACCTCCTTAAGCCAATCTCTAGCTTCCACAAACGTTTCTGACCCTTGAAAAGGTTTTCCACCCATAGCCTTAAATTCCTTGCATGTCTTTGCAAAAGTATCAATGCGAGGAGGAGGAGGAGGAGCGGGTGCAACTGGTGGTGGAGGAACATTGACTGGACCTGCAGTGGCCCTAGCCTCTAATAACCTCCTATACCATCTTGGTATCGTTACACCATCCGGAAGGTTAAGATCTTCAGCCACGCTGAAACGAAAAAGGAAAGATTCAAAATGGAGAATTCGAAGGATCAAGATATATGGCTATTGGGGATTATGTTTTTCATAAAAACTTTCCTCTTTAAATTACTCATCAAGACATGTTTTTGAAAACATTTCTTCCAAAAATACTTTAGAAAAATAGTTTTTCTAAAAAAATTATCTGTTCTGGTAACCTTAAGCTCTGATACCACGTGTAACACCCCACGTCCATTAATGTCACTCACAAAGGGAATGCATTAACTTCCATGGAGGTTTTAAGTGAATATAGAACAGAAAAATTACACCAAGACAGATAATAAGTAGTACTTGGAAATCTAAAACTTTATTTTATTACAGCGGAAATTAAACATGTTTGTTACATCATAAAACCATAAATCAGAGTCAAGTACAGTATCCATCTTGATAAAACAAAATACATAATCCCATTTCATAAATAGCCATTAAAGAAGATAACAAGCTGGACTTTACTTCAACGGTCCAAGCTTTCCAAAAGAGAGATAAAGCAGTCCAATCAAACTCCGCTAGAGCTGGGCCCACTCTGAGGACCTGGAGGGGGAAAAGGATAGAAATAGAGGGGGTCAGACATAAAGTCTGGCGAGTATGATAATTCTAACAATACAATTATCAAAGTAACTAGACTAAGGCATAAGCTGG
Organism: Allium sativum; assembly: GCA_030737875.1. Taxonomy (NCBI): domain Eukaryota; kingdom Viridiplantae; phylum Streptophyta; class Magnoliopsida; order Asparagales; family Amaryllidaceae; genus Allium; species Allium sativum. Next base: position 71,359,457 of record CM060919.1, read on the forward strand.
AAAACAAGGAAATGTCTATGAACTATTGGGTATGGAAGAGCAGATAAAGATAACGTTAAAGGCACACCTAATTACTAACGAATAATTACTACACTGCACCGCACCAGTCGCCCTAAAGGTTGATCCCACTTTCTTCACTTAGAAATTATATAAATAGCTTCGTGTACCCCAAGCTGACTACATAGGTGCCGCCTGCCCCTATCTCCGCTAGGTGTACCCCACTACCCACTTTCGATCGGCTCCCTACTCGTAGATACCCGTGCAGGCCCCACAATGGGGTGTATCACTCCCCTAAAGTGGCAACCCGATACAACTTGAGAGTGCACGGCTTATACCTACACGATGCAACAACGTCTTACCTACCAGCACGGGTCCACACACGCATATGAAACCCGTTGGACTTGCGTTGCCACCACTACCCCGTTTGGCCTCTTATAGTCAAACCCAGTATGCGTGTCCCGTCCTCGACTTGGGTCGAGCCCACAAAGATACGTTTGGGTTACTGGTTGAAATGGGCCCCCCACAAGCTATCCACCTAAGCTTGTCCCCACTAGTATGTCCCACTTAACCCTCTTAGTCATGTTCATTTACATGTGTGTTTGGTTAAGTCTTACTAATCGTATTTCAAATGCCACCAAAAGGCACCCACTAGATTCCTCTGCCACCCAAGGAACCTACTTAACCCCCATGTCCCACTTCACATGTTTATCTGGTTAAGTATTTCTTAATTCATTCAGGCCATAACCTCATAAAGTCCTCTCACATTAGACTTGCATTTATGGCAGCTGGATTTGCCGGGCGGGTCCGGGCAGTCTTACACCATAAAAGAGTCTAACCTCGTGTCTTTACAACTATTATGCTTTAATTTGGACCTAGGACCTCTCACATTGGGCTAACATTTGTGACTACTGGATTTGTCGGGCGGGTCCGGGCAGTTTTACGTCACAAACGAGTCCAACCTCGTGTCCTAAGCATTGATTAACACTTATAATCTTTTACCCTAGTTTTAAATATATCCCTATTCAAATCATTAATTAATTCCAATTTTAATGATGTCCATAATTGACTCAATTATGGCCATCCACTTATGGTATGCAAAATCATATCAATTGCACCCCAATTTCTTAATATTAAATCCTTAATATTACCCCTACCCCACGTTATACGTTCGCTTATTCAACGCAAAATATACGTTAGACATGGATAGTCTAACTCATAGCACAAAGATAAATTATCACAACATATAGAAAAATAAAATAGATCTAATCATAATAGGGGTGAAACTTGCATAAAACTACACATGTCGTGGATCTAAAGGTGTCAACTTGTTTGGTTAAATGTCACAACTTACATAATATGATCATAACCCAAAAACTTGCATATGTGGTTTATGCAACATAATGATGGTGTGAACTAGCATCTAACACATAGAACTCACACATGTTCTAACCAAATTTTAGATCTAAATAGATGTCATAGGATATGTAAGATTTTACATACTAATCAATCTAAACTTGCATTGGTACATGTGATTTATCATGTGAATTCCGAGATGAACACAATGGCGCAACCCGTTTCCCATAATTCTCACATCTGAGATTAGTTATTCTTTAATTTGTGAATATTAATATTAACAGAATTACAGTGTGTTACAGTTTAGAAGGTGAAAAACTGCTTAACTGGGCTTAACTGGGTAATTAACAGTTAGGCCCGATGGGGGATTTCGGGATTAGGGGTATATAGGGGCTGATTAGGGTTAGAAAACATTTCTTTCAGCCGCCACTTTCATTCTTGGAACCCTAGTAATGGCCTCCATCTTCTAATTTCATCCTAAATCACTTTCTAATTGAAGATTAGGCTAAACTACATCAAATCAAGGAGAAATAACACCATTTCAGAGTAGAGCTGCTGTAAACATTGGTATTCGTGCCTAAGCAGATAATTCTTTCAGATTTGGCATTTTATTTGTGGTAAAGGTGAGTGATTTGCATAATTCCTCACTAATTATGGTTAATTATTGATAATTAGCGAATTTATACATGTTAAAAATCTGGAAAAAATATTGATAAATTTCGAAATACTGTTTTAGGCCTCTATTTGAAAATTTAGTTAGTTTGGTTAAGTTTTACTAATCATATCATTAGTTTTGCTTAAACATGTGTAACACCCCACCTCCGCTAGGGTCACTCACAAAGGGAATGCACTAGGTTTGGTGAAGCATTATCGAGGTAAACATGCACAGAAATATTACAAGACAGAACATATATAAAACAGCGGAAGTAAAACAAATTTCATTACCTTATAAAATAAGGTCTAAAGCCTTTTACATTAGAATACATCAAAATTTGTCTTGCAATAATAAAGAAGCATAAAAACATTTTCATAAATTATTCCCCAAGTGAAACAGTAAAGTAGCCATAGCCAAGAAAAGTCCAAGCCATACATGATGACCTTCAAACAGAAGAAGTCCGAACTAACAATAGCATTTCCTCCCTGTAACCTGGGGGGAACGGAAGACAAAGAGGCAAAAGAAAACGGGGTCAGTCATAAAGACTGGTAAGTCCTATCTACTTCCAGTATAAAAATAGGTAAATGTAACATGACATGTATAAACTGAAAGTAAACATAAGGATGACAATATGATAGACACGCTAAACCAAGATAACTGGATGAACTACTGTAGCAAGATAAACTAGGGTATCATGATAAACTACATGTCAAGATAAATCAAGGTATCACTTCGTCCGGTTTCTATCAAGTATACTATCCCAAGTTATCTATAATGTATAACATCCCACGGTATCAATCATGTATAACATCCCAAGGTATTTATCGTGTATATTTGCTCTACACCTCTCATACTAGTATCCCAACCCGCGTCATGTGTTAACTATGAATGTCCCTTGCCCATTGTCATGTAATGGTCCATGTCAACCTAATATATATAGCATATGTAGGTTTTCCAAACTCGTATGTTTCTTTCCATGTATAAGTTCAGTCCTTTGCCGTAGGCCATACGGGCTTTCCCATGTAAACGTTTTATCCTTGAGGTTATTTTGGACTACTACCCTTGATCCGGTTATGTCTTCTTACCATGAACTATCGCGTGTTCACTTAGGATTTATGTCACCTAGGACCACTAGGGATTATGCTACCTAATGAACGTTTCCGTGTCTCGGTTTGGGTTCAAGCCACCTAGGGCCACTAGGGATTATGCCACCCGTCAACCACGCCCTTTATCCCGCGTATGTATCATGAATCGTTTTCCATGTCTATACGCACATGTTCCTCAATATGCCATCCGAGTTCCGTGCCAGGGCAAATCAAGAAATACGGAACTCGGTCGGGAACTTTAAGTCGTCTGCTGGTGCAGATATCAAGGTCTGTTTTTGTACCCGTGGCTATGGTCCCACGTGACCCCTCCCTCAACTACTGAAAGGCAATCCCAGAAAAATCATGTATGAGAACCACATCTCGGCCCCACTATAGCCCCACTTTCCTATGGGCCAACCTCACCCATGACTCGATAGCAAGAACATGGTCTGTTGGGGGTTCCCTGCCTTTCCGTTCGTATACGATTGACTAAAGATGGTAGGTAGTCGGTGACGCGCTATCCAGGGCAAAAGTCAAGTATCGTCGACCCCACGCTAATCCATCCCAGTCTTTAGGTCGTTCGCATAGCAACCAAGGCATACCCTTGGCTCTTTTACCGCAGACCTTAACCTCTGTGAGGCCGGGTTTCATGGACCATCTGCCACCTCACAGAGGGATACCAAGAGTACCCTAACGTCCCCCGAAGCTACCGCTTCGTCACCCAATTCGTTGGAGCTTTTTATCGAAGTCAGATAAGTTGCTCCTCCTCGTATACTAAGCGATGACCTACCGTATCAGGTTACTCATCTAATTATGAACTAGTCCCAAGTCCTTGGCTAAGAATTATTACTTAGTTATCCTTAACTAAGGTTTACCACTTAGCTTCTTTTCCCGTTATCCTTGTTAATCCCGGTCTTCCACCTAGTCCCCTGAACTAGGGCTTTGTCTAATGGGTTAAGTATTGTCATTTAGGTTCATGACTTAACCTGCCTACGAATCATATCAAGATTTGGCTAAGTATTCAAGTTCAAGACCTAGCCCTACAAGTTGGTTAAGTATACCAAGAAGCTCATATCTTAACCCTATTCAATCATCAAGTCAAATTGGTTAAGTATTTGTTTATCTTAACCCTATCATCTTATCGTGTTAGATTGGTTAAGCATAGATTATCTTAACCTCATCGGATTATCGAGTAGGATTGGTTAAGTATAGGTTAACTTAACCCCATCCACTAATCGTATTAGAATGGTTAAGTATATTTAAACGGTCTTGTGACTTAACCCTATCAAGTTCTCACATTAGATTGGTTAAGTATGGTTGCTTAACCTCATCAATCATCAAGTAAAATTGATTAAGTATAAGTTACTTAACACAATTAAATTATCATGTTAAGTTGGTTAAGTATTGGTTACTTAACCACATTGAATTATCAAGTTTAGATTGGTTAAGTGTTTAACTTAGCCCCATCGAATTACCGTGTTTAGATTAGTTGAGTGTAGGTTACTCAACCCCATCTAATTACCGTGTTTAGATTAGTTAAGTGTAGGTTACTTAACCCCATCTAATTACCAAGTCATATTAGTTAAGTGTAAATTACTTAACCCCATCCCCTAATCGTCTTGCATGGTTAAGTGTCATTAAGAAATCAAGCCCGGTCCCACTTAACCTACCCATTCGTGTCATATCGGTTAAGTGTCATTAGTCAAATTTACTTAACCTTATCATGTGGCATTAATTTAATTAATGCACTCTCAACCACTCACATTAGACCTTGTTGTGGTTACTAGTTAAGCCGGGCGGGTCCGGGTAGTTTTACACCACAACCTAGTCTAACCTCGGGTCTTAAGCGCGACATGACCAACTTCTCATATTGGATCCTATTGTTTGTAGCCACTAGTTAAGCCGGGCGGGTCCGGGTAGATTTATGCTACAAACTCAACCCAACCTCGAGTTGGCCACTTTCATGTTTGGTCTAGTGTCTTATTACACTTACAACCCACCCATGTCTAGTTCAAGTTCCATGTTTTCCCACGTGTCATGACCATATTTAAATGTATCATGAATGTCATGTTCTCATGTAAACCCCATGTCATGTTTTCCATGTCATACCCACGTTTTTCCTAAACTACCCAAACGTATTTCCAACCCAAGTGGAAGCGAGTCACATAGTAGGGTATTATGTCAACATATTGGCCACAAGCATGCATAGTTTCATAAGGGAATTTGGCCACAAGCATGCATGGTTTCATAAGTGAATTTGGCCACAAACATGCATAGTATCATAAGGGAATTTGGCCACAAACATGCATAGTATCATAAGGGAATTTGGCCACAAGCATGCATGATAACATAAGGGGTTTGGGTTCATTTACATGCATAAGCCCCAAAATCAAGTCTTTGCCAATGTTTCACAAGTCAAATGGTTCCCAAAGATTCATGCTAGCATTCCATAGATAAAGATTCAAACTTGCAAGATAAACTAGGTTAATCATAACATGAATAACATGATTTAGTCACTAAGCATAGCCAAAAGTCGTAGGTTCAAGCAAAAGAGACATGACAAGGTTCATATAGGCTAGCATACTTATATTTCATCTAATTTTATCCTATGTCACATTAGAACCACCGTTAGAATCTACAAGTAGCTAGAACTTACATAGCATGGCAAGAGGGCTAGGAACATGAATCGTCTTGACGAAGAAAGGTGGCTCCTTTGTTGAAGAACCGTCATGAAATCGTCGTAGCAACGTTGATCGAGCCTCGATTTGGTGTAGGAAGCTTGCACCTTTTGATTTGGATCCGATTTGCATGCATAGTCTCTTGGAGTTGGAGATGGAGGCCATGATCACTTGGCATTTGGGCAGCACTTCGTGGCATGAGTGATTTGTGAGGGTTTAGGGTAGGCTTAGGGGTCTTTTTATAGAGATTAGGAGTAGTTTAGGCCGTAGGATAAACCCTAGGATAGCTGAACCCTCAAAAATTGTCACAAGCCTCCAAAACAAGACCCAGGAGCCAAAACCAGAAGCAGGTGCACCAGGTCGGTGGTTCGACCAGGGGGGGTCAACCCAGGGGTCGACACCCATGTCGACCCCTGGAGAGGGGTCGACCCAGGGGTCGACACCCATGTCGACACCCTGGAGGGGGGGTCGACCCAGGGGTCGACACCCTGTGTGTCTGGCGGGAGTTTTCCCGCCTTCTATTTTTGGGCTGAATTCAAATCTGTTTTCGGATTTGAATTTTCGTGAAACTTCGTTGGGCCTTAACTGGGTCATACGGACTCCGATTTATGAAATTTCGAACTCTATTTCGCGTATTTTTCCGAGACGAACGCAATGGCACAACCCATTTATCCTGATTCAGATTTTATAATTTAATTCTGCCTTGATTCTTGTCTTAACATGTTGTTTAAAATTCGGGTTGTTACATTCTCCCCTCCTTTATGGATTTCGTCCCCGAAATCTCCAAGTTAGGAAGAACGTATCCTACCATCCATCATCCATCTACTCAAAACATCATCCACAAGAAACCATGGTCCTTAAAAGGCTTCTAATGCTTTATGAACACATGCAAGAAAGTGTGTGTATATGTTCCTTAGCTAATGCTACTGATCAGGCCTGAATGATCTTTCTAATGCAAAGTATGTTTAGTGCCATGAATCCAACATGTATGCAAATAGTCCTAGTCATATAAACACTACATGTGTGCCCAAACATTCATTCGTATGCAACATCCACATGACAACACATTAACTTTCAAACAGGTATAAATACTCGTGCATATGCAACATGAAACGTGACCGCGTCAATCTAGTATCTAATGTGTATTCGCGCATCCACGAGCAACCACTTGCAACCATTTGCAACCATATCAATCATAACATGTTTCAAACACATGTTTACATACATAAGATTCTACCTAAGGTACTCACGATAGGATCGAGGAGATAAACAAGGTAAACTCCCTACGGGGTTTGCAACAGAAACAGGACCGAGAGGATATTCACCAAAAGCTAACATGCGGGCAAGCTCTACAGGAAAAACCAGGGATCAAGGACACACTCTTTAAAAAGAGGTACGATGCGCGTGTCTAGCCTTACGTCTTCTAAGTCGCGTTTCCTTGAGCTTAATTCCTTGGTGCCTTGACCATCTTTTTAACTCCATGATTTCGTAGCTCCTTGATTCCTATTTCCAAGATATGAGTTAGAACTCATTTCATTGTCGCCTCTTATTCCACTTTCACTTAACCTTTCCCTAGTATACTTGGTTCAAATGTATCCACTTACTCATGCAAGCTCTCCAAAATTCACTAGGGAATTCTGGATCTCGTTTGCCGATGCCAATCCATGTTGCCGAGTGTACTTACTAGTGTGATCCCCATAACTCATGCATAAGCGAAACGAACCATCCGCCTTAGCGGCGAATTCTATTCGAACGGATTACCAACAACTGCATCCCGAGATTCTAGGTAACTAACCATGACAAAACCCAAAAGGTTACACGAGACTTCGAGGGTATCACCACGGTGAGTCGAGAGTCTAACTACCCTCTTTCCAAAACCGAGAATGGCACCCCTTATTGGGTGACCACTTTATCCCTAGAATCCATCCGTAGTCGAGACATGTCATTCTCAAATCCAAACAAGTCATGAAGAAATGGACCAACTCTCCAACCAGATTTTTGGGACAAAAACTGGGATCCTCTATCATGCTAGTACTAAGGTGCAAGGACTCAACTATCCAAGCAGACTTAAATGATACGATGATCAAGACAAAGTCTGGACGGGATGACAGAAAAGAATGACTAAACCTTTACCAGAAACGGTACCATCTCTTTTAGGTACCCTAGAAATGGGAGCATACAATTGCCCTCTCCGATGATCTTGTCCTTGTCCTCCTTGATGGACTAAGCCATACCAACAAGTTGCTTATCCTTAAGCTCGCGTCCTTTATCCTTACTCTTATTATCCTTCCTTGTACCACGACAACAGGTCTCTCGAGAACCACCTCCATCGTACGGAAAAACACTTACGTAGCTAGACAAGGATTAGTAGCAGTTAAAACTACTGTGACTACAGATGGAGGAAAGAAAGGAAAAGAGATTCGATCAAGGAGACAAAGGATAGTGCTAATGGCTTTTGGGGAATAGCCTTTAAAAACTTTTCTTGAAAAATGTTTCTTTGTAAACGGTTTCCCAAATAGTTTTCAGAAGGTTTAAAAACTTTTGCCCATTCTGGTAACCTTCTGCTCTGATACCAAATGTAACACCCCACCTCTGCTAGGGTCACTCACAAAGGGAATGCACTAGGTTTGGTTAAGCATTATCGAGGTAAACATGCACAGAAATATTACAAGACAGAACATATATAAAACAGCGGAAGTAAAACAAATTTCATTACCTTATAAAATAAGGTCTAAAGCCTTTTACATCAGAATACATCAAAACCTGTCTTGCAATAATAAAGAAGCATAAAAACCTTTTCATAAATTATTCCCCAAGTGAAACAGTAAAGTAGCCATAGCCAAGAAAAGTCCAAGCCATACATGATGACCTTCAAACGGAAGAAGTCCGAACTAACAATTGCATTTCCTTCCTGTAACCTGGGGGGAACGGAAGACAAAGAGGCGAAAGAAAACGGGGTCAGTCATAAAGACTGGTAAGTCCTATCTACTTCTAGTATAAAAACAGGTAAAGGTAACATGACATGTATAAACTGAAAGTAAACATAAGGATGACGATAAGATAGACACGCTAAACCAAGATAACTGGATGAACTACTGTAGCAAGATAAACTAGGGTATCATGATAAACTACGTGTCAAGATAAATCAAGGTATCACTTCGTCCGGTTTCTATCAAGTATACTATCCCAAGTTATCTCTCATGTATAACATCCCACGGTATCTATCATGTATAACATCCCAAGGTATTTATCGTGTATATTTGCTCTGCACCTCTCGTACTAGTATCCCAACCCGCGTCATGTGTTAACTATGAATGTCCCTTGCCCAATGTCATGTAATGGTCCATGTCAACCTAATATATATAGCATATGTAGGTTTTCCCAACTCGTATGTTTCTTTCCATGTATAAGTTCAGTCCTTTGCCGTAGGCCATACGGGCTTTCCCATGTAAACGTTTTATCCTTGAGGTTATTTTGGACTGCTACCCTTGATCTGGTTATGTCTTCTTACCATGAACTATCGTGTGTTCACTTAGGATTTATGTCACCTAGGACCACTAGGGATTATGCTACCTAATGAACGTTTCTGTGTCTCGGTTTGGGTTCAAGCCACCTAGGGCCACTAGGGATTATGCCACCCGTCAACCGCGCCCTTTATCCCGCGTATGTATCGTGAATCGTTTTCCATGTCTAGACGCACATGTTCCTAAATGTGCCATCCGAGTTCCGTGCCAGGGCAAATCAAGAAATACGGAACTCGGTCGGGAGCTTTAAGTCGTCTGCTGGTGCAGATATCAAGGTCTGTTTTTGTACCCGTGGCTATGGTCCCACATGACCCCTCCCTCAACTACTGAAAGGCAATCCCAGAAAAATCATGTATGAGAACCACATCTCGGCCCCACTATAGCCCCACTTTCCTATGGGCCAACCTCACCCATGACTCGATAGCAAGAACATGGTCTGTTGGGGGTTCCCTGCCTTTCCGTTCGTATATGATTGACTAAAGATGGTAGGTAGTCGGCGACGCGCTATCCAGGGCAAAAGTCAAGTATCGTCGACTCCACGCTAATCCATCCCAGTCTTTAGGTCGCTCGCATAGCAACCAAGGCATACCCTTGGCTCTTCTACCGCAGACCTTAACCTCTGTGAGGCCGGGTTTCATGGACCATCTGCCACCTCACAGAGGGATACCAAGAGTACCCTAACGTCCCCCGAAGCTACCGCTTCGTCACCCAATTCGTTGGAGCTTTTTATCGAAGTCAGATAAGTTGCTCCTCCTCGTATACTAAGCGATGACCTACCGTATCAGGTTACTCGTCTAATTATGAACTAGTCCCAAGTCCTTGGCTAAGAATTATTACTTAGTTATCCTTAACTAAGGTTTACCACTTAGCTTCTTTTCCCGTTATCCTTGTTAATCCCGGTCTTCCACCTAGTCCCCTGAACTAGGGCTTTGTCTAATGGGTTAAGTATTGTCATTTAGGTTCATGACTTAACCTGCCTACGAATCATATCAAGATTTGGCTAAGTATTCAAGTTCAAGACCTAGCCCTACAAGTTGGTTAAGTATACCAAGAAGCTCATGACTTAACCCTATTCAATCATCAAGTCAAATTGGTTAAGTATTTGTTTATCTTAACCCTATCATCTTATCGTGTTAGATTGGTTAAGCATAGATTATCTTAACCTCATCGGATTATCGAGTAGGATTGGTTAAGTATAGGTTAACTTAACCCCATCCACTAATCGTATTAGAATGGTTAAGTATATTTAAACGGTCTTGTGACTTAACCCTATCAAGTTCTCACATTAGATTGGTTAAGTATGGTTGCTTAACCTCATCAATCATCAAGTAAAATTGATTAAGTATAAGTTACTTAACACAATTAAATTATCATGTTAAGTTGGTTAAGTATTGGTTACTTAACCACATTGAATTACCAAGTTTAGATTGGTTAAGTGTTTAACTTAGCCCCATCGAATTACCGTGTTTAGATTAGTTGAGTGTAGGTTACTCAACCCCATCTAATTACCGTGTTTAGATTAGTTAAGTGTAGGTTACTTAACCCCATCTAATTACCAAGTCAGATTAGTTAAGTGTAAATTACTTAACCCCATCCCCTAATCGTCTTGCATGGTTAAGTGTCATTAAGAAATCAAGCCCGGTCCCACTTAACCTACCCATTCGTGTCATATCGGTTAAGTGTCATTAGTCAAATTTACTTAACCTTATCATGTGACATTAATTTAATTAATGCAATCTCAACCACTCACATTAGACCTTGTTGTGGTTACTAGTTAAGCCGGGCGGGTCCGGGTAGTTTTACACCACAACCTAGTCTAACCTCGGGTCTTAAGCGCGACATGACCAACTTCTCACATTGGATCCTATTGTTTGTAGCCACTAGTTAAGTCGGGCGGGTCCGGGTAGATTTATGCTACAAACTCAACCCAACCTCGAGTTGGCCACTTTCATTTTTGGTCTAGTATCTTATTACACTTACAACCCACCCATGTCTAGTTCAAGTTCCATGTTTTCCCACGTGTCATAACCATATTTAAATGTATCATGAATGTCATGTTCTCATGTAAACCCCATGTCAAGTTTTCCATGTCATACCCACGTTTTTCCTAAACTACCCAAACGTATTTCCAACCCAAGTGGAAGCGAGTCACATAGTAGGGTATTATGTCAACATATTGGCCACAAACATGCATAGTATCATAAGGGAATTTGGCCACAAACATGCATAGTATCATAAGGGAATTTGGCCACAAGCATGCATAGTTTCATAAGGGAATTTGGCCACAAGCAAGCATGGTTTCATAAGTGAATTTGGCCACAAACATGCATAGTATCATAAGGGAATTTGGCCACAAACATGCATAGTATCATAAGGGAATTTGGCCACAAGCATGCATGATAACATAAGGGGTTTGGCTTCATTTACATGCATAAGCCCCAAAATCAAGTCTTTGCCAATGTTTCACAAGTCAAATGGTTCCCAAAGATTCATGCTAGCATTCCATAGATAAAGATTCAAACTTGCAAGATAAACTAGGTTAATCATAACATGAATAACATGATTTAGTCACTAAGCATAGCCAAAAGTCGTAGGTTCAAGCAAAAGAGACATGACAAGGTTCATATAGGCTAGCATACTTATATTTCATCTAATTTTATCCCATGTCACATTAGAACCACCGTTAGAATCTACAAGTAGCTAGAACTTACATAGCATGGCAAGAGGGCTAGGAACATGAATCGTCTTGACGAAGAAAGGTGGCTCCTTTGTTGAAGAACCGTCATGAAATCGCCGTAGCAACGTTGATCGAGCCTCGATTTGGTGTAGGAAGCTTGCACATTTTTATTTGGATCCGATTTGCATGCATAGTCTCTTGGAGTTGGAGATGGAGGCCATGATCACTTGGCATTTGGGCAGCACCTCATGGAATGAGTGATTTGTGAGGGTTTAGGGTAGGCTTAGGGGTCTTTTTATAGAGATTAGGAGTAGTTTAGGCCGTAGGATAAACCCTAGGATAGATCTGAACCCTCAAAAATCGTCACAAGCCTCCAAAACAAGACCCAGGAGCCAAAACCAGAAGCAGGTGCACCAGGTCGCTGGTTCGACTAAGGGGGGTCGACCCAGGGGTTGACACCCATGTTGACCCCCTGGAGAGGGGTCGACCTCGGGGTCGACACCCATGTCGACCCCCTGGAGAGGGGTCGACACCCATGTCGACCCCCTGGAGGGGGGTCGACCCAGGGGTCGACACCCTGTGTGTCTGGCGGGAGTTTTCCCGCCTTCTTTTTTTGGGCTGAATTCAAATCTGTTTTCGGATTTGAATTTTCGTGAAACTTCGTTGGGCCTTAACTGGGTCATACGGACTCCAATTTACGAAATTTCGGACTATATTTCGCGTATTTTTCCGAGACAAACGCAATGGCGCAACCCGTTTATCCTGATTCAGATTTTATAATTTAATTCTGCCTTGATTCTTGTCTTAACACGTTCTTTAAAATTCGGGTTGTTACAACATGCTTAAGGGAAAATATAGAATTTTGGCTATGTTTGATCCGTTTAACCTTGTCATATTGTTGTTTTGGTGTTTGTTGATAATTATACACGTTTCTATGACTGTATGGTATGCTTTGCAATTGATTAGAAAAGTTAGATTGCTCGAAAACATCGTCGTATGGCATAAAACAGTCACTGGAAAGTTGCAGGAACCGGATCGGATCGCCCCCTCCGAACCCGACCCGATCGTGGCCACCTTCCCACGAGCCGCCTGCTGAAGCTTGCCATCCCCAATCCGTTCGCCTCTGAAGTCCTCCGATCCGAACCGCTCGTGAATGGAGACACCGAACCGATCCACTCATCTGGAGAGCTCCACGATCCGAACCGTGAAGCTTGGTCACGACCCGATCCGGATGAAGGCGCCTGACCCGATCTGGTGAACGAAGCACGATCCGATCCAGCTTGGGCACCACGACCCGATCCGATAAGGGGAGCACGAACCGACCAGAAGGAGGCTGATGACTACAGACTGAACAAGGGGAAGAGAACCGATCCGAAAGGAAGTTTGTTTCCAAACCATATGAAGACCGATCCGGAGAAGACCATAAACCCGAGATGCAAAGGAAGTCCAAATGAGAAGTAGAACTCAGGATCCAGATGGGAACCAACGAGTTAACTTCATGAGTTGGGCTTTGCTGCGGGACGTGTGCTAAGGGGTTGTCGATGTATATGACTTTGGATCACTATGTGTAGGGGGTACGTAAATGGATTCAGGACCAGAGTGGTCTAGGTACGACTAATGGGCTATAGACCAATGAAACGGGGTCAATTGTAAAGATTTAGTCATTACTACATGGGGTAAGCTTGGTGGTAGCAGTAGTCGTACAAGTCGAACTCCATCACTACTTCGATGGGTCTAGTGATTGAGAGTGGTGGACATCGTATGCTTTACGCACTGGGCGAGAGATGTGAGGATGGCTGCCATGCTTGATTTGTTTGTCATCACTATGACATGCACGCCCCCCGCCCCCCATATTCTTTACACCATATGTTAGTGGTACCTTAGAGTAGTGTACAGTATGTAGTGCTAACTCTTTGGTTGCAGGTCAGGTACAGGTATGGTTTAGTATACCTGTTATTGTTTTGTTTTGCTGCTTATCGCTCATACCAGACTTTTGTCTAACCCAGAGTTTTACGTCTCTTCTTATTACTTTGGGTGCTCCTAAACGAGCAGACTAGAGACAGGTTAGCTGGTGATGCACGAGTAGTTGTACCGAAGACGAGCAGGAGGCTTCCTCGTATGATATATATAGATATTCTCCCTGTGTCGTTGCGGGTCACTACGTTGGGCAATAGTAGTGTACCTTTTTCCCTTTGCTTTGCTTTAGAGACAGTTTGAAAAGTTGTAATAATGGTGATGTGGAACATAAGCTGTATTTGGATTTCCGCTTCTTTGATGTGTAGTTTTAGTTTTCAGCTTATGCATTGTCTCGCCTATTTTATGTCAAGTGTGTTGTTATTATATTTTATCCCAAGCGTTGTGAGACATTCTACAGGTTCTTGATTAGTCCATTCTCTTCTTTCCTTTCTTTGGCAACCATTCCGTACTAGTTGGGCATGTGTACAACACACTTTCGGAGGAAATGCCGGCTAGTGCGAGGCGGGGCGTCACACTTGGTATCAGAGCTCTAGATTGTGTAGTTAACCTAGGGAAGTTATCAGGGAGAGATAGTATAAATATATGAGATCACGTATTTGTGATTATTTTGGTTTTTAAAATCTATATATATATATATATATATATATACTATTAGTACATCTAAGGATGAAGTCGCACTACACTGGCACCACTATGGAGATGGTTAATCGTTTTCTCTATGCAGATTGAACGATGAGACGATACGCAAGGGGTACCGGTAGAGGAGCCAATAACGGGAATGTTGCTGAGATGAGGACGATGTTTACTGACCTCATGAGAGAGATGCTTAGAGATGTTCAAAGAGCAGCTCCTAATGTTGCTAATGGTGGTGGTGCAGCGGTGCAGGCGCCTAGCCGATTTCGCCAAGCTTAACAAGGATTATACTAGCCTTGGTGGAAAGTCGTTCCACGGAACAGAGTCAGCTATAGATGTTCAAGATTGGTTGGATAGCTGCGAGCGTATCTTCGAAGACTTGGGTATCGAGGATGCAATGAAGAGAAGGCTAGCATCCCGTCAGCTGTAAGGACAGGCAATGAATTGGTGGAATGCCATAAAGGAAGCTACTCCCGAGGATCAGATTACTTGGGATCAGTTTAAGGCTCGCTTTAGCGATAAGTTCATTCCAGCTGCTCAGAAGTCAGTTTTGTTTAAGAAATTCTTGGAACTCAAGAAGAATGGCAGAGCTGTCTCGGAGTATATTGCCGAATTCGACACTTTGTTGAAATATGGGTTATCCCTAATAGATACTGCCGAGAAGAGGAACGAGAAGTTCATAACCGGCTTAGATGGATACTTGGGGGAAAGGCTAATTAACTACATCGATGAGACGTTTGAATCGATTGTGGGGAAAGCTTTAAGATTGGAAAGTCTTTACCCTAAGTCAAAGACTGAGGTCGCATCTGCAGAGGAGCAAAAACTGTAAGCAAGCGGTGGAGGCAAGAGTGGTTCTCAGAATAAGAGGAAGCAGAACCAAAATAAGGATGGCCGGAAGAAGAAGAAAGATGTTAAGTGCTTTAGCTGTGACAAGAAGGGCCACTATGCTAGTAATTGTCGAGCAAAGTCAGCAGACAGGAAGTGCTTCAACTGCGGCCAAGTTGGACACCAAAAGGATAAATGTCCACAACCTTTGAAAGAAAAGCAGATGGTGAAAGCATATGCCCTTAATGTTTTTCCTTCTTCTTCGAATGCCCAACTGCGGCGGAGAAAGGAAAGAATGTCGTCATTCAAGGTATGCTTTCTCTTTATGATGTTCCTGTTAGAGTTTTGTTTGATACCGGAGCTTCCAGTTCTTTCATATCTAGTGACTTGGTAGATAGGTTGGGATTGGAACCCGAGATAGTCGATAGACCTTTAGTAGTGACGAACCCAATTGGTGGTTCAATTAGCCTTAGCATGATTTGCCGTAATGTTGTCTTATCGAGTCATGGATGTATGTTTGTTTGTGATTGCTTTGTTTTGGGATTTACTAGGTTTGGCATTATTTTGGGAGTCGATTGGCTTCAAAGATACGGGTGGTGGTAGACTGTGAGGGCTTTTTGGTGACAGTTAGAGCGAATGATGGGCGGAGGGTAGTGTTTGGTGGTCTACCTAGTGATGTGGTAATGGCTAGTTTTCTAAATTCCCTCGACATCCCGCATGATGAGTTGTCAGGTTTTCCCGTGGTTGGCCAGTACCCGGACGTCTTCGAGGAAGTGATCGGGCTTCCACCACACTGAGAGATTGAGTTCAGTATTGATTTAGTGAAAGATGCCAGGCCTATAGTGATGCCACTACGTCATATGGCACCAAGGGAGCAGCGAGAGCTCAGAGTGCAAAGAAGGGATTTATCAGAAGAAGTGTTTCTAAGTGGGGAGCACCAGTTTTGTTTGCCACCAAGGCAGATGGTTCCCTTCGATTGTGTGTAGACTACCTAGAGCTGAATAAGGTGACAGGGAAGAATAAGTATCCTCTACCGCGGATAGATGATTTATTTGATCAGTTGAGTGGCATGAGAGTGTTCTCTCAGTTGGATCTCGCGATAGTTTTTCATCAGCTTAGAGTGGAAGCTAAGAGTATAGCTAAAATGGCATTTTGGACGTTGTTTGGATTTTATGAGTGGTTGGTCATGCCATTTGGGTTGACCAATGCACCAGCATATTTTGTGGATCTTATGAATAGGATATTCAAAGATCAATTGAATAAGTTTGTTTTTGTGTTCGTGGACGATATCCTTGTTTATTCGAGGACAGAGGAAGAACACAAGGAACATTTGAGGATAGTGATGGAGGTGTTGAGAAAACACCAGTTGAAAGCAAAGTTTTCTAAGTGTCACTTCTAGAGAATGGAAGTGAGATTCTTGGGTCATGTTGTTTCAGAGAATGGTATTGCCGTGGATCCCACGAAGATGGCTACGGTACAAGATTGGTCTATGACCAAGAATGCAACAGACATAAGAAGTTTCTTGGGGTTAGCCGGATATTATCGTAAGTTTATCCAGGACTTCTCCAAGATAGCAGCACCGTTAACTCAGTTGACCAAGAAGAACCAAGCTTTCGTCTGGGATGAAAAGTGTGAAAATGCATTCAAGAGTCTAAAGGAAAAGTTGACATGTGCACTAGTGTTAGTCATTCCTAAGGGGAATGAAGAGATGATAGTATATACGGATGCATGTGGTACTGGTTTAGGTGCTATATTGACGCAAGGAGGTAGGTTTGTAACTTATGCAAGTCGGCAATTGAAATCGCACGAGAGAAAATACCCTACCCATGATTTGGAATTAGCAGCGATCGTGTTCTCGTTGAAGATGTGGAGACATTATCTCTTGGGAGAAAGATTTGAGCTGTTTACCGATCATAAATCGTTAAAGTATCTCTTCTCTCAGAAGGATCTAAATCTCCGATAGCAACGATGGTTAGAATTCTTGGCTTCCTATGATTTCGATATCGCATACACACCAGGAAAGGGCAATGCGGTAGCTAATGCATTGAGTAGAAGACATGCTAGTTTAGGGGCTATGTTTCTTGAATGGAAGCAACTGGAGTACATCGTTGGGTATGATTTTGGACCAAGGTGCGAATTGGATCCATAAATGTTAGCAAATTTGACGATCATACCCACTTTGATTGAGCGGATTGGTTCCAGTCAGAAGAACGATCCTAACTTATTGGAAGTCATCTCCAAGTTAGAGATGGGTATCGATGAGGAGATGAACAAGTATGGGCTTGATCGAGATGGATGACTTAGAAAGAATGGAAGACTTGTTGTACCCAATGTCAATGGATTGAGAGATGAAGTGCTTTGAGAATGCCATCACTCAAAACTGACTATACATCCCAGTGGTAAAAAATGTATCGAGACATGAAGCAGACTTACTACTGGGAAGGGATGAAAAGAGATGTTGGGAAGTTTATATCCAAGTGTATGAATTGCTAGTTAGCTAAAGCTGAGCAAAAGAAGCCTAGTGGTTTATTACAACCGTTAGACATCCCAGAATGGAAATGGAACAATTTTCAATGGATTTCATCGATGGTTTACCGAGGACTAGATCGGGCCATGATAGCATTTGGGTAATTGTGGATCGATTGACCAAGAGCGCAAGGTTTATACATGTCAGGTCGAATAGAACGGCAACTAAGTTAGCAGAACTGTATATGAAGTGGGTAGTAAGATTTCATGGAGTACCCAAGGGCATTGTGAGTGACCGAGATCCGTTGTTTACTAGTGGATTTTGGAAGAGCTTACAAGAGGAAATAGGATCAGAATTACATCTCAGTACCGTGTATCATCCTCAAACCGACGTACCGACAGAGAGGGTGAATCGAGTGTTAGAAGATCTTTTGCGAGCTTGTGTATTGGATTTTGGTGAATAATGGGATGACCATCTACATCTAGTAGAGGTTTCCTACAATAACAGTTATCAATCCAGTATTGGTATGGCTCCGTTTGAAGCTTTGTATGGAAGACCGTGCAACTCACCGTCATGTTGGTTGGAAACCGGTAAGAAGTTTATGCTTGGACCGGATGTAATAAGAGAAACTTCGGACAAGATCAAGATTATTCAACAGCGAATGAAGGCTGCCCAAGATAGGCAAAAAATTTATGCTGATAAGAGGAGAAGAGAATTAAAGTTCTCCATTGGCGACTCAATGTTTGTCTAGATTTCTCTGTTGAAGAGCATGAGACGATTTGGCAAGAGAGGCAAGTTAGCACCAAGATTCGTTGGTCTGTTCCCAGTTCTTGAGCAAGTTGAGAATTTGGCATATAAAGTTGAATTACTAGACAAGATGGCAGGAATTCACATCTTATTTCATGTTTTCCAGTTAAGGAAGTTCGTGCACGACCCCGATGTGACTATTTCACCTGATTAGTTGGATGATATCGAGGTTGAACCCGAGGCGGTTGGGAACCGCAGGCCTATGTGTATTGTTGGGAACGATATGAAGCAGCTTCGAAGGAAGGCGGTGAAATTAGTCAAACTTTAGTGCGGCGAGAATGAGAATGACTGTACTTGGGAGACAGAGGAGAGCATTAAGAAGACGTATCCAGAACTCTTCGCCTGGTAAGATTTCAGTTTCAATTTAGTCTTTCCGCATGCTAGGATAGGCTTGTTTTGTTTGTTTTTCATGTTTGATTGTTGTATATGGCTGGTAGGCATGCGGGATCCTTTGTATGTTTTGGGTTAAGGAATTTCAGGGACAAAATTCCTTAAGGGGGAGAGAATGTAACGACCCGCATTCTACACATCGAAGGATCGTAGAATATTTATTTCTTTTACAAACAAAGTCGTATGGTCATGTAACTTTGGGAGATGACTATTGGGGTCATTTCCTATGTTCAAGATTTTTGTCGATTTATAAATGACCGTTTTACCCCTAGCTGATCTTGTTTCGGCAATAACTTTTGATTGGAAAGAAGTTTTGACCTGAAACCACTTCCATTAGATCCGGATGATGGTTTACCTTTCCGTAGAGTGGTCACATGTGAAAAACGGACTTACTGTTTGGGAGATATGGCTGAAACATGGTTTAGAAGGTGAAAAACTGCTTAGTTGGGCTTAATTGGGTCATTAAAAGCTAGGCCCGATGGGGGATTTCGGGATTAGGGGTATATAGGTGTTGATTAGGGTTGGAAAACATTTCTTTCAACCGCCACTTTCATTCTTGGACCCTAGTAATGGCCTCCATCTTCTAATTTCATCCTAAATCACTTTCTAATTGAAGATCAGGCTAAACTACATCAAATCAAGGAGAAATAATGCCATTTCAGAGTAGAGCTACTGTTAGATATTGATATTCGCGCCCAAGCAGAGAATTCTTTCAGATTTGACTTTTTATTTGTGGCAAAGGTGAGTGATTTGCATAGTTCCTCACTAATTATGGTTAATTAAGGGTAATTAGTGATAATTAGCGAATTTATACATGTTAAAAATCTAGAAAAATATTGATAAATTTCGAAATATTGTTTTAGGCCTCTGTTAGAAAATTTGGTTGATTTGGTTAAGTTTTACAAATCCTATCATTAGTTTTGCTTAAACATGCTTAAGGGAAAATATAGAATTTTGGCTATGTTTGATCCGTTTAACCTTGTCATATTGTTGTTTTGGTGTTTAAGGATGATTATACATGTTGATGTGACTGTATGGTATGCTTTGCAATTGATTAGAAAAGTTAGATTGGATGAAAACGCCGTCGTATGGCGTAAAACAGTCGCTGGAAAGTTGCAGGAAAGATGTGCAGGAACCGGATCGGATCGCCCCCTCCGAACCCGACCCGATCATGGCCACCTTCCCACGAGCCGCCTGCTTAAGCTTGCCATCCCAGATCCATTTGCCTCTAAAGTCCTCCGATCCGAACCGCTCGTGAATGGAGACACCGGACCGATCCACTCATCTGGAGAGCTCCACGATCCGAACTGTGAAGCTTGGTCACGACCTGATCCGGATGAAGAAGCCCGACCCGATCTGGTGAAGGAAGCATGATCCGATCCAGCTTGGGCACCACGACCCTATCCGACAAGGGGAGCATGTACCGACCAGAAGGAGGCTGATGACTACGGACTGAACAAGGGGAAGAGAACCAATTCGAAAGGAAGTTTGTTTCTAGACCAGATGAAGACCGATCCGGAGAAGACCACAAACCCGAGATGCAAAGGCAGTCCAAATAAGAAGTAGAACTCAGGATCCAGACGGCAACCAACGAGTTGACTTCATGAGTTGGGCTTTGCTGCGGGACGTGTGCTAAGGGGTTGTCGATGTCTATGACTTTGGATCACTATGTGTAGGGGATACGTGAATGGATTCAGGATCACAGTGGTCTAGGTACGACTAATGGGCTATAGACCAATGAAACGGGGTCATTTGTAAAGATTTAGTCATGACTCCTTCGGGTAAGCTTGGTCGTAGCAGTAGTCGTACAAGTTGAACTCCGTCACTACTTCAATGGGTCTAGTGGTTGAGAATGGTGGACATCGTATGCTTTACGCACTGAGCGAGAGATGTGAGGATGGTTTTCATGCTTGATTTGTTTGCCATCACTATGACATGCATGCCCCCACCCCCATATTTTTTACACCATATGTTAGTGGCACCTTAGAGTATTGTACAGTATGTAATGCTAACTCTTTGGTTGCAGGTCCAAGTTCAGGTATGATTTAGTATACCTGTTATTGTTCTGTTTTTCTACTTATCGCTCATACCGGACTTTTGTCTGACCCAGAGTTTTATATCTCTTCTTATTACTCTGGGTGCTCCTAAACGAGCAGACTAGAGATAGGTTAGCTGGTGATGCACAAGTAGCTGTACCGGAGACGAGCAGGAGGCTTCCACGTATGATATATATAAATATTCTCCCTATGTCGCTGCGGGTCACTACTTTGGGCATTAGTAGTGTACCTTTTTCCCTTTGCTTTGCTTTAGAGACAGTTTGAAAAGTTGTAATAATGGTGATGTGGAACATAAGATGTATTTGGATTTCCGCTGCTATGATGTGTAGTTTTAGTTTTCAGCTTATGCACTGTCTCGCCTATTTTATGTCAAGTATGTTGTTATTATATTTTATCCCAAGCGCTGTGAGACATTCTACAGGTTCTTAATTAGTTCATTCTCTTCTTTCCTTTCTTTGGCAACCGTTCCGTGCTAGTCGGGCATGTGTACAGTGCACTTTCGGAGGAAATGCCGGCTGGTGCGGGGCGGGGCATCACACTTGGTATCAAAGCTCTAGGTTGCATTGCTAACCAAGGGAAGTTATGAGGGAGAGACAGTATACGTATATGAGAGCGCGTATTTGTGATTATTTTGGTTTTAAAAGTTATATATATGCATATACTATTAGTATACCTAAGGATGAAGTCGCACTGCACTGGCACCACTTTGGAGATGGTTAATCGTTTTCTTTGTGCAGATTGAACGATGAGCTGATACGCAAGGGATACCGGTAGAGGAGCCAATAATCGGAATGCTGCTAAGATGAGGACGATGTTTACTGACCTCATGAGAGAAATGCTTAGAGATGTTCAGAGAGCAGCTCCTAATGCTGCTAACGGTGGTGGTGCAGCGGTGCAGGCGCCTAGGGCCGATTTCGCCAAGCTTAACAAGGAATATACTAGCCTTGGTGGAAAGCCGTTCCACGGAACAGAGTCGGCTATGTATGTTCAGGATCGGTTGGATAGCTATGAGCGTATCTTCGAAGACTTGGGTATCGAGGATGCAATGAAGAGAAGGCTAGCATCCCATCATCTACAAGGACGGGCAATGAATTGGTGGAATGCTATAAAGGCAGCTACTCCCGAGGATCAGATTACTTGGGATCAGTTTAAGGCTCGCTTTAGCAATAAGTTCATTCCAACTGCTCGGAAGTCAGTGTTGTTTAAGAAATTCTTGGAACTCAAGCAGAATGGCAGAGCTGTCTTGGAGTATATTGCCGAATTCGACACTTTGTTGAAATATGGGTTATCCCTAATAGATAATGCCGAGAAAAGGAACGAGAAGTTCATAAACGGCTTGGATGGATACTTGGGGGAAAGGCTTATTAACCACATCGATGAGACATTTGAATCAATTGTGGGGAAAGCTTTAAGATCAGAAAGTCTTTACCCTAAGTCAAAGACTGAGGTCGCATCTACAGAGGAGCAAAAACTGCAAGCAAGCAGTGGAGGCAAGAGTGGTTCGCAGAATAAGAGGAAGCAGAACCAGAATAAGGATGGCCAGAAGAAGAAGAAAGATGTTGATTGCTTTAGCTGTGGCAAGAAGGGCCACTATGCTAGTAATTATCGAGCAAAGCCAGCAGACAGGAAGTGCCTCAACTGCGGCCAAGTTGGACACCAAAAGGATAAATGTCCACAATTTTTGAAAGAAAAGCAGATGGTGAAAGCATATGCCCTTAATGCTATTCCTTCTTTGTCGAATGCCCCAACTGCGGCGGAGAAAGGAAAGAATGTCGTCATTCAAGGTATGCTTTCTCTTTTTGATGTTCCTGTTAGAGTTTTGTTTGATACCGGAGCTTCCTGTTCTTTCATATCTAGTGACCTGGTAGATTGGTTGGGATTGGAACCCGAGATAGTCGATAGACCTTTAGTAGTGACGAACCCGATTGGTGGTTCGACTAGCCTTAGCATGATTTGTCGTAATGTGGTCTTATCGAGTCATGGATGTATGTTTGTGATTGCTTTGTTTTGGGCTTTACTGGGTTTGGCATTATTTTGGGATTCGATTGGCTCCAAAGATACGGGGTGATAGTAGACTATGAGGGCTTTTTGGTGACAGCTAGAGCAAACGATGGGCGGAGGGTAGTGTTTGGTGGTCTACCTAGTAATGGGGTAATGGCTAGTTTTCTAAATTCCCTCGACATCCCACATGATGAGTTGTCAGGTTTGCCCGTGGTTGTCCAGTACCCGGACGTCTTCGAGGAAGTGACCAGGCTTCCGCCACACCGAGAGATTGAGTTCCGTATTGATTTAGTGAAAGATGCTAGACCTATAGTGATGTCACTTCGTCGTATGGCACCAAGGGAGAAGCAAGAGCTCGGGGTGGAAGTAAGCGATCTTTTGAAGAAGGGATTTATCAGAAGAAGTGTTTCTGAGTGGGGACCAGCAGTTGTGTTTGCCACCAAGGTAGATGGTTCCCTTCGACTGTGTGTAGACTACACCTAGCTTAATAAGGTGACAAGGAAGAATAAGTATACTCTAGCGCGGATAAATGATATTTTTGATTAGTTGAGTGGCGCGAGAGTGTTCTCTCAGTTGGATCTCGCTACAGGTTTTCATCAGCTTAGAGTGGAAGTTGAGAGTATAGCTAAAACGGCATTTCGGACGCCGTCTGGATTTTATAAGTGGTTGGTCATGCCATTTGGGTTGACCAATGCGCCAGCATATTTTGTGGATCTTATGAATAGGGTATTTAGAGATCAGTTGAATAAGTTTTTCTTGTGTTCGTGGACGATATACTTGTTTATTCGAGGACAGAGGAAGAACACAAGGAACATTTGAGAATGGTGATGGAGGTGTTAAGAAAACACCAGTTGAAAGCAAAGTTTTCTAAGTGTCACTTCTGGAGGAGGGAAGTGAGATTCTTGGGCCATGTTTTTTCAGAGAATGGTATTGCCGTGGATCCCGCGAAGTTGGCTACGGTACAAGATTGGTCTATGTCCAAAAATGCAACAGACATAAGAAGTATCTTGGGGTTAGCCGGATAGTATCATAAGTTTATCCGAGACTTCTCCAAGATGGCAGCACCATTGACTCAGTTGACCAAGAAGAATCAAGCATTCGTCTGGGACGAAAAGTGTAACTATGCATTCAAGAGTCTAAAGGAAAAGTTGACATGTGCACCAGCATTAGTCATTCCTATGGGGAATGAAGGGATGACAGTATATACGGATGCATGTGGTACTGGTCTAGGTGCTATATTGATGCAAGGAGGTAGGGTTGTAACTTATGCAAGTCGGCAATTGAAACCGCACGAGAGAAAATACCCTACCCATGATTTGGAATCAGCAGCGATCATGTTCGCGTGGAAGATATGGAGACATTATCTCTTGGGAGAAAGATGAGAGTTGTTTACCGATCATAAATCATTAAAGTATCTCTTCTCTCAGAAGGATCTAAATCTCCGACAACAAAGATGGTTAGAATTCTTGGCTTCCTATGATTTCGATATCGCATACACACCAGGAAAGGGCAATGCGGTAGCTAGAAGACATGCCAGTTTAGGGGCTATGTTTCTAGAATGGAAGCAACTGGAGTACAACACTGGGTTTGATTTCAGACCAAAGTGCGAATTGGAACCAGAAATGTTAGCAAATTTGACGATCAGACCCACTTTGATTGAACGGATTGGTTCCAGTCAGAAGAACGATCCTAACATATTGGAAGTCATCTCCAAGTTGGAGATGGGTATCGATGAGGAGATGAACAAGTATGGGCTTGATGGAGATGGATGGCTTAGAAAGAATGGAAGTCTTGTTGTGCCCAATGTCAGTGGATTGAGAGATGAAGTGCTTAGAGAATGTCATCACTCAAAACTGACTATACATCACGTTGGTAACAAAATGTATCGAGACATAAAGCAGACTTACTACTGGGAAGGGATGAAAAGAGATGTTGGGATGTTTATATCCAAGTGCATGAATTGCTAGTTAGTTAAAGCTGAGAAAAAGAAGCCTAGTGGTTTATTACAACCGTTAGAAATCCCAGAATGGAAATGGGAACAAGTTTCAATGGATTTCATCGATTGTTTACCGAGGACTAGATCGGGCCATGATAGCATTTGGGTAATTGTGGATCGATTGACCAAGAGCGCAAGGTTTATACCTGTCAGGTCAAATAGAACGGCAGCTAAGTTAGTAGAACTGTATATGAAGTGGATAGTAAGATTTCATGGAGTACCCAAGGGCATTGTGAGTGACCGAGATCCGTTGTTTACTATTGGATATTGGAAGAACTTACAAGAGGCGATAGGATCGGAATTACATCTCAGTACCGCATATCATCCTCAAACCGACGGACAGACAGAGAGGGTGAATCGAGTGTTAGAAGATCTTTTGTGAGCTTGTGTATTGGATTTTGGTGGATTATGGGATGACCATCTGCATCTAGTAGAGTTTGCCTACAATAACAGTTATCAATCTAGTATTGGTATGGCTCCATTTGAAGCTTTGTATGGAAGACCGTGCAACTCACCGTCATGTTGGTTGGAAACCGGTGATAAGTTTATGCTTGGACCGGATGTAATAAGAGAAACTTCGGACAAGATCAAGATTATTCAACAGCGAATGAAGGTTGCCCAAGATAGGCAGAAAAGTTATGCTGATAAGAGGAGAAGAGAATTAAAGTTCTCCACTGGCGACTTAGTGTTTGTCAAGATTTCTCCGTTGAAGAGCATGATACGTTTTGGTAGGAGAGGCAAGTTAGCACCAAAATTCGTTGGTCCGTTCCCAGTTCTTGAGCAAGTTGGAAATTTGGCATATAAAGTTGAATTACCAGACAAGATGGAAGGAATTCACAATGTATTTCATGTTTCCCAATTAAGGAAGTTCGTACACGACCCTGATGTGACTATTTCACCTGATCAGTTGGATGATATCGAGGTTGAACCCGAGGCGGTTGGGAACCGCAGGCCTATGCGTATTGTTGGGAACGATACGAAGCAGCTTCGAAGGAAGGCTGTGAAATTAGTCAAAGTTCAGTGGGGCAAGAATGAGAATGACTGTACTTGAGAGACAGAGGAGAGAATTAGGAAGACGTATCCAGAACTCTTTGCCTGGTAAGGTTTCAGTTCCGATTTAGTCTTTCTGCATGCTAGGATAGGCTTGTTTTGTTTGTTTTGCATGTTTGATTGTTGTATATGGCAGGTAGGCATGCGGGATCCTTTGTATGTTTTGGGTTAAGGGATTTCGGGGACGAAATTTCTTAAGGGGGAGAGAATGTAACGACCCGCATTCTACGCATCGAAGGATTGTAGAATAAATATTTCTTTTACATATGAAGTCGTATGGTCATGTAACTTTGGGAGACGACTATTGGGGTCATTTCCCATGTTCATGATTTTTGTCGATTTTTAAATGACCGTTTTACCCCTAGCCGGTCTTGTTTCGGCTACAACTTTTGATTGGAAAGAAATTTTGACCTGAAACCACTTCCATTAGATTCGGATGATGGTTTACCTTTCCGTAGATGGTCACAAGTGAAAAACGGACTTACGGTTTATGAGATATGGCTGAAAGAAGGTTTAAAAGGTGAAAAACTGCTTAACTGGGCTTAATTGGGTACTTAATAGCTAGGCCCGATGGGGGAATTTCAGGATTAGGGGTATATAGGGGCTGATTAGGGTTAAAAAATATTTCTTTTAGCTACCACTTTCATTCTTGGAACCCTAGTAATGGCCTCCATCTTCTAATTTCATCCTAAATCACTTTCTAATTGAAGATCAGTCTAAATTACATCAAATCAAGGAAAAATAACACCATTTCAAAGTAGAGCAGTTGTTAGACATTGGTACTCGCGCCCAAGCAGAGAATTCTTCCAGATTTGATATTTTATTTGTGGCAAAGGTGAGTGATTTGCATAGTTCCTCACTAATTATAGTTAATTAAGGGTAATTAGTGATAATTAGCGAATTTATACATGCTAAAAATCTGGAAAAATATTGATAAATTTCGAAATATTGTTTTAGGCCTCTGTTAGAAAATTTGGTTGATTTGGTTAAGTTTTACTAATCCTATCATTAGTTTTGCTTAAACATGCTTAAGGGAAAATATAGAATTTTGGCTATGTTTGATCCGTTTAACCTTGTCATATTGTTGTTTTGTGTTTGTGGATGATTATACATGTTGCTATGATAGTATGGTATGCTTTGCTATTGATTAGAAAAGTTAGATTGGTCGAAAACGCCGTCGTATGGCGTAAAACAGTCGCTGAAAAGTTGCAGGAAAGATGTGCAGGAACCGGATCGGATCGCCCCCTCCGAACCCGACCCAATCGTGGCCACCTTCCCACGAGCCGCCGGCTGAAGCTTGCCATCCCCGATCCGTTCGCCTCTGAAGTCCTCCGATCCGAACCGCTCGTGAATGGAGACACTGAAATGATCCACTCATCTGGAGAGCTCCACGATCCGAACCGTAAAGCTTGGTCACGACCCGATCCGGATGAAGAAGCCCGACCCGATCTGGTGAAGGAAGCACGATCCGATCCAGCTTGGGCACCCCGACCCGATCCGACAAGGGGAGCACGAACCGACCAGAAGGAGGCTGATGACTACGGACTAAACAAGGGGAAGAGAACCAATCCGAAAGGAAGTTTGTTTCTGAACAAGATGAAGACTGATCCGGAGAAGACCACAAACCCGAGATGCAAAGGTAGTCCAAACGAAAAGTAGAACTCAGGATCCAGATGGGAACCAACGAGTCGACTTCGTGAGTTGGGCTTTGCTGCGGGACGTGTGCTAAGGGTTTGTCGATGTCTATGACTTTGGATCACTATGTGTACGGGGTACGTGAACGGATTTAGGACCACAGTGGTCTAGGTACGACTAATGGGCTATAAACTAATGAAACGGGGTCATTTGTAAAGATTTAGTCATGACTCCGTGGGGTAAGCTTGGTGGTAGCAGTAGTCGTACAATTCGAACTCCGTCACTACTTCGATGGGTCTAGTGGTTGAGAGTGGTGGACATCGTATACTTTACGCACTGAGCGAGAGACGTGAGGATGGTTGCCATGCTTGATTTGTTTGCCATCACTATGACATGCACGCCCCCACCGTCGTATTCTTTACACCATATGTTAGTGGCACCTTAGAGTATTGTACAGTATGTAGTGCTAACTCTTTGGTTGCAGGTCCAGGTTCAGGTATGGTTTAGTATACCTGTTATTATTCTGTTTTGCTGCTTATCGCTCATACCAGACTTTTGTCTGACCCAGAGTTTTATGTCTCTTCTTATTACTCTGGGTGCTCCTAAACGAGCTGACTAGAGACAAGTTAGCTGGTGATGCACGAGTAGCTGTACCGGAGACGAGCAGGAGGCTTCCACGTATTATATATATAGATATTCTCCCTGTGTCGCTGCGGGTCACTACTTTGGGCATTAGTAGTGTAAATTTTTCTCTTTGCTTTGCTTTAGAGATAGTTTGAAAAGTTGTAATAATGGTGATGTGGAACATAAGCTGTATTTGGATTTCCGCTGCTATGATGTGTAGTTTTAGTTTTCAGCATATGCACCGTCTCGCCTATTTTATGTCAAGTATGTTGTTATTATATTTTATCCCAAGCACAGTGAGACATTCTACAGGTTCTTGATTAGTTCATTCTCTTCTTTCCTCTTTGGCGACCGTTCCGTGCTAGTCGGGCATGTGTACAGCGCACTTTCGGAGGAAATGTCGGCTTATGCGGGGTGGGGCGTCACACTTATCAAATGCAAGTTTATAAGATTGCTTTCCTTTGTTAAACATAAAGGTTATGAGATGTTCAACAACATTTTTTTCAGTATGCATCACATCACTAGTATGACGAACTTAATGACTGCTCTAATTATCCAAGTCAAACAAAATTGACTTCTTATACCATGTCGGCCTTCCTTCCTCATTGACAACACAATCTACATTATCATAAGCTTCAGAAATCAATCCCTTTTTTGCTTTGTGTTATATTGCTACGAATATATTTGATACGCTCAAGCTTTTCTAAAAGAGGCGAGCCTCTTAGCCGAGTTGGAGGCTCTTTATATTCAACATCCCTATACCATCCGTGTTTTAATTCTCTATATGGATGATCATTCTTCAAAAACCTTCTATATTTTGAATAGATGATTTTGTTGCCGATGGACTCTGATTCTGTCTCGGTAGCACAGACATGACACGCTTTATAACCATGAGTCACATAGCCAGATAAGTTACCAAAAGCTGGTAAATCATGAATTCCCCATAGTAATATTGCTGTCATATTGAAAACTTCTTGCTTGTCTATGTCAAAAACAGATGCTCCTTCATCCCAAAGATGTTTAAAATTCATCAACAAGAGGTTCCAAGTATACATCAATGTCCTGTCATGGTGCTCTTGGTCCAGGAATTAAAAGACTCAACATTTGAAATTGTGATTTCATACACAACGAAGGGGGTAGGTTATAAGGTATCATATAAACAGGCCAACAACTATAACTATTGGAGAGGACGCCATTTGGATTAAACCCATCCGTAGAAATACCAAGCCAAACATTGCGTCCTTCAATAGCAAATTCTGGCCACCGACTTTTGACTGATCTCCATTCAGCTGAATCTATAGGATGTCGCATGGAATTCTAGGATGGTGTAGCTTTCTTGTGCCATTGCTTACAAGCTATCCATGGTATAGTGTACAATCTACTTAATCTTGGACTTATAGGAAAGTATCTTAAAACTTTTCTTGGTTCTTTCATTAATTTGACCTCCCCTACACTGTTTTTTTAGTTTTGTACCATGCTTTATGCCACATAGGACATTCTTTCGCATCAACATTTTCTTTCCAAAATAATATACAATCATTGACACAAGCATGTATATGCTTCACCTCCATTCCCAAATCCTTTATTATTTTCTTCATCGTGGGATACTTGTCAGGTAAATTATTTTCTTTTGGAAGCCAACATTTTAATCGCTTCAACAACTCAGTCACACTATTTTCCAACGAGTTAAATTCTTTTTTAAGGTTCTGAATCTCAACAATTACACCTAACGTTGTAATCCCCTCTTCGCAAGAAGAATTAAGTTTTTCATTTGCTTTGTCTGTATATTTTTTGTACTTCTCTCCAAAGTAAGAATGACGATAATTATCTGTATTTGTCTGTTGAACTTACTCTTCACCGCTAGCTTACGGCATATTATGCACTCCAAAAGCATCATCTACGAGATTTCTAAGAGCCCCCTCTACACAATGGTCGGTTTGAATTTGATCTTGGATATGAGGATCTGAAATAATATATTTTTTATGATTCATTCTCATGTTATTGTTGCTCATCTCTCCATGGAAAAACCACCTATTATATGTTTTAGTCATACCATGAATGATTAAATTTTTCTCAACGCTTTCCAGTGAGAGCTTTTTAGAGTTCTTGCACTTAATACAAAGGCTTGTGAAAATTTCAACATCGCAAGAGGAGTGATTCTTCACAAAACTAAAGAAGTCTTGAACGCCTTGCTTATATTCTTCCTGTTAAACCCAGATTGATAAATTCCATTCACAAATTTTTTTGTTCTTCTCAACAACATTCATATGTTATACATTTCATTAAAGTATTTTAACTGTTGATAATAACAAAAATATGTACAATTTAAAAATAATGCAATATTTGGCAATACTCCACTACTTTAATCTAGACCCTACAAATAGTTTCGTTTATTCCAAGTCTGAAGTATCCAATTTGAATAATGACTTCATCGTTAACTCACATGTATTATAATCTTCAATAAGGTTCATATGTCATACACTTTGTAAAACAAAAAAGAAACTACAAAATAAGGTATGGCCTGACAATGAAATAATGTCAGCCCATCAAATTTAACTTCAATGAACATCTTTGACTAAAGTTGCCTAAATAGTTCAAAGATCCATGTACAATAAGGAACCAGGGGACCCAAAATAAGGGTAAGAATTAAAAGCTAACTATAAATTTAAAAAATAACATTACAAGGACAACATAGGTTCAATAGTTCTAATGATAGAAGAGCAAAAAGAAAAATGCATGCTTAAAGCACTAACATGGAAAGTTGCACCAAATAAAGAGGTCAGGGCAGCCAAGTATTTGCAGTTCCATATAGTGAGTTTTCGGACTGTAGCTACACTAAACAAAAATAAATAAATAAACTCAAAGTTTAAAACGTCAAACGACTCAGTAAAACTGAGCCTAACGGCTCAGTATAACTGAGCCTTAAGCTCAGTAAAACTGAGTTGTTCAGCTCAGTTATACTGAGCCGGATGGCTCAGTTTTACTGAGCCTTAAGCTCAGTAAAAATGAGCCTAACGACTCAGTATAACTGAGCCTAACGGCTTAGTATAACTGAGCCTTAAGCTCGGTTTTACTGAGCTATTCGGCTCAGTTTTACTGAGCCTTATGCTTAGTAAAACTGGCCCGAACGGCTCAGTATAACTGAGCCGAACGGCTCAGTATAACTGAGCATTCGCAAGCATTTTTACAAGCCTTTGTTAGATTGGTACCATATGTTCATGTGTTTAGGCTACCTCGGATTCTAAATGTATCTTACTTTATTATATATAACTTCAATGCTCTAGAAACAGCGCAAATTTACCAGCTCTTAATGTTACAGGAGTTCGCATCTCATGTATACTTGCAACAATGAAAGTCCCTTTTTCATGCTTGAAGAATACTTACAAGAACTTGAATTGAGAGCTTAAAATTTATTTGTAATAACTAGAAAAATACAAGTTCTTAGTCAGGTTATTACTAAAACTTATTGCTTTGAAGTTTGCATAATTGAAATGTGCACTTATCTGAATCAAAAGCTTATAGCACCCTATATAAGTGGTGATAAATTACCCTTATACATGCTGTAGCGAATCCATAAATTAATATGCCCAGCTAATTCCAAATTGGTAAATTCCATTCACAAATTTTTATGTTCTTCTCAACAACATTCATATGTTATACATTTCGATGAAGTATTTTAATTGCTGATAATAACAAAATATGTACAATTTAAAAATAATGCAATTGTTTGCAATACTCCACTACTTTAATCTAGACCCTACAAGTAGTTTCAGTTATTTCAATTCTGAAGTATCCAATTTGAATAATTTTTTCATCATTAACTCACATGTATTATAATCTTCAATAAGGTTCATATGTTATACACTTTGTAAAACAAAAAAGAAACTACAAAATCACGTATAGCCTGACAACGAAATATTGCCAGCCCACCAAATTAAACATCAATGAACATCTTTTACTGAAGTTGCCAAAATAGTTCAAAGATCCATGTATAACAAGGAACCAAGGGACCCAAAATAAGGGTAAGAATTAAAAGCTAACGATAAATTTTAGAAATAGCATTACAAGGACAACATGGGTTCAACAGTTCTAACGATAAATGAGCAAAAAGAAAAATGCATGCTTAAGGCACTAACATGGAAAGTTGTGCCAAATAAAGAGGTCAGGACAGCCAAGTATTTGCAGTTCCATATAGTGAGTTTTCGGACTGTAGCAACATTAAACAAAAATAAATAAATAAACTCAAAGTTTTAAAAAGTCAAACGGCTCAGTAAAACTGAGCCTTAAGCTCAGTTTTACTGAACTGTTCGGCTCAGTTATACTGAGCCTAACAGCTCAGTATAACTGAGCCGAACGGCTCAGTTTTACTAAGCCTTAAGC
Organism: Allium sativum; assembly: GCA_030737875.1. Classification (NCBI taxonomy): domain Eukaryota; kingdom Viridiplantae; phylum Streptophyta; class Magnoliopsida; order Asparagales; family Amaryllidaceae; genus Allium; species Allium sativum. The sequence goes on from CM060919.1 coordinate 71,392,271, forward strand.
TCAGTTATACTGAGACGAACAGCTCAGTTATTTTGAGCATTCACAAGCATTTTCACAAGCCTTTGTTAGATTGGTACCATATTTTCACATGTTTAGGCTACCTCAGATTCTGAATGTATCTTACTTTATTATATATAACTTCAGTGCTCTAGAAACATCACAAATTTACCAAATTCTTAATGTTATAGGAGTTCGCATTTCATGTATACTTGCAACAATGAAAGTCCCTTTTTCAAGCTTGAAGAATACGTACAAGAACTTGAACTGAGAGCTTAAAAATTATATGTAATAACTAGAAAAATACAAGTTCTTAGTCAGGTTATTACTAAAACTTGTTGCTTTGAAGTTTGCATAATTGAACTGTGCACTTATCTGAATCAAAAGCTTATAGCATCCTATATAAGTGGTGATAAATTACCCATGTACATGCTGTAGTGAATTCGTAAATTAATATGCCCAGCTAATCTAACTACTACCAAGCAAATCAAGCATGGAAGACTAGCAAATTCAATTTCACCAGAAATCTTTGAGCGTGCACCATTATCTTTAAAACACACACACAAAAAAAATAGAAATACACCATCAAAAACGTTAAAGAGAAATTAGAGAAAAACACTTTGCGCTATTTTTCATGTTAGTAGATTATATAGCGCATTCTTAACAACAATACAATGTATTATTCACTGTAACAGAAAGTAGATAAACAACATGTAGAGAATGGATGTCTGAGAAATGCTAGATTGATATAGGCACAAAAAAAGTAGTCGCTTGCAAGAAAGAGTAATGATAGGCTGTTACCTACAAGCAGCAGTGAGCCTGTGACGGCCCGCCCCGCACCAGCCGGCATTTCCTCCGAAAGTGCACTGTACACATGCCCGACTAGCACGGAACGGTCGCCAAAGAAAGGAAAGAAGAGAATGAACTAATCGAAAACCTGTAGAATGTCTCACAGCGCATGGAACAAAACATAATAATAATATACTTGACATAAAACAGGTGAGACAGTGCATAAGCTGATAACTAAAACCAACATCATCATCAGAGTAGCGAAAATCCAAATACAGCTTATTACAACTTTCCAAATTACTATCTCTAAACTAAAGAAAGAAAGATACACTACTAAAGCCCAAAGTAGTGACCGCAGCAACATAGGGAGAATATCTATATAAATGTATCATACGTGGAAGCCTCATGCTCATCTCCGGTACAGCTACTCGTGCATCACCAGCTAACCTGTCTCTAGTTTGCTCGTGAGAGCACCCAGAGTAATAAGAAGAGACATAAAACTCTGGGACAGACAAAAAGTCTGGTATGAGCGATAAGCAGCTAAACAGAACAATAACAGGTATACTAAACCATACCTGAACCTGGACCTGCAACCAAAGAGTTAGCACTACATACCGTACAATACTCTAAGGTGACACTGAACAGATGGTGTAAAGATAACGGGGGTGGGGGCATGCATGTCATAATGATGACAAACAAATCAAACATAGCAACCATCCTCACATCTCTTACTCAGTGCGTAAAGCATACGATAACTACCGCTTCGATCACTAGACCCACCGAAGTAGTGACGGAGTTCGACCTGTACAACCACTACTACTACCAAGCTCACCCCATAGAGTCATGACCAAACCTTTATAAATGACCCCACTTCATTGGTCTATAGCTCTTTAGTCGTACCTAGGCCACTGTGGCCCTGAATCCGTTCACGTACCCCCTACACATAGTGATCCAAAGTTATAAACATCGACAATTCCTTAGCACACGTCCCGCAGCAAAGCCCAACCCAAGAAGTCAACTCGTTGGTTCCCGACTGGATCATGAGTACAAACTTCCCATTTGGACTACCTTTGCATCTCGGGTTTTGGTCTTCATCTCCGGATCGGTTCGGATCTCCTCCTAGCCATCGGTTCGGCTCGGCCTTCAGCTCGTAGTCATCAACACGGTTCGTGATTAATACTGTTCACTCGATCGGATCGGGTACCTCAAGCTCCTCCATGGTGCATCGGTTCAGATCGCAAGTGACCACTCGGGTCGGTTTAGAGATGCGGTTCAGTCCGGATAGGGCGCTCCGACTTTAGATCCTTCATGGCCATCTCTTCATGTGCTTCCAGGCGGTTCGGGTCGGACTCCTTCTCTTGAGTGGTTCAGGTCGGACTCCTTCTCTTGAGTGGTTCAGATCGGGTATGAGAGGCAGTTCACAGTGATGCTCGTGGACCTCACACAGACGGTTCGGTTCGGAGGAGATGATTTGGTTCGTGATGTGGCTCTACGACCCCATAGGGCGATCCCATCCGGCACTCAATCCCCCATCCGATCTGAATTCCTGCACTTTGTCCAGCGAGCTGTTTTACGCCAGTCGATGGCGTTTTCGACCATTCTAACTATTCTAAACAATCACAAAGCATGTCATATAGTCATAGCAACATATAGAAGTGACCAGAAACATCAAAACAACAACCATAGCATGTAAATTGGATCAAACATAGCCAAAACCCCATATTTTCCCTTAAGCATGTTTAGGTGAAACTAATCATAGGATTAACAAAACTTAACCAAATTAACCCAAACTTCTAACAGAGGCCTAAAACAATATTTCAAAATTTATCAATATTTTTCTAGATTTTTAACATGTATAAATTCGCTAATTATCACTAATCACCCTAATTAACTGTAATTAGTGTCAAAACAATGCTAATCACTCACCTTGGCCACAAATAAAATACAAAATCTAAAATAAATTTTTGTTCGGCACTGTTTCTAATGCAACACAGCAGCTCTAACCTTGCTTTGGTGCTTTCTCTCCTTAATTTGATGTAGTTTAAGCCAAAACTTGATTAAGAAGTGATTAGAGGTGTATTTAGATGTTGGAGGCCATTATTAGGTTGAAGAGAGGGTTTGTGGCGGCTGGAAAACTAAAATGAAATGAAAACCTAACTCATTTCAGCCTCCGGATAACACTAATCCCGAAATGGGTTATGGGCCCATTTACTAATCACCTCATTTGGCCCGGTTAAGCTGTTTTTCACCTTCTGAAACTTGTTTCAGCCGTATCTCCCAAACGGTGAGTCTGTTTGGCTAGTGTGACCACTCTACGGAAAGGTAAACCATCATCCAGATCCAATGGAAGTGGTTTCAGGTCAAAACTCCTTTCCAATCAAAAGTTATGGCCAAAACAAGATTAGCTAGGGGCAAAATAGTCATTTAAAAAAATCGGGAAAAATCATGAACATGGGAAATTACCCTAATAGTCGTCTCCCAAAGTTACATGACCATACGACTTCATATGTGAAAGAAATAAATACTCTACGATCCTATGATGCGTAGAATGCGGGTCGTTACACTCTCCCCCTCTTAAGAAATTTCGTCCCCGAAATTCCTTAACCCAAAACATACAAAGGATCTTGCATGCCTATCAACCATATACAACAATCAATCATGCAAAACAAACAAAACAAGCCTATCCTAGGATGGGGAAAACTAAATCAAATTTAAAATCTTACCAGGCGAAGAGTTCTGGATACGTCTTCCTAATGCTCTCCTCTGTCTCCCAAGTACGGTCATTCTCATTCTCGCTCCACTGAACTTTGACTAACTTCACCGCTTTCCTTCGAAGTTGCTTCGTATCGTTCCCAAAAATACGCATAGGCTTGCGGTTCCCAACCGGCTCGGGTTCAACCTCGATATCATCCAACTGATCAGGTGAAATAGTCACACCTGGGTCGTGTATGAACTTCCTTAACTGGGAAACATGAAATACGTTGTGAACTCCTGCCAACTTTTCTGGTAATTCAACTTTGTATTCTAAATTCCCAATTTGCTCAAGAATTGGGAATGGACCAACAAATCTTGGTGTTAACTTGCCTCTCCTTCCAAATCGTATCACGCTCTTCAACGGAGAAATCTTGACAAACACCAAGTCGCCAATGGAGAACTTTAATTTTGTTCTCCTCTTATCAGCATAACTTTTCTGCATATCTTGGGCAGCCTTCATTCGTTGTTGAATGATCCTTATCTTGTCTAAAGTTTCTCTTATCACATCTGGTCCAAGCACAAACTTCTCACCAGTTTCTAACCAACGTGACGGTGAGTTGCACCGTCTTCCGTACAAAGCTTCAAATGGAGACATACCAATACTGGATTGATAACTATTATTATTTGCAAACTCTACTAGATGCAAATGGTCATCCCATGATCCACCAAAATCCAATACATAGGCTCTCAAGAAGTCTTCTAATATATGATTCACCCTCTCTGTTTGACCATCGGTTTGAGGATGATACGCGGTACTGAGATGTAGTTCTGATCCTAACGCCTCTTGTAAGCTCTTCCAAAATCCAGTAGTGAACAATGGATCTTGGTCACTCACAATGCCTTTGGGTATTCCATGAAATCTCACTACCCACTTTATATATAGTTCCGCTAACTTAGCTGTCGTCCTGTTTGACTCGACGGGTATAAACCTTGCACTCTTAGTCAATCGGTCCATAATCACCCAAATGCTATCATGGCCCGCTCTAGTCCTTGGTAACCCATCAATGAAATCCATTGACACTTGTTCCCATTTCCAATCTGGAATTTCAAATGGTTGCAACAAACCTCTAGGCTTCTTTTGCTCTGCTTTAATTAGCTGGCCAATTCATGCATTTGGATATAAATTTCCCAACGTCTCTTTTCATCCCTTCCCAGTAGTAGGTCCGCTTCATGTCTCGGTACATCTTGTTACCACCGGGGTGTATAGTCAGTTTTGAGTGATGACATTCCCGAAGCACTTCATCTCTCAATCCATTGACATTGCATACAACTAGTCTTCCATTCTTTCTAAGCCATCCATCTCGATCAAGCCCATACTTGTTCAACTCTCCGTCAATTCCCACTTGGCCACAGTTGAAGCACTTCCTATCCGCTGGCTGGGCCCGATAATTACTAGCATAATGGCCCTTCTTACCGTAGCTGAAGCACTCAACGTCTTGCTTATTCTTTTTCTTCTATCCATCCTTGGTCTGATTCTTCTTTCACTTATTCTGATAATCATTCTTGCCTCCACCGCTTGCTTGCGGCTTTGGCTCCTCTGCAGATGCAACCTCAGTCTTCGACTTAGGGTAAAGACTCTCTGACCTCAATGCTTTCCCCACAATCGACTCAAACTTCTCATCGATGTGGTTAATAAGCCTTTCCCCCAAGTATCCATCCAAACCAGTTATGAGCTTCTCATTCTTCTTCTCGGCAGTATCAATAAGAGATAACCTATATTTCGACAAAGTGTCGAATTCAGCAATATACTCTGAGACAACTCTGCCATTCTGCTTGAGTTCCAAGAATTTCTTAAACAGCACTGACTTCTGAGCAACTGGAATGAACTTATCGCTAAAGCGAGGCTTAAACTGCTCCTAAGTAATCTGATCCTCGGGAGTAGCTGCGTTTATAGCATTCCACCAATTCATTGCCCGTCCTGGCAGCTGACGGGATGCTAGCCTTCTTTTCATCGCATCCTCGATGCTCAGATCTTGGAAAATACGCTCGCAGCCATCCAACCAATCCTGAACATCCATAGCCGACTCTGTTCCGTGGAACAACTTCCCACCAAGACTAGTATAATCCTTGTTCAGCTTGGCGAAATCGGCTCTAGGCGCCTGCACTATTGGACCACCTCCATTACTAGCATTGGGAACTACCCTCTGCACATCCCTAAGCTTCTCTCTCATGAGGTCAGTAAGCATCATCCTTATGTCAGCAGCATTCCCATTGTTGGCTCCTCTACCGGCACCTCTTGCGCATCGGCTTATCGTTCAATCTGTAAAGAGAAAACGATTAATCATCTCCATAGTGGTGCCAGTGCAGCGCGACTTCATCCTTAGCTATACTAATAGTATATATATAGCTTTTGAAAACCAAAATAATCACAAATACGTGCTCTTATATACGTATTATCTCTCCCTGGTGTCTTTCCCTAGGTTAACTACGCAACCTAGAGCTCTGATACCAAGTCTAACAGCCCGCCCCTCACCAGCCGGCATTTCCTCCGAAAGTGCGCTGTACACATGCCCGACTAGCACGGAACGGTCGCCAAAGAAAGGAAAGAAGAGAATGAACTAATCGAAAACCTGTAGAATGTCTCACATCGCATGGAACAAAATAAAATAATAATATACTTAACATAAAACAGGTGAGACAGTGCATAAGCTGATAACTAAAACCAACATCATCATCAGAGTAGCGGAAATCCAAATACAGCTTATTACAACTTTCCAAATTGTTGTCTCTAAACAAAAGAAAGAAAGATACACTACTAATGCCCAAAGTAGTGACCACAGCAATACAGGGAGAATATATATATATAAATGTATCATACGTGGAAGCCTCCTGCTCGTCTCTGGTACAGCTACTCGTGCATCACCAGCTAACCTGTCTCTAGTCTGCTCGTGAGAGCACCTAGAGTAATAAGAAGAGACATAAAACGCTGGTTCAGACAAAAAGTCTGGTATGAGCGATAAGCAGCTAAACAGAACAATAACAGGTATAATAAACCATAACTGAACCTAGACCTGCAACCAAAGAGTTAGCACTACATACCGTACATGCTCTAAGGTGCCACTGAACAGATGGTGTAAAGATAACGGGGGTGGGGGTGTGCATGTCATAATGATGGCAAACATAGCAACCATCCTCACGTCTCTTACTCAGTGCGTAAAGCATACGATATCTACCGCTTCGATCACTAGACCCATCGAAGTAGTGACGGAGTTCGACCTGAACAACCACTGCTACTACCAAGCCCGCCCCATGGAGTCATGACCAAACCTTTACAAATGACCCCACTTCATTGGTCTATAGCTCTTTAGTCGTACCTAGGCCACTGTGGCCCTGAATCTGTTCACGTACCCCCTACACATAGTGATCCAAAGTTATAGACATCGACAACTCCTTAGCACACGTCCCGCAGCAAAGCCCAACCCACGAAGTCAACTCGTTGGTTCCCGACTGGATCCTGAGTTAAAACTTCCCATTTGGACTACCTTTGCATCTCGGGTTTTGGTCTTCATCTCCGGATCGGTTCGGATCTCCTCCTAGCCATCGGTTCGGCTCGGCCTTCAGCTCGCAGTCATCAACACGGTTCGTGATTAATACTCTTCACTGGATCGGATCGGGTACCTCAAGCTCCTCCACGGTGCATCGGTTCGGGTTGCGAGTGACCACTCGGGTCGGTTCGGAGATGCGGTTCGGTCTAGATAGGGCGCTCCGACTTTAGATCCTTCATGGCCATCTCTTCATGTGCTTCCAAGCGGTTCGGGTCGGACTCCTTCTCTTGAGTGGTTCGGATTGGGTATGAGAGGCAGTTCACAGTTGATGCTCGTGGACCTCACACAGACGGTTCGGTTCGGAGGAGATGGCTTGGTTCGTGATGTGGCTCTACGACCCCATAGGGCGATCCGCTCCGGCCCTCAATCCCCCATCTGATCTGAATTCCTGCACTTTGTCCAACGAGCTGTTTTACGCCAATCGACGGCGTTTTCGACCATTCTAACTATTCAAAACAATCACAAAGCATGTCATACAGTCATAGCAACATATAGAAGTGACCATAAACATCAAAACAACAACCATAGCATGTAAATTGGATCAAACATAGCCAAAACCCCATATTTTCCCTTAAGCATGTTTAGGCAAAACTAATCATAGGATTAACAAAACTTAACCAAATTAACCCAAACTTCTAACAGAGGCCTAAAACAATATTTCAAAATTTATCAATATTTTTCCAGATTTTTATCATGTATAAATTCGCTAATTATCACTGATCACCCTAATTAACTGTAATTAGTGTCAAAACAATGCTAATCACTCACCTTGGCCACAAATAAAATACCAAATCTGAAATAAATCTCTGTTCGGTGATGTTTCCAATGCAACACAGCAGCTGTAACCTTGCTTTGGTGCTTTCTCTCCTTAATTTGATGTAGTTTAAGCCAAAACTTGATTAAGAAGTGATTAGAGGTGTATTTAGATGTTGGAGGCCATTGTTAGCTTGAAGAGAGGGTTTATGGCAGCTGGAAAACTGAGATGAAATGAAAATCTAACCCATTTCAGTCTCCCCATAACCCTAATCCCGAAATGGGTTATGGGCCCATTTACTAATCACCTCATTTGGCCCGGTTAAGCAGTTTTTCACCTTCTGAAACTTGTTTCAGCCGTATCTCCCAAACGGTGAGTCCGTTTGGCTAATGTGACCACTCTACGGAAAGGTAAACCATCATCTGGATCCAATGGAAATGGTTTTAGGTCAAAACTCCTTTTCAATCAAAATATATGGCCAAAACAGGATCAACTAGGGGCAAAATAGTCATTTAAAAAAATCGGGAAAAATCATGAACATGGGAAATGACCCCAATAGTCGTCTCCCAAGGTTACATGAACATACGACTTCCTATGTGAAAGAAATAAATATTCTACGATCCTATGATGCGTAGAACGTGGGTCGATACAGAGCCTAACAAATTCAGACACAATATATGCGACAAGAGATGCAAGCCTAACAAATTCCTTTTCTTTAACAAATTCCTTTTTTTTTATAAACTCAAAATTCGTTGTTTAAAACTATTATTTTTGAACATATATGAAGTTTGTTGTTATTTTAAAAATGATAATGCAAATGTATGTTTCAAGCCATAGAATAACAATCATGCAACAGTTTATACCTACGAGATTCTGAACAATAATGCAAATGTATGTTATAAGCTATAGCATAACAACCAGAATGAAATCTATGCCTACGGGTTGAAAGCGAGTGAATGCGAGCAAAAATCGAACAAAATCCCTAAAATTGAATTCGAACGCGATTGTACCCTGAAGCCACCCCTAAAATCCGATTAGAGAGGAAACTTCATCTTCGCCATGCTCAGATTTATTTTTCTTTTTTCCTTTGAGAATCGTGGGATATGGGATAATGATTTAGGCGGCCGAAATAGGGATATCATTGGGACAAAGGAAACGTGAAAGGGGAATTAGGGTTACTTGGTTGGTTTACGTTTTTACCCCCAGAATTTAACCATAACAACCCAAATAAGTGTTGCCAATAATAAAGTTATTATTATGTATTTTTGGCAACACTTTTTAATATAACAACGGATACTATGGTTACCACCTTGCGACGCAAATAAGTGTTGCCAATTGGGAAAAAAGGGTTGGCAATTGGTTATTATGGTGTAGCGAATATTAGAGATACTGAAATAACTTCCCCTTCGTTTGTAGTGTACTTATGAAAATAAGACATATATATACACACACACATATATATACTTCGGTATACAATTCCTATGTTATGGTCCAAGGGTTAATCATGGGTTAAAAAACCTTACCTAAAAACAAGTGTGGTTGTACCCTCTAAAAATATTAAAATAATGAAACAATTTTATCAAATAAAAGTAATAACTACTTACAATTGGGGTATCAAAACAATAATATTTTAAGCATATGATGTTCGATGTTCTTATAGTTTCCTAAGTTTTAGGAAACCATACCCATTTGGGTGTGGTTGAACCTTTATAAATATAGTTTTCATTATTAATTACGTAATCAAAATAATCATCAATATATTTTTCTCTATTTATAAATTTAGTAGGAACCCAAATACTTATATAATTTGTATTTCTTGTCAATGATTTAGTATTTCTAGATACATCATAAATGTTTCTAGTCATAGAAGTATTCAAATTTCTACAAAAAATGGATCTATAATTTACTAGAGCTTTAGTATAAGCAGTAATTTTTTTATTATACATAAAATCATATATAGTACTATTTCTACGATCATTTTGTTTATATCCTAAACCGCTTTTATCATGTAAAAGGTCTAGAACTAGATAAAATCACATTTAAATCATTTTGACCATTATTAAATTTTGTGAATTTACTTGTACATTTCTCAAATTTTATGTTAAAGTCACAATTGACATTTTCAAAAGACAATTTGTTAGTTCTCAAAATATCAGTTTCCTTAGTTAATTCAGAGTTCTCCCTTTTTAAAGTATCGTTCTTATTTTTGAGATGAAAAAATCGAGATTTCAAATTATCTAAAGATGATTGTAATAAATTATCTTGGTTTTTCAAATCATAAATTTCTTTTGGAATATTTACTTTTAAAATGCCACATTCTTTAGTTAAATCTAGATTTATATCGTTTAAAGCACCATTCTCTTTTTTAAGAGACAAAAGATTAGAGTTAGATTCATTTAACGGATTCTCTAAAGATGTAATTTTATTTTTCAAAAATTCGTTCTCCTTTGAAAGGTTGCTATTATTATCAATCAATTTATCATTTTCTTTCATAAGGAAATTGTTTTTTAAACAAGTTCTTCAAGAGAAGTTTCAAAAAATCTTTGTTTGTTTTACTAAAAAATCATTTTATTTTATTTTATTAATATATCATAATTTAGTTCATAATTTTTTGATTTCTTCAAAGCAACATAATTCGTCTTTTGTAATAATTTGAAATCTTTAAGTAAATTGCCATGTGATGCTAAAATATCATTATAAATAGAATCATTGCGTACCGATTTGGATCTGAATGTAGCCATGTTGCACTTGTGCTGAGATTATATATCTTGTTGCTTGCTTTTTGGAATTTTCCCTTTCTCTATCTTTGAATTCTGAATGGATCTTCTCTTTATAGTCATTGTTCTAAGATGTTGTTATGATCAATAAAACATCAGGCTCTGATACCAAATGAAAGTTCAGTGTGGATCATGTGATATGGATAATTGTGTGTCAATTATAATTGCGGATAATATATATACTAATTTTGATATATGCAAGTAAATAAATTAAATAAACAAAAATCAATATTTAATATTCATGGCGGCATCAAATAAATTCATGGCGGATGCTTTCAAAGGGATGAATTCAGGCAAACCTCCGGATGGTAGACAGGATAAGGAGGCCATAAATCAGAGAGAGGCAGGTGCTGGGAAACAACCTTTGGGTAGATCTGTTGAAGGGCAAAGGGTATTTTAAAAAGGAAGTACATCAAAGGTCCATGGCATCGATGGTCTGAGAATTGACGGGGATCTTCCATCCCAAAATCCTGCCTTTGCAGGACATCCTTCTAGGGTGACGGAATTGGGGGGAACGGATGTTTGATCCAACCCTGGCAACCCACAAATCCATCGATGGCATGGAAGAAGCAGATCCCGATTAACAGATAGGCAATGGAAAGAAATTCAAAATGATGTTGTAACAATTGAGAATTTCGCTTGATCCGAATCGATCCCTAAACCGACCAAGACCGTTCGAAACCCATGATTGTTTTGAGAACACGACAAATCGGAACACAAACAGAAGAACATTTCATTGTTTATTACAACAATTCCATCAGAATACAAGAATATACAGAGTATAAATAAATATTGCACATCATAAAAATATCAGAGATTTAATTACATTACATAGCAGCGGAAAATAATACAATACACAAATGAAGGAGATATACGGATACAAAGCTTTTCGAATATCTTTCCAGCTGTAAACTAGGATCATGTGAATATAAATCTACAAAACCAAAACTACTAGCTGCCCGTGTGGAAATAGGGGCACCAAGAGTTTAGGTTAAAACAATAAACTCCAGGTCAGTCATGTGACTGGTGTGAGAACTAAAACAGTTATTAATCTTTATTTTAAAGTTCGGTAAATCAAGGGACCACGCCGTATAACACGGAAGGGGCTTTCTCCCAAGAATACCAGTGCATAAAACAACAGCGCAATGCTAAATAAAGAACAATGAAGCTATTGTAAGATCCAGGTCCCATCACACAATGCAACACAAGCCGGAGGATAGGGTTTTACCTTATAATAGCCAAAGAATGCTTGATATGCTAAATTTCATCTTTTATTATTACTATAAGTGTATAGTGTCAAAACAATTTCAATCATAAGTATCAATCATAGACGGCATGAGTGCCCTATACCACTATGTCTCCATATATAGGTTCTACAATCAAAACCGCAAAGTCGCGTATTAGAAGTTGGATTTCCATCTGTGAACCGAGGCAAGGGATCGTCCTCACCGTTTCGAGACAATCAAGCCCATGTCTCAGGACCCAGACACAGGTGGGCCCTTGGATCGTCAGGGCCGGTCCACCATTGTGGATTAAAATGCCTGAACACTGCGTTTCCTCGCCCTTTGGGGCGTAAATGAGCCAAATGACTCCATCGGCTCCACATAGTCACTGATATATCCAAGGCGCCTCGCAATCTAACAACCACACAGGTGAAAATAATATAAATGTCAGGGCTGGTAGGTCACTGACACCACACTAGCTAGAAGGAAACGCATGCCCTCCCTGAAGTCCTCTCCCGTTTCTTGTTCACAACCGAGTTGTGAGGCTTGCGAATTAATGTTACATAAAGCTATGCCACACAGGCGGTGCTTTGATCATCAACCACAAGACTTTGCTTTTCAACAAAAGCCTTGATCATTTGCATCTTAGCATGCCACACAGGCAAACCACTCCATGCAACCGATATCCATCAATCACACAGAATGATATCCAATGTCAGACACACAGTCCATTTACAATTCCGTACTGGGTCTGAACAAAACCGGAGGCACCTTGTACCTCGCATATCCATCGATCTCCAAGTACGTATGGACGATCACCAACTGATTCCCTCCTCTTGGGTGTACAGCCCAATCAATTTCATTAGTAATTATACAAACGATGTGAAGACCTCCGGTCTTTGACCACTGTCTTCATCCTCGACACATCGTCGAATCAGTTATTTAGAATGGGATAAACCCGGTCTTTCTGAATAACTCGCGTATATAATCAACAAGTGTTACACAAACACAACATACGCCTCATTCCAATTTATAATATTCTTTTACTCAAATATTCTTATACTTTGGGAAAGGTTCCCATTAATTTTATCAAAAATAAATTATTTAAATTTATTCTTTAATCTTCTTTTGAATATCAATTCAAACCAAATTATGGTTTATCCAAACTAGTTGGGATTAGCGAACCTTACCGAAGTAATCACTTGTTAAATTTCCCAACCCCAACCTATTCATTCCATGAAGTAAAATTGGTAATACTTCATATCTAACACCACGGTGTTATCGGTAAATTCAATTACCATTTCACGTTCAAATCTAATTAAAGATTCAACTATCGCCTAGAGTAAAATTGGTGATACTCCATTCTCAGTCATTTCAATCTAATAAAAGATTCATTAAAACTCCACTTGGTTTTAATCTTCCTAAAAATCAATATTAATGATTGTTTAACTTGGGAAACCATATCCTATCTTTAACTGGGTTAAAAAAACCAATGTCATTTAAAACATGGTTCGCGATAAACCCGAAATCACATTCCATTAACGATGGAATCTTCATGGAAAACAAATCGATATATATAATCGATATAAACTTCCATATCTGACTAATAATATAAACGGAATAATGGCAACGCCTTTTAAATTCTAGATATATTAGCAGTCTTTCTCCACAGAAATTCACTTCGATTATTACCAAATCGAATTCCATTCCATTCCAATTTATTTTATTAAATTGGAAAACTTTACTTTGGAAAATCTCCTGTAAATCTTTACAAAATATTTATAAATTCCAAATCACATTTCACTGTAAATCGGGTTAAAGAACGAATGTCGTTAAAACACAGTTCACGATAAACCCAAAAATCAATTCAAATTCAATTCCAATTAAATACCATTAAATTGGTATACTTCATTAAATCTAAATAAAAAGATTTAATCTTTTTCTCAACTGGGTTTAAGAACAGTGTTAATGAAGACACCATTCACGACAAACCTAAATCCCATTTTATATTAAATACAAGGCTCTGAATAGAAAATATATCGGCTTATATTCAATATCAAATTCTACGGCCAACAAGTATAGTATTGGAAATAACGATATAAATATATCTTTCAAATTTCCATAACAATATCTGTATGATCACGAAATTCAACCTCGAAATATTCCAAAGGCAATTTCGATTCAAATCCATTCCAACTCAATTATTGGAAATTTTAGTTACTTTTAAAACCACTTTCAAATCCAATTTATTTATTTCAAAAATAAATGGATTATAATTCTAGTTCAAAACTAGTTCATTTCGATAAAAATCTATTTTTATCTTTTCAAATATGGAATTTTTCATCCCAATTCTTTCCAAATCATTTCTTATGATTTTACACAAATTATTGCTATTTTTAATAATTTGATCAAGGCTCGTACAGTCGATTTCCATCAACGGCCATCGAACTGCACTTACAACGACCTTTTCCAAATTTGATTTGGACATAATTCCAAATACAACCGTTAAATTTCAAATCTCTAATATTCGTTAGAAAGCTCTTTTCGAAACGAACCCAAGGGTTCCGGTTTTAGGAGAATCCGACGGTCGGATCTTTCGTAATGTCCATACCAAGTCAATGGTCGAAATTCGCGAACTGCCGCAGCGCGGCGCATTCTATTCAGGCCATATATATATATATATATATATATATATATATATATATATATATATATACCAGTACGAAGGCACGTCCGTTGGACGTGTGCATAAACATTTGAAACAAAGGTTGGTTTAGTGTTAAAGCAGGTTGAGAATTGAACCTCTTTCATATGCAGAACTGCAGTTACCAAGATAACACGGAAACGAAGCAGTATAAAGCGTACAACACAGTAATATGGCCAGAATCATGTAGCAGGCGAATGAGCTTATAAAAAATTGATGAAATGTGCGGAGTATGACGATACTGCAGTAATATATGGAGTAATTGAAGATATTGTATGGGACAAAAACATTGTAGAATACGCATATTTCAAATACAATTACAACCATGATTGAGGCTTTAAATTAGTTATCCACTGTAATTATGCACAGGTTATCTCCATCTTTTGGCAAATCCAAAGTTACTCTTATCACCTTGCCAATTTGTACATAGAGAATACATTGCTCTCATATGAATAACGTCCGATATAGTAACAAATACTTCAAATTTTCTATGCAACTAATGTTACCAAATATTTTCCAATATGTTGCTTGGAAATTGTGACACCATGTAGCTTGAATAGTTGATGACATCATCTACTACATCATTTTATTTACACCCAGCTCAATAAATTATAGCTCCATGTTTGCCTTCTTTTGCTGCCAAGACCTGAAAAATGAATTTAATATTTATGTGTTAGCAATGCAAGTAGGGATATAATATGAACGAACATGTCAGTACAAACTAATCAGCACATTCTACATTACAGACAATCTTAGAAACTAACTAATGTCCTGACCTTCTTGATCCCTCCAAACTCCTTGGGGTTTCACCCTGTCCAATCTGGCATCCATTTAAACACATGCTGCCCCACTCCTATATGTTCCAGCCATCCATTTGGGTAGAACTCCATCACACTACTTCCTTTATCCATGAATGCTATGTTTGTTAGTTGTGCTCCGTGATCCGACACCCTTATGTCTATCTCACTTAGCAGTTTCATCTGTATCAATTAGAACAAATGATCAACATCAAATATCACCTAACATTGTGTTTAACAACCTTTTTTTAAATAAATAAACTAAGTGTAGGCAATAACATAATACAAACGACCCATAGATGATAAAATTACAATGAATAACTCACATTTTTTGAAACATGAACAAATTTGATAAGCGGAAAACGACACGTCGACCAAAGTACAGTAAGAATAAAAGTGTAACAATGAAGACACCATAATATGCATCTTTGATTAAGAAATTATATTAGTTCATAATCTAAGAGCATACCAATAAAACATCCTTGATGGCAATATTTATAATGTAAATATCTTTGGGTTCACTAAAAATTTTCATTTTTGACCAAAATCATTATTGTGATTGCTGAAGTTTCTCGTGTTCAAGCAACGTATAGCTAACCATAACTAAATACATGCTCCATGGATGTATTCAAACATAAACAGAGAAAAAATAGGAGATGCAAGTTGAAATATCTAACTAAATTAATCGTCATGATAATACATTTCAAAACTTTGTCAGCTTAAGGGACATAGAAAAAGGGGGGGTGCTTACGCATGGCTTTCTTCATGCAATTTACGAAGATTCAATAGAGAATGCAATTCATACAGGGAAGAAGACTGGTTGAGCATGCACGTAATTATGTGTGCCGATAATAATATATTGTCCAATCAGCACATGTTCTATTAAGACTGAAAATAAAGGTTGCATGATGTCAGTTGGAGAAAACTTCAATTAAGTTACGTTTACTGTAACATGAACACATAAAATTATACCATGTAGTACGAAAAATTCTGCAGGAAAGGTATGAAGTCTGTTCACATTTTAAGGATAGATTTAGTACAATTATCAGTTAAGAAACAACCAAACATAGTCATCAATACATACCTATGATCAAAATTTAGTGACTATGCTCTTCGTTATTCATCTGTTCATGCTTGCTCATCTCGTTCAGTGCATATCAGTTTCCCACAAAATCAGGCCATTGCTCTTTGTTATAGAATATGAAGGTCCTGTCCAATTTGTTCCAAATTTGCTGCCAAATTTTGCTCATGCTGCTTCGTTCTAACTTCCAAGGCCATGGTTTTGATGCAAATTTGCCTCAACCAATTTGCCTGCAACTTTGGGCTTTCCACGGAGCTAAACAAAAAAGGTTTATATAAATAATTTGTAAAGATATTACTTGTAATAATAATCAAGAACTGCAACTTCATCTGTGCACTTTTCGCTCATGCCAGTTCAAAGAGAGCGTTTGTTATTCCCTAAATATGTTAACAAAAGCCTCCTTATCTTTCTAAAGCTCCTTTTTTTTGCTTAAAAGGTAGAACGAAGCAATCAAGAGATTATCGCAGCCGCTAGTTAGATGCCTTAGTAATTATTCGCCAACGATTTACACATCACATAGTGGTATTTCCATAATTCCCATTCCTTGCAATTTATTGTGGCTGTGCTTACATTGTCTATCAGAACTACACATCTAGCTAATTATGTTTATTAATATTTCATAACTACATAGCCAACCATTTATGTCATAACATTAATAATGATTTCAGTACCATAATTAATTTAATTATTGTTCGCTAATAAAACCATAAGAGAACTAAGTTCTTCAATAATCAAACAACCTAACTCCATTTCTTAATGGACTTGAAAGCAAATAAAATCATTTGAAATTGAACTGAAACTTTTGGAAACAAAATGAATTCACTAACTCATAGGACACAAACTCAAAGAGAACATAGTCATAAAACATAAAATCAAGCTAGTGATAGTTTTTTATGATAGCATACCGGGTGATTAGCATTTGAAAGAAACAAAAATAACAAACTGAAAAACAAAAAGCTACCGGGTAGTCTTCAAGTGATTTGACCAATTAAAATATCATCTCTTTTACAGAAAATTTCAAATGAACAGAAACACACAATCTTTGACTGCTCATGACAACAAACATTGCAGAATATACAATATTCATAAACATAAACAGTTTCATGAATCAAAAACTAC
Organism: Allium sativum; assembly: GCA_030737875.1. Taxonomy (NCBI): domain Eukaryota; kingdom Viridiplantae; phylum Streptophyta; class Magnoliopsida; order Asparagales; family Amaryllidaceae; genus Allium; species Allium sativum. Next base: position 71,409,811 of record CM060919.1, read on the forward strand.
CATGTCATGCCCGGCGTGCTGCATTTCCGGCTATAATTGTTGGGACGTCCAAGCACCGGTTCCACACCAATTCCAATAATATGTACCCCAAATGCCACTAAAGGTAACCAAATAAAATAGAAATAAACAAAAGTTTAATGAGAAAATCCAATAAATCTAGGTCAGTTATTTTCTTACAGCTCTCATGATTATTAGTCAACCATTCTCGTTTGCTATCTGTTTCTTGATGCCAACTAACCTGAATCCATATAAATCAAAATACAAAAATTAAAGATGAGTAGAAGTAAAAAAATTATTTTATATATAAAAGATAAATACCACTGGCTAGTAGGGATATTATCTGACAGTCTTTGAGGGTAAACCCTGACCACTGAGCCAAAAAATAAATCCATTCAAAATGCGGCAATAGGATAAAATTTGCTTGCTTGAGGTTGAGTGCACACATCAGAGTTATTATGAAATTCACACGAAACAATTGACATGAAATTAAACAAAAATAATTTACGCATAAGAAATTATTTATGCTGAATACTTACGGCAACAACAAAATGGGGTTCCGCACAGATTCCTGGTAGAAAGTATGGCCTGAGAAATAGCAACTGAAAGAGAATCCAAGCCCTTTTGTTAGCAATCGAAGCCCTTCCACTATAAAATCTATTCAAATAAGTAATAACTGACATTAAATTAAAGGCAAATAATTTACGCATAAGTAATTTTTTATACTGAATACTTACAGCAACAACTAAATTGTTTGCCGATTGGAAGAGAAGTGCCAGATCTTGTCATGGAAGTGGCAGATCTGAGGGAAACCAAAAAGTAAAGAGCGGTTGTGACCATGATAGCAGATCTGCAGCACAAAACGTCGGCAGATAAAGGTCAAGTTAATAAGAGGTGAGAGGAGTAGGAATTAGAGGTGGAATGGAGCAAAGGTGGAGTAGTAATGGAATTTTTAGGTCGGTTAGAGTTGATAGCAGGGAAGAAGACATGACGAAAAAAGGAGAACGTGAAGAACAGTGGAGAAAGACAGGGAAGAAACGTGGAAAGAAAAGAAATGGGTTGACTAACCGTGGTATGGTAGTGGGAAGCGGTGCGACGAAATACACTTTTGCCCCTGAATTTGATTAATACTTTTATACTTCAGCCGTAAAATGGTATAAGGACTTTTTTGGAATCGTATAAAAGCTTCACCATCCTTAAGTATTCCTATTATTATAAAGATATATGTTTCGTTGATTTCCTTTTAAAATGTATTTTATAAATCGTTTTAAATTCGTTTTCAAAACGATTTCAACTTCATATTCAATTTCTAATCAAAATTGAATATTACATATCATCGATATATAAATGATAATATTTTCAAAACATTATATTTTGAAATCAATTCCTTTTCGATATTCCTTATAAAAATGAATAAAATCGATATAGATATCATTCACGTCAAAATGGCACATATCTAATCAACACGGCTTTATATATTTCAATAACTTCGTTATTCTATTCAACAAATGAATATTTTCTTCAACACATGAATATATATTTTTATTCAACACATGAATATTTATTATTATTTTCTTACAATAAAAAAATGTGAATTTTATTGTATAAATATTTCGTTCAACACATGAATAGTTTCAACACATGAATTTTCTCAACACATGAGTATTTTCAACACATGAATGGTTTCAACACAGGAATATTCTCAACACATGAGTATTGTCAACACATGACTATTTTGTTTATTCAACACATGAATATAATTTATTTTCTAAATTGGAATGAGACCCACTCAATTACCATATAATGTTATTTATATGGATTCTATACAACACATGTATATAATAGCAATGATAAGTAATCAACCATGATCCAATGTGCACCACACAACTGTCTGTCAACCTATCGATTGACATACAACTAAATAATTGGGATTATTATACGCCAAATATCATCCCAACACCCGTGTGGGGTTTCAAATCAACAAACGCATATTTTTATTTGTGCAGTTGGGTGATGTGTAAAATTTATCGTCCCAATCAATATCAGTCAAATGGGTGTACATAAACAAACCGTCCGATTTGTTTATAAATATTTATTTTATATACACGTTAAAAATTATATTTTTAACTATAAAATATTTATTCATTCCACATCACACAATCAATTTTTCACAACACATCAATCAAACAACCAAGTCATCCATGGTCTGTGGACGACAGGTGTCGGGTGCTGCTAAGCACCGTCTGTATCCTAGTATATATTTCAAACTAGAAATTAAAATAAAAGTGAGGAGTTCTCACCTTTGGGATCCACTCCTTCATTCTCTACTGTCGCTCAGATCCGCTGTTTTGATTCCAACGCAATCTGTTTTCACGAAATTTATATTAAAAATCATATTTTTAAACAACGCTATTTACATAATAAAAATCCTATTTTACTTGCTATATATATAAGTCAAATTTTTATAATGCTACCTTATATATAAAAAGTATATTTTTAAAACAACAATTCTTGTATCATCAAAACAGTGATTTTTATATTATCAAAACAATGTTTATTTCTTCTACATTTAAAAAAAAAATCAATCCCATATTCAAAAACAATGCTTTATATATATATATACATATATATATATATATATATTTAAAACGTGTTCTAGTTCGTATATTTCAAAAACAAATTCTAGATCGTATATTTTTTTTTCAAAAAAATATAATTTTAATTTACAAAACAATTACATTTTACTTATTCTAGGACAATGACATTCATATATTTTACTTTCCAATTATTCCCATAATTACAATTAGTTGAAATTTAAATTACCTTGATTATCATCGCTGTATAAAACTGGTTCGGACCCAGGGCCGACATCCCCTTCATCCCATCCCAACTAGGGTTCCGCCCTGCACAAAATTGGAGAGGCTTAGCGATGATCGGGTTATGCCATGAGGAAGAGCGCCTTAAGCCATGATTGATCCTCCCCTCCACGGTGAACTCGAACCCAGGCTGGCGGCGCAAATCTCTGGCGAACGAGATGACTTAGCGGCGGCGTTTCTCCTTGAATACTCAATGGTAAGGGATCAGACCACTGGGGATTTGAAGATGGGGAGATCCTCTCCCGTTTCTGCTTTGATTTCATGTCATGATTCTTACTAGATCTAAAGAAAGAGGGGAGGAGAGAATCGAGCCTTTTCGTTCGTTCGTTTTGAACGAGAACGGCGACTAGAAATTCTAAATAAAACTAGGGTTTTAGATTGAAATATTTATAAATATATATAATATTATATTATATTTAATTCGTACCTTAGTTGTTTAACATCGCGAAATCCAATTCAAACCCGACGACTGTCGTCCCTAGCTAATCACCCCCATTCCGGACACAATGGAATGTGTTTCGTAAGCCAATTCGACTGTTTGAATCAGTTTTTGCTGAAATTAAAATATAAATATATATTCAATTTTAAACGTACATTTCAATTTACCGGGGCCACATACTGACTCTAAAAATTTCCAGAAAATTATTCCAAGCTTCGTGTTGACGATACGGTTCTAACAAAACTAATTTCGTCAAATTCTGAGACCGTTTGAAAATTTGCTATTTTCTGGTCGATCGAAATTGACTGAAATTGACAAAACACGTTTTACTTCGCCACGCTCACATATTGATTCAAGAAATTACGAATTTTGAAACCTAGCAATAACTTGACATCACGGATCCAATAAAAGTGGTTTCGTTGAAAACCGAGGTCGTTTGCAAAATTTCCATTTTTAAGGGCCAGAATTTCATAGCAACTATTCTGAATTTTCAACTGGGCATAACTTTGTATTCCCGCTATGAAATTTCAATTTTTCGGATTCGGTGGAAAGAAAATTTCAATTAGATTCTAATATTTTTGGTTTCACTAAAATCTGGTTTATTTTGAATCCTGTGCATTCATTTGAACTTTGAAATCGAATTTTCGAACTACCATGCCATTTTCAATTCCTTTTATATTTAAAATAAAATATTTATATTCTAACGTCGATTCAAATAAATATATATGTTCTAATTCTATTCAAAATAAATTTCTCATCGTTATTATTTAAAATAAATCATTTTAAATATTCAAAATTTACTAAAATTGCCAAAATAAAAATTTTAAATTGGCTTAGAATTTCCGAGTTGTTACATATGTGAACAAGGGTTTACCAAAAACCTAGGTTCAAGCCGCAAATGGTGGTGTTGGGCAAACGCGGGATGATTTTGTAGATTTAAATTTCATTAAACCAACATTTGTCAATAATAAACGAAAGGCTTTTATTCCCCAACAAGTTATGATCAAAACAGCAGAGAAATGGAAGAATTCCATAGTTTTCTATGTGTACAGGGCTAGACCCTATTATATTCATTTCAAAAATTATATTGAACGTGTATGGAAACCATCCGGGAGTTTTCAACTTTTGTCGAGAGAAAACGGTTTTCTTGTAATACGATTTGACAGCCCGATTGATTGTGATAATGTTTTGAAAGGTGTTCCGTATTTATTTGATAGTAGAATTATTACTCTAAAAAAATGGAATATGGGATTGAGATACAAAAAGGATTTATTATCAATGATGCCTCTATGGGTCAAGTTGACAAATATTGAACTTGAATCGTGGGATCGAGAAGCTCTTAGCGCTATTGTTAGTGTGTTGGGTAAACCGATTAAAATGGATAAGATTACGGCCGATGAATCAAGAGTAGCGTTTGCTAAGATTCTAGTTGAGATTGAGGCGAGCTCGGAGTTTCCTCAAGAAGTATATGTGGTGTTACACATAGGGGAAGAGGTGAAAGTAAAAGTTGATTACATATATAAACCTCTATGTTGTTGTAATTGCAAGGTGTTTGGACATTCAACGAGCCAGTGCAAATCGAAGACAGAAGAAGTATGGGTTCCTAAAAAAGGTAATAGCAAGGATCTACAAATAGAAAATGTAACCGTAGGATCGAATAACGTTAATATTGATGAACCAGATCAGGTCTTGGAACATGTGGATGGGGTTTTAATCCTGAACTCAGTTTTACATGAAGATAATAATGCGCTATCAGACAAGATAGGTTCTAATAATGATAATCGTAACATACAGAATAACCTAGAAAAGAACACGCATAATACCATCCATGATACCTCTAACATTAACGTTGGCTATGGTATGGATATGGAGATTACATTAGCTAACTTGGCCGATGCTTCAACAGTCAGTAACAAGGAACCAAACCTTAATGTGTTACTGTCTACAGAAAGTGCAAGACATAAAGAGACAACTACACTTTAGAAAGACTATACAGGGATTACAATGAATTTATAAAATAAATATGGACTGTTGGGTATTCTGGTAGATGGAGACATCAATAAGAAAGCTCCAAAACCGAATGAGGGAACTGCTAATCCATGTAAAGCGACACAGGATGAATCTTCTAGTGGCACCATTGAGGAAAATGATGAAGAAACAGAACACATCTTGGTGGTGAATGGGATGACATTGAAGAAGTAGACATGGCAGATTTGCTGAATAATGTAGAGAGAGAACCTTCTGCACCTGCAAAAGAAAAAGAAGTGGATGTAAGCAATAATGTTGAAGTAAACAAGAAATTTATGGATGAAATTGAAAATTTAAACAAGAACATTAAAAAGAAATACCCTGCTAAACCCATCGCTCCTCCTAAAGTTTCGATAAGGAGCCATAGTAAGATTAAATGAATTTAATTTCTTGGAATGTTAAGGGTTTGAACACCTCGTCAAAGCAGTTTGAAGTGTTCAAATTTCTTAACCAATTAAGGCCTTCAATTGTTGGCCTTTTGGAAAATAATTTGAATGACAGAATTTTGGAGTTTTTTCAGCGTAGATTTCACGAAAACTGGAAGTTTGCAAATAATAGTGATTGTAACTGTAAAAGGAGAATCCTGGTAGCCTGGGACTCAAATATTTGGCCTAATTTTGTACTTGTCAGCAAATCATACCAACATATGTCTTTTTCCATGACGAATGTGGGGGGACTAATATGTTGTGTGACATTCATTTACGCTACCAATTTCCTGCTAGACAGAGAGAAATTATGGAAAGATATTGCTAATGAGGCTAATGAAGTTGATAACCCCTGGATTGTTGTAGGAGATTTCAATAATATTCTGTCAATGAATGATTAAAAAAAGGGATTTGCGGTCCCTTATAGATATGTCTCCGGTTTTATTGATTGTCTAGCGAACATTGGACTTATGGACATTCCTATTTTGGGATTCAAATATACTAGGAGAAGGAGGGGATTGGCAACAAGATCGACAGATTGTTATGCAATCACCATTTTCTAGATACTTTTCTAGAGCTTACTACTTTTGGGGAATCTAGTCCAGTTAGTGATCATATTCCAATATGTTAATGACAGCAGGAAAAGAAACATTCCTTTCAGATACATTAATTCATGGCATGATATTGAAGGATACTAGGACTGTTTCTATTGGGCTAAGGAATATATGGACTGGGGACTATGGAGGGGGTCTAAAGCATACATTTTTCTGATGTTTTTGAGATGTTGCAAAGAAAATTTGAAGCGATGGAATTGTAGTAACTGGAAGTACAAAAAAGATATCAGAAGACTTGAAGAGGAGTACTATGATATCATAAAGGAGATTGACAACAACCCTACGGATCAGGAGCTGTTTGATAAATTGGATACAGCTTATAGAAAATGGAAAGAGCAATGCAGCACCAAATTTTTATATGCAAAACAAAAAGGCAAGATTTCTTGGCTGACTGAAGGGGATACAAATTCTAAAAAAATTCATACTAAGATGTCTTTAAGGAGTCACATAAATAATTGGGGCAATATTTTTTTGGCTAATGGTGAACTGCTACATGATTCTGAAAGTATCGAAAGAGAGGCCGTAAATTACTTCACAAACATTTTTAATACTGATTGCCCACAACCAATCTCCTACCCAAATATTAATTTTTAAGTTATGATAAATGATAGAGCTAGGGAGCATGTGTTATCGTGCATAACCATGGGGGAGGTATGTAAGGCCATTTATTCAATTCCTGATGATAAAAGTCAGGGTCTGGATGGTTTTACAGCAAAATTCTTCAAAATTCAGTGGGAAGAAATAAAGATACCCCTTACACATTTAATTCAAGAGGTATTTAGAACAGGTAAGTTCGCTAAAGGTATGAATCACACTTTTATAACTCTTATTCCTAAAGTGGAGAAACTGTTGAGGATGTTTGACTATACGCCTATTTCGTGTTGCAACGTTATTTACAAAATAATATCTAAAGTCATTTGCAATAGAATTAAGCCATATCTTAGGCATCTTATTTCTGAAAACCAATCGGCTTTCATTCCTGGTAGACATATAGCTCAAAATGTGTTGCTTGCTCACGAACAAATTAGACATTTTAATAGAAATGGCAGTGGAAATATGTGTATTATAATTGACTTGCAAAAAGCTTATGATATGGTAAATAGGGATTTTGTTTGCGATATGCTGAATATGATGGGATTTCCTTATAGATTGGTGAGAATTACTAGAAAGTGTATTACCACGCCTACGTTTTAAATTCTTCTCAAGGGTAGTCCAACGGGTTTTGTTCATAGCAATAGAGGTTTGAGACAAGTTGAACCTCTTTCCCCTTATCTTTTTTGTATCGTGCTCCATAATGATGTATAAGGCCTGTAAAATGAATTTGGTTCCTCCTATTTTTAATAATGAGCCGAACATTAACCATTTGATGTACACTGTGATTTGGTGATTTTTTCTAAAGTTAAGATAAAGAGTGCTGAAGAAATTTCCAAAATTTCTAAAGCTAAGATATCACAGATAAGCAATATGAAAGTTGAAAATAAAAGTAAGGAACACCAGAGATTTTTATACTGGTTCGGAGCACTGTTCTACGTCCAGTCCCATACTCATTCTAGAATTTCGACAATCAACAACCCTCACTTAACTCATAGGAATAGGTATTACAACACATGAGCAACAGAATAGGACCTGAGCAACAGAACAGGATTTCGCCTCAACAGACGAAGAGGACTTTCACATGCTTAAGCAACAAAACGGGACTTTCATCAATACAAAAGAAAGTTTGACTATTTGTGTTCTTTAATAACACAGACTTGTCACTTTATATTACACCCTTCATATAATCTTCTTCTCAAGTGTGTATATATATATGTGTGTGTGTATATATATACACACACACATATATATATAGTGTGTGTGTGAAGATAAGAAAGGAAAATATTACTAAGAGATGAAGAAGTGAAGTTCGAACTCAAGCAATAGAAAGTCTAAGAATGCTTTGAAAGTATAGAGAGTAATCATAGTTGTAACACCCCGAATTTTCTATCAACTGTAACATAACAAATTAAAGTATAATTAATTCTAAAACGATGAAATCAAGGGAAATGGGTTACGCCATTGCGTTCGTCTCGAAATTCTGCTTGAGATAGAGTCCAAGTTTGCATAAAACGGATACCGTATGAAGAAGATATGGACGAACGAAGTTGGGAAGAAAAACCAGAAACGGGTCAGAATGCACTGGCGCACTTGGGAAGTGCGCCAGAACAAAATTGAACTGGCGCACTTGGGAAGTGCGTCAGTACAATTTTTGCACTGGCGCACCTCCCAAGTGCGCCCAGGTCAGAAAGACTTGTTGGTCAGGCCCTGGCTGGCCTGGTCAGGGTCTGGTTGATTTCTGAGGCTTGGCTGAGTCACTAGGGCTTACATGTCACTTTCTGATTGGCTTCTCTTGAGATGGATGGTCTGGATTCACTCTAGCTTCATCGACGGCTCTAATTAGATTGAAATTCTATAAATACAACACAAGTCTAACCCTAAATTCACACAAATAATATAATACTAAAGCCGTCATGCTGCTGGAAAGAAACTAGGAGTGGCCGTCAGTTAGAAAGCCTAGAGACAAGCCAATACTAAAGCAAAACACGAATCAAAACAACGTTAGTCTACCCAAAGGAAAGAAAATCAAATCCAAAATTCAAAACCCAGAATCCAAGTTCGTCGTTCGTTGTAAGTATAGTGATTTTTCCGATGAGAATAAAACTAAGACTTGATTCGATGTAAATTGGAAGTGGAATTGTGCTATTATGTAACGACGATGTTAATTAATATCTATGTATTGAAATGATTGTGTTGCGAATGAAATTGGGATGTTTGTGGTATAATTAAGATTGATGTTGATCCTATTGTACTTTTAGAATGACAACAATATCACAAGCAAGTTGTATGTTCATGTTTATATGATTATATAGGTTGTTTTGTGATTAGAACCTCATGTATATACTTTATGCTAGAAATCTTTATGTCTAAATGGTTATGTTCATATACATGCCCCTATGTTTATACAAAAGTTGCAAGTTTCTTATTTGATCTATGTCAAGATCCACTTTAGTACATGTTTCATGTTGTAATTAGATATTCAATTGGATCGAGTTCACACCCTTGTCATAAAGTTATACATGTTTATGAAAATGTCATATTCTTGTAATGTGCTAGTGATGTTCGATGTTATGCCTAGATCCAAAAACAAGTTTAGACTTATGTTTTCTAAATCATATGCTAATTCATGTGACACCTATTTGGTTAGACCCTTATTTCAATGCAAATTCACATATATGTAAAATAGATTTAGGCTATGTTGCAAATTCACATATATGTACATTGACTATTTTGCAAGTTCACATCTATGACATTCATGTTGGCTATTTTGCAAGTTCACACCTATGATGTTCATATTGACTATGCCAAAAATGCCAAGTTTACACCTATGTTATGTTTATGTTTATGAATTCCCTTTTGCCTATTTGTGTGCGCTAAATTAGGCTAAGTTTTTAGCCTAATATCATATGTTAAAAACTATGCGAACGAAAATTAGGCTAAGATTGTTAGCCTAATGTTTAAACGGGGTAACGTTGGGAATATTAGAAAACTTGACATAAAAATATATGAAATTGGCATGTTTGTCACATGCCAAAAATTGGTGGCATTTAAATGATATAAATTCTTATACCAAAAATGTTAAACTTGGAATGTGGGCCATAACATTTTGACAAATTTACATATATTCAGAAATAAAGACAAATAAGTAAATTTAGAAAATACAAATATGCTTAACACGAGGTTGGATTGAGTTGTGATGTAAATCTGCCCGGACCCGCTCGGATGTCCAGTAGTCACAATAATACCTATCCAATGTGGGTGGTTAAGCATTGAGCCCAATAAGGACCCGAGGTTAGACTGAGTTACGGTGTAAATCTGCCCAGAACCGACCGGCACATCCAGTAACCGTAACAATATCTGTCTAATGTGAGTGGTCGGTGCTTTAAAAGGCTAAGGACAGACAAGTCAGGATGGTAGGGTTAAGTTAGCTAAAACACTTAACCAATTCAACATGTTAATGAAATTTATGGGTGGGGTTAGGTAAATACAGACACTTAACCACTTAGCATGTTTGACTAGAAAACCCTAGTAACAGGGACCCATTTTAGCAGTAACCCAATTAGGTATCATGGTACCCTGAAACTAGGCAGGGTGGGGCACGATTACTTGGCTGATTGTAAGTGGTCAAAGCGACGACGGTGGGTGCAACAGTGTGGGTTCTAACGGAGTGCGGGCGTGCACACACTTCGGAGCAGACAAACAGGGCACTGGGGGGCACCAGTAGTATAACCTATGCATTCTAAGGTTTGTGTCGGGTCGCCACCATGGGACTTGATACACCCCATGGTGGGTCCAACATGGGTATCTACAATTTCTGGGGGTCGTAAGACACAGATGATTATGCGAGTAGGAGCCGGTCTTTAAAATAAGGGGATCACTTCACCCTCAGCATAGGGTGCATCTTTAGAAACGGGATCACTTCACCCTCAGCATAGGGTGCATCTTTAGAAACAGGATCACTTCACCCTCAGCATAGGGTGCATCTTTAGAAATGGGATCACTTCACCCTCAGCATAGGGTGCCAGTCGGAATAAATACAAGTAGGTGCAGAGATATAGTGTGGGGTGCGATAGTATATTCGTTTCAGAACTACCTTATCTAGTTTATGATACTTTCCTGTTCCAGTATATACCTATCATGCCCTTATTCTTATTTTCATACTGAAGAGTTACTAGACTTACCAGGCTTTATGTCTGACCCTATTTTCTTTCGTCTTCTTTTCTTCCCCCCCCCCCCAGCTCCACAGGGAGGAAATAACTCAGCTTAGTCAGATTCTTTAAAAGCTTCAAGATAGTTGATATACGGTTTGGAGTCTCTTTCCTTGGCTATGGCTGTTGGTCACACTCTATGGGGATTTATGCAGTTTTAATCATGTTTTATGCTTCATTATTTAAAAACCAAGACAAAAATGATGTTGTAATGTTTTGGAAGTTTTTATGAGACAATTATGGAAATGTGTTGTATGAACAAGTATTTTATGAAATAAAAGTCTGATGTTTTCCGCTGCTTATATATATATATATATATATATATATATATATATATATATATATGTTTATATCTGTCTTGTGTTTTATCTGTGACTTTTACTTACAAACCTCCACCAAAGTTAAGGCAGTCCCTTGTGAGTGACCTTAATGTAGGGTGAGGTGTTTCACTTGGTTTCAGAGCACAGATTTACCAGACTAGATAAAAGTTTTTGAAACTATTTTCAAAAAGAAGTTAAAGAAGCATTTTCAAGAAAAGTTTTGATATTTTAAAAGGCATAATCCCCCAAAAGCCATATGTACTATCTATCTATCCTTCATTTTGAACCTTTCCTTTTGTTTCAGCATGTCTGGGGACCTTACTCCCCAGCTACAGATGCTTTTACTCCTCCTCCTCCTCTACGTGAAACAACAAGCGGAAGAATCACAGAACAAGAAGACAGATAATAGTCAAGGAGGAAAGGACCACAACAATAATAATAAGGCACGTGAGAAAAGGAAATGTTATTTCTGTGGCATTGTTGGGCATATAGTCCAGGATTGTACAAAGAAGAAGATAAAGATGGAAGCATGCTTTCGGTGTGGTGATATTGGACATATCAGCAAGAACTGCCCTAAGAAGCGAGGGCAAGGCCCGCAAGCAGGACCTTCTAAGGGTACACCTTTTACTTCTTCCCCTAGATGCTTTGTTTTATCTTACTTATCTTCTCAATTCTATCTTGAGAACCTTAAGTAGAAATATTTCTGTAGAAAGCTTAGTTTATCTGTATGATCATCCAGTTCGCACTCTCTTTGATTCTAGTACATCACACTCCTTTATTTCATCTGCTTTAGTAGAATCTCTGCACCTAGACACTAGTATGGTAGAAGATCCCTTGGTTGTTTCAAATCCAAGTGGGGGCTCGGCTTATTTGTCGATGGTTTGCTTGGATTTGAAAATCTCTATTCTAAGTGTTGAATTTAGATGTAGTGCCTTTGTTTTGGGCTTCTCAGGGTATGGACTGATCTTAGGCATGGACTGGTTATCCAGTAATGGTGCCATTCTTGATTGTGAGAAAAGAGTGGTTAGGCTCTTGACTCGGCTCGGTAACACTCTAGAAATTTCTTGTAATCCCTTGAATGTTGTTATGCTTAGTTATCTAGAGACGCTTGACGCTTCTGTTGAGAATTTGCAGTCAGTTAGAGTAGTCCGAGAATATCCGGATGTCTTTGAAGAGGTGAAAGGCTTACCTCCGAAGTGGGAAATAGACTTCCACATATATCCTGTTGATAATGCAAAGCTGCCTGTTAGACACATGGCTCCAAAGGAGAGAAAGGAGCTCAGTAAGCAAGTTAAGGAGCTTCTCGAGAAGGGGTTTATAAGAAGGAGTATCTCGGAATGGGGTGCTCCAGTGGTGTTCGCCACCAAAGCAGATGGTTCACTACGTCTTTGTGTGGACTATAGGGAGCTAAACAAGCTGACCAAGAAGAATAGACACCAGCTTCCCCGAATAGACGATTTGTTTGATCAGCTTGTAGGTGCGTCGGTCTTCTCCCAACTTGATCTAGCTACTGGGTTCCATCAGCTAAGGGTAGCTGAAGATAGTATTGATAAAACGACGTTCAGAACCCTAGATGGTTTTTTCGAGTGGCTTATCATGCCTTTCGGTTTGATGAACGCACCCGCTTATTTCGTAGACCTGATGAGCAGGGTGTTCAGAGAATTCCTCAATAAGTTCGTGGTGGTCTTCGTAGACGATATTTTGATCTTCTCAAAGAATGAGGAAGAACATGCTCAGCATTTGAAAGAGATCATGGATACTCTCCGTGCACATCAGCTAAAAGCCAAATTCTCCAAGTGCCACTTTTGGAGAAAGGAAGTAAGATTTCTGGGGCATATAGTGTCCAAAGAGGGGTTGGCTGTGGACCCCGCGAAAGTGGTGGTAGTGCAAGATTGGAAGACACCAAAAAATGCAACCGAAGTTCGAAGCTTTCTTGGGCTAGCCGGTTTTTATCGAAATTTCATTAAGGATTTCGTGAAAATCTCAGCTCCACTCACAAGGCTAACAAAGAAGAATCTGGCGTTCACTTGGGATTTGGATTGCGAGTTTGCTTTCCAACGATTAAAAAGGGCTCTCACAACAGCCCTAGTTCTGACTTTGCCAGATGGAAGCAAAATGTTCACAGTATATGCGGATGCTTGCGGTACGGGGCTAGGCGTTGTTCTGATGCAAGAAGGGAGGGTAGTAGCTTATGGTGGAAGACAATTGAAAGTGCATGAAAAGAACTACCCAACCCCCGATCTTGAGTTGGCCGCCATCGTCTTTGCGCTTAAGTCTTGGCGCCATTATCTTTCAGGTGAGAAGTTCGAATTATACACTGACCATAAATCATTGAAATATCTCTTCTCGCAGAAGGATCTTAACTTGAGGCAGCAAAGGTGGATGGAGTTTCTTGCCTCGTATGACTTTGAAATTTCCTATACTCCCGGCAAAGGCAACGTAGTAGCAGACACGTTGAGCCGAAAGAAACTGACCTTAAGCCCTCTCTTTGTAGAAAGACAAAGCTTGGAGTATATAGCCAGTTTTGACTTTAGGCCCTCCTCGGATTTTATACCTGGTTTATTGGCATCCCTAGAAGTACGGCCCACTCTTTTAGACTCGATAGGGGTCACAACGAGAAGACCCACAGCTTGTGGATGTGATTGATCAACTAATTAGGGGTGAAACTTCCAGGCACCTCAATAGGTACTTCATCAATGATAAGGGTTGGCTAAGGCGAGATGGAAGACTATGCGTCCCACAAGCTAGGGATTTTGTGAATAAGGTTCTCGAGGAAGCACATCATTCCAAGATGACAATACACCCAGGTGGAGATAAGATGTACAAGGACGTAAAGAGAGCTTTCTATTGGAGTGGCATGAAGACGAACGTGGCAGATTTCGTTTCAACGTGCGTGACATGCCAACAGGTCAAGGCGGAACAAAAGAAACCTAGAGGACTGCTTCATCCTCTAGAAGTCCCGCAATGGAAGTGGGATAGCATTTCAATGGACTTTATTGACGGGTTGCCTAGGTCAAGAAGAGGCAATACTAGCATTTGGGTAATAGTGGAAAGGCATACTAAAAGCGCCCACTTTATACCTATCAAGAGTAGAAGGACTGCTTCGTCTCTAGCTTCTCTTTATCTCAAGGAAATAGTTTGACTCCATGGAATACCCTCCAGCATAGTGAGTGACAGAGACCCCATCTTCACGAGCGAATTTTGGCGGAGTCTGCAAGAAGCTGTCGGCACACAGTTTTGTTTGAGCACGGCCTATCACCCCCAAACTGATGGTCAGACAGAAAGGGTTAATAGAGTACTAGAAGATCTTCTAAGACTATGTGTTCTTGACTTCGGAGGGACTTGGTAGGATCACCTTCCTTTAGTAGAATTCGCCTATAACAACAATTACCAAGCCACCATCGGTACGGCACCCTTCGAAGCTTTGTATGGAAGACCTTGCTGATCACCAACTTGTTTGTGGGAGTCCACTGACAAGATTATACTTGGGCCAGACATGATTAGAGAGACTTCAGAAAAAGTGGACTTGATACGAAGGAGAATGAAAACCGCCCAAGATAGACAGAAATCCTACGCCGACAAAAGAAGGACCGACCTTGAGTTTGAGGTTGGGGACAGGGTTTTCCTTAAGGTATCCCCTTTAAGGAACGTCTTTCGCTTTGGATCCGCAGGAAAGCTAGCACCAAGATTTGTAGGATCGTTCCCTATCATCGAGAAGATTGGGAAAATGGATTATAGAGTAGATCTGCCTGAAAGATTGGCTGGAATTCACAACGTCTTTCATGTTTCTCATCTCCGGAAATGTCTACATGAATCAGCGGAAGTGGTGGAGCCAAGCATTCTAGAAGAAGCCGAAGTGGAACGCGAAGCAACTGTGAGGAGAGTTCCAACTCGAATCGTAGGAACTGAAATCAAAAAGCTACGCAACCGCGAAGTGAAGCTCGTTAAGGTTCAGTGGAGCGGCGCCGAGGAAGACGCGACTTGGGAAAACGAGGACAGAATACGCGTGGCCTGCCCTTTTCTTTTTGAGGGTACATCTTTGACCTCTCTTTTTCCTTATGTTGTGCTTGTATCTATCTTTTTAGGTATATCTCCTCGATATTATCCTTTATCCTTAGGTAGAAACCCCTTTGGATGAAAACATGTATTTGGAACATGTTATGGTTGATGGCTCCAAGTGGTTGCAAGTGGTTGTTAGTGGTTTCTCGTGGATGCATATACACACACAACCTAGGTTTTAGATCGGCTCAGTCACTTCATACTGCATATGCATATATGTATTCATGTTTGTATGTGGTTGAAACTTGATACGTTGTCATATGGATGTCGCATTTGTATTGATGGTTGCGCACTCATGTAGAATTATGAGTAAGGAAAAAATTTGCATACATAATGGACTCATGACACTTATATGATTTGCATTAAGGAGGTCAACTGGATTAGTAGACCGCCTGATTTTGCATTAGTTAAGGACATATACACACACCGTGCATATAATCATAAAGCATTAGAAGTCTTTTAAGGACAATGGACGTCTGTGTTTGTTGGTTGAGTAGATGGACGATTGGATGTTAGGACTTACGTTCTCCCTGACTTGAAGATTTCAGGGACGAAATCCTTTAAGGAGGGGAGAATGTAACACCCCGAATTTTCTGTCAATTGTAACTTAACAAATTAAAGTATAATTAATTCTAAATGATGAAATCAAGGGAAATGGGTTATGCCATTATGTTCGTCTCGAAATTCTTCTTGAGATAGAGTCCAAGTTTGCGTAAAACGGATACCGTATGAAGAAAATATGGACGAACGAAGTTGGGCAGAAAAATCAGAAACGGGTCAGAATGCACTAGCGCACTTGGGAAGTGCGCCAGAACAAAATTGAACTGGCGCACTTGGGAAGTGCGCCAGTACAATTTTTGCATTGGCGCACCTGCCAAGTGCGCCCAGGTCAGAAAGGCCTGTTGGTCAAGCCCTGGCTGGCCTGGTCGGGGTCTGGTTGATTTCTGAGGCTTGGCTGAGTCACTAGGGCTTACATGTCACTTTCTGATTGGCTTCTCTTGAGATGGATGGTCTGGATTCACTCTAGCTTCATCGACGGCTCTAATTAGATTGAAATTCTATAAATACAACTCAAGTCTAACCCTAAATTCACACAAATAATATAATACTAAAGCCGTCATGCTGCTGGAAAGAAACTAGGAGTGGCCGTCAGTTAGAAAGCCTAGAGACAAGCCAATACTAAAGCAAAACACGAATCAAAACAACGTTAGTCTACCCAAAGGAAAGCATATCAAATCCAAAATTCAGAATCCAGAATCCAAGTTCGTCGTTCGTTGTAAGTATAGTGATTTTTCCGATGAGAATAAAACTAAGACTTGATTCGATGTAAATTGGAAGTGGAATTGTGCTATTATGTAACGACGATGTTAATTAATATCTATGTATTGAAATGATTGTGCTGTGAATGAAATTGGGATGTTTGTGGTATAATTAAGATTGATGTTGATCCTATTGTACTTTTAGAATTACAGCAACATCACAAGCAAGTTGTATAGTTCATGTTTATATGATTATATAGGTTGTTTTGTGATTAGAACCTCATGTATATACTTTATGCTAGAAATCTTTATGCCTAAATGGTTATGTTCATATACATGCCCCTATGTTTATACAAAAGTTGCAAGTTTCTAATTTGATCTATGTCAAGATCCACTTTAGTACATGTTTCATGTTGTAATTAGATATGCGATTGGATCTGGTTCACACACTTGTCATAAAGTTATACATATTTATGAAAATGTCATATTCTTGTCATATGCTAGTGATGTTCGACGTTATGCCTAGATCCAAAAACAAGTTTAGGTTTATGTTGTCGAAATCATATGCTAATTCATGTGACACCTATTCGGCTAGACCCTTATTTCAATGCAAATTCACATATATGTAAAATTGATTTAGGCTATGTTGCAAATTCACATATATATATATATATATATTGACTATTTTGCAAGTTCACATCTATGACATTCATGTTGGCTATTTTGCAAGTTCACACCTATGATGTTCATATTAACTATGCCAAAAATGCCAAGTTTACACCTATGTTATGTTTATGTTTATGAATTCCCTTTTGCCTATATGTGTGCGCTAAATTAGGCTAAGTTTTTAGCCTAATATCATATGTTAAAAACAATGCAAACGAAAATTAGGCTAAGATTGTTAGCCTAATGCCCCGTTGGGTATATTAGAAAACTTGACATAAAAATATATGAAATTGGCATGTTTGTCACATGCCAAAAATTGGTGGCATTTAAACGGTATAAATTCTTATACCAAAAATGTTAAACTTGGTATGCGGGCCATAACATTTAATTGTTGACAAATTTACATGTAATCAGAAATAAAGACAAATATGTAAATTTAGAAAATACGAATATGCTTAACACGAGGTTGGATTGAGTTGTGATGTAAATCTACCCGGACCTGCCCGGCTGTCCGGTAGCCACAACAATACCTATCCAATATGGGTGGTTAAGCATTGAGCCCAATAAGGACCCGAGGTTAGACTGAGTTACGGTGTAAATCTGCCCAGAACCGACCGGCACATCCAGTAACCGTAACAATATCTGTCTAATGTGAGTGGTCAGTGCTTTAAAAGGCTATGGACAGACAAGTCAGGATGGTAGGGTTAAGTTAACTAAAACACTTAACCAATTCAACATTTTAATGAAATTGATGGGTGGGGTTAGGTAAATACAGACACTTAACCACTTAGCATGTTTGACTAAAAAACCCTAGTAACGGGAACCCATTTCAGCAGTAACCCAATTAGGTTTCATGGTACCCTGAAACTAGGCAGGGTGGGGCACGATTACTGGGCTGATTGTAAGCGTTCAAAGCGACGGCGGTGGGTGAAACAGTGTGGGTTCTAATGGAGTGCGGGCGTGCACACACTTCGGAGCAGACAAACAGGGCACTGGGGGGCACCAGTAGTATAACCTATGCATTCTAAGGTTTGTGTCGGGTCGCCACCATGGGACTTGATACACCCCATGGTGGGGCCAACATAGGTATCTACAATTTCTGGGGGCCGTAAGACACATATGATTATGCGAGTAGGAGCCGATCTTTAAAATAAGGGGATCACTTCACCCTCAGCATAGGGTGCATCTTTAGAAACGGGATCACTTCACCCTCAGCATAGGGTGCATCTTTAGAAACGGGATCACTTCACCCTCAGCATAGGGTGCCAGTCGGAATAAATACAAGTAGGTACAGAGATATAGTGTGGGGTGCGATAGTATATTCGTTTCAGAACTACCTTATCTAGTTTATGATACTTTCCTGTTCCAGTTTATACCTATCATGCCCTTATTCTTATTTTCATACTGAAGAGTCACTAGACTTACCAGACTTTATGTCTGACCCTATTTTCTTTCGTCTTCTTTTCTTCTGTTCCCCCCCCCAGGTCCACAGGGAGGAAATAACTCAGCTTAGTCAGATTCTTTAAAAGCTTCAAGATAGTTGATGTACGGTTTGGAGTCTCTTTCCTTGGCTATGGCTGTTGGTCACACTCTATGGGGATTTATGCAGTTTTAATCACGTTTTATGCTTCTTTATTTAAAAACCAAGACAGAAATGATGTTGTAATGTTTTGGAAGTTGTTATGAGACAATTATGGAAATGTGTTGTATGAAAAAGTATTTTATGAAATAAAAGTCTGATGTTTTCCGCTGCTTATATATATATATATGTTTATATCTGTCTTGTATTTTATCTGTGACGTTTACTTACAAACCTCCACCAAAGTTAAGGCAGCTCCTTGTGAGTGATCTTAATGGAGGGTGGGGTGTTTCAATAGTAGATTTAGAAAAATTAGATTCAGTGATTTGGATTGAAAATAAAAGATGTATATATAGTAGTTAAAAGTTTACATTCATTTATGAAGAGATTTGACCAAACATAAGCATCTATATCTCTTAGAGAAGATCATAACTCTTCACGAATGGAGGTGACTCTTCAGAAATATGACAGTTGGCATCGGTTCAATTGATTGAATGTCAGTGGCAGTCGACTGAATTTCATATGCTCCTACATATGTGTGTGTAACGACCCGCATTCTATGTATCAGAGGATCGTAGAATATTTATTTTATTTTCATACGAAGCTATATGGTCATGTAACTTTGGGAAACGACTATTGGGGTCATTTCCCACATTCATGATTTTTGCTAGATTTTAAATGACCATTTTGCCCCTAGGGAATTTTGTTTCACCTATTACTTTTGATTGGTAAGGATTTTTGACCTGAAACCACTTCCATTGGATTCAGATGATAGTTTCCTATTTCGTAGAGTGGTTGCAATATTCAAACGGACTTATCGTTTGGGAGATATGGCTGAAATAAGATTTGAAGATAGAAAACAGCCTAATTGGGCTTAATAGGGTGATTAGCAGCTATGCCTATAACCCATTTCGAGGTTAGGGTTATAGGAGGGCCGAAAGGAGTTAGAGAATCATCTCCTTTCATTTTTCCAACCGCCACAAACATTTCCCTAACCCTATGACCTCCATCTTCCAAATCTCTTTCTAATCACTTTCTAATCATATATTAAGCAAACAAACATCAAATCAAGGCGGATTAGCACCAAATTCAAGGTAGAGCTGCTGGACTACATAGGAATCCGAGCCAAATCAGTTAAATTTTAATGAATCTATCATTTATTTGTGGCTAAGATGAGTGATTAGCATGTTTATTCACTAATTATGCTAATTAGGGATGGTTAATGATAATTAGCGAAATTATACACTTGAAAAATATGAAAAATTATGCATAAATTCTAGAATCACATTTTACGTCACATATATAAATTTGGGTTAATTTGGATTAAGTTTGCTAATCCCGGAATTTAGGGGATTAAAGGGAAAACCATGGGTTTGGGTATGTTTGATATAAATTTACATGTCAAATTATTCCTTTGGTGTTTTTGGTTGATTCCACATGTTCCTACTACTGTTTGGTATGTTCTATGGTTGCATAGGAAAGTTAGAGTGGTTGAAAACGCCGCCGAGAGGAGAAAATAGCTTGTTGGAAACAGTGCAGGTTTTTGGGTCGCACGACCGACCTCAGGAGGCATGCACGACCGACCGGTCCAGGTGAGTTCGGCGAGCGAGCCTGGGGATAAAGTCTAGCGAGCTAGCCTGGTGGAATGTGTTCGAGCGACCAACCCCAAGAAGCATGTATGACCGACCGACCCTATGGAGGATGGACAAGCGACCGACCCTTGGAGGATGTATGACCAACCGACCCTATGGGGAATGAATGAGCGACCGACCTAGGGGTGTTTTAGCAACCGAGTAGTGGAGCTTGAGCGATCGACCCAGGGGGAGCATGAGCGACCGACCCTGGGGAGCTTGAGCGACTGACCGTGGAGCACGACTCTGAACCAAGCGGATTCAGACTTCTTCTACGTAACGACGACCGTGAACTCTTTTGACGATTAATTCCAATCCAACTAAAACCCGAGATGCAAAGGAAGTCCAAAAGAGAAGTTATGACTCAAGATCCAATTAGGAACCAGTGAGTTAACTTCTAGAGGTAGGCTTTGTTGCGGGACACATGCAAAGGGTTATCGATATCTGTAACTTTGGTTCACCGTTGAGAGAGGGGGCATGTAGACGAACCAGAGCCAGGGCTGTGTGAACTGGTTGACTCATTAGAGTCATTGACTATGAACCAGTGTGTTGGGGTCAGAGGTTGTATGGAGTGGGACTCCGTCAGGGCTCCAAAGGGCAAAGTGGTCGTAGCAATAGTTGTACGGAGTGGGACTCCATAGCGTCCCAATGGATCTGGTGATCAAAGCGGTGGATATCGTATGCTTTACGCACCGAGTGAGAGATGTGAGATTGGTTGCTATGTTTGATGTTTGCTATTATCATGACATGCACACTTTCACTTTACACTTTATGTTAGTGTTACCTTAGAGTATTGTACATCTTGTTGTACTAACTCTTTGGTTGCAGGTCCAGGTCAGGTATGATAATTTATACCTGTTACTGTTTTATCTTTTACTGCTACCGCTCATACTAGACTTTCATCTGACCCGAACTTTTATGTCTCTTCTTATTACTCTGGGTGCTCCTAAACGAGCAAACTAGAGGCAGCTTAGGTGGTTGCGCGAGTAGCTATCTGTAGACGAGCACAAGGCTTCTGCGTAATATATATATATATATATATATATATATATATATATATGTGTGTGTGTGTGTGTGTGTGTGTGTGTTCTCCCTGTGTTATTGCTAGTCACTTCTTTCGGCATTAGTAGTGTACCTCTCCATTTTCTTTTAGAGATAGTATTTTGGAGTTGTAACAATGTACTGGATCATAAGCTGTATTTTAGATTCCGCTACTCTGATGGATATGGTTTAGTTTTCAACTTATGTACTATCTCGCCTGTTTTATGTCAAGTTATGTTATTATTATATTTTATTCCATATGTTGTGAGATATACTATAGGATCTTTGGTAATTCATTGTTTCAAACCCTTTCTTTTGACGATCCTCCCGTGCTACTCCGGCATTAGCACAACGCATTTCAGGGAAATATCGGCTGGTACGAGGTGGGCGGTCACACATGATATCAGAGCCAGGTTGCGTAGTTAACCTAGGGAAAGACATCAGGTAGAGATAGTATACGTGTATGAGAGCACGTATTTGTGATATTTTGATTTTCAAAAGCTATATATATACTATTAGTATATGTAAGGATGAAGTCGCACTGCACGGGCTCCACTAAGTAGATGGTTAATTGTTTTCTCTTTATAGATTGAACGATGAGAAGAAATATGAGGAGTACAGTGAGGAACTCACCATCGGGAGTTAAAGAGGGAGCGGGTTCAGGGGCCAACAATGGGAATGTCCCTAATATGAGAATGATGTTTACTACCTTCATGCGAGAGATGCTTAGGGATGCTCAGGGAGATGTTCCTAATGCTGCTAACGATGGTGGTCCAGTAGTGCAGGCGCCTTGAGCCGATTTGACCAAGCTCAGCAAGGATTATACCAGTCTTGGTGGAAAGCCGTTCCATGGAATGGAGTCGGCTACAGAGGTTCAGGATTGGCTTGATAGTTGTGAGCGCATCTTCAAAGATTTGAGGATCGATGATGCAATGAAGAGAAAGCTAGCATTGCTCAGCTTCAAGGACGGGCTATGAATTGCTAGAATCTTATTAAAGCGGCTACTCCAGAAGATCAAGTTACTTGGGATCAGTTTAAGACTCGCTTCAGTGATAAGTTTATCCCATCTGCTCAAAAATCGGAATTGTTCAGGAAATTTTTGGAGCTTAAGCAGAATGATAGGGCAGTCTCGAAATATATTGCTGAATTTGATACCTTATTGAAATATGGATTATCTCTTATCGATATGCCGAGAAAAAGAACGAAAGATTCATAACTGGCTTAGAAGAGTACTTGGGGGAAAAGACTTATAAACCATATCGATGAGACATATGAATCTATAGTGGGGAAAAGCATTGAGATCAGAAATCCTTTACCGTAAGTCGAAGACCAAGGTTGCTATTGCATCTGCAGGAGAGCCATAACCGCAGGCAAGCACTGAAGGCAAGAAGAATTCCCAGAATAAGAGGAAATAGAACTTGTAACACCCCACGTCCATTAATGTCACTCACAAAGGGAATGCATTAACTTCCATGGAGGTTTTAAGTGAATATAGTACAGTAAAATTACAACAAGACAGATATAAAATAGTACTTGGAAATTCAAAAACTTTATTTCATTGTAGCAGAAGTCAAAACATGTTTGATTACATCATAACACCATATTCAATGTCAAGTACAATATCTATCTTGATAAAACAAGTACCTAATCCCATTACATGAATAGCCATTAAAAAGAAAGATAACAAGCTGGACTTTACTTCAGCAGTCCAAGCTTTCCAGAAGATAAGCGATCCAACTAGACTCCACTAGAACTTGGCCCAACCTGCGGACCTGAAGGGGGAAAAAGGATGGAAAAGAGGGGGTCAGACATAAAGTCTGGTGAATATGATAATTCTACAATACTATTACCAAAATAACTGGACTAAGGCATAAGCTGGAAAACAAGAAAATGTCTATGAAGAGTAGATTAAGGACATAGACAATCGCTAAAGGCAACGTTATAGGCGCTCCTAAATACTAAAGGATAAACACTATACTGCACCACACCAGTCACCCTAAAGATTCATCCCACTTAGCTTCACTTAGAAACTTTCCCAATGGCTTTACGTACCCCTAGCTGACTACATAGGTGCCGCCTGCCCCTATCTCCACTAGGTGTACCCTACTTCCCATTATTCGATCGGCTCCCTAACTCGTAGATACCCGTGCTGGCCCCACAGTGGGGTGTATCACTCCCCTAAAGTGGCAACCTGATACAACGGACATGCACGGCTTATACCTACACGATGCAACAACGTCTTACCTACCAGCCCGGGTCCACACACGCATATGAAACCCGTTGGACTTGCGTTGCCACCGCTCCCTGTTTTGGCCTCTTATAGTCAAACCCAGTATGCGTGTCCCGTCCTCGACTTGGGTCGAGCCCACAAAGATACGTTTTGGGATACTGGTTGAAATGGGCCCCCACTATTTACCACAAGCATTCCACCTAAGCTTGTCCCCATTAGTCTATCCCACTTAACCCACTTAGTCATGTTCATTTACATGTGTGTTTGGTTAAGTCTAATCGTATTTCAAATGCCTCTAAAGGCAACCACCAGATTCCTCATGCCACCCAAGGCACCTACTTAACCCCCATGTCCCACCTTACATGATTATCTGGTTAAGTATTTCTTAGTTCATTAAGGCCATAACCTCATAAAGACCTCTCACATTAGACTGGCATTTATGGCAGCTGGATTTGCCGGGCGGGTCCGGGCAGTCTTACACCATAAAAGAGTCTAACCTCGTGTCTTTACAACTGTTATGCTTTAGTTTGGGCCTAGGACCTCTCACATTGGGCCGACATTTGTGACTACTGGATTTGCCGGGCTGGTCCGGGCAGGTTTACATCACAAACGGGTCCAACCTCGTGTCCTAAGCATTGATTATTAATAATAATCCACTTTCCCCCAATTTTAATAATTCCCTACTTGAATTATTAATTACTTCCAATTTTTAACAATGTCCATAATTGACTCAATTATGGACATTCATTCATGGTATGCAACATCTTACAAAATTGCACCCAATTTATTAATTCCTAATATTACCCCTACCCCACGTTTGAACGTTTATTCGCAAAATATATGTTAGACTCGAATAGCCTAACTCATAGCATAAAAGAGATTATCATAATAACAACATGTATATGTGACCAAATGAATCATAATAAGGGGTGAAATTTGCATATGTCCAACTTGCATAGATTATACATGTCATGGATCTAAAGGTGTCAACTTGTTCAAAATTCACCTAATATGATCTCAATCAATTTTCATAAACTTACATATGAACATGTGTGAATCAACATCATCTAATTTTTTTAACAACATGGTTTTATATGGGTACACCTAACTCAATAGGCAAATTCCCATAATCAAGTTTTATTTAATTATAGTTTCAGGTTTATGGGTACACCTAACCTAATAGGCAAATTCCCATAAACAAGATCCATTTAAATTAAGAAAAAAAAAACAAAACATAACTTTAAGCATGATCCAACAACATCATGATTTTTCAACATAATATAGCATGATTTATAACATGGCATAGTATGATAGTATAACATAGCTTGACATGATTCTCAACATAGCACGACATAGCATAAGAGAATTTACAACATAGCATGACATAGCATATATAATTTACATCATACGACAACATAATAACATAATAAGAGATCCACAATATATAGAATTTACAATTACAAATCACATCAATTTCTTGTGATCCATTCATAACTGAGTCAAATTAGTTTTTAATAGTCTTGTGAGAATCATCATACTCACCAACAAAAGAAAAGAATTAGAGAAAGAGAGATCTTTTGATTTGATTTGTGTAGATTTAGTTGTAGATGATTAGGCTTCCTCTTCTTAGTTTGTGACGGCTATGCTGAACTCCATGGCAACAGCATGACGGTAGCTCCTCTAATTTTACAAGTGATTTAGGTCTAGGGTCTACCCACTTATTTATAGATTTTAGAATTCATTTAGGCCATTAGATTTAACCTAGAAATAACCGCAGCCGTTCAGACAAGATGGGGTTTATCTTGTTGACTCAGCAATGAGTCAGAAGTGACTCAGCAAACACTCAGCATATTAATAAACTTCTATTCATGTCATAAATATATATATATTTTCTACAATGTACATATTAGATACATCCCCCTTTACTTATTATTGTTTTTATATACATATTAGATACATCCCCTCTCTTACACACTTATTAATATTTTAGCAACTTTAGTGTTAATAGAAAATTCGGGGTGTTACATTCTCCCCTCCTTTTAGGATTTCGTCCCCGAAATCTTCAAGTCTGGAAGAATGTATATCCTACCATCCAAACGTCCATCTACTCATCCATCATACACAGGCATCCATTGTCCTTAAAAGACTTCTAATGCTTTATGATCATATGCAAAATGTGTGTACATGTCCTTACCTAATGCGAAATCAGGCGGTCTACTGATTCAGTTGACCTCCTTAATGCAAATTATGTAAGTGTCATGAATCCATTATGTATGCAAAAGATCCTAATTGCTTACATACTACTTCTATATGCGTGCACACCCATTCAACCGAATGCAGCATCCATATGATGGTACAACCATTATACATCCATTATACTAAATACATCCATATATATGCAATATGCAATATGAAGTGACTGAGCCGATCTAGTGCCTAAAGTGTGTGTATATATGCATCCACGAGCAACCACTAGCAAACACTTGCATCCATTTTGCATCCATCATACATAACATGTCTCAAACACATGTTTCAACCATAGGATTATCCTAGCTAAAGGTCAAAGATACTAATGAGAGGACATACTAAAGATAAGATAAGATAAGCTAAGCGATAAAGGAGAAATTAAAAGACATACCCTCAAAAAGAAAAGGGTACAACGAACGCATCTTCTCTTCTGTCTCCCAAGTTGCGTTGCTCTCATCATCTCCCCATTGCACTTTAACCAGTCTGACCTCTCGATTCCTCAACTTTTTGATCTCCGACCCAAGAATGCATGTAGGAGCTCGTCTAATTGTTGCATCACGCTCTATTTCCACCTCTTTAAGCAAGCTCGGCTCTACCACCTCCGCGGTCTTGTGCAAACACTTCCTCAAATGTGATACATGGAATACGTCGTGTACTCCACTAAGTTTCTCAGGCAACTCCACCCTATATGCCATCTTCCCAATCCTGTTTTTTTACAGGAAATGGCCCTACAAACCTTGGTGCTAATTTCCCCACGGACCTAAAGCGAACAACATTCTGTAACGGAGATACTTTGATAAAAACCATGTCCCCAATGTCAAACTCAAGATCTATCCTCCTCTTATCAGCATACGATTTTTGCCTATCTTGTGCTGCTTTCATCCTCCTTCGAATCAACTCAATCTTCTCCGAGGTTTCCCTAACCATATCGGGCCCAAGTAGGATTTTATCGGTAGATTCCCACCAACATGTAGGCGAACGGCAAGGCCTTCCATAAAGAGCTTCGAAAGGTGCCATGCCAATACTAGACTGAAAGCTATTGTTATATGCGAATTCTACTAACGAGGTGCTCTTCCCATGTACCTCCAAAGTCTAGGATACAAAGCCTTAAAAGATCCTCTAGAATGCGATTCACCCTCTCGGTCTGGCCGTCTGTCTGAGGATGATATGCGGTGCTCAAACATAGCTGAGTCCCTACCGCCTCTTGTAAACTCTTCCAAAATTCGCTAGTAAAGATGGGGTCACGGTCGCTTACTATACTAGAAGGAATACCGTGCAAACGAACTATCTCCTTAATGTATACAGAAGCCAACCACGGAGCAGTCCTCTTACTTTTCACGGGAATAAAATGGGCGCTTTTAGTAAGTCTATCTACTATAACTCAAATCCCCGTGTTACCCTTCCTTGATCTTGGTAATCCATCCACAAAATCCATTGAGATGCTTTCCCATTTCCATAGTGGAACTTCTAATGGGTGAAGCAACCCACCGGGTTTCTTTTGTTCTGCTTTAACTCGTTGGCACACCAAGCATCTAGCGACGTACTCGGCCACATCCTTTTTCATACCGGCCCAAAAGAAAACCCGCTTCATATCTTTGTACATCTTATCCCCGCCGGGATGAATGGTCATTTTTGAGCGATGAGCATCATCCAGAATGGCCTTCCTTAAGTCTTCGTCTTGTGGTACACAAAGTCTATTATCCCTTCGTAACCAACCCTTATCGTCTAGGGTATACCTACGAAGATGGCTTGACGACTCCCCCCCTTTGAGCTTTTCTACTATCTCAACCAACTGTGGGTCGTCTCGCTGTGCCTCACCAACCCGTCCTAGAAGTGTAGGTCTAACCTCCAAGGATGCTAACAGACCGGGTACTAAGTCAACGGAGGGTCTAAAGTCAAACATAGAGATGAATTCTAAGCTTTGTCGTTCAACAAACAACGGACTCAAGGACAACCTTTTCCTACTTAAGGCGTCTGCCACCACGTTACCCTTGCCCGGGGTATATGCTATTTCAAAATCGTAGGAGGCTAAGAATTCCATCCACCGTTGCTGCCTTAAATTCAAATCCTTCTGAGAGAATAAGTATTTTAATGATTTGTGGTCAGTGAACAGTTCGAATTTCTCACCAAGAAGATAGTGACGCCAAGACTTAAGCGCGAAAACAATTGCGGCTAGCTCTAAGTCATGCGTGGGGTAATTCTTTTCATGAACCCTCAACTGCCTTCCACCATAGGCTATTACTCTTCCCTCTTGCATGAGGACCGCGCCAAGTCCCGTCCCACAAGCATCAGTATAGATGGTAAACGGTTTATTCCCGTCTGGCAGCACTAAGACTGGGGCTGAAGTTAAGGCTCTCTTTAAACGTTGGAACGCATCATCGCAATCTTTGTCCCACGTAAAAACCAGGTTCTTCTTCGTTAACCGTGTTAATGGAGCTGATATTTTTGCGAAGTCTTTGATAAACTTCCTATAATAGCCAGCCAACCCCAAGAAACTTCTTACTTCGGTTGCATTTTTAGGGACCTTCCAATCTTGGATGGCCACCACCTTTGCGGGATCCACTGCTATCCCTTCTTTGGAAACCACGTGCCCTAAGAACCGTACTTCCTTCCTCCAGAAGTGACACTTAGAAAATTTTGCCTTAAGGTTATGCGCTCGAAGGGTTTCCAACACTTCCCTAAGATGTAGGGAGTGCTCTTCTTTATTCTTAGAAAAGACTAAGATGTCATCCACAAAGACTACCACGAATTTGTTAAGGTATTCCCTAAACACCCTACTCATCAAATCAACAAAATATGCAGGGGCGTTTGTCAAACCAAAGGGCATCACTAGCCATTCATAGAATCCGTCAGGAGTCCTAAAAGCAGTCTTATCTATACTATCCTCAGCCACTCTCAGTTGATGAAAGCCAGTGGCTAAGTCCAACTGCGAAAACACTGAGGCGCCAACTAACTGATCAAAGAGATCGTCAATCCTCGGCAGTGGGTGTCGGTTCTTTTTAGTAAGCTTGTTTAGTTCTCTATAGTCCATACAAAGTCTAAGAGACCCATCCGCCTTTGTGGCAAAAACTACTGGAGCACCCCACTCCGATATACTACGTCTTATGAACCCCTTCTCAAGCAACTCCTTTACTTGCTTATTGAGTTCCCTCCTTTCACGAGGAGCCATGTGGCGCACTGGCAAAGATACGGGTTTAGCATTATCCACAAGATAAATTCGAAAGTCTATCTCCCGCTTTGGTGGTAAGCCCTTCACCTCCTCAAACACATCCGGATATTCCCGGACCACTTCTACCGATCGCAGGTTCTCTACAGACGCGTCAAGCGATTCAAGATAACTTAGCATAACGGAATTTATGGGATTACAAAAGATGTCGAGAGCATTACCAAGGCGAGTCACAAGCCTAACTACTCTCCTTTCACAATCAAGAATGGCCCTATTTCTAGACAACCAATCCATTCCTAAAATTAGCCCATAGCCCGTGAAGCCCAATACATAAGCATCACATCTAAATTCAACGCTAAGTATAGAGATTTTCAAATCCAAACATATCATGGTCAAATGAGCCGAACCCCCAATTGGATTTGAAACGACCAAGGGATCCTCTACTAAACTGGTGTTCAAGTGCAGTGATTCAACTAATGATGCAGAGATAAACGAATGAGATGCGCCAGAATCGAATAAGGTACGGACAGGATGATCAAACAGAAAAACTAAGCTTTCAACAGAAATTGTTCTACCTCTTTCTTGCAGCGGTGGGGCCGCAATAGCCTGAACTTGCCCCCTTGCCTGCCCTGGTGCCATAAGAGCCTGCACCTGTCCTCCCGAGGTAGACCCTGCCATCTGCCCCTTCTTTGGACAGTCCTTCACTAAATGTCCCGCATCTCCACAATGAAAACAACCAGTCTTCTTTTTCTTTCTACAATCTTTGCTGAGATGGCCAGGCGTCCCACAATTGAAGCATTTCTTCTTCCCTTTGCCATTATTGTTTTTACCACCCTTCTTATTTTGCTGTTGGGGTTTCTTCTGATCCCCTTTCTTTTCAACTGCCTTATCCTCATGCATAAGTGCCATTTCTACTAGCTTTTCAAAGGTGGCTCCCATAGGGATGTGGGTCATAGCCAACCCTTGCAACGGTTCATTCAAGCCTCTAACGAACCTCAAAGCTTTCTTCTCTGGCGTGTTCACCAACTCCAAGCCAAACCTTGCTAACTGATTAAATTTATTGACATATTCCTTTACTGATGAGCTCCCTTGCTTTAGTGCCAGGAATTTTTCCATATTTAAGTTCTCCTCTGCCCTTGAAAGAAACTTTGCCTCAAACCTTCGTCTGAAATCCGCCCATGAATCAACCGGACGTTCCCCGTTAGTGACCTCCCACCAAAACGAGGCCTCTCCCTTCATTAACCAAGCAGCTAAACGGACTTTCCTCCCATCTTCCACTTCAAAGATATCCAACAATTCCTCAGTCTCCTTAAGCCAATCTCTGGCCTCCACAAACGTCTCAGTCCCTTGAAAAGTTTTTCCTCCCATAGCCTTGAATTCCTTGCACGTCTTTGCAAAAGTGTCAACACGAGGAGGAGGAGGAGGAGGAATGGGTGCAACTAGGGGTGGAGGAGTATCCGCTGGGCCTGTAGTGGTGGCCCTAGCCTCCAAGTATCTCCTAAACCACCCTGGAATCGTCACACCTTCTGGGAGATTAAGATCTTCAGCCATGCTGAAACGAAAAAGGAAAGATTCAAAATGGAGAATTCGAAAGATAAAGATAAGGATGTGGCTATTTGGGATTATGTTTTTCATAAAAACTCTCTTTAAATAACATGTTTTTTTTTTTTTTTTTGAAAGCACTTCTTCCAAAAATACTTTAGAAAAAAAAATATTTTTCTAAATTTTTTTTTTTATCTGTTCTGGTAACCTTATGCTCTGATACCACGTGTAACACCCCACGTCCATTAATGTCACTCACAAAGGGAATGCATTAACTTCCATGGAGGTTTTAAGTGAATATAGAACAGTAAAATTACAACAAGACAGATATAAAATAGTACTTGGAAATTCAAAAACTTTATTTCATTGTAGCAGAAGTCAAAACATGTTTGATTACATCATAACACCATATTCAATGTCAAGTACAATATCTATCTTGATAAAACAAGTACATAATCCCATTACATAAATAGCCATTAAAAAGAAAGATAACAAGCTGGACTTTACTTCAGCAGTCCAAGCTTTCCAGAAGATAAGCGATCCAACTAGACTCCACTAGAACTTGGCCCAACCTGCGGACCTGAAGGGGGAAAAAGGATGGAAAAGAGGGGGTCAGACATAAAGTCTGGTGAATATGATAATTCTACAATACTATTACCAAAATAACTGGACTAAGGCATAAGCTGGAAAACAAGAAAATGTCTATGAAGAGCAGATTAAGGACATAGACAATCGCTAAAGGCAACGTTATAGGCTTTCCTAAATACTAAAGGATAAACACTATACTGCACCACACCAGTCACCCTAAAGATTCATCCCACTTAGCTTCACTTAGAAACTTTCCCAATGGCTTTACGTACCCCTAGCTGACTACATAGGTGCCGCCTGCCCCTATCTCCACTAGGTGTACCCTACTTCCCATTATTCGATCGGCTCCCTAACTCGTAGATACCCGTGCTGGCCCCACAGTGGGGTGTATCACTCCCCTAAAGTGGCAACCTGATACAACGGACATGCACGGCTTATACCTACACGATGCAACAACGTCTTACCTACCAGCCCGGGTCCACACACGCATATGAAACCCGTTGGACTTGCGTTGCCACCGCTCCCTGTTTTGGCCTCTTATAGTCAAACCCAGTATGCGTGTCCCGTCCTCGACTTGGGTCGAGCCCACAAAGATACGTTTTGGGATACTGGTTGAAATGGGCCCCCACTATATACCACAAGCATTCCACCTAAGCTTGTCCCCATTAGTCCATCCCACTTAACCCACTTAGTCATGTTCATTTACATGTGTGTTTGGTTAAGTCTAATCGTATTTCAAATGCCTCTAAAGGCAACCACCAGATTCCTCATGCCACCCAAGGCACCTACTTAACCCCCATATCCCACCTTACATGATTATCTGGTTAAGTATTTCTTAGTTCATTAAGGCCATAACCTCATAAAGACCTCTCACATTAGACTGGCATTTATGGCAGCTGGATTTGCCGGGCGGGTCCGGGCAGTCTTACACCATAAAAGAGTCTAACCTCGTGTCTTTACAACTGTTATGCTTTAGTTTGGGCCTAGGACCTCTCACATTGGGCCGACATTTGTGACTACTGGATTTGCCGGGCGGGTCCGGGCAGGTTTACATCACAAACGGGTCCAACCTCGTGTCCTAAGCATTGATTATTAATAATAATCCACTTTCCCCCAATTTTAAATATTCCCTACTTGAATTATTAATTACTTCCAATTTTTAACAATGTCCATAATTGACTCAATTATGGACATTCATTCATGGTATGCAACATCTTACAAAATTGCACCCAATTTATTAATTCCTAATATTACCCCTACCCCACGTTTGAACGTTTATTCGCAAAATATATGTTAGACTCGAATAGCCTAACTCATAGCATAAAAGAGATTATCATAATAACAACATGTATATGTGACCAAATGAATCATAATAAGGGGTGAAACTTGCATATGTCCAACTTGCATAGATTATACATGTCATGGATCTAAAGGTGTCAACTTGTTCAAAATTCACCTAATATGATCTCAATCAATTTTCATAAACTTACATATGAACATGTGTGAATCAACATCATCTAATTTTTTTAACAACATGGTTTTATATGGGTACACCTAACTCAATAGGCAAATTCCCATAATCAAGTTTTATTTAATTATAGTTTCAGGTTTATGGGTACACCTAACCTAATAGGCAAATTCCCATAAACAAGATCCATTTAAATTAAGAAAAAAAAACAAAACATAACTTTAAGCATGATCCAACAACATCATGATTTTTCAACATAATATAGCATGATTTATAACATGACATAGTATGATAGTATAACATAGCTTGACATGATTCTCAACATAGCACGACATAGCATAAGAGAATTTACAACATAGCATGACATAGCATATATAATTTACATCATACGACAACATAATAACATAATAAGAGATCCACAATATATAGAATTTACAATTACAAATCACATCACTTTCTTGTGATCCATTCATAACTGAGTCAAATTAGTTTGTAATAGTCTTGTGAGAATCATCATACTCACCAACAAAAGAAAAGAATTAGAGAAAGAGAGATCTTTTGATTTGATTTGTGTAGATTTAGTTGTAGATGATTAGGCTTCCTCTTCTTAGTTTGTGACGGCTATGCTGAACTCCATGGCAACAGCATGACGGTAGCTCCTCTAATTTTACAAGTGATTTAGGTCTAGGGTCTACCCACTTATTTATAGATTTTAGAATTCATTTAGGCCATTAGATTTAACCTAGAAATAACCGCAGCCGTTCAGACAAGATGAGGTTTATCTTGTTGACTCAGCAATGAGTCAGAAGTGACTCAGCAAACACTCATCATATTAATAAACTTCTATTCATGTCATAAATATATATATATATTTTCTACAATGTACATATTAGATACATCCCCCTTTACTTATTATTGTTTTTATATACATATTAGATACATCCCCTCTCTTACACACTTATTAATATTTTAGCAACTTTAGTGTTAATAGAAAATTCGGGGTGTTACAGAACTAGACTAAGGATGGTCAAAAGAAGAAGGATAAAAAAAATATCGAGTGCTTTAGTTGCCGCAAGAAGGGCTACTATGCCAGAGACTGTCGAGCAAAGCCAGGGGACGGGAAGTGCTTCAATTGCGACCAAGCGAGACATCACAAGGATAAATGTCCACAACCTCCTAAGGAGAAGCAGATCGTGAAAGCATATGCTATCAACGTTGTTCCTTCTTCGTCGAATGCCCCAACTGCAGCGGAGAAAGGAAAGGGTGTCGTTATTCAAGGTATGCTTTCTATTTATGATGTTCATGTTCGAGTATTGTTTAATACCGGGGCTTCCCATTCCTTTGTATGATTTGTCGTAATTTGGTCTTATCGAGTCATGGATGTAAGTTTGTTTATGACTGCATTGTTTTGGGCTTTACTGGGTTTGGCATCATTTTGGGTGTAACACCCCGTGAATTCTATAACTGTGAAACTCACAAATTAAAGTATAATTAATTTCAAATCAAAGAACTAAGGGAAACGGGATACGCCATTGCGTTCGTCTCGGAAAAATACGCGAAATAGAGTCCGAGTTTTCGAAAAACGGATATCGTATGAAGAAGTTATGGACGAACGAAGTTGGGCGAAAAACCGGAGAAGGGTCAGAATGCACTGGCGCACTTGGGAAGTGCGCCAGAACAAAAATGCACTGGCGCACCTGTGAAGTGCGCCAGTACATTTTTGACCTGGCGCACCTGCCAAGTGCGCCCAGGTCAAAAATAACCTGCTGGCCAGGTCTGGTCTAGCCCTGGCTGGCCAGGTCTGGGTTTGGCCGATTTTCAGAAGCTTGCTTTGTCATTAGGGCTAGGTGGCAGATTCTAATTGGTCTCTCTATCTAATGAATGGCTACGATCTAACCTAGCAACATCAATGGTCCGAATCAATTCCTAACCTCTATATAAACAACCCTAGACAAACCCTAATCTATTCATTCAAATTAAGAACATAGCCGCCATGTTGCTGAGGAACGACTAAGAGTAGCCGCCAACTAGAGAGAGAATTAGGAAGAAAGTTCTAAAGCCTAAAGCAATTCAAGCAACCTAAAGCTAATCAATTCAACAAAGGAATCATATCTCTTAATTAGAGAATTCGCCGCAACCATTGTAAGTAGAGTATTACTTTGGTATGAACAAATGATTGTGTAGATATGTATGCTTGAATTGTGGCAATAAAATTCATATTTGTGCGTTCTTATCAATTTATATACGTTTGGATATTCTGAATTATGTCATTCAATTATAAAGAACTACATGCGGTAGTTCTATGCAAATATACGTTTGGAATATTCGCAAATTATGTGACCTATGTTGAAGCTACATGTATGTAGTTGATTGAAATTTCATGCAAGTTTGGGGCTTTGATATTATGCCATCTTGATGTCTATTTTTGTGCATAAATCATTTTGCAAGTAATTGAGACAAGTTTGGTTGTTATAGTTCATATGAAACTATGTTGGAATTTTGACACCATAATCCATGTATTAAGTCATGCTTTTGCAAAACTTGAGAATATGGCTAGGCTATGAATGATATTTGGCATAATTAAAATCCATGATTAAGTCTATCTTGTTTAAAAGAATTATATGACGACATATGTGAGACATGGCTAGGTTAGACTCAAAAATCCCTTTTTGCAAGTTTAAAGCAAACACCATGATTAGGAATATTTATGCATAAGTATACCATCGTTATGTGATTAAATTTAATTAAGTTGAACTATGCTTTTGTGTTAGTAACAAAGTATCCTCTTTGTAAACATGTAGAAACCTTATGAACATGACTTGTTTATATTTATGCCATGAACAAATTTAACTATACCTATGCCATGCTTATGTTTGATATTATGCCATGCTTATGTTTGACATATTGCATAAATAAGAATATGGGTTCATGTTGCAGTTAAACCTATGCAAGTTCACATGCTTTGATTCATGTCACCTATGTTACCACTATGCAAGTACACCAGTTTCTAGTATGTAGTTCCAACGTCATATGCAAGTTCATGCGCTCACCTTCCCCCTCTTTGTGTATGTAATTACGCCATAAGCCTCCCCTTTCGCATGGCTAAATTGGGCTTTAAAAGGCTAAGCCCAATATACATAAACGGACGTGTAAAAACGGGGGTAAATAACGTTGGGCTAAATTAATTTAATGAATGAAAACTAAAGCAAAAGGGCCCAAATTCAAGTATGGGTTGGGCCCATGATTGGTGTAACCTTTACACCATTAACTTAATAATGGGCCGCAAATATTTACATATAAGAAATAAAGAAGAATGACAAGATATGTAAATGTAGAACATACGATGTGTTTAACCCGAGGTTGGATTGAGTTGTGATGTAAACCTGCCCGGAACCGCCCGGCTGTCCAGTAGTCACAACAATACCTATCCAATGTGGGAGGTTAAACATGGAGCCCAGCAAGGACCCGAGGTTAGACTGAGTTGTGGCGTAAGACTGCCCGGAACCAACCGGCAACAGGCAGCCACAGCAATACCTGTCTAATGTGAGAGGTCAGGGCCTTAATAAGACAATTAAGGCTGAGTCAGGATTGATAGGATTAAGTGAACTAAAGACTTAATCAAAATGGAACATGCTAAACTAAACGGACTGGTGGGGTTAGGTTAGGAAACACTTAACCAACTTAGCATGTTGGCTAGAGATAGAAAACCTAGTAACGGGGGACCCTTTTCAGCAGTAACCCTAAAAGGTGTATCAGGATACCCTGAAACTAGGCAGGGTGGGGCACGATTACTGGGCTGATTGTAAGAGGTCAAAGCGACGGCGGTGGTGTAGCAGTGTAGGTTCTAACGGAGTGCGGGCGTGCACACACTCCGGCGCAGAAAAATAAGGCACTGGACACCAGTAGCATACCTGTGCACTCTAAGGTTGTGTCGGGTTGCCACTATGGGACTTGATACACCCCATGGTGGGACCAGCATAGGTAACTACAGACATCGGGGGCCGTAAGACACATGTAACTATGCGAGTAGGAGCCGATCATCATAGAATTGATCACATCACCCTGATTTTGGGGTGCCAGTTGGAAACTAGTTTATATGGGTTCAGAGATCAACATGGGGTACGATAGTATATTCGACCCTAGACAACTTAACCAAGTTTATAGTGCATGCCCACTTCTTGTTTATACTTATCATACCCAGTTCTTTATTCATAGACAAAATAGTACTAGACTTACTCAGGCTTTATGTCTGACTCTACTTTTCTTTCGTCTTCTTTCTTCCGTTTCCCCCCCCCCCCAGGTTCTCAGGGAGGGAACACAGCAGCTTGACCAACCTCAACATCCAGCTTGAAGAAGAGAAATGTATTGCTTGGACTTTCCTGTTTTGAACTATGGCTTTGGACAATCCTCTATGGGGCTTTTGCAGTTTATCTATGTTTTATTTATGCTTCTTTAAATAATGTACTCAAGACAGATTATGAAAGTGTTATGTTATGTTTTTGGAAAGGATGTTGTTGTAACACGTATTTGACTTTATGAAATAAAGTTTGTTGTTCTTCCGCTGTTTACAAATATGTGTTCTTATATCTGTCTTGTATATCTGTGACTTGTACTTATAAACCTCCACCAAAATTAGGGCATTCCCTTTGAGAGTGACCCTAACGAAGGTGGGGTGTTTCACTTGGTATCAGAGCATAGGTTTACCAGATAAGATAAAAAGTTTTGAAAATTTATTTTCAAAAAGGAAATTTAAAGAAGCATTTTTAAAAGATAAAAATATTATTTCATTTTTAAAAGGCAAAGTCCACTCCCCAAAGCCATAGGTACTATCTCTTATCCTTCGTTTTGAACCTATCCTTTTTGTTTCAGCATGTCCGAAGATCTTAACTTGCCGGAAGGGGTACCAATACCTGGTTGGTTTAGACGGTTCTTAGAAGCAAGGGCCACTCAGCCAGGTCCTACCATTCCTCCTCCCCCAGCTGCAGGAAATCATCCAGCTGCAGCAGCACCTCTTCCTCCACCTCCTCCACGGGGAAACACATTCGCTAAGATATGTAAAGATTTTAAAGCCATGGGAGGAAGGGATTTCCATGGAACTGAGTCCTTCGTAGCAGCTAGGAATTGGCTAAAAGAAACTGAAGACCTATTCATCATCTTTGAGGTAGAAGATAGACAAAAAGTACAGTTGGCAGTGTGGCTATTGAAGGGCGAGGCTTCCTACTGGTGGGAAGTCACTAATGCTGAAAGACCAGTGGAGACATGGGAGGACTTTAGGGCAAGGTTTGAGACCAAATTTCTCTCAGATGCGGAAAGAAGTTTGCAGTTGGAGAAATTCTTATTTCTTAAGCAAGGAGACAAGACTGTTAGAGAGTATGTGAATCAGTTTGATGAGCTGGCTAGGTTTGGGCTTGACCTAGTCAACACCCCGCACAAGAAGGCTCTCCGTTTCGTCAAGGGGTTAAATGAGCCATTACATAGTTTGGCCATGACCCATATACCCATGGGAGCCACGTATGAAAGATTGGTGCAAATGGCGTTGCTGAATGAAGAGGATAAGGGCAAGAAGGAGACAAAGGCAGGAAGCTCTCAAGGGAAGAAAGAGGGTTTGCAGCCTAAGAAGACAGACTTTAAAAAAGGCGGGGAAGGCAACAAAGAGAAGAGGACGTGTAATTTCTGTGGCAAAGTGGGGCACTTAGTAAAGGACTGCCGGAAAAAGAAGGCCAAGGAGAATGGTGGGTGTTTTTCTTGTGGTGAGACGGGCCACATGGCTAAGGACTGCCCAAAGAAACGAGGGCAGGGGCAGGGGTCTGGATCCACTCCAGGGGCACAGGTCCATGTGCTAGAAGCGCCACCATTGCAACAACGAGGTACAAACACTTCTGTAGAAAGTGTAGTTTATCTTTATGATCACCCCATTCGCACTTTATTTGATTCTGGCGCATCACACTCCTTTATCTCGTCTGCTTTAGTAGAATCTCTGCACCTAAAAACTAGTATGGTAGAGGACCCCTTAATTGTTTGAAACCCAATTGGGGGCCCAGCTCATTTGTCTATGATCTGTGTGGGATTGAAAATTTCTATCCTAAGTGTAGAATTTCAATGTAGTGCCTTTGTTTTGGGCTTTTCGGGGTATGGTTTGATTTTGGGTATGGATTGGCTATCCAGTAATGGGGCCATCCTTGATTGTGAAAAAAGGGTTGTTAGGCTCCTAACCCAGCTCGGTAATACTTTGGAAATTTCTTGTAATCCCTCGTATGCGGTTATGCTTAGTTATCTTGAGTTGCTAGATGCCTCTGTTGAAAATTTGCAATCAGTTAGAGTGGTCCGGGAATATCCGGATGTCTTCGAAGAGGTGAAGGGCTTGCCTCCGAAGCGGGAAATAGACTTCCGCATATATCTTGTAGATAATGCAAAGCCCGTTGCGTTGCCCGTTAGACATATGGCTCCACGAGAAAGGAAAGAGCTCAGTAAACAGATTAAAGAGCTTCTAGAAAAGGGGTTCATTAGGAGGAGCATTTCAGAATGGGGCGCTCTAGTAGTGTTCGCCACTAAGGCAGAAAGTTCATTTCGTTTATGAATGAGTTATGGAGAATCACCTTAGTAAGTACATTTGGCAACATAGTTGACATTTGTTTATTTTCTAGAGATAATTCATCTATGTGGAATACCTTCTAGTAAGTTAACAAGATCCAAGATTCATTAGTGAATTTTGGAGAGCTTGCATGGAACCATGAGTACGCAGTTATGCTTGAGCCAAGTATACTAGAAGGAGAATAAGTGAAAGAGGAACGAGAGGAAACAGTGACATAGGTTCCAACTCATATTTTGGAAACAAGAATTAAGAAACTACGAAATTGTGAAGTTAAAGACGGACAAAGCATAATGGAGTTAAGCTCAAGGAAATGCGACTTAGAAGATTGAAGACTAGATTCGTGCATCATATCTCTTCTTAAGAGTATATCCTTGATCCCTCTCTTCCTGTAGAGCTTACTTGCATGCTATCTTTTCTGTTTAGTCTCTCGGTCCCATTCTCAATCCCATTTCTGTCGCAAACCCCATAGGGAGTATGACTCATCTGTTAGTAACACATGTTGGGGCTTGAGGGTGTTCGTTGGATTGACCAAACTTTTTGTGTTTTATAGGATACGGGTTGGTCTTAGGAAGGGACTCCCTTGTGACCTAAAAGGAGTCCATCATACTTAGTTTCCTAGAATCATATATGTTGGATGGGTTGAGTAATTCTTTGGGTGTCAGTCTGATGTTGATTTCGGTCTTCGGGGCTGATGCTTAGAGAGTTCTTCTCCTAATCAATATATATGTGGCATAGATTTCCAGTTTTGACATTGCCTAATGGGCACAAAGTTTTTACTTGTTTCTATCATTCGACTATACCTTTAGGTAGGACCATTCCCTATCATTGAGAAAATTGGGAAAATGACCTATAGATTAGAGCTACCCGAAATATTGGCCGTTTTTTTTCGAAAATGTCTACATGAGTCTGCTGAAGTGGTAGAGCCAAATATCCTCGAAGAGGCCGAAGTGGAACGCGAAGCAACCATAAGAAAAGTTCCAACCCGCATATTAGGAACGGAAGTGAAGAAGCTACGCAACCGCGAAGTCAAAGTTCAGTGGAGCGACGCCGAGGGAGACGCGACTTGGGAAACTGAAGCTAGAATACGCACTGCCTACCCTTTTCTGTTCGAGGGTACATCCTTGATCTTTCCTTTTCCTTAAGTTGCGCTTTTATCTATCTTTTTAGGTATATTCCCTCGACCTTATCTTTTAGGAAGAAACCCTTTGGATGGAAACATGTAATTGAAACATGTTATGTATGATGGTTGCAAGTGGTTGCAAGTGATTGCTAGTGGTTGCTCGTGGTCGCATATACACACACAATCTAGGTTTTAGATCGGCTCAGTCACTTCATATTGCATATGCATATATGTTTGCATTCGTATATGGTTGAACTTTAATGTGTTGTCATATGGATGTTGCATTTGTAATGAATGATTGTGCACTCATGTAGGATCATGAATAGGAAAATTTGCATACATAATGGATTCATGGCACTTACATAATTTGCATTAAGGAGGTCAACTGAATCAGTAGACCGCCTGATTTTGCATTAGATAAGTACATACACACACACTTCGCATATGATCATGAAGCATTAGAAGTCTCTTAAGGACAATGGATGCTCGTGTTTGATGGATGAGTAGATGGATGATTGGATGTTAGGATATACATTCCTCCTAACTTGAAGATTTCGGGGACGAAATCCTTTTAAGTGGGGGAGAATGTAACACCCCGTGAATTCTATAACTATGAAACTCACAAATTAAAGTATAATTAATTTCAAATCAAAGAACTAAGGGAAACGGGATACGCCATTGCGTTCGTCTCGGAAAAATACGCGAAATAGAGTCCGAGTTTTCGAAAAACGGATATCGTATGAAGAAGTTATGGACGAACGAAGTTAGGCGAAAAACCGGAGAAGGGTCAGAATGCACTGGCGCACTTGGGAAGTGCGCCAGAACAAAAATGCACTGGCGCACTTGTGAAGTGCGCCAGTACATTTTTGACCTGGCGCACCTGCCAAGTGCGCCCAGGTCAAAAATAACCTGCTGGCCAGGTCTGGTCTAGCCCTGGCTGGCCAGGTCTGGGTTTGGCCGATTTTCAGAAGCTTGCTTTGTCATTAGGGCTAGGTGGCAGATTCTAATTGGTCTCTCTATCTAATGAATGGCTACGATCTAACCTAGCAACATCAATGGTCCGAATCAATTCCTAACCTCTATATAAACAACCCTAGACAAACCCTAATCTATTCATTCAAATTAAGAACATAGCCGCCATGTTGCTGAGGAACGACTAAGAGTAGCCGCCAACTAGAGAGAGAATTAGGAAGAAAGTTTTAAAGCCTAAAGCAATTCAAGCAACCTAAAGCTAATCAATTCAACAAAGGAATCATATCTCTTAATTAGAGAATTCGCCGCAACCATTGTAAGTAGAGTATTACTTTGGTATGAACAAATGATTGTGTAGATATGTATGCTTGAATTGTGGCAATAAAATTCATATTTGTGCGTTCTTATCAATTTATATACGTTTGGATATTCTGTATTATGTCATTCAATTATAAAGAACTACATGCGGTAGTTCTATGCAAATATACGTTTGGAATATTCGCAAATTATGTGACCTATGTTGAAGCTACATGTATGTAGTTGATTGAAATTTCATGCAAGTTTGGGGCTTTGATATTATGCCATCTTGATGTCTATTTTTGTGCATAAATCATTTTGCAAGTAATTGAGACAAGTTTGGTTGTTATAGTTCATATGAAACTATGTTGGAATTTTGACACCATAATCCATGTATTAAGTCATGCTTTTGCAAAACTTGAGAATATGGCTAGGCTATGAATGATATTTGGCATAATTAAAATCCATGATTAAGTCTATCTTGTTTAAAAGAATTATATGACGACATATGTGAGACATGGCTAGGTTAGACTCAAAAATCCCTTTTTGCAAGTTTAAAGCAAACACCATGATTAGGAATATTTATGCATAAGTATACCATCGTTATGTGATTAAATTTAATTAAGTTGAACTATGCTTTTGTGTTAGTAACAAAGTATCCTCTTTGTAAACATGTAGAAACCTTATGAACATGACTTGTTTATATTTATGCCATGAACAAATTTAACTATACCTATGCCATGCTTATGTTTGATATTATGCCATGCTTATGTTTGACATATTGCATAAATAAGAATATGGGTTCATGTTGCAGTTAAACCTATGCAAGTTCACATGCTTTGATTCATGTCACCTATGTTACCACTATGCAAGTACACCAGTTTCTAGTATGTAGTTCCAACGTCATATGCAAGTTCATGCGCTCACCTTCCCCCTCTTTGTGTATGTAATTACGCCATAAGCCTCCCCTTTCGCATGGCTAAATTGGGCTTTAAAAGGCTAAGCCCAATATACATAAACGGACGTGTAAAAACGGGGGTAAATAACGTTGGGCTAAATTAATTTAATGAATGAAAACTAAAGCAAAAGGGCCCAAATTCAAGTATGGGTTGGGCCCATGATTGGTGTAACCTTTACACCATTAACTTAATAATGGGCCGCAAATATTTACATATAAGAAATAAAGAAGAATGACAAGATATGTAAATGTAGAACATACGATGTGTTTAACCCGAGGTTGGATTGAGTTGTGATGTAAACCTGCCCGGAACCGCCCGGCTGTCCAGTAGTCACAACAATACCTATCCAATGTGGGAGGTTAAACATGGAGCCCAGCAAGGACCCGAGGTTAGACTGAGTTGTGGCGTAAGACTGCCCGGAACCAACCGGCAACAGGCAGCCACAGCAATACCTGTCTAATGTGAGAGGTCAGGGCCTTAATAAGACAATTAAGGCTGAGTCAGGATTGATAGGATTAAGTGAACTAAAGACTTAATCAAAATGGAACATGCTAAACTAAACGGACTGGTGGGGTTAGGTTAGGAAACACTTAACCAACTTAGCATGTTGGCTAGAGATAGAAAACCTAGTAACGGGGGACCCTTTTCAGCAGTAACCCTAAAAGGTGTATCAGGATACCCTGAAACTAGGCAGGGTGGGGCACGATTACTGGGCTGATTGTAAGAGGTCAAAGCGACGGCGGTGGTGTAGCAGTGTAGGTTCTAACGGAGTGCGGGCGTGCACACACTCCGGCGCAGAAAAATAAGGCACTGGACACCAGTAGCATACCTGTGCACTCTAAGGTTGTGTCGGGTTGCCACTATGGGACTTGATACACCCCATGGTGGGACCAGCATAGGTAACTACAGACATCGGGGGCCGTAAGACACATGTAACTATGCGAGTAGGAGCCGATCATCATAGAATTGATCACATCACCCTGATTTTGGGGTGCCAGTTGGAAACTAGTTTATATGGGTTCAGAGATCAACATGGGGTACGATAGTATATTCGACCCTAGACAACTTAACCAAGTTTATAGTGCATGCCCACTTCTTGTTTATACTTATCATACCCAGTTCTTTATTCATAGACAAAATAGTACTAGACTTACTCAGGCTTTATGTCTGACTCTACTTTTCTTTCGTCTTCTTTCTTCCGTTTCCCCCCCCCAGGTTCTCAAGGAGGGAACACAGCAGCTTGACCAACCTCAACATCCAGCTTGAAGAAGAGAAATGTATTGCTTGGACTTTCCTGTTTTGAACTATGGCTTTGGACAATCCTCTATGGGGCTTTTGCAGTTTATCTATGTTTTATT
Organism: Allium sativum; assembly: GCA_030737875.1. Classification (NCBI taxonomy): domain Eukaryota; kingdom Viridiplantae; phylum Streptophyta; class Magnoliopsida; order Asparagales; family Amaryllidaceae; genus Allium; species Allium sativum. Next base: position 71,454,086 of record CM060919.1, read on the forward strand.
TATGCTTCTTTAAATAATGTACTCAAGACAGATTATGAAAGTGTTATGTTATGTTTTTGGAAAGGATGTTGTTGTAACACGTATTTGACTTTATGAAATAAAGTTTGTTGTTCTTCCGCTGTTTACAAATATGTGTTCTTATATCTGTCTTGTATATCTGTGACTTGTACTTATAAACCTCCACCAAAATTAGGGCATTCCCTTTGAGAGTGACCCTAACGAAGGTGGGGTGTTTCACTGGGAGTCGATTTGCTCCAAAGGTATGGGGTGGTGGTGGACTGTGAGGGGTCTTCGGTGACCCTTAGAGCAGATAATGGGTGGAGGGTAGTATTGGGTTGCCTACCAAGTGATGGGGGTGATTATAGTTTTCTAAATTCCCTCGACATCCCGCATGATGAGTTTTCAGATGTGCCTATTGCTGGCGAGTATCCGGACATCTTCGGGGAAGTGACTGGACTTCCACCACACCGAGAGATCGAGTTTCAGATTGATTTGGTGAAAGATGCCAAACCTATAGTTATGCCTCTTCGTCGTATGGCACCAAGGGAGCATCGAGAGCTCGAAGTGCAAGTAAGCAATCTTTTGAAGAAGAGATTTATCCGAAGGAGTGTTTCCGAGTGGGGAGCACCAGTTGTATTTGCTACTAAGGCCGATGGTTCCCTTCAATTGTGTGTGGGCTACCGCGAGTTGAACAAGGTGACTAGGAAGAATAAGTATCCTCCTCCATGGATAGATGATTGATCAGTTGAGTGGAGAAAGAGTGTTCTCCCAGTTGGATCTCATGACAGGTTTTCATCAGCTCCGAGTAGCAGCTAAGAGTATACCTAAAACGACATTTCGGACGATGTCTGGATTCTATGAGTGGTTGGTCATGCCATTCAGGTTGACCAATCCACCTGCATATTTCGTGGATCTTATGAATAGGGTATTTAGAGATTAATTAAATGAATTTGTCCTTGTGTTCGTGGATGATATCTTAGTTTACTCGAGGATAGAGGAAGAACACAAGGGACATTTGAGGACAATAATGGAGGTGTTCAGGAAACACCAATTGAAAGCAAAATTTTCTAAGTGCCACTTCTAGAGGAGGGAAGTGAGATTCTTGGGCTATGTTGTTTCAGAGAATGGTATTGTTGTGGACCCTGCGAAGGTGGCTACAGTGCAAGATTTGTCTACGCCCAAGAATGCAAGGGACGTGAAAATTTTCTTTGGGTTTGGCTGGATATTATCGTAAGTTTATCCAAGACTTCCCCAAGATAGCGACATCGTTAACTCAGTTGACCTAGAAGAATCAAGCTTTCGTCTGGGATGAAAGGAGTGAGAATGCATTTAAAAGTCTAGAGGAGAAGTTAATATGTGCACCAGTGTTAGTTATTCCTAAAGGGAATGAAGAAATGATGGTATACACGGATGCCTGTGGTACCGGACTAGGTGTTGTACTTATGCAAGGAGGTAGGGTTGTAGCTTATGTTGGTCGGCAACTGAAACCGCATGAGAAGAGATATCCTACCCATGATTTGGAATTAGCAACGATCGTGTTCGCGTTGAAGATGTGGAGAGTGTCATCACTCAAAACTGATTATACATCCCGGTGGCAACAAAAATGTATCGAGACATGAAGCAGGCATACTACTGGGAAGGGATGAAGAGAGACATTGGGAAGTTTATATCCAAGTGCATGAATTGCCGGTTAGTTAAAGCTGAGCAAAATAAGCCTAGTGGTTTGTTACAACCGTTGGGAATTCCCGAGTGGAAATCGGAACAAGTCTCAATGGATTTCATTGATGGTTTACCAAGGACTAGATCGGATCATGATAGTATTTGGGTGATTATAGATCGATTGACCAAAAGTGCAAGGTTTATACTGGTCAAGTCGAATAGAACGACAGCTAAGTTAGCAGAACTGTATATGAAGTGGGTAGTGAGATTCCATGAAGTAGCTAAAGGTATTGTGAGTGACCGAGATCCATTATTTACTAGTGGGTTTTGGAAGAGCTTACAAGAGGCTTTAGGGTCAGAATTACATCTCAGTGCTGTGTATCATCCTCAAACCAATGGTCAAGCAGGGAGGGTGAATCATGTACTAGAGGGTCTATTAAGAGCTTGTATATTGGATTTTGGAGGATCATGAGTTGACCATTTGCATCTGGTTGAGTTCGCATGTAATAATGGTTATCAGTCCAGTATTGGTATGACTCCATTTGAAGCTTCGTACGGAAGACCGTGCAACTCACCATCATGTTTTTAGAAACAGGTGAGAAATTTGTGCTTGGGCCAGAAGTAATAAGAGAAACTTCAAATAAGATCAAGGCCATTCAATAGCAAATGAAGGCTGCCCAAGATAGACAGAAGAGTTATGCTGATAAAAGACGAAGATATTTGAAATTCTCCGTTGGCGACATGGTATCCGTCAATATTTCCCCGTTGAAGAGTGTGATTCGGTTTGGCAGGAGAGGTAAGTTAACACCAGGGTTTGTTGGTTCATTCCCAGTTCTCGAGCTAGTTTGTAATTTAGCGTATAAAGTTGGATTACCTGACAAGATGACGGGGGTGCACAGCGTATTTCATGTATCCCAGTTAAGGAAGTCCGTGCACGATTATGATATGACTATTTCACCAGATCAGTTGGATAATATCGAAGTAGAACCCGAGACAGATGGAAACCACAGACCGGTTCGTATTGTCGGACACGATACAAAACAACTTCGAAGGAAGATAGCGAAACTGGTTAAGGTCGAGTGGGGTGATAATAAAAATAACTGTACTTGGGAAACCGAGGAGAGCATAAGAAAGTCATATCCGGAGCTCTTTACCTGGTAAGATTTTAAATCATGGCATAACTATTCCCTTGTTAGTAACATGCACGCTAGAATAGGCTTGTTGTGTTGTTATGCATGTTTGATTGTTTGTAAATGGCTGATAGGCATGCGGGGCTCCATTGTATGTTTTCTTGGTTAAGAAATTTCGGGGGCGAAATATCTTGGAGGGGGAGTGTAACGACCTGCATTCTACGTATCAGAGGATTGTAGAATATTTATTTTATTTTCATACGATGCCGTATGGTCGTGTAACTTTGGGAAACGATAATTGGGGTCATTTCCCACATTCACGATTTTTTCAGAATTTTTAAATGACCATTTTGTGCTTGGAAAATCTTGTTTCACATACAACTTTTGATTGGTAAGGAGTTTCGACCTGAAACCGCTTCCATAGGATTCAGATGATGGTTTCTCATTCCGTAGAGAGGTCACATTAATTAAGAGGACTTACTATTTGGGAGATATGGATGAAATAAGATGTGAAGATGGAAAAACAGCCTAATTGGGCTTAATAAGGTGATTAACGGCTAGGCCCATAACCCATTTTGGGATTAGGGTTATAGGAGGGCTGAAAGGAGTTCGAGAACCATCTCCTTTCATTTTTCCAGCTGCCAAAAACATTTCCCTAACCCTAGTAATGGCCTCCATCTTCCAAATCTCTCTCTAATCACTTCTCTAATCACATATTAAGCAAATCTACATCAAATTAGGGCGGATTAGCACCAAATTCGAGGTAGAGCTACTGCACTACATAGGAATCCGAGCCAAATCAGTTGAAGTTTCAGATCTATCATCTATTTGTGGTTAAGGTGAGTGATTAGCATGTTTATTCACTAGGGATGATTAGTGATAATTAGCGAAATTATACACCTGAAAAATATGGAAAAATATGCATAAATTCTGGAATCACATTTTATGTCACATATATAAATTTGGGTTAATTTGGATTAAGTTTGCTAATCCCGGAATTTAGGAGATTAAAGGGAAAACCATGGGTTTGGGTATGTTTAACCTAAATTTACATGTCAAATTGTTGCTTTGGTGTTTTTGGTTGATTCCACATGTTCCTACTACTGTTTGGTATGTTCTATGGTTGCATAGGAAAGTTAGAATGGTCGAAAACGCCGTCGAGAGGCGAAAATAGCTTGCTGGAAACAGTGTAGGTTTGTCGGTCGCACGACCGACCCCAGGAGGCATGCACGACCGACCGGTCCAGGTGAGTTCGGCGAGCGAGCCTGGGGAGAAGGTTGAGCGAGCTAGCCTGGTGGAATGTGTTCGAGCGACCAACCCCATGAAGCATGTACGAGCGACCGACGCTATGGAGGATAGACGAGCGACCGACCCTTGGAGGATGTATGACCGACCGACCCTATGGAGAATGAATGAGCGACCGACCCAGGGGTGTTTGAGCAACTGAGAAGTGGAGCTTAAGCGATCGACCCAAGGGGAGCATGAGCGACCGACCCTGGGGAGCTTGAGTGACCGACCGTAGAGCCTGACTCCGAGCCAAGCGAATTAGGACTTCTTCTACGTAACGACAGCCGTGAACTCTTCTGACAATTAATTCCAATCCGACTAAAACCCAAGATGCAAATGAAGTCCAGAAGAGGAGTTATGGCTCAAGATCCAATTGGGAACCAACGAGTTAACTTCTAGAGGTAGGCTTTGCTGCGGGACGCGTGCAAATGGGTTATCAATATATGTAACTTTGGTTCACCATTGAGAGAGGGGGCATGTAGACGAATCAGAGTCAGGGCTGTGTGGACTGGTTGACTCGTTAGAGTTGTTGACTATGGACCAGTGCGTTGGGGTCAGAGGTTGTATGGAGTGGGACTCCGTCAGGGCTCCAAAGGGCAAAGTGGTCGTAGCTATAGTTGCATGGAGTGGGACTCCGTCGCGGCCCCAATGGATCCGGTGATCAAAGCGGTGGATACCTTATGCTTTACGCACCGAGTGAGAGATGTGAAAATGGTTGTTATGTTTGATGTTTGCTATTACCATGACGTGCACACTTCCGCTTTACACTTTATGTTAGTGTTACCTTAGAGTATTGTGCTTCTTGTTGTGCTAACACTTTAGTTGCAGGTCCAGGTCAGATATGATCATTTATACCTGTTATTGTTTTATCTTTTACTGCTGTCGCTCATACCAGACTTTCGTTTAACCCAGAGTTTTATGTCCCTTCTTATTACTCTGGGTGCTCCTAAACGAGCAGACTAGAGACAGGTTAGGTGGTTGCACGAGTAGCTATCTGGAGACAAGCAGGAGGCTTCCACGTAATATATATATATATATATATATATATATATATATATATATACTCCTTGTGTTGTTGCTGGCCACTGCTTTCGGCATTAGTAGTGTACCTCTCTATTTTCTTTTAGATACAGTATTTTGGAGTTGTAATAATGTATTGGATCATAAGCTGTATTTTGGATTCCGCTACTCTAATGGATATGGTTTAGTTTTCAGCTTATGTATTGTCTTGCATATTTTATGTCAAGTTATGTTATTATTATATTTTATTTCATGCGTTGTGAGATATACTATAGGTTCTTTGGTAATTCATTGTTTCAAACCCTTTCTTTTGACGACCGTCCCGTGCTACTCGGGCATTGGCATAACGCATTTCAAGGAAATGTCGGCTGGTACGGGGCAGACTGTCACATGTGTGTACAACGCATTTTGCACCAGGTCAGTCGACTAACTTATACAGTTCAATCAACTGAACTGGGTAAAAACGTGTTATGTATGTAAGCATGTACATGTTCAGTCGACCATGAATTCCAGTGGACTGAATCAATACAATTTCCAAAAGCTTGCTTAGTTCAATGGTAAGAGCATACACTTATCTCTTAGCTCATCAGGGTTCGTGTACCAGCTCTGCATATTTTTAGTCAATTCATCTTACATCATTGTTTTGACTCGAAAATAACTTTGTAAGCATATTAGTAGCATTATTATATTGTTGTTATCATCTAAACACTATGTATATAACTCCAGCAGACGTGAGTGTGATGATGTGAAAAGTGAAGACATTGATGGTGATGGTTTGGGTTGAGCATATGCGACGAACGAGATGCAAAGAAGAAGTTATACTTATGACTAATAATTTCGAAGAGGCTATCCAAGGGATTCGAAAAACTTTGGAAATTAGTTATTTGAACTAAAATTTATATTCTATAAAAACTTAGATGACGTTTGGTTCAAACTATGTTTTGCATTTTGAGTTTTCAACACTAATTATAAAAAAATAAGCAAAGTTGATGGACAACGAAGGGATGACCGAAGAAAATGGAGGAACGACGAAAAAATGATTTGTCTTTTGTCCTTCTCTCACTTTCAAGAATAGAGAAAATAAATGGAAGTTGTTTTATGCTGTGTGTGCTAATTTCGTTTTTAAAACAATTTTTTTTTTTTATGATATACATGAGTAGTTGGAATTTTTATATGGATGAAACATTGAACTAAAGTAGTAAACCAAATATTTTTCAAAATGTCCGGGCATTTAGGTTGAAAATTTGAAATACTACATAGTGGTTGTTTTAGCATAGAAAAACTTAGGAGATTCTTTGCAGAAGCCGGCGGTTGGGGCATAAAATTCAGAGTGGTCTTCTTTTCTTATCGTCAACAAATCAAATCCAAATACAGAACCAGCAGCCGTGCATCGTAGCCGCCAATACATAATCGGATCTAGCGCTGAAAATAAAAGGAATCCGTTTCCTGACACATTGGAATCTGGTCACCGCCTCCCCACTGAGGGCATTTTTGTAATCATTCCCCGACGCATAAATCTGAATGTTCTCCTTTCATAATCAGTTGAACAGCGAGCAACAAATAAATAAAAATAAAAATAAAAACAAAATAAAAATAAAATGAATAAGAGTCCGCCATCTTGAATCGATAAAATAAATCCCAGACAAAGGCGGGTTCTGTTCATAAATACCAAACCCCAAACAATATTTCCTGTCCTCGTTTGGAATTTGGTTGAATCTTGATTTTTGCTGACCTGAGCATGATTAATTGTACAACCGTGATTTGAGAGAAATAGAATGGATGATCGGGGATCGTTCGTTGCCGTGAGAAGGTTGTCCCAAGGTCTTGATCGAGGTACCGGCGCTTGTCATTCATCTTCTGGTAATGTTCATAAGTTGGTTCTTTTTTGTTTACTTTTTCAAATTTGCTAGCTCGATCGTCTATTGGATTATTTTGGGGTGTTGATATCTGTATGATTTGATAACTGAGGATCAGTTATTTAATATTTTGTGTATTTTGTATAATTGGATATACAAAGTATTATTATTTAGTCCAGGGGAATGGAACATGAACGGATCTGGACTTGAAAATTTTGTTAATTGCAGATTTGAAGAGCTTGATGTTGGCTGGAAATATTAAATAAAATAAGCAAAGATAAAGCTTCATAGTTATATATTTATAAGTAATTCTAATGGTACATTTGAATGTTAGAAGGATATGCTATATGCTGGCTTAATTTATCAGAGTTTTTCAGAATTGGGTACATGCTGTGTGTTCTAATCTGTATTCTTATGAATGATTTGCTAAATTTAATTCTCCCAACTTTGTTGTGTTTTGACAATGATTTTAGTATTAGCACAAGGTCTTGAGGGAAAAGGCTTTTTTTCCCTCTCCCTCATGTTTTTAATTTGTGTTAGCTAGGAATAGTTTTTTTTTTTATATTTATTATTATTACTATTATTATTATTATTATTATTTTTTTTTTTTTTTTGAAAAAAAATGCCAGCTGTTTGTTTCAGAGAAGGCATGGTTCAACAAGGACACACTCCTTTAGAATTGCATTGCGTTAGTTCTAAGTCATTGCTTCAAAGTTCTCAGATGTTATAGCAATGTGTAAGATAAGACTATAATTTACAAAACCAAATGAATATGTAAATGATAAGACACATGGGTGTCTTATACCCTTTGTGACACAGTAAATGCATATTCTATGTATTGGAAAATTTGTAGTAACTGCTGTAGTATGTATATGCAATAATTATCTTTCCAGTGTTTCTTGTATTATTGCTAATAAGGACCATTTTATGAGTAGATCTAATACTTGCTATTAGTTCCATGCTTGTCAATCATTTTCGTTAATATTTCTAAGTCCAACATGTATAAAATTTTGGAGAAACTTATTTTGTAATGTATCGTAATAGCTGAAGCCATTGCTGGATCTACGGCATGGCTTGGGAAGGGCTTGTCTTGTGTCTGTGCTCAAAGAAGAGAAAGTGATGCACGCCTATCATTTGACCTGACTCCTTCTCAGGTAATGGTTATCTTTTTTCTGCACAAAAATAAACTAGCATTTGCATCTCATGAACTATAGTTGGTACTTTTTTTTTTCTGTGGACATTGTTTCTCCGCGTGTGCACGCGCACGCGCAATTGCAATTTTTCTCCTTCTATTTGTCATAAGTATATATATGTATGTATGTATATAGTTAAAGTCCCGCTAAAACCCCGCAAAATCCCCGCTATAGCCCGTAGCGCCCTTCAACCGCTACGCTATTTCTATGTAGCGTTGATGAACAGTAGATCCGCTTTAAGTCCTGCTATTTTCCGCGGCATCCGCTAAATCAACGCTTTATAGCACCTGCTTAAGCAATATTAATATACGAAGTTTGATTTGACTAGTTCTCTTTTAAAACAAAACAATAAAGTTAGTGTAAAAAGATAATTTTAACATATAAATGTCTAATATACGGTAGAAATTTATTAAAGTCATTAGTTTTAATGTGTGTAACTATGATATTCTTTTATTTCATTATATAAGATTAATAGATATCAGTTTCTTCTACACAGCTGATGTGAGAATGATAATTAATTAATTTTAAAATACTTATTTTTACATCTAGTATACGTTTTTGTACTTCTGATATATCTTTGTTTTTTCCCCTCTACACCTTTTTGCACCTCCACTGCTATAGAACCGCTAAGTGCTTTAACTGTACATGTTTGTATATATGTTCCTATTACCTCACATCATCATTCAGACTTATGCTAAGAATCTTAGTAGGAGATAACGAAAATAGCCTGAAATCATTATTCAATAGTGAACACATCATATTAACATAGGAGGGTAATAATCATATTAAACTGACTATTATAGTTTCACATGTTTGAATATCAGGAGGAATCTCTGCTACGACTCCAACGCCGCATTGAAGTCACATACGATTGTAATAAGATTGAGCATCAGGTACTAAACACCTCTCCATTTTGTTCCTTCGCTTTATTGCCTAGGTTCCCATTGTTTCCAATGGGAATTAAATTTTGGTATTCTATGAATTCTCATTTTGAGCTTAATCTATGTTTGTATAGAATACTTGGTATGTATACGTAAATAAACTGTTTGCTGTAAGTTAATAATAAAATAACTAATCTTTTCTGAATCAAGAAGCACATCCAATTGATTTTATAATAGATGTGTGCTTCTTCAAGCAATCATTCGTAAAAGGAAGAGGCAAATATGGATATTTTTCCCTTCCACATACGGCTGATATTGCTGAATTATGTTTGCTTGCTCATTGCATACGTTCCACCAATACATATGATCTTGCCTTTGTAATTTATTGCATAGTGATATTGTACCATTGACATGATGCTGGAGAAATAAACGTTTCATTTGAATAAGTATCTCTATTTCATCACACGTAACATAAGCTTTGGATCACAATCAGTCGTCCTTTTCTACTGCAGGACTAATAATTATTTGTCTAATTGTAACATTCAATGTTTTAGTTTGAAAAACGAACAAATCTATTATTGTATGATGGCATGAAGAGTACTAATTTGGAGATAACAGTATTTTAGAGTAGAACTTCGTATGTTCCATCGGTTATAATTGTAGCCAAGCTGTAGTAGTTTTGTAAACTTCAATAAAATTCATTTGCTTATCATACGTTTGTATTAAGTCTTCCATTATAAATTACAAAAATTTACGTTTATTAATTACAGGTAACTTTGTTTACTCAGAATAACATTTGGTTCCATTCTATTTGTCTACTTCACTTAATATTATTGTTTAGAATGTTGCAACACAATCCAGCAAATAACTCGTGTAGAAATTGAAGAAGCCTAGTCCTGTCAACGGTTACTTTCGGATACGGTTGATGTAATATGTACATCCACATTCGTAATGCTTTTCAGATATCGGATATCCGGATTTGCGGATGTGGATGGATGCTGAATAATTATCTTGTCCGCTAACGGAACAATCGAGAAATATAAATAGAAACTTTTAGTTTAACGTAACTATTTTTTAGATCATTAATTATTAAAGTATGCAAAACCAACTAATATGATAATAATAAATAGCTTTGAGCAGTTTGTATGTATACATGTCTTATAAACTTAATAAAACAATATTTTTTTTAAATTAGTATTTTTCACTGTACTAAAATATACATGAGAATTATAATCTTAATATAAACACAGCGTATAATTTTTGGATGCGGATGCCTACATGTCCGCATCCGTATCCGTCCGCATTTCACCACTCTTCCACATATCAGATATTTATCCTTTCTTCGTATACGCACGCGGATGGTCTTCGGGCATCCATTGACAGCTGTATGAAGAACTCTGGTAACCTCCTTTGAATCTCTCAGTTCTATGTTGTCATTGTCTACTGTAGCATCTGGATTTTACATTGTAGCAACTTTTCTTCAAAGGTATAGAAAATAAAGCTATCACTGTTAAGTTGCTAATATGAGGTTTATTCTTAATTTTTTACATTTGTATTACTATCTATGTACATGAGTTTATTATGTACTTTTTGCATTGAAAATATAGATAAACAGAAGCTATATGAAGTATAGTAAATTGCAAGTAACAAAAAGTGACAAATTTGTTAAAAATTCTGTCAAAATGATCTACAGTCCAAATCATTTTATTATTTCGGTCGTCGATGGGATATCACCCGACAACTCTGAATTATATAAGTTTGACAGATTTAAATGAGGTTAACCATGGTTCTCCTGTTGATTGATTGCATAATTGGCATATGAGATATAAGATTTAAAGATATGTCCAATTTCCATTGAATCCAGCCTTTGGATTAAGTTTAAAGTTGGTCCACTCCTTTGCTTTAAAGGGCCTAAATCCTGAAAAGTGAACACAATAATTTAAAATAGCGCTTCCAAACAGAACAAATCCTTGGCATATGTTCTCAAATATATATCTCAGAATGAAGTGATAATTTATCACTTCTGAATCCAAAGTGCTAAAAAGCACATGTCATGTTCCAAAATGCATGTCCTAGCACATGTCATGTTGCCTGTATCTTTGCCAATGAAAACGCAATCTGCTGCATATTTTTTTGCCACCTCAAATTTTAATGCTTGGCACTTCAGAGTGCAGAGTGATGTAATGTAACACAATTTCCTCAACTCATACTTCAATTATGCGAGGTAATAGCAACAAAATGCTAATTCTCTGTACAAACTTAATCTTATCCATCAAGCAATCAGAATCAACTATGTAATATATTCACAATATAAGTAGTCAGAGAATTAGGAAGGCTAATTATAATGGGAAATTAGCTGCAGCATTAAGGACATGACTGGGAATAGTTCAAATATTAGTGGGAACAAAAGGAAAAATTTAATAATAATACTTTCCTGTCAAATTGTGATCCAAAAATGCAAGAACGACTATGTATGCTTCCAAGATTACTGCTACCTGACCAGATTACTCTAATTCCAATTTGCTGCGAAAACATGTCTTTCAGTTTTAAGTTTTAACAAACAATACGAGGTATGAACTATGTTTTATTTCCTTCTTATACATAAGTTACACAGTACTAAATAACGTGAGCATGTCTGCTACCAAACTTGTAGGACTCCTTAAGGGCACTATGGTACGCTGCCTTCCCTGAAGTTGAACTTCGGGATCTAATTTCTGATCAGTGGAAGGAAATGGGATGGCAAGGGAAAGACCCTTCTACAGATTTCAGGTGTGTTTAAAATTTTCCATCTATGAAAGCATCACTTTTGGTTTGATATTATATATTCATCCCAGTTTTGTATAAAACTTTTTGTTGCCAGAGGTGGTGGATTCATATCAGTGGAGAACTTGCTATATTTTGCAAAGACATATCCAGTAAGTATTAATACTTATCCAATTTACGAAGAAAGTGATTACAAGTAAATTTGTTTGAAATTGAATGCAACAATATTGTATATATTTACCAGTATTTAACCTGCTGAAGATCTGCTGTCAAATCAATTAACCGAACCATTGTCCTTTCAGCGTTTAATAATAACTATTATAATTGCAAAGCTTGAAAATTTGATTGTTTGTGCGTATAGGACGTCAACAGATACCTTCGGATGTGGACAGTATGTAGTTGTATTCGCATTTTGGAATCATTTTCGAATATCAACATCCACATATACAGACGGATGTCAGATAATTATCCCATCCGTTAATGATCGACAAATCACATAAATGAAAAAAATGGTTTAACACGCACACATATTTCAGTTTTACTGATAATAAAATATGTAAAATCAATAAATATGATGGTGAGAACTTCTGACCAATTAATATGCAGTAAAAACATATGATATAAGCTATTAACTTAGTAAAATAATATCTTATATTGCGGTGAAATAAACATAATTTTGGCAAAAATTGGTTGAATAATTTACAGATGCGGATGCCTTTGTATCCGCCTCCGTTTTTTTTGGATATTAGATATGTATCTTATATAATATTCTTTCCGAATACGGATGCAGACGGGTATAGGCATTTTTGGATATCCACCGAATGACTTATATGTTTGTTTGCGTATGCGCTAATTTCGTATAATCGACCGAGAGCTATATGTTAACGTGCTAACTTAGAAGAAGCAAAGGTACAAATATGTTTGTGTAAGGTGAGCAGTATATAGATATCAACCTACACCAAACAGTCCCCTACAACCAGGGACAAATAAGACAGCATCCTACAACAGGGGAAATATAATTTATTGATGTTTGCTGTGCATCCCTGTTTTTACTGAAGTGGACATCCGGACTCTCACATTAGTACTTCAGAGTTGTCATATATGGCCAGATGGTTCTCTTTCTATCACTTTTCAACTTTAAACTTGCATTTTCGCACTTGAACGATGAATTGTTTTTGCATTTTTTGAAACATGGTTAAGTATAGAATGTAGGAGGCTGACTATAGTTGTGGTTTACAAGCCATCTATCCCGAGTATAAGGTAGTTTACCTTTGATTGGATTGGTATTTCATGTGTAGTAGTTGTAGTTCTCTGTTAAAGATACATTGCTGATTCCTTATGTTTGTAACTTATACATGCTCTCAAATGATGGAATGAATTGAAAGAGAACCAATTCTTGAAATTATAAGAGATAGGGAAACGAGAATTGGTATATATGCCAAACTTAAAAAGTATTTATTATTACCATAACAACATTAACCAATTGATAACCAATATCGAGCTATAGTGTTATATCAGTCGGTATGGTGATGATAAATTTATAACTGTTGATGACAAAATTAGAGGTAAAGAAATATCAAGATCAATTATAGAGGTAAATTTATCAGTCATGCTTTTCTTTTTCATTAATAAATTAACCGTAACGATAGACACTTCGAATATATATTAGTTTTTAAGTAGATGTTTGTAGCATTATTGCATTATATATATATATATATATATATATATATATATATATACATACATGGTTTTATTAGATTCAAAGTGTAAGGTTAGCAAAATTATTATTTCATATATTGTTGTACTTAATTCATGATAAATTAATAGAACTTTCTATAATAATCAAAATAAGTCAAAATACTGATATGAATATTAACCGAGTTAGAATCAATAGCAAGATATGTTTACCTTTTTATCTTATAAAAATTATAATACAATCAATGTTGTAAAAATCATTAGAGGCTCCGTCCCGGCCTCGCTTAAACATTAGGCCAGCCTTACCATCTAGATATTTGTCGAGTCCGCCCGTATGAGGCATACTGCATTATCTAAGCATATAAATATGTGTATATGCACTGTATACGAACCCATGTTGGCTTGATGCCTCTTACAAGCACAAAATGTTTGTTTCTAATGAGACATCTCTATATGGTGCTTTCAAACCCATCCAAACTCATGATATCTCATTGTGGATTAGTTAGTATCAAATAAAATACTAAATATTTTTCAAAATGCATGAGCTTATAAAAAAGTTCTAGTTATAGCTTAATATTCATTTAAGCGATTAATCCATAATACATGCTTATCGCCTAGCGATTATTAAAATTTTGGATGCAATAAAAATATGATGTTTTATGTAATGGTAAAAATACAATTACTAGTGAATGATTTATCGTTTTTTGAGTATTACCAGCGATCATTTTACCAATGGTAACGGTAACCCATGGCTAATCATTTTGAGTTATCATCGTATTGGTACGATGATAGAATTCTTGTAGCACTAACGGTTACTATTGTGGTGAAAAATGTAGGGAATAATTTATCATTAATATGCGGAAGCAATTAACTTAGATTTAGTTTTGTTGATATGAACACCAATGCGAATTCAATGTTAAAAAGATCAAATAATAAAGAAAAGAAAGGCACAATATTTAACGTGGTTTAGATTTGAATCTTACGTCCACGGAAATCCAACAACTTTTTTTATTTCAATAACTAAAGAGGAGAAATTACAAAATGGTAGAGGTTTCAATCACAAAGAACACTAAAGTGGAAAGTGTTGTTTTGAAAGAACAAACCCAATTTCCAGTAGTTTGAGGTCTCTTTAAATGGAAGAGAATGAATTTGTCTTGAAAAAAAAATTTGATTAGAAAATGATCCAATTTCGTACAAATATTCTTATTTTCCTAAGATTTGATTTTGCCTTTGATTTAGCATGGATATTCATTTCCTTCTATGAACAACATGGAGGGTGAAAAAGACATCTACATAATAGCTAAGCTATGCTAGAGGAGGACAAGAGACATCAACCAGGTTAAATGCATTAAGGACGAAAATGACAAACTTTTGGTGAAGGATGACAAGATAAAAAATAAATGGAAAGCATACTTCGATAAGATTTTCAACGAAGAAAGTGATAGCTCCTCGATCGAGTTGGAAGACTTTGCCGACATCACCGATAGACATTTTGTTCGAAGAATTCAAGATAAAGGGAACGTTGAAATGGATGAAAACATGCAAGTCAGTAGGGCTTGGTGACATCCCTATTGAGGTGTGGAGATGCAGGGATAACTTGGCTAACTAAATTGTTTAATAATATTTTCAAATCAAACAAGATACCAAATGAGTGAAGGAGAAGTATTTTAGTTCCAATCTTCAAGAATAAATGAGACAAAGTTGCACAAACTACAGAGAAATTAAACTTATGAGCCATACAATTAAGCTTTGGGAGAGAGTTTGCGAACAACGTTTGAGGAAGTTGACAAGTTTCTTTAAGAATCAATTTGGTTTCATGCCCGAATGGTCAACCACTGAGGCGATTTTCTTGATTAGGCAACTTATGGAGAGATGCAGGGAGCCGAGGAAAGACCTTCACATGGTTTTTATTGATTTGGAGAAAACTTATGACAGAGTACCGAGGAAGGGTATGTGGTTAGCGCTAGAAAGGAAAAGGATGCCATCAAAGTACATTACCCTTATCAAGGATATGTACGAGGAGGTTGTAACTAGTGTCAGGGCATGCGATGGCGAGACCAGTGATTTTTCCATTAACATAGGGTTACATCAAGGTTTGGTTTTGAGCCCCTATATTTTTGCATTAGTGATGGATGAAATCACATAAGGTATACAAGGGGACATTCCTTGTGTATGCTCTTTGCTGATGATGTTGTGCTAATTGATGAAAGTAGAACATGAGTTAATAGACAACTGGAGGTATGGAGGGAGACCTTGGAATCAAAGGGTTTCACGTTTAGCGGAACTAAATGGAGTATATGAAGTGTGAGTTAAGCGGTGTCAGGTCAGATGACTGAGAGGTCACCCTGGCCGGTCAAGTAGTACCCAAGAAAGAATCTTTTCGATACTTAGGATCTATGTTGTAGTTTGAAGGGGAGATTGATAGAGATGTTAGTTTTAGAATTCAAGCAGGAAGGATGAAATGCCGACTAGCATTTGACATTCTATATGATAGGAAGATTCCTCAGAAGCTTAAAGGAAAGTTCTATAGAACAACAATCAGGCCTGCGATGTTATATGATGCAGAATGTTGGCCTACTAAAAGACAATACGTCCAGAAGATAAGTGTAGCAGAGTTGCGTATGCTATGTCGGAGCTGTTGACATACCTGACGAGTGGAGTGAATTAGAAATGATGATATTCATGACAAACTTGGAGTTGCACCTGTTGAATAGAAGTTAGTCCAACACCGCTTGAGATGGTTTAGACATCTCGAACGAAGACAACACGATATACCTGTGCACGTTGGAATTATAGGCCGCGCCGAAGGCAAGAGGTGTAGGTGTCAACCTAAAATGACATGGGAAGAGATAGTAAAAAGTGATTTAGGAAATTGGAGTATATCTGAAGATGTGATATTGGATATAAGTGCATGAAAGTTAGCAATCCATTACCCAAACTTTAAGAGTGTTTTTTTTTAAATATATATAATAATAATTGTCACATTTCAAACTGCTGTTATTATCTGTTTAAATTTTTTAAAACTTTACCTTTACGGAAGCTTATAACCCTTTTTCTTTTTTCTTTTGGTTCCATCTCTAGTCAATCCCAACTTGTTTAGAATTTATGGCTTAGTTGTTGTTGTTTCTATGACCAATCAACTAATTAAACTAATTGATTTGTTTTCTTTCCCTTCTATATGCTGATATATTTTATTTGCGTCATGTTCTCAACAACTATTACCGTAATAATCCTAGTACCCAGTCATAGTGGTAGTGCAATCATATAATAGTTGGTCTGGTCCGACAATGATAAATTCTACCACAGTTTTGATAATATACAAATCACTGTTACCTGATTAAATTTAAAATACTCATTATTGTACATTTTGATATGGTAATGTCATAACAGCTATTCCGTATTGTTATGGTAAGTAGAACATTTGATAATTATCTGGCAGCGTGGGAGAGATTGGTAGCATGTATTGAATGATAATGCAAGAGCCCTTGAAAAAAGGGAAAACAAGGGATGATGTTTCGTATGTATATGCATAAAACAACAACGACGAGAAAAAAATGGAAGAGTAAGAACGACATTTATGTCGATACCGTTTTATCAGTCATCACAGAAAATAAACTATCATGATCTATTTCAGAATTGATAAAACTAAGAGAATTTGAAAAAATGGGTTGTACAATGATCAACTGTGAGAGAGAGAGAGAGAGTGTGTGTGTGTGTATATATATATATATATATATGAGGAGGGTTCCGCTACACCTTTTATATTGCATGTGAACTCTCCCCCTTAATCTCCACCACTCATTTCTCCATTCATTCTCTTTCTTTCCATTTCAATATTATTTCTTAGTGGGAAGAGAGAGAATGAGTGGTGGAGATTAAGAGGGAGAGTTCACGTGCAATATAAGAGGTGTAGCAGAACCCTTATATATATATATATATATATATATATATGCAAGCGTTCGGTTACACCCAAAAAATGGAGCATCCCAAATGCCCCCTGATTTCCACCACCCGTTTATATTAAAGAATGTGAGTGAGAAGTGAAAGAGTGAGTGGAAGGAAAGAGAAGGGAAAATACTTGGTGGAGATTGAGGGGCATTTGGGGTGCTCTCGAACCTGCCTCATATATATATATATATATATATATATATATATATATATATATATATATATATATATATGGGAAATTCTATTTAGACACAAAATATTGATACAAATTTAGACACAAAGAATCTCAATCACAAGATCTCCCTCTGAATTCCGCCTCACACATAAAGATAAACAAATCCTACGGTTCAGATTTTGTGTTTCCAATTCTGTGTTTAATTTTGTGTGGTATCGTTTGAGAAGAAATGCTATCTGTGCATTTTCTTTTAATTATTGGGCTAAGAGTACAAGAAGTATTGTGTTATGTTCGTTGATTTTTCGCCAATTTCCTTTCTTTTTTTCATTTATGCCCATGTATGTGCGATCTGTGTTGTCAAAGGCAATCAAGGATCCTAATATACTTTGTTGAACTTTTATGTACAAGACTAAATAGTTGGTTGGGCATTTTATTCCAACATTATCAGTAAAATTAACTATGAAAATATTTAGAAATTAACCAATTCACAAGGCAAACATACTTCAAAAACCAAAGTTAAGCACAATCAATGTTTTGAAGTTCTGCTTTTTCAGGTTTTATAATTTCATAGTATAACAAAATTCCTTGTGCTCATGAACTATGTTGGTAGAAGAATCTCAATTTGATGCTTAATTGTGTTGGTGTCTGATGAAAATAGTCACGGTGAGATCCGGTTATTCTTTTATGACTATGTCTCTATTTCTAAGACTTTCATGTGCAAGTCTTTTGCTTAATTTAAATCACCCCCTTTGTGGTGTACCACCATAACTTGGTAAATGTTATTTTTTGATTGTCATCTTTTATGTTTTTTGAACTTGGCTGTAACATATATATATATATATATATATATATATATATATATATATATATATATATATATATATATATATATATATGCGAGAGTTGAACCCGAGGCTTTTTTGCTTGATTTATTCTTGATCCTCCAACGTTCAGAGGAATGTACCTGTTCAGAAGAAGCGATTTTGAAATTGATGATACGTATTACCTATTAATTCTTTTCACTGTAGTTAAAAACTTTTTTTGTAGAATTTTTTCTTTTTCTTTTTGGGGGTCCTTAATTGTACTGTGGTTGGTTATCATTGTACTCAAACTGTGTATTTCAGCCTAGGATAATTTATCACGGGGAAGACAGTAACTCGGCAGTTCAGAATTTTGACTTGTCGAAATCTGAACAGGGCAGACCTCCATTTGGCCTGTTGCTGGAACGCAAAGATATTGAACCGTTTGACAAAGATGCGTTCGATGGAAGCTTCCATTATTTTTATTAAATAATATGTTTTTAAATTCAAAACGACATGCTAAAAGCTTACCATGTGTTACGTCAAGATCAACCACTTATGTGATACTCCTGAACATGGTCAGGTGCATTAAGGGGGTTTTATGGCTCCCCTCCCCCTCCCCCCTTTTCCCGTCGACCTGAACAAATTCAAAAAGAAAAAAGTGCACAAGTTTTAAAACTGATGATATGATATAAGTTTGAAGTTAGATAGTAAACATTTAAAACCTAAAAGTTATATATATTTAGGCCTCAGGTTCCTAGGGTTAGTAATAGATCTAGGTTCAAGCCATGCCTTGCACACTTGTCTCGAAGAGAAACCATACCTTGGGGGTAGACATGTCAAAATATGACCCTATCCATTTACCCAACCCATGTTACCCAATTACAATTCTGGTGGGTCAACCCATTTATATATTTTTTATTAAATGGATCATAAAAGGGTTGACCCATATTTAAAAGGGTTACAAATGGTAACTCACTTACCCATTTAACTCTACCTATATACGAAGTCGCTATTTTTTTGTAAAAACTACAGCAATTTCTTCATACTTCCCCGGAACTGGATGAGACTTCGGCCGATAGATTCCCAACTAAATTACGGACATTGTAAAACACTCGGACGTTTTGCCTTATGACCGAACACCCTTGTTCTCCAAGGGGACCGCCATTTGTACTTAGAAAATAACATGCTAAATTCTCATATTTGAACTCTGCCTACATACAGAGTCGTTATTTTTTGTAAGAACTGCAGTAATTTCTTCATATTGCCTCGGAATCGGATCAGACTCCAACCGATAGATTCCCACCTAAATTACGAACACTATGAAACACTCAGACATTTTGCTTTGTGACTGAATACTGTAGTTCTCCAAGGTGACTGCCAGTTGTACTTAGAAAATAGCATTATATATTCCTATGTTTGAACTCTGCCTACATATAGAGTCGCTATTTTTTTTGTAAAAACTGCAGTAATTTCTTTATACTGCCTTGGGACTGGACAAGACGTCGACCGATAGATTCACACCTAAATCACATGCAGTATGAAACACTCAGATATCTCGTTCTATGAACGAACAATATAGCTCTCCAAGGTGATTAACATTTATGCTTAGAAAATAACAGACTAATTATCATAATTGTATATAAAAAATAGCAGACTATATTTAGATGGGTCAAACGGGTAACCCACCTAGTAGGTGAGTTGGGTTAGATAAAGCTTTGCGTTGAATGGATCAAAATAAATGGATCATAAATGGATTGGTTAAAATTTTGGTTGACCCTCATACTCTAAATGACCCATTTGACGCCTCTACTTGGGGGTGTCTGTGCTATGGATTGAAGCGGACATATACAACATAATTTTCCTCCAGAGTTGCTCGGTCCGTTGGCCCTCTCAGAGATCCCTATATATATTTGTGTGCATGTGCACGTGCCATGTTTGATTTGTCATTTTTAGTTTTGTATTTTCATACAAGCAAAAACATGGCTCGACATATGTTTTTGAAATCAACTAGAAAAATGATTGCTAACGTACAAAAATGAAAGCAAAATTATTTTGTTTTAGGAAATAAGAAAAGCATAGAAAACAATCAATCCAATTCGCCGCCCCTCCATCCCATACGTCGTATCTTAGGGCTGCACACAACCCATATCCAACCCGACCCAACCCACCAATCCGACCCAACCCACATAAACCCGACCCAACCCAAAGTAGTTCGGATTGGATATGGGTTTCAATTTTTAACCCATACTATATATGGGTCGGGTTTAATTTTTCAATCAACCCAACCCTATATTAACCCAACCCAACCTCACTTTGAAAAAATAAAAAACCTTTCACACTTCTGGTTTGATATCTGCACCGAATTAATGAAAATTTATTCACTCCAGGCAGCCGCTTTTCCATCTAGCTTGGCCTTGGTCTTCATACATTATTAACTTGCTTATATTTAGTTGGATATGCATATGATATTTAGTTATATTGTGTGCTGAGTCTCTTGCGTGGTGTACTAGTGTGAGAAATTGGTTGGTTTTTCCATTAGGCATGTTTTGCATGTCTTAAAACATAAATTATTAAGTCAAAATTTTTGTTATGGATTAATCATGCATACAACCCAACCCAACCCTATTCAACCCAACCCAACCCATACTTCAACCCAACCCAACCCAACCCTATATGAGGTTGGGTGCGGATTCAATTTTCATCAACCCAAACCAATACGGGTCGGATGAAGTATTTGGCTTGACCCGATACAACCCAAACTTTGTGCAGCCCTATCGTATCTTTATCATCATTATACTTACCTAAAATTTTACATTTCTTCTCTACTATCCTGATAATCCGTAATGAATCCTGAAAACGCAAAACAGAAAACTCTAAGTGAAACCAAAATCAAATATGGCCTGAAATTATATATATACATATATATATATATATATATATATTGGAAAATAATAATAATAATAATAATAATAATAATAATAAAAGGTAAAAGGTTTTTGCAATGAATCCAAAAAACAGAAAACTCAAAATGAAATCAAACAGGGCATTGTAATTGTAAGAATAATTATTTTTAGCAAAAAGCAATAATAAAAGTAAAATATTCCTGTAAGACATAAAACAATGTTAAATGTGGTATTTTTCGTAGTGGCAGTGTGATGTTTAAAATATGGTTACTCACTTCAATTTGGTCGTTTTTGTTTTTAAATTTTGCAATTTGTGCATTAATTTATAATTGTACACCAGTTGTTAAACATTTACTCAGAAAACTAAAAAACTATTTAAAACTAATATATAAGTACACTATATACAAACAATCATCCGTTCGCTGTCCCTTTTGCAGCACAAAGACGCATTCACCTATCACTGTGCTTTCTCGTTTGAGGCCTCGTTCAGAAAGCCTCTTTTGGATGGCTCGCACAAGAAAGCACTCTATATACAGCAATATAAGCATAGAATTTGACTTGTCTGGAATTTTATTTTATTTTATAGTGTTTATATCTTGTATATTTATTGCATATATTATACTGCCGAACCGCCGAGCAAAATCAATACAGTAACCTTAGCAAGGTGGCCGTTATAAACTTTTAAAATCCACTGTAAAGTCTTCTGTAGAAGAGTAGTATATTCAAAAGAAATTCTTGTTTACTTTCGATCTATGGTGTAATAATGAACTTTATATGCAGCAATCCTTCCAAGATCTTCTTAGAAAGCTAGAGGGTAATCGAGCCACATGGGAGTATCCATTTGCTGTAGCCGGTGTGAATATAACGTTCATGCTGATACAAATGCTTGATCTTCAATATGGTGTGTATTTTTCGTTCACCATCCTAATTAAGTTGTACTTCTATTAAATCTAGTAATGACTTTTATAAGATGCTATCACAAATATTTACCTGTCAATGTGTAGTGAAGCCTAGGACCATGATGGGAGCGATATTCTTACAACTTCTTTCAGGTAAAATACTGAACACCAATGTGCCCAAATATGTTTTCTCCTCTTCTTTTGATGCATTGTAACTAATTATGAACTGGTACTACATAAGCAATAGCCTTAGTCTCTAGCTAAGTTTCATATAGGAGAATATACATTGAATCAAGAATGATTTATGAAATGTTACTTGAATTTGCACCAGAGAATGAGCGAGCCTTTGATATATTATACTGCATAACATTCAAGTTGATGGATCACCAGTGGCTCGAGATGCATGCTTCCTATATGGACTTCAACGTATGACCTTACTTTCCGCATTTGACATTACGTTTTCTATTTTTTATTTTTCCTAACTCCATTGTTGTCGAATGCATCATCTTTGTAGACGGTGATGAAAGCCACACGTCGTCAAATCGAAAGAGAACTGCTCCTGGAAGACATTCAGCGTATAGAAGACATGCCGTCCTATAAACTTCTTACTCGGTAGTATACTAAAAAATAGTTAAGCTTGGCTTATCAAGTTTAGAATTTACACTTCTGATTTCCAATTTTGTATCATCTTTTCTTCCACGTTTGAAGTCGGCATGACGTGTGTTAATATTTTCTCAAGTTTATGATTTGGTTGAATTAATTTTTTTTTCCTTTTTACCCCGAATCCAAAACTGTGGATGAAATTGGAAAATAGTTGGACAGTGTCAGGTCGTGGAGCAAGTCACAATAATTGACATATGTGGGTCATAAGTGATGTGAAGTTGAGCATGTTGTCCAGGGATAATGGGTTTTGGTAGCACACTTCGATTTTGATAACTATGTCATTCGTATTTTTTTTGATTTTTATAAATTAAACTTTGATATGCTTTAACTTGTACTTGCAGCTGTAGCATCAACCCAAAAAAAAAAAAAACAAAAAAAACAAAAAAAAAAAACTTTTGCTTGTAGCATCAACCAAAAATAATGACAGCAAATCTATATCATAAGGTAAGCAGCACTCTGTGTATAGAGTGACTGTTACCAAAAAATAAGATGGTTCATATAATGCTGGAATACTCAATTTAGCGAAATTACTCCGAAACTCAAAACTTGATTAGCAAAGGTATTTTTCTCTGTTGTGGGTTAAAGCCATTTTATGATTTCAATGCAGAAACCCCCAATCATGTTGCTTTCCACAAAAACTAGCTTTGATAACCATGTTAGTTTGTCACATTGGTTTTATGATCAACCTCAGACTGTCGCAACCAACCATAAACAAGTTGTGTAGGAATACAAGTGAATGTTTAGCCGTTGATGACAATGGAAGAACCTAGCTTTGGTACCAAACGATGTGAGGATGTTTCTCACTATGATCATAACTGGCAGTGGGGAGGAGTCGGGCATGAGGTAGCAAAAATTTGCTCCTCAATTAAAAAGTAACTAAATTTATACTTGTTCTGTGGAATACATTTAGTGATCCATTATTGTTTTATTTCATTCTTCGGAGATACTGTCGAGTTTTGCTTGGGTAAATTGCAAATTATTTTATTCTGATTGAGGTTCACAAATTCTCTTTTCTAGTTGGAACTCCTTAAAATTTGTGGAATCTCATCCAAGAATGAAATCTTAATATTAACATCTATAGCAAACTAATCAAAACGGCGAATTCATAATGAAATAGGATATTGATACAGGAGTTTAATTTCTGTTTTCTTAATACCATAAAACATACAATAAACGCAACAAATTTTTTGTGTTTTATAATATCAAATTCATTTTATAAGGTAGTCAACAATCCTGTAAAGTCGTTTCATCTAGTGAACAACTACAGACAAACACGGTCTCTCATGATCGTCAACAAATGGTTTATTGCTTGGGAGTTGATTGCATTGGAAAATGATGCTGATTGTTCCTCATGCAAATATAGCAAAAAATGAAAATGTTTCCTATTAGTAAGAGTATTGTATAAAATTTATAAAGCTTGATTTAACTAGTCCTTTTTTTTAAAAATTCAATAAATTAACGTAATAGGCTAAATTTAAGGCATAAATGACTAATATATGGTAATAATCAATTACACTTATCAAATTTAGCATGTGTAACTACGGTATTCCATGATTTTGTTATATAAGATTAATAAATATTAGTTTCTTATACATATATAATGCGAGAAAAATAATTAATTAATTTTCAAATATTTGATTTTACATTTAATGAATCTTTTTACACCTCCGTTATATTCCTGTTTTTTCTTCGTTTTATCTCCGCTACACTTTTTTGTACCTCTGCCGCTATTGAACCGCTAAGCGCTCCATAAAGTGCAAAATTTATAATAACATGCTCATTTTAGGGTTTAGCGTAAACTAATTATTTATGTGAACCCCTGTGCAAAATTAACAAAAATAATTTACTTTTCGATGTCTCTGATTTACACCGCTGTCAATGCATCAGATAAAAAAAAAAAAAAAAAAAAAAAAAAGTTGTAATTTGACACTTGTCACATTTCATATTGCTTGAGTTGAACCCCCAGTTTTTATTTCTTGTTTTTAAGTCTACAAAACACTATCGTCGTACTTATACTACTGACGATAGGTATACAATTTTTGAATATCTCAGTAATTACGCTACAAATATATACAACAAAAATGTTAAAGCTGAACATACAAAAACCAAGAAAAGAATTTTTGATCTGAAGGCATGGGGAGGTCCCTGCAGCTCTACTCTGTCCGCATGACTCTCTAGACAGGCAATTTTCCTCTCGTTTATAAATATTTCGGTGGCTTCTATGGTACAAGAGGGGTACTAACGCTCGGTACAAGCATGACATGTGGCACCCTTCCCCTCCGCATTTGCTTCAGTTCCATTCTTATTCATCAATCATTTTCACATCCTTGTTCTCCTCCCGGGATCTTATTTTTATTTCCTTTGCCTTCCTTGATATCTCTTAACTGTTCAATTACCACCACAAAGGTTGAATTCCTGATCGTTATAAATCCCTACAATAAACAATAATCAGTCTGTAAGTTTGATATAGTTGGATCAAGTGCTTACGTGAACGTGGGACGGTTGGAAGCAATCACATTTAACGGAGTTAGCCCATCGCGATTCCGAATCGTGAAATTGAAAACTGTTATCGCTTTTATCAAACTTACGAAAGCTCCTCTAGTCCTTTTCTCTGGATCCGATTTAGCATCCAAATCGCAGTAAACCGCATTAGCATCTAGATCCGGTCTTCCTTCAGATCAGGTAACCAGTTAATTTTGTTTGAAACCAAATTAATGCGTTTGAAATTGAATTGCTGTGTAAAATCAAATTACTGTGTTTGAAATCTAATTACTGTGCATCTGTGTATATGATTGTTTGGCAATCAAGTTACTGCGTTTGGCAATCGAATTGTTAAATTTTCTTGAAGCTCAGTTTGCCTTATATGCTCAATCTGTTTTTAATTGTTGTAAAAATTAAATATGCTCAATCTGTTCAATTTTGGTTCTGTAATACTAATTGTTGTTCAATCGAATTGTAGAAATTATTTTTTGTTTTTTTATCATGGATAAAAACTGTACAAACTCATCATGTTGGATTGTGTTGATAACTATTTTGTACGGAATAGTTCAAAAAAGAATTAACCGCTAGATTCGTCTCTATTTTTTTTTTTCCACAGAATAATTGATTGAGAAATTTAGTTAAAATTTATCTGCATTCAAATAAAATCTGGTGCTGTTCATTTGTGATGCTCTCTAATTTTTTTTCTTCTGTAATCATTGGGTGAATACCAGATTTTTTCTTTACATATTACATATCAAATAATACAAGTCCTAGGAGCTCTTTACATATTACTAGATTTCTTCTGTAAAATGGCCTTTTTTTCGCTTTCCGCTTTAGGTACCAAAAGTCCTAGGACCGACCTTGAGTTAACCACTAACGAATTTTAAAACTGATACGTTACTGCTCGCTCCTTAAATCTCCTCCTCTCTCTCTCTATACATACATACATACATACATACATACATATATATATATATATATATATATATATATATATATATATGTGTGTGTGTGTGTGTGTGTGTGTGTGTGTGTGTGGCATTAAGTGACACCTCAAAAATGAATTGAACTATAGCAAATAGCCCATTGGTTGAGCTTTACTCTATGCTGGCTTAACTCTTCCTTTTATGCTTCCTTACCTGGAAAATGAATCAAACCAGTTTTCCCCTCTCATAGAGGGAGAATACAATAGAATTCCCTCTCCATGCAGGCATGCACTCCTTTAGCCTTCCTATTTCCACCACTCATTTATAGTACTATAAGTTAGTTCGGGGGAAGGGGGGAGAGTCAATGCGAGGAGAGAGAAACTGGAATATGTGGTGGAAATCAGGAGACTAAATGGATGCTGCACTGTTTGGGGTGCTCTTGATTCTATAACACACACATATGTTGACGTGGAATTTGGTTCTTCCAAGTACAACTCCAAACTACAAACAAAATCACAGAGAAAGAGTAAGTAAAGAGACACGAGATTTTTATAGTGGTTCGGCAATCAGGCCTACGTTCACTTGGTATAATCTATCTTTTATTATACTGTATGATTACAGCACAATTGATATTCAAATAAGAAAAGTGGAGAAATGAGATGTTTTAATGGCAACAAGGTGCTCGCGTCAGTATGCAGAGAAAAATTATCCCCCTTGAAATGATGCCCTAGAGGTGTATTTATAGATGAGGAAGCAATCTGATTCAACCATGCCACGTGGCAACATCGTAAAGGTAGAGTAGGTTTGACCAGGTTGAGGAGTGGAGCACGTCTCCCGAATATGTCTCCATCTGGTTCGTCATAGCCAAATCGGAAATATCGATCCGAAATGGAGTGGTGAGGTGCCATCCTGAACCGGACTTCATGCCAATCCATAATAAAGTAACAAGGATGGCCAACCTAGCCTATCCAAACCGAAATCCAAACATTCCAATATCCAAACTTCCAAGATATCCAAAATTATTTCCAAGCCATTCCGGGTTTTTCGAAGTCCATGTTTAAGTCTTGAACACTCTAATAGACGGAAATCTGAAATGTGACGGCCTTGTAAAAAGGTAGGTCAACACTTATCCCAAAAAACATATCTTTCTGTAAAAGACGTGTTATGGATAATGTAGAAATCTATAGAAAATCAAAGAAGTCATAATAAAAATCCAACATGCGAAAACCAGAAATCCACGATCGTGCTATATCATAATAACAAATCAGAAATTCATAATTGCACCGGATCATATTAATAGAAAACCACGATCGTACCAGATCGCATTAATAAATAATCAGAAATCCAGAAATTCGATGAAGGCTCACGCTCTCTTTGGATTGTAATATAATAGAATACCAATAGAGCCTGACTATCTCTCTGGATCGTATTATGAGAGAAATCAAAATCCAAAAAATCCATGTCGTCGCTGGGACTTTCCGATGTGGGTATAACTGCAATAAACAAAGTGAATTGTTTTTCGAAGTCGTGACAAAACAAATCAAGTCCAATGGTGTATAGTTCACACTTGAGTTATGATCAGACAATCTTGCTAAATTCTGACAAGATGGCCTGGAATCTTTAAGTATAGTTCATACTCGAGTCATGACCAATCTTATCGTATCCTGGCAAGATAATTTAGCCTTTTAAGCATAGTCCATGCTTGGAAATCCACGATCAAGTGATCTAGGAAAATCTTGGCGAGACAGTACAATCCCCCAAAAATAAACCATGCTTGGAAATCCAATCGAGTGTATTCCATACTCGAATTGCGATCGAATCATCTTGCCATATCCTAACAAGGCAACTGAGTCCCTCAAGCTTAGTCCATGCCTAGAAATCTATTCCATTAAAATCCGTATTCATTATGAAACCAAAATAGGACATAAAGTTCTATCATTGGATGCAGAGCACGCTTAGGGTATGATCCAAACCCCGTATGCGTGTGAGCCAACTTATCCGTCTTCGATTACAACTGGATTATTTTGCGAAGGGGGATGGCTTGTCCAGTGTAGAGCGTGCCTAGGGGTTAAGTCATAACTCCATGCATAGGTAAGCCGATGTAGCCATTCTGTAACACCCCACATTTTTCTGCACCCAAATTTTGACAAAAATCAAAACTTGAACACATCCAAGCGTAGAGCGTATATCTGGCACATGCAACAAATGAGCATGAGCATAATAAAAGTAAGATAAAATAACTCACAGCGGAAACAAAATAGAATAAACTAGTATTAACTCAAGCAACTACCTTTTCAAAGTAAGTCACTTTGCTAATACCGAGCATGAGAGAGAATGAGAACCGAAAGCCAAACTTAATCATCTGCGAGAACCCGACCTTCTCTAGGGAACCTGGGAGGTTGTAATGAGGAGGGAGGGGTCAGAACAACCAGTTCTGGTGACTAAGAAATGTACAACACAGATTATAACACAGATATATCCCGTTTGGTTCAACCCAAGATGTATGCCTGACAAAGTTAGTGATTCTAAACCGACCTTGTTAAAGTTTACGCATGACTCTCTACTCTTCCCAAAGTAGTATTTCCAAATTACATTACCGAGATATGATATTTACACACATTTTTGTGAAGCCTTTACACTAGGGTTTAACTGGTTAATTATATCGAGAGTGGGCCCCTAATTTCTGAATTTCTATCCATATCCTCATTCTTTATTCTTTATTATTTAATGCCTTACTATCAATGATAGACATGATGGATTCTCCCTGATCACTTAGGACCCTAGACGGACCTATTAGTCACTTATCAACCCTCGATAATATATTCAATGTTAACATAAAACTAGAGAGCACAAGCTACGGGCCCTACTAGGTAAGGATTCCGTCATTCACGCATATACCCTTGCTCCACGTAAGGTGAGAGTAGGTATTTTATCGTTCGTTATACCATCTAGCTGACCTTATTAAATAATCTCCTTAGTCACTTACTACTTCCCGTAGGATAGATGGCCATATCTATCCCTTTTAATTTCCAGTTTTTGGTAGGCCAACACACACCTGCCATTTAAGACCCCTATAATGAAAAACCTATTCCCGAGTGGACTCTTTAACCCTAGTCACTTAGCCTTTCAGGATCCAGGAAGTGGACTATACGCGAAGGTTATTTGTTCGTCCCCCATTTGCCTTTAACACCTTTCCCTTTTTGGGATAAATTAGGCTACGTTATTAAGTCATTCCCGTATAATTCCTTTATATGGGAATACTATACGTACACCATTTATTTGTATCACGGGTTTATATGGTTAATAATGTCTTACATTATTAACCTACTAAGTCCAACTATTTAATTATAGGTTTTATTGACATAAATAAGGAAGGCCATATTCCTTTTTTTAAGGATATTTATTTAATTTCTTTCCTGATTTGTATTTAGTATTTAAACGACAATCAATACCAATTAATCCCCTTTATGACACCCATTTCTCTTTATTTTCTTTTTATTGCCCTTTATGACTCTAACGGTCATATTTTCCTAAGGAAACTATTTATCAGTTCCAAGTTATCTATTTGTTGTACCTCAACGGACAATTCCTATATTTATTTATTGGTTGACTGTTATATATTTACATATCACGCCTTTCACATTAAGTTGACTACGTGTGGATGCTGGATATGTCGGTCGGTTCCGGGCATGCTTCTACCACAAGTCAACTTAACCTCGTGTCTTAGTACGTTTATATTTAGGCATTAGACCTCCCATGTTAAGCTAACTACATGTGGCCGCTGGATTTGTCGGCCAGTTCCGGACAGGCTTACACCATAAATTGAGTTTAACCTCGTGTCTACATGCGGTTATAATTTAAATTTCCTAATTGGGGTCTACAACAATTACCTAATTGATTTTAGGAATTGTAACCATTTTCCTATTCGTAAATTATTTTCCCAAATCTATATTGGTTACAATGGTTATCCCCGTATTTGCGGTCTCTTTTATGGCAATTAATTATATTTATTACTACAAATGGTCACCACAAAAAATATATTCATTAAGTATGGAATATAAGTTACATGTATGATTCCATAAATGAATACCATTGAACATTTCAAACCTTCAAACATTTAATACAATGCATATTTTACCGTTTTACGCAGATTTGACGGATAATATATATATTTTCATTTTTATGTTTTCATGCTGTCAACGTAGTTATTAATATTTATTTGTTATTTATTATTTTGCAATACTTATTTTTAAATCAATAATTTGGTCTAATCAATTAACCAAACATTCCTTTTTTACATTAAATCTTGCCAAAAAGATTTCAAGTCTCACAAGGACCGTTAGCCAAAATCACTGTAAATCATGCCTATTTTATGGAATTGACACATTTTCAAATCACAAGAAATATATGTGTTATATTTTTATTTTGAAATAGTCGATGCAAATTACATACAAAACATGTATTTATTTTTATATGTGCCTTTGCACCACTTTTCCCTTTTTTATTCTTTTTGTCATACTTCTTGTGATTCTAAAATAATGCCTCTTTATTTAAAAACGAGGAAAACAACATAATTTACAATGATTGAGCCAAAAACCCAACAAAATTGAATGTAACAAGGAATATTTCTTTTATTCTTACAATCACATAATACACAAATTCATCTTTTTACCCAAATTTATATATTTCATGTTTCAGCACTGAACTAAAGATCTGGAACATATAAGTACAACAAATTTATGTTTAATGGGACTGATTTCCAGATCCACAGTGCTATATGGCATATACAACATATTTCATAATTCATGACATAACTTGTAGGAATATTCTTACAAATCTACAGTTTATCTAGAAAGGGGAAAATTCTAGATCTGTAGAAATGTAAGAAAAAGGGAAAAGTGCGAATAAATCTATGGTTGAGCACCCTTTTCCATTGAATCTATTAATCTTCCTAATTCCATATGAATTTGATTTGGTTTGGTATATGTATGAATATATTTTATTTAGAAATTAGGTTAGAAGAGGAAGAGAGATGGCAGAGCTCCGCTGCCTTCATAGATTATAATGGAAAAAGAGTGAGGGTTGCTCTACCCCTTTATTTATAGGGGTGGAAATGGCCTTGAACCGTTGGATTAGTTTTAATTCATATTCGTTCATCCGTTTTATAATATTTTATAAAACCATAGCCCTTAACCTTAGCCGCCGCCTGCTTGGTCAACCTGGCAGTGGGGTGGCTGGGGGAATTATTATTTTCCATATATATATTATTCCATTTTATTTATTTTCCGTCCGTTTTCGTATTTCATCCGTAAATTTTTCATGTAGACTCCGTTCGCGAAACTCCAAACATGAAAGTTGACCAGAATACCGAGACAAACGCAACAGTTAAAGTTTCGTGGTCAAATTCCATCATTTGCAGAAATTCATATTTTTGAGCTTCTAATTAAATAACTATTTATTGTCAAAATTCCGGATTGTTACATTCTTCCCCCCTTAAAAAGAATTTCGTCACGATATTCTGACAACTAGTTATCTTATCCTACACAACCAATTTGTGTACATTCACTTTGCAGCCATATGTATATGTGCATGGTGTACTTAATGCATTTCAACCATAAAATATGCATGCAAGATGATTCTAAATCGGTCCCCCTATATGTATGCATTGATATTTTTAAAACACTTTTGAAAATATGATGCACAATATCCTAATAAAAGTGTGAACCAACCAATTTTGCAAATTTTGAAAACTCTTTTTCATCCGTTACCTTCACACAATTACGAATAAAAGTGTGAAGCAACCAATTTTGCATCCAAACCCTACCACTACAAGAAAACACCGATTTAGCGTCAAATATTTAGAAGCGAAAATTTCGTCGCTAATTTACGACGGATTTCCATGTGATCTGCAAGGGATAGTTTTTTGGTTTTTCCACTTTTTTTCTTTTATTTATTACCGTCGTCTTTTGTCGTCCCTCACTAAACCGTTGCAAATTGCGTCAAATTACCGACGAAAAATTTCTAATGCTATTTTCCGCTGCAAATCCAGGTAAAATACCAACGAATATTTATCGAAGCTATTTTGCAATAGAATTCCAACAGATTTGCAAGAGGTGTTTATATTATTTTTCTAGGATAAACTTTAGTGTTATTTTTTAATAATTATTAACATGTTCAATAATTAATAATTAGTTTGTTCTATTACTTCAAAAAAATAATTAGTTTGTTCTAATTAATGATTTATAAGTAATAATAAATAATAATTTATATTCTACAATAAATAACTTATAATCATTGCTTATTTAGAATTAGCAAAATAATCTTTGCTTATTTAGTGTTTAATATCGGTTTTTTAAAATGTATGATATTTTTATGATACTATTTATTTTTAGTTGTGCTTTGAATGCAAAATTGTATATATAGAATTGAAAATACATTGAAAATATTGAATTAAAAATACAGAACATATACAAAATTGAAATTGTAAAAGATATACAAAACTAAAAATACAGAATAGATACATAATTGACCGATGTAAAACAGATACAGAAGTAAAATATCTTTGTTCCTTTCACATAGTCATCATTTGCCTGAGGTTAAGTTTGACAGAGAATTAGTTAACTAATTATAAATCAAGTTTGAATAATTAATTGGTAATAATTAGGAAGTCGTTTTTATTTTATAGTATTTGATAAATTATAATTATATTTATAAAATGTTGGAAGAGAAAACCCATATTTGAATGGGGGAAAACACAGATCCGCGTATGGGAAACAATCCCATATATCACCGTTCAAAGCGGATAGATCCAACGAATAGAATATCTCCAATGCTTCTATTTCTGATCGCCCTATCATGCATTTTTTTTAATTTCTCTTTACCCTTTCAGCTTCAACCCCGATTCCACAAACGTCATTTTTCACATATTGCAAATTCTCTCCAGAAGATTGAATTTTGATACTTCTTCCAATCAACCAAGCGAAAATCGGAGTACTCCTTCAATTTCCCCAAATTATATACTCAGTAAGCCTAAATTGAATTAGGATTTCTCCAATTCAACCGTGAATGTTCATTAATCCTAAACCTGAAATCTAAACCTAAGAACCTCCACCGCCTCCTACAACAATGAATTTCCCAATGATTATGGGCTAAGCGATAATGGGCCGAGATTGGTGGAAACTACATTTGAAGCACCATGAGTATGAAGTTGACGGAGTATGAAGTTGAGGGGGGCCATCAACATCTTGACCATGCTACCATACTTGTGGAAAATTCAAAAAGTTACTTTCCATACTATTGTTGTCAATACAGAACATATCCATGTTATCAAATAGGGATGGTTAAACTTGTTTTACTGGCTTCATGTAAGTGTTGGAATTATTAGTGGGATACGTAATTGGTGGATTTTTCAAATGAGTTTTGGTTAAAGTGAACATACAGATAAGTATTACAGCAGTTGTTGAGTTACCAAAAATACCTTGTCTAGACATTTCTGTGGTCTGAGAATCATCAGAATCGATACATTGGATATGTTGGCCTAGTACACAAAAGGACGTTTGTAGTTTAAACAAAGGCTATAATGTGGATCGCTGTAGCATATGATTTTACATAAACTGCATCTATAACTACTATTTTATGAGAATGACTTGCAATGCTAAAGAAAAGCTCGTCGTCTAGAGCTGCGTCGATTAGTCATAGCAGGTATGTCTTTCCTGTGCTCTACCTCTAACTTGTAGATATATTCGCAAATTTCACTGTGTTATATAAGTTGTATTTAAGGAAATATCAGTGTGGTTATTTAGGGATATATATGCTGCTGAAAGTACCTATGGCCAAACAATTTTAGATCACACTAGAAAGACCATTGAGTGTGCAAGCATCTAAAACATTAGGGACAACGTTCATTGAATGATAATACGTAGCATTGTCGATAACATAGAAGCATGCATGATTTTGACAAAAAAGATCTCATAAAGACATATAAGGTAGACAACAAGGATATAGGCATATGGAAAGCAACGGGCATGGTTTCAATGTAATGTCAAATGCAGTAGCGATGAAGATAAACAAAAACAAAAATGTTCAGTTTATGTTTGTTGACAGTTAGGGCTTTCACTTAGGTTCTTGTTTTTATACTTATAATATCATTCTGCTTTTTCTTAAAGCTAAAGATAACATTCTTATATATTGCTTTGCCATGCTAATAATTAACAATTATAATATCGTCGTTAGCCTGTCTAATTAAGAGTAGTTAATGAATTGAGTATATCAGCAGGCATAGTTAGCTAAACGCGATCGACATGCACATAGAACATATTAGTTAAGACACTGATATAGGGGAACGACAGAGAATTTCTGGTTCTAATTCACATCACGATATGCATGTTATATATATAGTTTTTCCATATTTGAATTTTAAACAAATATGCTAGTGATGTTTAAGTTTGTATGTTTATCCCTTTGAAACAATTTCCTAAAAGCGGAAAATGTATACCTTATATATATAAAGCGAAGAACAAAGAAGAAAAGGCCAATTTCATGCGTGGAGGGGACAAAAAGTAGTTACTAGGAATAGAAAGTGTACAATGAGTTTTACACCCGTACGTGTTTGGCATAGTTGATATATGATGTAAGCCAATGAAGGCTTTAGCTGATTCATAAAAACGTTTATGCTGACTAGATTTCCTTTACATCCCTCTTATTAAACACAATACAACTTTTGAACTTGAAGATTCCATGTCTTAGAAGTGCGTCCCAATACATGCTAAGTTCAATGCCGCTGAAAGCAGCTCCAACGGGAAACTGAATAGACAGGTTAAAAGAGAATCTGACTATTGATCACGGTAAATTGTCGATCGTTTATTTTCTAGTCTCAGTTTGTTATATATGTGTGATGATGGTGAAAATTATGGGTCGTTATATGTTTTCATGGCTGCTCGGATGATAAGCATCTTCTGATTACCCTTTTGCAGCAATGTAATTATCATTATTATTTTCTTTCAGTGGATGCATTTTTCTTTTGTTGTTTTTCTTTTGTCGCCACCTTCTTAAACTATAAAATTACAATTTCCTTGTAATAACGATTTAGCTTGAGCTCCCTTTGCTTTCGTGTTTTTGGGTAGTATTAGTTGAATCATTGTTTTTGATCTTACTATTGCATGTTTCCATTCAGTTGATTTTTGCTATTGGTGTTCATGCTTGTTCTAATAACACTGAAGTGTATCTTCAATCTTCTCTATTTTTTATTTATAGAAATGGTTAGCTCCTACTAGATTGAAAAGATTTTTTTTCCAATATCCAACTTTTTTGCAATTATCATGTAATATCATATTTTAACAATTATACAGTGTGACTTGTTTGGGTATGCTATCATCAGGATAACATCAAGCAGACCTTTATGACAATAAAATGGCTGAAACCTAACTAGTATCTTTTGATCCTTCATTGCTCTTCACTGCAAATACGGACTTGAGCTGAGAATTTTCCATGTTGGAAAGCAAATGGATTACAGTTTTCTATTTCGGAGCTCTCTGCAAGCTGCTTTATGTTAAAGCATCCAAAGAAGAAATAATCCTTGGTAACTGCTCCAAAACGTGTCTAGTATTTTCGGCGGTAGCTGCTTTCGCCAAGAGATTTTTAGGAAGTTTTATCAGGATTGCCTGAGAAGGTGAAGATGCTACATGAGATGGAGAAGGTTGGAAGTTGAATTGATAGCTTCACATATCTGATCCGCTACATCTGCCTTCGCTCCTCTTAACTTGTTGTTGCTGCTCATTGATGCCATTACACTTTGTGGGCCGAAAAAAGATCTTCAATCTTCTTTCCTTATCCCTTACCTCAGAATCCTCCTCAGGTGATTTTTGCACATAAGGTGTAACAAATGATTGGCAGTGCTGGTAATATTTGAGGCATAGACATGGTAAGAGAATAAAGCATGTGACCTAGTTTGGTAGTTCTTGGATGTGCGTTTGGAGGGAAGCAATGGGAAGATGATAAAGAATAAGGGCTAAAATTGTTAGAAAGAATTATATAGCGCATCATATTTGTGAGTTTTCCTTACACCTATATTTGTTTCTCCATCTACTAATTATATAAATATAAATCTTGCTGAAATTACGTGCCTGAATGAGTTGAATATATTTGCTTGGTTGAAAGGCTTATGAGTTATTATTAATTGTGATTTACTTGGATAAATTGTGTGGTTGGGATATTTAATTGACTGTTGTCGTGTTGAGTGTTATTTGGTGATTGAATTCACTTATTTAAGCAAAAAATGTTTAATCGTAATTGATATTCTGTAATCTGATATTGCTTGTATCCATGTAAATCCAGGCTGGAAATCATCTCCGTTGGCGGTTTGCGTTCTTTGGCGAATTAAATTTGGTGCTCCTATGTGCTATTCTTGTTTTCGAATTCGGTATTTGTATAATTTCATGAGATTTATACATTGTCTTTTGTTATCCCATAATTGTTATGAATGTATTTATTATGTATTGAATTTAGCAACTTAATGATGTATTGTACTTGTATGTTAATTGATATTCTATGTTGTTATTTGATTATGAATGGTGTTATCTTTGAGTTTATATTAACTAAGTATCTTAATTAACATTTGCGTGCATCAGTTGTAAATTAGTATATTATTGTAGTAACATTACCGATGGAATAGAAAGGAAACACAATGTAATGACACGACTTTTTGCCCGGTTTTCGCTGGTAATTAAACTAACTTAAACTGTTCATAAAGACGGATTGTTAGGGGTACTTACAGTTACACATTTGCACAAAATAAAAAGAACTTTTCCATTATCATTACAATAATATTACATCAGAGTTACGAGAGATACATCAGCGTACATCGATTGCACAACGGAAGAGATACTAAACTCAGTAGAAGAATATGCATGCTCCAAGTTATAATAGCTCCAGCTAAACCATATATGTTTATGTCAAATTCAAATTTAAATTCAAATTGAGTAATAAAAATTCAAATTGGTTAAAAATTCTAGATCGTTACATTCACCTCCCCTTAAAATTTTTCGTCCTCAAAAAGGAAAGGGAATCGTAATTACACATTTAACATCTCGTAGATTTTCAGACACAAGATTAAAATTCTTTATACCAAAGCTCCCCGTTCTCATAATGGATATACCGGGTAGAATATTCTAACACACATATTTATGGATAATCATATTTACATGTCCTCCAACGATATCTTCCAATCACCCATTATATTCTATTCATCGTTTACTGGGCTAATTACTTATACTTAACCATTTACCTCCTTCAAGAAAATTCAGAGTTATAAATTTATTCTCTTAGATCTTATCTTGCAAATACAATGATTATGAAACTTATTCCTTTTCAGTTTCCAAATTTTACTATTATTTGTTACACGAAAAACTTGATCATCTCCGAACTCAGCTTGTCTAAATGTTTCAGTTTAGGTAATTTCTTCTTACTATTCCCGCTTGCCAAATATCCTTTAATCAAATTGTGAAACTTAATTCACAAGGTACTCATGCTTACTTAAACAGTTCCTTTAATGACCGCAATATATTTTAGAACTTATCGACTGTCCAAAATCGTCGATAATTCCAGATTTTAGTTCCTTATGTTGTTTAATTTTGGCTATCCTCATTAATTATTCCAAATTCAAGGTTATGAAACTTATTTCCTTCAAACTTTAGAGAAACAGCTTTAACCAATGTAGTCCTTAACCAAAATATCGTCATATATCTTATACTCATATTGTGAAACTAAATTCTCAAGATATTTGCATTTTAAATTTAATCAGTTGGGGGGGACTAATTATCAGATATCCTGATTGATTAATTCCAACTTATCCTTTAAATCATTTCCCAAACTACTTTTTCTATATTTGGATTGCTTATGTAAATTACAACTTTACATAAACGTCTTTTAATCAACTAAGAAATTCCAATCATAGGATGTCGTGCTCAAGTTTTAAATTTCCAAATATTTTCAAAAATGTTTTTCCTTTATATTTAAAATATATCCTTTCAAAATCAATTCCAAAGTAATTGCCAATTCTGACTCAAAATTTTGATTTGAGTTTTCACATTATACATCTTTTCAAAACCTTTTTTAATATATACATATATATATATCACAAATGCACTTTCTCAAAACTCTTTACTGGCTTATCCCTTACTAAGAAGTTTACCTGGTATAATTCTTATAACCCAATCAAATTTTCACTTTTCTATTTAAGTTCACATCAATTTACCAAACAATTTCAAACACTTATCTAAATGGGTTTAAGTATATATTGATGTTTTAATCAGAATTATATAGTCATCCCACTTTCGAAACTCGAAAATACATACTGATGATGCTGCAGTCATCAACAAAATCATCTTCAAGCGACTAGAGTGTGATTCTATATCTATCTGGTATACTTAAAACTTCGCATATACGTTGATCAGGCGTATACACAAAGTCTTCTTATACTTGATAGTCCAACCTCTACATCGAATAAAATATTCAAACTCTTATTATTCATTTTAGTTTCTAACCATATTGATTAGTTTCTTTAGAGGAGAATCACCTTAGCAATTTTTACCCAAGTTTTTCTCTTAACATGAATTCTAATATATTATAATCCCAAACTTAATTATTTTTACTTGGAAGGCGCTCTCTCAAACGAAGTACTCCAAAATCTCATATTAAGGCATTTCTAACCCTATCTCTAATTAGATATTATAACTCTGATGAGTCTTTCCTTTTGTTCAAATGAGTCGTACCCCATAGCTATATATAAACCAAAGCTCTGATACCACCTTGTAACGACCCAGCTTTTTGCCCGGTTTTCGCTGGTAATTAAACCAACTTAAACCGTTCATAAAGATGGATTGTTAAGGGTACTTATACATTTTCACAAAATAAAATGAACCTTTCCATTATCATTACAATAATATTACATCAGAGTTACGAGAGATACATCAGCATACATCGATTACACAGCGGAAGAGATACTAAACTCAACAGAAGAATATGCATGCTCCAAGATATAATAGCCCCAGCTAAACCATATATATTTATGTAAAATTCAAATTTAAATTCAAATTGAGTAACAAAAATTCAAATTTTAAATTGGTTAAAAATTCTGGATCGTTACACACAAGCGGGTTTTGCAAATTTGCGTGTGATTGCCGACAGAAATAAAAACAACTGTCACCAATAACCTTGCTGAAATGTTAGCATTTGTGACGAATTATCGATAGATATCTATGGTGAAGCAAAAGTTGAAATTATCCGCTTCTAATCCCTTATTGTTTAGCAAGGGATCTCCAACGGATTTTTTTTAAAATATATATTAAAGAAATATATAATCGTCGGTAAAATGTCGATAAAAAATTTTAAAATTAAATTTAAATTTAAATATTTTGACAAATGACGGTAAAGTGTCGGAGAATTGATGTTAACTTCCGTCGCAAAATGGTCACTAAAATACTGATGTGAAATTTAACGACCAGTGTTATCTATCACAAATCCGTCGCAAATACATGTTTTGCGACGGATTCTTCGGATGCAAAATCAGTGTTTTCTTCTAGTGTACCATCCAAAACGCCACGCAATCTAATTGTTTCCTATTTGATTTCTCTTAAACCGGAAAAAGGAAATCGAAGTGAAGAATTTTAACATTTTGCCCGCTTACAATCTTTTCAATTTCCCGCCATATAGTGGAATTTTCACCTCAGTTACCCAAAATTTCCAACTGCAGTCTGTAAAGGAGGCTTTAAACAAGCTCTAAACGTAAAATGAGTTAATTAATAACTCTCGCACATCGTTGACAAGGTATGGAAACAGCGTTCCCAAGGCAAAAAAAGCCTTTTCCTTGTTCTTGTTAATGTCTTTATCGTATCGTCGGTCCTATTGCACTGCTAAAACGCGCACACAAAGCATCCAAACATCTTTCTTACACCGTTCATGTGGCCAAAAATTGTAATTTTTTTCATAAAAATAAATTTCCGCTTCAAAACTTGTCATGTCTATTTTGAAAATTTCCTTTCAGAACCGTTTCATTTCCCTATAAAATAAGAAAAAAAGGATTAATTGACAAGAATAATCCAAAGTTTAACGTATCCGTCCGTATTAATCTCAAGTTTGCGTTATTTAAAAATAATCCCAAGTTTAGGGGGTGTCTTCCCACGTTGATCCCATTTACTGGGTAACCTGTTCAACCGGTTAACTTTATCAAAATAGTTCGTTCTTCTTCCTCACTGCAATTTGTTTCTTCATTTCTTTCATTCTCACTTGCCAACAACATCATTAAAAAAAAATCAGATAAATCGATCAACTCTTGCCGCTCCAGAGCCTCCAACCGTCTGTTGCCTGCGCTGTGCTGCACTTCCTCTGTCCCTTCCAGGCTTCCAGATTCGTTAAACACAGTATTCCTCAACCAAAAGCATTGTACCCGTGTTTGTTCAGTGCATGAGCCATGAAACATTGTATGAGCCATGAAACATTGTACGTGTGTTTGTTCGGTTACAATACTACAGTGCACGAGCCGGATTTTATGGCTGCACCATACTTCTCATTTGTGTTGAATACATACTGCACCATACTTCTCATTTGTGTGGAATACATACTGCACCATACTTCTCATCACCAATTCACCATACTTCTGAAATGGTGAACACGTACAATGTTTCATGGCTATAACAGTATTCCCAGACTTCAGTGCATGAGCCTGCTTTCAGAAATCTTACCTTCAATATAAGGCACTGCTCTAGTGACTTGCTGGAGGATGCGTGTGACCACCTCAACCAGAAGCATCAAAACTGCACCACACCATCATCACTAACCAAATACATCTCCTCATCATACTGCACCATACTTCTCATCACCAGAGCCTCCTGTTCCTCCTGCAACCATACTCCTCCAACAAATCTTGGCTATTCTTCTCAGTTTTAAGTTTTGCACATTTCAATTCCTGTTCGTTAATTTCTATTCGAGTTATATTCAGTTTTACCCTTACAAAATTCTTGTTGTCCTTTTGTTTCAGTTTTAATCGCTAATACTTTTTCTGTTCTTCTTTGTATTTGTTCTTGTTCCAAATTCTACAAGTTTATTTTTATTCCCAGTTGCAGAATGTAACGACCCAGAAAATCTGAACCAATTTAAAATTTTTAAATTGGCAAAAATAATGGATTTTAAATATTTAAAATAAATATTTTAAATAATGGCGATGAAAACTGAGTTTGAATCGACATTTGAAAACGAATATAATTAATTATAATTATATATAGAATTGAAAATCGCGCGGTAGTTCGATAATTCGATTTCAAACTTCAATTGAATATACCGGGTGCAAAATAATCCGGATTTTAGTGAAACCAAAAACATTAGGATCTAATTGATGATATCTTTCCAACGAATCTGACCAATCGAAATTTGATAGCGGGAATCAAAAGATATGTCCAGTTGAAAATTCTGAATAGTCGCTATGGAATTCAGGCCCTTAAAAATGGACATTTTGCAAACGACCTCGGATTTCGACGAAACCACTTTTGTTGGGTCCGGGATGTGAAGTTATTGCTAGGTTTCAAATTTCATAATTTTTCGAATCAATATGTGAGCGTGGCAAAAGAAAACGCGTTTGACCAGTTTCAGTTGATTTTAATCGACTGGAAATTGGCCATTTTTCAAACGGTCTCAGAATTCGACGAAACTAGTTTTGTTAGGACCGTATCGTCAATATGAAGCTAGAAAATCGTTGAGACGACCCGAAATCCCGTTCCGACGGAAACAAGGGTTAT
Organism: Allium sativum; assembly: GCA_030737875.1. Taxonomy (NCBI): domain Eukaryota; kingdom Viridiplantae; phylum Streptophyta; class Magnoliopsida; order Asparagales; family Amaryllidaceae; genus Allium; species Allium sativum. Next base: position 71,496,153 of record CM060919.1, read on the forward strand.
CTTTGGAATATAACACAGAAACAGATAATAGCAGAACAAAAATTAAATAAATACACCAGATAATGAACAATAGAATATACTGGATAAAAGTAATCATCAGAGTTACACAGTATACAGGATCTTACTTAGTACAAATACAGTTCAGCTATACATAAATGTCTACAGCGAAAAACAAACAAAATATGTACAATAGGAGCTGAACAACATAAAAAGAGATAAATGACAGAATCCATCTTCAGCTCCAGCTATCCAGAAAGAACCAGCTAAACCTGAATACAAGGCTGCCCGTGTAGAAAAAGGGGCACCCGAGTTTGAGAGTGAAACAAACTACGAGTCAGTCATGGGACTAGTATGAGAAATCTACTCAACACATATATAATATGGCTAATCACAGGACCACGCCACTTTCGTGGAACGGGTTTACTCCATTGGATTGCCAGTGCTTTAAAACAAATCATTCTTTTAAACATCGCTATGTTTTTTATAAAAATGAAGCCATTATAAGACTCAGTTCCCATCACACAATGCAACGCAAACCGGAGGATAGAGTTTTACCTTATAATGGTCAAAATATGCTTGATACGAATAAAACAAAGGCATTTGATATTATTGCTAGTGTCAATATGTTTTGAAAACAATTTCAAATCATAACTATCAATCATATCAAATGCCTTTGTTTTATTCGTATCAAGCATATTTTGACCATTATAAGGTAAAACTCTATCCTCCGGTTTGCGTTGCATTGTGTGATGGGAACTGAGTCTTATAATGGCTTCATTTTTATAAAAAGCATAGCGATGTTTAAAAGAATGATTTGTTTTAAAGCACTGGCAATCCAATGGAGTAAACCCGTTCCACGAAAGTGGCGTGGTCCTGTGATTAGCCATATTATATATGTGTTGAGTAGATTTCTCATACCAGTCCCATGACTGACTCGTAGTTTGTTTCACTCTCAAACTCGGGTGCCCCTTTTTCTACACGGGCAGCCTTGTATTCAGGTTTAGCTGGTTCTTTCTGGATAGCTGGAGCTGAAGATGGATTCTATCATTTATCTCTTTTTATGCTGTTCAGCTCGTATTGTACATATTTTGTTTGTTTTCCGCTGTAGACATTTATGTATAGCTGAACTGTATTTGTACTAAGTAAGATCCTGTATACTGTGTAACTCTGATGATTACTTTTATCCAGTATATTCTATTGTTCATTATCTGGTGTATTTATTTAATTTTTGTTCTGCTATTATCTGTTTCTGTGTTATATTCCAAAGATAACCCTTGTTTCCGTCGGAACGGGATTTCGGGTCGTCTCAACGTGGTATCAGAGCTTTGGTTAAGCTTAGTTCTGGAATATAACATTTGAACAAACTCGTCAGAAATAGAACCAGTAGTGTTCTAGGACGGGTAACTCTATACAGATAGGATCAGTGATATCCTAGTATGAGTAAAGTAGAATGAAATTGCACCTCGATAGACACATTTACATTTGAGGTATTTGTCTCTACATTTTAAACTACCTTTTCTATGACCTGACACTTGATCTGCTAATTGCAGAAGTACTAGAAAAATGAGTGCCAGAAACAGGAGAAATGCAGAACCCGATCTAGAAGCTCTATTAAAGAGATATCGAAATCTGAACGGAGCACAGTTCTCTGGCAATGAATCCATAATTCAAACTCAAGCTTGGATGAGTTCTGTCGAAAGAATATTTGAGCGTATCCAGTTGAGGGATGACCAAAACGGTTAGTAGCATCTTGGGCGCTCAAAGAAGAAGCTTTAATCTGGTGGGAATCAATCATCAAAGATAATCCAGAAGGTGATATCACCTGGAACAGATTCAAAGTGATTTTCCTAGAAAGATTTACTCCTCCCGAAGCAACCGAGAGATTATGTGATGAATTTTCTTATCTAATACAAGGTGACATGACCATTCCCGAATATCATAAGAAATTCAACGAACTTGCTCACTTTGCTCCTCATCTAATTCAAAATCCGAAGAGGAAAAATATGAGATTTATTCACGGGCTTCAAAGGAAATACCAGAATAAAGTATTGGGGCATGTGAAGCTTCCTTTTTCTGAAATGATATATATGGCCTATCAGCATGAAGATCTCCATAAGAAAGGAATGTTGCGCGACGAAGAAGAAGTCTGTTCTAGTGACAAAACAGAGTCAGAAACTGATATTCCTGAAGCCAGTAAGAGGTCTGAGGTCAATAAGAGGCCCAGTGCCAAGAGAAAAAGGGCTAGATCTGAAAAAGAACCTGCCACGACTGCCACTTGCTCTAACTGCAATAAACAGGGGCATCTGACTAGGAAGTGTAGAACCTCGAAGAAGCGAAGGGAGGATGGGTCTAAATCCAAGGGCAAGTTTCCTGTGACTCGAGAGTGCAACCTTTGTCATCAGGCCGGTCATATAAAGCGAGATTGCTGGCTGTTAAGAAAGACCAAAGAGGCTCGGGTAAATGAAGTGGCCGAAGTACCTGCATCCTCGTCTGTTCAGGAAAGATCTGATGTTTTAGAAGGCACGATCAATGTCAAAAACATTCCAGTAAAAGTACTGTTTGACACAGGCGCGTCACGAAGCTTTATTGCAAAGAGTGCAGTCAAGAAACTGGATTTGAATTTGAAGAAGCTCAAAGAGCCAATGACTGTCCAAAATCCAGTTGGAGGTTCCATCAATCTCAGTTGGATCTGTGCAGTACCTGTCTCTTTTTCTTGCTATAAATTCCCTATTATCTCTATCGTCATGAATTTTAATGAATTCGATCTTATTCTGGGATTGGATTGACTAACTAGATATGAAGCTGAAGTTAAATGCGCCGAGAGAGTGGTTAAAGCAAAGGCCCAATCGGGGAATTATATAACCATACCATGTGAAGGCCCGACTTCAAATAGAAAAGATTTCTGGTCAGCTCTCGATGTTTCTCCAGTTCAAATAGAAAATATCCCTGAGGTCACAGAGAATATTCCTGACCTCATCAAAGACATTCCTGTCGTCAAGAACTATGCGGATGTGTTCGAAGAAGTTGTTCGCTTACCTCCACAGAGAGAAATAGATTTCAAGATTGCTTTAATTCCCAATGCAAGGCCAGTAGTTCACGCTATTCGAAGAATGTCCTTGAAAGAGAAGGAAGAATTAGACAATCAAACACGACAGCTAGTATGGAAGGGTCTGATCAGGCCTAGTTTCTCTGATTGGGGTGCAGCAGTGGTATTTGTCCCAAAATCTGACGGTACTCTACGGCTATGCGTGGACTATCGTGATCTGAACAAACAGACAATAAAGAACAAGTATCCATTGCCGCGGATTGATGATTTGTTGGATCGATTAAATGGAGCACAAGTATTCTCACGAATGGACCTAGCTACAGGATTCCATCAACTTCGAATTGCCGAAGAGTGTGTTCCAATGACAGCGTTCAGAGGCCCCGACTTATTCTACGAGTGGTTAGTAATGCCGTTCGGCTTATGTAACGCTCCAGCTTACTTCGTCGATCTGATGAACAGGGTATTCAGAGGAGTATTGAATAAATTTGTTCTGGTTTTCATTGACGATATTCTAATCTTCTCTAAATCAAAGGCCGAGCATGAAAAGCATCTGGAACAGGTTCTAGAAATCCTCAGAAGGAATGTATTAAAAGCCAAATTTTCCAAATGTATCTTCTGGCAAGATGAAGTAAAATTTCTGGGCCACGTCGTATCGAAAGAAGGAATCGCTGTGGACCCAAGCAAAATCACAGCTATTCAGAATTGGAAACAGCCCAGTACTCCCACTGAAGTCCGCAGTTTTCTCGGATTGGCTAGCTGTTACCGGAAGTTCATTAAAAACTTTTCGAAGATATCTGGCCACTTAACGAAGCTTACAAAGAAGCATTCTAAGTTCAAATGGACTCAAGAAAGTGAGGAGGCTTTCGAAGAGCTAAAGTTAAGATTAACGACAGCTCCAGTGTTAACCATCATCGATGGCAACCAGGATTTAAAAGTCTGGACGGATGCTTCTAGAGAAGGCCTCGGCGCAGTGTTAATGCAAAGAGGCCAAGTAATTGCTTATGCTAGCCGTCAACTGAAGCCGCACGAGAAAAACTATGTAACTCATGATCTTGAGTTATTGGCTATTGTGTTCGCTTTGAAAATCTGGAGACACTATCTTCTCGGTGAGAGATTTGAACTATTTACAGATCATCAATCGTTAAAGTATCTATTCACCCAAAAGGACTTGAATTTGAGGCAGCAACGTTGGCTAGAGTTTCTTGCAGCATATGACTTTGAAATTATATATACTCCAGGGAAAGCCAATGTCGTGGCCGATGCATTAAGCCGAAAGAATGAAATGATCGCCAGCTTTATTATCACGACATCCTTGATTGACAAAATATCTATTCTTCAGAAGGAGGATAACTTTATTAAAGATATGATAAAAAGGATTCAGAAAGGCGAACCCTCGTGTTTCTAAATAGATAACGACGAGACCTTGAGGTTAAAAGGAAGGATTTGTGTTCCTGACGTTCCTGAGCTAAAAAGGGAAGTGTTAGACGAGTGTCACAAGTCCAAGCTGAGTATCCATCCTGGTGTGGCCAAAATGTATAACGACCTCAAAAGAACATTCTGGTGGAAGGCTATGAAAAGAGACGTTTCGATATACGTTAGCCGATGCCCTACTTGCCAGCTAGTTAAAAGCGACCAACAGAAATTGGCTGGATTGTTACAACCACTAGAAGTTCCTGGTTGGAAGTGGGAACATATTTCGATGGATTTCATTGATGGTTTGCCCAGAACCAGAAAAGGGAATGACAGTATTTGGGTGATCGTAGATCGCTTCACGAAGACCGCCCATTTCATACCTGTCAGATCAAATAGAACCGCTCAGAGTCTGGCGCAGATATACTTCAGGGAAATAGTTAGACTACATGGAGTGCCGCTCAGTATAGTCAGTGATAGGGATACAATATTCACTAGCAAATTCTGGGAAGCATTTCAAGTCGAGCTGGGAACGAAGTTGAACCTGAGCACCGCATATCATCCTCAGACAGACGGTCAGACTGAGAGGGTGAATCGTGTTTTGGAAGATCTATTGCGGGCTTGTGTTATAGATTTCGGTGGATCATGGGAAGACCATCTGCATTTGGCTGAATTCTCTTATAACAACAGCTATCAGGCGAGTCTGACAATGTCGCCATTCGAAGCATTGTATGGTAGACCGTGCCGATCTCCTGCTTGTTGGGTCGAGCCTGGAAATAGACTTGTGTTGGGTCCTGATATGATTCGCGAAGCTGCCGAAAAAGTCGATTTTATCAAAAAGCGATTACTCGCCGCTCAAAGCCGACAAAAGAGCTATGCCGATAGAAGAAGAAGAGATATATCCTTTGAAGTTGGCGACTATGTATATTTGAAAGTATCGCCGATGAGAGGAGTTATCCGGTTCGGTAAAACTGGAAAGTTGGCACCCAAATTCATTGGTCCGTTTCCTATTCTGGAACGGATGGGGACTCTCGCATATAAAGTTAAACTGTCTGACTGGTTGCCTGGAGTGCATGATGTATTCCATATATCTCAACTTCGAAAGCACGTCCATGATCCAGACTTGATCGTGGAAGAAGCAGCTCAGCAGGATATTGAAATTACTCCAGAATTAGCTGTGAGGCGAGAGCCGCTAAAGATCATCGGCAAAGAAACCAAAGAGCTGAGGAACAAGAAAGTTCACTTAGTCAAAGTGCAATGGAGTGGAGATCCGCGAGATTGTACTTGGGAAACGGAGGAGAGCATTCAGAAAGCTTATCCTAGATGCCGAGTAGATATCTCTGATTGACTCCGGTGCAAGGTACATTTACCATACTTTGCACTACCATTCAATTCTCTACTCTATTGTCATTTTCTTTTCATAGATGTGCACTATTTATTCTATACTCTGAATGATTTTTAAAAGTAATATAGGATTTGATTAGTATAGTTTTGGAAGGTTAAAAACAAATTGGTTGTTGTATTGTGGGATTGTAGATTTATCAAACCACTTTCGACTTTGTTCCTTTTCGGGGACGAAAAGTTTTAAGTGGGGGAGATTGTAACGACCCAGAAAATCTGAACCAATTTAAAAATTTTAAATTGGCTAAAATAATGGATTTTAAATATTTAAAATAAATATTTTAAATAATGGCGATGAAAACTGAGTTTGAATCGACATTTGAAAACGAATATAATTAATTATAATTATATATAGAATTGAAAATCGCGCGGTAGTTCGATAATTCGATTTCAAACTTCAATTGAATATACCGGGTGCAAAATAATCCAGATTTTAGTGAAACCAAAAACATTAGGATCTAATTGATGATATCTTTCCAACGAATCTGACCAATCGAAATTTGATAGCGGGAATCAAAAGATATGTCCAGTTGAAAATTCTGAATAGTCGCTATGGAATTCAGGCCCTTAAAAATGGACATTTTGCAAACGACCTCGGATTTCGACGAAACCACTTTTGTTGGGTCCGGGATGTGAAGTTATTGCTAGGTTTCAAATTTCATAATTTTTCGAATCAATATGTGAGCGTGGCAAAAGAAAACGCGTTTGACCAGTTTTAGTTGATTTTAATCGACTGGAAATTGGCCATTTTTCAAACGGTCTCAGAATTCGACGAAACTAGTTTTGTTAGGACCGTATCGTCAATATGAAGCTAGAAAATATTTTTCTGCAATTTATAGAGTTCGTATGTGACCCCGGTAATATGAAATGTACGTTTAAAGTTCAATATAGTGATTTAATGTAAATTTAACGAAAACTAATCGTAATAGCCGAATTGGCTAACGAAACATATCCCATTGTGTTCGAAATGGGGGTATTTAGCTAGGGGCGACAGTTGTTGGGTTTGATTTCGAGTTCGTATCAACATAAGGGTATTTTCGAAATTAAATAAATTAAAATATTTTATATACAAGCCCATTCATTTCAAAACCCTAGTTAATTAATTGCGGCCACCGTCCTCATCATTTCAAAAGCCAGAATCTCTCCGATTTTCACCCTTCAAATTCTTCAAATCCACACTATGAAGTTCGAAGCTATTAATTGAAAATTAAAGAGCTTTTCACACTCTCCAAATCAATACCAAGAAGACCGATTTTAATTAGGAATTCTGTTCGAATTTCGTGGCCAAACTGCCAACAGTCGGGCTCGATTTCTGGTCAAGGACGACCACCGGATGGGGCGTGCTTCAGGGCGGAGGAAGGTGGGTGGATGGCGCCTCGACTGGTGACCTCGGATCGGCGGTCAGCCTCTCCGACGAGCGTGCGATGGGGGGGGAACCCTAATGGGTTCGGTTGTTCATTCGTGGACTGTAAGTAGCTTTGTTTTTTTTATTTAAATTAAATGCAGCAATTTTTTTTATTTATTTAAATTAAATGCAGCAATTTTTTTTATTTAAATTAAATGCAGCAATTTTTTTTATTTAAATTAAATGCAGCAGTTTTTTTATTTAAATTAAATGCAGCAGTTTTTTTTATTTAAATTAAATGCAGCAGTTTTTTTTTATTAAATGCAGCAGTTTTTTTATATATTAAATGCAGCAGTTTTTTTTATATTAAATGCAGCAGTTTTTTTTATATATTAAATGCAGCAGTTTTTTTTTATATATTAAATGCAGCAGTTTTTTTTATATATTAAATGCAGCAGTTTTTTTTTTATATATTAAATGCAGCAGTTTTTTTATATATTAAATGCAGCAGTTTTTTTTATATTAAATGCAGCAGTTTTTTTTATATATTAAATGCAGCTGTTTTTTTTATATATTAAATGCAGCCGTTTTTTTTTATATATTAAATGCAGAGGTTTTTTTTTATATATTAAATGCAGCAGTTTTTTTATTATTAATATAAATGCAGTTTTGAATAAATATAAAGGCAGCTTTTATTTTCATTTTTTTTATATATATAGCATTATGACAATAAAACTAGAAAGGTTTTAAAATAAAATTAGGATTGATTTTGAAAATATAAAACATGATTGTTTTGGAAAAATAAAATACTTTCAAATAGAAAATATAAAATAGACTTTGACTTAAAAATAAAATTACCTCTGATTTGAAATTAAAATCATCTTTGTCTATAAAATATAAACCATAGTTTAAAAATGAGATTTTAAAAAGGGGAAAGGCGAGATTTTTAAATAGTAAAAAAAATATGATTTTTATATATTGAATAACGAAGTAAAAATTCGATTTTTACATATGTAGAGAATACGGGCAACGAAAGCGACAAAATGCGAGATTGGCGAAGATTTCTATAAAGGAAGAGTCGTAGTATTGGATAGCTATTGGTGAGAATTTCTCACTCTTCAATTTCTTTTTCCATATATATATGTGTTGAAATTAAAGTGAATTGCTATATATAAATATATATATATATATACGCCCCTCGTCCACAAACCATGGACGATATTTATTGGTTAAGATTGTTGTGAAAATTGATTGATAGCGAATGATTGTTTGGGATTGTTTGTGGTTGATATTGATTGATTGAGGTTGAAAAATACCCGTTTGTGATTGAGAAATATTTGGTTGAAACCACATAGGATTAGTTTGTGGAAATGAAATAAATATATACATGCCGCCTGCGTGCGAACTAGATGCATGATCCCCATTGTCAAAAACCGCGAGGTTTTAAGGTAGAGCGAGGAGCCGTACTAGGGACGGTCCCGGTTTTAACTACCCTACCGTTATGCTGCCGAAATTTTGAATAATATTCGTGTGTTTGAATTATTTTCATATGCTTAAACTATATTTATTCATTGAATAGAAAACATTCATGTGTTGAATTGATATTCATTCGTTGATTAGAAATTCATGTGTTGAATGGTATTCATATTTTGAAATAAATTGTTTGATAATAAAAATCACATTTTTATCTATATATAGAAACTATAGAAAACATTCATGTGTTGAATCGATATTCATTCGTTGATTAGAAATTCATGTGTTGAATGGTATTCATATTTTGAAATAAATTGTTTGATAATAAAAATCACATTTTTATCTATATAGAGAAACTATAGAAAACATTCATGTGTTGAATTGATATTCATTCGTTGATTAGAAATTCATGTGTTGAATGGTATTCATATTTTGAAATAAATTGTTGGATAATAAAAATCACCTTTTATCGACTATATGAACTGTGTAAAATAATCTCGTTTTAAAAGAAATTGTTTTATGATAAAAATCCTATTTTTATCACCTATATGAACTATATAGAAAAATAGTGTTTTTAAATGAATTGTTTTACAATAAAAATCACATTTTTATTGTATGCATAAATCGTTGAAATGTGAAGTGTTAAAAATAGCCACTTGTTCAAAATAAACATATATGAGTTGAAATATTCATTAATTAGCTAATGAAATGATTTGCACCTATGTATGTAACATTAGAATGAATGGTGTTTTTAAACCAAATAGAAATCAAATATGGAGTTGAATAGAAAATGATAAATGATAAGAACTGTATATATATGTACATGCATATTCATTGAACAGGTTATAGCAAAGGGGCTAGAGAAGAGGAATAAAATTTTGTGCCCGGCAAATAGGTACACATTTACTGTTTTGTTTGGGTGATGATTTTATGAGCCTGTTGGCTAGCCGCTTGGCTTTTTCTTTTTCTTTTTGAGATTAGAAGGACCGGGAAAGCTATTTGCGATTTCCCGATGCTCCCGGTGCAGGGGAGGTTATGGCGAAATTTTCCAAAAATTTAAGGCGTTAGTGAAATATTTGAAGTGAAAACGATATTGAAATCATTGAACGAACTATATTTATATAAATATATAAATATAAATAAAATTAAAACGAAACGAGGACGTGCAGTTCGTATTTTGAAACTGTGATTTCAAACAACTAGTACGGGAAATCCGACCATTGGATTTTCCCGAAACCTCAACCGTCGGGTTCGCCTTGGAAATATCTTCCCAACGACACCAACTTTGTAAAAATCCAACGGTTGGATTGTCTGGAATGTTTAATTCAAATCAGAAGAAAAACAGCGCCAGAAGCGATTATATTTATATATATATATATATATATATAAATATAATTATATTTAATCGAATAACGACGCTGCAGTTCGTATTTTGAAATCGAAAATTCAAACGATTGTACCGGGAGATCCGACCGTCGGATTTTCCCGAAACTGGAACCGTTGGATTCGTTTTGAAAAGACCTTTCTAATGATGTAAATTTTGCGAAGATCCAACGGTTAGATTATCAGATATGTGTAAATCAAATCTGAAGAAAAACAGCGCTACGGCAGCTTTATGGCCCGAAGCGTCGTTTTGAATAAATTAGCTATTTTAAAATAAATAAAAATAGCGATAAATAGTTATAAAATATCATAAGCAATATGGAATGGAAATAAACTGAATTTGCTCGATTTATGTGGCTTTTGATGGTTTAATGTGTTTGGTGTGAAAATTACATTAAAGAACAAAATTGATGTTGTCGAATAATTTAACCATTAAAATAAATTGATTTGAAATTCTAAATATACGTGAATTATTTGAAAAGGCCGAGTTAATTCTCATTTCAAATAATCGACCGACGATTGAAAGTCGAAGATGAAGACGGTGGTCGAAGACCGGAGATCTTCACCTCGTTTGGATGGTAACCGAGGTCCTGATTGGGAGGCATCCCGAAATATGGATAATGAGTGGTGATCGTCCAGACGTACGTGGTGATCGATGGGTTTGCGAGGTATTTAGTGCCTCCGGTTTCGTTCAGACCCAGAACGGACTTGTAAATGGACTGTGTGTCTGACATAGGATTTATTCTGTGTGGCATGCTAAGATGCAGTGATCAGGGCTTTTGTTGAAAAGCAAAGTCTTGTGGTGATGATCAAAGCACCGCCTGTGTGGCGTAGCTTTGTGTATAACGTGAATTCGCGAGCCTCACACCCCGGTATGAACCTAAAACGGGAGAAGGACCTCAGGGAGGGCCTACGTTTCCTCCTAGCTAAAAGTGGCGTCAGTGGTTGTACACGCCCTGACGAGTTTGACTTATGTGGTTGTTGCTGTTGCGAGGCGCCTCGGTTAGATCGGACGATCCGGGTCCGATGGAGTCATTCGTTGGCTCGCTTACGCCCCAAAGGGCGGCGAAACGTAGTGCTCAGGTATAATAATCCACATCGGTGGACCGGCCCTGTCGCTCCAAGGCTTGCCTGCGCGCTTGCCTGAGACTCGGGCTAGGCAGTCTCGAATTCGGTAAGGACTATCTTTTGCCTTGGTTCATGACGGAAATCCAATTTCCAAATACGACATCGTGCGGTTTTGATTGTATACCTATATAGGGCGACATAGTGGTATGGGGCATTAATGCCGTCTATGATTGATAGTTATGATTTGAAATTGTTTTCAAAACATATTGACACTAGCAATAATATCAAATGCCTTTGTTTTATTCGTATCAAGCATATTTTGACCATTATAAGGTAAAACTCTATCCTCCGGTTTGCGTTGCATTGTGTGATGGGAACTGAGTCTTATAATGGCTTCATTTTTATAAAAAGCATAGCGATGTTTAAAAGAATGATTTGTTTTAAAGCACTAGCAATCCAATGGAGTAAACCCGTTCCACGAAAGTGGCGTGGTCCTGTGATTAGCCATATTATATATGTGTTGAGTAGATTTCTCATACCAGTCCCATGACTGACTCGTAGTTTGTTTCACTCTCAAACTCGGGTGCCCCTTTTTCTACACGGGCAGCCTTGTATTCAGGTTTAGCTGGTTCTTTCTGGATAGCTGGAGCTGAAGATGGATTCTATCATTTATCTCTTTTTATGCTGTTCAGCTCCTATTGTACATATTTTGTTTGTTTTCCGCTGTAGACATTTATGTATAGCTGAACTGTATTTGTACTAAGTAAGATCCTGTATACTGTGTAACTCTGATGATTACTTTTATCCAGTATATTCTATTGTTCATTATCTGGTGTATTTATTTAATTTTTGTTCTGCTATTATCTGTTTCTGTGTTATATTCCAAAGATAACCCTTGTTTCCGTCGGAACGGGATTTCGGGTCGTCTCACAGAATCTCGTTCTTCTTTGTATTTCCTCCAAGTACAGTACATTTCCACCATTCTTGTTCATATGCTTTCACCTGCACACGAAAGAATTGCCACTTTGTCATCGTCTTCTTCATTAAACCACAAACATTATCACCTAAAATGCAATACTCCAATATGAAACAAAGGTCTGGCCTACCTGCGCCTTCCTATTTGGTCCATTGCCTCATCAAAACACCATCAACTTCACCTAAAACTCCTCCTGCCACCATGAAAATAAAAGCTTCCAGAACTTCTTCATTTGTACACACTAATCTTACCAATCCTTCTTCATTTGTACACATGTTTTCCACATTTTTTGACATGGCAGACATTTCCTTATCTCTAGAACATCAGTCAACCCCCATCAGCCACCCCCATCCAAACACCTCTACACGAACCCAAATCACCAGAACTCCATGCTGCTAAATCGCGAACCAACTTCTTGTGAACCTCAAATCAATACGCACCCACATGAGCGGGATATTCAACCTAAATTCGTTGCCTCTGCGCTGACAAATCGCTTTTATATCCGCCACCGTCCCCAAAATCGCAAGCAATTTTCTCCACTGCAAATCGCGACTCGAACTTATTCAGTGCCAATTTCTGTTTCACCCGATTTTGTCTTTTAGTTTCTCACTTTTTACTTTCTTATTTTCAGAAATTGATGTGTGGCTATTGTAAAATGGTGAGTGCTTTGACTGGAATGAATTGAGAAAGTTAGAAGGTGAAACCGGTTATAACAGGTCAAAAGGGAACTGGGATCAATATGGGAAGGGTCCCCCTAAACTTGGGATTATTTTTAAATAACGCAAACTTGGGATTATTATGGGCGGATACGTTAAACTTTGGATTAGTCGTGTCAATTAGTCCAAAAAAAAATTCAAACAACATTTTCCAAAAACTTTCAAAAATATATTTTTCGGAAACTTAAACGATTCAAGTCAAATGTTGGCGAAAAAGGAAGTTTGTTACGCCAAAAATTCGAAAACTGAAATCACACACAAAAGACCAAAATAAATTTTAGGTTTAACAAGGAACGGTAATTTATTTATTTATATACTCGTGACGAAAACAACGCAAAACCGGTCCTTTGCTAAAATTTACCCAATATAGAATTCTATTCTTTCCAGCCCTAGGACAACTATTAGTTTGGATAAGAAAAATGAGATATCATTCAAATATGCATACGTGAATGACATAAACATCTTCAAACATAGAAATATCATTAACCTAAGTCGTGCGATTTAAACAACACTAACAGTTATAAGCATGAATCACCACAACCAAGAACCTGATGTTGGAAAGGGATAATCAACAAAACAATACAAAAAACTCCCAAAATACGACTATAAACAACGAGATGTCTTGCTCCGCAGCTGGGGCTCAAACCAATATTTATGATCTTTAATTAACCATATCATGGTAGCAAAACACTCAATTTCGTGTTACCAACACTGTTGGTGTTGTTGGAAATTTCCACATCATCATCTCTTCTAAGAGAGAATTTATGATGAGAAAAGAAACTTACCACAAAACTGCTTCTCTTTGAAACCCACCTAAAATTGTCTAAAGACAAAGTGTATAAGTGAATTTACATGAAGTAACTCCATGAGACACACACAAGAACAAAAGATGAATCGAATATGATGCGGCACTAAATGATGGTTACGCCACCGATCAAGCAAATGATTGATTACGGCATCATGAGACAAATCCAGTCATGACTTCCCATGTATAGAACGATGTGCTAAATGGATCACACGACTACATGGGCAGTTTGAACATAGATTCCCGAATACAAAAACCGACATTAGGAAAAAGAGATTTGCTACAAAATCTCCAAAGCGGATCAAACAGAGACCATTCAAGTCCGCGTTTAACACAGATTCCTCTAAAATCTCATCGAAATTCTCCTTAGAAAAACCATCAAAAGATAACTTAATCTTCATCTCCGAAACGACGATCACCTTCGAAAGAACCTGCTTGAACAAGGTATAGCAAAGTCGGATGTAGCACAAACACAAATCCTATTCTAAGATCTCGAGTAATGGACCGGTGCAAGTCCAACTGCCACAACAGATTTTCTTAGCCCTAAAGCAGCGAGAACTTTTTGCTCATTTCAATCCAACCAAATGATCTCTACCTAAGGAGGAGACTTTAATGGTGGGAGTATGATCTGTATTACAAGCCAAGAAATGGTTGGAGAGAAGAAATTAGATATTGAAGTATTAGTGAGGCAAGATCTAATATGCAAACAAGCGCGAAATAGAGGAGACGAGGCAGCAACAAAGAAATAGAAGAAGGATAGAGATATGGTTCAGTTAGATGAGGAAGAAAAGACGGAAGAAGGAGGTTAAGGGGGGTAATTTGGACACAACTATTAGTCCTCGGTCCAAGTTGTACCAAAACTCATCAACTAATTGATCGTACTAGTATAGCACTAAACGATCAACTACCAAATGGGCATTGGACAGAGGTTGGACCTTGACCTTATTAGGCCAGATTAAAATATTAATCGTCCCGCATCATCTTTTAAGATTTAACGCGATCCAAATAATAATTATCCTCATCACTGCGGTATTAAATGACCGTTGTTAAACTCCGAACTAACCCCAAGGATTTACAGTCTCAACAGCGACGCTGTGACCACACAATGAACGAACGAATTCCAAAAATAATCTAGCTAGAAATCCATAATATAAATGAAAATGGATTTTCCCCTTACCTAGCTAACAATAAACACACGATTCACGAAATCAAGTACCACAAAATTCGGACGAAGGATTTTCCTCAGCCTATTTGAAGAAAAATTTAAAACTTATCCAAAAATAGAATTTGTTTATAAACTAACGGTTTCGTATTTATAAATCCATTTTATTATTAATGTATATATATATTCCAGTTTTATATTTTAAACTGGCAAAACCTTTTCGTGTTTGAAATCACTGGAGCTTTAAAACAATTTAGATAAATTTTGTTAACTTTAATAAATTATCCAATATATATAGGAAGATGGATACTTAAAATCACAAGGAATAGATATTTATTATTATCGAGTTTTAGTGGTATATTCCTTGTCATTTTAAATTCCTTCTTTCTTACCAATCAGACCATATTTATTAAAACTGAATGGCCCTAAATTTTTAAAACACGAATATATTAGGAATTTAAAACCATATCTTCACAACTATTTTTTTCGAAACTGTATTTCAAAACCATTGAAATGCATTTTTATATTCAAATATTTTAACAATAAATTTCCTCGAACACAAGGCTAAGAACATAACTGGATATTTCAACAAAGGTAGATTCAGGATTTTAACGAAGCAACAAATGGATAAACCTCGTAGTTATAATTTTGAAATGGATACGACATATTAACATGGGATTTTTTCCCCGTTTTGGACATGGTATTAATTGGAACTACTAACGAAACCATACAAGGAATTTATGACTATCTCGGTTATAGCTAGCTTTATATATATGTGTATATATATATGTATTGTTAACGATATTTTTCGTCAACACCGGAGATATGTCTAGGGAAGTGGACCTAAGGGGAAAATAGGATTATTCAGCTCTCAGGAGCTTGAGTTAGTTCACCGATTCCTAGATATCAAGGTTTAAATCCGAAGATTATTTACATTTCCCTTAAGGGGTGAGTATCACGCTTCTGCAACTCGAGGACCAACAATTACCTTGGGACAGCGGTTTCCTAAGCACAATACGAGTGAGGATGCTAAACAGCTTGTTGAAGGATCACCTAGGCTTGCTATAGGTTAGGAGGCTTATGGAAGGGTAATCAGTGATTTAAGACTTGGAGAGAGGTTGGTGCGGAAAGGCTTATATCATAAGGAAAGCGTCAGGTCGCTAAGAACCAAGCGCCTTGTGTAAGGGTATTCTCCTAATCCAATAGCATAGCAGAATACGTTCAAAAATATATTGTAGAATGATATAGTACGCGGAAAAAGTAAGAACACACAATTTATAGTGGTTCGATTCGACTTGAATCTACGTCCACTTTAAGGGCTTTGATGATTTTATTCATAGAGGTGGTTACATAAGAAATTCCCAAATTGATTACAAATTAGGGTTGCTCTCTAGGACATGATAGAAAGAATGAGGAAATGAGAATTAGGTCCCCAAAATGAGACCCATGGGGTCTTATTTATAGGCATATTGGGCCCCCTTCTATTGTCCACTCAATAGAAGGCCTTTTTTGGATGCGGAAACAAGGTTTTGGCCGCCCTTGTAAACTCTGGTTCCGGTAGAAAGGTTTTGGCCGCCTTTCTTCCTTTCAAATGTCCTTATGGATGCTTCTTTGTCTTCGGAATATCAACCATAGACTCTCGGGAGCGGATCCGGTGTCATTCCTTCTGGTAGTTTGGTCTTGGAATTTGAGAGCTTGGCCTTGATGGCTTTCGGTTTCAGGACCTCTGATCTCGGTCCGCCTCTATACCTCTCGGTTCAAGCACTGGATTATGGAATCTTAGGTAGCGGTAAAAGGTGCCGGTTTTGGCTTCCAGCATTTGTATTCGTCTTTAGTATAAGGTATGTAACACCCCATAATTGTATAATATTAAAATTGACAAATTAAAGAATACTTAATTTTTATAAGAAGAATTAAGGGAAACGGGTTATGTCATTGCGTTCATCTCGGAATTCTGCTTGAGAAAGAGTCCGATTTTGGATAAAACAGATGCAGTATGAAGAAGTTATGGAGCTTAGAAGATTTTAGTTTAAACCAGGATTAAAATAATAATTAAAATCAAATTTGAAATTCAAATCATCCAGAAGCGGGATGGGCGAGAATTATCCCGCTCTAGGGTGTCGACCCCCCTATAGGGGTGTCGACATAGGTGTCGACCCCTCTATAGGGGTCGACCCCATCGGCCAGATCTGGGAAGTGACGAATTTTGGAGAATTAGGGCTTATGTGGCATTCTCTAATTGGCTGGGTGATGTGTTTTTCTGGTTTGGATGGTTTAGATGGATCCTAACCTAATCTAAAGGCCCTAATTCACCTAATACACCTATATAAACACACCTAGGCCTAACCCTAATTTGATTAAACAAATCCATGGCGCCTCCATGCTGCCACAACCAAAACTAGTCTTTCTTCTACACTAAAGCAAATCGGAATAGAGTATTTATATTGGAAGATAAGAATCAAATTCTACAACAACAGTTTAGCTAATCAAATTCAGAATACAGAATTCAGATCTATTTTCTCTTCTACCACTGTAGGTCTACGTTACTTTAACTTATAATTAATTAAAAGTAATTGTGATAAGTTTGTGAATTGGACTATATGAACATGCCTGTAAGATGAATCATATCATGTTTGGTGAATTCTTATCTTTTAGATTCATACCTAAAGTTCATGCTCCATATGCCTTATTGGATCTATCTTATTGTTCTATGCCAGTTTATGTTCCAAATGCTAAATTAGATCTATCTTATTGTTCTATGCCAGTTTATGTTCCAAATGCTAATTGGATCTATCTTATTGTCTTGTGTCAGTTTATGTTCCATATGCTAATTAGATCTATTTTGTTGCTCTATGCCAGTTCATATACCTAATTAGATCTATTTTATTGTTCTATGCCAGTTCATACTTCTTATGCTTATTTTTATGCAATTTTGATGTCATGGTTCTCTTCCCCTCTTCTCTTCTTTTCCTTTTTATGAGATTAGGCTAACTGCGAGCCTAACATATTATTATATGTATGAATGGCGAGGGAACGTTGTGGGAAAAGTTTGGGGAAATTATTGAATAATATGCAGTTGGGCATAAAAAGACTTGAAATCATGTAATTGATTTGGGGCATGAATTGGTACAATTTGTTTACATGAGATTATGGACATAAATTTGGATTAAAATGATGAACATAATTTAGATTGGAAATTATAGGTATATATTATAATCCAAGATTTGAAATTGGGGACATGAATTGAGAAAGTGATAATGAACGCCTAAGACACGAGGTTAGATTCGAATTGCGGTATAAGACTGCCCGGAATCGCCCGGCACATCCAGCAACCGCAATTTTGTGATCTAATGTGAGAGGTCAAAGGCATAAACTAGATACGTAATAATACAAAGACACGTGGTTAGATTCGGATTGCGGTATAAGACTGCCCGGAACCACCTGGCATATCCAGCAACCACAAGACGACAATCTAATGTGGGAGGTCTTGCAAGATTACAGTTATAATGAATTAATAAACACTTAACCAAGATAAGACATGTAGTAAGACAAGGGGGTTAAGTGGGTGACATGTGAAATATAATTTGAAGCACTTAACCATGGTGAATCATCTAAGAAGAAATGGAAATAAGAAGGGGTTAAGTGGGAATTCCTAGTGGGGACCAAGCTTAGGAGGGATGCTTGTGTCAAGTGTGTAGACCCTTTTCAACCAGTAATCCATTCTGTATCTATGTGAGCTCGAACTAGGTCGAGGACGGGACATGCTTACTGGGTTTGATTGTAAGAGGTCAATAAAGAGTTAGCGGTGGCAACGCAAGTCCAACGGAGTCATGTGCGTGCGTGGGTTCGGGCTGGTAGGTAAGACATTGTTGCATTGTGTAGGTATAAGCCGTGCATTTTTAGTAGTATCGGGTTGCCACTTTAGGGAGTGATACACCCTACTGTGGGGACAACACGGGTATCTATGAGTTCGGGAGCCGATCGAATGGGGAGGGTAGTGGGTACAACTAGTGGAGATAGGAGCAGGCGACACCTATGACAGCATCTAGGAGTACACGAAATTACCATTATTATTATTATGATTAGTAAAAGGGATCAACTTTCAGTATGGGACTAGTAATGGTGCGGTGTAATTAGAATTGGTGCGGTGTAGGAATTATCATATAGTGATTAGAAGCGCAATCAATGTTATATCCTGTTCATCTTGTTCACCTTGTCATACTTGCTTATGTTATAGTCATTTCTTATATCCATTTTATGTCCTTATCCTGTTACTTTACTAATTATATAGTTAAAGTTACTGGACTCGCCAGACTTTATGTCTGTCCTATTTTGTTTCGCCTCTCTTCTTTCCTTTTCCCCCCCACGTGCTCAGGGTGGGACTAGTGGAGCTTGACTTGAATTTCTTTCTTCTTGAAGTACTTGGAAGTGTTGAAAGTAATGCTAAGCTTTTTCTTTTTTCCATTATGGCTATTTGTAGTGAGATTATGATTTTACTTTTATGTACTCTGATAATAAGTTTGTTCAAGATGGATATTTATGTACTTGACTCTAGTATGTGGTTTTAATGTTGTAACCAAACATGTTTTGCTTTTCTGCTGCAATGAATAAATTTTGAATTTTCTTAAGTACTATTTTATATATCTGTCTTGTTATATTCTATTCTATACTCTTATAATACTCCATGAAAGTTAATGCATTCCCTTAGCGAGTGACATTAATGGACGTGGGGTGTTACACGTGGTATCAGAGCTAAAGGTTACCAGATTAGATAAAAGTTTTTGAAAACTATTTTCAAAAAAGTTTTAAAAGGAATTATTTTCAAAAGGAAAGTTTATTTTGAAAAACATAATCCCCAAAAGCCATATATCTATCTCTCGATTCTCTATTTTGAATCTCTTTTTCTTTCGTTTCAGCATGTCTGGGGATCTTCATCTTCCAGAGGGCATACAGATACCGGGATGGTTCCAAAGATATATGGAGGCTAGGGCTACCGCCGTAGGCCCAGCAGACGTTCCTCCTCCCCCAGCTATAGCCGGTCCTCCTCCTCCTCGTGTAGACGCTTTTTCGAAGATATGCAAAGACTTCCATGCGATGGGAAGGAAACCGTTTCATGGGACTGAGACGTTTGTCGAGGCTAGAAATTGGCCCAAGGAAATGGAGGACTTGTTTGGTATCTTTGAGATAGACGATGGAAGGAAGGTTCAGCTAGCTTCTTGGTTTATGAAGGATGAAGCTTCCTTTTGGTGGGAAGTAACTAATGGAGGGCGTCCAGTGGAGAAGTGAATAGACTTTAGACGAAGGTTCAAGTTGAAATTTCTTTCACAGGTAGAGGAGAGTTTGTACATGGACAAGTTCTTCGCTTTGAAACATGGGAGTTTGTCCGTGAAGGAGTACGTCAACAAGTTTAACCACTTAGCAAGATTTGGTATGGAATTAGTTAATACACCACATAAGAAGGCCTTGAGATTTTCCAAGGGTCTGAATGAACCATTACACGGGTTAGCTATGTCCCACCTTCCTATGGGGGGTACTTTCGAGAAACTTGCTGACATGGCGTTGATGCATGAAGAGGAGAAATGTGCTAATGTAGATAAGGCACAGGATAAGAAAGGGGATCCAAAGAAGGCACAACAACAATAAAAGAAGGGTGGTAAGGATAACAAGGGAAAAGGGAAGAACAGGTGTTTTAATTGTGGAACACCGGGCCACTTAAGCAAGGAGTGTAGGAAGAAGAAGACAGGTTGCTTCCAGTGTGATGAGGAAGACATATGATTAAAAACTGCCCAAGGAGGCAAGGAAAAGGGCAAGGACATAGGACAGGGTCTACTTCTGGAGGGCAGGTTCACACTCTCATGGCACCTCCGCAAGAGAGAGGTAGAAACATTTCTGTTGAAAGTTTGATTTTCCTTTTTGATCATCCTGTTCGAACTTTGTTTGATTCTGGCGCTTCACATTCATTTATATCTGCTTTGTTAGTTGAAACATTGCACCTAGATACTAGTATAGTAGTCGATCCCGTTAGTGTCTCAAATCATATTGGTGTATGACTCATCTTTTTATGTTATGTCGGGGTTTGAGAATTTTTGTGTATGGCGTTGAGTTCGAATGCAATGCTTATGTGCTTGACTTCACGGGCTATGGGTTGATTCTTGGAATGGATTGGCTAACCAGGTACGGTGCCATTCTCGATTGTGAAAAGAGGGTAGTTAGAGTGTTGACTAGTTTGCGTACTACTCTCGATATCTCATGCGATCCTAAGGGTTCGGTTATGCTTAGCTACCTAGAATCTCTTGACACATCTATTGATGATTTGAAATCTGTTCGAGTAGTCCGTGAGTATGCAGATGTCTTTGAGGAGGTTAGGGGCTTACCTCCAAAACGCGAGATAGATTTCCGTATATACTTGGTGGACAATGCAAAGCCAGTTGCATTGCCTGTGCGCCACATGGCTCCAGTTGTTTTTGCTACAAAAGCTGATGGTTCACTTAGACTGTCTGTGGACTATAGGGAGCTAAACAAACTCACGAAGAAAAATAGACACCCATTGCCGAGGATAGATGATTTGTTCGATCAGTTGGTTGGTTCTTCGGTTTTCTCGCAGTTGGACTTAGCTACAGGATTTCATCAGTTGAGAGCAGCCGAGGATAGTATAGATAAGACTGCTTTTAGGACTCCCGACGGTTTCTTTTAATGGCTAGTCGTGCCTTTGGTTTGACAAATGCACTCGCATATTTTGTAGACCTGATGAGTAGGATGTTTAGGGAGTTTCTAAACAAGTTCGTGGTGGTCTTTGTGGATGATATTTTGATATTCTCTAGGAGCAAGGAAGAGCATGCCCTACATCTTAGGGAAGTATTCGAGACCCTTCAAGCACATCAACTCAAAGCTAAGTTCTCCTAATGTCATTTTTGGAGGAAGGAAGTGAGGTTCTTAGGGCACGTGGTCTCTAAGGAAGGGATAGTTGTGGATCCCACGAAGGTAGTGGCAATCCAAGATTGGAAGATTTCTGAGAATACAACAGAAGTAAGAAGTTTTGTTGGTTTAGCAGGCTATTACAGAAAGTTCATCAAGGACTTTGCTAAGATATCAGCCCCACTTACACGGTTGACAAAAAAGAATTTGACCTTTTCTTGGGATGTTGACTGTGACGATGCTTTCCAACGTTTGAAGAGGGCATTGACGACAGCTCCAGCTTTAGTTTTGCTGGATGGGAGTAAACCATTCACAGTGTATACCGATGCTTGCGGGACAGGGCTTGGCGCAGTTTTGATGCAAGAGGGAAGGGTGATATGCTATGGTGGAAGACAGTTGAAGGTTCATCAGAAGAATTACCCTACCCATGACTTGGAGTTAGCGGCCATATTTTTTGCGCTTAAGTCTTGGTGTCACTATTTGCTTAGAGAGAGGTTTGAGTTGTATACAGACCATAAGTCACTTAAATATTTGTTCTCTCAAAAAGATCTAAACTTAAGGCAACAGAGGTGGATGGAGTTCTTAGCATCCTACGAATTTGAGATTGCATATACCCTGGCAAGGGTAACGTTGTAGCAGACTCCTTGACTAGAAAGAAGTTGACTTTGAGTCCATTATTTGTCGATCAGCAGAGCTTAGAGTATATCTCTACCTTTGACATTAGACCCTCTATTGATTACGTACCTGGTTTGTTGGCATCGTTAGAGGTAAGACCTACGCTTTTGGGACAGATAGGTGCGGCACAACGAGATGACCCACAGTTGATAAGAGATAGTAGACCATCTCATCAGAGGGGAGTCTTCGAGCCGTCTTAGTAGGTATACTATCGATGACAATGGTTGGTTGCGTAGGGATATGAGACTTTGCGTATCTCGAGATGAGGGTTTGAGAAAGACAATCCTTGAAGAAGCACATCGTTCTAAGCTGACCATACATCCCGGTGGAGACAAGATGTATAGGGACATGAAGCGAGTTTTCTTTTGGGTCGGAATGAAGAAGGATGTGGCTGAGTTCGTTTCTAGCTGCTTAGTGTGCCAGCAAGTCAAGGCTGAGCAAAAGAAGCCTGGTGGTTTGCTTCACCCTTTAGAGGTTCCACAGTGGAAATGGGGAAGTGTTTCCATGGATTTTGTCGATGGGTTACCGAGGTCAAGGAAGGGTAATACGGGGATTTGGGTAGTAGTGGATAGACTTACCAAGAGCGCCCATTTCATTCACGTTAAGAGTAAAAGAACAACGGCATGGTTAGCATCTGTTTATCTCCGAGAGATAGTTCATCTACATGGCATACCTTCTAGTATTGTAAGCGATCGAGATCCCATTTTCACTAGTGAGTTTTGGAAGAGCTTGCAAGAGGCGGTAGGAATGCAATTGTGTTTGAGTACCGCTTATCACCCTCAGAAGGACGGCCAGATAGAAAGAGTGAATCAGATTCTAGAAGATCTTTTGAGGTTATGCATCTTGGACTTTGGAGGAACATGGGAGGAACATCTTCCATTAGTATAGTTCGCCTACAACAACAGCTATCAGACTAGTATTGGCATGACACCTTTTGAAGCTCTATATGGACGACCTTGTCGATCACCTACTTGTTTGTGGGAATCTACGGGTAAGATTTTTCTTGGGCTCGAGATGATTAGGGAAACTTCAGAGAAGATAGACTTGATTCGAAGACGCATGAAGACGGCACAGGACCGACAAAAGTCATATGCTGATTAGAGAAGGACCGATCTTGAGTTTAGTGTTGGAGACATGGTCTTTATTAAAGTATCACCATTCAGGAATGTAGTTCATTTTGGGTCTGTAGGGAAATTGGCACCAAGGTTCGTAGGGCCATTCCCCATTACAGAAAAAATTGGACAGATGGCCTACAGAGTGAAGTTACCTGAGAAGCTTAGTGGTGTTCATGACGTATTTCATGTGTCGCATTTGCGGAAGTGTTTACATGATACCGCGGAAGTAGTAGAGCCAAGCATGCTTAGAGAAGTGGAAGTGGAGCGAAATGCCATGATTAGACGAGCTCCTACATGCATCCTTGGATCGGAGGTGATCAAGGAGACGCGACTTGGGAGACTGAAGACAAGATACGCGCGTCTTACCCTTTTCTTTTTGTGGGTATGTTCTTAACTTCTCCTTTTTCTACCGCTTTGTTTATACTTGTTCTATCGTTTAGTGTATCCTCTTGATTATATCTTCGATCTTTAGGTAGAAAATCTTATAGTTGTAAACATGTGTTTGAAACATGTTATGTTTAGTGGATGCAAGTGGTTGCTAGTGGTTTCTCATGGATGCATTTACACACACTTTTGGCACTAAGATTGGCTCAGTCACTTTCATATTGCATATATTTGTTTATTGATTGAAATTTGATGTGTTATCATGTGGATGTTGTATTTGAGTAAATGATTTTGCACTCATATAGAAGTTATAAAGTGCATTAGGGATAATTGCATACATAATGGACGCATGGCACTTTCATATTTTGCATTAAGGAGGTCAACTGAATCAGTAGACCGCCTGATCTTTGCATTAGATAAGGAACATACACACACACTTTTGCATATGTTCATATAGCATTAGAAATCTTTTAAGGACAATGGATGCTTGTGGATGATGGATGAGTAGATGGATGTTTAGATGGTAGGATACATTCTTCTTAACTTGAAGATTTCGGGGATGAAATCCTTTAAGGAGGGGAGAATGTAACACCCCGTAATTTTATAATATTAAAATTGACAAATTAAAGAATACTTAATTTTTATAAGAAGAATTAAGCGAAACGGGTTACGCCATTGCGTTCGTCTCAAAATTCTGCTTGAGATAGAGTCCGATTTTGCGTAAAATAGATACAGTATGAATAAGTTATGGAGCTTAGAAGATTTCAGTTTAAACCAGGATTAAAATAATAATTAAAATCAAATTTGAAATTCAAATCAGCAAGAAGCGGGATGGGCGGGAATTATCCCGCTTTAGGGTGTCTACCTCCCTATAGGTGTGTCGACATAGGTGTCGACCACCCTATAGGGGTGTCGACATAGGTGTTGACCCCCCTGTAGGGGTCGACCCCATCGGCCAGATCTGGGCAGTGATGAATTTTGGAGAATTAGGGCTTATATAGCGTTCTCTGATTGGCTGGGTGATGTGTTTTTCTGGTTTGGATGGTTTAGATGGATCCTAACCTAATCAAAAGGCCCTAATTCACCTAATACACCTATATAAACACACCTAGACCTAACCCTAATTTCAGTAAACAAATCCATGGCGCCTCCTTGCTGCCACAACCTAAACTAGTCTTTCTTCTACACTAAAGCAAATCGGAATAGAGTATTCATATTGGAAGATAAGAATCAAATTCTACAACAACGGTTTAGCTAATCAAATTCAGAATACAGAATTCAGATCTATTTTCTGTTCTACTACTGTGGGTCTACGTTACTTTCACTTATAATTAATTAAAAGTAATTGTGATAAGTTTGAATTGGACTATATGAACATGCCTGTAAGATGAATCATATCATGTTTGGTGAATTCTTATCTTTTAGATTCATACCTAAAGTTCATGTTCCATATGCCTTATTGGATCTATCTTATTGTTCTATGCCAGTTTATGTTCCAAATGCTAAATTGGATCTATCTTATTGTTTTATGCTAGTTTATGTTCCAAATGCGAATTGGATCTATCTTATTGTCCTGTGTCAGTTTATGTTCCATATGCTAAATAGATCTATTTTTTTGCTCTATGCCAGTTCATATACCTAATTAGATCTATTTTATTGTTTTATGCCAGTTCATACTTCTTATGCTTATTTTTATGCAAGTTTGATGTCATGGTTCTCTTCCCCTCTTCTCTTCTTTTCCTTTTTATGAGATTAGGCTAGCGGCTAGCCTAACATATTATTATACGTACGAATGACGTGGGAACGTTGTGGGAAAAGTTTGGGGAAATTATTGAATAATATGCAGTTGGGCATAAAAAGACTTGAAATCATGTAATTGATTTAGGGCATGAATTGGTACAATTTGTTTACATGAGATTATGGACATAAATTTGGATTAAAATGATGAACATAATTTAGATTGGAAATTATAGGTATATATTATAATCCAAGATCTGAAATTGGGGACATGAATTGAGAAAGTGATAATGAACGCCTAAGACAAGAGGCTAGATTCGAATTGCGGTTTAAGACTGCCCGGAACCGCCCGGCATATCCAGCAACCGCAATTTTCTGATCTAATGTGAGAGGTCAAAGGCAGAAACTAGATACGTAATAATGCAAAGACATGAGGTTAGATTCAGATTGCGGTATAAGACTGCCCGAAATCGCCTGGCATATCCAGCAACCACAAGACGACAATCTAATGTGGGATTTCTTGCAAGATTACGGTTATAATGAATTAATAAACACTTAACCAAGATAAGACATGTAGTAAGACAAGGGGGTTAAGTGGGTGACATGTGAAATATAATTTGAAGCACTTAACCATGGTGAATCATGTAAGAAGATATGGAAATAAGAGGGGTTAAGTGGGAATTCCTAGTGGGGACCAAGCTTAAGAGGGAAGCTTGTGTCAAGTGTGTGGACCTTTTTCAACCAGTAACCCATTCTGTATCTATTTGAGCTCGTACTAGGTCGAGTACGAGACATGCTTACTGGGTTTGATTGTAAGAGGTCAATAAAGAGTTAGCGGTGGCAATGCAAGTCCAACAGAGTCATGTGCGTGCGTGGGTCCGGGATGGTAGGTAAGGTGTTGTTGCATCGTGTAGGTATAAGCCGTGCATTTTTAGTAGTATCGGTTTGCCACTTTAGGGAGTGATACACCCTACTGTGGGACCATCATGGGTATCTACGAGTTCGGGAGTCGATCGAATGGGGAGGGTAGTGGGTACAACTAGTGGAGATAGGAGCAGGCAACACCTATGACAACAGCTAGGAGTACACGAAACTGCCATTATTATTATTACTTTCAGTATGGGACTAGCAATGGTGCGGTGTAATTAGCATTGGTGCGGTGTAGGAATTATCTTATAGTGATTAGAAGCGCAATCAACGTTATATCCTGTTCATCTTGTTCACCTTGTCATACTTGCTTATGTTATAGTCATTTCTTATATCCAGTTTATGTCCTTATCCTGTTATTTTACTAATTATATAGTTAAAGTCACTGGACTCGCCAGACTTTATGTCTGACCTGTTTTGTTTCGCCTCTTTTCTTTCCTTTCCCCCCTAGGTGCTCAGGGTGGGACTAGTGGAGCTTGACTTGGATTTCTTTCTTCTTGAAGTACTTGGAAGTGTTGAAAGTAATTCTCAGCTTTATCTCTTTTCCATTATGGCTATTTGGAGTGGGATTATGATTTTACTTTTATGTACTCTGATAATAAGTTTGTTCAAGATGGATATTTATGTACTTGACTCTAGTATGTGGTTTTGATGTTGTAACCAAACATGTTTTGCTTTACTGCTGCAATGAATAAATTTTGAATTTTCTTAAGTACTATTTTATATATCTGTCTTGTGATATTCTGTTCTATACTCTTATAATACTCCATGAAAGTTAATGCATTCCCTTAGTGAGTGACATTAATGGACGTGGGGTGTTACATGGTAGGCTTTCTAAATACCTTCCGATGATGTCGAAGATGCTTCTTGATGTTGGTGTCGGTACCAAGTGGGTATTGGTAGGCTCTTTCCTCCTCTTGCTTATGTTTCAGATTATATGCTTTTGGTAATCCTCTCGTCACTAGCTTCCGGTGTCATGTGTAATGTTTCCGGAATTACTACTCTGTGCACCTTTTAGTGTCGTCCTTACTTTGCGGTATCTTCTTTTTCCATATCGATCCTGAGCTTTACTCCGTCATACCCTTTTGGAATCTTCAATACTACTTTCTACCTTCAGCTGTCGATATTGGACTAATATTGTTGTGTTTTGATTCTTCTTGGTTACCGGTACCTGCTTTCAGCTTTTCCCTTTTCCCCTGTGGTTTTGTTGTTGGCTCTCGGGTTTTGCTTCTGGTAACTCCTTGGATTCGCTCATTTTTCCACAAGCCTGGTTTCGATGTCTGAAATCCCTTTACCCTTTCGGCATTAAAGCTTCTGCTTCTTCATATTTGATTAGGAAGAAATTTGGTGTTAACAGTTAGCCCCCTAGTATGAAGAAGCTTTTGTTCTTTAGGACAAACTCTTGCGATACCTGTACAGCTTGCCTGTCACTCAAGGATTATCATAAAAATCTTTGGTGTTAGTTCCGTATTTCCCAGAATATTAATGCGAGGGGGAACATGAACTTTGCTAGTGGAAAGAGTTTTGAATATAACTTGCTTGTAATGAACCCTAGTATGCGAAAGACAATATGCATTCATGTGGAATTTTATGATTTAAAGCCCAGCATTCTCCAAGCAATGTTGAATGACGAACTCATTATGGTTATCTAAACATTTCGCTATCAAGAATTCATCATTAGAAATGTGAAATGGCAAATCCAAAAGTTTATGTTCATTTATTTGCAAAGGTAATTAGAAGCTCACTATTAACAAGAATGATGTATTAATAAAAGTGATATTACTTGCACATGTCTAGCATAATTCTGACCATAATTCATAGCGGCAAACATTAAGGGTAAATATGCCAAGAGTTTTAGAAAACTTACTGTACAAAGTGTTGGGAGACCATATTCCTTGTTGGGAGGCTTTGGATGGGAGGTCCATAGTGCTTGCTTATGCTCTAACATAGGAACCTTTACTTAGAATAATAACATTATATTTGAACTTTATATGTGAATATGGAAAAAGAAATAAAAGCATACCTTTTCTCTAAAAATACTATAAATTTAGAATACTCATTTGGAAATACCAAGGAAAAAGTTTTAAAGCTTAGACTTTAACCCATGCAACAAGAATTCGAAAACTTGGACATAATAGGAAAATGGAAATCCCGAGACTCATGTTCAGATAAATGGAAATCAGAAATTCTCATAGGAACCTTGAGGCTCATACTCAGGTAATCAGAAATAGGACTCCCGAAACTCATGCTCGGATAAACAAAAAGCAGAGATTCATACAAAAAACCCAAGACTTACACTCAAGTAGATTAGAAAGTCAGATAATCATATAAAAAATATGAGACTCACATTCGATTAAGTGTAAATAAGAAGTCATATAGAAAGCCCGAGACTCACACTCGGGTGCATAAGCCAAAAATCATATAGAGAGCCCGAGACTCACACTCGAGAGCATAAATCATATAGAAAGCCCGAGAATCACACTCGGGAGCATAAATCAAAAATCATATAGAAATCCCGAGACTCATACTCGGGAGCATAAATCAAAAATCATATAGAAAGTTAGAGACTCATACTCGGGAGCATAAATCAAAAATCATTAGATAGCCCGAGACTCACACTCAGATGCATAAATCAAAAGTCATATAGAAAGCCCGAGACTCACACTCGGGTAAGTAGAAATCACATGGAAATCAAATCAGAAATTAGTAAAACCCCCAAGACTCATACTTGGGTAAGTAGGAAACTATATAACCAGAGATTCATGCTCGAATAAACAGAAATCAGAAATTATCGTAGAAATCCCGAGACTCACACTTGGGTAAGTGGAAATTGGAATCCCGAGACTCATGCTCGGGAAAATAGAAACCATAAATTATACAGAAACCCCGAGACTCACACTCGGGTAAGCTGGAAATCACAAATCATATGGAAACCCTGAGACTCACATTTGGGTAAGTGTAATTCAAAAATCATTTAGAAACAATGCACCAATTGGTAGTTACTAGAAAATGCCAGAAGTGGAATGTCTTAACAGGAGTATAAAGCAAACATTGAAAGTCTACTAAAAAGCCATCTAATGAACGCATCACAATCATCAAAGGATTATATATGTGCATAGTGTTAATCTATCCAAACATTATTGAAGGTGGTCAAGCAACCATAAGTTATTTTGGGTTCCTTGGAAGTTTACTCAGAGGAACTACACAAGTTAAAGAGTCATAAATACACCGAGGGTTAACTTCTTGAGCGCATATTTAGAGGAATTCTTTTGAAATAAATTAACCATATCCTGAGTTAATTAGTCGTTCGACGGATGTTCCCCTCATCTTTTTGGCTATTGGGTATCTAATGCCTAGTCTTATTTCTAACCCATAGGATATGCAAATGAATGGATGCTCTCTAAGAGAGTGACACTGGTCCCTTTATATGGGAAGATGTGGGAATTACTAGTCCCACTTAGGGGTATTATAATTTGTAGGGGGTGTTAGCCTCACTTAGGAGGCGACTCCACAAGGTGGAGATGTAACTTTGTTTGTTAGCCTCACTTAGGATGCGACTCCACTAGATGGAGATGTAATTTTGTTTGTTATCCCCACTTAGGAGGCAACTCCACTAGGTGAAGATGTAACTTTGTTTGTTATCCCTACTTAGGAGGCGACTCCACTAGGTTAAGATGTAACTTTGTTTGTTAGCCCCACTTAGGAGGCGACTCCACGAGGTGGAGATATAAATTCGTGGCTTCTCTTCTTGGAAGCTTTATTTGTTGCTCCTCTTTTGGAGGCTTTGTTTGACGCTCCTCTTCTGGGAGGTTGTGTTTGTTGTCGCTTCTCTCAATGGAAGCTTTGTTTGTCGCTCCTCTTTTGGGAGGTTGTGTTTGTTGTTGCTTCTTTCTCTGGAAAGTAGTTTTTTGCTCCTCTTCTGGAAGGTTGTGTTTATTGTTGCTTCTCTCTCTGGAAGCTTTGTTTGTCGCTCCTCTTCTAGGAGGTTGTGTTTGTTGTTGCTTCTTTCGCTGGAAGCTTTATTTGATGTGCCTTTTCTTCTAAAGGCTTTGTTGGTTTGCCTTTTCTACCAAAGGCTTTGTTGATTCATCTTCATCAGAGGTATGCTTCATACCCTTCATGGTGATTTTCAGATATATTAGTATAATGCATTTGACGAGAAATATTTATGAAAATTTTAGGAAAAAGCAGATAAGATTAGAGAAATCTCATTTAAGCCCAGCAATGATTAGCATTTGATCGTTTCTTCCTTGTATATTCCTTTGGGCGGCATCTATCAAAGCTTTCCATCGATCGATAACTTTGTTGTGCATTAAGTCATGATTGCGTTCTTAAGTGCTCCCAATTGAGCTTTTGTTCCCTTCCATGGGATAAGACATAAACAGAAATTGGGCATTCTTTAAGTGCACCCCATGATCTCTTGTTATATGTATATGCTTGAATAGGGTTTGGTTTTTACCTGTAATAGCACTCGAATTTACAATAATATTTATTTGTCGTAAGCAAGATATAAAGTGAAATAACTAATGAATGTAAGTATTTGAGATGGAAGCCGGATCGTTAAGTTCTCATTCCTATCTTACGTTGTCTATGGCCGGCTTCCCGCTGGTCTTACTTCGAATTTCTCAAATGATCCTTCTTTTCTTTTTGGCTTGGTGCATCTTTATCAAACTCCAACAATGTCTGGTCGTATGTCCTTCTGTCTTGTGATAAGAGCAATAACCTTCTCCTTTGCTTGATTGTGTAGAACCTTCTGTAAGGGGATTGGAACCAAGCCCTTCCTCTTGCTCTTGCTTCAGGCTTTTCCTTATGTTAAGTATTTCTTCCATAAGAATGAATTTATCAGCTCTGGAATACAAATCATTCAAGCTTTTGCATTCATTTAAGATAAGCTCCTTCCAAAAGAGGGATGGTACAAGCATCCCCAACCGTACAGCTCTTAGCTTCTCTCTATCTGTTGCCCCTTTAACTTTGAGTGAATTATTATGAAACCTCTTTAGATAGCAATTAAGGGATTCTGTAGTGACCCTCCTTCTCGTTCGATCCAAATCGATCATTAATCTAACTTAAATCGAACCAAAAAGGTGGATACGCTAACTTTGAGTGCACAACACATCAGAACAAACAACGGAAGACTTTTACAAACATCGTGATAATGTTACATCTGAGTACAGAATATTAGAGTATCAAAAATAATATACAGCAAAAAATAAATTTACAATAAATGTAATACAGTGCAGCGGAAAAAAATAAACTAACACAACGGAAGGCTATCAATGCTCTGGACACAGCTTTAAGCTTCGATCCAAAATGCTGCTAAATGAAATAATCTGCAAAACCAAAACTACAAGCTTCCCGTGTGGAAAATATGGGTACCCAGAGTTTAGGTAGAAACAATAAACTCCGAGTCAGTCATGGGACTGGTGTAAGAACTAAAACAATTACTAAAATTTTACTTTAAAGTGAGGCATATCACGGGGCCACGCTGTATGTCACAGAACGGGTTTACCCCCATGAATACCAGTGCATAAACAATAACCAATAATAGACATATGGATCTACAATGCATCATACAACATGCAATTTTCCAATCTACCCATTTAGGCTTAGTCCCAAATATAGATTTTTTTGGAAATCCAATTCACTTTATAGAAATTATTCCTTTGGACTTTATTTCCCGATTCTTATTTCAAATCATTTGAAATATATCTAGCTTTCGTAATAAAGTAGATTTCAATTCGGGATCTCAAACCAAAATCTTTGGAAATATGAATTCCAAAACATAATAATGCATACAAACAAGTATGCAGCCAAATATCAGGAGGTATTCAGCCCTCAGACAAGGCTGTACGCGCCTCTCCAACTCGATATACATATGTGCACCTCCCACTATGGAGCAGGCTACACTAACGATGTATCTCCCACGCCCACGGAGAAAATCCACCGCCCTCATACTTTTAGTCATCCGGGGTTACCCGAATCTTTAGCCACATACCAAATCATTTCATATCCCGAAGTAGGGAAAATCCTTTCACAACATAATAATCACAAGTACTTTCCAAAATATAGTACTTTGCATTAACAATTCACACATATGATCAGTCACTATTAATCACATAACCTTTTCTCGTACGTCTCAAAGAAGGGTGTTAAGCAAGAGAATAAATTCTCCGCCACAAAACATATATATCATCAATAGCAACTAATCGGTTATGTGATGAACTACAATGTCAAACACATAATACATTTCAAAATCGTCGGGTTTAGGCCTCGAAATCCTTTCTGTTTTATAAAACATTTTTATAAAACATTCCCTGTCCAAAATCGGGAAAACATTTCTTTTCACTTAAGAAAAATATCATTTCAAAATCATTCATTAAATTTGAAATAAACTCAACATCGCTAACACCTTATAGTCAAATTGTGAAGTGTTTCATAAGGCGTTAGCATACCAGTATTTCTATCCAACCCAATGCTAAATGTAAAAGCATATCTTGCTCATAAACTGGTCGAGCACAATCCAAACAATCAATCAATCACAATCAATATCAATAACCAAGTATATTTGGTTTATACCACATCTCATGTTTTCGTAAATTTAATCACTATTCATTCATTCCAATATAATTAAAGATTTATTAAAAATTTTCTTAGTTTTAATCTCAAAAATCATACTTAATGATTATTCAACTTTCTGGAAATTATTCCTGCTTTTAACTGGGTTAAAGAACCAATGTCCTTTATAACAAAGTTCACGATAAACCCAAAATCATCTTCCATCAAAATAGAATCTTGGAGGAAATCATAACGGTATATAATCGATATAAATTTCCGTATCAAACTAATACTATAAGGGGAATAGCGGCAAGACCTTTTAAATTCCATAAATAGTAACGGTCTTCCTTCACAGAACCTCATCTCGATTATTACCAAATCGAATTCCATTCAATTCCAATATCTTTTATTAAATTGGAAAACTTTACATTGGAAAATTTCCATTAATCTTAATAAAATGATTTATAAATTCGAAATCATATCTTCACTGTTAATTAGGTTAAAGAACTAATGTTATTTAAAACATTGTTCACAATAAACCAAAAATCCAATTTCAGTTCAATTCCAATTAAATGTTAATTAATTGGTAAACTTCTCCAAATCTTAATTAAAAGATTTATTCTATCCTCAACTGGGTTTAAGAACAATGTTAATGAAGACACCATTCACACCAAAGCCAAAATCCAATTTGATATTAAATACAAGGCTCTGAATAGAAACTATATCGACTTATATTCAATATTAAATTCTGAAACCAACAAATATCGTATTGGGAATAACGATATATATATCTTCCAAATTCCTCAACAATATCCGTATAATCACCGAATCCAATATCGAAATATTCCAAAGATTACTTCCATTCAATTCCATTCCAATTTATCCATTGGAAAATTCTAGTTATTTTAAAACCATTTCAATCCAATTTATTTATTTAAAAACATTGGATTATTATTCTAGTTAATAACTATTCATTTTGATAAAAATATCCTTTATCTTTTCAAATATGGAATTTTTCATCCAAACTCTTTCCAAATCATTTATTATGATTTTATAAAAAAATTCCATATTTTTAATAATTTTATTAAGGCCCTTACAGTCGGTGTCCAATAACGGCCACCAAACTGCATCCATAACAACCTTTTCTGAAATTGATTTGGATATATTTCAAGATCTAACCATTCAAATTTAAATCTCTTATATTCATTGGAAAGATCTTTTCGATACGAACCCAACAATTCTGGTTTTAGGAGAATCCGACGGTCGGATCTTCCATTACATCAATTTGACGTCAATGGTTGAAATTCGCGAATGGTCGCTGCACGGCGTGTTCTATTAAAGCCATTAAATATATGTAATATATATCGTGTATTTCCATTTAAAATGTATTTTATAAGTCGTTTATAAATTCATTTTAAAAACGGTTCAAACTTCCATTTCAATTTTAAATCAAAATTGAATATTCCATTACATGACTATTTTATACCGTGCATATATATGTTTTTTTAACAATCCAATAGTGGTTCCATTACATGACAATTTTATACAGTGCATATATATGTTAAAAATTATATTTTTAACAATCCAATAATTTTTCCATTTCATGACAATTTTATATATCTCATATATAAGCTAAATATAATATTTTTAGCGAACAAATATTTATTTCATTACATGACCATTTTATATATCGCGCATAATTTATACAACGCATATATATAATTTATACAACACATATATATGATTTATACAATGCATATATATGATTTATACAACACATATATATTTTATTCACATCTCATTTATACATATATATATGTATATATATGTATATTATTCACATCTCATATATTTATTTTATTCACATCGCACATATATATTTTATTCACATCGCATATATATATTTTATTCACATCGCATATATATATATTTTTTACTCGCATCGCATATATATATTATTCACATCTCATATATATATATATATATATATATTATTCACATCGCATATATATATATATATATATATTACACATCACAATCACAACACAATACAGTCAATTAAATCGTCCATGGTCTGTGGACGAGGGAGGTGAGCTAACATGCAGCGTATACAATTTATAATGATTAAAACTGATAAAAATCTACATTGTCAATTCTGTATATTTTTATACATGAATACAATAACATGATAAAATATAATTTAGTGAGAAGGAGTTCTCACATTGATCGGTTTTGAAATCATTATTAAACGATTGTTTTTGATTGAATCAAACAACTCATTTAATTTATTCAAAAACTCCAGATAGCTCCATTCTTGTTCTAATCAATTCCATAGCGTAGATCACATCTTCACGGTTCCAACGAATTTGTTTTCGTCTGATTTTGCTCACCAGTAAAGAGTTATTGACGGTTTAATATCAATAAGAATTAATTATAATTAATTCTTCATTAATCCCTTGATTAGGAAAATTTAAATGTTAATTACATTAAAACTTCGGCCCCTTTCTTCGTTGCCCGACATTGTTGTAGACAACATTTAAGTGAACTGAACCCATCATCGCCATTAAAAATCCGCCCTAGCACTCGACTACAGGGAATCGTACCCCCATCTAAGTGTTCCACGGCGAAGCCCTAATCGCCAGCTCCCCATGCCTAGCACCTTCGCCGGTTCGGTGCACCATCCTCCTCGAAAATCTCGCCTGAATCGACGACGTTCAAGCCCCTATATCTCACGAACCACGAAATTGCAAATGATCATCACCATACCAAAATTAAGAGCTCACTTCACTCTTCAATTAATGTTTTATAAATCTCCGGAATTGTTGAATGGATTTTAAAAGATTAAGGATTAAAAGTCGCAAGAATCCGGCCATTGAAAAACAACAAACGGTGGCTCCTTTTCTGAGCTAGGTTTTAGAGAAAATGGGTATTTATACCCTTACTTTAATAATATTTAATTTATTTATTTTCAATTCTCAAAGTTTAATGTTTTGATCTCCAAATCAAACCCAACGACTATCACCCCTAGCTAAACCCCAATTCCCGACACAATGCGGTATGTTTCGTAAGCCAATTCGACTGTTTCAATCAGTTTTTGTCAAAATTAAAATATAAATTAATTTTATGTTCAATATTGAATTTCAACGTACATTTTAATTTACCGGGCCACATACTAACTCCAAAAATCATAGAAAAATAAATCTAGCTATGTTTTGGCGATACGGTCCTAACAAAACTAATTTCATCGAATTTGGAGATCGTTTGAAAAATGGTAATTTTCTAGTCGATTAAATTCAAACTGAAATTGACAAACACATTTAAATTCAATGCACTCACATATTAATTCCAAAAATTATGAAATTTGAACCCTAACAATAATTTGATATTCCGGATCCACCAAAAGTGGTTTCATCGAAAACGGAGGTCGTTTGCAAAATGGCTATTTTTAAGAGCTATATATTATTTAAAATATATATAAACTCCACAATGACTATTTTAAATTTTAAACTGGACATAACTTTCAATTTATATTATGAAATCTGAATTTTTCACATTTGTTAGAAAGATATAATTAAAAAGATTCAATTGTTTCTTGTTTTAATGAAATCCGATTTATATTGAATTCTGTACATTCACTTGAAAAATTTAATTTTCAAACTACCACGCCATTTTGAGTTCGTTTTATAATTAAAATAAATTTATACGTCTTAACGTCGATTTTAATAAATTTTAAATCGTTAATATTTAAAATAAATCATTTTAAATCCTGAAAATCCATTAAATCAATTAAAAATAAAATTTTAAATTGGTTCAGAAATTCCGGGTTGTTACAATCTCCCCCACTTAAAATCTTTTCGTCCTCGAAAAGGAATGGAGGTGGAAGTGTTTTAACTAACCAACTCACCTTTCATTCTGGCATTCATTCTTCAACTTTTCAGTTTCTAAGAATTTTCTAATTTCTCAAAAATTTGGCTAACACCCGAAATTTTCAAAAAATTTCGCCATAACCTCCTTTGTACGGGAAGATCAGTAAAACCGCAACTTGCCTCACATGGCCCTCATCAATCAAAAATAAACAGAAAACGCTAAGCGACTAGCCAATCGGCTCATAAAATCATGAAACCCTAATAAATATAGTAAATATGTACCTATTTGTCAGGCATATAATTTTATTCCTCTTCTTAGCTTCCATGCTATGACCTGTTC
The DNA here is from genome assembly GCA_030737875.1 of Allium sativum. Taxonomy (NCBI): domain Eukaryota; kingdom Viridiplantae; phylum Streptophyta; class Magnoliopsida; order Asparagales; family Amaryllidaceae; genus Allium; species Allium sativum. The sequence goes on from CM060919.1 coordinate 71,533,452, forward strand.
ATTATATATACGTGTACATGTATGCAATTCAAATCAATTTTCAATTTAATTCAATATTAGATTCGATTTGGCTAAATCTAACTTTCATTCTCTTATTAGTTTGATTATTCCAATATTATAAATTAGTTAGACTAAAAATCATCCATTACAACCAGCAATCAATTAGTTGAATAGCTTTTCAAATATATATAATTTTTATATATTCAAAAATCATATTTTCTAAAATCGAATTATATATATAATCACTAAAACGTTAATTATAAACTTGTCATTCTCAACTCATTCAAGGGCACTTATAACCACATCTCTAACGAGTTTCTTATTCTAGGATACTACTGATTCTATCTCTAATGAGTTTTCTTTCATAGGATATTACTAATGCAATCTCTGATGAGTCTTTTATTCTGTTCTAACGAGTTGCACCCCAAAGATTTGAGTTAACCGAAGCTCTGATACCATATGTATTGACCCTCCTTCTCGGTCGATCCAAAACGATCGTTAAACCGACTTAAATCGAACCAAAAAGGTGGATACGCTAACTTTGGGCGCACAAAACATCAGAAAAAACAACATAAGACTTTTATAAACATCATAATAATGTTACATCAGAGTACAGAATATCAGAGTATCGAAAATAATATACAGCGGAAAATAAATTTATAATAAATGTAATACAATGCAGTGAAAACAAATAAACTAACATAGTGAAAGACTATCAATGCTCTGGACACAGCTTTAAGCTTCAATCCAGAATCCTGCTAAATGAAATAATTTGCAGATCTAAAACTACAAGTTGTCCGTGTGGAAAATATTGGCACCCAGAGTTTAGGTAGAAACAATAAACTCCGAGTCAGTCATGGGAGTGGTATGAGAACTAAAACAGTTATCAAAATTTTACTTTAAAGTGAGGCATATCACGGGACCACGCCGTATGTCACGGAACGGGTTTACCCCATGAATACCAGTGCATAAACAATAACCAATAATAGACATATGGATCTATAATGAATCATACAACATGCAATTTTCCAATCTACCTATTAAGGCTTAATCCCGAATATAGATTTTTCGAAATCCAATTCACTTTACAGAAATTATTCCTTTGGACTTTATTTCCCGATTCTTATTTCAAATCATTTGAAATACATATCTTGCTTTCATAATAAAGTAGATTTCACTTCGGGATCTCAAACCAAAATCTTTGGAAATATGAATTCCAAAATATAATAATGCATACAAACAAGTATGCAACCAAATATCGGGAGGTATTCAGCCCTCAGACAAATTTGTACGCGCCTCTCTAACTCGATATATATATATATATATACTTATATATTTATGCACCGCCCACTATGGAGCAGGCTACACTGACGATGCATCTCCCACGACCTCGGAGAAAATCCACCGCCCTCACACTTTTAGTCATCTAGGGTTACCCAAATCTTTTGCCACATACCAAATAATTTCATATCCCAAGTAGGGAAAATCATTTCACAACATAATAATCACAAGTACTTTCCAAAATATAGTACTTTACATTAGCAATTCACACATATGATCAGTCACTATTAATCACATAACCTTTTCTCGTATGTCTCAAAGAAGGGTGTTAAGCAAGAGAATAAATTCTCTGCCACCAAACAGAAATATCATCAATAGCAATTAATTGGTTACGTGATGAACTATAATGTTAAACACATAATACATTTCGAAATCATCGGGTTTAGGCCTCGAAATCCTTTCTATTTTATAAAATATTCTTATAAATATTCCCTGTACGAAATCGGGAAAACATTTCTTTTCACTTAAGAAAAATATCATTTCAAAATCATTCATTAAATTTGAAATGAACTCAACATCGCTAACACCTCATAGTCAAATCGTGAAGTGTTTCACAAGGCATTAGCATACCAATATTTCTACCCAACCCAATGCTAAATGTAAAAGCATATCTTTCTCATAAACTGGTCTAGCACAATCCAAACAATCAATCAATCACAATCTATATCAACAACCAAGTATATTTGGCTTATACCACATCTCATATTTTGGTAAATTTAATCACCATTCATTCATTCCAATCTAATTAAAGATTTAATAAAACTCTTCTTAGTTTTAATCTAAAAAATCATACTTAATGATTATTTAACTTTCTGGAAATTAATCCTGCTTTTAATTGGGTTAAAGAACCAATGTCCTTTAAAACAAAGTTCACGATAAACCCAAAATCATCTTCCATCAAAATGGAATCTTCGCATAAATCATAACAATATATAATCGGTATAAATTTCTGTATCAAACTAATACTATAAGGGGAATAGCGGCAAGGCCTTTTAAATTCCATAAATAGTAATGGTCTTCCTTCACAGAACCTCATCTCGATTATTACCAAATCGAATTCCATTCAATTCCAATATCTTTTATTAAATTAGAAAACTTTACTTTGGAAAAATTCCATTAATCTTAATAAAAAGATTTATAAAGTCCAAATTATATCTTCATTGTTAATTAGGTTAAAGAACTGAGGTTATTTAAAACATTGTTCACGATAAACCAAAAATCCAATTTCAAATCAATTCCAATTAAATGTTAATTAATTGGAAAACTTCTCCAAATCTTAATTAAATATTTACTCTACCCTCAACTGGGTTTAAGAGCAGTGTTAATGAAGACACCATTCACAACAAACCCAAAATCCAATTTGATATTAAATACAAGGCTCGGAATAGAAACTATATTGACTTATATTCAATATCAAATTCTGAAACCAACAAATATCGTATTGGGAATAACGATATATATTTTCCAAATTCCTCAACAATATTCATATAATCACATAATCCAATATCGAAATATTCCAAAGATTATTTACATTCAAATCCATTCTAATTTAATCATTGGAAAACTCTGGTTATTTTAAAACCATTTCAATCCAATTTATTTATTTAAAAACATTGGATTATTATTCTAGTTAATAACTAGTTCATTTTGATAAAAATATCCTTTATCTTTTCAAATATGGAATTTTTCACCCAAACTCTTTCCAAATCATTTATTATGACTTTACACAATTTTTCCATATTTTTAATAATTTTATTAAGGCCCTTACAGTCGGTTTCCAATAATGGCCACCGAACTGCATCCGTAGCGACCTTTTTTGAAATTGATTTGGATATATTTCAAGATCTAACCATTCAAATTTAAGTCTCTTCTATTCGTTGGAAAGATCTTTTCGATACGAACCCAACAGTTCTAGTTTTAGGAGAATCCGACGGTCGGATCTCCCGTTACATCAATTTGAAGTCAATGGTTGAAATTCATGAACGGTCGCTGCGCGACGCGTTATATTCAAGCCATTATATATATATATATCATCGATTTCCATTTAAAATGTATTTTATAAATCGTTTATAAATTCATTTTAAAAACGATTCCAGCTTCCATTTCAATTTTAAATCAAAATTGAATATTCCATTACATGACAATTTTATACCATGCATGTATATGTTAAAAATTATATTTTTAATAATTCAAAATTGTTCAATTACGTGAAAATTTTATACAGTGTATATATATTTTAAAAATTATATTTTTAACAATCCAATAATTTTTCCATTACATGACAATTTTATATATCTCATATATAAGCTAAAAATAATATTTTTAGCGAACAAATATTTATTTCATTACATGACCATTTTATATACCGCATATACAATTTATACAATGCATATATATAATTTATACAGCACATATATATGATTTATATAACGCATATATATGATTTATACAACACATATATATTTTGTTCACATCTCATATATATATATATATTTCACAGCTCATACATATTTTTTTTTCAAATCGCATATATATATATATATATATTTCATTCACATCGCATATATATATTTTATTCACATCATATATATATATTTTATTCACATCTCATATATATATTTTATTCACATCGCATATATATATATATATATATACATATATATATTACACATCACAATCACAACACAATACAGTCAATTAAATCGTCCATGGTCTGTGGACGAAGGAGGTGAGCTAACAAGCATCGTATACAATTTATAATGATTAAAACTGATAAAAATCTACATTGGCAATTCTATATATTTTTATACATGAATACAATAACATGATAAAATATAATTTAGTGAGAAGAAGTTCTCACGTTGATTGATTTTGAAATCATTATTAAACGATTGTTTTTGATTGAATCAAACAACTCGTTTAATTTATTCAAAAATTCCAGATAGCTCCATTCTTGTTCTAATCAATTCCATAGCATAGATCACATCTTCACGGTTCCAACGAATTTGATTTCATCTGATTTTGATCACCCAGTAAAAAAGTTATTGACGGTTGAATATTAATAAGAATTAATTATAATTAATTCTTCATTAATCCCTTGATTAGCCAAATTAAAATGTTCATTACATTAGAACTTCGGCCCCTTTCTTCTTTGCCCAACATCACTCCAGACAACGTTGAAGTGAATCGAACCCATCACCGCCATTAAAAATCATCCCTCGCACTCGACTACAGGGGATCGTACCGTCATCGAAGTGTTCGACGGCGAAGCCCTATTCACCAGGTCCCCATGCCCAACACCGCCGCCGGATCTGTGCTCCATCCTCAAAAATCTCGCCTGAATAGGCGACGTTCAAGCCCCCGTATCTCGCGAACCACAAAATTGCAAATGATCATCAGTCATCACCATATCAAAATGAAGAGCTCACTTCACTCTTCAATTTATGTTTTATAAATCTCTGGAATTGTTGAATGGATTTGAAAAGATTAATGATTAAAAATCGCAAGACTCCGGCCATTGAAAAACAACAAACGGCGGCTCCTTTTCTGAGGTAGGGTTTAGAGAAAATGGGTATTTATACCCTTACTTTAATAATATTTAATTAATTTATTTCCAATTCTCAAAGTTTAACGTTTCGATCTCCAAATCAAATCCAACGAATATCACCCCTAGCTAAATACCCCCATTCCGAACACAATGGGATATGTTTCGTAAGCCAATTCGACAGTTTTGATCAGTTTTTGTCAAAATTAAAATATAAATTAATTTTACGTTCAATATTGAATTTCAACATACATTTTAATTTACCGGGGCCACATGCTGAATCCAAAAATCACAAAAAAATAAATCTAGCTATGGTTTGACGATACGGTCCTAACAAAACTAATTTCGTCAAATTTGGAAATCATTTGAAAAATGGTCATTTTCTAGTCGATTAAATTCAAATTGAAATTGACAAACATATTTAAATTCACTGCGCTCACATATTAATTCCAAAAATTATGAAATTTGAACCCTAACAATAATTTGACATTCCGAATCCAATAAAAGTGGTTTCGTCGAAAATGGAGGTCGTTTGCAAAATGGCTATTTTTAAGGGCTATATATTATATAAAATATATATAAATTCCACAACGACTATTTTAAATTTTAAACTGGCCATAACTTTCAATTTGTATTATAAAATCTGATTTTTTCACATTAATTAGAAAGATATAATTAAACAGATTCAAATGTTTCTTATTTTACTGAAATCCGATTTATACTGAATTCTATACATTCATTTGAAATTTAAAATCGAATTTTCAAACTACCGCGCCATTTCGAGTTCGCTTTATAATTAAAATAAATTTATATGTTTTAACTTCATTAAATAAATTTTAAATCATTAATATTTAAAATAAATCATTTTAAATCCTGAAAATCCATTAAATTAATTAAAAATAAAATTTTAAATTGGTTCAGAAATTCTGGGTTGTTACACCTTCAGTCTTTGCTTGATTCTAGCCAAACCATAAATACTATTTGCCAAATCCTTTTGCATATGGAATTGCGTGCTAAATGCGGTGGACAATTACTTCCAAGATATGATGAGAGGGCCATGATAATGTTTGCGCCATTTAAGGGCTCTTCTATGACGAGTTGTCACAAAGACCTTGCATCGAAGGGCTTCAGAAGCGTTATATGTATCAATGTAATTCTCAAAAAAGGATATGTATTCCTCAGGGTCTGTAGTCCCATTATACGCGAGTTTGTTTTCTTTTATTTCAGACGGGACCTTCGCCATCATGATCTCTTTGGAGAAGGGGATTCCTTGCAACTTTCTATCTTCTATCCATGTTTGGCTTTCATTTTCTTCTAAACTAACCGCCTCCTTTGATGCTTGGTTGTTTGTCCATGATTGGGCTGTTATGTAGATTTGACGAAGACTCAGCTTAATTATAAAGTTCCCGAGGTGCTATGATCCTTGATTCCGCTTCATAAGGTTCTGCTTCAGAGGACCTTCGGACCAAGTCTGCTTCAATAAATATCCTAGTGGTATCAATTTGCGTAGCCAAGTGTAATATTACCAACTCATCTTTTGTTAAAGTTGAAGATCCTCCAGTTTCTAGTTTGGCTATTTTGATGTTGTTTTCTGGAATGGACGACGTGTTGCGCCCCTCTTTACCACTTTTCCCCAATTGAATCACCCTTTAATTGATTTTCAGAGTACCTTGGTATTCAGAAGCTCCTTGTTGAGACTCCTTCTATAATCTTGCTTCTTCAAAGCTTAATCCAAACCGGGACGGAACAACATAGTTAGAAATGTGGCAATGCTATCCAAGAGGTTAAATGTAGGGAAAGGGAACAGAGGTTCAGGACCCTCCTTCTAGCGCCAAAATGTTAACGATATTTTTCGTTAACACCGGAGATAGGTCTAGGGAAGTGGACCTAAGGGGAAAATAGGATTATTCATCTCCCATGAGCTTGAGTTAGTCCACCGATTCCCAGATATCAAGGTCTTAAGTCCGAAGATTAGTTACTATTCCCTCAAGGGGTGAGTATCACGCTTCTGCAACTCGAGCACCAACAATTACCTTGGGATACGGGTTTCCTAAGCACAATACAAGTGAGGAAGCTAAACAGCTTGTTGAAGGATCGCTTAGGCTTGCTATAGGGTAGGAGGCTTATGGAAGGGTAATCGCTGATTTTAGACTTGGAGAGAGGTTGGTGCAGAAAGGATTATATCATGAGGAAAGCGTCAGGTCGCTAAGAACCTAACGACTTGTGTAAGGGTATCCTAGTAATCCAATAGCATAACAGTATACGTACAGAAATATATTGAAGAATAATATAGTATGCAGAAAAATAAGAACACACAATTTATAGTGGTTCGATTCGACTTGAACCTACGTCCACTTTAAGGGCTTTGATGATTTTATTCATAGAGGAGGTTACATCAGAAATCCCCAAATTGATTACAAATTAGGGTTGCTCTCTAGGACATGAGAGAAAGAATGAGGAAATGAGATTTAGGTCCCCAAAATGAGACCCTGGGGTCTTATTTATAGGCATATTCGGCCCCCTTCTGTTGTCGACTCAGTAGAAGGCCTTTTTTGGATACGGAAACAAGATTGCGGCCGCCCTTGTAAACTTTGGTTCTGGCAGAAAGGTTTCCGCCGCCTTCTTCCTATCGAATGTCCTTATGGATGCTTCTTTGTCTTCAGAATATCAACTTTATACTCTCAGGAGCAGATCCAGTAGTTTGGTGTTGGAATTTGAGAGCTTGGCCTTGATGGCTTTCGGTTTCAGGACCTCTGGTCTCGGTCTGCCTCTATACCTCTAGGTTTAAGCACTGGAATATGGAATATTTGGTAGTGGTAAAGGGTGCCGGTTTTGGCTTCCGGCATATGTATTCGTCTTTAGTTATAAGGTAGGCTTTTGGAATACCTTCCGATGATGCTTCTTGATGTTGATGTCGGTACCAAGTAGGTATCATTAGGCTCTTTCCTCCTCCTACTTATGTTTCAGATTATATGCTTTCGGTAATCCTCTCATCACCAGCTTCCGGTATCATGTGTAATGTTTCCGGAATTACTACTATGTGCACCTTTTAGTGTCGTCCTTACTTTGCCGGTATCTTCTTTCTCCATATCGATCCTGAGCTTTCCTCCGTCATGCCCTTTCGGAATCTTCAATACTACTTTCTACCTTCAGCTGTCGGTATTGGTCCGATATTGTTGTGTTCTAATTCTTCTTGGCTGCCGGTACCTACTTTCAGCTTTTCCCTATGGCTTTGTTGTTGGCTCTCAAATTTTGCTTCTGGTAACTCCTTAGATTCGTTCTTTTTCCCATAAGCCTGGTTTCGCTGTCCGAAATCCGTTTACCCTTTCGGCATAAAAGCTTCTGCTTCTTCATATTTGATTGGTACAAAATTTGGTGTTAACATATATATTTCCAATTTCCAAATCTCAAATCAATGGAATCCACTATATGTCTCCTAATGCTCTTCACGACGAGATTGCCAACGTACTGTGGGGGTAAGATAGAATTGGCTAGAAAACCAAACTCAACATATTTCAACTCTTAGCCACTTAAAGCCCATTTTATATTATTAGGCCCACAACTAATTTCCATGTTGAAATAAATTAAAGTCGAGTAAGAAAGATGAAGAAAAACAGAAAAAAATCGAATTACATTCTCTCATGATTCCTAATTTAACTAATTTCTCTGATCGTTTAGCCTAAGCTCTGATACCAAATGTAACACCCTACACTTTTCTACACCCAAATTTTGACAAAAATCAAAACTTGAACACAACCAACAGTAGAGCGTATATCTGGTACCTACAATAAATGAGCATGAGCATAATTAGAGTATAATAAGACAACTCATAGCGGAAACAAAATAGGATAAATTAGTATCAACTCAAGCAATTACGTTTTCAAGGTAAGTCGCTTTGCCAATAGTGAGCATGAGAGAGAACAAGAACCGAAATCCAAACTTAATCATCTGCGAGAACCCAACCTTCTCTATGGAACCTGGGAGGTTGTAATGAGGAGGAAGGTCAGAATATCAAGTTCTAGTGACTAAGAAATGTACAACACAGACTATAACACAGATATATCTCGTTTGCTTCAACCCAAGCTGTATGCCTGATAAGGTTAGTGATTCTAAACCGACCTTATTAAAGTTTATGCATGACTCTACTACTCTTCCTAAAGTACTATTTCCAAATTACATTACCGGGAAATGACATTTGCACACATTTTTGTGAAGCCTTTACACCAGGTTTTAATTGGTTAATTATATTGAGAGTGGGCCCCTAATTTCGGGGTTTCTTTCTATATCCTCATTCTCTATTCTTTATTATTTAACGCCTCACTATCAATGATAGGAGGACCTATTGGTTACTTATCAACCCTCGACAATATATTCAATGTTAACATAAAACTAGAGGGCACTAGGTACAGGCCCTACTGGTTAAGGTTTTTGTCATTCACGCATATACCCTTGCCCCGCATAAGGTGAGAGTAGGTATTTTATCGTTCGTTATACCTTCTAGCTGACCTTATTAGATAACCTCCTTAGTCACTTACTACTTCTCGTAGTATACATGGTCATATCTGGCCCTTCTGATTTCCAGGTTTGGGTAGGTGAACACACACCTGCCATTTAAGACCCCTATACTGAAAAACCTATTCCCGGGTAGTCTCTTTAACCCTAGTCACTTAGCCATTTAGGACCCAGGAAGAAGACTATGTGCGAAGGTTATTCGTTCGTCCCCTATTTGCCCTTAACACCTTTCCCTTTTTGGAATAAAGTATGCTACGTTATTAAGTCATTCCCATTTAATTACTTCAAACGGGAATACTATACGTACGCCATTTGTTTGTATCACAGGTTTACATGGTTAATAATGTCTCTCATTGTTAATCTACTAAGTCAAACTATATTTTTAATTATAGGTTTTATTGACATAAATAAGGAAGGTTATATTCCTTTTTTTCTAGGATATTTACTTAATTTCTTCTCTAATTTGAACTTCGTATTTAAACAACAATCAATACCCATTAATCCCCTTTTTGACACCCATTTCTTTTTATTTCCTTTTTATTTCCCTTTATGACTCTAACGGTCATATTTTCCTAAGGCACCTATTTATCAGTCCCAAGTTATCTAATTGTTGTACCCCAACGGATAATTCCTATATTTATTTATTGGTTGACTGTTATATATTTACATACCAGGCCTCTCATATTAAGTTGACTAACTATGGATACTGGATATGCCGGTCGTTTTTGGGCAGGCTTCTACCAAAAGTGAACTTAACCTCGTGCCTTAGTACGATTATATTTAGGCACTAGACCTCTCACATTAAACTGACTACATGTGGTCGCTGGATTTGTCGGTCGGTTCCGGGCAGACTTACACCACAAGTTGAGTATAACCTCGTGTCTAAATGCGATTATAATTTAAATTTCCTAATTGGGGTCCACAACAATTAACTAATTGATTTTAGGAATTGTGACCATTTTCTTATTCGTAATTTATTTTCCCAAATCAATATTTGTTACAATGGTTATCCCCTTATTTGCGGTCTCATTTATCGCAATTAATTTATTGCTACAAATGGTCACCACAAGAAATATATTCATTAAGTATGGAATATAATTTACATGTATGATTCCACAAATGAATACCACTGAACATTTCAAACCTTCAAACATTTAATACAATGCATATTTTACCATTTTACACTGATTTGGACAGATATTATGTATATATTCATTTTTATGTTTTCGTGCGGTCAACGTAATTATTAATTTATTAATTATTTATTATTTTGCAATACTTATTTTTAAATCAATGATTTGGTATAATCAATTAACCAAACATTCCCTTTTTACATTCAATTTTGCCAAAAAGGTTTCAAGTCTCATGAGGACCGTTAGCCAAAATAACTGTAAATCATGCCCACTTTATGGAATTGACACATTTCCAAATCACAAGATATATGTAACGACTCGCATTCTACGCATCGGAGGATCGTAGAATATTTATTTTATTTTCATACGAAGTCATATGGTCGTGTAACTTTGGGAAACGACTAATGGTGTCATTTCCCACATTCACGATTTTTGCCGATTTTAAATGACCATTTTGCCCCTAACGAATCTTGTTTCGCCTATAACTTTTGATTGGTAAGGATTTTTGACCTGAAACCACTTCCATTGGATTCGGATGATGACTTACCTTTCCGTAAAGTGGTCACATTAATCAAACAGACTTACCATTTGGGAGATATGGCTAAAATAAAGTTTAAAAGATGGAAAACATCATACTCAGGCTTAATTTGGGTGATTAGCAGCTACACCCATAACCCATTTCGGGATTAGAGTTATGGGTGGGCTCAAAAGAGTTAGAGAATGATTTCTTTTCATTTTCCTAGCCGCCACAAACATTTCTTGAACCCTAGTAATGGCCTCCATCTCCTAAATCACTCCCAAATCACCTTTTAATCACATATTAAGCAAATCAACATCAAATCAAAGAAAATTAGCATCAAAATTGGGATAGAATTGCTGCTACACAAAGGAATCCATGCCAAATAGGTGGACTTTTTAGGTCTATAATTTATTTGTGGCTAAGGTGAGTGATTTGCACATTTATTCACTAATTACGGCTAATTAGGGGTGATTAGTGATAATTAAAGAAATTATGCATCATAAAAATCTGGAAAAATATGTAAAAATTCTAAAATATTATTTTATGTCTCTGATATAAATTTGGGTTAATTGGGATTAAATTTGCTAATCCTATAGTTAAACATGATTAAGCGGAAAATCATGTTTTTGGGTATGTATGATCTAAAATAACTTGTATGCTTGATGTTTTGATCTTTTTGATTGAACCTATATGTTGTCACTGTTGTTTGGGATGTTTTATGATAGTTTAATAAAGTTAGAATGGTTGAAAATGCCGTCATATGGCGAGAATGGACGAAACAAGCTTGTTGGAAAATCTACAGAGATCCAGATCGGATCGGATATGGGGGTTCGGATTGAATGGGATTAGCCGAACCAAACCGGCACAGGAAATGAGAAATTCAGACCGAACTAGAGCCTAGGAAGAAGGAGAAGCACGACAAAAAGGAAGGCCTCTAGTTTGGTGTTGGAGTGGGATTGGACCGAATCGAATTGGAGAACAAGGGGCAACGAACCGAACCGGAAAGGAGGGCCGAACCGAACCGCACAGAGATGATGAATCCGAACCGAACTGAGGGAAGGGGATTGAGCCGAACCAAATGGGGAGCTTGAGAACCATATGCCCAAACCGAACCTAGTAAGTCGAACTGAACCGGGTTTGAACCTCTATTACTACTATGCGACGACTTTTTTGAAGACCAACTCCAATCCAACCAAAAGCCCGAGATGCAAAGAAAGTCCAAATGGGAAGTTATTACTCAAGATCCATATGGGAACCAACTAGTTAACTTATAGGGTTAGGCTTTGTTGTGGGACGTGTGCAAAGGAGTTATCGATATCTATAACTTTGGTTCACCGTTGAGAGAGGGGGCATGTAGACGAACCAGAGCCAGAGGATGTATGGACTGGTTATCCATACCCCATAGCCAAGGAAGTTTGGACTGGGGAGGGTTATTGTTTATAGACGAGAAGGGGATTATCATAGCAATAGTTGTACGGAGTCCAGAAGGGCATGGACCCGTCATGGCCCCATTGGATTTGGTGATCAAAGCGGTGGATATCATATGCTTTACGCACTGAGTGAGAGATGTGTGGATGATTGCTATGTTTGATATTTGCTATCACCATGACACACACACTCCTATTTTACACTCTATGTTAGTTTTTACCTTAGAATATTGTACATCTTGTTGTGCTAACTCTTTGGTTGCAGGTCCAGGTTCAGATATGATTATTTATACCATTTATTTCTTTGTTTTGCTGCTATCGCTCATACCAGACTTTAGTCTGACCTAGAGTTTTATGTCTCTTCTTATTACTCTGGGTGATCCTGAACGAGCAGACTAGAGACTGTTTAGGTGGTTATGCACGAGTAGCGGGCCAGAGACGAGCAGGAGGCTTCCACGTACTATTTACATATATTCACCCTGTGTTGTTGTTGGTCACTACTTTGGGCATTAGTAGTGTACCTTTTCTAATTTCTTTAGAGATAGTATTTTGAAGTTGTAATAATGGTTTGCGTCATAAGCTGTATTTTGGATTCCGCTACCCTAATGGATATGGTTTAGTTTTCAGCTTATGCACTATCTCGCTTGTTTTATGTCAAGTTATGTTATTATTATATTTTATTCCATGCGCTATGAGACATACTACAGGTTCTTGATGATTCATAGTTCAAATTCCTTTCTTTTGACGATCGTCCCATGCTAGTTGGACATTGGCACAGCGCATTTCGGAGGAAATGTAGGCTAGTGCAGGGCGGGCCGTCACATTGGTATCGATCCTATGTTACGTAGTTTAACCTAGGGGAAGACATTAGAGAGAGATAGTATACGTATATGAGAGCGTGTATTTGTGATATTTTGGCCTTCCAAAACTATATATATATAAACTATTAGTATATCTAAGGATGAAGTCGCACTGCACTGGCACCAGTAAGGAGATGGTTAATCATTTTCTCTTACACAATGGACGATGAGCCAAAATACGAGGAGCACAGGTTCTGGGGCTAGCAATGGGAATTTCCCTGATATAAGGGCGATGTTTACTACCTTCATGCGAGAGATGCTTAGGGATGCTCAGGGAGCAGTTCCTAATGCTGCTAACGGTGGTGGTGCAGTAGTGCAGGCGCCTATACCCGATTTCGCCAAGCTTAACAAGAATTATACTAGTCTTGGTAGGAAGCCGTTCCATGGAACGGAATCAGCTACGGAAGTTCAGGATTGGCTTGATAGTTGTGATCACATCTTCGAGGATTTGGGGATCGAGGATGCAATGAAGAGAAAGTTAGCATCGCGTCAGCTTCAAGGATGGGCTATTAATTGGTGGAATTCCATTAAAGCGACTACTCCAGAGGATCAACTTACTTGGAATAAGTTTAAGACTCGTTTCAGCGATAAGTTTATTCCAACTGCTCAGAAATCAGAATTGTTCAGGAATTTTTTGGAGCTTAAGCAGAATGGTAGGGCAGTCTCAGAGTACATTTCTGAATTCGATACTTTGTTGAAATATGGATTATCGCTTATTGATACTGCCGAGAAGAAAAATGAGAAGTTCATAACTAGCTTAGATGAGTACTTGGGGGAAAGACTTATAAACCATATCGATGAGACATTCGAATCTTTTATGGGGAAGGCATTGAGATCAGAGAGCCTTTACCCTAAGTCGAAGACCGAGGTTACTATTACATCTGCAGAGGAGCCAAAGCCGCAGACAAGCGGTGGAGGCAAGAATAATTCCCAAAATAAGAGGAAACAGAACCAAACCAAGGATGGTCAGGAAAAGAAGAATAAGAAAGATGCCCAGTGCTTTTCCTGTGGCAAGAAGGGCCACTATATCAAAGATTGTCGAGCGAAGAAGGGGGAGAGGAAGTGCTTCAACTGTGACCAGGTGGGACACTTCAAGAATGAATGTTCGGAACCTCCTAAAGCGAAGTAGATCGTGAAAGCATAAGCTATCAATGTTGTTCCTTCTTCGTCAAATGCCCCAACTGCGGCGGAGAAAGGAAAGGGTGTCATTATTCAAGGTATGCTTTTCATTTATGATATTCCTATTTGAGTTTTGTTTGATAGCGGGGCTTCCCGTTCCTTCATGTTTAGTGACCTGGTAGATAGGTTGGAATTGGAACCCAAGATTGTCGATAGACCTTTAGTTGTGATGAACCCGATCAGTGATTCGACTAGCCTTAGTATGATTTGTCATAATTTTGTCTTAACGAGTCGTGGATGCATGTTTTATTGTGATTGCTTTGTTTTGGGCTTTACTGGGGTTGGCATTATTTTAGGAGTCGATTGGCTCCAAAGATACGGGGTGGTGGTAGACTATGAGGGGTCTTTGGTGACCATTAGAGCGGATGATGGGAGGAGGGTGGTATTGGGTTGCCTACCTAGTGATGGGGTAATGGCTAGTTTTCTAAATTCCCTCGACATCCCGCATGATGAGTTATCAGATGTGCCTATTGCTGGCGAGTATCCGGACATCTTCAGGGAAGTGACCGGACTTCCACCATACCGAGAGATCGAGTTTTAGATTGATTTAGTGAAAGATGCTAGACCTATAGTGATGCCTCTTCTTCGTATAGCACCAAGGGAGAAGCGAGAGCTCGAAGTGCAAGTTGGCGATCTTTTGAAGAAGGTATTTATCAGAAGAAGTGTTTCCGAGTGGGGAGCACTAGTTGTATTTGCTACTAAGGCCGATGGTTCCCTTCGCTTATGTGTAGACTACTGCGAGTTAAACAAGGTGACTAGGAAGAATAAGTATCATCTTCCACGGATAGATAATTTGTTTGATCAACTGAATGGAGAGAGAGTGTTATCCCAGTTGGATATCACGATAGGATTTCATCAGCTCCGAGTAGCAGCTGATAGCTAAAATGGCTTTTCGAACGCCGTCCGGATTCTGTGAGTGGTTGGTCATGCCATTCAGGTTGACCAATGCACCCGCATATTTTGTGGATCTTATGAATAGAGTTTTCAGAGATCAACTAAATAAGTTTGTTCCTGTGTTCATAGACGATATCTTGGTTTACTCGAGGATAGAGGAAGAACATTTTAGGACAGTGATGGAGGTGTTGAGGAAATACCAATTGAAAGCGGAATTTTCTAAGTTTCACTTCTAGAGGAGGGAAGTGAGATTCTTGGGCCATGTTGGTTTAGAGAATGGTATTGCCGTGGATCCTGCGAAGGTGGCTACGGTGCAAGATTGGTCTACACCCAAGAATGCAATGGACGTGAGAAGTTTCTGGGGATTAGCTGGATACCATCGTAAGTTTATTCAAGACTTCTCCAAGATAGCGACACCGTTAACTCAGTTGACCAAAAAGAATCAAGCATTTGTTTGGGACGAAAGGTGAGAGAATGCATTTAAGAGTCTAAAGGAGAATTTGACGTGTGCGCAAGTGTTAGTTATTACTAAAGGGAACAAAGAGATGACGGTTTACACGGACCCATGTGGTACCGAACTAGGTGCGGTACTGATGCAAGGAGGTAGGGTTATAGCTTATGCTAGTCGGCAACTGAAACTGCATGAGAAAGATATCCTACCCATGATCTGGAATTAGTAGCGATCGTGTTCGAGTTAAAGATGTGGAGACATTATCTCTTAGGAGAAAGACTCGAGTTGTTTACCGATCATAAGTCATTAAAGTATCTTTTCTCTCAAAAGGATTTAAATCTACGTCAGCAGAGATGGTTAGAGTTCTTGGCTTAGTATGGTTTCAATATCACATACACACCCGGGAAGGGTAATGCGGTAGCTGATGCATTGAGTAGGAGACATGCCAGTTTGGGTGCTAAGTTTCTTGAATGGAAGCAACTGGAGTATAATGCGGGATATGATTTCAGACCTAAGTGTGAATTGGATTCAGAGATGTTAGCAAGTTTGACGATCAGACCGACTTTGATTGAGCGGATTGGTTCCAGTCAGAGGGACGATCCTAATCAATTGGAAATCATCTCTTAGGTAGAGATGGGTATCGACGATGAGGAAATGAACAAGTATGGGTTTGATAGAGAAGGATGGCTTCGAAAGAATGGGAGATTGGTTGTACCCAATGTTAATGGATTGAGAGATGAAGTGCTAAGAGAGTGTCATCACTCGAAACTGACTATACATTCCAGTGGTAACAAAATGTATCGAGACATGAAGCAGACCTACTACTGGGAAGGGATGAAGAGAGACGTTGGAAAGTTTGTATCCAAGTGCATGAACTGTCAGCTAGTTAAAGCCAACCAAAAGAGGCCTAGTGGTTTGTTACAACCGCTGAAAATCCCCGAATGGAAATGGGAACAAGTCTCAATGGATTTCATTGATGGTTTACCAAGGACTAGATCAGGTCATGATAGCATTTGGGTGATTGTTAATCGATGACCAAAAGCGCAAGGTTTATACCCATCAAGTCGAATAGAATGGCAGCTAAGTTAGCAGAACTATATATGAAATGGGTAGGGAGGTTTCATGGAGTACCTAAAGGAATTGTGAGTGACCGAGATCCATTATTTACTAGTGGGTTTTGGAAGAGCTTACAAGAGGCCTTAGGGTCAGAATTACATCTTAGTACCGCATACCATCCTCAAATCGTAGTCAAACAGAGAGGGTGATTCGTGTATTAGAGGATCTCTTGAGAGCTTGTATATTGGATTTTGGTGGATCATGGGATGACCATTTGCATCTGGTTGAGTTCACATATAACAATAGTTATCAGTCCAGTATTGGTATGGCTCCATTTGAAGCTTTGTACGGAAGACCATGCAACTCACCATCATGTTGGTTGGAAACTGGTGAGAAGTTTGTGCTTGGGCTAGATGTAATAAGAGAAACTTCAGATAAGATCAAGGTTATTCAACATCGAATGAAGGCTGCCCAAGATAGGTAGAAGAGTTATGCTGATAAAAGACGAAGAGATTTGAAATTGTCCATTGGCGACTAGGTATTCGTCAAGATTTCTCCATTGAAGAATGTAATTCGATTTGGTAAGAGAGGTGAATTGGCACCAAGATTTGTTGGTCCATTTCCAGTTCTTGAACAAGTTGGGAATTTAGCGTATAAAATTGGATTTCCTGAAAAGATGGAGAGAATTCACGATGTATTTCATGTTTCCCAGTTAAGGAAGTTCGTGCACGATTCTGATATGACTATTTCATCAGCTCAGTTGGATGATATCGAGGTAGAATTTGAGCAAGTTGGAAGCCGCAGTATGATTCTATTGTCGGACACAACACGAAACAACTTCGAACGAAGACGGTGGAACTAGTCAAGGTCCAGTGGGGCGATAATGAAAATGACTATACTTGGGAAATAGAGGAGAGCATAAGGGAGTAGTATCCAGAACTCTTTGCCTGGTAAGATTTTAATTACAATATAGTTATTCCCTTGTTAGTAAATCGCATGCTAGGATAGACTCGTTGTGTTTATTATATATGTTAGATTGTTTGTAAATGGTTGATAGGCATGCATGACACCTTTGTATATTTCTTGGTTAAGGAAATTCGGGAGCGAAATTTCTTAAGGGGGGAGAATGTAACGACCCGCATTTTACGCATCGGAGGATAGTAGAATATTTATTTTATTTTCATACAACTTTGGGAAATAACTATTGGGGTCACTTCCCACTTTCACGATTTTTGCCGGTTTTTAAATGACCGTTTTGCCCCTAGCAAATCTTGTTTTGCCTATAACTTTTGATTGGTAAGGAGTTTTGACTTGAAACCACTTTCATTGGATTCAGATGATTGTTTAGCTTTCTGTAGAGTGGTCACATTAATCAAACGGACTTACCATTTGGGAGATATGGCTAAAATAAGGTTTGAAAGATGGAAAACAGCCTAATCGGGCTAAATTAGGGTGATTAGCAGCTAGACCCATAACCCATTTTGGTATTAGCGTTATGGGAGGGCTAAAAAGAGTTAGAGAATGATTCATTTTCATTTTCCTAACCGCCACAAACATTTCTTGAACCCTAGCAATGACCTCCATCTCCTAAATCACTCCCAAATCACCTTTTAATCACATATTATGCAAATCAACATCAAATCAAAGAAAATTAGCATTAAAATTGGGATAGAGCTGCTACTACACATAAGGATCCATGCCAAATAAGTGGAGTTTTCAGATCTATAATTTATTTGTGGCTAAGGTGGGTGATTTGCACATTTATTCACTAATTACGGCTAATCATGGGTGCTTAGTGATAATTAAAGAAATTATGCATCATAAAAATCTAGAAAAATATGTAAAAATTCTAAAATGTTATTTATGTCTCTAATATAAATTTGGGTTAATTTGGATTAAGTTTGGTAATCCTATAGTTAAACATGGTTAAGGGGATTAAGGGGAAAATCATGCTTTTTGGGTATGTTTGATCTAAAATAACCTATATGCTTGATGTTTTGATCTTTTTGATTGAACCTATATGTTGTCACTATTGTTTGGGATGTTTTATGATGGTTTATAAAATTTAGAATGGTTGAAAATGCCGTAGAATGGCGAGAATGGACGAAACAAGCTTGCTGGAAAATCTGCAGGGATCCGGATCGGATCTAATTGGACTAGTTGAACTGAATCGGCACAGGAAACGAGAAATACAGACCGAATGGAGCCTAGGCAGAAGGAGAAGCTTGGTAAAAGGAAGGTCGCTAGTTTGGAGTTGGAGTGAGATTGGAACGAATCGAACTGGAGAACAAGGGGCGACGAACCGAACCGGAAAGGAGGGCCGAACCGAACCGCACGGAGATGACGAACCCGTACCGAACCGTGGGAAGGGGATTGAGCCGAACCGAATGGGAGCTTGAGAACCATATGCCCGAACCGAACCAAGTAAGCCGAACCAAACCAAGTAAGCCAAACCGAACCGGGTTTGAACGTTTATTGCTACTACGCGATGACTCTTCTGAAGACCAACTCCAATCCAACCAAAAACCCGACAAACAAAGGAAGTCCAAATGGGAAGTTATTACTCAGGATTCAGGTGGGTACCAACAAGTTAACTTATAGGGTTGGGATTTGTTGTGGGACGTGTGCAAAGGAGTTATTGATATCTATAACTTCGGTTCGCTGTTGAGAGAGGGGGCATGTAGACGAACCAGAGGATGTATGGACAGGTCAGCCATACCCCAGGGCTAGGGAAGTTTGGACTGGGGAGGGTTATTGACTATAGACCAGAAGGGCATGGTCATAACAATAGTTGTACGGAGTCCAGAAGCGCATGGACCCGTCATGGCCCCAATGGATTTGGTGATCAAAGCGGTGGGTATCGTATGCTTTACGCACTGAGTGAGAGATGTGAGGATGATTTCTATGTTTGATGTTTGCTATCACCATGACACGCACACTCCTATTTTACTCTATGTTAGTGTTTACTTTAGAGCATTGTACTTCTTGTTGTGCTAACTCTTTGGTTGCAGGTCTAGGTTCAGGTATGATTATTTATACCTGTTGTTTCTTTGTTTTGCTGCTATCGCTCATACTAGACTTTTGTCTGACCCAGAGTTTTATATCTCTTCTTATTACTCTAGGTGCTCTTAAACGAGCATACTTGAGACAGGTTAGGTGGTTATGCACAAGTAGCGGTCCGGAGACGAGCAGGAGGCTTCCACGTACTATATACATATATTCTCCCTGTGTTATTGCTGGTCACTACGTTGGGCATTAGTAGTGTACCTTTTCTACTTTCTTTAGAGATAGTATTTTGAAGTTGTAATAATGTTTTGGGTCATAACCTGTATTTTGGATTCCGCTACTCTGATGGATATATTTTAGTTTTCAGCTTATGCGCTGTCTCGCTTGTTTTATGTCAAGTTGTGTTATTATTATATTTTATTCCATGTGTTGTGAGACATACTACAGGTTCTTCATGATTCATAGTTTCAAATCCCTTTCTTTTGACGACCGTCCCATGCTAGTTGGACATTGGCACAGCGCATTTCGGAGGAAATGTCAGCTAGTGCGGGGCGGACCGTCACAATATGTATGTACTATATTTTTATTTCGGAATAGTCGATGCAAATTACATACAAAACATGTATTTATTTTTATATGTACTTTTGCCTCGCTTTTCCCTTTTAATTCTTTTTGTCATACTTCTTGTGATTCTAAAATAATGCCTCTTTCTTTAAAAATGAGGAAAACGGCATAATTTACAATGCTTGAGGCAAAAACCCAACAATATTGGATGTAAACAAGGAATATTTCTTTTATTCCTACAATCACATAATATACAAATTCATCATTTTACCTAAATTAACATATTTCATGTTTCAACACTAAACTAAAGACCGAGAACATAACTACAACAAGTTTAAGTTTAATGGGACTGATTTTCAGATCCACAGTGCTATGTGGAATATACAACATATTTCATAATTCATGACATAACTTGTGGGAATATGTGGGAATATATATAAAAATCCTACAATACATGTTTATACTTAATCACAACTTCATCATTTACCAATTTCAAACATATTCATAATCACATATGATGGTTATCACAATTTACAATTATTTAAATAACAGATCTGATAGGTATAAAACATAGATTGGATTCAAACGAAATAGATAAATCATTATATCTGTATTAGTAAATTTCCGCCTCACCTTATAGCTTGCAATTTCTGAATTTTGAACCTTTTTAGGCTTACAATCCGCAAATTCTTACAAATTTACAGTTTATCTAAAAAGGGGTATATCTGCAGAAATGTAAGAAAAAGGGAAAAGAGCGAAGAAATCAATGGTTGAGCACCCACTTCCATTGTATCTATTAATCTTCCTAATTCCATATGAATTTGATTTTATTTGGTATATGTATGAATAAATTTTATTTAGAAATTAGGTTAGAAGAGGAAGAAAAATGGAAGAGCTTGGCTGCCTTCATAGATTTGAATGGAAAAAGAGTGAGGCTCTACCCCTTTATTTATAGGGGTGGAAATGGCCTAGAACCATCAGATTAGTTTTAGGTTATATCCGTCCGTCTGTTTTATAATATTTTTATAAAACCATCCCCCTTAACCTTAGCCGCCGCTGCATGGCTCAACCATGGGGTCACAGCCAGTGGTCGGCCGCTGGTCGAACGCTTGGTCAACCTGGTAGTGAGGTGGCTGGGGGAATTATTATTTTCCATATATGTATTATTCCATTTTATTTATTTTTTTGTCCGTTTTCTTATTTCGTCCGTAACTTTTTCATGCAGACTTCGTTTGCGAAACTCCAAACATGAAAGTTGACCAGAATTCCGAGACGAACGCAACGGTTAAAGTTTCATGGTCAAATTCAATCGTTTGCAAAAATTCCTATTTTTGAGCTTCTAATTAAATAACTATTTATTGTCAAAATTCTGGGTTGTTACACATTTGAAAATCTAAAGCCAAAGAAATATAAAAGCCATTATACAAAGAGATCTTGATCAGTTGATGATCAATACCCGTGGGCCTGAACCATGTCGATTTCGCTGCCGTTGGCCGATTCCTGATAAATAGTGCCATCTTTCCTTGTCTGATATGTTCCTCGATCATATCCTGTAGATGTCTGCATTCATTTGTAGTATGACCATCCAACTCGTGAAACATGCAGTGCTTTCTAGATTCCCATTCTATTTTAGTAGGCTTCCTTATGGGAGGCTTCTTGAATGGATATCTCATGAATATCCATGAAATTATATCCTCTAGCGAGGAATTGAGTTCGGTACATCAGAAAAACTTGGGTACTCTCCAAGATTGAGTATTCTGGTCATTCCTGGTCGAGGGTTTTCCTTTTCCCTTAAACCCTTCTCTATCGCGCTTGAATCCATCCTCAAGCATTTCCTGGACACCCAAAACATTTGCTTTAACCCTACTTTGCGCCTGTGCATCCCCTTGGCGTAAGTATCTATCAGTTTCAAAATAATACTCGTCGAAATCCCTTAGGGGATCCCGTTGTCAACTTTCTTGAATTCAGATTTATCGGCCACTCCAGACACGACCACCATCAAGACCATTGATAATTCTGGCTTATCCACAGAAGCCACCGCCGCATTGAACTTTTTTAGGAAACTTATTAGTGTTTCTCCTAGCCTCTGCCTTATCTTAGTTAACGTCGTAACATTCTTTGGACAAGTAATGTGAACTCTAAATTATGTAATGAACCTGTCCACCAGTTCATTCCAAGAGCTATTAAATTCATTGTTAAGCTTCCTTAACCAAGGCGCAGCCAAATCAGTCAGGAACAGCGAGAAACATTTCGCCACCAACTTCGGGGATGCCCCTAGAACTTCCGTATATTGGATGTTATGCGTCAGATGTACAGTCAGATTCGATCTTCCATCACATGTTGTCAGCACCGACAGTTAAAAATCAGGTGAGGCCCTTGCATTCCTAATTCTGACAGTAAAAGGTATTTTAGTCACTTTGTCATATCCTTAGCTGGATAGTCCGCCTTTGGTCATGTGTATCATCTCAGCCAACCTGTCTCCTTAAGCAGCAAATTGAAATGTATGCCCCCCGAATCTAGAGGGGTACTTTGGAATGTGTTGATCTGGTTGCTCTTGCATTTCAGTAACCTTGCCCATCGAAGTTTCTCATGTACTCACGGCATCCATATCCGGTTCAACCATGCCTCCGAGTCCTGGTTCGACATGGTCGAACCGGATTTCACGTGTGGCGGCACTTCTTTCTTCCTGAGCCATGCGCATTTGAGCCATGTTTGCAGCAAAATTGCTCAGAGAACAGCCAAAGGAAGCACCACAAGCTATCACAATACCTTCGGGGCAGTCTAACCCTGTTCTTTCTGGTTCGATACTGATGATGAGTCGAACCAGATCGGGTATCAAACCTGGCATATTCTGATACACTGCTCTGGTTGCAGTGGCGTTGCTAGGTCCCACCCCAACGACTAAGCCTTGCCCATCCGGCTTTTCAGATCCATTAATTCTAGCAAGAAAGTTATTCACATTACTTCCAACCTTCGGAGAAGTTCTTTTTACCGCTCCAAGTGGGCTTGCAATCCCTCAATGAGCCGGTCCATCTCATCTCGAGTCAGGTAGTTGGAAACATCTCCAACCGAAGGGGCTTCCTGGCTTCCTCCTGCACCTATGCTTCCAGCTTGCATAGTTTTATCAGCTTTCTTCCTTTTAACCATCATCAAATCTCTGAAGAAATCTTTTTTTCCTTTTAGCTATAAATCAAGTAGCATGGCCCTACCTAGTGCGCCAAAATGTTGATGTGGAATTTGGTTCTTCCAAGTACAACACCTAAACAAGGGATAAAGTCACAAATTACATCAATCTCAAATCATAGAGAAATAGTAATTAAAGAGGCACACTATATTTTTATTGTTGTTCGGCAATCAGGCCTACGACCACTTAGTGTAATCTATTTTTTATTGTACTGTATGATTACAACACAGTTGATATTCAAGTAAGAAATGTGGAGAAAAGGAGATGTGTTAATGGTAGCAAAGTCCTTGCGCCAGTATGCCAGAGAAAAATAGTTTCCCCTCTGAAATGATGCCTTAAAGGTGTATTCATAGATGAGGAAACAATCTGGTTCGACCATGCCACGTTGCAACATCGTGGAGGTAGCGGAATTAGTGGGTTTGACCAGGATGTGGAGTAGGGCACGTCTCACGAGTATGTCTCCATCCGGTTCGGCATAGCCGAAATGGAAATATCGATTCGGGTATTATGGTGAAGAGGTGGGTACCACACCTAAGTGGGACGATCGATCTAGGGTAGCCGATTCAAAATGGAGTGCTAAGGTGCCATGTTGAATCGGCTTAGCCGAATTGGGCTTCACGCTGATCCAGAATAGATTGATGCGAACGGCCGACCCGATCTATCCGAACCACTATCCGAAATTCCAATATCCAAACTTTCGAGATATCCAAAGCTATTTCGAAGCCATTCCAGGTTTTTCGAAGTCAATACTCAAGTCCTGAACACTCTAATAGCCGGAAATTCCAAATGTGACAGCCTTGCAAAAAGGCGGGTCAACAATATATAAGTCTATTTACTCACAAAAGGATGAAATAAATTTAGACACAAGAAATATCAATAATTAACTTTCACGTTGAATTCCACTTTCCATGTAAAGAAAAGCTAATTTAATGGTTTAAAATTTGTGTGCATAATTTTATGTTAAATTCTATGTCTTAGTAGTCACATTTTTTTTTTGAAATTTGGTTAATATGCCAACATGGAGGTTAAAGTAAGCCTCGAACTATTGGTATCTTATCAGGCAAGAGCAAATATTTCCACTGTGCCACACTATGTTGGCTTAATAGTGGCATATATAAGTTTTATTAGATCCTCTAAATGCTCTTCAATTTCCACCATCCATTTCCATTACACTTTCTTTCGCCAACT
The DNA here is from genome assembly GCA_030737875.1 of Allium sativum. Lineage (NCBI taxonomy): Eukaryota > Viridiplantae > Streptophyta > Magnoliopsida > Asparagales > Amaryllidaceae > Allium > Allium sativum. Next base: position 71,558,311 of record CM060919.1, read on the forward strand.
CTCTCTTCATCCATATTCTTATTTAAATATAAACATGTCACTCTAGTTGGAGGACTAACAAGCTTGACCCTTTATTTCTTCCACACAGTCCTCTTTCTTTCTTCAGTCGCCGACGCTCTTCCCTGCTTTCTACTTGTTTAAATATGAATGAATGGTTGTGCTTCAAGTGCTAAAGGAATGCTCCGAAGAATGGATACCATGTAACCCATATATATATATATATATATATATATATATATATATATATATATATATTAATAGTAGTAGTAGTAAAGTAGAAGAATTTCAAGCTCTCTTCTTAATTCTAGAATTTTCTCTATTCTACTTAATTTCTCGGGATATTTTATTTTTAGATTAGTTTATTATTCTACACTTATTTACTAATTCACTTCCATCATTTTACATTCTGATTTGGACATTTTAAAGTTTGCACTATTATTCAGTATTAGTTAGCTGCTAATATTTAATATTTAAGTCCACATATTTAAACTAATGGTAAAACCCAAATTTTAAGTAATTTAAATTAATTTACAACTAATATTTATTTTAAATACTAAAGAGCAACAAATTTATGTTTTTTTCTTTAAATACCTACACTTCATTTTTTCTATGATCATTTAAGTCTTTCTCAATTCATTTCTAATATTTTACATTTAGTACCATATTTTATATTTAATTACTTTTTTCAATGAAAATGACAAATATTATACCAAAAAGAAAAAAATGCCTTTCTCTGGTGGCTCACAAAAGAAAGGCTTAGGAAATGCAATACGCACACTCAATCAAGCCGTAAAATATGAACAAGACCCAAAAGCCAATAATAGTACAAAACGAAACAAAAACACAAACACAAACGAGACCCTACCCCGCAAAAAGACAAGAGGCACAAGTCCAAGCACTAAAACAATAGACAACCATGTAAGAAGTCACCACACCTAAACCCTACCAAACCTTGCCCACGAAACCGGCCACCCAACCAAGACGCTCACGTATCCACATCATATCCTATTGGGTCTTTAGATCCGCCGAGAACCCATAAATCCTGAGCCGCAACCTCTGGCGGAAGAAAGCTACGACTCCCAATAACCAAAAGCCAAGAAAGAATCCTAATACCAATCTCCAAGTCTAATACATTCGGTGACAGAATGCTCCAGTTCCCAATCAGCAACATCTTAGGCATATGCCTAACACAAGTTTCCTAGTCCAGCAGTACCTAAAAAGAAGAAGAAAAAACCACACTCATACCACTCATGTTCGGGGTCATGATCCCCGAGTAATAGAGAAAGCACTATCTAAAACTAACGAAGTAGGATTGAGGTTACCCTAAAAGGGTCTACCTTGGAAAGAGAATTGGACATCGTCAGACACAAGACGAATAATCAAACCCGAAGCCACGGGAGAATCATCAAAAACCACCTTGTTTCGAGAGCACCACAAATGCCAGATGATGAGACAAGGAATAAACCTAAAGAGGATAGACCTGAGATCCTTTCCAAGTCCCTTTGCCTACTAGGATCGAAGGAAATCGATCAGATCAGTTGGTTACCCTTGAGAACCAACCAATATACCGAAGTGAGACCAAACCGGGATAACACACTCGTTATCCTGAAATAAGTGTGCACGCAATTTTAAGGACCCAGGCCGACAACACCTACAGCGAGACACGAGGGGGATGCCAATTCTTATAAGGTTAGCATCCAAAGGAAGGCCCTTATGTAGAATCTTTCATATAAGGATAGAAAACTTAGGAGGAATGCACCGGTTCCAAATGAAGGAGAAATACGAATTTCCAGCGGTCAGTGTTCTCGTAGAATTCCAAGCCACCCTTAGGGAGAAAGGACTACTGTTCCAGCCAAAATCACGACTATGCCTACCCGAAAAAACCTTGATAGGTTACTTCCACTTCCACGTCTCACTAGCGTACGATGGGATACAGAGAAGTCGGATGACAAAAGACGCATATACTTAGCATAAAGGAACAACGCTCAAAGCGAGTCATTAGCTCGGAAAGGAACCTAAAGCCTACAAGTATAATCTTTGACCACATCCTTAGGAATACGCAGACCGAGGACCCCCTCACGTATGGGGTGGTAGATGGTATCCCAGGAAACCCAGTGATATCTCCTTGAATCGTACCTACAACCCAAAAAAAAGACGAGGCCAAAGAGCGAAAGGCACGGAAGAAAGACAAAGGGGGCATCATGGATGCAAAGCCATGCAACCCAATAGAAATTAAGCAACGACTTGGCGAGGACCAGCCTATAAGTCTGAGATAAGAAGGTCGAGTTCCATCTCAATATCCTTCCCCTTCCTTTATCAGCGAGGGGATTGAAAAGCGCATTGAGCTTACGACCACGATATAGAACAATTCCAAGATAGGTAAAAGGAAAAGAGGTAACACGAACACCCGAGAAGGCCTTGATCCATGAGATATCTCTAGGATCCATGGACCCACAGTGGACAAAACAAATTTTGAAGCATTGACCAATTGCCCTAAGCACTGTTCGTAAAGATGAAGGAAAGAAAAGAGTCAGCAAAAGACAAATCACTACCAAGTCATTCGCCGACTTTAAGTGATCAAAAGGGCATCCACTTAGCAAATAAATGCCATGAAGCCTAGTGTAACACACCAAAATATAATACACTATAACCATAATAAATACTCAGAATTAGCTGAAAAGGCATTACCGTTGCATTCGTCTCGGAATTCTGGTTCAGATAGACCCTTTGCGTAAAACGGACAACGTATGAAGAAGTTATAGTCTCTAAAAATTTGTATACATATATGAGGCTTATGTATGAACATATTTAACTAAAATAATTCAAAACAATTCAAACGAATGAACGGAAAAAACAAGCGGCAAGGGGACCCATTGGGGGTTAACAACACCCTGCCTAGGTCGACCCACGGGTCGACCCAATAAGGGTTGGGTCGACCTTAGGGTCGACCCAGTGGTAGGTGGGTCGACCCATAATAGATCTAGCCGAATTATGAACTATGAATTTGGATTGTTTTGTGTTCATGCTTACTCAAGATGGCGTGTATAGTTCAGGTTTAAAACCTAGATCTAACGGTTGATGTTGGCTCTATAACTCTATAAATAGATGGCTTCCTCATTCTGGAATTCACACAAATTCTTCACATCTTACTCTACCTCTAAATTATTCTAAAAAAATATAAACACATAATGGGGAAATGCTGCTAAACATTGGATCAAACAAAAGCAACATCAATCAAGACTTCCATACGTACACCTGAATTAGACTTGGACTTTCTATGGCCTAGTGTTATACATATTTATCTTTACCAAGACTCACCGTAAGTTATAGTTATTTACAGATCTGATTTCTTAGGCCTTGAACATGACAGTTAAATAAAACTGGTTAGGATCTATATTGTTAGTTAAACAAATATACATGTTTTCACTATTAATACCCGTGATGTTATGCCAAGTTATATCTATACTTAGGATGATAATGGTCAAGTTATACATATGCTTGTGATGTCATTATAAACCTGTTATACATATGCATGTGATGTCATTATAAAACTATTATACATATGCTTGTGATGTCATTATAAACCTGTTATACATATGCATGTGATGTCATTATAAACCTGTTATACATATGCCTGTGATGTCATTATAAACCTATTGCACATATGCCTGTGGTGTCGTTACAAACTAGTTATACATATGCCTGTGATGTTGTTAATTGAACAAGTTTTACACATGCCTGTAATGTTGGATAAATAACAAGTTAAATGAATCTATCTTACTTTTCCCATTTTTCTATGTTTATTTCCAGTCTTTCCTATATACATACGTGATTTGATTCTATTCCTCTCCCTCTATTTTCCTTTTCATTTTACGCCATGCCTAGGCCCTTGGAAGCCTAGGCTATACCTGATTAAAATGGGAGTACCTTTGGGACAATAATAAATAAAAGGAATTTAGGCATGTTATTTACTTGGATTAAATTGATTATAATTTGGAAAAAAGGATAGATATACCTGTTTAGACTTGTTGTAGACACTTGTTGTATACGAACATTATGCATAAACCTGTAGCTTGAGAATGTATTTGATGCATATGGACTAGACATGTTAACTTTGACTTAAACGGACGTTAAGTAAATGACATGTTAACAATGGGGTTGTATACACACAATGACATTACAACCATGCTTATTAATAAACTTGAACCTGTTAGGATAAAAATAAATATTAATAAGCAAAGAAGTCCCCTGTCTGTTGTTGTATCGGGAGGACATAAGCTTAGGGTTTTTTGGCTTGTGTCAATCTGGTGTTTGAAATTCATATCAGTCGGTATCTCTGTAGGTATCTTATCTGATGGTCCCGTACTAAGTAGAGGCCAGGACATGCTTTACCGAACTTGATAGTAAGAGGTTCACATGGGGGTGGTTATGGGCGCGTTCCGGCGGAGTACTGAGTGTGCATGGGTCCGAATAGGAAAGATAAGACGCTATAACATCAGTAAATTGGTCTGTGTCATATGGTTGCTGGGTTCGGGAGTGATACACCCTACTACCGAGGCTGACACAAGGTATTTACATAGTAGGGAGCCGATCGCTCAGGTAGTAATTAGGGTACACCAAATCCCGTTGGTATGTAATTAGGTTAACACCTAATCCTGTTGTGTAATTAGGGATGACCTAATCCTGCTGTTTAATCCTGCTGCTTAATCCCGTTGTACAATTCTGTTATTTGTTTCTATTATTAATCATGATGATATGTAGTTAGGCAAAGAACCTAATCCTGTTGAACCTGTTATACTAGTATTGGTGCAGACATATATGTTCTGACATCACCTTTTTTTTTAGGATATAAATGTGAAGCATTACCCGATTATAAGTATTCATGTTATTCTGTCCATCTTGTTATTCTGTTTTGCTTATCTATAGTAAAACTGTACCTTTCTTATCCAGTCTTATTTACCTATCTTAGCATTCCTATTTTATGCATATTTGTAAGTCACTGGAGCTCGCCAGACCTTATGTCTGACCCTTTTCTTTCGCTTCTTTCTTCCTTTCCACCCCTAGGTCCTCAGAGTGGAAGCACTCAGCAGTGACTAGAATTTTCTGTAGTAGCTTGGACTTGACTTGGCTTCTTGCAATGTATCGTTTTGAATTACTCTCTACTTTGGTTTGGCTTGTGACATGGGATATGAATTTATGTACTTTGGTATTTTATTTTCTGAAATGGCTTGAAAGACGGTTTTGAGACAGTTTTCTAGTTGTAACTAGTTTTGAAGTATTTGTGAGACTATGCTTTATTTCTTCTATAATAAAGTTTTTTAAAAAAATTCGCTACTTATTTTATCTTCCTTGTATATTCTCTGTAATGATTGCCTGTTGTGCTTGATGGAACTTAATGCATCCTATTAAGAGTGACATTAACGGACGTAAGGTGTCACATTTGGTATCAGAGCTGAAGGTTACAAGATTAGAGAAAAAGTTTTCAAAACTGTTTTCAAAAAGCAAAGTATTTTCAAGCAAAAAAAAATCTGTTTTTGAAAAATATATCTTTCAGGTCAAAGTCAAAATTCTTTCGATCTCTTATTGAATTCATTTCCTTTTCTTTTCAGCATGTCTTGGGAACCCAATCTTCCAGAGGGCGTTCAGATACCGGCCTGGTTCCGTAGATATCTCGAGGCTACGACACTCGCTGAAGGTCAAAGGAATGCCCCTTCCCCAGTTGCAGCCGGTGTTCCACCAGCTCCTTGAGTAGATAACTTCTCTAAGATATGAAAAGACTTCTGCGCTATGGGAGGAAAACCATTCTGTTGAATTGAAAGCTTTGTTGAATCCCGGAATTGGCTACGAGAAACGGAGAACTTGTTTCGACTTTTTGAGGTCGACGACCGAAGGAAAATACAATTGGCTGCATGGCAACTTAAAGATGAGGCTTCCTACTGGTGGGAAGTAACACAAGCTGGACAACCGGTGGTATGGGTCACTTTGTAAAAGACCGCAGAAAGACCAAGGGAGCTTGCTTTAATTGTGGATAGATGGAACACTTTACAAAGAAATGCCCTAGCAAACAAAGACAAAGGGAAAGAACTTCTGGACAAGTACATGCTTTGGTGGCAAGAAGGCCTAATCGAGGTAGGAAAGTCACGGTAGAAGGTTTTATTTTCCTTTTTAACTATCCTGTTCGAACCTTGTTTGATTCCGGTGCTTTACACACATTTATATCCAGTTCTTTACAAGATAGTCTGCACCTAAATACTAGTATAGTCTCTGAACCTGTAATAGTCTCAAACCCCATAGGAGAATTGGCTCATTTATCCATGATGTGTAGGGGTATGTAAATTTCTATCTAGGGCGCCGAATTTGAATGCGATGCTTATGTACTGGGTTTTATATCTATGGTTTGATTCTAGGCATGGATTGGGTAGCTATGTATATTGCCATCCTCGAATGCGAAGAGAGATTGGTTAATGTGACGGCAAGGAATTTCGCTCGGTCCGAACCAGTCGCTAAACCGATCCAGGCCGTTCGAAATGCCCTATCGTTTGAGAACACGACAAATCAGAACGCATACAGAAGAACATTTCATTGTATATAACAACAATGCATCAGATTACAAGAATATACAGAGTATAAATGAATATTACACAGAAATAACAGAGATTTAAATTACATTTAAATACATAGCAGCGGAAAATTATACAATACACAACTAGAATGAGATATACGGATACAAAGCTTTCCGGATATCGTTCCAGCTGTAAACCAGGATCCTGCGAATATAAATCTGCAAAACCAAAACTACTAGCTGCCCGTGTCAAAATAAGGGCACCCAGAGTTTAGGTTAAAACAATAAACTCCAGGTCAGTCATGTGACTGGTGTGAGAACTAAAACAGTTATTAATCTTTATTTTAAATCATTAGGTAAATCAAGGGACCACGCCGTATAACACGGAACGGGTTTCCTCCCAAGAATACCAGTGCATAAAACAAACAGCGCAATGCTAAATAAAGAGAAAATGAAGCTGTTATAAGACCCAGGTCCCATCACACAATGCAACGCAGCCGAGGATAGGGTTTTCCCTTATAACAGCCAAAGAATGCTTGATACGTTTAAAACAAATCATTTGATACTACTATAAGTGCATAGTGATATAAAACACTTCAAATCATAAGTATCAATCATAGGCGGCATGAATGGCCCATAACACTATGTCGCCATATATAAGTTTACAATCGAAACCGCAATGTCGTATTGGAAGTTGGGTTATCATTTATGGTATGAACCGAGGCTAGGGGCAAGATCCTCAACCGATTCGAGACGCTCTAGCCCGTGTCTCAGGATCAGAGCTCGAGTGACCCTTGGAGCGACAGGGCCGGTCCACCGATGTGGATTAAAATGCCTGAACACTGTGTTTCCCCACCCTTTGGGGTGTCAATGAGCCAACTAAATGACTCCATCGGTTCGAGAACGACCGATCAATCCGAGGCGCCTCGCAACAGCAACAACCACATAAGTCAAACTCGTCAGGGCGTGTAAAACCACTGACGCCACTTTTTAGCTAGAAGGAAACGCATGCCCTCCCTGAGGTCCGTCTCCCGTTTTTGGTTCATACCGGGTGTGAAACACGCGAGGTAAACGTTACACAAAGCTACGCCACAAAGGCCGTGCTTTGATCATCACCACAAGACTTTGCTTTTCAACAGAAGCCTCGATCAATTGCCACTTAGGCATGCCACACAGGCAATTCACTCCATGCGTTTGATATCCATCAATATATAACCCCTGAGCTCGTACGTCTCAGAGAAGGGCGTTAAGCAAGAGAATAAATTCTCCGCCGCCAAACAGATATATATTTAATAGAGATCAATCACACGGACTAAAATCCAATGTCAGACACACAGTCCATTTACAAGTCCGTTCTGGGTCTGAACGAAACCGGAGGCACCTAGTACCCCGCATATCCATCGATCTCCAAGTACGTCTGGACGATCACTAACTGTTTCCATCTTCTTGGGTGTACAGCCCAATCAAGATCATCAGTAATTACCCAAACGACGTGAAGACCTCCGGTCTTCGACCATCGTCTTCATCTTCGACTTATCGTCGTATCAGTTATTCAGAATGGGATAAACCCGGTCTTTCCGAATAACTCGCGTATATTTAAATAAGTGTTACACAAACACAACATACGCCTCATTCCAATTCATCAGTCACTAACCGTAAATTAATCAAGAGAATAATTCCCCAAATATTAACCCCGAAGGCCGAAACCAACATCAGATCAATATCCAGAAAACCATTCTGCTTGGCCAACCGACAGTTAGTTTCTAAATTTCACATTCATAGGGAAATGTTCCCATTAATTTTATCCAAGATAAATTTCTTGAATTTATTCCTCTTTTGAATTTCGATTCAACTAGTCGAGATTAACGAACCTTACCGAAGTAATCATTGGTTTTAATTTCCCAATCCCAACCTATTTATCCCATGAAGTAAAACTGGTAATACTTCATATCTAACACCACAGTGTTATCGGTAAATTCAATTACCATTTCACGTTCAAATCTAATTAAAGATTTAACTATCGCCTGGAGCAAAACTGGTGATACTCCATTTCAATTATTTCAATCTAATTAAAGATTCATTAAAACTCCACTTAGTTTTAATCGTTAACTGGGTTAAAGAATCCGTGTCATTTAAAACACGGTTCACGATAAACCCAAAGTCACATCCCATTAATTATCGGGTTAAAGAACGAGTGTTATTTAAAACACTGTTCACGATAAACCCAAAAATCAATATCAATTCAATTCCAATTAAATATTATTTAATTGGTACACTTCATTAAATCTACATAAAAAGATTTAATCTTTTCTCTACTGGGTTCAAGGACAGTGTTAGTGAAGACACCATTCACGACAAACCCAAATCACATTTGATATTCAATATAAGGCTCTGAATAGAAAATATATCGGCTTATATTCAATATCAAATTCTACGATTAACAAATGTCATATTGGAAATAACGATATAAATATATATCTTTCAAATTTCCATAACAACATCTGTATAATCACGAATTCCAACATCGAAATATTCCGAAGACAATTTCGATTCAAATCCACTCCAATGCAATCATTGGAAATTTTGGTTATTTTTAAAACCCTTTTCGAATTCAATTTATTTACTTAAAAAAATAAATAGAATTATAATTCTAGTTCAAAACTAGATCATTTCGATAAAAATCTATTTTTATCTTTTCAAATATGGAGTTTTTCATCCCAAATCTTCACAAATCATTTCTTATGATTTTACACAAATTATTGCTATTTTTAATAATTTTATCAAGGCCCGTACAGTCGATTTCCATCAATGGCCATCGAACTGCACTTACAGCGACCTTTTTCGAATTTGATTTGGACATAATTCCAAATCCAACCGTTAGATTTCTAATTTCTAATATTCGTTAGAAAGCTCTTTTCGATACGAACCCAACGGTTCCGGTTTTAGGAGAATCCGACGGTCGGATCTCCCGTAATGTCCGTTTGAAATAAATGGTCGAAATTCACGAACTGCCGCGGCGCGGCGCGTTCTATTCAGGCCATTATATTATATATATAATATATATAATATATATTTCGTCGATTTCTATTTAAAACGAATTATATAAATAGTTTTGAAATTCGTTTCAAAAGAAATTTCAACTTCCATTTCAATTCAATTCAAAATTGAATTCTTCTTTATAAATTCGTTTTAAAATTCATTTCTAATCAATTCAAATTTCAATTCAATTCATTTCGAAAACGTTTTCAATTCAATTCATTTCGAAATCGTTTTCAATTCAATTCATTTCGAAATCGTTTTCAATTCAATTCATTTCGAAATCGTTTTCAATTCAATTCATTTCGAAATCGTTTAAAATCGATATAAATATCGTTCACGTCAAAATGGTGTCAGTCTAATCAACACGGCTTCATAAATTTCTATTTTCAAAATAGTTGTTATTATCAAAATATTTCGTTCAACACATGACCAATCTCAATGAATGAGTACTGTCAACACATGAACTTTTATTTTATAATATTATTTATTTTTCAAATTGGAATGAGGCTCAATCGATTACCATATAAAGTTAATTATATGGATTTCCATACAACACATGTATATAATAGCATGGAAAAATAATCAACCATCAACCAAAGTGCACTACACTGTATAAGCATCAAATATAGATATCTAACGCTTAAAACAGCCTGTCAATCAACCGATCGACATATTTAATAAATCAGGATGAGTGAACTTCAAATTTCATCCCAACACCCGTGTGGGGTTTCAAACAATCAAACACATATTTTATTCGTGCAATTGGGCGATGTGTGAAATTTATCATCCCAATCAATGTCCTTCAAATAGGTGTACATAAACAAACCGTCTGGTTTGTAAATGAATATTTTATTTATTCACATTCACGTTAAAAATTATATTTTTAACGATAAAACATTTTATTCCAACATATGAATTTCTATTCAGTTCATTCTTTAAATAAAATGATATTTTTATTTTTCTAACATATTTTAGAAAATTTCGACGGCATAACGGCACGATACTAGAAACGGGACAAGGCCTAGCCTTATCCCCGATCTAGTGAAGGCCCACGCCATTCACACATCAATCATATCAATTTTATTATGCAAACCACAAAATTTGGAGTAAGTGTCTAACCTAGCCTTACTCCTTCGCCTTATAACGGCGCACGTCTAATCCTAACCAATTTATCGATTCGATTTTTCACACCACAAACCACATTCAAACCAATATCACAATCAATAACCAAACAGCCAAACAAACAAGTCCATGGTCTGTGGACGATTGTGTCGGGTGCTACTAAGCACCGTCTGCATCCTAGTATATATATATATATATAACTAGAAATAAAATTGAAAGGTGAGAAGTTCTCACTTATAGCTATCCTAGCTCCACGGCACTTCATTGATAGAAATCTTCATCGCTATCGCATCTTCGTCATCTTCGTTGCCCGCTTTCACTACCTATGTAAAAATCGAATTTTTACTTCGCTATTCAATATATAAAAATCGAATTTTTAGTTCGCTATTAAATATATAAAAATCGAATTTTTAGTTCAAAGTTCAATATATAAAAATCGCATTTTTACTTCGAAGTTCATTATATAAAAATCCTATTTTTCTATCGAAGTTCAATATATAAAAATCTTATTTTTCTATCGAAGTCAATATATAAAAATCTTATTTTTCTATCGAAGTTCTTTATATAAAAATCTTATTTTTCTTTCGAAGTTCTTTATATAAAAATCTTATTTTTCTATCGAAGTTCTTTATATAAAAATCTTATTTTTCTATCGAAGTTCTTTATATAAAAATCTTATTTTTCTTTCGAAGTTCTTTATATAAAAATCTTATTTTTCTATCGTTAGTTATATAAGAAAAGACCACTTTTATTTCACTAATATATATATAGATTTCTGATTTTTTTAAAACAAACACATATAAACTTATATCAGATTTTTGAAACATTTTCATATATATAATTTCAGAATTATAAAACATTAACCTATATATAGTTTCAGAATTTTTTTTACAATGGCAACATATATATAATTTCATAATTTTAACAATGTCAACATATATTTTAAACCGATTTTAACCAATGTGAATTATATTTAAAATTGAAATTTAAACAATGCATTAAATATAAATATAAACTACCTGCGTCTCTTTCTACCTGGTACACCCTCTTCAGGAAACCGTCAGACCCTAGGGTCGCGATTTGTCGCTGCCAGAAGGGACCAGAAGATAATCAGAGGGTGCTGCTCTGGTCGCCGACCTCAACTACTCCTGCGCCGGAAGTGGGTCCCCGTTCGATGACCCATGGTGGCCAGAAACTGCCTCGCAATGGCGCAGGTTAGTGGGGGAAATTCGAGCTCCACGTTGATCGAGAACCGATCCTCCCCATATGGTTTTGAAGATCTCCAGGCCTTGAACAATTTCGTGTTGATGGTTGGTTGAATCGAGGTGAGGAATGGACGGAAAGTGAGAGGGAAGGAGAGGAAGTGGCCAACGTCGATTTGTTTGAAAAGGGGGCGCAGATATTTTGACCAGGGATTTTAATTTCTAGGGTTTTGACTAAGGGGTGGGGTATCTATATTAATTATTATATTATTTATTTCGAAAATTACTAGTTTAATCTACCGAACTCCAAATCGAACCCAACGAATGTTGCCCCTAGCCAAATACCCCCATCCCGAACACAATGGGATATGTTTCGTATGTTGATTCGATCGTTTGAATCAGTTTCCGTTAAATTTACATTTAATTCACTTTATTGAATTTTAAACGTACATTTCAATTTACCGGGGTCACATACTAACTAGAAAAATTCCAGAAAAATATTTTCTAGCTTCGTATTGACGATACGGTCCTAACAAAACTAGTTTCGTCGAATTCTGAGACCGTTGGAAAAATGGCCATTTTCCTAGTCGATTAAAATCAACTGAAACCGGTCAAACGCGTTTTCCTTTGCCACGCTCACACATTGATTCGAAAAATTATGAAATTTGAAACCTAGCAATAATTCGACACCACGGACCCAACAAAACTGGTTTCGTCGAAATCCGAGGTCGTTTGCAAAATTCCCATTTTAAGGGCCTGAATTCCATAGCGACTATTCAGAATTTTCAACTGGACATATGTTTTGATTCCTGCCATGAAATCTCGATTTTTCGGATTCGTTGGAAAGATATTATCAAATAGATCCTATCATTTTTGGTTTCACTAAAATCCGGATTGTTTTGCACCCGGTACATTCAATTGAAGTTTGAAATCGAATTATCGAACTACCGCGCCATTTTCAATTCCTTTTATAATTATATATAATTATTATATATTCTAACGACGACGTATATAATATATACGTTCGAATTATATTCAAGATAAATTTCTCGTCGATATTATTTAAAATAATTCATTTTAAATAATCAAAATTCGCTAAAATTGCCAAAATAAAAATTTTAAACTGGCCCAGATTTTCGGGTTGTTACAATCTCCCCCACTTAAAACTTTTCGTCCCCGAAAAGGAACAAAGTCGAAAGTGGTTTGATTAATTCAGCTCTACGTTCGATCTGGTTTCCATTCTCCAACTTTTCAGTTTCTGAGAATTTTCAAATATTCAAAAATTTGGCTAACACCCTAAATTTTCGAAAAATTTCGCCATAACCTCCCCTGCACCGGGAGCATCGAGGAATTTCAAATAGCTTCCCCGGTCCTTCAGATCTCAAAAAGAAAAAGAAAAAGCCAAGCGGCTAGCCAATAGGCTCACAAAATCATCATCACCCAAACAAAACAGGAAATTATGTAGTAAACATGTACCTATTTGTCGGGCAAACAAATTTTATTCTCTGGCTCTAGCCTCCTTGCTATGACCTGTTCGATGATATATATGCATATGCAAGCAAATGCGACCAAATTTCAATATAATTTAATATTTGATTCAGTTAGGCTAAATGGCTAAAAATTAGCAAACAAATAACCAAACAACACAAACATCAATCAATTAGTGAATTAGAGTTTCAAATCCATAATTTTGATACATATACAAAAATCATGTTTTGATGCCAAATCACAACAATAGGCCCTATCTAATTTTGGTTCTCACACCAGTCAATAGGAAATATATAGATATCACACCTTCGTTACTCAAACATGAATACTAATGACGACTAGTCAATCATCAGAATCATCTTCAGGCCACTAGAGTATGATTCTATATCTATCCAGTATATTAAAACTTCGAATACACGCGGATCAGACATATACGCAAAATCTATATATACTGGACTGTCCAACTCTATATAAATAGATAATCAAATACGAATAATTGATTTAAATTTTCAAAACAAAAATTTGTTTTCACTTTTATTTAAAAAAATTTACTCTTCACACTCGTTCTAGGATACTACTGATCCTATCTCTAACGAGTCATTCCCATTGGATATTACTAACCCAATGTCTGATGAATTCTTTCGTATGGTTCTAATGCGTCTTGTTCTCTAAGCTTTGTAAACCAAAGCTCTGATACCAAATGTGACGGCAAGGAATTTCGCTCGGTCCGAACCAGTCGCTAAACCGATCCAGGCCGTTCGAAATGCCCTATCGTTTGAGAACACGACAAATCAGAACGCATACAGAAGAACATTTCATTGTATATAACAACAATGCATCAGATTACAAGAATATACAGAGTATAAATGAATATTACACAGAAATAACAGAGATTTAAATTACATTTAAATACATAGCAGCGGAAAATTATACAATACACAACTAGAATGAGATATACGGATACAAAGCTTTCCGGATATCGTTCCAGCTGTAAACCAGGATCCTGCGAATATAAATCTGCAAAACCAAAACTACTAGCTGCCCGTGTCAAAATAAGGGCACCCAGAGTTTAGGTTAAAACAATAAACTCCAGGTCAGTCATGTGACTGGTGTGAGAACTAAAACAGTTATTAATCTTTATTTTAAATCATTAGGTAAATCAAGGGACCACGCCGTATAACACGGAACGGGTTTCCTCCCAAGAATACCAGTGCATAAAACAAACAGCGCAATGCTAAATAAAGAGAAAATGAAGCTGTTATAAGACCCAGGTCCCATCACACAATGCAACGCAGCCGAGGATAGGGTTTTCCCTTATAACAGCCAAAGAATGCTTGATACGTTTAAAACAAATCATTTGATACTACTATAAGTGCATAGTGATATAAAACACTTCAAATCATAAGTATCAATCATAGGCGGCATGAATGGCCCATAACACTATGTCGCCATATATAAGTTTACAATCGAAACCGCAATGTCTTATTGGAAGTTGGGTTATCATTTATGGTATGAACCGAGGCTAGGGGCAAGATCCTCAACCGATTCGAGACGCTCTAGCCCGTGTCTCAGGATCAGAGCTCGAGTGACCCTTGGAGCGACAGGGCCGGTCCACCGATGTGGATTAAAATGCCTGAACACTGCGTTTCCCCACCCTTTGGGGTGTCAATGAGCCAACTAAATGACTCCATCGGTTCGAGAACGACCGATCAATCCGAGGCGCCTCGCAACAGCAACAACCACATAAGTCAAACTCGTCAGGGCGTGTAAAACCACTGACGCCACTTTTTAGCTAGAAGGAAACGCATGCCCTCCCTGAGGTCCGTCTCCCGTTTTTGGTTCATACCGGGTGTGAAACACGCGAGGTAAACGTTACACAAAGCTACGCCACAAAGGCCGTGCTTTGATCATCACCACAAGACTTTGCTTTTCAACAGAAGCCTCGATCAATTGCCACTTAGGCATGCCACACAGGCAATTCACTCCATGCGTTTGATATCCATCAATATATAACCCCTGAGCTCGTACGTCTCAGAGAAGGGCGTTAAGCAAGAGAATAAATTCTCCGCCGCCAAACAGATATATATTTAATAGAGATCAATCACACGGACTAAAATCCAATGTCAGACACACAGTCCATTTACAAGTCCGTTCTGGGTCTGAACGAAACCGGAGGCACCTAGTACCCCGCATATCCATCGATCTCCAAGTACGTCTGGACGATCACTAACTGTTTCCATCTTCTTGGGTGTACAGCCCAATCAAGATCATCAGTAATTACCCAAACGACGTGAAGACCTCCGGTCTTCGACCATCGTCTTCATCTTCGACTTATCGTCGTATCAGTTATTCAGAATGGGATAAACCCGGTCTTTCCGAATAACTCGCGTATATTTAAATAAGTGTTACACAAACACAACATACGCCTCATTCCAATTCATCAGTCACTAACCGTAAATTAATCAAGAGAATAATTCCCCAAATATTAACCCCGAAGGCCGAAACCAACATCAGATCAATATCCAGAAAACCATTCTGCTTGGCCAACCGACAGTTAGTTTCTAAATTTCACATTCATAGGGAAATGTTCCCATTAATTTTATCCAAGATAAATTTCTTGAATTTATTCCTCTTTTGAATTTCGATTCAACTAGTCGAGATTAACGAACCTTACCGAAGTAATCATTGGTTTTAATTTCCCAATCCCAACCTATTTATCCCATGAAGTAAAACTGGTAATACTTCATATCTAACACCACAGTGTTATCGGTAAATTCAATTACCATTTCACGTTCAAATCTAATTAAAGATTTAACTATCGCCTGGAGCAAAACTGGTGATACTCCATTTCGATTATTTCAATCTAATTAAAGATTCATTAAAACTCCACTTAGTTTTAATCGTTAACTGGGTTAAAGAATCCGTGTCATTTAAAACACGGTTCACGATAAACCCAAAGTCACATCCCATTAATTATCGGGTTAAAGAACGAGTGTTATTTAAAACACTGTTCACGATAAACCCAAAAATCAATATCAATTCAATTCCAATTAAATATTATTTAATTGGTACACTTCATTAAATCTACATAAAAAGATTTAATCTTTTCTCTACTGGGTTCAAGGACAGTGTTAGTGAAGACACCATTCACGACAAACCCAAATCACATTTGATATTCAATATAAGGCTCTGAATAGAAAATATATCGGCTTATATTCAATATCAAATTCTACGATTAACAAATGTCATATTGGAAATAACGATATAAATATATATCTTTCAAATTTCCATAACAACATCTGTATAATCACGAATTCCAACATCGAAATATTCCGAAGACAATTTCGATTCAAATCCACTCCAATGCAATCATTGGAAATTTTGGTTATTTTTAAAACCCTTTTCGAATTCAATTTATTTACTTAAAAAAATAAATAGAATTATAATTCTAGTTCAAAACTAGATCATTTCGATAAAAATCTATTTTTATCTTTTCAAATATGGAGTTTTTCATCCCAAATCTTCACAAATCATTTCTTATGATTTTACACAAATTATTGCTATTTTTAATAATTTTATCAAGGCCCGTACAGTCGATTTCCATCAATGGCCATCGAACTGCACTTACAGCGACCTTTTTCGAATTTGATTTGGACATAATTCCAAATCCAACCGTTAGATTTCTAATTTCTAATATTCGTTAGAAAGCTCTTTTCGATACGAACCCAACGGTTCCGGTTTTAGGAGAATCCGACGGTCGGATCTCCCGTAATGTCCGTTTGAAATAAATGGTCGAAATTCACGAACTGCCGCGGCGCGGCGCGTTCTATTCAGGCCATTATATTATATATATAATATATATAATATATATTTCGTCGATTTCTATTTAAAACGAATTATATAAATAGTTTTGAAATTCGTTTCAAAAGAAATTTCAACTTCCATTTCAATTCAATTCAAAATTGAATTCTTCTTTATAAATTCGTTTTAAAATTCATTTCTAATCAATTCAAATTTCAATTCAATTCATTTCGAAAACGTTTTCAATTCAATTCATTTCGAAATCGTTTTCAATTCAATTCATTTCGAAATCGTTTTCAATTCAATTCATTTCGAAATCGTTTTCAATTCAATTCATTTCGAAATCGTTTAAAATCGATATAAATATCGTTCACGTCAAAATGGCGTCAGTCTAATCAACACGGCTTCATAAATTTCTATTTTCAAAATAGTTGTTATTATCAAAATATTTCGTTCAACACATGACCAATCTCAATGAATGAGTACTGTCAACACATGAACTTTTATTTTATAATATTATTTATTTTTCAAATTGGAATGAGGCTCAATCAATTACCATATAAAGTTAATTATATGGATTTCCATACAACACATGTATATAATAGCATGGAAAAATAATCAACCATCAACCAAAGTGCACTACACTGTATAAGCATCAAATATAGATATCTAACGCTTAAAACAGCCTGTCAATCAACCGATCGACATATTTAATAAATCAGGATGAGTGAACTTCAAATTTCATCCCAACACCTGTGTGGGGTTTCAAACAATCAAACACATATTTTATTCGTGCAATTGGGCGATGTGTGAAATTTATCATCCCAATCAATGTCCTTCAAATAGGTGTACATAAACAAACCGTCTGGTTTGTAAATGAATATTTTATTTATTCACATTCACGTTAAAAATTATATTTTTAACGATAAAACATTTTATTCCAACATATGAATTTCTATTCAGTTCATTCTTTAAATAAAATGATATTTTTATTTTTCTAACATATTTTAGAAAATTTCGGCGGCATAACGGCACGATACTAGAAACGGGACAAGGCCTAGCCTTATCCCCGGTCTAGTGAAGGCCCACGCCATTCACACATCAATCATATCAATTTTATTATGCAAACCACAAAATTTGGAGTAAGTGTCTAACCTAGCCTTACTCCTTCGCCTTATAACGGCGCACGTCTAATCCTAACCAATTTATCGATTCGATTTTTCACACCACAAACCACATTCAAACCAATATCACAATCAATAACCAAACAGCCAAACAAACAAGTCCATGGTCTGTGGACGATTGTGTCGGGTGCTACTAAGCACCGTCTGCATCCTAGTATATATATATAACTAGAAATAAAATTGAAAGGTGAGAAGTTCTCACTTATAGCTATCCTAGCTCCACGGCACTTCATTGATAGAAATCTTCATCGCTATCGCATCTTCGTCATCTTCGTTGCCCGCTTTCACTACCTATGTAAAAATCGAATTTTTACTTCGCTATTCAATAAATAAAAATCGAATTTTTAGTTCGCTATTCAATATATAAAAATCGAATTTTTAGTTCAAAGTTCAATATATAAAAATCGCATTTTTACTTCGAAGTTCATTATATAAAAATCCTATTTTTCTATCGAAGTTCAATATATAAAAATCTTATTTTTCTATCGAAGTCAATATATAAAAATCTTATTTTTCTATCGAAGTTCTTTATATAAAAATCTTATTTTTCTTTCGAAGTTCTTTATATAAAAATCTTATTTTTCTATCGAAGTTCTTTATATAAAAATCTTATTTTTCTATCGAAGTTCTTTATATAAAAATCTTATTTTTCTTTCGAAGTTCTTTATATAAAAATCTTATTTTTCTATCGTTAGTTATATAAGAAAAGACCACTTTTATTTCACTAATATATATATAGATTTCTGATTTTTTTAAAACAAACACATATAAACTTATATCAGATTTTTGAAACATTTTCATATATATAATTTCAGAATTATAAAACATTAACCTATATATAGTTTCAGAATTTTTTTTACAATGGCAACATATATATAATTTCATAATTTTAACAATGTCAACATATATTTTAAACCGATTTTAACCAATGTGAATTATATTTAAAATTGAAATTTAAACAATGCATTAAATATAAATATAAACTACCTGCGTCTCTTTCTACCTGGTACACCCTCTTCAGGAAACCGTCAGACCCTAGGGTCGCGATTTGTCGCTGCCAGAAGGGACCAGAAGATAATCAGAGGGTGCTGCTTTGGTCGCCGACCTCAACTACTCCTGCGCCGGAAGTGGGTCCCCGTTCGATGACCCATGGTGGCTAGAAACTGCCTCGCAATGGCGCATGTTAGTGGGGGAAATTCGAGCTCCACGTTGATCGAGAACCGATCCTCCCCATATGGTTTTGAAGATCTCCAGGCCTTGAACAATTTCGTGTTGATGGTTGGTTGAATCGAGGTGAGGAATGGACGGAAAGTGAGAGGGAAGGAGAGGAAGTGGCCAACGTCGATTTGTTTGAAAAGGGGGCGCAGATATTTTGACCAGGGATTTTAATTTCTAGGGTTTTGACTAAGGGGTGGGGTATCTATATTAATTATTATATTATTTATTTCGAAAATTACTAGTTTAATCTACCGAACTCCAAATCGAACCCAACGAATGTTGCCCCTAGCCAAATACCCCCATCCCGAACACAATGGGATATGTTTCGTATGTTGATTCGATCGTTTGAATCAGTTTCCGTTAAATTTACATTTAATTCACTTTATTGAATTTTAAACGTACATTTCAATTTACCGGGGTCACATACTAACTAGAAAAATTCCAGAAAAATATTTTCTAGCTTCGTATTGACGATACGGTCCTAACAAAACTAGTTTCGTCGAATTCTGAGACCGTTGGAAAAATGGCCATTTTCCTAGTCGATTAAAATCAACTGAAACCGGTCAAACGCGTTTTCCTTTGCCACGCTCACACATTGATTCGAAAAATTATGAAATTTGAAACCTAGCAATAATTCGACACCACGGACCCAACAAAACTAGTTTCGTCGAAATCCGAGGTCGTTTGCAAAATTCCCATTTTTAAGGGCCTGAATTCCATAGCGACTATTCAGAATTTTCAACTGGACATATGTTTTGATTCCTGCCATGAAATCTCGATTTTTCGGATTCGTTGGAAAGATATTATCAAATAGATCCTATCATTTTTGGTTTCACTAAAATCCGGATTGTTTTGCACCCGGTACATTCAATTGAAGTTTGAAATCGAATTATCGAACTACCGCGCCATTTTCAATTCCTTTTATAATTATATATAATTATTATATATTCTAACGACGACGTATATAATATATACGTTCGAATTATATTCAAGATAAATTTCTCGTCGATATTATTTAAAATAATTCATTTTAAATAATCAAAATTCGCTAAAATTGCCAAAATAAAAATTTTAAACTGGCCCAGATTTTCGGGTTGTTACAGTTAGACTTCTTCCTTGTCATGATAAGACTCTTCAAATTTCCTACGACCAACGGGGATCAGTGATGCTTTGCTTTATTGAATCACTTGATACTTATGTTGACAACTTGCGATCTATGCCCATAGTTAGAGACTTCCCAGATGTGTTTGAGGAGGTTAAGGGACTACCTACAAAGTGCGAGATAGACTTCCGGATTTACTTGGTAGAGAACGCGAAGCCAGTTGCTCTACCAGTGCGTCACATGGATCCAAGGGAAAGGAGGGAGCTCAGTAAGCAAGTAAGGGAGCTATTGAAGAAAGGTTTTATTAGACAGAGCATTTCAGAATGGGGGGCTCTAGTCTTCTTCGTAACTAAGGCAGATGGCTTACTTTGTCTATGTGTGGATTGTAGGGAGCTGAATAAGCCTACTAAGAAGAATAGGCACCCGCTACCAAGAATTGGCGATCTGTTCGACCAGTTAGTTGGCGCATCAGTTTTCTCGCAAATGGACCTTTCCACAGGATTTCATCAGCTAAGAGTGGAAGATGACAGCATAGATAAGACTGCATTCGGAACTCCAGATGGCTTCTTCGAATGGTTGGTTATGCCTTTTGGGTCAACCAATGCACCCGCTTATTTTGTGGATTTGATGAGTAGGGTGTTTAAGGAGTTTCTGAATAAATCTATAGTGGTCTTTGTGGATGACATCTTGATCTTCTCGAAGAACGAGGAAGAGCATGCCCAACATTTTGGAGAGGTTGTACGCACTCTCAGGTCACGTCAGCTTAAGACAAAGTTGTCCAAGCGTCATTTTTGGAGAAAG
Organism: Allium sativum; assembly: GCA_030737875.1. Lineage (NCBI taxonomy): Eukaryota > Viridiplantae > Streptophyta > Magnoliopsida > Asparagales > Amaryllidaceae > Allium > Allium sativum. The sequence continues at coordinate 71,579,830 of CM060919.1, forward strand.
GAAGTAAGGTTCCTAGGGCATGTGGTCTCCAAGGATGGGATAGCAATGGATCCCGCGGAAGCCGTTGAAGCTCAAGATTGGAGGGCTCCAAAGAATGCAACGGAGGTGAGAAGTTTCCTAGGGTTGGCGGACTACTATAGGAAAGTTATCAAAGATTTTGCAAGAGTATCAGCCCGCTTACCTGACTAACGAAAAGAACTTGGATTTTTCATGGAGCATTGATTGTGAGGATGCTTTTCAGAGGTTGAAGAGGGCTTTGACAACAACCCTAGTTTTGACTCTCCCAGACAGAAACAAGATGTTTATGGTTTACACTGATGCTTGTGGCATAGGGCTTGGTGCCGTTCTGATGCAAGAGGGACGGTTAGTGTGCTATGGAAGCAGACAGTTGAGAGTTAACGAGAAGAACTACCCAACCTATGATCTAGAGTTAGCTGCTACAGTGTTTGCATTGAAGTCTTGGTGACACTATCTACTTAGAGAAAAGTTTGAGCTGTATATGGATCATAAGTCGCTCAAGCACTTATTCTCATAAAAGGATCTCAACCTAAGGTAGCAACGGTGGATGGAGTTCCTAGCGCCCTGCGACTTCGAAATAGCTTATAACCCTGGCAAGGATAATGTAGTGGCGGGCGCACTGAGTAGGCAGAGGATGACTTTGAGTCCTTTGTTTGTAGAAAGGCGGAGCTTGGAGTTCATCTAACCTTTAATTTTAAGCCTTCTACGGATTTCACAGTTGGGTTGTTAGCCTCTTTGGAGGTGTTGCCTACTCTATTGGAGCAAGTTGGATCTATCCAACAAGAGAACACGTAGATTTAAGACATCTTGGGAAAGCTTAGTAGAGGAAAAACTTCTAGTCACCTTGCTAGATATACCGTGGATGATAAGGGTTGTCTAAGGTGAGTTGGAATGCTATGTGTCCCTAAGACTAGGGAGTTGCTTAAAGCAGTACTCAAGGAAGCTCATCATTCTCAGATGAATATCCATCCAGGCGACTACAAAATGTATCGAGACATGAAGAGAGTTTTTGTAATGACCCGCATTTTTCAGCGATATAATTAATTTATTTAATTATTTAAATAATGGTTTGGTAATTTAAAAATGACCAGAATTAAATAATAAGGAATATTTAATTAATATAATAATTAAACAATATATATAATTCAGAAATAATCAAAAATAGTGGAATTCACAATATTGTGTAATTTGGAATATTTAAAATATATAATTCAGTTTATAGTTGAATTATATTAACGAATATATTATATAAACGAAGTTTGAACGTATAATTATATTATAATTAAAATTGAGCTTGAAATGGCGCGGTAGTTCGCCATTTGGCGATTTGAACTTCAACTGAATGTACAGGATTCGTTTTAAGCTGGATTTCTGTGAAACAAGGAACGTTAGGAGCTGGTGAAGTATATTTTTCTAGTGGAAGAGAAAAATCGGGATTTCATCGTGTAGATTTTAATTTACGTCCAAATCAAATTTTAGAAAAGTCGTTGTGGAATTCCTTTATAATTTATAATGATTTATTTATATTATAAAAGGAATTTCATTATAAATCGAATATCGATTTAAAGCGGGATTTTAAATATCGAGTTAGAACTTCATATAGGAATATTCTAGAGCTATATGATATTCTGTTGTGAATATATATGATAATATTTATTTATAAATATTTAATTTAATTATTTTTAAATATATTTATATATTTAAACGGGTTATTTAGAGCTTTAAAAATAGCCAGTTTTGCAAATGACCTCAGAATTCGACGAAACTAATTTTGTTGGGTTCGTAATGTCGAGCTCTAGTTGCATGTCCAATTTCGTGATTTTTGGGTATCACGCGTGATCACAGGAATTTTTAGAAGGCCAATACTGGCAGCGTTATAATTTAAATCAATAAATTAATAAAGGTAAAATATCTAAAAACTATTCTAAAGCCTAGAGAAGGCCACGTCCTCATCATTTCCAGCCACACCCTCAAAGATATAAACGCAGAAGGAATTCCATTCTCCTCCAAAAACCCATGCAGTAAAATAAATCAAAAGAAGATCATTCAAATTCCTATAAATGGCCAAATATATATTTTCGAGTTCGTCCTGGGTTGCTCATCACATTCGTATGGGTTTTACTGGGCTCGATCACCATTTTCGTTCGCTGAAAATACCCAGCGATTTCTAGGGTTGGTGTTTGATTGGGATATAGGTAAATTTAGCTCGAATGGATAATGGATTTGAGTTTGTGGAGGTGAGGCGCACCTCGTATGTGATTTTGGTGATGTTTGGTGTGATTTAGTGTTGACCAAACACTGTAGGCGACGGAAAGGGAGGTCACGACGAGTTTTGATGGAAGCAACCAAGTTCGATGGTGTTGGGATGAGGAGGATGAGCTCGCGAAGGAGATGAACATGGTTATCTCGGTTTGAATTTTTGTGGAGTAGAAATGAGGAAAGAGGCGTGGGAACGATTGGAAATGACAAGAGTGAATACTGGAGTCGCGATGCATTTTGGGGAAGAAGAGTTATTCGGGCTTGGGTTTTTTTTAAAACGTGGGTTTGGGCCGAGTTCGAGTGGGTGAGGCCCAATGTTTTATTTATTCAAGTTTATTCAAATCTAAATATTGTATAACTTGTAAATCGTATAACTTGATCATACGATATCAGAATTCAGCGAAACGAGATCCATTGGGACCATATGGACGAGAGCTCCACAATGGAACTGACTGGGAGTGGATTTGAGGCCGTTTGAATTTATGGCGAAATAAATTGTTTGATTCAGATCAAACAACAGTTTATCGTTCTTTAACGATGATCTGCCAAAGTGAGTAAATCTCACTAACTCTGAACAGTTTATATTTTTATAATGTATTTTTAGAACTGTTAAAAATTGGTTGATTGACTGTGTGTTGATTGTTTGATTGAACTGCTAGTCAGTTGATTGAAATATATATATATATATATATATCGTTAAAAATATATTGATGCCGCCTATCAGAATATTTCATATTGATCTGAAACTGAGGATAATTATGTTGTTTAACAATTGCGGATGTAGGGAAACAAATTGGAGGGATCCAACAGGATTCCTCAATATTTAATTTACTGTTTTGTTTCATATATCAAAATATATGATGATACATAATCTGTTGTCGATTATGTGTGTTTGGACGATATTGGCCATTGTGATTTGATATGGTAAATACCAAAATACCGGAATGTTAAAAAGGAAATTTTCAAAATGAATATTAAAAATAAATTATTTATAAAATCAAAGGATTTTATAAAAGAGAAAATATTTATAAAATCAAACAAGATTTTATAAAAAGGAATTTAGTTATAAATGGAATATTTATAAATAGGATATATTAAAAGGATTTATTTAGGCAAAGAAATAAGTTATTAAAACGAATTATTTATCTAGGAAATAAATAAGATATTATAAAATGGAATATTTATAAATAAGAAATATTTATAAATTGGAATATTTTTAAATAGGAGATAATTAGAAAAGGAATATTCGCAAACCATTCGCAAATAGAATATAAAAGGAAATATTTGTAAACCATAAATAAATAGAATGAAGGAATATTTATTTAGAAAATAAATAAAATAAAGGAATATTTATTGAGAAAATAAATAGAGTTAAACGAAAGGAGTTAATCGAATTTAGTATTCAAAGGAGTTAATCGAATTTAGTTATTCGAAACGAGTTAGTCGAATATGGCTAGTCGAGTCGAGTCGAGTTGAGTTAATCGATTTTAATTAATCGAAAGGAGTTAATCGAACATAGGTAATCAAAATGGAGTTAAACAAAAAAAATTAGAAACTGACTAGAGATTAATAAGTTGAATGGTTTCCTGAGTATCGATCTGATGTTGGTTTCGGCCTTCGGGGTTTATACTTAGGAAGTTGTTCTCTTATTAGTTATAGTTAGAGTCTGATAGATATGGAAGAATGGTGATACGTAATTAAGTCATGGAAATGTTTTCCAGTGTTAATAACGTATATTTTCTAAACATAGAAAATGAGGATATATATATATATGTTTGATGATTGGATCGATAATTCCATTTGGAAATAAGATCGTTGTGTGTACACAGACATGTTTTCATTTGATAGTTAAATCACATACTATCAATGTTTTGACCATTTTAACGTTGTTAATATGGAGAGACCGGTTGGATTATTATCCGAAGAACCACTCCGTATTGGCATAAGCAATGCGAATCAAGTATGCTGAATATATTGAAGACGGAGTAAAGTGCAAGGGCTGTTGTATAAATCTTAGATAACAATTGCCTAAGATGGATGTACTGAATAGTGCCTTCTGTTTGTCCAGTCCCAGGACAACCTGTATGGAAGAATGTCTGACAGAGTATATTTAATAAATCACATTAGTTGATCTCTTCAAACGTATTTACGTTTGGTGGCGGAGGAATTCGTTTCTCTTAGCTGTATACCCGTGTTATTTTTTGGGAAATCAATTTGTGATTTGGCGGGTATGACAATGTGACATTCAAAGTGAATAAGCGTGTGATCTGTCAGAGTTAAGCATGGCCTCTAGCCTCACAACCGGGAAATGACAAAAATTGGGCAGGCAGCATGGCTATGTAGGTTGCACCTATTAGGGTGTATAACCACCTGATCTAGAGTTTCATTTACTTCTAAAAATCTATTGTCGATGCTGTCCCATTCGGGAAACGGTTGTTGATCCCAACCGTTGGTGATATACATTCGATACACTCAAGCGAAATGAGTGGTCGGTCATGTGTGGTCGGGTTGCAAGATGTTCTTGTTGAACCCAGTGTATTCCTCTCTAGAGGTACACTAGCAAAAGGTGGTTCCATACCTTGTCATAGTTGGAAATCCATTACCCAATATGTGCTTGCGGTTTTGATTGTATACTATATATGTAGAATGTGAGATGAAAGCGTTTCTACTGGATGATTATTATATTGTGGTTGATAGACATTATTATAATATCAAAAGGTTTTTGATATAAAGATATTTTGGATAATCATAAGGGAAAAACCCGTTCCGTTATACGGCGTGGTCTTATGAGATATCGTTTACTTTTTCAAACTGTTTTAAACTGTTTTACTCATACCAGTCCATGTTGCGTGCTTAGTGCATGTGCGCATGATAGGGGGTTCTCGCTTTTTGTTAGGTGGCGAACGGGAGACACTTACCCCTACATGTTCCGAAAATGAGGGTTGGTTGTGAAGTCGAAAGGCTGGCCGTAAAATATGGACTGGGGTACCAATGTAAGACACAGTGGGGTATTACCTTGCTACTTAGCGGATTGGGGGAGAGGATGGTTGCAAATACTACTTGAACCTAAAAACCGGGTCGTTACAGTTGGTATCAGAGCTTAAGGTTAAGTGAATTACCTTGGCTCTGTGGCGTGACTCAATAGAGATGCGGTTAGTAATACCCTAGATTGAGTTTGAGTGTATATATACGAGTGAACGTATTTGTTATTCAATATTAAAATGATTTTATGTTGTGAAGATTTATTGGTTGAGTTGTTTGTGAATTCAGGTCGATCAGTTTGGTCCATTGTATCGATAGGGGTTTCTAAACACTCGAATACGATGAACCGACGCGGTATGTTTAAAAAAAGGGTAAATGGAATAATTTTGCCCAGATTATATTTTGATATAAAGGAATTATTAATATTTGAAATATTAGTATATTGGATGTGTTGGTTGTTATTATAATCGAGTAAGATTATAAAAGTGAAACGGTTATGTAAATTAACAATTAAGATTCGTATAAGTGTTACGAATGAGTTAAATCTGAAATAAAATCAGAATTGAAATTTAAACCTGAAAATTTGGAGAAGTGTTTGTAAAAGAACATGGATTAAATATACGTGAATTTTAAAATCCTGGGAGATTTTAAATTTGTTACAAGCATTGAAGTGATGTTTTGAACTGATTTAAAAATGGAAGTATGTGGAAATGATTTTGAAAGTGGTATAGTATGAACTCACTTGATCGCTGGAAAATAGATTCCGATGATGACAGCTGCATCACCGGTGTTCATTTTCGAGTTGTAAGTGATGGATTACTACCAAAGATTTTGTTTTGAAAACAAGTTATACAGAAATTCAAAGGTTTTGAATTGTGATTTATGATTTCAAATTGATTGAAATAAAAAGAAAACCTAGGAATTTAAATTCTAGAATTTAACTGTAACTTGTGGAGTAAGTAAAACTGAAATTAATTAGAGGATAATCTGAAATGGAATTGAGGGATAAGTTAAGAGTTGGAAATGTATCGGAATATGCTGAGTTGGTAGCAAGTGAAAGTGATATAATGATATGCCCGACAAAAAGGTACAAGTTTATATTTCATACGAGTTTGGTGATTTATGAGCCGATTTGGCAAGCCGCTTGGCTGTTTGATTTTCTTTTGGGTTGGAGGTTGCCCAGAGAGGCGAGTTGTCGTTTTACCGATAGGGCTGTACAAAGGAGGTTATGGCGAAATTTTCCAGAAATTTAGGGAGTAAGAAAATTTCAGGATTTTTGAAAATATTCGTTAATAGAATTAAATTAATTATTTAATTAAAATTAAATTAGTCCAGTGGAAACTGAAGTTGAGAAGTGAACAAATAAGTCTGGCCAGTCGATAGGGTTTGTTTTCTACCTTAGCAATTTTGAGGACGAAATTATTTTAAGTGGGGAAGAATGTAACGACCCGCATTTTTCAGCGATATAATTTATTTATTTAATTATTTAAATAAAGGTTTGGTAATTTAAAAATGACCCGAATTAAATAATAAGGAATATTTAATAAATATAATAATTAAACAATATATATAATTCAGAAATAATCAAAAATAGTGGAATTCACAATATTGTGTAATTTGGATTATTTAAAATATATAATTCAGTTTAGAGTTGAATTATATTAACGAATATATTATATAAACGAAGTTTGAACATATAATTATATTATAATTAAAATTGAGCTTGAAATGGCGTGGCAGTTCGCGATTTGAACTTCAACTGAATGTACAGGATTCGTTTTAAGCCGGATTTCTGTGAAACAAGAAACGTTAGGAGTTGGTGAAGTATATTTTTCTAGTGGAAGAGAAAATTCGGGATTTCGTCGTGTAGATTTTGATTTACGTCCAAATCAAATTTTAGAAAAGTCGTTGTGCAATTCCTTTATAATTTATAACGATTTATTTATATTATAAAAGGAATTTCATTATAAATAGAATATCGATTTAAAGCGGGATTTTAAATATCGAGTTAGAACTTCATATAGGAATATTCTAGAGCTGTATGATATTCTGTTGTGAATATATATGATAATATTTATTTATAAATATTTAATTTAATTATTTTTAAATATATTTATATATTTAAAAGGGTTATTTAGAGCTTAAAAAAATAGCCAGTTTTGCAAACGACCTCAGAATTCGACGAAACTAATTTTGTTAGGTTCGTAATGTCGAGCTCTAGTTGCATGTCCAGTTTCGTGATTTTTTTGGTATCACGTGTGATCACAGGAATTTTTAGAAGGCCAATACTGGCAGTGTTATAATTTAAATCAATAAATTAATAAAGGTAAAATATCAAAAAACCATTCTAAAGCCTAGAGAAGGCCACGTCCTCATCATTTCCAGCCACACCCTCAAAGATATAAACGCAGAAGGAATTCCATTCTCCTCCAAAAACCCACGTAGTAAAATAAATCAAAAGAAGTTCATTCAAATTCCTATAAATGGCCAAATCTATATTTTCGAGTTCGTCCTGGGTTGCTCATCACCTTCGTATGGGTTTTACTGGGCTCGATCACCATTTTCGTTCGCTGAAAATACCCAGCGATTTCTAGGGTTGGGGTTTGATTGGGATATAGGTAAATTTAGCTCGAATGGATAACCGATTTGAGTTTGTGGAGGTGAGGCGCACCTCGTATGTGGTTTTGGTGATGTTTGGCGTGATTTAGTGTCGATCAAACACTGTAGGCGACGGAAAGTGAGGTCACGACGGGTTTTGATGGAGGCAACCGAGTTCGATGGTGTTGGGATGAGGAGGATGAGCTCGTGAAGGAGATGAACATGGTTATCTCGGTTTGAATTTTTATGGAGTAGAAATGAGGAAAGAGGCGTGGGAACGATTGGAAATGGCAACGGTGAATACTGGAGTCACGGTCCATTTTGGGGAAGAAGAGTTATTCGGGCCTGGTTTTTTTTAAAACGTGGGTTTGGGCCGAGTTCGAGTGGGTGAGGCCCAATGTTTTATTTATTCAAGTTTATTCAAATCTAAATATTATATAACTTGTAAATCGTATAACTTGATCATACGATATCAGAATTCAGCGAAACGACATCCATTGGGATCGTATGGACGAGAGCTCCACAATGGAACTGATTGGGAGTGGATTTGAGCTCGTTTGAATTTATGGCGAAATAAATTGTTTGATTCAAATCAAACAACAGTTTATCGTTCTTTAACGATGAACTGCCAAAGTGAGTAAATCTCACTAACTCTGAATAGTTTATATTTTTATAATGTATTTTTAGAACTGTTTAAAATTGGTTGATTGACTGTGTGTTGATTGTTTGATTGAACTGCTAGTTAGTTGATTGAAATATATATATATATATATATATATATATATATCGTTAAAAATATATTGATGCTTCCTATCAGAATATTTCATATTGATCTGAAACTGAGGATAATTATGTTGTTTAACATATGTGGATGCAGGGAAACAGATTGGAGGGATCCAACAGGATTCCTCAATATTTAATTTACTGTTTTGTTTCATATATCGAAATATATGATGATATATAATCTGTTGTCGATTATGTGTGTTTGGACGATATTGGCCATCGTGATTTGATATGGTAAATACCAAAATACCGGAATGTTAAAAAGGAAATTTTCAAAATGAATATTGAAAATAAATTATTTATAAAATCAAAGGATTTTATAAAAGAGAAAATATTTATAAAATCAAAGAAGATTTTATAAAAAGGAATTTAGTTATAAATGGAATATTTATAAATAGGATATATTAAAAGGATTTATTTAGGCAAAGAAATAAGTTATTAAATCGAATTATTTATCTAGGAAATAAATAAGATATTATAAAATGTAATATTTATAAATAAGAAATATTTTTAAATAGGAGATAATTAGAAAAGGAATATTCGCAAAACATTTGCAAATAGAATAGAAAAGGAAATATTTATAAACCATAAATAAATAGAATAAAGGAATATTTATTTAGAAAATAAATAGAATAAAGGAATATTTATTGAGAAAATAAATAGAGTTAAACGAAAGGAGTTAATCGAATTTAATATTCGAAGGAGTTAATCGAATTTAGTTATTCGAAATGAGTTAGTCGAATATGGCTAGTCGAGTCGAGTCGAGTTAATCGATTTTAATTAATCGAAAGGAGTTAAACGAACATAGTTAATTAAAATGGAGTTAAACAAAAAAAATTAGAAACTGACTAGAGATTAATAAGTTGAATGGTTTCCTGAGTATCGATCTGATGTTGGTTTCGGCCTTCGGGGTTTATACTTAGGAAGTTGTTCTCTTGTTAGTTATAGTTAGAGTCTGATAGATGTGGAAGAATGGTGATACGTAATTAAGTCATGGAAATGTTTTCCAGTGTTAATAACGTATATTTTCTAAACATTGAAAATGAGGATATATATATATATATTTGATGATTAGATCGATAATTTCATTTGGAAATAAGATCGTTGTGTGTACACAGACATGTTTTCATTGGATAGTTAAATCACAGACTATCAATGTTTTGACCATTTTAACGTTGTTAATATGGAGAGACCGGTTGGATTATTATCCGAAGAACAACTCCGTATTGGCATAAGCGTTGCGAATCAAGTATGCTGAATATATTGAAGATGGAGTAAAGTGCAAGGGCTGTTGTATAAATCTTAGATAACAATTGCCTAAGATGGATATACTGAATAGTGCCTTCGGTTTGTCCAGTCCCAGGACAACCTGTATGGAAGAATGTCTGACAGAGTATATTTAATAAATCGCGTAAATTGATCTCTTCAAACGTATTTACGTTTGGTGGCGGAGGAATTCATTTCTCTTAACTCTATACCCGTGGTATTTTTAGGGAAATCAATTTGTGATTTGGCGGGTATGACGATGTGACATTCAAAGTGAATAAGTGTGTGATCTGTCAGAGATAAGTGTGGCCTCTAGCCTCACAACCGGGAAATGACAAAAATCGGGCAGGCAGCATGGCTATGTAGGTTGCACCTATTAGGGTGTATAATAACCTGATCTAGAGTTTCATTTACTTCTAAAAATCTATTGTCGATGCTGTCCCATTCGGGAAACGGTTGCTGATCCCAACCATTGGTGATATACATTCGATACACTCAAGCGAAATAAGTGGTTGGTCATGTGTGGCCGGGTTGCAAGATGTTCTTGTTGAACCCAATGTATTCCTCTCTAGAGGTACACTAGCGAAAGGTGGTTCCATACCTTGTCATAGTTGGAAATCCATTACCCAATACGTGCTTGCGGTTTTGATTGTATACTATATATGTAGAACGTGAGATGAAAGCGTTTCTGCTAGATGATTATTATATTGTGGTTGATAGACATTATTATAATATCAAAAGGTTTTTGATATAAAGATGTTTTGGATTCTCATAAGGGAAAAACCCGTTCCGTTATACGGCGTGGTCTTATGAGATATCGTTTACTTGTTCAAACCATTTTAAACTATTTTACTCGTACCAGTCCCATGACTAACCCGAAGTTTATTTTGTTTTGTTTTCCCTAAACTCTTGGTTGCCCAATTTTATACGGGCAGTCAAGTAGTCGGGATTTTACAGATACTTGAAGAGCTTGGAGCAGGAGACTTCAGGATTGTATAGCTATAGTTATTTTCGCTGTGTTGTAAGTGTTGTACTCTGATAATGTTATTGTATACATATACTAATTTTATTTCAAGGATATGTTATTTATTATATGTTATTCGTTCCGATGTGAGGTTCATGTTACTCTGATGTTGTGTTTTTCTTCTTCTTCTTCTTCTTCTTCTATTCTAAGTTTTTATCTTATCTGTTCTCACCCTCTAACTTCTTTCTATTAACTACCAGTATTTTTCGATGTTTGGTTAGTCGTCATTGAGTTTATGTCGATAACCAAAGTCGCTAAAAACCGGGTCGTTACAGTTTTCTTTTGGGCTGGCATGAAGAAGGATGTGGCAGAATTTGTAGCTCGATGCATGACTTGGCAATGAGCGAATGCTGAACAAAAGAAACCAGGTGGATTGCTCCAGCCCTTGGATTTCCCACAATGGAAGTTTGAGAGCGTCTCTATGGATTTCATCGATGGGTTCCCCCGATCAAGGAAGGACAATATGAGCATTTAGGTGATAGTGGATAGACTTACAAAGATTGCTCATTTTATTCCTATAGAGAGCAAGAGGACAGCATCTTGGTTGGCATCAGTTTATCTCCGAGAGATAGTTCAATTGCATAGGGTACCTTCCAGTATAGTAGACTCCATCTTTACTAGCGAGTTTTGGAAAAGCTTGCAAGAGGCGTTAGGTACACAGCTATAATTAAGCACATCATACCACCCTCAGACAGATGGACAGACTAAGAAGGTGAATAGGGTCCTTGAAGATCTTCTAAGACTGTGCATCCTAGACGTTGGAGGGACTTAGGAAAAGCACCTTCCTTTGGTGGAGATCGCCTACAACAACAGTTACCAATCAAGCACAGGCATGGCACCCTTCGAAGCACTATATGGACGACTATGTAGATCACCGACTTGTTGGTAGGAGTCAATTTACAGAATTTTACTTGGACCAAACATGATTCGAGATACCTATAAGAGGATTGATCTTATCCGTCGAAAAATGAAAGCTGCTCAAGACAAACAGAAATCTTATGCCGATAAAAAGAGGACTGACGTGGAATTTGAGGTGCGAGATATAGTCTTCATTAAAGTGTCACCGCTAAGGAATGTAGTTCGCTTTAGCTCGATAGGGAAGTTAGCGCCAAGATTTGTGAGGCCATTCCCTATTGTAGAGAAGATAGGGCAGATGGATTAAAGGATTAAGCTACTGGAGAGACTGGTGGGCGTACACAACGTATTTCATGTTTCCCATCTAAGGAAATGTCTACATGATATGGCAAAGATAGTAGAGCCGAGCACTCTTTAGGACATAAAAGTTGAGAAAGAAGCATATGTAAGACGAGTTCCTACCCATATCCTTGGATCAGAAATCAAGAAGCTTCGCAATAAGGAAATCAAATTTATTAAAGTATAATGGGGAGAAGACCGCAAAGATGCTACATGGGAACCCGAAGATACGATTCACGCTTCTTATCCTTTTCTCTTTGAGAGTACGTTCTTGACTTCTTTTCCAAACTTTTACTTTTCATTTGCTTATATCATTCGAGTTTATTTATCCTATCATTCGAATCTTTCGATCCTTAGGAAGAAATTAATGATTGAAACATGTGTTTGAAACATGTTATGGTTGATGGATGCAAGTGGATGCAAGTGTTTTCTAGTGGTTACTCATGGATACATATACACACACTAGGCACTAGATCGGCTCAATCACTTACATGTTGCATATGGATGTGTGTGCATTTTAAACATGCTATAGGTTGAAATGGATGTATAATCATATAGGTGTTGCATTTGGACGGATTACTGTGCATACATGCAGAGTTTACATGATATACTAGGACTATTTGCATACATTTTGGATTCATGGAACCAACATATATTGCATTAAGGAGGTCAACTGAATCAGTCGACCTCCTGATTTCCGCATTAGAGTAAGGACATATACACACAACACTTTGCATAAGTACATAGAAGCATTAGAAATCTCTTAAGGACAATGGATGCCTGTGAATGATGGATGAGTAGATGGTTGCAGGTGGATGTTAGGATAGTAACATTTTCCTAGACTTGGAGGTTTTAGGGACGAAATCCTTTAAGTAGGGGAGAATGTAGCACCCCAAAATATAATACACTATAACCATAGCAAATGTCCAGAATTAACTGAAACAGGCATTAACGTTGCATTCATCTCAGATTTCCAGTTCAGATAGACCCCAAGTTTGCATAAAACGGACAACGTATGAAAAAGTTATGGGCTCTAGAAGTTTGTATACATATATGAGGCTTATATATGAACATATTAAACTAGAATAATTCAAACGAAGGAGCGGGAAAAACAAGCGGCAAGGAGACCTGTTGGGGGTCGACCACGCCCAGCTTGGGTCGACCCAATAAGGGTCGGGTCGACCCTAGGGTTGACCCAGTGGTAGGTGGGTCGACCCATAATAGACCTGACCAAATCCTGAACTACGAATCTAGATTGTTTTGTGTCTCTATTCATGCTAACTCAGCATGACATATACAGTTCATATTTAAAATCTAGATCTAACGGTTGATGTTGGTTCTGTAACTTTATAAATAGATGGCTTCCCTCATTCTAGAATTCACACATATTTTTCACATCTTACTCTACCTCTAAATTATTCTGAAAAAAAATATAAACACATAATGGGGGAATGCTGCTAAAGATTGGATCAAACAGAAGCAACATATATCAAGACTTGCGTACGTACACCTGGATTGGACTTGGACTAACTGTGGCCTAGTGTTATACATATTTATCTTCACCAAGACTCACTGTGAGTTACAGTTATTTACAGATCTGATTTCTTAGGCCTTGAACATGACAGTTAAATAAAATTGGTTAGGATTTATAATGTTAGCAAACAAATATACATGTTTTCACTATTAATACCTATGATGTTATGCTAAGTTATATCTATATCTGTGATGATATTGGACAAGGTATACATATGCATGTGATGTCATTATAAGCCTGTTATACATAAGCCTGTGATGTCATTATAAACTCGTTATACATATGCCTGTGATGTCATTATAAACCTGTTATACATATGCCTGTGATGTCATTATAAACTTGTTATACATATGCCTGTGATGTCATTATAAACCTGTTATACATATGCTAGTGATGTCATTATAAACCTATTACACATATGCCTGTGGTGTCGTTACAAACCCGTTACACATATGCATGTGATGTTGTTAATTGAACAAGTTATACACATGCCTGTAATGTTGGATAAATAACAAATTAAATGTATCTATCTTCCTTTTCCCATTTTTATATGTTTATTTCCAGTCTTGCCTATATACATACATGATTTGATTCTGTTCCTCTCCCTCTGTTTTCCTTTTTATTTTACGCCATGCCTAGGCCCTTGGAAGCCTAGGCTATACCCGATTAAAACGGGCATACCTTTGGGGCAATAATAAATAAAATAAATTTAGGCATATTATTTACTGTGATTAAATTGATTATAATTCGGGAAAAAGGATAGGCATACCTGTTTAGATTTACTGTAGACACTTGTTGTATAGGAACATTATGCATAAGCCTATAGCTTGAGAATGTATTTGATGCATATGGACTAGACATGTTAACTTTGACTTAAACAGACATTAAGTAAATGAAATGTTAAGAACAGGGTTGTATACACATAATGACATTACAACCATGCTTATTAGTAAACCTAAACATGTTAGGATAAACATAAATATTAATAAGCAAAGAGATCCCTTGTCTGCTGTTGTATCGGGTTTTGGGGACTCTAAAATCCTAGATACTTAGGGACACAAGCTTATGGGGTTTTGGCTTGTGTTAACCTACTGTTTGGAACCCATATTTGTCAGTATCCCTGTAGGTATCTTATCTAAGGGTTCTGCACTAGGTAGGGGCCAAGACACACTTTACTGAATTTGATAGTAAGAGGTTCACATAGGGGTGGTTACGGAAGCGTTCCGATGGAGTCATGAGCATGTATGGTTCCAACTAGGGAAGATATGACGCTATAACACCAGTAAATAGGTCTGTGTCATATGGTTGCTGGGTTAGGGAGGGATACACCCTACTGCCGGGGCTGACACAGGGTATTTACACAGTAAGGAGTCGATCGCTTGGGTAGTAATTAGGGTACGTCTTGTTGGTATGTAATTAGGTTAACACCTAATCCTGTTATGTAATTAGGGTACACCTAATCCCGCTGCTTAATCTTGTTGTACAATTCTGTTATTTGTATCTATTATTAATCTTGCTGATATGTAATTAGGCAAAGAACATAATCATGTTGAACCTATTATAATAGTATTGGTGCAGACATATACGTTCAGACATTACCTTTTTAGGATATAAATGTGAAGCAATACCCGATCATAAGTATTACTGTTATTTTGTCCATCCTGTTATTCTGTTTTGCTTATCTGTTGTAACATTGTACCTTTCTTATCCAGTCCTGTCTTGGCATTCCTATTTTATGCAAATTTGTAAGTCACTGGAACTCACCATACTTTATGTCTGACCTTTTTCTTTCGATTCTTTCTTCCTCACCCCCCCGATCCTCGGAGTGGAAGCACTCAACAGTGACTAGGATTTCTTATAGCAGCTTGGACTTGACTTGGAATTCTTGTAATGTATCGTTTTGACTTGCTCTCTACTTTGGTTTGGCTTATGACATCGGATATGACTTTATGTACTTTGGTATTTTATTTTTTGAAATGGCTTGAAAGACGATTTTGAGATAGTTTGCTAGTTTAACAGGTTTTGATGTATTTCTGAGACTACGCTTTATTTCTTCTATAATAAAGTTTTAAATTTTTTTCTGTTGCTTATTTTATCTGTCTTGTATATTCTTTGTAATGATTGCCTGCTGCACTTCACCAAACTTAATGCATTCTATTAAGAGTGACATTAATGGATGTGGGGTGTCACATCAGGTGATCGAAAAAACCACAAAAAACAAGCCATGGGACGAAGAAGAGAAAGTGCGCTCACCCAGTAACACATGGGTGAATGACCATCCACAAACAATCCCAATAGGCAACTGCACAAAGTGTAGCCTAACCCAACTGTAACACCCCGCATTTATATATGGATATATATATATATATATATATATATATATATATATATTCCGAGATATTTAATAGTAATGGTGATACACGAAAACAAATCAGTTAACAATGATGGAAAATATGGAATACTCAACTTAAAACTAAGAAAATATACGGATCGGTATATGTAGGGTTATACAGAAGTTTATTATAAGTTCACTCACACAGAACTTATGTTCTGACCCCCTCCTCATTACATACTTCCAGGTTAGGTTCATGACAGAGATGGTATAGCTTTGGATACTGGTTTAGCAGTATTGTTAATAAGGTAAAAGCTATGTTTTGACTATATTATATTTTAATCCTTCCGCTGTGAGATACTCATGAGTTCTGACATACTTTCTTTATCTCTGTCTTTTTCTGCAGGATACCAGAGCACCCAACTCGGGTCTTGATGGACTGGATTTCTAAAAGAATTCGGTCTGTCGAAATCTGGGTTGTCACATCAATTGTTATGGAGTTTATAATGAGCCTAGAGTTATTTATATAGGTGCCAAAGTATGAATCTTGCCTCAGAACTAGTCCAAATACATCAAAGTGTACCCAGAACCCAATCTGGGAAAAGTGGGCCAGGTCGACACCCAGCTATCTCTTGTGGTGTAAGTTGAGGGTAAAGCTCAAGAAGAGAAGGTAAGTCCGCCATAGCAATTTGAGTCCAAATTGAGAGAGGAAAATTATAGATCTGGGTAGAGGATGTCTCTAGCTTTGATTTAAGACTAATTTTATAAGAAATAGTGGAGAAATGAAGAGGTGGGAGGTGGAGGAAGTTGAAGTGGGATGGGTTTTGGAGCTTGCTGGAAGGGAGAGGACGCACAGAATAATTTGTGCTGAAGGCCTTCGGCCTTCAGCACTTATATATATATATATATATTCTACAGGGGGGGGGGTCGACACTATAGTCGACCTACCCCAGGGAGGTCGACTATAGTGTCGACCTGCCCCTTAATTTTTTTTTCGTGCTGCGTCTCTTTGTCTTCCTTCGCGATGGTCCACCTCCGTTCTTGCGTTGTACTGTCGGTTCAAAACTTTACGTGTATACTGGCGACCGTTTATTCATTCCATATGTCAGTTCCGGTTCCATGAAATATAAACTTACGCGGAACATGAAATCTTAAATATCCATATTTTTGTACACTTTTTAAAATTTCTCTTAAAAATTCATTTTTTTTTCCTTAAACTCCACTTTCAGTGTACGGGGGTATGATGCTCACATCTTAATTATACTTGCAGTTCTATATGAATGCTATATTTTTGAAGTGTAATTCACTTTGCACATGTGCACATGGATGCAACTATTGGATGAACACCTTTTGGATGGCTGCGAGGGGTTATTAATTTTACTCTTATTGAATTTCGGGGACGAAATTCCTTAAGGGTGGGAGAATGTAACACCCCACATTTATATATGGATATATATATATATATATATATTCCGAGATATTTAATAGTAATGGTGATACACGAAAACTAATCAATTAACAATGATGGAAAATATGGAATACTCAACTTAAAACTATGAAAATATATGGAACGGTATATGTAGGGTTATACAGAAGTTTATTATAAGTTCACTCACACAGAACTTATGTTCTGACCCCCTCCTCATTACATACTTCCAGGTTAGGTTCATGACAGAGATGGTATATCTTTGGATACTGGTTTAGCAGTATTGTTAATAAGGTAAAAGCTATGTTTTGACTATATTATATTTTAATCCTTCCGCTGTGAGATACTCACGAGTTCTGACATACTTTCTTTATCTCTGTCTTTTTCTGCAGGATACCAGAGCACCCAACTCGGGTCTTGATGGACTGGATTTCTAAAAGAATTCGGTCTGTCGAAATCCGGGTTGTCACACCAACTGTGCAGCAGAACCAGACAAAGAAAGACACAAGAACCACCTAGGAAATCACCCAAGGGGTTAAATCACAAAACTCCATATAGTGCAGAACAGAGCGAACTCCTGACCATTGCACGGTCCAACATCAGGACAGAGACTAAAACTCCCTGCACTGGTAATGAAGTCAATGAAAAAACATAGCACAAACATCAACAGAAGCCGACCCATCAACAATCAAATCTGGCGAAATGCCAGGCCTAACACCACAACCAACAAGAGAAAAACACACCAACGGAGGCACACTAAGGGAGTCAATAAAACAACAAACAAGTGAAGACAAAAGGAAAACCTGAAAAGGGGACAAGGACAAAGCAGCGTGATAAAAATCAACCGGGACATAACACACTACATCAACATCATAATGGTCTACGGTTGCCACGCCGGTTGTAGAAACAATTAGCTACATCCATTGATTATAAAGATTCCATTCTTTGTTTATTTAAACAAAATTTATACAATAGGAAAGAAGAAAAACTGTATTTCTTTGGTGGCTCACAAAAATAGAATTTGATAAATGATTCTATGGCACAGAAACAGAGACCACACACAAATTACAACAAAACAGAGATGAAACAAAAGGTCCTCAATCTAAGAAGCCACATAGTAATGCAAAAGCCGACAAAAACCAATCGATAATTGAAAAAGCAGAAAAATCCCTCTTGGGATGGAGAAAAGGATACAAGAGAGACCTCTCCGAAAGCCTAATGCTCCAGCTGCTTGAAACCAAGCTTCGAAAGAAGCTCCATTATTAAGCCACCCAAAAGAGCAATAAAAGCCGATAGAAGGCCAGAACCGTCCTAACAAGGCTAGTAAAAAAACAGCTGAAAGTACTTTAGGCCGGACCAGTGAACCGGTGGAAAGAGAACCACATCAACCCACCCCAGCCCGAGGACAAAGCCCCTTAGTGATAGTGAAGAAGGAAGCCAAAGGCAAGGAAAAGGGACTGAGGATCCCCAAGAAAGGCCTACTACGGAAGGTAAAAAAGACATCATCTGAGACCTTACAAATAATGGAATGCGACATCATCTTAGAAGTGTCGAAAATAGCCTTGTTCTGAGCGCACCAAAGATGTTAGTGGATGAGCCTAAAAATAATCGATAGAAGATCCTTCCCTCGATCCCACCAAGAAAGAACGAGAGAGCAAAGAAGGAGTACCCTCTGGAGGCCCACCAAAATCCTAAAGAAAGACCATACCGCCGCTGCATAGTCACCTTCTGGGAATAAGTGAGCTAATGATTCCTGGGCCTCAAAACTGCAACAATGGCAACGAGAAACAAGCGGGATACCATTCCACATAAGACTATCATCTAATGGAAGTCCCTCATGTGGAATTTTCTATATGATGATGGACACCTTAGGAGGAGCCCGCTTTCCCTAAATGAAAGAGAAGGCCCTATTTCTTGGGATTAGTTTCTAGTAGAATTCCAAGCCGCCCGAATAGAGAAAAGTCCTTCATTCCAGCCAACACCGCCACCGTGGGAATTGGAGAATGCTTTGACATATTACATTCTTTTACAAGTCCCACTAGTGTAAGATGGGGAACCCGAGAAGCCTGAAGGAAGAAGACGACGGTGCTTGGCATGGAGGAACGATGCCTAAAGGGAATCATTATAGCAAATTCTAACCCAAAGTTTGCAAGCGGAAGCCTTCTAGATCCTTAGGGTTACAGAGGCTAAGACCATCCTCGTGTTTGGGATGATAAATAGATTCCTAAATACCCAGTGGTGCTTCTTTGCTTCATCTTTTTTACCATAGTAAAAAGAGGAAGCCAAAGAGAGGAAGGAGTTAAAGAACAAAGAAGTTTGCATCATGGCCGTGAAGACATGAGACCCGATAGAGTTAAGAATATACTTTTTGAGAACAAGCCTCACAGCCTGGGAAATGAGAGAAGGGTTCCAATGAAGAATCTTCCCCTTGGCTTGGTCGATAGAGGGTCAAAAATCAAGTTAAGTTTACAGCCTCGGTAAAGGATAATGTCGAGATATCTAAGAAGAAGGGAGGCCACTCGAAACCCAACAATGGATTCAGTCCATGCAATTCATCTAGGGTCCATAGACTTGGTGTGGACGAAACAACTCTTCAAAGTATTGATCAATTGTCCCGAGCAACACTCGTAGAGATGAAGAAAATAGAGGGGCACACTGAAGGTGCGCGGATGATCATTTGAAAAAATAATGATGTCATCGATGAAGGAAAGGGAAGTGATCACCTGACAACTGCTAGGGATATTGAATCGGTGAATCTGGCTTGCAACAGTGAGGGAATGATTTCCCTAAATGAGGGCCTCCGCAGTGATGAAGAAAAGAGTAGGGGAGAGGGGATCGCCTTGCCCGAGTCCCCTCCTTGACTTAAAAAAGCCTTTAGTCGAACCAAATATTAAGATAGAAACCAACAAGTAAAGATAGGCTTTCAATGAAATCAATTAGAGGCTCAGGAAAATCAAAAGAATGAAGAAATCTTATGATGAAAACCCAAGACAAGCAGTCGAAGGGTTTAGCCATGTCCAATTTAGTCACCACATTGTAACCAAGTATCTTACAATCGATTTGGGAGACAAACTCTTGAGAAAGAAGGACATTATCAATGATAAGAAATCCTTTTACGAAAGCAGCTTAGGACGAGGAGATGACAAGGTCAAGGATAAGACCAAGACGAGAGGACAAAATCTTAGAGATGACTTTGTTCGAGAAGTTACAAAGGCTAATCGGATGGAAGTTAGAGCAAGAGCAGGGGATCTCACACTTAGGGATAAGCACAAGATTGGTGGAAGTCCAGCCTTTGGAAGCATGCCTCCAGAAAAGGACTAAATCTCTAGAGAGAAGTCCTGATGAATAACTGACCAAGAACCATGGTAGAATTCCCCTTTGAATCCGTCTGGTCCATCGCACTATCTTTCGTAAGCGTAAAAACACAAGTGTGAATCTCCTCCTCCGAGGGAAGACAGCAAAGAGGCGGAGCCTCTACAGGGAGAACCAAAGAAAGATAAAGGATATGAAGAACAGATCAGACTAATTTGTAGAAGAACTCTGTAAAAAAGATCGGAAGTGGGAAAGAATGGTCTCTTCGACCTTAGAGCGCGTCAAAGCCAAGGAGCGGTCAGGACGTTGAATTTGAAGGATTGAGAGATATGGTATTTTTTGGGATATGCGAGTGGAAAAATTACGAGTTTGAGTCTCCATCAATGAGCAACTTAATTTGCGCACGTTAACGAAGAAAATCATTCTTAATACTCAGTTCTGAGTTGAATACGAGTTGGACTTGGACCCAAGCTGATTTATTAGGAGGTGAAGGATCAAAATCAAAAGAGGCTTCTGCCAAGACAAGAGCTTCTTCTGCGGTGCACACTCTATCGAAAATATTTTTAAACACTTGCGTGTTCCATATCTTGAGATAAGATTTGAGGTGTTGGAGCTTTAGAGAGAAAACAACAATAGGGCTACCTAGAGCGGAGTAGCCTACGATTCCACCACCGTAGGAAGAAAGGAGTGGTGCGATTTCCACATCACTTGGAAACGGAATGAAGAAGGGCCTGAAGAGGAAAAAGGGACACACTGCAGAATCATTGGAGCATGGTCCGAGCTAGTACGATACAAATGCTCAACAGAGAAAGAGAACAGGAGGTTAAACCAGTTTTCATTGTCAAACACCCGGTTTAGACAGGACAGGAACCTTCCCGGTCCTTCCTGGTTGTTATACCAGGTGAAGGCTGAGCCAGTAAAAGAAAGCCCAGACTGGATGATGAAGGAGTTGAAATCCTTTATCGCACCGCAGTTAATAAAGGATCCCCCTCTTTTCTCCACGTGGCAAGCTACAACATTGAAATCACCTCCAATAACAGCAGCACCAAGGTCGACTTCAGGAAGGGAAGTGATTTATTGCCACAAAGTAAGACCATTAATGCAGTCATATCTAGCGTAGACCGCGGAGGAAAGGAAAGCTAAAAGATCAACAGAAAGAGAGCACTCAAAGGAGAGAAGTTGGGCAGAGTCGAAGAAGAGACGCATAGAAATATCTTTACCCCAAAAAATCCAAATATTGTTGGAAGAGTTGTGAAAACCACCACCTAAATTAAGTGGAAGGATGATATTAGGTAGCACCTGTTGTCCCATAATTGTTTCCAAAAGAATAGAATGTTTCTTGACTATGCGCTTAAGATGCAATAAAGAGGCACCGTTTCCAATGCCTCGAATATTCCAGAATAAACAGTAATCAATTGCTGGAAGACGAAAAAACAAGAAGGCGATAAACATAAGAAACAATACAGAGAAATGGGGGAGAAGATCAGATCAAATAGAGGGTATGACAAGTGAACCTGACTATTTAGTCTGCGAGTGCGAATGGTCCTAAGAGTACACGATTCAGGTCGTGCTCTCCTACGAGAAAAACGAGAAGAGGGGAAGGAGCGAAAGGAAGATGCTGAGCTTGAAACAGAAGCAGAACAACCGACCTACTAGTCAAGGAAGGTCGCGGCTGATGGCGGCGAGACGATTCTTAGCACATGCATAGCAGTTCCTAAAGAGACAATCTAATCAGTCATTAATGACCCTAATCTCATCCAAACTAAGAAGGGGTATCAAATGAGAGAAAGGAGGAGGGAAGGAATGTCGAGACAATTGACGACAGAGCCTCATCTTTTCCAACGAAGTCTAGAGAAGTAGAACAGTCATCAGATTGACTGTTCTGCTCTAAAAAAAAATCCCACAATGGACCAGGATAAACCAACAGGGGAAGCAAGAAACCCCATGGAGCTAAACGAAAAGCAAAGGGGCAAAAAATCACAGGAGCCAAGGGAGACGAGCAGGCAACATCTGCGATGTAAACTGTAACAACCCGAAAAATCAGAACAAATTTAAAAATTTTATTTTGGCTATTTTATTGAATTTTGAATAGTTAAAATAATTTATTTTAAAGAATAACGATTAAAAATTTATTTAAATCTAGGTTAGAATGAATATATTTATTTTAATTTTAAAAGGAGTTAGAAATAGCGCAACAGTTTGAAAATTTGAATTCGAACTTTGACTGATTGTACAAGATGCAAAATAAATCGGATCTTAGTGAAATAAAAAATATTTAAATCTATTTAAGAATATCTTTCCAACGAATCCAAAAAATTGAAATTTCATAGTGGAAATCAAAAGTTATGGCCAGTTGAATATTCAGAATAGTCGCTATGGAATTTAATATAATATATAGCCCGTATAAATAGCCATTTTGCAAACGACCTCCGTTTTCGACGAAACCACCCTGGTTGGATCTGGAATGTCAAATTATTGACGGATTCCAATTTCTATAATTTTTGGAATTAATATGTGAGCGTGGCAGAAGAAAATTTGTTTTGTCAATTTCGGTCAATTTCGATCGACTAGAAAATGGCCATTTTTCAAACGGTCTCCAAATTCGACGAAATTAATTTTGTTAGGACCGTATCATCAAAACATAGCTAGATTTATTTTTTGGGAATTTTTGGAGTCAGTATGTGGACCTGGTAAATTTAAATATACGATTAAATTAAATAATTAAATGTTTTATATTTAAATTTAAAGAAAAACCTATCGAAACAATTGAATTAGCTTGCAGGACATATTCCATTGTGTCTGGAATGGGGGTACTTAGCCAAGGGCGACACTCGCTGGGTTTGATTTGGAGTTAGGAGCGATATAGAAATTATATTGGAATTAAATGGAATTTAATGAAATAAAAATACGTATATATATAGTATATATACGCATACACTGTATTCATCGTTTTGATTCCGATACCCCTCGTTCAATGGCGGCTATGCTTCCATTCTTTTTGCCTCAATAACTTTTAATCCTCTCAACGAAACACCAGGGACCTTTAGAAGTTTTTGTAGATCTCTCTTCTAGCTTCAAATCCGTACCACCCTGGCCCCATATAGTTACATATATCTCCAGTTTGAAGCCCCCGAAATTGCTAGTTTAGGGACCCGCCGCGCTGCCGATCTGAGTTCGAAGGGGGGCCCACCATCATTCGCAGGCGCGCCCTCCCTCGCTCCTCCACGTTGCGCCGCCTGGTCAACGTCTCGTGCCCTGTATCGCTCGCAAAAATCAAACCCTAGTTGGAACGGGTTCTGAAAACTGTCGGCTGTTGATCTAAGGGAAGAAGAAGGTGTTATTAAATTAATTAATTAATTTATTAAATTCAAAATGATAATAACCTTTGTAAATTCATATCTTTCTCATATGAAATCTAAATTCGATGAAATAGGATTCGTTGGGACCGTAAATTCGAGATCTACATTTCAGAAGAGACCGCGGTATTTTTGGAGTCTTTTACAATTTTAGAAGAAATTAAAAAGAAAAGTGAGATTTCTGAATCCGACTTAATTAAATAAAACTATATTAGGATGCAGACGGAGTTTAGAAACTCCCGACACCCGTCGTCCACAGACCATGGACGACTTGATTGTATTGTGATGTGGAATTGGTTGATTTTTGTGTTTGATTGTGGTTGGAATTAAATTGGTTGATATTGTGGCATTAGATTGCCTAGAAAAATGTATTAGGGAATTAAACCCCTTGTAAACGCCGCGAGGCCTAAGGTAGTGCTAGGAGTTGTACATCGGGATGGTGCCGGTTTTAATTACCCTGCCGTTATGCTGCCGAAATTTTCTGAAATAATCATGTGTTATAAATATTCATGTTATTATATATTAATTATTTGAATAATGTAAAAATTATATTTTTAATATATATAGGAATATGAAAGTGATCATTATATGTCAATATAAAATTCATGTTTTGTTGTAAATCAAAATTAGTCAATTGTTATTTAAAAATGTATTTACATTAAATTACATTTTCATGTATACGAAAACAGAGAAAAATAAACATTTTGATATAGAAATGTCTTTACATTGGAAATTCACATTTTAATGTATATGAAACATTAAAATAAACCATTGTTATTTAAAAATGTACTTACATTGGAATTTTACGTTTTCATGTATATGGAAACATAAAAATAAACATTTTGATATAGAAATGTCTTTACATTGGAAATTTACATTTTAATGTATATGCAACATTAAATAAAACATTTTGAAAATAAAAATGTATTGATATTGGGTTTTACATTTTTAATGTAAGTGCTACATTATAAAAATGTTACATTTTGAAAAATAGAATGTATTGCCATTGAAATTTACATTTTTAATGTAAATGAAAAATTAAAAATGTCCATTGCTATATAAAATATGTTTTCTTTGAAATTTACATTTTAATGTAACAAAACATTAAAAATGAACATTTTTATATAAAAATGTCTTTACTTTGAAATATAAATTTTTAATGTAATGCAACATTAAAAATAGTCGTTTGTTATATAGAAATGTAATAACACTGAATTATACATTTTTAATGAAATGAAAATTCACATTTTTCAATGTAAATCAAGAATGAAATGAAAATTACATTTTCCAGTGTAATCATATAATGAAATGAAAATTACATTTTTCAATGTATTTGTATATTGATGTAAAGATTACATTTTTTTTCAATGTAATTATATATCGATGAAAGGACTACATTTTTTTTTAATGTAATTATATATCGAAGTTAAGATTACATTTTTTTCAATATAATTATATAATGAAGTAAAGATTACATTTTTTTCAATGTAATTAGATATTAAAGTAAAGATTACATTTTTTTTCAATGTAATTAAATATTGAAGTTAAGATTACATTTTTCAATGTAATTATATATTGAAGTAAAGATTACATTTTTTTCAATGTAATTATATATTGAAGTAA
The DNA here is from genome assembly GCA_030737875.1 of Allium sativum. Classification (NCBI taxonomy): domain Eukaryota; kingdom Viridiplantae; phylum Streptophyta; class Magnoliopsida; order Asparagales; family Amaryllidaceae; genus Allium; species Allium sativum. The sequence continues at coordinate 71,605,537 of CM060919.1, forward strand.
AGATAACATTTTTTTCAATGTAATTATATATTGAAGTTAAGATTACATTTTTTTCAATGTAATTATATATTGAAGAAAAGATTACATTTTTTTTCAATGTAATTATATATTGAAGTTAAGATTACATTTTTTTCAATGTAATTATTTATTGAAGTAAAGATTACATTTTTTTTCAATGTAATTATATATTGAAGTTAAGATTATATTGTTTTCAATGTAATTATATATTGAATTTAAGATTACATTTTTTTCAATGTAATTATATATTGAAGTAAAGATTACATTTTTTCAATGTAATTACATATTGAAGTTAAGATCACATTTTTTTCAATATAATTACATATTGAAGTAAAGATTACATTTTTTCAATGTAATTATATATTGGAGTAAAGATTACATTTTTTTCAATTTAACTATATATTGAAGTTAAGATTACATTTTTTCAATGTAATTATATATTGAAATAAAGATTACATTTTTCAATGTAATTATATATTGAAATAAAGATTACATTTTTCAATGTAATTATATATATTGAATTAAAGATTACATTTTTCAATGTAATCAAAGAAAAGAATTAAAGATTACATTTTTTAATGTAATCAAAGAAAAGAATCAAAGAATACATTTTTTCAATGTAACCAAAGAAAAGAATAAAAGATTACATTTTCATTTTAAATGTAAGATAGAATCATTAAATTATTCAAGTTTTGAATAAAATGTATTGGCATTAAAAATTACATTCTTAATGCTAGTGTGATTTCATATAAAAGAAATCAATGTTGTAATAAAATTGTTTATGACATTAAAAATCTCAATTTTAATGTAATACAGGATCTCATATAAAGAAATCAATGTTCAATTAAAAAATGGTGTTGTAATCGCTGAACGATTTATATATATATATATATGAATTAAAATAAAAAGAATCGCGCTGCTGCAATTCGCGTTTTGAAATCGTAACTTCAAACGATTATACCGAAAGATCCGACCGTCGGATTTTCCCAAAACTGGAACCATTGGGTTCGTTTTGGAAAGACTCCAACGATATAAATTCGCTAAGATCCAATGGTTAGATTTTGAGAAATGTGTAAATCAAATTTTGGTGAAAACATCGCCAAGGCCCTGTAATGACCCGAAGCATCGTTTAATTGAAAATGACTATTTTTAAATAAATAAAAATAGCGATAAATCTTTATAAAATATTGTAAACGATATGGAATGAAAAGAATATTTTAAATTATATATATATATTCGATAATTATTTGAAAAGGCCGAGTTAACTCTCATTTCAAATAATTATACGACGATTGGAAGTCGAAGATTTGAAGACGATGATTGAAGACTGGCGATCTTCACATCGAATGGATGACTACTGATGCCCTGGACTGATTTGTTCTCAGGAAAGGGTTATAGTGGTGGTTGTCCAGACGTACTTGTTGATTGTCCGGATTAGCGAGCACCTCTCTTCCGTATTGGACATATGGGATGAGGAATAAGGTGTCTCCGGTTTCGTTCAAACCCAGAACGGACTTGTAAATGGATGTATGTCTGACATTGAATTTTATTCTGTGCTGATTGATTTCTATTTAATATATATCTGTTTGGTGGTGGAGAATTTATTCTATTTCTTAACACCCTTCTCCGAGACGCATGAGCTCAGAGGTTATATATTAATAGTTATCGATCGCATGGCGTGAATTTTCGGTGTGGCATGCCAAGATGCAAATGATCAAGGCTTATTATTGAAAAGCAGAGCCTTGTGGTTGATGATCAAAGCACAACTTTATTGTAGCATAGCTTTGTGTATAGCGTTACTTCGCGAGCCTCACACCCCGGTATGAACCAGAAACGGGAGAAGGATCCAGGGAGAACATGCGTTTCTTTCTAGCTAGAAGTGGTGTCTGGGTTTTACAAGCCCAGTTATTTTTACTTTTGTAGATGATGGAAAGTGAGGTGTCTCGGATATTGAGTCCCTAGTGGCTCTATTCATGCCCCATAGGGCGGGGAGACGTATTGTTCAGGAATTACATATAATCCACTAACATTAGTTGTGGACCGACCCTGCGGCTCCTAAGGGCTCACCTGAGTCTGAGTCCTGAGACATGGGCTAGATTGTCTCGAATTCAGTAAGGACGATCCCTTGCCTTGATTCATGATGGAAATCGAACTTCCAATACAACCCATACGGTTTTGATTATAAACCCAGATTTGGCGACATAGTATATGGTAGCTATGCCGTCTATGATTGATACATTATGATTGAAATGTTTTTGAAAACATATATATACTGATAATAATATCAAATCCGTTTTATCTTATCAAGCATTTTTGACCATTATAAGGTAAAACTCTATCCTTCGGTTTGCGTTGCATGGTGTGATGGGACTTGAGTCTTATAATGGTTTCATTTTTCTAAAAAGCATTGCATTGTTTAACAATTTACTTTATTTATGCACTAGCAATCCAATGGAGTAAACCCGTTCGCATTGGCGGCGTGGTCCTGTGATAGCCTTATTATTAAATAGGTTAAGTAGATTTCTCATACCAATCCCATGACTGACTCGTAGTTTGTTTCACTTTGCAAACTCGGGTGCCCTCTATTCCGCACGGACAACCTTGTATACAGGTTTTAGTAGATTCATTCTGGATAGCTATGGAGCTGAAGATGAATCCTATCATTTCTATTATGAGGTTCAGACTTTATTTAGTATATTAAGTTTGATTCCGCTGCAGACATTTTCTATTAAGTTGAAACTGTACTATGTACTAAGTATGATCCTATTATGTTGTGTAACTCTGATAACATATTATTCCCAGTGTAATTTGATGTACATTATCTGTTGTAATTCTATATTTCTGTTCTACTGTTATTGTTTATGTGTTATATTCCAATGATTATCCTTGCTTTCGTACTACGGGAGTTTGGGGTTATCACAGTTGGTATCAGAACTTTGGTTAAACTTAGATCGGAATATAACATATAAATAAACCAGACAGAAGTAGAATCAATAGTATTCTAAAACGAATAGCTCATTATAAATAGGACTAGTAATGTCCTAGAGTGAGTACAGCAAAATAAAATACACCCCCCATAGATTCATTTACATTTAAATATATGTCTCTATGCTTTACAATATCTATTATGTTGGCCTGACTCTTTATCTTCTATTTGCAGACATAGTAGAAAATGAGTGGCAGAAGCAGAAGAAGTAATCCTATGGTTCGAGAATCTAATGAGCCAATCGTGCCCCCACAACTAGAGCCCGACCTAGAATCTCTAGTGATGAAATATCGAAATCTGGGTGGAGTACAATTCTTGGGCAAAGAATCCGTTATTGAAACATAAGCATGGATGCATTCTGTTGAGAGGATCTTTGGAGGCTTAAAGCTGAGGGATGATCAGAAAAGATTACTGGCATCTTGGGCACTCAAAGACTAAGCTCTAATTTGGTGGGAAACTGTTACTGAGGAAAATCCAGAAGGTAATATTACCTAGGATAGATTTAAAGGAATGTTCAAAGAAAGGTTCATTCCTCTAGAAGCAACTGAGCGGCTATATGATGAGTTTTACAATCTAAAACAAGGAGATATGACCATCCAAGAATATCAGAATAAATTCAATGAACTTTCTCACTTTGCCCCATAACTAATTCAAGATCCTGTAAGGAAGAATCTGAGATTTATCAAAGGACTTCAAAAGAAATACGAAGGTAGAGTACTTGCTCATGTGAATCTCCTATTCTCTAAAATGATACAAATGGCATACCGCTATGAGTAAGCAACATGGTTGGGAAGATGAAGAGGAAGGCAGCTCTAGCAGAGAAAGGAAGTTTGAAACTGACAGCCCTGAGGCAAGTTCAAAGCCTGAAGTCAGTAAGAAGCCTAAAGTCAATAAGAAAAGGCCAAGATCTAAAGAAGAACCATTAATGACTGCCATATGCAATAACTTTAATAAGCCAGGGCATATGCTAAGAAATTGCAAATCTTCAAAGAGGAAAAGGAATGTTGAATCCAAATCCAATAAGAAGTTGCAAGAGAGCAGAAAATGTTATAAGTGCCGCCAATCTGGTCATATTGCAAAGAATTGCCAGCTATCAAAGGAGTCTATAGTAGCTCATGTAAATGAAGTAGCAAAAACTCCAGCACCCTCGGCTAGTCAGCAAAGGCCATATGTTTTGTAAGGTACTCTCATTGTCCACAATATTCCAGTTAAAGTATTGTTTGATACGAGCGCGTCACAAAGCTTTATTTCAAGCAATACAGTTAAGAAGTTGAAATTAAAACTAAGGAACCTTAAGGAATCAGTTAGAGTTCATAATCCGATAGGAGGATCTCTTATTATCGGTGTGTATTGTAAAGTGCCTGTCTCTTTTTTCCATTATTGGTTTCCTTGCACCATTATTATAATGGATTTTTCTGAATTTGATATCATTCTTGGGCTGGACTGGTTAACCAAATACGAGGCTTAAGTTAAATGTGCAGAAAGAGTTGTCAGAATTAAAACGAAGCTTGCCGATGTTGTTATACCTTGTGTAGGATCCGATTCAGACAAAAAAGAATTTTGGGCTGCTCTTGAGGTTTCTCCCACTGCTATTGAAGACATTCCTGTTGTTAAGAATTATTCGGATGTGTTCGAAGAAGTTGATAACTTACCTCCACGAAGAGAAATTGACTTCAGGATTGATCTAGTCCCGAATGCAAGGAAAATCGTGCATCCTATTAGGAGAATGACATGGAAAGAGAAAGAAGAATTGGGCAATCAAACTAAACAACTTTTGTGGAAAGGTCTGATCAAGCCTAGCTTTTCAAATTGAGGTGCAGCAGTAGTGTTTGTTCCAAAGTCAGACGGTACTCTCAGACTGTGTGTGGATTACTAAGATTTAAACAAGCAAACACCGAAGAATAAATACCCATTGCCCCGCATAGATGATTTATTGGATCGTTTGAATGGAGCTAAAGTATTTTCTAAAATGGAACTAGTGACAGGTTTCCATCAACTGCGTATCGCCGAAGAGTGTGTTCCTTTAACAGCTTTCAGAGGTCCAGACATATTTTATGAATGGTTAGTAATGTCGTTCGGCTTATGCAACACTCCTACTTATTTTGTCGATCTAATGAACAGAGTATTACGTGATGTCCTAAATAAATTTGTGCTGGTTTTCATCGGCGACATCTTAATCTTCACCAAGTCAACTGCTGAGCATGAGAAACATTTGGAGCAAGTTTTGGAAATTCTGAGAAAGAATGTATTAAAAGCCAAATTTTATAAATGCGTATTCTAGCAAGAAGAAGTGAAGTTCCTCGGTCATGTAGTATCGAAGGAAGGAATTTCAGTGGATCCTAGCAAAATCACAACCATTCAAGATTAGAAGCAGCCTAGCATTCCTACTGAAGTCAGAAGTTTCCTAGGATTGGCTGGCTATTATCGGAAATTCATTAAGGATTTTTCGAAACTATCTTGTCCATTAACGAAGCTCACAAAGAAGCACACAAAGTTTAATTGGACACCTGAATGTAAGGCAGCTTTCCAAGAGCTGAAATTGAGATTGACCACTGCTCATGTGTTGACCATTATTGATGGCAATCAAGATTTGAAAGTCTGGACAGATGCTTCTATTGAAGGTATTGGTGCGGTATTAATGCAAAGAGACAAAGTAGTTGCTTACGCTAGTCGTCGGTTAAAGCCACATGAGAAGAGATATCCTACTCATGATCTTGAGTTGTTGGCCATTGTGTTTGCTATAAAAATATGGAGGCATTATCTTTTGGGTGAGAAGTTCGAATTGTATACAGATCATAAATCCTTGAAGTATCTGTTCTCCCAAAGGGACTTGAATCTGAGACAACAAGGTTGGTTAGAATTTCTTGCAGCCTATGATCTGGACATCTTGTATACTCCAAGAAAAGACAATGTTGTAGCCGATGCGCTCTGCAGGAAAAATGCGGTCGTCGCCAATCTCATCATTACACCTTCATTAATTGATAAAATCTTTGAACTTCAGAAAGATGATGAATTTATCCAAAGAATTAGTAAAAGAGTTCGGGAAGGTGAACCCTCGAGTTTCTAAATAGATAACAAAGGAGTTCTGAGGTTGAAAGGCCGAATTTGTGTCCCAAATATTTCTGACCTCAGAAGAGAAGTAATGGATGAATGTCGTAAATCCAAGCTTTGTATTCATCCAGAGGTGAGTAAGATGTATCATGATCTCAAGCGCACGTTCTATTGGAAATCTATGAAAAGAGACATCTCGATATATGTTAGCAGGTGTTCTCCTTGCCAGCAAGTCAAGAGTGATCAGTAAAAACCTGTCGGATTGTTACAACCACTAGAAGTTCTAAGTTGGAAGTGGGATCAAATCTCCATGGACTTTATTGATGGCTTGCCCCGAACCAGAAAAGGCAATGACAGTATTTGGGTGATCGTAGACCGATTCACGAAGTCTTCCCATTTTATTCCTGTCAGATCAACTAGAACAACTCAAAGTCTGGCAAAAATTTATTTCAAAGAAATTGTCCGACTACATGGAGTTCCCAGTAGCATTGTTAGTGATCGTGACCCTATATTCGCTAGTAAATTCTGGGAAGCATTCCAAGAAGAGCCGGGGACAACATTAAATCTGAGCACCGCTTATCATCCTCAAACAGATGGCCAGACTGAGAGGGTGAATCATATACTTGAAGACTTGTTGCGGGCATGAATTCTTGACTTTGGCAGATTATGGGAAGATCACTTGTACTTGATTGAGTTCTCTTATAATAACACTTACCAAGCAAGCTTGCAAATGTCGCCATTCGAAGCATTGTATGGCAAGCCTTGTAGATCTCCCGCATGTTGGGTTGAACCGGGCAATGGACTAGTATTGGGTCCCGACATGATTCGAGAAGCTTCAGACAAAGTTGATTTTATTAAGAAGCGATTACTAACTGCTCATAGCCGACAGAAAAGTTATGCAGATTCAAGAAGATGGGATTTGGAATTTGCTGTTGGCAATTATGTATACTTGAGAGTTTCTCCATTAAGAGGAGTGATTCATTTTGGGAAGACTGGGAAGTTGGCTCCTAGATTCATTGGTTCATTCCCTATTCTATAAAGAATTGGAACTCTCGCTTACAGGGTTAAGTTACCTGACTGGTTGCCAGGGGTACATGATGTATTCCATGTGTCTCAACTCCAGAAGCATGTACATGATCCGGACTTGATTGTGGAGGAAGCTGCACAGCAAGATTTGGAGATTACCCCAAGCTTAGCAGTAAGAAGGGAACCGGTAAAGATCATTGGCAAAGAAACCCGAATTCTAAGGAATAAAAGAATCCATCTAGTCAAAGTGCAGTGGAGCGGAGATCCCAGAGACTGTACATGGGAGACCGAGGATAGCATCAAACAGGCTTATCCCCAGTGCAGAGTGGGTATCTCTGAATAGCTCTAGTGCAAGGTACATTTACTATATTTTACATTTTCTGTTTTGTTTCCTACTTTACTGTTATTTCCTTTTCGGGGACGAAAAGTTTTTAAGTGGGGAAGATTGTAACAACCTGGAAAATCAGAGCCAATTTAAAAAATTTATTTTGGCTATTTTATTGAATTTTGAATAGTTAAAATTATTTATTTTAAAGAATAATGATTAAAAATTTATTTAAATCAAGGTTAGAACGAATATATTTAGTTTAATTTTAAAAGGAGTTAGAAATAGCGCGGCAGTTTGAAAATTTGAATTTGAACTTTGATTGACTGTATAGGATGCAAAATAAATCGAATTTTAGTGAAACTAAAAATATTTATATCTGTTTAAGAATAACTTTCCAACGAATCTGAAAAATTGAAATTCCATAGCAAGAATCAAAAGTTATGGCCAGTTGAATATTCAGAATAATCGCTATGGAATTTAATATAATATATAGCCCGTATAAATAGCCATTTTGCAAATGACCTCCATTTTCGACAAAACCACCCTGGTTGGATCCAGAATGTCAAATTATTGCCGGATTCCAATTTCCATAATTTTTGGAAGTAATATGTGAGCGTGGCAGAAGAAAATGTGTTTTGTCAATTTCAATCGATCAGAAAATGACCATTTTTCAAACGGTCTTCAAATTCGACGAAATTATTTTTTTAGGACCGTATCGTCAAAACATAGCTAGTTTATTTGTCGAGAATTTTTGGAGTCAGTTTGTGGCCCCGATAAATTAAAATGTACAATTAAATTAAATAATTAAATGTTTTATATTTAAATTTAAAGAAAAATTTATCGAAACAATTGGATTGGCTTACGGGACATATTCCATTGTGTCTTGAATGGGGGTATTTAGCTAGGGGCTGCACTCGCTGGGTTTGATTTGAAAATAGGAGCAATATAGAAATTATATTGGAATTAAATGGAATTTAATGAAACAAAAATACGTATATATACAATACATATACGTGTATACTGTATTCATCGTTTTGATTCCGATACCCCTCGTTCAATGGCGGCTATGCTTCCATTCTTTCTGCCTCAATAACGTTTCGTCCTCTCAACGAACCACCAGGGACCTTTGGAAGTTTTTGTAGATCTCTCTTCTAGCTTCAAATTCGTACCACTCTTGCCCCATATAGTTACGTATATCTCTAGTTTGAAGCCCCCGAAGTTGCTGCTTTCAGGGAGCCGTTGCGCTGCCGATCTGAGTTCCAAGGGGGCCCTCCACATCGCGCCGCCTGGTCAACATCTCATGCCCTGTATCACTCTCAAAAATCAAACCCTAGTTGGAACGCGTTCTGAAAACTGTCGGCTGTTGATCTAAGGGAAGAAGAAGGTGTTATTAAATTAATTTATTTATTATATTCAAAATGATAACAACCTTTGTAAATTCATATCTTTCTCATACGAAATCGAAATTCGATGAAACAGGATTCGCTGGGACCGTAAATTTGAGATTCACATTTCAGAAGAGACCGCAGTATTTTTGAAGCCTTCTACAATTTTAAAAGAAATTAAACAGCAAAGTGAGATTTTTGAATCCGAATTAATTAAATAAAATTATATTAGGATGTAGATGGAGTTTAGAAACTCCCGACACCCGTCGTCCACAGACCATGGATGTAACACCCCCACCTCCGCTAGGGTCACTCACAAAGGGAATGCACTAGGTTTGGTGAAGCATTATCGAGGTAAACATGCATAGAAATATTACAAGACATAACATATATAAAACAGCGGAAGTAAAACAAATTTCATTACCTTATAAAATAAGGTCTAAAGCCTTTTACATCAGAATACATCAAAACCTGTCTTGCAATAGTAAAGAAGCATAAAACCTTTTCATAAATTATTCCCCAAAATAAAGCGGTGAAGCAGCCATAGCCAAGAGAAGACCAAGCTATACATGATGACTTTCAAGCATAAGAGGTCCGAACTAAACAACATCATTTCCTCCCTGAAAACCTGGGGGGGGGAACGGAAGACGAAGAGGCGAAAGAAAACGGGGTCAGTCATAAAGACTGGTAAGTCCTATCTACTTCCAGCATAAAAACAGGTAAAGGTAACATGACATGCATAAACTGAAAGTAAACATAAGGATGACGACAAGATAGATAAGCTAAATCAAGCTAACTGGATGAACTATTGTAGCAAGATAAACTAAGGTATCATGATAAACTACGGTGTCAAGATAAATCAAGGTATCACATCGTCAGGTTTCTATCCAGTATACTACCCCAAAGTACCTATCATGTCTAACATCCCACGGTATTTATCATGTATATTTGCTCTGCACCTCTCGTACTAGTATCCCAACCCGCGTCATGTATAAACTATGAATGTCCCTTACCCAATGTCATGCAATGGTCCATGTCAACCTAATATATAGCATATGTAGGTTTTCCCAACTCGTATGTTTCTTTCCATGTATAAGTTCAGTCCTTTACCGTAGGCCGTACGGGCTTTCCTATGTAAATTTATACCACCTCAACGTAGTACCATTTTATCCTTGATGTTGTTTTGGACTGCTACCCTTGATCTGGTTATGTTTTCTTACCATGAACTATCGCGTGTTCACTTAGGATTTATGCCACCTAGGACCGCTAGGGATTATGCTACCTAATGAACGTTCCCGTAACTTGGTTTGGGTTTTAGCCACCTAGGACCACTAGGGATTATGCCACCCGTCAACCACGCCCTTTATCCCACGTATGTATCGTGAATCGTTTTCCATGTCTAGACGCACATGTATCTCAATGTGCCATCCGAGTTCCGTGCCAGGGCAAATCAAGAAATACGGAACTCGGTCGGGAGCTTTAAGTCATCTGCCGATGCAGATATCAAGGTCTGTTTTTGTATCCGTGGCTATGGTCCCACGTGACCCCTCCCTCAACTACTGAAAGGCAATCCACGAAAAATCATGTATGAGAACTACATCCCGGCCCCACTATAGCCCCACTTTCCTATTGGCCAACCTCACCCATAACTCGATAGCAAGTATATGGTCTGTTGGGAGTTCTCTGCCTTTCCATACGTACACGATTGACTAAAGATGGTAGGTAGTCGACGACGCGCTATCCAGGGCAAAAACAAGAATCGTCGACTCCACGCTAATCCATCCCAGTCTTTAGGTCGCTCGCATAGCAACCAAGGCATACTCTTGGTTCTTCTACCGCAGACCTTAACCTCTTGTGAGCCCAGGCGGATCATCTGCAACCTCACAGAGGGATACCAAGAGTATCCTCACGTCCCCCGAAGCTACCGCTTCGTCACCCAGTTCGTTGGAGCCTTTATCTAAGTCAGATAATTCGCTCCTCCACGTGTGTTCAAGCGATGACCTACCATATCGGGTTACTCATCTATCTGTGAACGGGTCCAATTTCCTTGACTAAGAATTATTACTTAGTTATCCTTAACTAAGGTTTACCACTTAACTTCTCTTCCCGCTATCCTTGTTAACTACGATTTTCAACCTAGTCCCCTGAGCTAGGGTTTTGTCTAATGGGTTAAGTGTTGTTATTCAAGTTCAGGACTTAACCCGCCTACGAATCATGTCAAGATTGGCTAAGTATTTAAGTTCAAGGCTTAGCCCTACAAGTTGGTTAAGTATACTAAGAAGCTCATGACTTAACCCTATCAAGTCAAATTGGTTAAGTATTTGTTTGTCTTAACCCTATCAGATTATCGTGTTAGATTGATTAAGCATAGATTATCTTAATCCCATCAGATTATCGAGTCGGATTGGTTAAGTATGGGTTTTCTTAACCCCATCCACTAATCGTATTACAATGGTTAAGTATATTTAAAAGGTCTTGTGACTTAACCCTATCAGGTCCGCATATTAGATTGGTTAAGTATAGGTTACTTAACCTCATCAAATCATCATGTATAATTGGTCAAGTATAAGTTACTTAACCCCATTAAATTATCATGTTAAGTTGGTTAAGTATTGGTTACTTAACCTCATTGAATTACCAAGTTTAGATTGGTTAAGTGTTTAACTTAACCCCATCGAATTACCGTGTTTAGATTAGTTAAGTGTAGGTTACTTAACCCCATCTAATTACCGTGTTTAGATTAGTTAAGTCTAAGTTACTTAACCCCATCTAAGTACCGTGTTTAGATTAGTTAAGTGTAAATTACTTAACCCCATCCCCTAATTGTCTTATATGGTTAAGTGTCATTAAGAAATCAAGTCCGGTTCCACTTAACCTACCCATTCGTGTCATATCGGTTAAGTGTTATTAGTCAAAATTACTTAACCTTTTCATGTGGCATTAATTAGATTAATGCACCCCAACCTCTCACATTAGACTTTGTTGTGGTTACTAGTTAAGCCGGGCGGATCCGGGTAGGTTTATACCACAACCTAGTCTAACCTCGGGTTTTAAGTGCTATATGACCAACTACTCACATTAGGTCCTATTGTTTGTAGCCACTAGTTAAGCCGGGCGGGTCCGGGTAGATTTATGCTACAAACTCAACCCAACCTCGAGTTGGCCACTTTCATGTTTGGTCTAGTGTCACATTACACTTACAACCCATACGTGCCTAGTTTCAAGTCCCATGTTTACCCCACATGTCATGTCCACATTTAGATGTATCATGAGTGCCATATTTTCATGAAATCCCATGTCAAATTATCATGTCATAATCACGCACGTCTAACCTACCCCAAATCGTGTTTCCAACCCAAGTAAAAGCGAGTCAACATAGTAAGGATACTATGCTACGTATTGGCCTCAAAACATGCACGATGCCAAAAAGAGATTGGCCACAATCATGCATAGTATCATAAGGGGTTTGGCCTCAAAATATGCATGGCATCATAAGGGGTTTTTGGCCACAAACATGCATAGTATTATAAGGAAATTTGGCCACAAACATGCATGGTATCATAAGGGAATTTGGCCACAAACATGCATGATAACATAAGGGGTTTGGGTTCATTTACATGCATAAGCCCCAAAGTCAAGTCTTTGCCAATGTTTCACAAGTCAAATGGTTCCCAAAGGTTCATGCCAACATTCCATAGATAAAGATTCAAACTTGCAAGATAAACTAGGTTAAGCATAACATGAGTGGCATGATTAAGTCGCTAAAACTTAGCCCAAGGTCATAGATCATTGAAAAGGGGCAAAATTAGGTTCACATAGGCTAGCATACTTATGTTTCATCGCATTTTATTCCATGTCACATTAGAACCACCGTTAGAATCTACAATTAGCTAGAACTTACATAGCGAGGCTTAGGGAAGGATCATGCATCGTCTTGACGAAGAAAGGTGGCTCCTTTGTTGAAGAATCGTCATGGAATTGGCCTAGCAACGTTGATCCACTCCCTTGGTTTGATGTAGCAAGCTAGCACCTTTTGATTTGAACCCGATTTGAATGCATAAGCCCTTGGAGTTGGAGATGGAGGCCATGATCAAGATAGATTTTGGCAGCACTTAGTTGTACGATTGATTTTTAGTGATTTAGGTTAGGTCCTAGGGTGTTTTTATAGAGATTAGGAGTAGTTTAGGCCCTTAGATTAACCCTAGGATAGATCTGAACCCTCAAAACCTGTCACAGGCCAATAGACCAGACCCAAAAGCATGTCTTGAGGAACAAGTCAGGCACACCCTGGCCAACTGGCCGACCACCCAAGTCGACAGGGGTGTCGACTGGGCAGTCGACACCACCTGGGGTGTGTCGACTCCCAAGTCGACCCCCCAGTCGACTTGGGGGTGGCGAGAATTTTTCCCGCCTGTCTTGCTTGGCTGAATTTGAATTCTAAATTCAAATTTGAACTGTTTTTGAACTTGAAATTTTCTGAAAACTTTGACGGGCCATAACTTGGTCATACGGACTCCGATTTCCGAAAACTCGGACTCTATTTCGCGTATTTTTCCGAGACGAACGCAATGGCACAGCCCGTTTCCCTTGATTCAAATTTTATCATTTAATTCTGCCTTGATTTACGTTATAACATGTTATTCAAAAATACGGGTCGTTATATTCTCCCCAACTTAAAGGATTTCGTCCCCGAAATCTCCAAGTTAGGAAGAACGTATCCTACCATCCATCATCCATCTACTCAAAACATCATCCACAGGCAACCATGGTCCTTAAAAGACTCCTAATGCTTTATGAATACATGCGGAAAGTGTGTGTATATGCTCCTTAGCTAACGCTAATGATCAGGCCTGAATGATCTTTCTAATGCAAAAATATGTTTAGTGCCATGAATCCAGCATGTATGCGAATAGTCCTAGTCATATAAGTACTATATGTGTGCACGAACATTCATCCACATGCAACATCCACATGACAACACATTCAATTTCATCCATAAACAAGTATAAATACTCGTGCATATGCAACATGAAACGTGACCGCGTCAATCTAGTATCTAATGTGTATTCGCGCATCCACGAGCAACCACTTGCAACCATTTGCAACCATATCAATCATAACATGTTTCAAATACATGTTTACATCCATAGGGTTCTACCTAAGGTTTCCAAGATAGGATCGAGGAGATAAACAAGACAAACTCCTTACGGGGTTTGTAACAGAAACAGGACCGAGAGGATATCCACCAAGCGATAGCATGCAAGTAAGCTCTACAGGTGAACCAAGGATCAAAGATATACTCTTAAAAAGAGACGTGATGCGCGTGTCTAAGCCGCATTTCCATGAGCTTAATTCCATTGTGCCTTGACCACCTTTGACTTCATGATTTCGTAGCTCCTTGATTCCTATTTCCAAGGTATGAGTTGGAACTCATTTCACTATCGCCTCTCGTTCCACTTTCACTTATTCTTTCCCTAGTATACTTGGCTCAACCATAACTGCGTACTCATGGTTTCATGTAAGCTTTCCAACAATTCACTAGCGAATCTTGGATCTCGTTTACCTACTAAGAGGTACTCCACGCAGAAGAGCTTTCCCTTGAAAACAACCGATGCCGGCCATGTTGCCCAGTGTACTTACTAGGGTGATTCCTACAGCCCATGCTTAAGCAGAATGAACCATCTGCCTTATTGGAGAACATTACTCGATCGGATCAGAGATTTCCGATAAATGCATCAAGAGATTCTAGGTATCTAACCATGATAGAACTCATAAGGTTACACGAGACTTCGAGGGTATTACCAAGGCAAGTTAAGAGTTTAACTACCCTCCTTTCAAAACCGAGAATGGCATCCCTTACTGGATAACCACTTCATCCCTAGAATCCATCCATAGCTCAACAATAGAAGCATTGGTTCTAATCTCAACACTTGGCATAGACGTTCTCAAATCCAAACAAGTCATGAATAAATGGACCAACTCTCCAACCAGATTTTGGGACAAAAGTGGGATCTTCTACCATGCTAGTACTAAGGTGCAGAGACTTAACTATCGAAGCAGACTTAAATGATGCGATGATCAAAACAAAGTCTGGACGGGATGATAGAAAAGAAAGGCTAAGCCTTTAACAGAAACAGTACCATTCCTCTTAGGTACGCTAGAAATGAGTGCATACCATTGCCCTCTCGCTGATCTTGTCCTTATCTTCCTTTGTGGATCAAGCCATACCAACAAGTTGCTTATCCTTAAGCCCGTGTCCTTTATCCTTGCTCTTATTATCCCTTCTTATAACTTCGGTAACAGGTCTCTCGAGAACTTCCTCCATCGCACGAGAAAACACTTACGTAGCTAGACAAGGATTAGTCGCAGTTAAAACTACTGTGACTACAGATGGAGGAAAGAAAGGGAAAGAGGTTCAATCAAGGAAACAAAGGATAGTGCTAATGGCTTTTGGGGAATAGCCTTTAAAAAAAACTTTTCTTGAAAAATGCTTCTTTGTAAACGGTTTCTCAAATAGTTTTCAGAAGGTTTTAAAAACTTTTGCCCAGTCTGGTAACCTTCTGCTCTGATACCAAATGTAACACCCCACCTCCGCTAGGGTCACTCACAAAGGGAATGCACTAGGTTTGGTGAAGCATTATCAAGGTAAACATGCACAGAAATATTACAAGACAGAACATATATAAAACAGCGGAAGTAAAACAAATTTCATTACCTTATAAAATAAGGTCTAAAGCCTTTTACATCAGAATACATCAAAACCTGTCTTGCAATAGTAAAGAAGCATAAAACCTTTTCATAAATTATTCCCCAAAATAAAGCGGTGAAGCAGCCATAGCCAAGATAAGACCAAGCTATACATGATGACTTTCAAGCATAAGAGGTCCGAACTAAACAACATCATTTCCTCCCTGAAAACCTGGGGGGGGGAACGGAAGACAAAGAGGTGAAAGAAAACGGGGTCAGTCATAAAGACTGTAAGTCCTATCTACTTCCAGCATAAAAACAGGTAAAGGTAACATGACATGCATAAACTGAAAGTAAACAAAAGGAAGACGACAAGATAGATAAGCTAAACCAAGCAAACTGGATGAACTACTGTAGCAAGATAAACTAAGGTATCATGATAAACTACGGTGTCAAGATAAATCAAGGTATCACATCGTCAGGTATCTATCCAGTATACTACCCCAAGGTACCTATCATGTCTAACATCCCACGGTATTTATCATGTATATTTGCTCTGCACCTCTCGTACTAGTATCCCAACCCGCGTCATGTATAACTATGAATGTCCCTTACCCAATGTCATGCAATGGTCCATGTCAACCTAATATATAGCATATGTAGGTTTTCCCAACTCGTATGTTTCTTTCCATGTATAAGTTCAGTCCTTTGTCGTAGGCCGTACGGGCTTTCCCATGTAAATTTATACCACCTCAACGTAGTACCATTTTATCCTTGATGTTGTTTTGGACTACTACCCTTGATCTGGTTATGTTTTCTTACCATGAACTATCGCGTGTTCACTTAGGATTTATGCCACCTAGGACCGCTAGGGATTATGCTACCTAATGAACGTTCCCGTAACTTGGTTTGGGTTTTAGCCACCTAGGACCACTAGGGATTATGCCACCCGTCAACCACGCCCTTTATCCCACGTATGTATCGTGAATCGTTTTCCATGTCTAGACGCACATGTATCTCAATGTGCCATCCGAGTTCCGTGCCAGGGCAAATCAAGAAATACGGAACTCAGTCGGGAGCTTTAAGTCATCTGCCAATGCAGATATCAAGGTCTGTTTTTGTATCCGTGGCTATGGTCCCACGTGACCCCTCCCTCAACTACTGAAAGGCAATCCAAGAAAAATCATGTATGAGAACTACATCCCGGCCCCACTATAGCCCCACTTTCCTATTGGCCAACCTCACCCATAACTCGATAGCAAGTATATGGTCTGTTGGGAGTTCTCTGCCTTTCCGTACGTACACGATTGACTAAAGATGGTAGGTAGTCGACGACGCGCTATCCAGGGCAAAAACAAGAATCGTCGACTCCACGCTAATCCATCCCAGTCTTTAGGTCGCTCGCATAGCAACCAAGGCATACTCTTGGTTCTTCTACCGCAGACCTTAACCTCTTGTGAGCCCAGGCGGATCATCCGCAACCTCACAGAGGGATACCAAGAGTATCCTCACGTCCCCCGAAGCTACCGCTTCGTCACCCAGTTCGTTGGAGCCTTTATCTAAGTCAGATAATTCGCTCCTCCACGTGTGTTCAAGCGATGACCTACCGTATCGGGTTACTCATCTATCTGTGAACTGGTCCAATTTCCTTGACTAAGAATTATTACTTAGTTATCCTTAACTAAGGTTTACCACTTAGCTTCTCTTCCCGCTATCCTGGTTAACTACGATTTTCAGCCTAGTCCCCTGAGCTAGGGTTTTGTCTAATGGGTTAAGTGTTGTTATTCAAGTTCAGGACTTAACCCGCCTACGAATCATGTCAATATTGGCTAAGTATTTAAGTTCAAGGCTTAGCCCTACAAGTTGGTTAAGTATACTAAGAAGCTCATGACTTAACCCTATCAAGTCAAATTTGTTAAGTATTTGTTTGTCTTAACCCTATCAGATTATCGTGTTAGATTCATTAAGCATAGATTATCTTAATCCCATCAGATTATCGAGTCGGATTGGTTAAGTATGGGTTAGATTAACCCCATCCACTAATCGTATTACAATGGTTAAGTATATTTAAAAGGTCTTGTGACTTAACCCTATCAGGTCCGCATATTAGATTGGTTAAGTATAGGTTACTTAACCTCATCAAATCATCATGTATAATTGGTCAAGTATAAGTTACTTAACCCCATTAAATTATCATGTTAAGTTGGTTAAGTATTGGTTACTTAACCTCATTGAATTACCAAGTTTAGATTGGTTAAGTGTTTAACTTAACCCCATCGAATTACCGTGTTTAGATTAGTTAAGTGTAGGTTACTTAACCCCATCTAATTACCGTGTTTAGATTAGTTAAGTCTAAGTTACTTAACCCCATCTAAGTACCGTGTTTAGATTAGTTAAGTGTAAATTACTTAACCCCATCCCCTAATTGTCTTATATGGTTAAGTGTCATTAAGAAATCAAGTCCGGTTCCACTTAACCTACCCATTCGTGTCATATCGGTTAAGTGTTATTAGTCAAAATTACTTAACCTTTTCATGTGGCATTAATTAGATTAATGCACCCCAACCTCTCACATTAGACTTTGTTGTGGTTACTAGTTAAGCCGGGCTGATCCGGGTAGGTTTATACCACAACCTAGTCTAACCTCGGGTTTTAAGTGCTATATGACCAACTACTCACATTAGGTCCTATTGTTTGTAGCCACTAGTTAAGCCGGGCGGGTCCGGGTAGATTTATGCTACAAACTCAACCCAACCTCGAGTTGGCCACTTTCATGTTTGGTCTAGTGTCACATTACACTTACAACCCATACGTGCCTAGTTTCAAGTCCCATGTTTACCCCACATGTCATGTCCACATTTAGATGTATCATGAGTGCCATATTTTCATGAAATCCCATGTCAAATTATCATGTCATAATCACGCACGTCTAACCTACCCCAAATCGTGTTTCCAACCCAAGTAAAAGCGAGTCAACATAGTAAGGATAATATGCTACGTATTGGCCTCAAAACATGCACGATGCCAAAAAGGGATTGGCCACAATCATGCATAGTATCATAAGGGATTTGGCCTCAAAATATGCATGGCATCATAAGGGGTTTTTGGCCACAAACATGCATAGTATTATAAGGGAATTTGGCCATAAACATGCATGGTATCATAAGGGAATTTGGCCACAAACATGCATGATAACATAAGGGGTTTGGGTTCATTTACATGCATAAGCCCCAAAGTCAAGTCTTTGCCAATGTTTCACAAGTCAAATGGTTCCCAAAGGTTCATGCCAACATTCCATAGATAAAGATTCAAACTTGCAAGATAAACTAGGTTAAGCATAACATGAGTGGCATGATTAAGTCGCTAAAACTTAGCCCAAGGTCATAGATCATTGAAAAGGGGCAAAATTAGGTTCACATAGGCTAGCATACTTATGTTTCATCGCATTTTATTCCATGTCACATTAGAACCACCGTTAGAATCTACAAGTAGCTAGAACTTACATAGTGAGGCTTAGGGAAGGATCATGCATCGTCTTGACGAAGAAAGGTGGCTCCTTTGTTGAAGAATCGTCATGGAATTGGCCTAGCAACGTTGATCCACTCCCTTGATTTGATGTAGCAAGCTAGCACCTTTTGATTTGAACCCGATTTGAATGCATAAGCCCTTGGAGTTGGAGATGGAGGCCATGATCAAGATAGATTTTGGCAGCACTTAGTTCTAGGATTGATTTTTAGTGATTTAGGTTAGGCCCTAGGGTGTTTTTATAGAGATTAGGAGTAGTTTAGGCCCTTAAATTAACCCTAGGATAGATATGAACCCTCAAAACCTGTCACAGGCCAATAGACCAGACCCAAAAGCATGTCTTGAGGAACATGTCAGGCACACCCAGGCCAACTGGCCGACCACCCAAGTCGACAGGGGTGTCGACTGGGCAGTCGACACCACCTGGGGTGTGTCGACTCCCAAGTCGACTCCCCAGTCGACTTTGGGGTGGCGGGAATTTTTCCCGCCTGTCCTGCTTGGCTGAATTTGAATTCTGATTTCAAATTTGAACTGTTTTTGAACTTGAAATTTTCTGAAAACTTTGACGGGCCATAACTTGGTCATACGGACTCCGATTTCCGAAAACTCGGACTCTATTTCGCGTATTTTTCCGAGACGAACGCAATGGCACAGCCCATTTCCCTTGATTCAGATTTTATCATTAAATTCTACCTTGATTTACGTTATAACATGTTATTCAAAAATACGGGTCGTTACAATGGACGACTTGATTGTATTGTGATGTGGAATTGGTTGATTTTTGTGTTTGATTGTGGTTGGAATGAAATTGATTGATATTGTGGCATTAGATTGCCTAGAAAAATGTATTAGGAAATTAAATCCCTTGTAAACGCCGCGAGGCCTAAGGTAGTGCGAGAAGCCATACATCGGGACGATGCTGGTTTTAATTACCCTGCCGTTATGCTGCCGAAATTTTCTGAAATAAGCTTGTGTTATAAATATCCATGTTAATATATATTAATTGTTTGAATAATACAAAAATTATATTTTTTAATATATATATATAGGGGAATATGAAAGTGATCATTATATGTCAATATAAAATTCATGTTTTATTGTAAATCAAAATTAGTCAATTGTAATTTAAAAATGTATTTACATTAAATTTACATTTTCATGTATGTGAAAACAAAGAAAAATAAACATTTTGATATAGAAATGTCTTTACATTGGAAATTCACATTTTAATGTATATGAAACATTAAAATAAACCATTGTTATTTAAAAATGTACTTACATTGGAAATTTACATTTTCATGTATATGGAAACATAAAAATAAACATTTTGATATAGAAATGTCTTTACATTGGAAATCTACATTTTAACGTATATGCAACATTTAATAAAACATTTTGAAAATAAAAATGTACTGATATTGGGTTTTACATTTTTAATGTAAGTGCTACATTATAAAAATGTTACATTTAAAAAAACGAATGTAAATGAAACATTAAAAATGTCCATTGCTATATAAAATTTGTTTTCTTTGAAATTTACATTTTAATGTAACAAAACTTTAAAAATGACCTATTTTATATAAAAATGTCTTTACTTTGAAATATACATTTTTAATGTAATGCAACATTAAAAATAGTCATTTGTTATATAGAAATGTATTAATATTGAATTATACATTTTTAATGAAATGAAAATTTACATTTTTCAATGTAAATAAAGAATGAAATGAAAATTACATTTTTCAATGTAATCATATAATGAAATGAAAAATACATTTTTCAATGTAATTATATATTGAAGTAAAGATTACATTTTTTTTCAGTGTAATTATATATCGAAGTAAAGATTACATTTTTTTTCAATGTAATTATATATTGAAGTTAAGATTACATTTTTTTCAATATAATTATATATTGAAGTAAAGATTACATTTTTTCAATGTAATTATATATTGAAGTAAATATTACATTTTTTCAATGTAATTATATATTGAAGTTAAGATTACATTTTTCAATGTAATTATATATTGAAGTAAAGATTACATTTTTTTTCAATGTAATTATATATTGAAGTAAAGATTACATTTTTTTCAATGTAATTATATATTGAAGTTAAGATTACATTTTTTCAACGTAATTATATATTGAAGTAAAGATTAGATTTTTTTTCAATGTAATTATATATTGAAGTAAAGATTACATTTATTCAATGTAATTATATATTGAAGTAAAGATTACATTTATTTTTAATGTAATTATATATTGAAGTAAAGATTACATTTTTTTCAATGTAATTATATATTGAAGTTAATATTACATTTTTTCAATGTAATTATATATTGAAGTATTGATTACATTTTTTTCAACGTAATTATATATTGAAGTTAAGATCACATTTTTTTCAATATAATTATATGTTGAAGTAAAGATTACATTTTTTCAACGCAATTATATATTGAAGTAAAGATTACATTTTTTTCAATGTAACTATATATTGAAGATATGATTACATTTTTTCAATGTGATTATATATTGAAATAAAGATCACATTTTCCAATGTAATTATATATATTGAATTAAAGATTTCATTTTTCAATGTAATCAAAGAAAAGAACTAAAGATTACATTTTTCAATGTAATCAAAGAAAAGAATCAAAGAATACATTTTTTCAATGTAACAAAGAAAAGAATAAAAGATTACATTTTCTTTTTAAATGTAAGATAAAATCGTTAATTATTCAAGTTTGGAATAAAATGTATTGGAATTAAAAATGACATTCTTAATGCTAGTGTGATTTCATATAAAAGAAATCAATGCTGTAATGAAATTGTTTATGATGTTAAGAATCACAATTTTAATGTAATACGGGATCTCATATAAATAAATCAATGTTGAATTAAAAAACGGTGTTGTAATCGTTGAATGATATATATATATATATATATATATATAAATTAAAATAAAGCGAATCGCGCTGTTGTAGTTCGCGTTTTGAAACCGTAACTTCAAACAATTATACCGAAAGATCCGACTGTCGGATTTTCCCAAAACTGGAACCGTTGGGTTCGTTTTGGAAAGATCTTTCCGACGATATAAAATTCGCTAAGATCCAACAGTTAGATTTTGAAAAATGTGTAAATCAATTTTTGGTGAAAACAGCGCCAAGACCCTGTAATGACCCGATGCGTCGTTTAATTGAAAATGACTATTTTTAAATAAATAAAAATAGCGATAAATCATTATAAAATATTATAAATGATATGGAATGAAAATAATAATTTAAATTATATATGTATTTGAGAATTATTTTAAAAGGCCGAGTTAACTCTCATTTCAAATAATTATACGATGATTGGAAGTCGAAGATTTGAAGACTATGATTGAAGACCGGTGATCTTCACATCAAATGGATGACTACCGATGCCCTGGACTAATTTGCTCCCAGGAAAGGGTTACAGTGGTGTTTGTCTGGACGTACTTGTTGATTGTCCGGATTAGCGAGCACATCTCTTTCGTATTGGTCATATGGAACGAGGAATAAGGTGTCTCCGGTTTCGTTCAGACCCAGAACGGATTTGTAAATGGATGTATGTATGACATTGAATTTTATTCTGTGCTGATTGATTTCTATTTAATATATATCTGTTTGGTGGCGAAGAATCTGTTCTCTTTCTTAACACCCTTCTCTGAGACGCACAAGCTCAGAGGTTATATATTGATAGTTATCGATTGCATGGCATGAATTGTCAGTTTGGCATGCTAAGATGCAAATAATCAAGGCTTATTGTTAAAAAGAAGAGCCTTGTGGTTGATTAAAGCACAGCTTTATTGTAGCATAGCTTTGTGTATAGCATTACTTCGCGAGCCTCACACCCCGGTATGAACCAGAAATGGGAGAAAGATCCATGGAGAACATGCGTTTCTTTCGAGCTAGAAGTGGTGTCTGGGTTTTACAAGCCCAGATATTTTTACTTATGTGGATGATGGAAAGAGAGGTACCTCGGATATTGAGTCCCTAGTGGCTCTATTTACGCCCCATAGGGCGGGGAGATGTATTGTTCAGGAATTATATATAATCCACTAACATTAGTTTTGGACCGGCCCTATGGCTCCTAAGGGCTCACCTGAGTCTGAGTCCTGAGACATGGGCTAGATTGTCTTGAATTCGGTAAGGACGATCCCTTGCCTTGGTTCATGATGGAAATCCAACTTCCAATACGACCCATGCGGTTTTGATTGTAAACCTATATTTGACGACATAGTATATGGTAGCTATGTCGTCTATGATTGATACATTATGATTGAAATGTTTTTGAAAACATATATACACTGATAATAATATCAAATCCGTTTTATCGTATCAAGCATTTTTGACCATTATAAGGTAAAACTCTATCCTTTGGTTTGCGTTGCATTGTGTGATGGGACTTGAGTCTTATAATGGTTTCATTTTTCGAAAAAGTATTGCGTTGTTTAATGATTTACTTTATTTATGCACTGGCAATCCAATGGAGTAAACCCGTTCCGCGTTAGCGGCGTGGTCCTGTGATAGCCTTATTATTAAATAGGTTAAGTAGATTTCTCGTACCAGTCCCATGAATGACTCAAAGTTTGTTTCACTTTGCAAACTCGGGTGTCCTCTTTTCCACACGGGCAACCTTGTATACAGGTTTTAGCAGATTCGTTTTAGATAACTATGGAGCTGAAGATGGATACTATCATTTCTATTATGCTGTTTAGACTTCATTTAGTATATTATGTTTGATTTCGCTACAGACATTTTATATTAAGTTGAAACTGTACTATGTACTAAGTGTGATCCTATTATGCTGTGTAACTCTGATGACATATTATTCCCAGTGTAATTTTATGTGCATTATCTGCTGTAATTCTATATTTTTGTCTTGCTGTTATTATTTATGTGTTATATTCCAATGATTATCTCTGCTTTCGTACAACGGGAGTTTGGGGTTATCACATAAACCTCTTGCCTATAACAGTAAGGAAGAATATCGCCAAGCCAATGAAACCAAAATACCAAGCCGAAAAAGGCCAACCAATAAAGACAAGAAAACCATAAACATGTCAAAGACTGGCATGTTGTAGGATAAAAAAGAGCTGGGGGAACCAGAAACAAAAAGCGCAACCTAAATAACAAAATAATAGAGTGATAAATGCTGAAACCAAGCCAAGCAAGGGCAAAGCGCAACATTCCAGGTCAAATAAGGAAAAATTAGGGCAAAAGCTATACGACAAACACAAACCAGTAAGGGACAAAAAAAGAAAGAACCACCAACACAAAAACACTGCCAACATGCACCAGAAAAATACAAGGCAACACACCAACACAAGGCAAAGCAAGAGCCCAAGAAGGAGAGGAGAAACAGGAGTAGCAGAGTATAGGGTTGCAATAGGCGCACAACTAACGCTAGGAAGCCACGAAAGAGAGATTGCAACACCAGTGCAAGTATGCACTGGCTGCAATCTCGTAGAAAAAAAATCTCCCAAAGAGGAGTTGCGCTCCTGCCTAAGATACAGAGCCAAATGGTCCAATAGCATAAGGTGAAGCAACACAACCAAAAAGGGACATCATGCAATGAAGCCATAGGAAAAAAAGAAGAGCAATAGAAGGAATCAATGAAAAAGGGGCAACACAATCAAAAAGTTGGTCGGAATAGGTTTGATTAACCAAAGAATGATTGCCAATAGAAAAAACGCAAAGGCAAGAAGTTGCCATGCCTGTGGAAGAACCAACAGACTGCTACTCAACAATAACATCATCCGGAGTCAAAGTGACTTTTGATTTAGTCGAACCAAGCCATTTCCTATAATAGCTACCTCGGCGCGACATTTGAGACAGTCGAGTTTACAGATGCAAGAAACTAGTGGAACCAAAAGAAGCATCACTTGGGCTCTCATCCATCTCCTTAGTCATTTCCAACAAAGGTAAAGAGTCGTTAGTTGGAAGAGGTGGTTGATCGAGAGTCTGTGTATTACCATGCTCAATCAACCTACTCAACTTAACAACAATACGAAAGGAACAATAAATGGGATAAGCAAGAGCGACCCTGTTTTGACAACGGTGACCTTACCTAGCTATGACGACTTTTGCCACAAAAACGATATATAGGCAGCCACTCCACCATCGAAGGGGAGTAGCAGGATATCGATTTAGGAAGAAAATGTGTTGGGGGCACTCTGAGTCAAAAGAAAGAAAGAAAATAATTAGAAGAATTACCGTCTACCAATTGTTTCACAAAGGTAGAAACGATGGCAGGCGGCGCATCTTCAAAAATTGGGAAATCATAATGGAAAAAACTTATAGGGCCATGTCTCCAGGAAAACATCACCAACTAGAACAAAACAGAGCTTAGAAAGCTAGACAAAGTCCGAAAACAAAGCAACACAGATCACCACTGAATTTGGACCGAAGATAGCTACCTCCACTGAGAACCCAACAGCAGCAGAACTTGCTTCCATAATAAGGTCAATAGAAGGGAAAAGCCTCATAAAAGAACTAAAGGCATAGAAACCAGTAGCTGCAAAGCCTAAAATCTGAACCATATAAATGGACTGGCTACACAGAAGCTAGAGAAACCACAAAAAGGTCACCATAAATCTATCGGAGGAGCCAGAGAGAGCTCATTCGAATAAGGATCGAAGAAAATTAGCAGTAATAGAAGAAGAAAGAAGATGGTAGAAGTTCTCGATGAAGAATGAGATTCACTTTTCAGAGAGAAATAGAAGAGGCCATTAGAGAGCGATCGATTTGTGATGCCAACCATTGTCTGAAATAACCACCCTAAGCCAAACATGGCCAAGCTGAGGAAAAGGAGACGAGTCATTATAGGACATAGAATAAGTACTCTCATTCCTTTCTTCAACCAAATCAAGCGATGCAAATCTATTGTTCATGACTAGGACAATGCACGGAAGTGTGCACCACTACTTGCGACAACCAGAGCGACTGTCTTGCACGAATGAGATAGGAAGGAAAGGGAGCTAACCGGAGCCACACATGAAGAAAGTTGAGGTCCCTTATGATGATGAACATGCTTCTGATTACAAAAAGCTTTACCAAGAGGTGGCCACTCTTCTAGGTTAGGTGAGTAACCGGAAATCAGTTTAGGCAGAATCATGTAGGAGGCACTAAGTCAACTAAACCAGCAAAACAAGTAGAGGGAGTATCACTGCAAATCGGTATACACCCGAACAATCGAATCTGCTCTTCACAACAATCCTCATAATCTGGGCATGGAAGAAAATCTCTGACAAGAAAAATTTGCAAGGCCATAGATCCATGAAAACCAACCCCACAACTATATAATAGTGGCGGGCAAGCGCCAAATAATCCAACAACGAAAAATACTAAACCAACACGACCAATCTAAACAACATAAACTTGAACTCCAAAAGACGAAAATAAACTTCCAAAATCGAGCCAACAATGGAACACAAGCCCACAAGTGAGCCAATAGCACAAAATCCAATTCAGGAGAAACTACTGCCATAAAATCCTAATTGGACCAAAAAGATCAGCGAGGCTTAAAATGAAAAGCCGAAAGGGGTCAAAAAAGGCAGGAGGCCAAGCAGAGCACACAAGGTCGGACACAGTAGAAATAAAAACAAAATCAGAAGGAGAACAACAGGAGAAGAAGCAGTAGAAAAATCGCTTAATAGAGAAAAGAGGCGGCATCCATGAATAATGCCGTTGATTTATTTTTTCATTTTTAGAAGATGATATATGATATATACTCTAAGTTTTAGCTAAAGCAATGAACACAAGATTCACAAATATGTGACGACCGCCTTATATCTCCTACACTAAACCATAAGAGAGGTGCATTGTATGACATACCAGACCGAAATGAGATGATCATCAATGAAATTAACCAAAACAGAACCTGTTGTATAACTCACAGCGCATGGATATTATATTATACTAAAATATGGTACATGACATCGTAGTGAAGCAAAACAAAGTAGGAAATCTCATCTCCATAAAAATCTTAGAATATTAAGTACAATACATCATAATAATACAATATTTGAATATAGCAAGCCTCACTACATCCCTCATTATAGTATATAACAAGCAGACATAGTAGATATCATCCAAATAGCAAAACAATAGAGGAATAATAATACGCCAGCCTCCATCTCGTCACCGCACAACATCTTCGTCACCAACCTATCACCTAGTACTCAGTCTACTCATCAGCATCGTCGACGAGTACCCAAGGTAATAAGAGGAAACATAAAATCTTAATTCAGACAATAGTCTGGTATAAGCGATAAATAACTAACAACAGCTGCATAGAATAATATGACAACAGATAGATCAAGTCTCACCTAACCTGTCCATACAATCAAAGAGTTAGAATATAATAATCGCATTAAATATGCTATTTAAATACACATAAATAGATACAAGTCATAATAGGATTTTGAATCCCCGCTTCTCTTTTGTACCCTACGGTGATAGCCTACCTAGAGAAAATAAAAGATAGCATGAAAGCAACCAAGCACCCATGACAAACAATAACCTAGCTATCACTGACTAAAGCCTTGAATACGTTGATATCGAATGACTGGCCATTGCCATCCGTCAAGGGTTGATGGAGAACTCCGGATTTTGTCAGAATACCATACATCCCACATATGTTTGTCAAGACAACTAAATTACTTCCCAAGCAATCTAAGGTACACAATCTCTCATATCCTATTGGACGTTTGCATGATACCCCTGCTTTGAGTCCGTTGGAATCCTTCGACCTATCAAGGATTCATTGGCACTTCTAATCACATGGCTATCCACAACTCCATCCTTTAGCTCGAGTCCCACTCTAGTTAGTCCATTAACTTGCAGCTTCATTCTACCTTGAGCTGCCTATCACTTTCGCCTTCGATCACTCCCATTTAAGTTCACAATCGAAGAATCAACATCTCTTTGATGATATCTTCCACCCCGTAGATGCTATCGACTATCGAACACCACCATCATGCTCCTGAAGACCATTGCTTCTCATGGCGAAGAACCCACGATCCCAGTTCATCACGATGATGGATCAATACCGGCCAAGAGGCTATGGACCCGTACCGGTTCATGTATTTAGTCAAAAATGGATAAGTTACTACAAATTTTTATTCTATGCCTCAAAGACTTACCTCTGGTCCAATTCCAAGTCAAAACATTTATCAAAATCCTTATATGCCAGTCCATCATTACGTATTCAAGCGTTTGCACTTCGATCCATCCAATTCAATTCAAACTTCACACATGACCCACTATAGACACCGGAAAGGCACACATGAAGTATCAACTAGCATCCATCAATACTCATGGATCAGTACCGATCCATAGTCCATGGACCGGTACATGTCCTGCCCTTAGTCGATTTCCTCTCCAAAATTCTGTCATAGCTTCCATGAATTTCCTAAATGCCAGCCCAAAACCACGACTCCATCTGAGTTGTTATGATGGATCGGTACCAGTCGCCAAGCCATGGATGGGCAACTGTCCTCGTACTTATTGAATTTTCACACAAAAATTTCTATGTAACTTTCTATCGGCCTCTAGAGCTCCTCCACCATGTTTCATCTGAACCTAATCATCTAAACCTCTAATTTGCTTTATTCTTCGATTCTAAATCGTTCGACACACAATTCTGAATGAACAAATCAAGATCAACATACAATCTAACTAATCAAACGATAATTCATCTGATTACAAACATGATTAATTATTTAAACATATATAGACATGATTCACATCGTAATAATCACAAATATATCATAATTTGAGGTTAAACATATACGAAACATGGTGGACCTAGGAATTTACATTTAATATGATCAAATTAGAATATCCTAGAACGTCTAGGCCTAAAATAAACATATATGATCTAGTTTTAGGGTAAAATTAACATATAAGATGTTTAATTAAACTAATTAACATATATAATCCGTAGTAACCAAGTGAGAAATCTCTATCACTCATCAAAACCTATATCTGATGCAATATAGATGAAAACAAACATGGATAGCAGAGAAAACCCTTGAAATTAATGCAGTACGATGAGATCCAGTCTTCTTTGATGTAGATCTTGCCTCTAGACGCGACTTAGAATGATTAAGAAAAAGAAATTATGGTTTGGAGAGTAGGTTGAACTCGAGATTCACATACTCTCAACCTAATGGTTAGAATGAGGAGAAGAACCCTTTTTCTATCCCCAAGCCTTCTGTTTATAGTTTCAGGTCATTAGTCTAATCGGCTCACTAATCAGCTCCTTAGCTATTAATTAACCTGTTTTGTAGAAAAAAATGAATCAACGACAACTCCTAAACCACTGAGTCAAATCCTTAATACGACCACTGTACGGAATGGCCAACCACCATATTGATCTACTGAGATCGATTATAGCACCCAACTCAGTTTGTAGAAAAAGTTATGATCAAAACTGTAAGTCATAAGGGTAAAATGGTCATAAAATGATTCTGTAAAAATTATCAACATGTCTCTCATCTCCGTGAATAACATATTAAAATTAAAGAATGATATGACCACTTGGGAATTAAATAGAATTATTTTACGATCCTCAGATACGTAAAATATGAGTCATTACAATCTCCCCCTTTATGAATTTCGCCCTCGAAATCTTAAGCAAACATAAACAAACAAAGTATCCCGCATGCGTACCGTCCACTAGAAGCCAAGCTATCATTTAATATAGCATCCATCAATACATGCAATCAAAATTCTATCCTGACATGAAGAACTCTAATAGCACAAGATACGATGACACAAGTAAGATACGATATATGAGACATACCACTCAAAGTGTTCTAAGTGGGTCGTCCTCATTCTATCTTTCGTTTCCTATGTGCAATATCATCATCCTAGATCCATTTTACCTTAACTAGCTTAACGACCTTCCTCCTAAAATGTTTCATGTCATTCCCTACAATAGGAAACAACTTACGAGGCCTAGAAACTTTGTGCTCTACCAATAAGTCTTCCATCTGATCTGGAAATATGGTAGGGTCATGCACTAACTTTCATTTATATGGCACATGAGAAACTTTGTGTGCACTCGCTATCTTCTCATGTATGTCCACTTTATAAGCGAGTTTCCCAGTATGCTCTATAGTCGGAAAAGACCCAACAATCTCGGAGCTAACTTGCCTTTCCTTCCAATCAAACAACATTCCTCAAAGGTGAAACCTTAACAAATACCAAATCACCTACCGAGAAATCTAAATCCTTTCTCCTCTTATCGGCATAACTCTTCTGGTGATCGCGGGCTGCCTTCATTCTTTGTCGAATGATCTCAAGCCTATTCGATCGTTTCACTTATCATTTTTGGCCCAGAGACCAATTTTTATCCAGTCTTTATCCAACAAGAGGGTCAACTACACGATCTACCATAAATGCCTCGAAAGTTGCCATACTAATACTCAACTGATACATGTTGTTGTAGGAAAACTCGACCAGATGAAGATGGTCTTCCCATGATCCTCCAAAATCCAATACACAAGCTCTTAGTAGATCTTATAACCCTCGATTAACTCTTTCTGCCTGACCATCAACTTGGCAATGATAAGCGGTGCTCGTGCGTAGCTTGGTTCCCAGTTCCTCTTGCAAACTTTTCCAGAATCTTCTAGTAAATAAAAGATCTCGATCACTTACTATACTCTTAGGTATTCAAACTATCCATTTAATATACAACTTAGCCAACTTGGTTGTCATCCTAGTAGATTTGACAAGAATAAACCTTATGCTTTCGGTCAAACGATTCATAATAACCAATGTACCTTCATTTATTTGTCATTAATGTACATAGAAAATTGTTTACAAATGAAACATTCATTCAATATATATAGTAAATTGTTTACAAATAAATATTCATTTATTTATCATTAATATACATAGAAAAATGTTTACATATAAAATATTATTTTGTATGATATTAGGATACATAGAAAAATGTAAACACATAAAATATTCTTTTATATGTTATTAGGACATATAGAAAAATGTAAACAAACAAAATATTCTTTCATTATAGTACATAGGTAAAAGTATGGAAATAAAAACGATCATTTATGTTGAAATAAGAATTGACAAAATAAAAATATGTCATGTTATGTTGAAGTATATATATATAATTGTCATTTTGTTTGGTTAGAATCATGTTAAGTTAATATATATAAAATGGTCATTTATTTGGAAATATCATTTAATATAAAAATGCCATTTGATTTAGAAATGTCATGTGAAATAAAAATATCACCATTGTTATTATTGGATTGAATTAGAATTTTCAATTCAATAAAATATATCACCTTTGTTATGGTTTGATTGAACTGGAGTTTTCAATCAAATAAAGTATTGCTCTTGTTGTTATAATTACATTTGCAACAAAATGGACATTTGGGTAAATAGAAAAATTATTTAAACAAAAATCCTTACTTTTGTTTATTGAACTTGTGACACTAAAAATCATATGTAATGACCCAAAAATCCCCGCCCTTTGAATCGACCATAAACCACATAGGTCTGATCCGAAAGTTGGAAATTCTCGAATGCATTAACTCCGGGCATACAACACATCAGAACAAATAACAAAAGACTTTTATAAACATCATAATAATGTTACATCAGAGTACAGAATATCAGAGTACATTGATAAATAAAATACAGTAGAAGACTTATTACAATAAATTAATACAATACACAGCGGAAAACTTTCTATACTCTGGACACAGCTTTAGGCTTCGATCCAGAATCCTGCTCAAGAGATAAATATCTGCAAAAAGCTACTTGACTGCCCGTGTGGAAAAGAGGGCACCCGAGTTTGCAAGTGAAACAAACTACAGGTCAGTCATGGGACTGGTATGAGAAATCCAACTTAACTAATCTAATAATAAGGCTAATCACAGGACCACGCCGCTAACATGGAACGGGTTTACTCCCTTGGATTGCCAGTGCATAAAATAAAGTAAATCGTTAAACAACGCAATGCTTTTTAGAAAATTGAAACCATTATAAGACTCAAGTCCCATCACACAATGCAATGCAACGCAAACCGGAGGATAGAGTTTTACCTTATAATGGTCAAAAATGCTTGATACGATAAAAACAGATTTGATATTACTGCTAGTGTATATATGTTTCAAAAACAGTTTCAATCATAATGTATCAATCATAGACGGCATGGGTACCATATATCATGTCTCCATACTAGTTCTACAATCAAAACCGATGGTGTCGTATTGGAAATTGGGTTTCCATCATGAATCGAGGCTAGGGATCGTCCTCTCCGATTCGAGACACTCTAGCAAATGCCTCAGGATTCCCCGCAGTGAACCCTTGGATCTTCAGGGCCGGTCCACACATAACGCTAGTGGATTAGTTATGCCTGAACACACGCTTCCCGGTTCTTTTGAACCTCTAATATGGCCACTAACAACCTATAAAATCGAGGTACCTCATAATCCAACATCCACATAAATAAAAATGTTAGGGCTGGTAAGTCGCTGACACCACTTCTTAGCTAGAAAGAAACGTATGCACTCCCTGCCGTCCTAATCCCGTTTTTGACTCATACCGGGGTGTGAGGCTCGTGAAGTCACATTATACACAAAGCTACGCCTAAACAGGCTATGCTTTGATCATCTACCACAAGGCCCTGCTTTTCAACAAAAGCCTTGATCATTTGCATCTTGGCATGCCACATTGTCAATCCATACCATACCATTGATTTCTACCAATATATAACCTCTAAGCTCGTACGTCTCAGAGAAAGGTGTTAAACACCAAACATATATATATTTAGCAGAGATCAATGAATACAACATAAAGGAATACAACGTCAGACATACCATCCATTTACAAGTCCGTTCTGGGTCTGAACGAAACCGGAGGCACCTTATTCCTCGCATATCCGAACAATCAACAAGTACGTCCGGACGGCTACCACTGAAGTCCCTTCAAGGTAGCTACTCCAATCATGGCCCTCAGTAGCAACACGTCCATTCAATGTGAAGATTGTCGGTCTTCAATCACCGTCTTCAAATCTTCAACTTAGATCGTTATATAATCATTTGAAATGAGATTGAACTCAGACTTTTCAAATGATCCTCGCATATATATATATATATTCTAAAATCATTTCATATCGTTATTAGTATTTAATAACGATTTATCGCTATTTTTATACATATAAAAATAACTACATTTATCTAACGACACTTCGGGTCAGTGGGCGGCCCTGGCGCTGTTTCTATAAAAAATTAATTTACACTTATCCAGAAACCTAACCATTGGATTTTAACAAAGTTTATATCGTTGGAAAGATCTTCCCAAAGCGGCCCTAACGGTTCCAGTTTTGGGAAAATCCGACGGTTGGATCTTTTGGTATAATCGTTTGAAGTTACAATTGCCGAAAACGCGAACTGCCATGAGCTATTCATTTTATTTAAATTTATATATATATATATATAATTCATTCGTTCGACGATTTCAAATTATTTATTCTTTAAATAATTTTCTACACTTCGTATTCAAGTTATTTTTAATGAACAGAAGTCTATTTCAAAATATGTACATTTTCTTCATTCCTTATATGACAATAAAAATGTAAATTTTTATTGTTTATCCTTTCTATTTCAAACGATGAATATTTTTCTTCATTTATTATATTACAATAAAAATGTAAATTTTTATTGTTTATCCTTTCTATTCCAAACTATGAATATTTTTATATTCTCTTTCTTTACATTAAAAATGTGATTTTTAATGTAAATATGTTTTATTTTTAAAACATGAACTATTTTCTAACTTCATTTCTTACATTAGAAATGAGGTTTTTAAGGTAAACATGTATAATTTAAAACATGACACTTTTATATTTCGTTCATTACATTAATAATGAGGTTTACATTACATAAAAATGTGAACTTTTTATATTACATAAAAATGTAAAAAATTTATATTACACCAAAATGTAAACCTTTTATATTACATCAAAATGTAAACCTTTTTCTATTCTTTTATTACACTATTACAAAATGTAATCTTTTATTTCATCTTTTACTACATTGAAAAATGTAATTTTTATTTAATCTTTTATTAAATTGAAAAATGTAATGTTTTATTCAATCTTTTAATACATTGAAAAATGTAATCCTTTATTAAATTAATTCGATCACATATTTAAATTCACTGAGGCCACATACGGACTCAGAAAATTTCAGAAAAATTATTTCTGGCTTTGTTTTAACGATACGGTCCTAACAAAACTAATTTCGTCGAATTCTGAGACTGTTTGCAAAATGGCTATTTTCCAGTCGATTAAATTTGACTGAAATGAACAAAACATATTTTCTTTTGCCACGCTCACATATTAATTCGAAAAATTATGGAAAAATAAACTTAGAAATAATTCGACATTCTGGTTCCAACAAAAGTGGTTTCGTCGAAAACGGAGGTCGTTTGTAAAATGGTTATTTTTAAGGCCATATATTATATTAAAATATATATAAATTCTACAGCGGCTTTTATAAATTTTAAACTGGACATAACTCTCAAATTATAAAGTGAAATTTTAGTTTCTTTCATTCGTTAGAAAGATATGATTAAACAGATTCAAATATTTTGGTTTTACTGAAATCCAATTTATTTTGAATCCTGTACATTCAGTTAAAATTTAAAATCAAAATTTCAAACTGCAGCACTATTTCTCACTCCTTTTATAATTTAAATAAAATTTATTCATTTTAACCTCGATTAAAATAAATTTTGAGTTGTTATTATTTAAAATAAATAATTTTAAATATTCAAAATCCATTAAAATTTCTAAAATAAAATTTTTAAATTGGTTCCAAAATTGTAGGTTGTTACAGAAATCCATCGACACTTGCTCCCACTTCCATGTAGGAACTCCCAATGGCTACAATAATCCACTTAGCCTTTTCTGCTTGGCTTTAACCAACTGAAAGTTCATACACCTCGAATTCCACTTTTACCTTCACAGTAGTAAACTTTTTTCATATCTCGATACATCTTATTACCACCCGAATGAATAGTCAATCCATAGTGATGATATTCTCTTAGAACCTCATCTCTCAATCTATCTATATCAGGAAAAACTGGTTTTCCATCCTTATGAAGCCAGCCAACTCGATCCACTTCGTAACTCTTCATTTCCTTAGACCCGACTATCATTTCCAATCTTTGAAGAATCTCCACAAGCATAGCATCTCGCTTCTGGCTTTCGCCAACCTTTTCGATGAGGGTAGGTGTAAGCAAAAAGATCGCCAACATCTTAGACTCTATCTCATAGTGAGGCCTGAAATCAAACCCAGCCAAATATTCTAAGTGCTTCTATTCGGTAAACACGTCTTCTACTTAATGCGTTAGCCATTGCGTTTCCTTTTCTCGGAGTATAAGTAATACCAAAATCATAAGACGCTAGAAACTCTAACCAATGTTGTTGCCAAAGATTCAATTCCTTTTGGGAGAAAAGATACTTCAATGACATATGATCCGTTAATAACTCAAATCTAACTCCAA
Source organism: Allium sativum (assembly GCA_030737875.1). Classification (NCBI taxonomy): domain Eukaryota; kingdom Viridiplantae; phylum Streptophyta; class Magnoliopsida; order Asparagales; family Amaryllidaceae; genus Allium; species Allium sativum. The sequence goes on from CM060919.1 coordinate 71,641,120, forward strand.
ACAAATAACGTCTTCACACCTTTAGAACAAACACTATCGCCACTAACTTCAAATCGTGAGTTGGTTAATTCCTTTCATGTGGCTTTAGTTGTTGACTTTCATAATCTGCAAATTTATCTTTCAACATTAGCACTGCTTCTAGTATAGTACCACATGCATCAGTATATATAATCGTCTCGTCATTCTCACTCAGTAAAACCAATACAGGAGCAATCGTTAATATATCTTTCAAGACCACAAAAGCAAGCTCACATTTTGCATTTCATGCGAAGACCTAATTCTTCTTTGTTAATCCATTCAATGGTGCAGGTATCCTCGAAAGGTCATTAATAAACCGTCGATATATCCAACTAAAGCAAGGGAACTCCTAACATCCATAGCATTCTTAGGTCAATCCCAATCCTGAACCGCTACAACCTTAGCGGGATCCACCATTATTCCCTGCCCCGATACGACATGACCCAAGAATCTCACTTTCTTCTTTCAGAAATGACACTTCGAAAACTTAGCTGTCAGCTGATAATTTCGCAAGATTTCCAAAATAATGCTCAAGTTTGTCTTGTGTTCTTAATCGATCATGGAGTAAACCAACACATCATCCATGAACACAAGCATGAAATTATTCAACTGATCTCTGAAAACTCAATTCATAAGATCCAAAAAAATATGATGGCGCATTAGTCAATTCAAACGACATCACTGGCCACCCATAAAATCCAGATGGTATCCTAAAAGTAGTCTTTAGCACACTATACCTAGTTGCTCTCAATTGGTGAAATCCTGATGTCAAATCCATTTAGGAAAACACCATGGCTTCATGAAGCTGGTGAAACAAGTCATCAATTCTCGACAATGAATACTTGTTGTAACACCCCGTATTTTCCGTGAACAAAAAGTAACAAAACAAAGTATATTTAATTTTTAAAAGAAGAATTAGGGGAAACGGGTTGCGCCATTGCTTTCGTCTCAGAATTCTGCTTGAGATAGAGTCTGAGTTTGCGTAAATCGGACTTCGTATGAAGAAGTTATGGCACTTAGAAGTTTCAGGATTTTAAAATAAAAACCAGCCCGAATTCAAAATTTAAAAGTTCGAAATTCAAAACACACACCTGGGATGAGCGGGAAATTTCACGCCCAGGACCCAGATCGAGCAATAGATCGACCTGGGGGTCGACCTGGGTCACATTGGTAGACCAGGGGTTCGACCTCCCCCCTATTTCTAGATCCGTGGACAGGTTTGTTTTTCTGCATTTGGACGCCCGTTCTGACCAGATTCGTTGATCCCTATGCTATATAAACACACCTAAGGCTACAGTTTTCTCCACACAACTTCATTACGCCTATACTCTGCCCTAATTCATATTAAAATAAATCAATGGCGTCGCTACTCTGTTGAAACCTAAGCTAGAACTAGTGCTCCTTCTTCTTCCAATCTGAATAGGATTAAAAGAGAACAACTACAACCCTTTTTCTTTTAGAATCCAACCAAGGTGAGTACAGTTATTTTTAGATATGAAATTTAATTATGATCTTGACATGGTTATAAATATGAATCTGAGATTATGCATATTCTTGTTTATCAGATCTGTTTTTCTGTGTAGATCTATCTTATTAATATTATAGTAACTATTCTGTATCTCTTCCTTCCTTCTGTTCAATAGCCAGGCTACCATGAGCCTGAGCCAAATCTCATAAGAGATTGACACACAAACGCTAAATTTGGGGAAAATAGTAAATGATGCATAATTAGACATGACTGATTTGTGACTGATTTGAGAAAAGAACATATGTTGTAATTTAAGATCTGGATCTGGGCATTCTATATATGATAGTCTGTGATTTGGAAGAAGGAGAATTATTGTGTATATGACTTAGGCATAAAGATCTATATTATAATAGGATAATTATTAAATGTGAATACGCCTAAATGAGGATTTTTGGATATTTGGCATTCGCTGAAATCAAAGGCTATAATTTGGCATAATTCGTATTGTATATCATGACTTGGGGGTTTTTGGAGAATATTCTATACTATGTAAATTTAACTAAAATTTGGGGCATATGTTATATTGTGAATTATGACCATAATTTATGTATGTAAAATTAGACTCAATTTTATGATTAGGCAAGATATGTCAATGGAACTTTTAGAGGATGATTAAATCTGTTAAATTTCCTAATCTGCTAAATCTGTTGAAAGCTGAATACGGTAATATAGGGTATCAAAATCTATAGGCTCGATCTAAAATTGAGCAAAACATGTTAATAGAACTTTGGATAATCTGCTGTAATTTGTAAAGAAGTTAATTTGTTGAATTGGCATAATTAGTCTAATATTGTCATAATCTTTGTATGAATACTTTAGCTAAAATAAGAATGCCGAGACACGAGGTTAGACTCTGTTTGCGGTAGAAGCCTGCCCGGACCCAACCGGCTTAACCAGCAACCGCAAACTGTCAGTCTAATGTGAGAGGTCGAAGGCATAGCTAAAAGATGCTTAGACACGAGTTTTGGTCCGGCTTGTGGCAGAAGTCTGCCCGGAACCACCCGGCACATCCAGCGGCTACAAGCTACTGACCTAATGTGAGAGGTCTGTGCATTAGTAATTAATTAATGAAATCTAGGATAAATATGATGCCTAAAACGTGTTGGGTGGATAAGGTTTAATCAATTGAGCGGATGAATCTAATAAACCCGTTTCGTAAATCTGTAGGCCCAATACAAGGTTAGGTGTAACAATCTGTAAGTCTGTTAATCTATATATCTGATTCGTTAGTCTGAAAACTTGTTAACCTGGATGTTTGATCTAAGAACTAGTTAATCTGAACTTTGTACATCTGAAATATGTAAGCACGTTAATCTGAAATCTGTTAGTCTGGGGACATAAGGTTAGGAGGGGAAATTACTTGTGTCATCTTTTGTGTGGGACCCATATTAGTCAGTAACCCTTTTCTGGTATCAAAATTATGAACCAACACTAGGAGGGGTCCGGGGCATGCTTATTGAACTAATTGTATGAGGTTCACTCTGATAATGGCGAGGGGTTTCGATGGCGCATTCCAACCGGGTCATGTGCATGCATGGATCCAGTCTGATCTGAGGATGTAAGACACCGTGACATCTGTAAATAGGTCTGTGTCTATAGGTTGCCACTTTAGGGAATGATACACCCTTCTTTGGGGCCGGCACAGGGTATTTATGTATTAGGGAGCCGATCGCTTGGGGTAGAATTTAGGGTACACCTAGTTCTGTTTGTTTCTGTTGGTGTGCCGTCTGTTTCTGTTGGGTTGGTAAAGGCCCATTATTTGGGGTGGTAAAGGCCCATTATTAGCATTATGTTTCTGTACCTTTGGTTTCTGTTGAGGTGGTAAAGGCCGATTATTTGGGGTGGTAAAGGCCCATTATTAGCATTTTGTTTATGTACCTTCTGTCTTAGTTGGGGTGGTAAAGGCCCATTATTAGCATTTTGTTTCTATACCTTCTGTCTTAGTTGGGGTGGTAAAGGCCCATTACTAGCATTCTGTTTCTATAGAGATTATTCTGTTTCTGTTTTAGTTTAGACAGTAGGGTAATACCTAATCCTGTTATACAAAGTATTAGTGTAGATAAGTAAGACATAGGTAAGAAGCATATCTTGGTCTATATCATTCTGTTTCTTCTGTTTAACTTAAGCATACCTGTTACTCCTGTTGCTATAATCTCTCATCCAGTTTTATTTACATGTCATGATACTACTATCTGTTTATATGCTGAAAGTTACTGGACTCGCCGGACTTTATGTCTGACCCCTTTTGTTTTTGCCTCTTTTTCTTTCCGTCCCCCCCCACCAAGGTGCTCAGGGTGGAAACATAGGAGCTTGATTCATATCCTCTCTGCTTGAAGTGCTTGAAGTATTGCTTGGCTTTGACTCTACCTTCTCATGGCAGTTTATGTTGGGGATTATGGTTTTATAATTATGCATTACGAAGGATTTTGGTATAAGACTGATACGTTTTGGTATTATGATTTTGAAGGATGTAACCAAACTTATTTCTGTTTCTGCTGTAATAATGTTATAAAATTTCCAATTACTACTTTACATATCTGTCTTGTAATATTCTGTTATGTTTACTTATAATTCTTCATGGAAGTTAATGCATTCCCTTTGTGAGTGACATTAACGGACATGGGGTGTTACACTTGGTATCAGAGCTGAAGGTTACCAGATTTGATAAAAAGTTTTTGAAAACTATTTTCAAAAAGATTTAAAAAAAAGGAAGTTTTTTCAAAAGTAAAGTTTATTTTGAAAAACATAATCCCCAAAAGCCATATATCTGTCTTTCGATTCTCCATTTTGAATCTCTTCCTTTTTCTTTTCAGCATGTCTGGGGTACCAGAGATACCCGAGCGCATACCGATACCAACCTAGTTCATAAGGTATCTGGAGGCTAGGGCCACCGCCACAGGCCCAACAAACGTTCCTCCTCCCCCAGCTGCAACCGCTCCTCCTCCTTCCCCTCCCCGCGTTGATACTTTTTTGAAGATATGCAAAGACTTTCGGGCAATGGGCGGGAAAACCTTTTCATGGGTCAGAGACGTTTGTTGAAGCTCGAAATTGGCTTAAGGAGGTGGAAGATTTGTTTGGTATCTTTGAGATAGAAGATGGAAGGAAGGTCTAATTAGCTGCTTGGTTAATGAAGGACGAAGCCTCGTTTTGGTGGGAGGTCACAAATGGAGAACAAGCAGTGGAGACTTGGATGGATTTCAGGCATAGGTTCGAGATGAAATTTCTCTCACTAGCAGAAGAGAATTTATACATGGAGAGGTTCTTGGCATTGAAGCAGGGGAATTTATCAGTAAAGGAGTACGTTAACAATTAAGTTCAATCAGTTGGCAAGATTTGGCTTAGACTTGGTGAACACACCTGAAAAGAAGGCCCTGAGATTTGTTAAAGGTTTGAATGAGCCGCTACACGAGTTGGGTATGACCCATATTTCTATGGGGGCTACCTTCGAGAAATTGGTTGACATGGCATTGATGCATGAAGAGGAAGCCAAAAATGAGAAAAAGAGGAAAAACTTGAAGGACCACAGAACAAGAAAGCGTGGCCCAAAAAGGAAACACAAAAGAAGGATGAAAAGTCTGAAGATAAGAAGGAGAAAAAGTGGTTTACTTGTCGAAGCTTGACTCATCTGAACAAGGATTGCAGAAAGAGGAAGGGCACTTGCTTCAACTGTAGTGAGATGGGACACTTCACTAGGGACTGCCCGAAGAAACGAGGGCAAGGGCAGAGGACAGGACCTACTTCTGAAGGGCAGGTGAATGCTCACGTGGCTGGTGGATAGGATAGAGATAGGAAAATTTCTGTAGAAGGTTTAAATTTCCTTATCTGATTATTGAGTTAAAACTCTTTTTGATTCTGGCATTTTGATTCTGTAATTGAGACTCTGCACTTTAATACTAGTATTGTTTCTGATCCCGCTATAGTCTCAAACCCCATAAGGGTTACGACTCATCTATTTGTGATAAGTTAGGGGTATCTGTGTTGGGCGTTAAGTTGACTATGATGCATACATTCTGTGTTTTGATAATATAATCTGTACCAGTAGTTTGTAAGTATCTGAATATTTCTGTAAAGGATAGGTTTTTTTACTCGAAGCGTGAAGTAGATTTCCAGTTTTGACATCGTTTAATGGGAGTAATTCTCTGAGTGTCAATCTGATGTTGATTTCGGTCTTCGGGGTTGATACTTAGAGATTTATTCTCTTAACCGATGTCTAATGGGAACAAAACTTTTGTTTTAATTGTACTTGCTTCTATTACTCGGCTGTATCCTATTGATCGAGTCCTCGACCTTTAGGTAGAAACTAATGGGTGTAAACATGTGTTTGAAACATGTTATGTTTGATGGTTGCAAGTGGATGCAAGTGGTTGCTAGTGGTTGCTCGTGGATGCATATACATACACTAGGCACTAGATCGGCTCAAAAGCACTCTCATACTACATATGGATGTGTGCGCATTTTTCAATTTTTGTTGATGCAAAATGATTGACTCATCACATGGATGTTGCATTTGGATGAATGGTTATGCACTCATATAGAAATGATGTGTATCAAATAGGATTTCTTGCATACATAATTGGACTCATGGCACTAACATAATTCACATTGAGGGGGTCAACTGAATCAATAAACCGCCTGATCTTTTCATTAGATAAGAGACATATACACACACTTTCGCATATGTTCATACAACATTAGAAGTTTTCTAAGGACAACGAATGCTTATGGATGATGGTTGAGTAGATGAGTGATTGGATGGTAGGACACATTCTTCTTAACTTGAAGATTTCGGGGACGAAATCCTTTAAGGAGGGGAGAATGTAACACCCCGTATTCTCTGTGAACATAAAGTAACAAAACAAAGTATACTTATTTTTTAAAAGAAGAATTAAGGGAAATGGGTTGCGCCATTGCGTTCGCCTCGGAATTCTACTTGAGATAGAGTCCGAGTTTGCGTAAATCGGACTTCGTATGAAGAAGTTACGGCACTTAGAAGTTTCAGGAATTTAAAATAAAAACCAGCCCGAATTCAAAATTTAAAAGCTCGAAATTCAAAACACACACCCGGGCTGGGCGGGAAATTTCTCTCTCATGACCCAGGTCGACCAGGGTCACATATGTCGACCAAGGGGTCGACCTCCCCCCTATTCCCAGATCCGTGGACAGGTTCGTTTTTCTGCATTTGGTCGCCCGTTCTGACCAGATACGTTAATCCCTATGCTATATAAACACCCCTAAGGCTACAGTTTTCTCTACGCAACTTCATTACGCCTATACTTTACCCTAATTCATATTAAAATAAATCAATGGCGTCGCTACTCTGCTAAAACCTAAGCTAGAACTAGTGCTCCTTCTTCTTCTAATCTGAATAGGATTAAAAGAGAACAACTACAACCCTTTTTCTTTTAAAATCCAACCAAGGTGAGTACAGTTATTTTCAGATATGAAATTTAATTATGATCTTGACATGATTATAAATCTGAATCTAAGATTATGCATATTCTTGTTTTTCAAATCTGTTTTTCCGTGTAGATGTATCTTATTAATATTATAGTAACTATTATGTATCTCTTCCTTCCTTCTGTTCTATAGCCAGGCTACCACGAGCCTGAGCCAAATCTCATAAGAAATTGACGCACAAACGCTAAATTTGGGGAAAATAGTGAATGATGCATAATTAGACATGACTGATTTGAGAAAAGAACATATGTTGTAATTTAAGATCTGGATCTGGGCATTCTATATATGATAGTCTGTGATTTGGAAGAAGGAGAATTATTGTGTATATGACTTAGGCATAAAGATCTATATTATAATAGGATAAGTATTAAATGTGAATACGCCTAAATGGGGATTTATGAATATTTGGCATACGCTGAAATCAAAGGCTATAATTTGGCATAATTCGTATTGTATATCATGACTTGGGTTTTTGGAGAATATTCTGTACTATGTAAATTTAACTAAAATTTGTGGCATATGTTATATTGTGAATTATGACCATAATTTATGTATGTAAAATTAGACTCAATTTTATGATTAGGCAAGATATGTCAATGGAACTTTTAGAGGATGATTAAATCTGTTAAATTTCCTAATCTGCTAAATCTGTTGAAAGCAGAATACGGTAATATAGGATATCAAAATCTATAGGCTCGATCTAAAATTGAGCAAAACATGTTAATAGAACTTTGGATAATCTGCTGTAATTTGTAAAGAAGTTAATTTGTTGAATTGGCATAATTAGTCTAATATTGTCATAATCTATGTATGAATACTTTAGCTAAAATAAGAATGCTGAGACACGAGGTTAGACTCTGTTTGCGGTAGAAGCCTGCCCGGACCCAACCGGCTTAACCAGCAACCGCAAACTGTCAGTCTAATGTGAGAGGTCGAAGGCATAGCTAAAAGATGCTTAGACACGAGTTTAGGTCTGGCTTGTGGCAGAAGTCTGCCCGGAACCGCCCGGCACATCCAGCGGCCACAAGCTACTGACCTAATGTGAGAGGTCTGTGCATTAGTAATTAATTAATGCAAATCTAGGATAAATATGATGCCTAAAACGTGTTGGGTGGATAAGGTTTCATCAACTGGGCGGATGAATCTAATAAACCCGTTTCGTAAATCTGTAGGCCCAATACAAGGTTAGGTGAAACAATCTGTAAGTCTGTTAATCTGTATATCTGATCCGTTAGTCTGAAAACTTGTTAACCTGGATGTCTGATCTGAGAACTAGTTAATCTGAACTTTATACATCTGAAATCTGTAAGCAAGTTAATCTGAAATCTGTTAGTCTGGGGACACAAGGTTAGGAGGGGAAATTACTTGTGTCATCTGTTGTGTAGGGCCTATATTAGTCAGTAACCCTTTTCTGGTATCAAAACTATGAACCAACACTAGGAGGGGTCCGGGGCATGCTTACTGAACTAATTGTAAGTGGTTAACTCTGATAATGGCGAGGGGTGTTAATGGCGCATTCCAACCGGGTCATGTGTGTGCATGTATCCGGTCTGCTCTGAGGATGTAGGACACTGTGACATCTGTAAATAGGTCTATGTCTATAGGTTGCCACTTTAGGGAATGATACACCCTTCTTTGGGGCCGGCACAGGGTATTTATGTATTAGGGAGCCGATCGCTTAGGGTAGAATTTAGGGTACACCTAGTTCTGTTTGTTTCTGTTGGTGTGTCGTCTATTTCTGTTGGGTTGGTAAAGGCCCATTAGTTGGGGTGGTAAAGGCCCATTATTAGCATTCTGTTTCTATACCTTCTGTTTCTGTTGGGGTGGTAAAGGCTGGTTATTTGGGGTGGTAAAGGCCCATTATTAGCATTCTGTTTCTGTACCTTCTGTCTTAGTTGGGGTGGTAAAGGCCCATTATTAGCATTTTGTTTCTATACCTTCTGTCTCGGTTGGGGTGGTAAAGGCCCATTACTAACATTCTGTTTCTGTAGAGATTATTCTGTTTCTGTTTTAGTTTAGACAGTAGGGTAATACCTAATCCTGTTGTACTAAGTATTAGTGCAGAGAAGTAAGACATAGGTAAGAAGCATATCTTGGTCTATATCATTTTGTTTCTTCTGTTTAACTTAAGCATACCTTCTACTCCTGTTGCTGTAATCTCTCATCCAGTTTTATTTACATGTCATGATACTACTATCTGTTTATATGCTGAAAGTTACTGGACTCGCCAGACTTTATGTCTGACCCCGTTTGTTTTTGCCTCTTTTTCTTTCCGTCCCCTCCCCCCCCAGGTGCTCAGGGTGGAAACATAGGAGCTTGATTCATATCCTCTCTGCTTGAAGTGCTTGAAGTATTGCTTGGCTTTGACTCTACCTTCTCGTGGCATTTTATGTAGGGATTATGGTTTTAAAATTATGCATTCTGAAGGATTCTGAAGGATGTAACCAAAATTATTTCTGTTTCTGCTGTAATAAAGTTATAAAATTTTCCAGTACTACTTTACGTATCTGTCTTGTAATATTCTGTTCTGTTTATTTATAATGCTTCATGGAAGTAATGCATTCCCTTTGTGAGTGACATTAATGGACATGGGGTGTTACACTTGTTCTTCTTAGTCACCTCATTCACCTCACGATAATCCACACATAATCGAGCTTGGTCGCAAATAGAACTGGAGCATACCACTCAGATACGCTTCTCCAAATGAACCCTTTACTCAACATATCATTCGCTTTCACCCCTAATTCTCGTTGTTCCCTGAGCACCATCACCTAAGGGTCATAACAATAGGTCTATCTCCATCCATTAGATCAGTTCTAATTTCAATTTCCCTTTGAGGTGGAAGTCCTTTGACCTCGCCAAAGACATCATAAAACTCTCTAACAATCAGCATAGATTACAATCCATCCCATGAAATTGCAAGCAAATACAAAACGATAACTTGGATCACGTCCTATGGCAAGCATTGTATCACAACCGTTTGTCTATCCACATTCCTGATTGTCACTTCGAGTTTCTCGCAATCTACTGTAGCTGCATATCTCTTGATCCAGTCCATACCTGGAATAATCCTATACCGAACGAAGTTCAAAACAAAGCAATCATACATAAAAGGGAAATCTTGACTTGATAAAACTAGAGCACGACAAAGCATACAAAGACTAGAAGAACCACCTACTAGGTTAGTCACAACCAATGGTCTGTCAACAATCTCAGGTTCCAAACCTAACTTGCACACAAGCTCACTACAGATAAAATAATGCGATGCTCCAGTATCAAACAAAACTCGATTTGAAACACCTTTAACAGAAAGAATACTTGCACAACACCCTTTCCCTTCTTTGCTACAATCGGAGCTCTCGAAGAAGATGGAACATTATCCAATGCATATGCCTTCACAACATGTTTACCTTTTGGCGGCTCTGGGAAATTCCTCTTTTAGTGTCTGATCTTGTTAAAGTTAAAACACTTCATTTCCGCCTTAGGAGCCTTGTAATCCTTAGAGTAATGACCCTTATCGTGGTAGTTACAACAAGTAACCTCACCCTTAGGTTTCTTTTGGCTAGTCTTCTCTTGCTTATGTTGCTTTCTCTTCCAGTTCCACCTTTTCTTATTCACGCCACCTTGCTCTGGCTTCAACTCCTCCTTACTCTCAACAACAACTTCATCTTTCCTCAGGAATGAACACTCTTGCCTCAAACACTTCTTGACCAACTTCTCACATGGATCCTCAATATGATCCACAAGTTTCTCCGTAAGATACACATCCAATCTCTTAATAAACTTATTATTCTTATGATATGGTGTATCAGTATAAGATCGAGCATACTTAGATAAAGCCCCAAACTCTGCTACATGCTCAACCATAAGCCTCCCATCTTGCTTCAGCTCAACAGATCTTTTGAATATGATTGACTTCTGGTCACTGAAACAAACTTCTCCTCGAATTTAGTCTTAAACTTATTCCAAGTAGTTCGATCCTCTAGAGTCTCAGGAGTAATGGAGTTCTACAAATCCATTGCTTGACCTTGAAGTTGCCTCGACGCAAGCTTTATCTTATTGCATCGTCGATCCCCATGTTTTTGAAGATGCGAATACAAGTATCCAACCAATTTTGGACTTCAATTAAAGATTACGTCTCAACAAACGGCTTGCCACAAAGAAGTATAATCCTTGCACAGCTTGGAGAAATCAACAGCCGTGGGCATCTACATAGGAACACCACTATCTACTTGCTCCGTTGGAGTGAGTATCCTCTTCATGATCGATGCAACCATGGCCTCAAACATAGCTGGAAAATCGAGTGTAGCAACTTCTGATTGACTAACCTCATTTACCCATCTAGTACCAGGCTCATCCCTAGCAGTGTTCTTCGTGTTTCGACGACTCATTCTTTATCTAAAACAAGAATGATAAGTCCTTATCAGATAAAGGCGTATTGGTGCTCAAGTGCTTACTAATCTACTGTGCTATATATTATATAATATAGTTATTATGAAAATCAAATTACAATTAGGTCTCTCATATGCTTTTACGCTCTCGAAATTTGGGTAAAATAGATTGACCTCGCTCCAATACCAAGTGTGACGACCACTTCATATCTCCTACACTAAACCATAGGAGAGGTGCATTGTATGACGTGCCAAGCTGATATGGGATGATCATCAATGAAATAAACCAAAACAGAACACGTCGTATAACTCACAATGCATGGATAATATACAATAATAAATATACAACAAGACACAATAGTGAAGCATTACAAAGCAGGAAATCCCATCTCCATAAAAATCAGAATATTAAGTAAAATACATCCCAGTAATACAATATCTAAATACATCATGCCTCACTACATCCCACATCAGAGTATATAACAAGAAAAAATATTATAAATCGTCCAAACAGCTAAATAATAAAGGAATATTAATATGCTAGTCTCCAGCTCGACACCGCGCAACATCATCATCACAAACCTGTCATGTCCTACTTAGTATAATCATCAACATCATCGATGAGTACTCAAGGTAATAAGAGGAAGTATAAAACCTTAAGTCAGACAACAGTCTGGTGCAAGCGATAAATAACTAACAAAGGCTACACATGATAATATGATAATATGATAATAGACAATTCAAGTCTAACCTGACCTGTCCCTACAAGCAAAAAGTTAACACATAATAGTTACATTAAATATGCTACTCAAAAAAAGAAATAGATATGAGTCAGAATAAGATTCCCGATCCACGCCGATCCTCGCTTCTCTTTAGTATCGTATGGCGATAGCCAACCTAGAGAAAACAGAAGACAACACAAGCCACCAAAGACCTATGGAAAATAATAAACTAGCTATCAGTGAATAAAGCCTTGAATACATCGTACTGAATGATTGGTGGAGAATCCCGATTCTAGACGGACTATTATACGTCCCACGTACGTTTGTCTTCTTAAAACAACTAGGTCACTTCCGAAGAAATCCAAGGTACACAATCTCTCAGATCCTAATAGGCATCCCCACGATACTCTTGCTTCGAGTCTGCTAGATTCCTTCAATCTAATTACAATTCCTTGGCACTTTCAATCACATGGGCTATCCACGACTCCATCCTTTAGCTCAAGTCCCGATCGAGTCTGTCCATTAACTTGTAGCCTCATTCTACCTTGAGCTACTATCACTTTCGCCATCGACCACTCCTGACTATGTTCACAATCAACGAATCAACATCTCTTTGATAGTGACTTCCACCCCGTAGACGTTGTCGACTATCGAAGACTACCATTATGCTTCTTAAGACACTACTTCTCGTGGCCAAGAACCCTATCCTAGTTCATCACCATGGTGGATCACTACCAGTCCATAGGCTATGGATCTGTACCAGTCCATGTACTTAGCAAAAACTATCTAAGTTTCTATAAATTCTTCTTCTACGTCGCGAACACTTCCCTCCGCACAGTTTCCAAGTCAAAACACTTCCCCAAAACGTTATTTGCCGATCCATCATCACATATTCGAGCGTTTGCACTTCGACCTATCCAATTCACTTCAAACTTCGCACATGACCCGCTATAGACATCGGAAAGTGTAACACTCCGAATTTGTACCTACACTAAAAGAGGATAAATTAAATAATAATTAATTTAATATTTAGAATTAGAGGAAATGGACTGCACCATTGCGTCTGTCTCAAAATTCTGGTCAAGATAGACACATGGTTTGCGAAAAACGGACACCGTATGAGGAAGTTATGAGGGTTTAAGTTTGTATACGCACAGAAAAATTATATACATACGTATGAGTCAGAGATGAGTCAGAATTCTATCCAGAACGGTTCGAATTTGAAAAATTCGTCAGAGCGGCAAAATTCCCGCTCTAGGGGGTCGACCCCCCTAGAGGGGTGTCGACCTAGGGGTCGACCAACCCACAGAGGTGTCAACACCCCTAGGGTTAGGTGGCAGTCGGTTTCAGAGGGCTCTACAGCTTTAAATATGTGGCTATTTCTCATATTTTCTTCATTGGAGTCCATGGCGGCCAAACTCTGCTGGAGTCCGAACTGAACTATGGTCTCTCATCTTATTCTATCAACTAAACATATCAAATTCTGAGATTCAAGCATAGACTCAGCACCAACCTCTTTTCTATCATCTTAGCAATCCAATCATAGTGAGTTTTAGTTTCTTTTATGTTTAGATAAATAAAAGTGAATTATGAAAGACTGTGATTTGGATACGTTGTAAATCTTGAATCTATGTTATTGTTAGATCTTATGCTATGTTATGATCGATCTATTTCTCTAGATCCAATTCAATTGTGATTGTTCTATTGTGGATCTTGATTTGTAACTATATTATGGTTAATATAGATCTGTTAATTTGGACAGTTATATCATTGTGCAGACCTAATCATTTATGTAAATCATAAGCATATGTCACCTTGAATTGGTAAGAATTGGATCTAAACCTTTACCTTAATTGTAACTTTTATGACATGATATGATGTGTATGTGCGTAGACTTATTTCTAAATTAGTAGATCTAATTTATGTAGACATTGAAACTGTTAGACAGATCTAGATTGTCATCTTATGCTATCATGTTAGATCTATTTTATGTGATCTAAATTGTCACCTTATGTTATCATGTTAGATCTATTTTATGTGACCTAAATTATCCCCTTGTTATGATGACAATTTCGTATCCATGCCAGTATGTATGTTCACCTTATTATCATACAAGTTTATGTTGATGCCATGATGATCATTTTAGTTATATTCCCATTATTTTCCCTATTATCGTTTATGACTAGGCTATTGTCTAGCCTAGGCATGTTTCCAATTTTGTGAGGGCGCTAGTTAAGGAACGGGGGAAAATAAGGGGTTAAAAATGGCATAATTTGAATATGAACATTTATGGACATGTAATTCATATTATTGGGTAAAATAGGTATTGACACTTATAAAAGGAAAAGATTAATTAATTGATCAATTACTTAAAAAATGGAATGTTTAGTAATTACAATTAGGAATTGTAGAGGTTGGGTTGCATTAGTGGCGGAAGGCTGCCCGAACCCGACCGACATATCAAGCAGCCACTAATGCTGAACCAAATGTGGGAGGTCTAAGTACGTAAATACGAATCGGGCTAAGACACGAGGTTAGGCCCGACTGTGGATTAAGACTGCCCGGACTCGACTGGAAAATCCAGCATCCACACGTTATAGGCCTAATGTGGGAGGCCTGGCCCATTATAACCTTAATTGGACATGGTATTGAATTGGACTACTTAACCTAATTTAAAGATTGTATGATTATGAACTTAAGTTAAGGTTAAGTAAAATTGGATGGGTAATGGGTGGGTTAAGTAAACTAGACAGGGTGGGTAATATTTATATATAGGCCCACGAACTTAACCCAATAAGGTTATGTAATTAAAGACACCTAGTGGTATACATAACCGATAGATAATGTAATGAAGTTATGTAATCAAAGACACCCTTTAGGGTAAGCATAACTGGTATTGGGCTATGTAATTAAAGACACCTAAGGGTATACATAGACAGTGTAAAACCTAGTGGGGATACAAGACAAGGGGGAGATCTTGTACCATTTTGTGTGGGACCCATTTCAGTCAGTAACCTAGAGTTGGTATCAAGTAAAGAACTCCGTACTAGGAGGAGAAGGGGCACACTTACTGATTGATTGTAAGAGATCCAAACGAGACGGATGGTGTGGGCGGCGCAAACCGACCGGGGACACGTGCGTGCATGGGCCGGGCAGAGAGGGCTAAGACGACCGTGACACCAGTGGATATGGTTGTGCACATCTTGGGTTGCCACTTTAGGAAGTTATATCTCCTACTGTGGGGCCAGCACAGGATATCTACGGAGTAGGGAGTCGATTGATTAGGGTAGGGGGTAGGGTATACTTGGACGTATGACCTAAGCCTACCAACTTATAGTGGAAGGGATCATCTCATTTTAGTTATACTAGTAATAGTGCAGAGTAATCATTAGTGAGGCACATACACCTTATCTTGCTTACCTTGTCACACCAGCCATTTATGTAGTAATCTCTCTCTTATCCACTTTATATGCCTATCATGTTGGTTTTATTTATCTACAGGCAAAAAGTAACTAGACTCGCCAAACTTTATGTCTGACCCTGTTGTTTCTTCTTCTTTCTTCCGTTTCCCCCCATGTTCTCAGGGAGGAAACACTCAAACTTAATGAGGGCTCAGATATCATCTTGCTAGGAGCTACTTCTAAAGTATGGCTCAAGTCCTTGTCTCTACTATGGCTTAACTCTTTTAATTTGGGGAAATTATGTTTTTCATATTCTTATGTACTCTGATGATGCAAGACAGAAGTTATTTTATTGTAATGTTTTTTGTGACTTATGAAATTGTGGACAACGGTATTATGCTTTATGGTTGAAATAAAAATTTAAATTTTCCATTGCTGCCTTATTTATATCTGTCTTGTAATTATTTTGTGTCTGTTTACCTATAGCGCTTCACGAAACTTAATGCATTCCCTTAGTGAGTGACATTAACGGACATGTGGTGTCACACTTGATAGTAAAGATGAAAGTTACGAGATTAGATAAAAGTTTTTGGAAATTATTTTCAAAAGGGTTTTAAAAGAAAGTATTTTCAAAAGAAAAGTCTGTTTTTCAAAACATTCCCCAAAATCCATATGTAGCATCCTTCGGTCCTTTATCTAAATTTCTTCCTTTTCCCTTTTTCAGCTTGTATGGGAAACAAAACATCTGTAATCTCCCAGAGGGCGTCACAATACCCGGATGGTTCCGTAGGTATTTCGAGGCCACGGTGCCGGCCGAAGGACAAAGAGACGTTCCTCCCCTAGCTGCACTAGTCATTCCTCCTCCTCCCCCTCCAAGTGCCGACAACTTTGCCAAGATCTGCTAAGACTTCCGGGCTATGGGAGGAAGGCCATTCCATGGGAACGAGACATTCGTAGAAGCTCGAAATTGGCTTAAGAAGACCGAGGACTTATTCATAATCTTTGAAGTGGTGGACCGAGAAAAATCCAGTTAGTTTCTTGGCTGTTAAAGGACAAAGCCTCATTTTGGTGGGAAATCACCCAAGTCGGACGTCCGATGGAAACTTGGGAAGATTTTAGACAGAGGTTCGAAATGAAATTTCTTTCCCAAGCTGAGAGAAGCATACAGATGGAGAGGTTCTTAACACTCAAACAAGGAAATTTGACGGTAAAGGAGTATGTGAACAAGTTCAACCAGTTGGCTAGGTTCGGGTTAGAGTTGGTGGATACACCGCACAAAAATGCTTTGCGGTTTGTTAAAGGGCTAAATGATCCTCTGCATGGTTTAGCTATGTCCCATATTCCAATGGGGGCCACCTTTGAAAAGCTTGTTGATATGGCTCTAACGGATGAGGAGGACAAGGGAGAAAAGAAGGAAATAAAAGCTAAGGGGACATCGCAGAATAAGAAGGTGTGGCCCAATAAGGGGCAGCAACAACAGCAGAAGAAAGGAGCGAAAGATGATAAATGCAAGGATAAGAGAAAATGTCATAATTGTGGGAAGGAGGGTCACTTGATCAAAGATTACATGAGAAGGAATGCCAATTTCTTTAATTGCAGAGAGGTCGGACACTTCTCTAAAGAGTGCCTGAAGAAACATGGATCGCAGGGACAAGGTCAAAGAGCAAGGATTTCTGGAGGGCATGTGCATTCTCTCGCGGTCAGTGCTCCTGAAAGAATTAGAAAAATTTCTGTAGAAAGTTTAGTTTCTCTTTCAAACCATCCAGTTAGAACACTTTTTGATTCTGGTGCTTCACACTCGTTTATATCAAGTTCTGTAGTTGAATCTCTGCACTTAGTTGCTAGTATGGTAGTAGGCCCCGTAGTTGTTTCAAACCCCATTGTTGGTTCGGCTCATTTATCGATGATTTGTCGGAGTTTTAAAATATCTGTGTTAGGCGTCGAGTTTGAATGCGACGCGTATGTGCTTGGGTTTATAGGCTATGGGTTGATTCTAGGAATGGATTGGTTTACCACGTACGGGGCCATTCTGGATTATGAGAGGAGGGTTGTTAGACTCCTCACTTGTCATGGGAAGACCCTCGAAGTTTCTTGTGACCCCCAAGGGTCTGTTATGCCTAGCTTCCTAGAGTCTCTAGATGCATCCATAATGATTTGCAATCTGTTCCAGTGGTTCGAGATTATTCCGATGTCTTTGATGTGGTACGGGGTTTACCTCCAAGGCGAGATTGACCTCCACATATATCTGGTGGACAATGCAAAGCCAGTTGCATTACCAGTGCGCCACATGGCTCCAAGGGAGAGGAGGGAGCTAAGTAAGCAATTAGGGGAGCTAATTGAGAAAGGTTTTATCAGACGAAGCATATCGGAATGGGGTGCTCTAGTAGTATTCGCAACTAAAGCGGATGGTTCACTTTGTTTGTGTGTTGACTATAGAAAATTGAATAAGCTCACCAAGAAGAATAGGCACCCACTTCCGAGGATTGATGATTTATTTGATCAGCTTGTTGGTGCCTCGGTATTTTCTCAGTTGGACTTGGCTACAGGGTTGAGGGTGGTTGAGGACAACATAAATAAGACTGCTTTCAGAACTCCGGACTGTTTCTTTGAATGGCTAGTTATGACTTTTGGGTTGACAAATGCACCTGCCTATTTTGTTGATTTGATGAGCAGGGTGTTTCGGGAGTTCCTAAACAAATTTGTCGTAGTCTTTGTTGATGATATCTGATCTTCTCCAAGAATGAAGAAGAGCATGCCTAACATTTGAGAGAAGTTTTGAAGACTCTCTGTGACCATCAGCTTAAGGAAAAGTTCTCCAAATGCCATTTTTGGAGAAAAGAGGTGAGATTTTTAGGGCATGTAGTCTCCAAAGAAGGGATAGCTGTAGATCCTGAAAAGGTGGTTGCAGTGCAAGATTGGCAGAATCCTAAAAATGCAACCGAGGTGAGAAGCTTTCTTAGGTTGGTATGTTATTATAGGAAGTTCATTAAGGACTTTGCGATGATATCAGCCCCTCTCACCAGGCTGACAAAGAAGAATTTGGTATTTTCATGGGACATAGACTATGACATTGCTTTCCAACGACTAAAGAGCGATCTGACAATAGCCCCAGTCTTGACTTTGCCTAATGGAAGTAAAGTGTTTACTGTTTACATTGATGTGTGCAGTATAGGGCTTGGTGCGGTTCATATGCAAGAAGGGAAAGTAATATGTTATGGGGGTAGACAGTTGAGAGTTCATGAGAAGAATTACCCCACACATTATCTAGTGTTAGTTGCCATAATATTCTCGTTAAAGACGTGGCATCATTATTTACTTAGAGAAAAGTTCTAGTTATACGCCGATCATAAATCTCTCAAGTATGTATTCTCACAGAAGGATCTCAACTTAAGGCAACAACGGTGGATGGAGTTCTTAGCTTCATATGATTTTGAGATTGCTTATACCTCTGGCAAGGGTAATGTGGTGGAAGATGCACTAAGTAGGCAGAGGATGGCCCTGATTCCTCTGTTTGTGGAGAGAAAGAACCTGGAGTTCATATCAGATTTTGATTTTAGACCCTCCATCGAGGTTTTTCCTGATTTGTTTGCATCCTTAGAGTTACGACCGACCCTTATGGATCAGATAGAAGCTTCGCAACAAGGTGACCCACAGATTCTAGACATCATGGATAAGCTCAAAAGAGGGGAGACTTCTAGTTACCTCAGTAGATATTCCATAGATAAAAAGGGGTGGTTGCGACGAGATGGAAGGCTTTGTGTTCCTCAAACTAGAAGTTGGATAAAGGCAGTCCTAGAAGAAGCCCACCATTCTAAGATGACTATTCATCTTGGTGGTGACAAGATGTATAGAGACATGAAGAGGGTTTTCTTTTGGGCTGGGATGAAGAAAGATGTGGCCGAATTTGTTTCTCAATATTTAGTTTGCCAGCAAGTCAAAGCCAAGCAAAAGAAGCCCGGTGGATTACTTCGTCCATTGGAGGTTCCACAGTGGAAATGGGAGAGCGTCTCTATGGATTTCATAGATGGGTTGCCTAGATCGAAGAAAGGTAACACCAGTATTTGGGTGGTAGTGGATAGACTCACTAAGAGCGCTCACTTTATTCCAGTTAAGAGTAAGAGGACAACATCATGGTTGGCAGCAATTTATGTTTGTGAGATAGTTCGTCTTCATGGAGTACCTTCCAGCATCATGAGCGATCATGACCCCATCTTTACCAGCGAGTTTTGGAGGAGCTTGCAAGAAGCATTAGGTACACAGTTGTGTTTGAGCACCGCTTATCATCCTCAGACCGACGGACAGACGGAGAGGGTGAACGGGATTCTTGAAGATCTTTTAAGGCTGTGTTCCTAGACCTCGGAGGGACTTGGGAAGAGCATCTTCCTTTAGTAGAGTTTGCCTATAATAACAGATATCAGGCCAGCATCGGCATGGCACCCTTCGAACCATTGTACGGGCGACCCTGTAGATCGCCAAGTAATTGGTGGGAATCTACAGAAAGATTGTTACTTGGACCAGATATGGTTAGGGAAATGTCTAAAAAGATTGACTTTATTCGACGGCGGATGAAGAAAGCTCAAGATAGGCAGAAGTCCTATGCAGACAAGAGAAGGACTGACATCGAATTCGAAGTGGGAGACTTGGTTTTTATCAAAGTATCGCCTTTAAGGAATGTGGTTCGCTTCGGATTACTAGGGAATTTGGCACCTAGGTTTGTGGGACCATTTCCCATAACCGAGAGAATTGGCCAAATGGCCTACCGAGTAAAGCTCCCAGAAAATCTATCTAGCGTTCATGACGTTTTCCACATCTCTCATCTGCGGAAGTGCCTTCATGACACCGCGGAAGTTGTTGAGCCGAGTATGTTGGAATAAGTCGAAGTGGAATGGGAGGCGACAGTCAGACGAGTCCCTACCCGTATTCTTGGGTCACTAGTTAAGAAGCTGCGCAATAAGGAGATCAAATTGCTAAAGGTTCAATGGGGAGATGACCCAGAAGATGCGACTTGGGAGACCGAAAACAAGATTCGTGCTTCGTACCCTTTTCTTTTCGAGGGTATGTTCTTAACTTCTTTTCCTAAGTTTTATCAGTGCTTGTTTCTGTCAATAGAATATATCTTATCCATCATATTTTCGACCTTTAGATAGGAATCCTATGGATGTAAACATGTGTTTGAAACATGTTATGTTTGATGGATGCAAGTGGATGCATGTGTTTGCTAGTGGTTGCTTGTGGACGCATATACACACACATTAGGCACTAAGATCGGCTCAATCACTCTCATACTGCATATGGATGTGTGTGCATTTTCTTTTCTTTTGTGAATGGAAATGGATGAGTTAGCATATGGATGTTGCATTTAGACGAATGAATGTGCACACATATAGAAGTTATATGATATGATAGGTTTATTTGCATACATATTGGATTCATGGAACTAACATAAATTGCAGTAAGGAGGTCAATTGAATCAGCAGACCGCCTGATCTTCGCATTAGTGTTGGGACATATACACACACCTTCGCATATATTCATATAAGCATTAGAAATCTTTAAGGACAATGGACGCCAGTGATTGGTGGATGAGTAGATGGATGATGGATGGTAAGATATGCATTCTTCTCAACTTAGAGATTTCGGGACAAAATCCTTTGAGTAGAGGAGAATGTAACACCCCGAATTTGTACCAACACTAAAAGAGGATAAAATAAATAATAATTAAGTTAATATTAAAAATTATAGGAAACGGACTGCACCATTGCATCCGTCTCGAAATTCTGGTCAAGATAGACACATGGTTTGCGTAAAACGGACACCGTATGAGGAAGTTATAAGGGTTTTAAGTTTATATACGCGCAGAAAAATTATATACATACGTATGAGTCAGAGATGAGTCAGAGCTGAGTGAGAATTCTATCCAGAACGGTTCGAATTTGAAACTCGTCAGACCGACAAAATTCCCGCTCCAGGGGATCGACCCCCTAAAGGGGTGTCGACCTAGGGGTCGACCCACCCATAGGGGTGTCAACACCCCTAGGGCTGAGGTGGAAGTCGGTTTCAGAGGGCTCTACAGCTATAAATATGTTGCTATTTCTCATATTTTCTTCATTGGAGGTCATGGCGGCCAAACTCTGTCGGAATCTGAACTGAACTAAGGTCTCTCATCTTATTCTATCAACCAAAGCATATCAAATTCTGAGATTCAAGCATAGCTCAGCACCAACCTCTTTTCTATCATCTAAGCAACCCAATCACAGTGAGTTTTAGTTGCTTTTAGGTTTAGATAAATAAAAGTGAATTATGAAAGACTGTGATTTGGATACGTTGTAAACCTTGAATCTATGTTATTATTACATCTTATGCTATGTTATGATCGATCTATTTCTCTAGATCCAATTTAATTGTGATTGTTCTATTGTGGATCTTGATTTGTAACTATATTATGGTTAATATATATCTGTTAATTTGGACAGTTATATCATTGGATAGACCTAATCATTTATGTAAATCATGAACATATGTCACCTTGAATTGGTTAGAATTGGATCTAAACCTTTATCTTAATTGTAACTTTTATGACATGATATGATGTGTATGTGTGTAGATCTATTTCTAAACTAGTAGATCTAATTTATGTGGACATTGAAACTGTTAGATAGATCTAGATTATCACCTTATGCTATCATGTTAGATCTATTTTATGTGATCTAAATTGTCACCTTATGTTATCATGTTAGATCTATTTTATGTTATCTAAATTATCACCTTGTTATGATGAAAATTTCATGTCCATGCCAGTATGTATGTTCACCTTATTATCATACAAGTTTATGTTGATGCCAAGATGATCATTTTAGTTATGTTCCCATTATTTTCCCTATTATCATTTATGACTAGGCTATTGTCCAGCCTAGGCATGTTTCCAATTTTGTGAGGGCGCTAGTTAAGGAACGGGGGGAAAAAGGGTTAAAAATGACATAATTTGGATATGAACCTTTATGAACATGTAATTAAATTATTGGGTAAAAAAAGTATTGACACCTTTAAAAGGAAAAGATAAATTAATTATAAATGGAATGTTTAGTAATTACAATTAGGAATTGTAATTGCACTTATGACACGAGGTTAGGTTGCATTAGTGGCGGAAGTCTGCTGGTGTAACACCCCGGATTTTTGAATAGTCAAATTAACTAAATTAAAGAATAATTAATCTCAGACGTGAGAATTAAGGGAAATGGGTTGCACCATTGTGTTCGTCTCAGAATTCTGGTTGAGATAGAGTCCGAGTTTGCGTGAATTGGACTTCGTATGAAGAAGTTATGGTGATCGGAAGTTTCAGAAAATTCAAAACAGATTTCAAATTTCAAAAATTCAGAGTCAAACAGGCTAGGCGGGAAAATTCCCGCCAGGGCCAGGTCGACCTGGGGGTCGACCTACCCTGACCAGGTCGACCTGGGGGTCAACCTGCCCCACTCCCCCCGGGAAGATTTGATTTATGACCTGTAGATGACTGTGTGCTGACTCATTAGGGTTTCTGATATGCTCTGATTGGCTGGGATTAATTCTGGGTTGATCAGATGGCTTAAACTAATCCTAAACTCTATAAAAACACCTATAGACCCAAACCCTAAAATCAAAATGAAATTGGATTCATGGCCTCCATGCCGTCACCTAGCGACTCAGCATAGCCGCCACCAATTAGAGAGGGAGAAAGCAAATCAAATTCGATCCTTTTCAACTCTAACAACGAATCTTCATCAAAGGAGCGCTAATTCAACTCCAGAAATCAGAATTCAGAACTCAAGACTGCTTTTGAGTTGTGAGTTCGATAGTCTTAACAAAATAATTAATAAATGAATTGGATTGAGTTATAATGCGAATAATTCGGATGTGATATGAATTGTTGATTGCATGTTGTAATTATGATGTAGGATTGTGTTGTAATTTCTATGATACTATGTTATGATGCTATCATCTACGATGTAAAGTTATGATGCTATCACCCATGTTATAATCCTATGATTGGCTTAGGTCTAGTTGAATTATCATATTTCTTATGCTAGTTTGTTATATTGATTCATATGATAAATCATATGTAGGAAAGTTTAGATGTTGATTCAAACATGAACCATATACAAGTTTGGGTAGAATTATATGTGACCTTACATGGCTATGGCACCTAGTTTATGTGAGAATTTAATTGAAAGTTAGGCCATGACATATGCTAAATTCTACATGATACTTTACATGTCTACACCATTGTTGAGATGTATGAATCAAATATGTAAGTTTATGAGTTGGATATGAATCATGTTATGCAAGTTTAGGATTATTACCTATGCAAATATAGAACTATGACATATGTTATTTATGCAAGTTTGTGGCCATTATTTCATCAAGATCACACCTTAGATTTGGATCCATGACATATGATATTTATGCAAGTTTGTGGCCATTATCTCATCAAGTTCACACCTTTAGATTTGGATCCATGACATATGTTATTTATGCAAGTTGTAATTTTGGCCTATGCAAGTTTTAGATGTAGAACATCATTCACATATGCAAGTTCACCCCTATGTTAGATTTGTGATGTTTTCTTTTATTTTATGAGTTAGACTATTCGAGTCTAACGTATATTTTACGTTAAACGAACAAATGTACTACGTGGGAAAAAAGGGGATAACATTAAAACTATTTAATTGGCATAAATGCCTTAAAAGGCATAAAACATAATTGTGATGAAAATTGGTATGATTTTACATACCATAAATGGATGGACATAATTGAGTCAATTATGGACATCATTAATTGATTGATAATTTGAATAGGGAAAGTAATTCAAATTCGGGGAATGATTAATTAGGAGTAATTAATCGTCTAAGACACGAGGTTAGGCTCTTTTGTGGTGTAAGACTGCCCGGACCCGCCCGGCAAATCCAGCTGCCACAAATGCCAGTCTAATGTGAGAGGTCTTAGGCACAAACTAAATACGTAACAGTTGTAAAGACACGAGGTTAGGCTCTTTTGTGGTGTAAGACTGCCCGGACCCGCCCGGCAAATCCAGCTGCCACAAATGTCAGCCTAATGTGAGAGGTCTTTATGAGGTTACAGTCTTAATGATTTGAGAAACACTTAACCAGATAAGCATGTAGTGGGACATGAGGGGGTTAAGTGGGTGCCTTGGGTGGCATGTGGAATCTAGTGGGTGCCTTGGGTGGCATTTGGAAATACGATTAGAAACACTTAACCAAAAATTGAAACATGTAAGTGAAACATGAATAAGAAGTGGGTTAAGTGGGATGTACTAGAGGGGACCAAGCTTAGGTGGATAGCTTGTGTCAAGTAATGGGGGCCTGTTTCAACCAGTAACCCATACATATCTTTGTGGGCTCGACCCAAGTCGAGGACGGGACACGCATATTGGGCTTGACTGTAAGAGGCCAAACCGGGTTAGCGGTGGCAACGCAAGTCCAACGGGTTCATATGCGTGTGTGGACCCGGGCTGGTAGGTAAGACGTCGTTGCATCGTGTAGGTATAAGCCGTGCATTCTTAGTGGTATCGGGTTGCCACTTTGGGGAGTGATACACCCCACTGTGGGGCCAGCACGGGTATCTACGAGTTAGGGAGCCGATCGTTTGGGGGTAGTGGGTACACCTAGTGGAGATAGAGGCAGACGGCACCTATGAAGGTAGCTAGGGGTGCACGAAACTACCAATATCATTATTAAGTCTGTAGGCGGGATCAACCTTAAGGTGACTAGTGGTGGTGCAGTATACTAGTGGCAGTGCAGTATAGCAATTATCCCATAGTGTTGGTGTAGTTTAGTAATCATCCTATAGCGGTTTAGGTGCGCTTAACGACATCGTTGATCATCCTGTTTCCTTATTTACTTTGCCATACTCAATGGTTCACTGTAACAACCCGTAAAATCTGGGCCAGTTTAAAAATTTTATTTTTGCAATTTTAGCGAATTTTGATTATTTAAAATGAATTATTTTAGATAATATCGACAATAAATTTATTTTGAATATAATTCGAACGTATATATTATACGCGTCGTCGTTAGAATAAAAATAATTATATATAATTATAAAAGGAATTGAAAATGGCGCGGTAGTTCGAAAATTCGATTTCTAATTTCAAATGAATATACAGAATTCAATATAAGTCAGAATTGAACGAAATAAGAAATATTTGAATCTGTATAACTATATCTTTGTAACGAAGTTGACAAACTGAGATTTCACTTTAGAAATGATAAGATATGTCCAGTAGAAAATTTAGAATAGTCGCTGTGGAATTTATATATATTTTATATAATATATAGCCCTTAAAAATAGCCGTTTTGCAAACGACCTCGGATTTCGACGAAACCAGTTTTGTTGGGTCCGAGATGTGAAGTTATTGCTATGTTTCAAATTTCATAATTTTTCGAATCAATGTGTGAGCGTGGTAAAGGAAAACGTGTTTTGACCATTTCAGTTGATTTTAATCGACTGGAAATTGGCCATTTTTCCAACGGACTCAGAATTCGACGAAACTAGTTTTGTTAGGACCGTATCGTCAATACGAAGCTAGAAAATATTTTTCTGAAATTTTTCTAGTTAGTATGTGACCCCGGTAATTTGAAATGTACGTTTAAAATTCAATATAGTGATTTAAATGTAAATTCAATGGAAACTAATCGAAGCGATCGAATCAGCTTGCGATACATATCCCATTGTGTTCGGAATGGGGGTAAAATGCTAAGGACGTCAGGCGGTGGGCCTCGTTTCGAGTTCGTATTCAAAGGTCAACTTTTTTTTCGAATTAAATAATTAAAATAAAATTAAAAAATAAATAAATTACCTCCCTCCTCCCCTATAATCCTTCTGGCCCCCCCCCCCATTTCCAATACGATTCAGAAAAAGGAAAAAAAAAAATTCGCTGAAGACCCTCGACTGGCCAGCGCCGCCACCGCCCTCCACCCTGCCTCGCACCCTCTCTCCCCGCCTCCTTCTTCTTCCTGCTCTCCTCCTTCACCCAAGACGCCGCGCGACGCCCCCCCTGCTTCATTTCAGCGAGCCCCTCCTCCCCTAAATCGAGCCAAAACCGAACCCTAGCCCTCGTTCAGCCTCCGACGCGCGCCACCAGATCCCCCCCGACCACTCGACAGCGCCCCCTGTAAGTTTTCTTTTTTTTTTTCTGATTCTTATTTTACTGTTTTTTTTTCTCTGATTTTTATTTTAAGTATAAACTGATTTTTATTTTAAGTAAAAAAAAAAACTGATTTTTTATATTTTTATTTTATATTACAGTAAAATTGATTTTATTTTTGTTTAGAAATCTGAATTTTATTTAGGTTGAAATCTGAATTTTATTTAGGTTGAAATCTGAATTTTATTTAGGTTAAAAACTGAATTTTATTTTGTTTAAAATCTGAATTTCATTTTGTTTAAAAACTGATTTTAATTAATGTTTAAAAACTGATTTTGTTTAAAGTAAAATAAAAACTCGATTTTTATATATTGAACTTTGAAATAAAAACTCGATTTTTATATATTGAACTTTGAAATAAAAACTCGATTTTTATATATTGAACTTTGAAATAAAAACTCGATTTTTATATATTGAACTTTGAAATAAAAACTCGATTTTTATATATTGAACTTTGAAATAAAAACTCGATTTTTATATATTGAACTTTGAAATAAAAACTCGATTTTTATATATTGAACTTTGAAATAAAAACTCGATTTTTATATATTGAACTTTGAAATAAAAACTCGATTTTTATATATTGAACTTTGAAATAAAAACTCGATTTTTATATATTGAACTTTGAAATAAAAACTCGATTTTTATATATTGAACTTTGAAATAAAAACTCGATTTTTATATATTGAACTTTGAAATAAAAAACTCGATTTTTATATATTGAACTTTGAAATAAAAACTCGATTTTTATATATTGAACTTTGAAATAAAAATTCGATTTTTATATATTGAATAGCGAAGTAAAAATTCGATTTTATATATATAGTGGCCTTGGGCAACGAAGGTGACAAAAAGGCGAAACGACGAAGACTTCTGCAAAGGAAGAGCCGTGGAGCTAGGATAGCTATATGTGAGAATTTCTCACCTTTCAATTTCTTTTCTAGTTTTATATATATACTAGGATGCAGACGGTGCTTAGTAGCACCCGACACAACCGTCCACAGACCATGGACTTGTTTGTTTGGTTGCATAGATTAGAGATTGTTTGATTGAAATTGAATTGTGTGGTGAAATGAATTGATTAGATGATGTGTGAATGGCGTGGGCCTTCACTAGACCGGGGACAAGGCTAGGCCTCGTCCCGTTTCTAGTATCGTGCCGTTATGCTGCCGAAATTTTCTAAAATAAGTTAGAAAAATAAAATATCATTTTATTTAAAGAATGAACTGGATAGAAATTCATATGTTGAAATAAAATGTTTTATCGTTAAAAATATAATTTTTAACGTGAATGCGAATAAATGAAATATTCATTTACAAACCAGACGGTTTGTTTATGTACACCTATTTGAATGACGTTGATTGGGTCGATAAATTTTACACATCGCCTAACTGCACAAATAAAATATGTGTTTGATTGTTTGAAACCCCACACGGGTGTTAGGATGAAATTTGAAGTTCACTCATCCTGATTGATTAAATATGTCGATCGATTGATTGACAGGCTGTTATACGCGTTGAATATCTATATTTGATGCTTATACAGTGTAGTGCACTTTGGTTGATGGTTGATTATTTTCAATGCTATTATATACATGTGTTGTATGAAAATCCATATAATTAATTTTATATGGTAATTGATTGGGCCTCATTCCAGTTTTGAAAAAGAAATATTTGAAATAGAATATTTGAAAATAAAGGAATATATGAAGCCGTGTTGATTAGATTGACGCCATTTTGACGTGAACGATATTTATATCGATTTTAAAACGATTTCGAAATGAATTGAATTGAAAACGATTTCGAAATGAATTGAATTGAAAACGAATTCAAATGAAATTGAAAGCGAATTGAAATGAATTCAAATTGAATTGAAATGGAAGTTGAAATAGCTTTTGAAACGATTTTAAAACTATTTATATAATTCGTTTTAAATAGAAATCGACGAAATATATATTATATATATTATATATATAATATAATGGCCTGAATAGAACGCGCCGCGCCGCGGCAGTTCGCGAATTTCGACCATTTATTTCAAACGGACATTACGGGAGATCCGACCGTCGGATTCTCCTAAAACCGGAACCGTTGGGTTCGTATCGAAAAGAGCTTTCTAACGAATATTAGAAATTTGAAATCTAACGGTTGGATTTGGAGATACGTCCAAATCAAATTCGAAAAAGGTCGCTGTAAGTGCAGTTCGATGGCCATTGTTGGAAATCGACTGTACGGGCCTTGATAAAATTATTAAAAATAGTAATAATTTGTGTAAAATCATAAGAAATGATTTGGGAAGAATTGGGATGAAAAACTCCATATTTGAAAAGATAAAAATAGATTTTTATCGAATTGAACTAGTTTTGAACTAGAATTATAATTCTATTTATTTTTAAATAAATAAATTGAATTCGAAAAGGGTTTTAAAAATAACCAAAATTTCCAATGATTGCATTGGAGTGGATTTGAATCGAAATTGTCTTCGGAATATTTCGATGTTGGAATTCGTGATTATACACGTGTTGTTATGGAAATTTGAAAGATATATATTTATATCGTTATTTCCAATACGACATTTGTTAATCGTAGAATTTGATATTGAATATAGGCCGATATATTTTCTATTCAGAGCCTAGTATTGAATATCGAATGTGATTTGGGTTTGTCGTGAATGGTGTCTTCACTAACACTGTTCTTGAACCCAGTTGAGAAAAGATTAAATCTTTTATTTAGATTTAATGAAGTGTACCAATTAAATAATATTTAATTGGGATTGAATTGATATTGATTGTTGGGTTTATCGTGAACAGTGTTTTAAATAACACTCGTTCTTTAACCCGATAGTTAATGAATGTGATTTTGGGTTTATCGTGAACCGTGTTTTAAATGACACTGATTCTTTAACCCAGTTAACGATTAAAACTAAGTGGAGTTTTAATGAATCTTTAATTAGATTGAAATGGTCGAGAATGGAGTATCACCAGTTTTGCTCCAGGCGATAGTTAAATCTTTAATTAGATTTGAACGTGAAATGGTAATTGAATTTACCGATAACACCGTGGTGTTAGATATGAAGTAATGCCAGTTTTACTTCATGGGATGAATAGGTTGGGATTGGGAAATTAAAACCAATGATTACTCCGGTAAGGTTCGCTAATCCCGACTAGTTCGAATTGAGATTCAAACATAAATTCAAGGAATTTATCTTGGATAAAATTAATGGGAACCTTTCCCTATGAATGTGAAATTTAGAAACTAACTGTCGGTTGGCAAAGCAGAATGGTTTTCTGGGTATTGATCTGATGTTGGTTTCGGCCTTCGGGGTTAATATTTGGGGAATTATTCTCTTGATTAATTTACGGTTAGTGACTAATGAATTGGAATGAGGCGTATGTTGTGTTTGTGTAACACTTATTTAAAATATACGCGAGTTATTCGGAAAGACCGGGTTTATCCCATTCTGAATAACTGATGCGACGATAAGTCGAAGATGAAGACGATGGTCGAAGACCGGAGGTCTTCACGTCGTTTGGGGGATAACTGATGATCTTGATTGGGCTGTACACCCAAGAAGATGGAAACAGTTAGTGATCGTCCAGACATACTTGGAGATCGATGGATATGCGGGGTACTAGGTGCCTCCGGTTTCGTTCAGACCCAGAACGGACTTGTAAATGGACTGTGTGTCTGACATCGGATTTCATTCTGTGTGACTGATATCGGTTGCATAGGATGGTTTGCCTGTGTGGCATGCTAAGATGCAAATGATCAAGGCTTCTGTTGAAAAGCAAAGTCTTGTGGTGATGATCAAAGCACGGCCTTTGTGGCGTAGCTTTGTGTAACGTTTACCTCGCGCGTTTCACACCAGGTATGAACCAAAAACGGGAGACGGACCTCAGGGAGGACTTGCGTTTCTTTCTAGCTAGAAGTGGCGTCAGTGGTTTTACACGCCCTGACGAGTTTGACTTATGTGGTTGTTGCTGTTGCGAGGCGCCTCGGTTATATCGGTTTCGGCCGAATGCATTCTGGTCGGCTGACGGACCAGACTTACGCCCCAAAGGGCGGAGAGACGTATTGTTCAGGCATAATAATCCACATCGGTGGACCGGCCCTGACGATCTAAAGGGTTGATGCGTTCTGATCCTGAGACATGGGCTAGATTGTCTCGAATCGGTTGAGGATCTTGCCCCTAGCCTCGGTTCATAGATGGAAATCCAATTTCCAAATACGTGACATTTGCGGTTTTAGTTGTAATCCTATATATGGCGACATAGTGGGATGGGGCGCTTATGCCGCCTATGATTGATACTTATGATTTGAAGTTGTTTTATACACTATGCACTTATTATAGTATCAAATGATTTGTTTTAAACGTATCAAGCATTCTTTGGCTGTTATAAGGGAAAACCCTATCCTCGACTGCGTTGCATTGTGTGATGGGACCTGGGTCTTATAACAGCTTCATTTTTCTTTATTTAGCATTGCGCTGTTTGTTTTATGCACTGGTATTCTTGGGAGGAAACCCGTTCCGTGTTATACGGCGTGGTCCCTTGATTTACCTAACTTTGAAAATAAAGATTATTAACTGTTTTAGTTCTCACACCAGTCACATGACTGACCTGGAGTTTATTGTTTTAACCTAAACTCTGGGTGCCCTTATTTTCGACACGGGCAGCTAGTAGTTTTGGTTTTGCAGATTTATATTCACAGGATCCTGGTTTACAGCTGGAACGATATCCGGAAAGCTTTGTATCCGTATATCTCATTCTAGTTGTGTATTGTATTATTTTCCGCTGCTATGTATTTAAATGTAATTTAAATCTCTGATATTTCTGTGTAATATTTATTCATACTCTGTATATTCTTGTAATCTGGTGCATTGTTGTAATAACAATGAAATGTTCTTCTGTATGCGTTCTGCTGTGGTTTGTTCTCGAACTATCCGACGCTTTCCTTTACCGGGGAAGTTACGGGTCTTTACATTTGGTATCAGAGCTTTGGTTTACAAAGCTCAGAGAACAAGACACATTAGAACCATACGAAAGAATTCATCAGATATTGGATTAGTAAAATCCAATGGGAATGACTCGTTAGAGATGGGATCAGTAGTATCCTAGAACGAGTGTGAAGAGTAAATTTTTAAAGTGAAAACAAATTTTTGTTTTAAAAATTTAAATCAATTATTCGTATTTGATTATCTATTTATATAGATGTGGACAATCCAGTATATATAGATTTTGCGTATACGTCTGATCCGCGTGTATTCGAAATTTTAATATATTGGATAGATATAGCATCACACTCTAATCGCCCGAAGATGGTACTGATGATTGTCATGACATCATCAGTATTTATGTTCGTGTTTCGAAGGTGTGATTTTCTATATATTTCCATTAGACTGGTGTGAGAACCAAAACTAATATAGCTAGAATACATTGTTGTGATTTGGCATCAAAAATCTGATTTTTGACTATGTATCAAAGTTATGAATTTGAAACTCTAATTCACTAATTGATTGATGTTTGTGTTGTTTGTTTAATTGTTTGATAATTTTGAACCATTTAGCCTAATTGAATCAAATATTGACTTGTATTGAAATTTGGTCGCATTTGCTTGCATATACATATATATATTGAACAGGTCATAGCAAGGAGGCTAGAGCCAGAGAATAAAATTTGTTTGCCCGACAAATAGGTACATGTTTACTACATAATTTCCTGTTTTGTTTGGGTGATGATGATTTTGTGAGCCTATTGGCTAGCCGCTTGGCTTTTTCTTTTTCTTTTTGAGATCTGAAGGACCGGGGAAGCTATTTGAAATTCCCCGATGCTCCCGGTGCAGGGGAGGTTATGGCGAAATTTTTCAAAAATTTAGGGTGTTAGCCAAATTTTTGAAATTTTGAAAATTCTCAGAAACCAAAGGGTTGGAGAATGGAAGCCAGATCGAGCGTAGAGTTGATTAATCAAACCACTTTCGACTTTGTTCCTTTTCGGGGACGAAAAGTTTTAAGTGGGAGAGATTGTAACAACCCGTAAAATCTGGGCCAGTTTAAAAATTTTATTTTTGCAATTTTAGCGAATTTTGATTATTTAAAATGAATTATTTTAGATAATATCGACAATAAATTTATTTTGAATATAATTCGAACGTATATATTATACGCGTCGTCGTTAGAATAAAAATAATTATATATAATTATAAAAGGAATTGAAAATGGCGCGGTAGTTCGAAAATTCGATTTCTAATTTCAAATGAATATACAGAATTCAATATAAGTCAGAATTGAACGAAACAAGAAATATTTGAATCTGTATAACTATATCTTTGTAACGAAGTTGACAAACTGAGATTTCACTTTAGAAATGATAAGATATGTCCAGTAGAAAATTTAGAATAGTCGCTGTGGAATTTATATATATTTTATATAATATATAGCCCTTAAAAATAGCCGTTTTGCAAACGACCTCGGATTTCGACGAAACCAGTTTTGTTGGGTCCGAGATGTGAAGTTATTGCTATGTTTCAAATTTCATAATTTTTCGAATCAATGTGTGAGCGTGGTAAAGGAAAACGTGTTTTGACCATTTCAGTTGATTTTAATCGACTGGAAATTGGCCATTTTTCCAACGGACTCAGAATTCGACGAAACTAGTTTTGTTAGGACCGTATCGTCAATACGAAGCTAGAAAATATTTTTCTGAAATTTTTCTAGTTAGTATGTGACCCCGGTAATTTGAAATGTACGTTTAAAATTCAATATAGTGATTTAAATGTAAATTCAATGGAAACTAATCGAAGCGATCGAATCAGCTTGCGATACATATCCCATTGTGTTCGGAATGGGGGTAAAATGCTAAGGACGTCAGGCGGTGGGCCTCGTTTCGAGTTCGTATTCAAAGGTCAACTTTTTTTTCGAATTAAATAATTAAAATAAAATTAAAAAATAAATAAATTACCTCCCTCCTCCCCTATAATCCTTCTGGCCCCCCCCTCATTTCCAATACGATTCAGAAAAAGGAAAAAAAAAAAATTTCGCTGAAGACCCTCGACTGGCCAGCGCCGCCACCGCCCTCCACCCTGCCTCGCACCCTCTCTCCCCGCCTCCTTCTTCTTCCTGCTCTCCTCCTTCACCCAAGACGCCGCGCGACGCCCCCCCTGCTTCATTTCAGCGAGCCCCTCCTCCCCTAAATCGAGCCAAAACCGAACCCTAGCCCTCGTTCAGCCTCCGACGCGCGCCACCAGATCCCCCCCGACCACTCGACAGCGCCCCCTGTAAGTTTTCTTTTTTTTTTTCTGATTCTTATTTTACTGTTTTTTTTTCTCTGATTTTTATTTTAAGTATAAACTGATTTTTATTTTAAGTAAAAAAAAAACTGATTTTTTATATTTTTATTTTATATTACAGTAAAATTGATTTTATTTTTGTTTAGAAATCTGAATTTTATTTAGGTTGAAATCTGAATTTTATTTAGGTTGAAATCTGAATTTTATTTAGGTTAAAAACTGAATTTTATTTTGTTTAAAATCTGAATTTCATTTTGTTTAAAAACTGATTTTAATTAATGTTTAAAAACTGATTTTGTTTAAAGTAAAATAAAAACTCGATTTTTATATATTGAACTTTGAAATAAAAACTCGATTTTTATATATTGAACTTTGAAATAAAAACTCGATTTTTATATATTGAACTTTGAAATAAAAACTCGATTTTTATATATTGAACTTTGAAATAAAAACTCGATTTTTATATATTGAACTTTGAAATAAAAACTCGATTTTTATATATTGAACTTTGAAATAAAAACTCGATTTTTATATATTGAACTTTGAAATAAAAACTCGATTTTTATATATTGAACTTTGAAATAAAAACTCGATTTTTATATATTGAACTTTGAAATAAAAACTCGATTTTTATATATTGAACTTTGAAATAAAAACTCGATTTTTATATATTGAACTTTGAAATAAAAAACTCGATTTTTATATATTGAACTTTGAAATAAAAACTCGATTTTTATATATTGAACTTTGAAATAAAAATTCGATTTTTATATATTGAATAGCGAAGTAAAAATTCGATTTTATATATATAGTGGCCTTGGGCAACGAAGGTGACAAAAAGGCGAAACGACGAAGACTTCTGCAAAGGAAGAGCCGTGGAGCTAGGATAGCTATATGTGAGAATTTCTCACCTTTCAATTTCTTTTCTAGTTTTATATATATACTAGGATGCAGACGGTGCTTAGTAGCACCCGACACAACCGTCCACAGACCATGGACTTGTTTGTTTGGTTGCATAGATTAGAGATTGTTTGATTGAAATTGAATTGTGTGGTGAAATGAATTGATTAGATGATGTGTGAATGGCGTGGGCCTTCACTAGACCGGGGACAAGGCTAGGCCTCGTCCCGTTTCTAGTATCGTGCCGTTATGCTGCCGAAATTTTCTAAAATAAGTTAGAAAAATAAAATATCATTTTATTTAAAGAATGAACTGGATAGAAATTCATATGTTGAAATAAAATGTTTTATCGTTAAAAATATAATTTTTAACGTGAATGCGAATAAATGAAATATTCATTTACAAACCAGACGGTTTGTTTATGTACACCTATTTGAATGACGTTGATTGGGTCGATAAATTTTACACATCGCCTAACTGCACAAATAAAATATGTGTTTGATTGTTTGAAACCCCACACGGGTGTTAGGATGAAATTTGAAGTTCACTCATCCTGATTGATTAAATATGTCGATCGATTGATTGACAGGCTGTTATACGCGTTGAATATCTATATTTGATGCTTATACAGTGTAGTGCACTTTGGTTGATGGTTGATTATTTTCAATGCTATTATATACATGTGTTGTATGAAAATCCATATAATTAATTTTATATGGTAATTGATTGGGCCTCATTCCAGTTTTGAAAAAGAAATATTTGAAATAGAATATTTGAAAATAAAGGAATATATGAAGCCGTGTTGATTAGATTGATGCCATTTTGACGTGAACGATATTTATATCGATTTTAAAACGATTTCGAAATGAATTGAATTGAAAACGATTTCGAAATGAATTGAATTGAAAACGAATTCAAATGAAATTGAAAGCGAATTGAAATGAATTCAAATTGAATTGAAATGGAAGTTGAAATAGCTTTTGAAACGATTTTAAAACTATTTATATAATTCGTTTTAAATAGAAATCGACGAAATATATATTATATATATTATATATATAATATAATGGCCTGAATAGAACGCGCCGCGCCGCGGCAGTTCGCGAATTTCGACCATTTATTTCAAACGGACATTACGGGAGATCCGACCGTCGGATTCTCCTAAAACCGGAACCGTTGGGTTCGTATCGAAAAGAGCTTTCTAACGAATATTAGAAATTTGAAATCTAACGGTTGGATTTGGAGATACGTCCAAATCAAATTCGAAAAAGGTCGCTGTAAGTGCAGTTCGATGGCCATTGTTGGAAATCGACTGTACGGGCCTTGATAAAATTATTAAAAATAGTAATAATTTGTGTAAAATCATAAGAAATGATTTGGGAAGAATTGGGATGAAAAACTCCATATTTGAAAAGATAAAAATAGATTTTTATCGAATTGAACTAGTTTTGAACTAGAATTATAATTCTATTTATTTTTAAATAAATAAATTGAATTCGAAAAGGGTTTTAAAAATAACCAAAATTTCCAATGATTGCATTGGAGTGGATTTGAATCGAAATTGTCTTCGGAATATTTCGATGTTGGAATTCGTGATTATACACGTGTTGTTATGGAAATTTGAAAGATTTATATTTATATCGTTATTTCCAATACGACATTTGTTAATCGTAGAATTTGATATTGAATATAGGCCGATATATTTTCTATTCAGAGCCTAGTATTGAATATCGAATGTGATTTGGGTTTGTCGTGAATGGTGTCTTCACTAACACTGTTCTTGAACCCAGTTGAGAAAAGATTAAATCTTTTATTTAGATTTAATGAAGTGTACCAATTAAATAATATTTAATTGGGATTGAATTGATATTGATTGTTGGGTTTATCGTGAACAGTGTTTTAAATAACACTCGTTCTTTAACCCGATAGTTAATGAATGTGATTTTGGGTTTATCGTGAACCGTGTTTTAAATGACACTGATTCTTTAACCCAGTTAACGATTAAAACTAAGTGGAGTTTTAATGAATCTTTAATTAGATTGAAATGGTCGAGAATGGAGTATCACCAGTTTTGCTCCAGGCGATAGTTAAATCTTTAATTAGATTTGAACGTGAAATGGTAATTGAATTTACCGATAACACCGTGGTGTTAGATATGAAGTAATGCCAGTTTTACTTCATGGGATGAATAGGTTGGGATTGGGAAATTAAAACCAATGATTACTCCGGTAAGGTTCGCTAATCCCGACTAGTTCGAATTGAGATTCAAACATAAATTCAAGGAATTTATCTTGGATAAAATTAATGGGAACCTTTCCCTATGAATGTGAAATTTAGAAACTAACTGTCGGTTGGCCAAGCAGAATGGTTTTCTGGGTATTGATCTGATGTTGGTTTCGGCCTTCGGGGTTAATATTTGGGGAATTATTCTCTTGATTAATTTACGGTTAGTGACTAATGAATTGGAATGAGGCGTATGTTGTGTTTGTGTAACACTTATTTAAAATATACGCGAGTTATTCGGAAAGACCGGGTTTATCCCATTCTGAATAACTGATGCGACGATAAGTCGAAGATGAAGACGATGGTCGAAGACCGGAGGTCTTCACGTCGTTTGGGGGATAACTGATGATCTTGATTGGGCTGTACACCCAAGAAGATGGAAACAGTTAGTGATCGTCCAGACGTACTTGGAGATCGATGGATATGCGGGGTACTAGGTGCCTCCGGTTTCGTTCAGACCCAGAACGGACTTGTAAATGGACTGTGTGTCTGACATCGGATTTCATTCTGTGTGACTGATATCGGTTGCATAGGATGGTTTGCCTGTGTGGCATGCTAAGATGCAAATGATCAAGGCTTCTGTTGAAAAGCAAAGTCTTGTGGTGATGATCAAAGCACGGCCTTTGTGGCGTAGCTTTGTGTAACGTTTACCTCGCGTGTTTCACACCAGGTATGAACCAAAAACGGGAGACGGACCTCAGGGAGGACTTGCGTTTCTTTCTAGCTAGAAGTGGCGTCAGTGGTTTTACACGCCCTGACGAGTTTGACTTATGTGGTTGTTGCTGTTGCGAGGCGCCTCGGTTATATCGGTTTCGGCCGAATGCATTCTGGTCGGCTGACGGACCAGACTTACGCCCCAAAGGGCGGAGAGACGTATTGTTCAGGCATAATAATCCACATCGGTGGACCGGCCCTGACGATCTAAAGGGTTGATGCGTTCTGATCCTGAGACATGGGCTAGATTGTCTCGAATCGGTTGAGGATCTTGCCCCTAGCCTCGGTTCATAGATGGAAATCCAATTTCCAAATACGTGACATTTGCGGTTTTAGTTGTAATCCTATATATGGCGACATAGTGGGATGGGGCGCTTATGCCGCCTATGATTGATACTTATGATTTGAAGTTGTTTTATACACTATGCACTTATTATAGTATCAAATGATTTGTTTTAAACGTATCAAGCATTCTTTGGCTGTTATAAGGGAAAACCCTATCCTCGACTGCGTTGCATTGTGTGATGGGACCTGGGTCTTATAACAGCTTCATTTTTATTTATTTAGCATTGCGCTGTTTGTTTTATGCACTGGTATTCTTGGGAGGAAACCCGTTCCGTGTTATACGGCGTGGTCCCTTGATTTACCTAACTTTGAAAATAAAGATTATTAACTGTTTTAGTTCTCACACCAGTCACATGACTGACCTGGAGTTTATTGTTTTAACCTAAACTCTGGGTGCCCTTATTTTCGACACGGGCAGCTAGTAGTTTTGGTTTTGCAGATTTATATTCACAGGATCCTGGTTTACAGCTGGAACGATATCCGGAAAGCTTTGTATCCGTATATCTCATTCTAGTTGTGTATTGTATTATTTTCCGCTGCTATGTATTTAAATGTAATTTAAATCTCTGATATTTCTGTGTAATATTTATTCATACTCTGTATATTCTTGTAATCTGGTGCATTGTTGTAATAACAATGAAATGTTCTTCTGTATGCGTTCTGCTGTGGTTTGTTCTCGAACTATCCGACGCTTTCCTTTACCGGGGAAGTTACGGGTCTTTACATTCACGGTCATTTCCTTATTTTCCAACTTATGCCTTAGCCTAGTTACTTTGTTAATTATATTGTTAGAAGTATCGCACTCGCCAGACTTTATGTATGACCCCCTTTTTCCATCTCTTTCCTTCCCCCCCCCCCAGGTGCTCAAGTTGGAACTAGCACCAGTGGAGCTTGATTTTGGACTGCTTTTAGAAGATTTCTTGGACCGCTGAAGTAAAGTTCAGCTTCTCTTTAATTATGGCTATTTTAATGTTGGGGATTTTGTCTTTCAGATTTTGTACTTTGTTTTATCAAGATGGATATGATGTACTTGACTTTGGTTTATGGTTTTGATGATGTAACCAAACATATTTACCTTCTGCTGCAATGAAATAAAGTTTTAATTTTCAAGTACTGTTTATATCTGTCTTGTTGTGATTTTCTGTTCTATATTCACCTAAAACGCTCCACTGAAGTTAAGGCATTCCCTTTGCAAGTGACCTTAATGGAGGTGGGGTGTTACACGTGGTATCAGAGATGAAGGTTACCGGAACAGATATGAATTTTGAAAAACTAATTTTTTTCAAAACAATTTTTATAAAGAAGTACTTTCAAAAGTATGTTTTAAGGAAAGTATTTTCAAGAGAAAAGTATATTTTAGAAAGCATAACCCCAAGAGCCATATATCTTTCCTTCAGTCCTTTTTGTATTGAATCTTTCCTTTTTCGTTTCAGCATGTCTGAAGCATCTGAGATACCAGAGGGCGTTCATGTGCCCGGTTGGTTTCGTCAATATCTTGAGGCTAGGGCCGCCGCCGCAGGTCCAGCAAATCCTCCTCCTCCTCCTCGTGTCGATAATATCGCAAAGATATGTAAGGACTTTAGAGCAATGGATGGAAAATCTTTTCACGGGACGGAGACATTTGTTGAAGCTCGTAACTGGCTAAAGGAGGTGGAAGAACTATTTGGAATCTTTGAAGTGGATGATGGAAGAAAGGTCCAGTTGGCTGCCTGGCTAATGAAGGATGAGGCTTCGTTTTGGTGGGAGGTCACTAATAGGAGACATCCAGTCGATACATGGCTAGATTTTAGGCAGAGGTTTGAGGCGAAGTTTCTCTCACGGGCTGAAGAGAATCTGTACATGGAAAGGTTTTTGTCACTGAAGCAAGGGAACCTATCGGTGAAAGAATACGTTAACAAATTCAACCAATTGGCAAGGTTTGGCTTAGACTTGGTGAACACTCCAGAAAAGAAGGCTCTAAGATTTGTTAAGGGCTTAAACGAGCCGCTACACGGGTTAGCTATGACCCACATTCCCATGGGGGCTACCTTTGAGAGGTTAGTTGACAAGGCACTCATGCATGAAGAAGAGAAGGGCGCTAATGCTAATAAGGCACCCGAGAAGAAAGGGGATCAAAAGAAGCCGCAACAGCAACAACAGAACAAGAAAGGTGGCAAAGGCAACAATGCTAAGGGGAAGCAGAAATGCTTTAACTGTGGGACACCCGGCCATCTAAGCAAAGATTG
The DNA here is from genome assembly GCA_030737875.1 of Allium sativum. Taxonomy (NCBI): domain Eukaryota; kingdom Viridiplantae; phylum Streptophyta; class Magnoliopsida; order Asparagales; family Amaryllidaceae; genus Allium; species Allium sativum. The sequence continues at coordinate 71,681,587 of CM060919.1, forward strand.
TAGGAAGAAAAAGAAGACTAGTTGTTTCCACTGTGGCGAAGCGGGACATCTTATTAAGGACTGCCCAAAGAAAGGGCAGAGGGCAGGGTCTACCTCGGGAGGACAGGTGCAAGCTCTTATGGCACCCGGGCAGGCAAGGGGACAAGTTCAGGCTCTCGTGGTTCCACCGCTGCAGGAACGAGGTAGAGCAATTTCCGTTGAAAGTTTAGTTTTTCTGTTTGACCATCCTATCCGTACTTTATTCGATTCTGGCGCATCGCATTCGTTTATTTCTACATCATTAGTTGAAACACTGCACCTAGATACTAGTCTAGTAACTGGTCCCTTAGTAGTCTCAAATCCTATTGGTGGTTCGGCTCATCTTTCTATGATTTCTCGGGATTTGAGAGTGTTTATCTTAGGGTTGTGTTTGAGTGCAACGCTTTTGTTCTTGGCTTCATGGGCTACGGTTTAATTCTAGGTATGGATTGGCTAACTAGATATGGGGTCATCCTAGATTGTGAAAGAAGGGTAGTTAGATTGTTGACTCGTTCTGGAAAGACCCTTGATATTTCTTGTGACCCTAGAGGTCCAGTAATGCTTAGTTACCTAGAATCCCTTGACGCATCCGATGATGATTTACATTCTGTTCCCATAGTCCGTGAATATGCTGATATCTTTGATGAGGTGAGGGGTTTACCCCCAAAACATGAAATCGACTTTCGAATATATATAGTAGATAATGCAAAGCCGGTTGCATTGCCAGTGCGCCACATGGCTCCAAGAGAGAGAAGGGAACTCAGTAAGCAAGTGAAAGAATTGCTTGAGAAGGGGTTCATCAGACGTAGTATATCAGAGTGGGGTGCTCCAGTAGTGTTTGCCACTAAGGCGGATGGGTCCCTTAGACTTTGTGTGGACTATAGAGAACTCAATAAGCTTACTAAGAAGAATAGACACCCACTGCCGAGGATTGACGATCTCTTCGATCAGTTAGTTGGCACCTCAGTGTTTTTGCAGTTGGACTTAGCCACTGGTTTCCATCAGTTGAGAGTGGCTAAGGATAGCATAGACAAGACTGCCTTTAGGACTCCAGACGGTTTCTTCGAGTGGCTGGTGATGCCCTTCGGTTTGTCAAATGCCCCCGCATACTTTCTTGATTTGATGAGTATGGTGTTTAGGGAGTACCTTAATAAATTCGTGGTAGTCTTTGTAGATGACATATTGTTCTTTTCTAAAAGCGAAGAAAAGCATGCCCTACATCTTAGGGAAGTGTTGGAGGCTCTTCGAGCGCATAGCCTTACAGCTAAATTTTCTAAATGTCACTTTTGGAGAAAGGAAGTGCGATTCTTAGGGCACGTGGTTTCCAAAGAAGGGATAGCCGTGGATCCCGCGAAGGTAGTGGCCATCCAAGATTGGAAGGTTCCTAGAAATGCTACCGAGGTGAGGAGTTTCTTAGGGTTGGCTGGCTACTATAGGAAGTTCATCAAAGACTTCCCAAAAATATCAGCTCCATTAACACGTTTGACGAAGAAAAACTTAGTTTTCACGTGGGATGTAGATTGTGATGATGCGTTCCAACGTTTAAAGAGAGCTTTGACCACAGCCCCAGTCTTAGTGTTGCCAGATGGGAGTAAGCCATTTACCGTTTATACCGACGCTTGTGGGACAGGACTAGGCGTGGTCTTAATGCAAGAGGGAAGGGTAATAGCCTATGGTGGAAGGCAGTTGAGAGTGCATGAAAGAAATTACCCTACACATGACCTAGAGTTGGCCGCTATTATTTTCGCGCTTAAGTCTTGGCGTCATTATCTTCTTGGCGAAAAATTCGAATTGTTCACTGACCACAAATCGCTAAAATACTTATTCTCTCAGAAGGACTTGAACTTAAGGCAGCAAAGGTGGATGGAGTTCTTAGCATCCTACGACTTCGAGATAGCATATACCCCTGGCAAGGGCAACGTGGTGGCAGATGCCTTAAGTAGAAAAAGATTATCCTTGAGTCCGTTGTTTGTTGAGCGGCAAAGTTTAGAGTTCATCTCTACGTTTGACTTTAAACCTTCCATTGACTTTGTACCTGGTTTGCTAGCATCCTTAGAGGTCAGACCTACGCTTTTGGGATGGATTGGCGAGGCACAGCGAGACGACCCACAGTTGGTTGAGTTAGTAGAAAATCTCAAAGGAGGGGAGTCATCGAGCCATCTCCGTAGGTATACCCTAGATGATAAGGGTTGGTTGCGTAGGGATGGTAGACTTTGTGTACCACGGGACGAGAATCTGAAGAAGGCCATTCTTGATGATGCCCATCGTTCGAAGATGACCATTCATCCCGGCGGGGACAAGATGTACACAGACTTGAGACGAGTTTACTTTTGGGCCGTCATGAAGAAGGATGTGGCCGAGTATGTCGCTAGATGCTTGGTGTGCCAACAAGTAAAAGCAGAGCAAAAGAAGCACAGTGGATTGCTACACCCATTGGAGGTCCCACAATGGAAGTGGGAAAGCGTCTCGATGGATTTTGTCGACGGATTACCAAGATCGAGGAAGGGTAATACGGGAATTTGGGTCGTGGTAGACAGACTTACTAAGAGCGCCCATTTCATTCCCGTGAAGAGTAAGAGGACTGCTCCATGGTTAGCCTCCGTATACATTCGATAAATAGTTCGTTTGCACGGTGTTCCTTCTAGCATAGTGAGCGACCGCGATCCCATCTTCACTAGCGAGTTTTGGAAGAGCTTGCAAGAGGCGGTAGGGACTCAGTTATGTTTGAGCACCACATATCATCCTCAGACGGACGACCAGAATGAGAGGGTGAATCGTATTCTAGAGGACCTATTGAGATTATGTGTCTTAGATTTCGGAGGTACATGGGAGGAACATCTTCCGTTGGTAGAGTTCGCATATAATAATAGCTTTCAGTCTAGCATTGGCATGGCACCGTTCGAATCTCTTTATGGACGGCCGTGTCGTTCGCCTACATGTTGGTGGGAATCTACGGATAAGATCTTGCTTGGACCAGATATGATTAGAGAGACTTCGGAGAAGATCGATTTGATTTGAAGGAGGATGAAGACGGCGCAAGATAGACAGAAATCTTATGTGGATAAGAGGAGGTTAGATCTTGAGTTTGATGTTGGGGACATGGTCTTTGTCAATGTGTCTCCATTACGGAACGTCGTTCGCTTTGGGTCCGTTGGGAAGTTAGCACCAAGATTCGTAGGGCCGTTTCCTATTAGAGAAAGGATTGGGCAGATGGCGTATAGAGTGGAGTTGCCCGAGAGACTTAGTGGTGTACACGACGTATTCCATGTATCACATTTGAGGAATTGCTTGCACGAGACCGCGGAAGTGGTAGAGCCGAGTTTGCTTAGAGAGGTGGAGATCGAGCGTGATGCGACGATTCGACGAGCTCCTACGCGCATTCTTGGGTCGGAGATTAAGAAGTTGAGGAATCGAGAGGTCAAACTAGTCAAAGTGCAATGGGGAGATGATGAGAGCAACGCTACTTGAGAGACGGAAGCGAAGATGCGTTCATTATACCCTTTTCTTTTCGAAGGTATGTCTTTTAATTTCTCCTTTATCGCTTATCTCGTACTTATCTTATATTTAGTATGTCCTCTCGTTAATATCTTTGACCTTTAGATAGGATAGTCCTATGGTTGAAACATGTGTTTGAGACATGTTATGTATGATGGATGCAAGTGGATGCAAGTGTTTGCTAGTGGTTGCTCGTGGATGCATATACACACACTTTAGGCACTAGATCGGCTCAGTCACTTCATACTGCATATTGCATATAAATGTGTGTACATATTTAAGAAATGGATGTATAATGGTTGTACCATCATATGGATGTTGCATTTTGGTGAATGGTTGTGCACACATGTAGAAATGATATGTATCGATAGGGCTCTTCGCATACATAATGGATGCATGGCACTATCATGGTTTGCATTAACCAGGTCAACTGAATCAGTAGACCACCTGATTTTGCATTAGATAAGGAACATATACACACACTTCTTGCATATGTTCATACAGCATTAGGAATCTATAAGGACAATGGATGCCCGTGTTTGATGGTTGAGTAGATGGTTGTTTGGATGTTAGGATATGCATTCTCCTTAACTTAGAGATTTCGGGGGCGAAATCCTTTAAGGAGGGGAGAATGTAACACCCCGGATTTTTGAATAGTCAAATTAACTAAATTAAAGAATAATTAATCTCAGACGTAAGAATTAAGGGAAATGGGTTGCGCCATTGTGTTCGTCTCGGAATTCTGGTTGAGATAGAGTCCGAGTTTACGTGAATTGGACTTCGTATGAAGAAGTTATGTCGATTGGAAGTTTCAGAAAATTCAAAAATTCAGAGTCAAACAGGCTAGGCGGGAAAATTCCCGCCAGGGCTAGGTCGACCTAACCTGACCAGGTCGACCATAGTGTCGATCTGCCCCCCCCCCCCCCGGGGTAGATTTGATTTATGACTTGTAGATGACTGTGTGCTGACTCATTATGGTTTCTGATATGCTCTGATTGGCTGGGATTAATTCTGGGTTGATCGGACGGCTTAAACTAATCCTACACTCTATAAAAACACCTATAGACCCAAACCCTAAAATCAAAATAAAATTGGATTCATGGCCTCCATGCCGTCACCTAGCGACTCAGCATAGCCGCCACCAATTAGAGAGGGAGAAAGCAAATCAAATTCAATCCTTTTCAACTCTAACAACGAATCTTCATCAAAGGAGCGCTAATTCAACTCCAGAAATCAGAAATCAGAACTCAAGACTGCTTTTGAGTTGTGAGTTCGATAGTCTTAACAAAATAATTAATAAATGAATTGGATTGAGTTATAATGCAGATAATTCGGATGTGATATGAATTGTTGATTGCATGTTGTAATTATGTTGTAGGATTGTGTTGTAATTTCTATGATACTATGTTATGATGTTATCATCTACGATGTAAAGTTATGATGCTATCACCCATGTTATAATCCTATGATTGGCTTAGGTCTAGTTGAATTATCATGTTTCTTATGCTAGTTTGTTATATTGATTCATATGATAAATCATATGTAGGAAAGTTTAGATGTTGATTCAAACATGAACCATATACAAGTGTGGGTAGAATTATATGTGACCTTACATGGCTATGGCACCTAGTTTATGTGAGAATTTAATTGAAAGTTAGGCCATGACATATGCTAAATTCTACATGATACTTTACATGTCTACACCATTGTTGCGATGTATGAATCACATATGTAAGTTTATGAGTTGGATATGAATCATGTTATGCAAGTTTAGGATTATTACCTATGCAAATATAGAACTATGACATATGTTATTTATGCAAGTTTGTGGCCATTATTTCATCAAGTTCACACCTTAGATTTGGATCCATGACATATGATGTTTATGCAAGTTTGTGGCCATTATCTCATCAAGTTCACACCTTTAGATTTGGATCCATTACATATGTTATTTATGCAAGTTGTAATTTTGGCCTATGCAAGTTTTAGATGTAGAACGTCATTCACATATGCAAGTTCACCCCTATGTTAGATTTGTGATGTTTTCTTTTATTTTATGAGTTAGACTATTCGAGTCTAACGTATATTTTACGTTAAACGAACAAACGTACTACGTGGGGAAAAAGGGGATAATATTAAAAATATTTAATTGGCATAAATGCCTTAAAAGGCATAAAATATAATTGTGGTGAAAATTGGTATGATTTTACATACCATAAATGGATGGACATAATTGAGTCAATTATGGACATCATTAATTGATTGATAATTTGAATAGGGAAAGTAATTCAAATTCGGGGAATGATTAATTAGGAGTAATTAATCGTCTAAAACACGAGGTTAGGCTCTTTTGTGGTGTAAGACTGCCCGGACCCGCCCGGCAAATACAGCTGCCACAAATGCCAGTCTAATGTGAGAGGTCTTAGGCACAAACTAAATACGTAACAGTTGTAAAGACACGAGGTTAGGCTCTTTTGTGGTGTAAGACTGCCCGGACCAGCCCGGCAAATCCAGCTGCCACAAATGTCAGCCTAATGTTAGAGGTCTTTATGAGGTTACGGTCTTAATGAATTAAGAAACACTTAACCAGATAAGCATGTAGTGGGACATGAGGGGGTTAAGTGTGTGCCTTGGGTGGAATGTGGAATCTAGTGGGTGCCTTGGATGGCATTTGGAAATACGATTAGAAACACTTAACCAAAAATTGAAACATGTAAGTGAAACATGAATAAGAAGTGAGTTAAGTGGGATGTACTAGAGGGGACCAAGCTTAGGTGGATAGCTTGTATCAAGTAATGGGGGCATGTTTCAACCAGTAACCCATACGTATATTTGTGGGCTCGACCCAAGTCGAGGATGGGACACGCATACTGGGCTTGACTGTAAGAGGCCAAACCGGGTTAGCGGTGGCAACGCAAGTCCAACGGGTTCATATGCGTGTGTGGACCCGGGCTGGTAGGTAAGACGTTGTTGCATCGTGTAGGTATAAGTCGTGCATTCTTAGTGGTATCGGGTTGCCACTTTGGGGAGTGATACACCCCACTGTGGGGCCAGCACAGGTATCTACGAGTTAGGGAGTCGATCGTTTGGGGGTAGTGGGTACACCTAGTGGAGATAGGGGCAGACGGCACCTATGAAGGTAGCTAGGGGTGCACGAAACTACCAATATCATTATTAAGTCTGTAGGCGGGATCAACCTTAAGGTGACTAGTGGTGGTGCAGTATACTAGTGGCGGTGCAGTATAGCAATTTTCCCATAGTGTTGGTGTAGTTTAGTAATCATCCTATAGTGGTTTAGGTGCGCTTAACGACATCGTTGATCATCATGTTTCCTTACTTACTCTGCCATACTCAATGGTTCACGGTCATTTCCTTATTTTCCAACTTATGCCTTAGCCTAGTTACTTTGTTAATTATATTGTTAGAATTATCGCACTCGCCATACTTTATGTCTGACCCCCTTTTTCCATCTCTTTCCTTCCCACCCCCCAGGTGCTCAAGTTGGAACTAGCACCAGTGGAGCTTGATTTTGGACTGCTTTTAGAAGATTTCTTGGACCGCTGAAGTAAAGTTCAGCTTCTCTTTAATTATGGCTATTTTAATGTTGGGGATTATGTTTTTCAGATTTTGTACTTTGTTTAATTAAGATGGATATGATGCACTTGACTTTGGTTTATGGTTTTGATGATGTAACCAAACATATTTACCTTCTGCTGCAATGAAATAAAGTTTTAATTTTCAAGTACTGTTTATATCTGTCTTGTTGTGATTTTCTGTTTTATATTCACCTAAAACGCTCCACTGAAGTTAAGGCATTCCCTTTGCGAGTCACCTTAATGGAGGTGGGGTGTTACAGCTGGGACCCAACCGGCATATCCAGCTGCCGCTAATGTTGAACCTAATGTGGGAGGTCTAAGTACGTAAATACGAATCGGGCTAAGACACGAGATTTGGCCCAACTATGGAATAAGACTGCCCGGACCCGACTGGCATATCCAGCATCCACACGTTGTAGGCCTAATGTGGGAGGTCTGGCGCATTATAACCATAATTGGACATGGTATTGAATTGGACTACTTAACCTAATTTAAAGATTGTATGATTATGAACTTAAGTTAGGGTTAAGTAAAATTGGATGGGTAGTAGGTGGGTTAAGTAAGCTAGAGGGGGTGGGTAATATTTATATATAGGCCCACGACCTTAAACCAATAAGGTTATGTAATTAAAGACACCTAGTGGTATACATAACCGGTAGATAATGTAATGAAGCTATGTAATTAAAGACACCCTTTAGGGTAAGCGTAACTGGTATAGGGCTATGTAATTAAAGACACCTAAGGGTATACATAGTCAATGGAAAACCAAGTAGGGATACAAGACAAGGGGAGATCTTGTATCATATTGTGTGGGACCCATTTCAGTCAGTAACTCGGAGTTGATATCAAGTAAAGAACTTCGTACTAGGCGGGGAAGGTGCACGCTTACTGATTGATTGTAAGAGATCCAAACGAGACGGACGGTGTGGGCGACGCAAACCGACCGGGGACTTGTGCGTGCATGGGCCGAGCAGAGGGGGCTAAGACGACTGTGACACCAGTAGATATGGTTGTGCACATCTTGGGTTGCCACTTTAGGAATTGATACCTCCTACTATGGGGCCAACACAAGATATCTATGGAGTAGGGAGCCGATCAATTAGGGTAGGGGTTAGGGTATGCGTGGACGTATGACCTAAGCCTACCAACTTATAGTGGATGGGATCATCTCATTTCAGTTATACTAGTAATAGTGCAGAGTAATCATTATTGAGGCACATACTCCTTATCTTGATTACCTTGTCACACCTGCATTTACGTAGTAATCTCTCTCTTATCCACTTTATATGCCTATCATGTTGCTTTTACTTATCTACTGGCTAAAAATAACTAGACTCGCCAGAATTTATGCCTGACCCTATTGTTTCTCCTTCTTTCTTCCGTTCCCCCCTCCAGGTTCTCAGGGAGGAAACACTCATACTTAATCAGGACTCATATATCATCTTGCTAGGAGCTACTTCTGAAGTATGGCTCAAGTCCTTGTCTCTACTATGGCTTAACTCTTTTAATTTAGGGGAAATTATGTTTTTCGTATTCTTATGTACTCTGATGATGCAAGACAGAAGTTATTTTATTGTAATGCTTTTTGTGACTTATGAAATTATGGGCCACGGTATTATGCTTTATGGTTGAAATAAAAATTTAAATTTTCCGATGCTGCCTTATTTATAACTGTCTTGTAATTATTCTGTGTCTGTTTACCTATAGCGCTTCACGAAACTTAATGACTCCCTTAGTGAGTGACATTAACGGACGTGGGGTGTCACAGAAAGGCACGCATGAAGTATCAACTTCCATTGATAAATACTAATGGATCGGTACTGGTCCATAGGCCATAGACCAGTACTCTGTTTACCTTAGTCGATTTCCTCTCCAAATTTTTTTGCGTAGCTTCCATAATCTCCATAGATGCCACGCCCAAAACCACGACTCCATATGTGTTGTTACAATGGATCGATACTGGTTATCATCAGTATCGGTCCTCGTACATAATTAATTTTCACATGAAAATTTCTAGGCAACTTCCTGTCGACCTCCAGAGGTCCTCCGCCAAGTTTCTTCTAAATCTTATCATCTAAACCTCTTATTTGCTCTGCTCTCTGATTATAAGTCCTACGACACAAAATTCAAAACGAATAAATCAAGCATAGCATACAACACAAACATTTAAACAATAATTCATCCAATTTCAAACATGAACAATTATCGAACATATATAAACATGGTTCACATCATAATAATCACAAATCTAGCATAATTTGATGTTAAACATATACGAAATATAATATTTCTAATAGTTTTACATGATATATTATCAAATTAGATTATCTTAGAACATCTAGATCTCTAGTAAACATATGAGATCTGAATTTAGGGTAAAATTAACATATACAGTGTCTAACTAGTCTAATTAACACATACAAATCATTATAATCATGTGAGAAATATCCATCACACACTAAAATCTAGATTTGATAAAATATAGATGAAAACAAATCTAGATTGCAGAGAAATCCTTTGAGACACATAACAACAAGATCCAATCCTCTTTGATATAGATCATGCCTTTAGATGCGACTTAGAATGATTTAGGGAAAGAAATAAGGGTTTAGAGAGATTAGGTTGAACCGGAGATTCATAAACGCTCAACTTAATATTTAGAATGAGGATAAGAACTCTTATTCTCTCATCAGACCTTTTACTTATAATTTCATTTCATTAGTCTAATGGGCTCACTAATCAGCCTACTAGATGTTAATTAACATGCCTTGCTGTAACGACCTAGATTTTTCGGTCAATTGAATTTGAATACTTAAATCTTGTTTAAATATTATCTTGAGAATATTAATGGATTTCTATATAGAATACATTAATAAAACAATATTTGAATATTTATACTTAATTTAAAAAGAACTCACAACGGCGCGGTAGATCGTAATATTGAGTTTTGAACTTTAATTGAATATACAGGATCCGACATAAGTCGGAAATCTTTAAAACAAGAATCATCTGAATCTATTTGATTGCAATTTTCTACTGAAACAGAAAATCAAGATTTTAATAGTTGCTGATAAGATAAGAACTGGGATGGCAAGAGAAGATAATAGTGAACAAAGGAGTGCAACTCTTCTACAGTTGCTGGACGAATGCAATACCATTCAAATCAAAGTGAACAACAATGAGTTCAGCAAGTCCAATCTAGCTTCCCTTTCAACAATGGTCAAAAAGATGAAATCGTCCAACTTCCACCTTTGGATGCATAAGTCTACGCTACAGGCCCAAAGCAAAGCGTTAGCATATGCTTAAATTGCACCATCTCAGAGGCATAAAGAGAGGCCTCCAGATTTGCAAATTGATCAAGATGTCTCTATCACTGGTGACAAAGCGGGACCGAAATCTCCTATTACCCGAAGCATGAAAAAATAAATGTTGAAGAATTTTCCAGAAAAAGGTTAGCTGCATTGTTTCTGCGGTTAGCATGCGCAACTTGCACTTGCTCGGTAGATAATATGCAATTTGTACTGTGTAATGCCAATGTAGAATTGTGACTGTCATATGGTTATGTAACTGAACTAGTAATGACCAATTCTCCCTGCATGGAGAAATAGTTGATATACTTCTGGCATATCACCTGTACTTCATTGTACTTTAATTTTTTTCTTTAATAAAAAGTGTTACGGGGCACTATAAAAACCGGTCGGCTTTGCCAAAAAAATACTTAAATAATTAAATTTAAGATTACATGAGTATTTTAAACATACATATTTAAATATAATATATCGTGAAAGAATTTAGGGGCTTTAGTAAACAATTGTAGAAATGTTAAAATGTAGGTATTTGAAGCTGAAACTGTTTTCTTCAATTTGTGTTCAGTTCATTGAGATAAGTGTTTAATATATTAATTCTCCATTATTGTTAACATATATTATTTAGATCGTGTGATTTGTTTAACTTCATATTTGAAAGAAATATAAATTTGCCTTCTTTGTTGATATGATCATGGTATACATTTTAAACATCATATTTAGCGTAAGTCAGATAAATTAACAATAATTTATTGCTTGAATTTATTTGTTAAATTAAAAATTTCATAACTAATTTAAACATATTGCCTTAAATATACAATGTTAAGTGATACTGTGGAGTATTTTTTTTAAATAACAAATGAACTAAAATATAAGCGCTTGACATTATTGCAATACAAGGTAAATATATTGATGTAAATGAGTTAAACTTTGAACTTACAATGATTATTTCTGTATAACTTATGTTATGCGATTGATGTATTTATATGTTTGAATTATTGTTATTCTTATTTCTGTTAGTATGAATATGGTTAATCTTGATGTGACTTATTATATGAATCTATGAATAATAGTTTGCTAAGGTTATTTAAATAGTTTTTATATTATGTAACGACCCGTATTTTAGGCATGGAAGATCGTAAAATAATTATATTTAATTTCTAAGTGTTCCTGTCATTCTTGAATTTTAATATGTTGTTCATAGGGATGTGAGATATGTACAAGATTTGTACCAAAACATTTTATGATCATTTTGTGACCATTTTGCAGCTATGACTTACTATTTTGACCATAAATTTTGCCAGGAATCGAATTAGTGCTATAATTGTTTCATTGGATCGGGATGGTGGTTGGCCATTTCATAGAGTGGTCACATTAAGGATTTGGCTCAACGGTTTAGGAGGTATCGCTGTTTTAAGTTTTTGTTTCTACAGGTGTAGTGTCCCGGAAAATTCAATGCTCGAATTTTCGACACTATTACCTCCACTGTATTAACATGTCCAAACTCATGTACCAAGAATCCAGAAAGTTAAAAGAAAGAAATAAGAGGTTGAGGAATAGAAAGAAAGTTAAGAATAGAAGTAAAGAACAAGAACCAACACAACACAGAGTCTCATATCGCAGCGGAATAAAATATATTATTGAAAAAAATCTTTATTGCGAGCTTGAAATAGTGCTTACAATCATCAGAGTACAGTAGACAACTAATACATCTGGACAGTTGCAATACTTTGTCCTGATATACAACACACAGCGAAATACAAACTAGATACAATCATACGTTCGAACTTCTCCAGTAGGTCTAATGAGGTTCGCAACATCTTACCCTGAACCTGTATAACTCGGTCTGACCCGAGCATTGTAAACGTCGTGGATCGGTCTGGTGAACCAGAGTGAGAAAACTTACTAAGTTTATAGGTTTCATCCAATTGATTTTAAAGTAAAAAATCTTTTTGAAAGAAAGGATAATCGTACGACCAGTCCTTACATAAATATGGACGGTTTTTACCTTATGACAACCCAAAACGTTTTTGAAATCATGTCTATCCTAATACTATAGTTGTGCCTAAATAAAATAAATAACCATCTAGCAGAACACTTGCATCTCACCTCTACATAAATAGTCTATAATCAAAAATTGCGGGGTCTTATTGGATAATGGATTCCGACCATGACAAGGTATGGAACTACCTTTCGGTAGCGTATGTCTAGAGAGGAATACACTGGGCTAAACAAGAATATCTTACAACCCGACCACATATGACTGACCACTGATTCCTTTGAGTGTACCGAGTATATTGTCACCCTATGGCTGCCGCCACCGTATTCCTGGGAGATACAGAAATGAAAGAACAGATATATTTTCACTAGATGGTGATAATACACCCTAACGGGAGCGACCTACATTGCCATACTACCTTCCCGAATTTTGTCATTTCACGTTTGATGGGGCTTGAGGTTAAAGTTACCTTTTCAGAACATCTGGCCATCCTTTACTTTGAATGCCACATCATCAGATCCACCAAATCTCTAATTGATGTCCACAAAAATACACTGAGTGTTTGAGCTAAGAGAAGGTGTCTTCTCCGCCACCAACAGAAATACGTTCGAGGATATCAATGTATATGATATTTTGGAAATACTCTGTCAAACATTCGTCCATACAAGTCATCTAGGAATAGGATGAACCGAAGGCACCCTCCTACTACATCCTTATACATGAATCACCGTATGGATCAGAAGCGAGTAGTCCTTGCAATCCGAAGATTTCAACCATGATTGAATCACACGTCATAATAACTCTAGTGGCCAAACCAGAGGAATTTAACAAGTTGTTCTTCCGTTTATGAAGATCTACATTCTTCAAATTCTCCATCTTCACTCAGCATCTTCCACATTAACGTATTCGCTGGTTCAGAATGGTTTGCGAATATAAAATCGATCCCGGTCTTTTCGTACCAATAATCGTATAGGCCGGATTTGATAGTCAGTTATTTAACTATCGAATAAACAATTATTTATAAAAAGAAAACGAATTCACTGATTTAATACCCAGTGTCATTTAGCCTTTTAATTAACCATTAGTTAGTTACAATGTCTAAATCTTCCAATATTAGGAAAACATTTCCCTTTTTCTTATTTAATATAAAAATATTATATCATCATTTCTTTTCTACTTTATTAACTTCTCATTGTAAATTGGTAAGTGAATAAATCTCTAAGTTTACAACCTCGAAGGCTGAAACCAACATCTGTTTGACATCTCAAAAGTTACTCGACTCAACCAATGTACAACAAGTACCAATTTCTTAAAAAAATCATATTCCTTTGGAAATCATTTCTCATAATAATAGTGTTATGCTCGGCGAATTCCCTATTACATATGAAAACAATAATCATTATAACTTAATTCGCCTAACCACTTTATTGAATTTAAGTTTTCTATTTTGATTCCATTTCATATTTCTAAGCTTTTATTTCATTTAAAGTCTATCTTTAAGTTTATAACTTCAATAACTCGTTCCACTAACATATTCAATAGAACTTGGGATTTCTTTATCATTTCGTTCAACTTGGATTTATAAATTCTAATTAAATAGAATTCCAATAAGAATTCAACTTAAACTTCAATCTAAACTTAACTTATAATACTTTTAACATAAATTCGCATGAAAATTCATTTAACTATAAATAGGACCTTATAGTTTCATAAACCTCCATTAATTTAATTTTTGACCCATCACTTTGATTAATATTAAATAAATAATAATCAATTTTAGTATTACAAAAATGGTTTACTTCATCATTAATTATTTTCATTAAATTAATTTATAACAACTAATTTAACAATCAATTCCAGTTAAAATGGTTGACTTTGTCAGCTCAAAACATAGTTAACTCGTTAATCAATTCCAGTTAGTCCTTTCTTTAAATTAATTAATAAGATAATTAATTTAAATAACCCCATTTTTTATGGTCTATTAGAAACAATTAATCCAACTATTGAACTTTAGGTTAATTTCTGCTCACTTGCTTATAAATCATAAGAATTTGCTTTATAAAATCATTCTACAATTACTTATAAAATTTAATAAATATTTTTTTACATGCGTCATATTTGAGTTCATATATAGTTTGAGAATATCTCAGAATCGACTTAGAATTGATTCCCTAAATCTTTTATTTTATCGACGGCACTAAATAGGCAAATGTCTACTAAAGTACCTATCGTGAAATACCGACTAATTATACATTAAATCAAAAATATCCAATCTCATTGATAAATCTTATCAATATCAGCGAGGAATCCAGTTGGATGCCTCCAACCTGTAATTTCTTGCACCACAGATTCAGTATGCTATATATATATTATAATATATATATATATATATTATTTAACACTACTGGTGAGGAATCTAGTTGGATCTTTCCAACCTGTCGTTCCCTGCATCTAAGTAGGTTACCTCAAATAAAATCATCAATTCAATACAAAAATTTATCTGCTGCAATAAACATGAATAATTAATTCAACAAATAACAGTCAACTAATAACAACAATTCAAGCATCCAATTTTTTTAACATGTTTATATTATTATAAATGTAATCAACAAGTTAAGTTACCTCAATTGGTATATAATCGTTAAAATAACAATTTCATTTTAATTAATTTAAATGAACGTTTAATTTAATTGATATATATATAAGAATATTCAACATAAACCTAAAATATCATAAAATCATCCAATAATTAGAAAACGTAGCACATAAACATTAAACTTGACTTATGTGAAATATAAGTGGGACAAACCGAGTGAGTTATACCCACCTTGATTTCCATTTGTCATCAAAATGATATCTTTTAATTAAATTAAATGGGCATTTAATTTAATTAAAAATTCCAGTGGCTACCATCTCTGATCAAACTATCTCCATAATGTTGTACTTTCCGATATGATTCCAATGTCTTTGGTTTTGTCAAATTTTGATAACATATGAGCACATTACAAAATTATAAGTTACAGTTTTATTTAAAATAATTAAACCTTAACCAAACTTCTAATTAATCACCTAATTATATATTTATTATTTAATCAGCCACGTAAATCCTTCTTCCTCCGTTGTTGTTCTTGAACACGACTAACCCATGATTTTAGACATCACGTTGTCTCCGCCATCACCCACTTACCATCGCACACCTCACTAACCTTTGGTGAACCACCCACCTGAACGCTTCCGACCTTACCCTCCCTATTTTCCTGGAACCACGCACCAGTACCCCACACACACGCACAAACTTCACTTTCACCATCCTTCCCAATGCCGCCTCCATCACCCTATCACCGGAGGACTACAACCGCCTCTTGCATCACACCCGACCTTCCTATCCATCTCTGCTTACATATAGAACAAATTATCACCTCATTCACACCAGGCACCAGAAAACACACGTAACTATCTTCGTTTATCTGCTCCTATAAGCCACCGTGGTCCACCATGTCGAGCTCGCTGCCCGTACCATTCTTTTGTTGACGGCCCGAGCTAATATGATGTGGTTGAGAAGGTTCGAATTAATTTTGCTTTGGAGGTAATTTCATCCGTTCTTGCTGGGAAAGAAAGAAATGGGTATGATATATATATATATGTATATATAAATATATATATGTGTATATATATATATGTGTGTGTGTATATATGTATATATATAGAGAGAGAGAGAGGAGAAAGGATGTGGATAGAAACAACGTCTATTAGGTGGTATGAGGTAGGTCTGCATTGTGAATTATAGGGTAGGCAACTTTCATTAAATTATAAAGGCTATTGCATGTGCATTCTCAGTATGATGTATAGGGTATGTAACACCCCACCTCCGCTAGGGTCACTTCACAAAGGGAATGCCCTAGTTTTGGAGAGGTATTATCGAGATAACATCACAGAATTATCACAAGACAGAACATAAATAAATAATTAAGTAAACAGCGGAAGAATTTCTGAGCAAAACAGAACTTCATTTCATTCCAAATTTAACCATGTCTTTTACAAACATTTCAAGTAACTTCATTACAACTGTCTTGTAATAATAGCCAAAGAAGCAAAATCTTAAAAACTGTAAAACAGCTTATTCCCCAAGTGCAGTAAAAAGAAGCAGCCATAGCAAACCGTACATGCTGAGCCAAAGCAAGTGATATCCAAGCTAAGAGCTAGTTATTCCTCCCTGAGAACCTGGGGGGGAAACGAAAGAAAAAGAGGCGAAAGGAAAAGGGTCAGTCATAAAGACTGAGTAAGTTCTAGTGACTTCCAGTGTAAAAACGATTAAAACAACCTATCATGAATGAACTGGAACTAAACTTAAGAATAGTGTCAAGGTGAACAAGATAGACTAAGGTGATCAGGATAAGTCAAGACAAGTCAAGTAAAGCATCACATGTTCGAGATTCGTTGTATCGACTGTACTAGTATACTAAGCCCATATCACAAGTTAATCACGAAATAAATCCCACGGCCCAATATCATGAAATGACCTTGAAACGGGGTCTGACCCAAGTACGGGGTCCTACGGAGCGATTATCTAGTCGATCGGCTCCCTACAAGTTCTAGCTCGTCAAGTGTCCGTGTCATACGGCTAATCACGAATGTAGTCACCTGTGCTGGGTCCACCTTCGGGTGTATCAGCCCTAGGGTGTCAACCCCTGACACGATTCAAGATGCACAGATAAATCTACGGATACCCAGTGTCTGCCCCGGATACGTGCACGATCGTAGTCCGCCGAACCTACACTGGCGTACCCCACTGCCGTCGTTCACCTCTTACAATCAGCCCAGTAATCGTGCCCCCACCCGGCCTAGCCCCAGGGTACCTTGATACATCTAGAGGGTTACTGCTGAAAGGGGTCGTGTTTAGGGTTTCGCCTAATAGATTAGGTCATGTAATTCATGACCTATCCCGCCTAACAGATCAAGTCATGTAATTCGTGACTCAATCCTTTTCTAGTCTAGTCATGTCAAGATGGTTAAGCATGTCATTTCAGTTCACGACTTAACCCGCCTACGTGTCATGTCAAGTTGGCTAAGTGTTGTCGTTTTCAAGTTCATGGCTTAGCCCTACAAATCATGTTCAAGGTGGTTAAGTTGTCTTTTCATGTTCATGACTTAACCCTAATTGGCATCAATTGATTCGTTAATGCACCGAACCACTCACATTGGATTCTATTGTTCGTAGCCACTGGATTTGTCGGGCGGTTCCGGGCAGGTTTACGCTACGAACTCAACCCAACCTCGGGTTTCAAGCGCGATGTGACCAACTACCCACATTGGATCCTATTGTTTGTAGCAACTGGATTTGCCGGGCGGTTCCGGGCAGATTTACACTACAAACTCAACCCAACCTCGAGTTGGCCACTTTCTTGTTTTCTAAAGTCATGCCCATGTTCTTATCAGATTTTGATATCATGTTCATATGTCAACTTCGTGCCCAACTAAGGCATGTTTTAAAGTCAAATTATGGCATGTTCAAGTCAAGTTTTCGTGCCATATTTCATGTTCTACTTATGCCAATTTCATAGTTTATGCTTAAAATTAATTCAAGTTTTGCCTATTCTACCCAATCGTATCCCCAACATATATAAACGTACTTCGTTCACAAGTATAAACAATTCAAGAGATAAAGGGGAATAATACCAAACATGTGATAGGCATATGTGACAGTTACAACATTACTTGCATAATAAACAGGCTATAACATATCACATAGTTGCAATACTAGTATGGTGATAACTTGGCATAGTGATGATTCCAACTTAATTTAACATGATGTTTTCAACTTTGCATTATAGGCATAATAATCATTGCGGCATCATAATAATTTTATTATAAACATGAAACATTAAAGGCATAGTAATCCTAATAGGCATAGTGGATTCCAATTTAGCATTTTTAACATAATAATTCTTATAGACATAATAATTCCAATTTATCATAATGATTCTCATCTAATATTATAAACATAATGGTTCCAACTTAGCATTTTTAACATGATTAACATGATAGACATAATGATTCCCATTTAGCGTTTTTAACATAATGATTCTCAATTAACAAGATAGACATAATGATCCTAATTTAGCGTTTTTAACATAATTAACATGATAGACATAATGATTCCAAATTTGGCGTTTTTAACATAATTAACATGATAGACATAATGATTCCAATTTAGCATTTTAACATATCTAACATTATAAACATAATAATCCCAACTTTTCATCATAACCTAGCAATACCCTATTTTTCATAAATCATGATGGGTATAATAACACCACAGGCATAATTCCATCAATATTCATAGCCATGGTCTAATTAGCATCATAGGCATGGTTTAATCAACATAAATATTTCAATAAACATAGCGATTCCATGGACATGTATTAGTCCAACTTGCCAAACAATTAAGCCCAAGTGATTCATAACAACATCAAAATCATGGCAAGTTTAACTTGCAACGTTGCCATAGCAATATCCCAAATTATAATCCAAAGATAAACAATATAAACAATGGATTAACAATAGTTCTTAAATCCGGTTTCAATTCATGGCATGTCCATATTGTTTTAGCGTTTTTGCCTAAAAAGTAACATAGAACTTACAATATGAAGCAAATAACTCAAATAAAATCCCAAATCAATTTGCCCCAAATTCGTTGTCTAAAGCGTCGTAGTTGTTGTAGCTTCTAGTCGTAGCCTTCAAGAATCGTCCTCCATCTTCTATAATTTTATTCTTTATATTTTTAATTTAGAGCTCTAGGTTTAATGGCGGCGGCCTGAGGCTAAAATGAAATAGTATGATTTAGGCTAGGTCTTAGGTCCTTTTTATAATGTTTGTGAGTTGTTTTAGACCGTCGATGGAGCTTGATTCAACAATAACCGTTCGTTTGAAGGAGAGACCAATCCGGAGCTGCCACCTAGCCCTAGTGACAAAGCAGGCCTCTGAAAATCGACCAAACATAGACTAGGCCAGCCAGGGTGGGCTGGGTTCGACCTGGCTCTGGGCCAGGTCGACAGCCCTGTCGACAGCCCTGTCGACATGGCTAGCCAGGTCGACAGCCCAGTCAACCTGGGTGCCTTAGGCGGGAATTTTCCCGCCCTGGCCAATTGGGCCCGATTTTGAATTTTTAATCTTGTTTTCTGAGCTGTTTTCGTCTGTTTGAATTTTAACCTGAATTCTGAAACTTCCGGAGGCCATATTTTCTTCATACGGACTCCGTTTTTCGAAAACTCGGACTCTATTTCGCGTATTTTTCCGAGACGAACACAATGGCGTATCTCGTTTCCCTTAATTCTTTGATTTGAAATTAATTATACTTGAATTTATGAATTTCACTGTTATAGAATACACGGGGTGTTACATTCTCCCCCACTTAAAAGGATTTCGTCCCCGAAATCTTCAAGTTAGGAGGAATGTATATCCTAACATCCAGACATCCATCTACTCATCCATCAAACACGAGTATCCATTGTCCTTAAAAGGCTTCTAATGCTTTATGATCATATGCGAAGTGTGTGTATATGTTCCTTAGCTAATGCTAATGATCAGGCCTGATTGATCTTCTAAATGCAAAATATGTTTAGTGAAATGAATCCAATATGTATGCAAATTTTTCCTACTATAATTCACAATTTCTACATGAGTGCTCAAACATTCAATCATATGCAACAACCAAATGATAGCACAACCAAGTTTCCAAAATAAACACTCATGCATATGCAATATGAAAATGTGCCTGAGCCGATCTAGTGCCTAATGTGTATTCATGCATCCACGAGCAACCACTTGCGACCACTTGCAACCATTTCGCAATCATAACATGTTTCAATTACATGTTTACATCCAAAAAGATTCTACCTATGGTTCTCAAGATAGGATCGAGGAGAGAAATAGGATAAAACAATGCATCTAGAATAAGTTAACGATGTACCGCCAGAAGGTCCGGTCTGCTTCTCAGAGCAGTCTTTGCTGATGTGTCCAGTCTTCCCACAATGTAAACATTCACCTTGCTTTCTCTTCCTCTTTCTGCAATCCTTGGCTATGTGCCCTTCCGTACCACAGTAATTGCATTTCCTTTTATCGCGTGAGTTGTTGTTCTTGCCTCCTTTCTCGGAGTCTACCTTCTTATTCTTAGAATCGTTGGGCTTGACCTCTTTCTTCCCTTGAGAGTTTTCTGCCTCTGTCTCCTTCTTGCCCTTATCTTCCTCGTTCAGCAATGCCATCTGCACCAACCTTTCGTACGTAGCTCCCATGGGTATATGGGTCATGGCCAAACTGTGTAATGTCTCATTCAACCCTTTGACAAAGCGGAGAGCCTTCTTGTGCGGGGTGTTGACTAGGTCTAGTCCGAACCTAGCCAGCTCGTCGAACTGATTAACGTACTCTTTGACTGTCATATTCCCTTGCTTAAGAAATAAGAATTTTTCCAACTGAAGACTCCTTTCAGCTTCTGAGAGAAATTTAGCCTCAAACCTTGCCCTAAAATCCTCCCATGTTTCCACTGGTGTTTCTGCATTAGTGACTTCCCACCAGTAGAAAGCCTCACCTTTTAGTAGCCACACTGCCAGTTGTACCTTCTGCCTATCTTCTACCTCAAAGATGACGAATAAGTCATCGGTTTCCTTTAACCAATTCCTAGCTGCCACGAAGGACTCAGTTCCATGAAAGTCCTTTCCTCCCATAGCCTTAAAATCTTTACATATCTTAGCAAAAGTGTTTCCCCGTGGAGGAGGTGGAGGAAGAGGTGCTGCTGCAGCTGGATGATTTCCTGCAGCTGGGGGAGGGGGAACGGTAGGACCTGGCTGGGAGGCCCTTGCTTCTAAGAATCGTCTAAACCAATCAGGTATTGGTACACCCTCTGGTAAGTTAAGTTCTTCGGACATGATGATGATGATGCTGAAACAAGAAGGATAGATTCAAAACGAAGGATAAGAGATAGTGCCTATGGCTTTTGGGGAATAGCCTTTAAAAACTTTTTCTTGGAAAAATGCTTCTTTGTAAATGGTTTTGAAAAAATTTAAAAGGTTTTCAAAACTTTTGCCCAGTCTTGGTAACCTTCTGCTCTGATACCAAGTGTAACACCCCACCTCCGCTAGGGTCACTTCACAAAGGGAATGCCTTAGTTTTGGAGAGGTATTATCGAGATAACATCACAGAATTATCACAAGACAGAACATAAATAAATAATTAAGTAAACAGCGGAAGAATTTCTGAGCAAAACAGAACTTCATTTCATTCCAAATTTAACCATGTCTTTTACAAACATTTCAAGTAACTTCATTACAACTGTATTGTAATAATAGCCAAAGAAGCAAAATCTTAAAAACTGTAAAACAGCTTATTCCCCAAGTGCAGTAAAAAGAAGCAGCCATAGCAAACCGTACATGCTGAGCCAAAGCAAGTGATATCCAAGCTAAGAGCTAGTTATTCCTCCCTGAGAACCTGGGGGGGGAAACGAAAGAAAAAGAGGCGAAAGGAAAAGGGTCAGTCATAAAGACTGAGTAAGTTCTAGTGACTTCCAGTGTAAAAACGATTAAAACAACCTGTCATGAATGAACTGGAACTAAACTTAAGAATAGTGTCAAGGTGAACAAGATAGACTAAGGTGATCAGGATAAGTCAAGACAAGTCAAGTAAAGCATCACATGTTCGAGATTCGTTGTATCGACTGTACTAGTATACTAAGCCCATATCACAAGTTAATCACGAAATAAATCCCACGGCCCAATATCATGAAATGACCCTGAAACAGGGTCTGACCCAAGTACGGGGTCCTACGGAGCGATTATCTAGTCGATCGGCTCCCTACAAGTTCTAGCTCGTCAAGTGTCCGTGTCATACGGCTAATCACGAATGTAGTCACCTGTGCTGGGTCCACCTTCGGGTGTATCAGCCCTAGGGTGTCAACCCCTGACACGATTCAAGATGCACAGATAAATCTACGGATACCCAGTGTCTGCCCCGGATACGTGCACGATCGTAGTCCGCCGAACCTACACTGGCGTACCCCACTGCCGTCGTTCACCTCTTACAATCAGCCCAGTAATCGTGCCCCCACCCGGCCTAGCCCCAGGGTACCTTGATACATCTAGAGGGTTATTGCTGAAAGGGGTCGTGTCTAGGGTTTCGCCTAATAGATTAGGTCATGTAATTCGTGACCTATCCCGCCTAACAGATCAAGTCATGTAATTCGTGACTCAATCCTTTTCTAGTCTAGTCATGTCAAGATGGTTAAGCATGTCATTTCAGTTCACGACTTAACCCGCCTACGTGTCATGTCAAGTTGGCTAAGTGTTGTCGTTTTCAAGTTCATGGCTTAGCCCTACAAATCATGTTCAAGGTGGTTAAGTTGTCTTTTCATGTTCATGACTTAACCCTAATTGGCATCAATTGATTCGTTAATGCACCGAACCACTCACATTGGATTCTATTGTTCGTAGCCACTGGATTTGCCGGGCGGTTCCGGGCAGGTTTACGCTACGAACTCAACCCAACCTCGGGTTTCAAGCGCGATGTGACCAACTACCCACATTGGATCCTATTGTTTGTAGCAACTGGATTTGCCGGGCGGTTCCGGGCAGATTTACACTACAAACTCAACCCAACCTCGAGTTGGCCACTTTCTTGTTTTCTAAAGTCATGCCCATGTTCTTATCAGATTTTGATATCATGTTCATATGTCAACTTCGTGCCCAACTAAGGCATGTTTTAAAGTCAAATTATGGCATGTTCAAGTCAAGTTTTCGTGCCATATTTCATGTTCTACTTATGCCAATTTCATAGTTTATGCTTAAAATTAATTCAAGTTTTGCCTATTCTACCCAATCGTATCCCCAACGTATATAAACGTACTTCGTTCACAAGTATAAACAATTCAAGAGATAAAGGGGAATAATACCAAACATGTGACAGGCATATGTGACAGTTACAACATTACTTGCATAATAAACAGGCTATAACATATCACATAGTTGCAATACTAGTATGGTGATAACTTGGCATAGTGATGATTCCAACTTAATTTAACATGATGTTTTCAACTTTGCATTATAGGCATAATAATCATTGCGGCATCATAATAATTTTATTATAAACATGAAACATTAAAGGAATAGTAATCCTAATAGGCATAGTGGATTCCAATTTAGCATTTTTAACATAATAATTCTTATAGACATAATAATTCCAATTTATCATAATGATTCTCATCTAATATTATAAACATAATGGTTCCAACTTAGCATTTTTAACATGATTAACATGATAGACATAATGATTCCCATTTAGCGTTTTTAACATAATGATTCTCAATTAACAAGATAGACATAATGATCCTAATTTAGCGTTTTTAACATAATTAACATGATAGACATAATGATTCCAAATTTGGCGTTTTAAACATAATTAACATGATAGACATAATGATTCCAATTTAGCATTTTAACATATCTAACATTATAAACATAATAATCCCAACTTTTCATCATAACCTAGCAATACCCTATTTTTCATAAATCATGATGGGTATAATAACACCACAGGCATAATTCCATCAATATTCATTGCCATGGTCTAATTAGCATCATAGGCATGGTTTAATCAACATAAATATTTCAATAAACATAGCGATTCCATGGACATGTATTAGTCCAACTTGCCAAACAATTAAGCCCAAGTGATTCATAACAACATCAAAATCATGGCAAGTTTAACTTGCAACGTTGCCATAGCAATATCCCAAATTATAATCCAAAGATAAACAATATAAACAATGGATTAACAATAGTTCTTAAATCCGGTTTCAATTCACGGCATGTCCATATTGTTTTAGCGTTTTTGCCTAAAAAGTAACATAGAACTTACAATATGAAGCAAATAACTCAAATAAAATCCCAAATCAATTTGCCCCAAATTCGTTGTCTAAAGCGTCGTAGTTGTTGTAGCTTCTAGTCGTAGCCTTCAAGAATCGTCCTCCATCTTCTATAATTTTATTCTTTATATTTTTAATTTAGAGCTCTAGGTTTAATGGCGGCGGCCTGAGGCTAAAATGAAATAGTATGATTTAGGCTAGGTCTTAGGTCCTTTTTATAATGTTTGTGAGTTGTTTTAGACCGTCGATGGAGCTTGATTCAACAATAACCGTTCGTTTGAAGGAGAGACCAATCCGGAGCTGCCACCTAGCCCTAGTGACAAAGCAGGCCTCTGAAAATCGACCAAACATAGACTAGGCCAGCCAGGGTGGGCTGGGTTCGACCTGGCTCTGGGCCAGGTCGACAGCCCTGTCGACAGCCCTGTCGACAGCCCTGTCGACATGGCTAGCCAGGTCGACAGCCCAGTCGACCTGGGTGCCTTAGGCGGGAATTTTCCCGCCCTGGCCAATTGGGCCCGATTTTGAATTTTTAATCTTGTTTTCTGAGCTGTTTTCGTCTGTTTGAATTTTAACCTGAATTCTGAAACTTCCGGAGGCCATATTTTCTTCATACGGACTCCATTTTTCGAAAACTCGGACTCTATTTCGCGTATTTTTCCGAGACGAACACAATGGCGTATCCCGTTTCCCTTAATTCTTTGATTTGAAATTAATTATAATTTAATTTATGAATTTCACTGTTATAGAATACACGGGGTGTTACAGGGTAGGCTTGTAGAGAGGAGAAATGTCATTCTCGATTTGTACAACAGTCGCATGTGCATGAGTAGGTAGCTGCACAAGTTAGGATGCCAAAACTCAAACGTTGCATGTGCGCAAATTTAATTTTTTGCTTAAGAGCTAAGCATTTATGTTGGTATTTTACTTTATTTTATTAGGGTAGAAGTTTTTAGTATATTATATTACTTTTGTATTGTTATTTTATTCTACCATTAATTACCACTACCCCTATATTCGTACCGCCATCCACGAATCCCAAATTCAATGAAAATGGACGTACCACTACGTCTTGGCCTTCTAGTCCCAATGAAATTCATTTGGTCGAAATCCGACTCCGTTTGAAAAAGATGTTATTTTAATTTGAATCTGTTTATAGGTTCACATTTAAAATTCGCCCGCTCACAAAACAACTCCGATTGGCCCCAAAATATGAAATCTAGCAACAATTAGTTACACGTATTCTAATAAAATTCGTTTCTTCGAAAATGGAGGTTGTTTAAAAAATAGCTATTCTTAGGGCTTATATAATATCGATATAATATTATTAATATACAAAACAATTCAATTTAAACAATAATAAATTATTATTATCAAATATAACCAAATCGAATACATACATATATATAGCTTCAAATTTATCTAGTATGGATTTATAACTCAACATTACACATTTCGAAATAAACGATATCCAAATTATTTAGAAATCCTTTTTAATTTATTATATAAATCGTTAGGGTTTATAAACGATTCCATAACGACTATTTGAAAATTTGATTTGGACACAACTTACAACTTATAATATTTGTGTCTTCAAGCAACACCGAGGTATTTGTAGAGGCAATAATGCCAGCCAAATCAACAGTTTTACTGTTTTGCTGTGGCTTTCCATGCCCATTGTTATTTTCTTTACAATTTCCCTCAATCACTTCTCTACCCACATTTTCCACCTGAACATCACTAGTATTTGTTAGCTTTATAATACCATACTCTTGCATATTTGTTTCATTTACACTACCACCATGGTGAACAATGTTTTGACCCTCGTTATAGTGCCACCATACTCTTGTTCTATAGTTTTTTCATGGTTGGTATTTTCCTCATTTTGGACTGTAGGATTGCATTGTACAAAACAGTCTGCATTGGTAATATTGTTAGCAAGAATCTCCACCCAACCTTGCTATTGAGCATTCATATGCACAACATCGACATCCACATGCACAACATCTACAGATGATCTCATTTCTAGAACTACATGCTCATTAACACTTTTCACCGGTTCCTTATCAGCACAAGAAGGTGCCTCAGTATTCCGCAAAGATATTCCAGAATCAACACAAACTGGACCAATATTGATATCATTCAATTCAATTTGTGGCATGAGTATTTCCTCACTCACACTGTCAGTTTGATCTGGCTATCTAACTCATCAATACCATACATGTTATCAACATTCTTCTTTGTCCTTACTTGTTTTCTTTTCTGGTAATGATTAGTTACCCATCTCCATGCTTGCTCCTTCTATTGAAAGAAAATCTGCCTTGCTTTCTTTCAACAGCCTTAGCTTTAGTTACAACTATTGGTACATCTACATCACCACTCACTTTGCTAACTTTAACTTTAGGGGAAATACCAGGTTTATCATTAGTTTTAGTGGCAGCTTT
This sequence comes from Allium sativum, assembly GCA_030737875.1. Classification (NCBI taxonomy): domain Eukaryota; kingdom Viridiplantae; phylum Streptophyta; class Magnoliopsida; order Asparagales; family Amaryllidaceae; genus Allium; species Allium sativum. Next base: position 71,708,349 of record CM060919.1, read on the forward strand.
CTCACATTCCTCTGCATTATGATAGAATGCTTTACACTCAGTGCAAATGAGAGGCTTCCAAAGGTAATAAACCTTAACTGTTTGCTATGCCACATTAGGAAGCAGCACATCAAATTCATCTGGTAGCACCTGGACAGGTGACACTTCTACCATGCATTTTTCATATTCAAGCTATTCTATTTTTTCGGTATTTTCATCCATGTAAAGAAACCTCCCAACTCTGGTAGTAAGCCAACTAATTCCAATTTTCAACCAACCCAATGGTGGAATATTGAATAGTTTTATCAAGACTGGTACATTACGAATCATAGAGCAATTATTACTTATCCCAATGTCCCACGGTTTTACAATGAATACCTTATTTCTTATGATAATGGGATCCGACTAGATGATTTTAGAATGATCCTCGGTCATTGCAAAGCGGAAAAGGAAGATGGTACCATTCAGTCTAACCTTAAAGCGACCCTGTAAAGACCCGAAAAATCGAACACTTAATCTTCGAATATCGTAACAATTTGTAATATTGTTAAATGTTATAAATGTGATTTTAAAACCTTGTAAAATATCATTTAACAAGTAATTAATGATACTAGACTCATTTTAGAAAAATGCTTTCAAAAATATATTTTTGGTAAAATATTGATAAAATGACCGAAAACCATTTTATTGATAAATGGCTGTTTTCTCAATAAAAGTTGTTGAAAATTTTAGTGGATGTCTAATTATTCATTAGAAAAGTAATTAGTAAATAAAATTATTTTTCATATTTATGGTTAACTATTTTGTTGATGTCATCATTTTCAAAAATGAGCATTTGAGGAAAGTTTTGTATTTTAGGTATTTAAATATTCAAATAAGTGATTTATAATTTAAGTATGATTGTTTTAATTGTTTAAATAAGTTAATGAATTTATTTCCAAGTTTTGTTTACTTGAATAAATCGTTTGATAAATAACTAAAAATATGATCGAGATTCAACTTCCAGATTCGCATCCTATCGTTGAATAGAAGTTGTTTCACATCGTTGCAACGTTGTATGATATATATGCACATACATGCTTATACACATAAATGTATGCATAATTAGTCACATCAAAGGTTTATAAAATATCCTAAGTGTATGCATATAAGCTTCTTATATGTATACAAATGAATGCTTACTTAAAGTCTTTGAAAAAAAGCAAACTTACCATCTCTTACACACCTTTCACTTCTCTTACACACCTTTCACTTCTCTTACACACCTTTCACTTATCTTACACACCTTTCACTTCTTTCATGAGTACGTTTAGGGTTTTAAGGGCATTTTGGTCTTTTCTCATCCACCTTCTTTTTCCTATATAAGGAGGGGTATACCTCCTTCTTTCTTACACAAAATTCCTAAGCAAAAGTGAAGCTTTTAATGGCTTATCTTCATCTTCTTCCTCTTCCTTACTAACTTTCTCAAAGTACACTCAAATGAACTTCAAATCAAGCCAAACTTTGAGTGAAGCCTTCCTACACCATTACAAGATCTTCTAGCTAGTTAGAAGTTGAAAAATCGAAGAACCTCTCCATTCTCTATTTTAGGCCGTGAGCTATATACAAGAAGGAAGCAAGGAAAGGAAGGAAAGAAAGGGGGTTGCTAGTTTGGATCATGGTTCTTATTCTTCGAGCTAGGATTTGCTAAGGATTAAGGTGAGTTTACTCACTATTTAGGACAGCAAACATAAACCCTTTTGCATGTTTTTAACTATGCTTAAAGTTGCTTGAATGTTGGTAACTTATGTTAAAAATGTTGTCTTGATTCTTACTTTAAAAGTAAGCGACATATGTGATCCATGTTAATGGATTGGAATGGACTTGAATGGACTTGGAATTGGACTTGAATTGACTTGTATAAAAAGTGGAATGGGCTTGAAACAAAGCACATAAGGATTAGTAGGGAATTGACATATTGTGGACTTGAACTTGAAAGTGCACTTATAGCGATAGTCGCTATATATGCAGTTTTAATTGTTGTGTTTTCAATACATTGTATGGAACTTTGTAATGACGTCCTTAGTGATTTCTTATCATATTAAAATGGTTGTTTAACTTGTATGTCAAATTGAAGTAAGTTTGAAAGTGTGTGAAGCTAGAATAGTGATATGAGTGCACTTCCAAATTACTTGTTTATTGAATATCATGGTTACTGTGCTTAATTCTAATAAGCCGACGAGTAGGCTTATCTATCTGTGAGTGTCAAGAATGGGGTGTCTAGGCAAGGGGTGATATGCAACCAGTGCTCTAACTTACCTGGCCTCACTCTTGACCGAGGGATAGTTAAGTTGATAATGTCGGAAACGAGTTAAGTGCACGAAGTGTGATTTCTATAAGCATAAAATGGTTTTGGGTTTGTCGTGACAATGTGTTAATTACATTAGTCTTTAACCCTCTCAGATTATATCATGGAAGTAAATATAATTGAATCTTTAAACAAACATTTAAAGATGAATTATAAAGGATTGTTTTGGGTTTGTTGTAAACATTGTTTTAGCAACACTTGTTTTAAACCCTTGGAATGTAGTTAAACTGGAATATACGGTTTAATGGTTTTGAATATACTTATATCTTTAATAATTTATTTTAAAGATAGAAACAAGTATAGAAATCTTTCAGAATAAAGATATTGAATAAGATGTTTAACTTATAAAGAGAAGAGGTTCTTTATTAAACAATGGTTTTAACCTCTTTGATTATATTTTAAGAAAAATCTTATAAATTGATTATGGTTATACTTATACCGGAGGGATAAGTATATGAATACGTTTTGTAGTATTGAAGTTATAGAGGGAATCTTAGAAGTGAATTATGGATATACTTATACCGGAGGGATAAGTATATGAATACGATTTTAAGTATTCAAGACTATAAAGGGATAGTGAATTAGTAGAATATATACATATACACCTTTTATATGTATAAGTTGTATATATACGCAAGTATATAAAGGAATATTAATCGAGTATGAGTTATTGATTAATAAGCAAATTCTTGTTAGACAAATGAAGTTTTATTAGATAAAAGAAGTTTACTAATAAAGGAATATTAATCGAGTATGAGTTATTGATTAATAAGGAAGTCTAGTTAGACAAATGAAGTTTTATTAGTTAAAAGAAGTTATACTAATAAAGGAATATTAATCGAGTATGAGTTATTGATTAATAAGCGAAGTCGTATTTGACAAATGAAGTTTTATTAGATAAAAGGAGTTTTACTAATAACAGAAGTTTTAATTAATGAAAGGTTAATTAAATGGGAATGGGATTAGAAGCCGTTTATATGAGTTAACTGTGCTTCAACTGTTTATCATGCTATGTGACTTGATAGTGATTTGATTGTTTAACACGCTTTGTAACCTTCATAGTGCCTTGGATGTTTATTCAATTGTTATGGAAATTAAGCGAGGCTGTTTTCCATATACAATCGTCTATTGTGTGAATTGTAGTCAGTTAATTGACTATAGAACTTGACCTTAAATCTAGCGACTAGTTTTGAGGAGACCGGGATTGGTAAGTGTTCTACTTATCGAAAACCACTTCAAAACTAGTATATGGGTTCTATGTTTTGGAAGCGGCTGGGAAGTGAAGGCTATGTGGTGATTCGAGATCTATTGAGATGCTCGAACACATATAGTGATTCTAAGGTCTATGAAAGAATCTATGTGTGATTCCAAGATCTGTTGATGTATTGGAATCCATGTGTGATTCCAAGATCTGTGAAGAAATCTATGTGTGATTCCAAGATCTATTGAGCTGTGGATTCCAACTGGGAATTCTTGTTCTGTTCGAGTGATGAAGATTCATGTGAACGATGTTGAACGAAACCTCGACATCGGAAATGGCTAAAAACAGAGTAGGAGCACAATCTGGGGTTTTGCTAACCTACGGCAGGATATATTGACTCCATATCTAGTGTATGCTTATTATCGAATCGTTGCGGGAGCTCTTTGAAGTTGCGCGCGGGAGTTGGGTATATTTGGTTCCACGTGGTGCACTTCGGTGTTTTCGTGCGTGGGCCAGTTGTGTTTACCTTATGGTATATTTCATATAGAGATATACGACGCTCGGAGGTACTTTCTGACCCTTGTTCATGGAGTTCGGATCTATATTGAGAGATCTCCGATGGAAAATCCAATATGCGAACGTACCTTATCGGTTTTGTTTGTACACTTAATAGTTGTTGAATGTAACCAATGTAACCATTCCTTCTATGTGAATTTATTTATATTCTACACCCTAGACATTATTTATAATACAACTATACTTCTCATAATAAATGGTTGGTTTCAATTGAGGGGAAAACTGGATCGGTAATCTGCACAGTTCCCTCAGTGTTGTTACATGCAATATGTATCTTGAGTTTCTCATACCAGACTGATGTCTGACGCTTAGTTTCTGTTTTCCCTAAAACCCTCACGTACTCCTTCGAGTAGACTGAGTATAGCAGGTTTTACTTTGGATGCTTTGGAGCTTCTGGAAGAGAGTTGGAGTTCAACTTACCGTACTTTTTATATCCGCTGCATTATATGTTGTACATCAACAGTGATGAGGACATGTTGATATGACTGTTCAAGTTGATGATAGGTTGGTCTTCTCTGATAGTTGTAAACATACAGTTTATTTTGTAAAGATCATTCTTTATATTATATGTTATCGTTCCGTTGTGAGATTCTGATATTGTGTCCTCTTCTTTCTTAGTCTATTTGCTTTTTATTTTATTTCACCCTAACTTTTCGTCTTTCCGACACTTGGGTGCTCGGCACGTGAATACCGTGGATGTATTAGTGTCGACATTCGAGGGTCGAAAAGTCAGGTCGTTACATTTGGTATCAGAGCACAAGGTTGAGCGAATACCTTGGCTTTGGTTGGGTATGGCTCATTAGAGATGGGGTTAGCAACACCCTAGAATGAGTAGTGTGTATTATATATGTGAGAGCGCGTACTTGTTAGTGAATACAAAATATTTTGTATTGGGTGTTTTGACTTGTAAGTCTGAATTCTGGATCTGAATCAATCGATTGATCATCGTTTTGATGAAGATTCTGAAACACTCGAACAAGTCATTTGATTCGATATTGTTTTCGAATTTGGTAAATGAAATAAGTTACCAAGAAGTATATATTTTATATATAAAGAAAGATTTCATAACTAAACCAGTTATATAGATGAGTTGTTGTTAGGGAAGGATGATATTAAATTATTATCATTCGTTGATTGATTGGTCATGCTCGCTTAGGAGCGTTGACTATTATTGGCTGATTTCTAGTTGTGCCCGGACCAGTTTATGGGTATCGATTACTGTGTTTGGATAAGAGTAATCTTATCCATTTGCTTGCATGGGTTAGGTAGATTTATAATTGGGGGAACATTGTAAACGAACACTTTGTGAATTCAGTTTCACAATTTGACTATAAGGCATTCGGTAATGATGTTGGGTAAGAATTAAATCTGAATGGAAGTTGTTTAAAACGAATTTAAACAAGAAATATGCAAGTGAAATTTATAAATGAGATTTTTAAATATGAAATGTATTTGTGTTGAAAACCAAAGGATTTGGAATTCCGGTAAGTTTGAAATTGATTTTCAAAGCTTGAAATACATATTGAAGTTGGTTTGAAAGTGTTTTAAGGTTTTAAATGACTTTAAAAGATAGAAAAGCTTTGATCTTACTCGAGTCGCTGGAAAATAATGTTGATGATGACTGCAGCATCATCGAGGTTCATTTTCGAGTTTCTAAGTATGAACTAGCTCCCATGGATAATAGTTTGGACTTGAACAGATTTATGTTTTGGATACAGATTATTTGAAGTATAAAACCCGGAAGTTCAATCCTGAAGTTTTCAACTAAGTTATATATGGATGCATATAGTTTATATATTGGAGTTGTATGATTTTGCATCTCAGTTGATATGATGTTTGATAGATTTCATTTGTTAATGGAATGGAATGTTCGACGGTTTTGGATAGTCCATGTTTCCAAGTGAATTTACATGCTTGACTAGTTTATGTGAAAGCGTAAGAGACTTGGTTTATAATTTATAAACTTAGGGAAGTTTAAAATATTGAATTTGAGAATTATTAATTTTTAACTAGTTTTGCGATTATTGAACTAGTTCAGTTTAGTAAACTGAGTATGTTAATATTTGTACACTAAGCGAATATAAGTGTATGTTGAAATTTGAATTCGAGTATTGAATGAATTATAAACGTATATGAAGTCAAACCAGTTTATAATAAGAGTTTAATAAGAAAGAACTATGGAAATATAATCGTATTCATTATAGTGAGTAATTCAGAAGTTAAGTAAGAAAAGTCCAAATTTGTTAGCATGCTTATTTAAGTAAGACAAGTTGGTCGTTTGTATATACTTTTAAGTTATATAACGGTTAATAGCTTGAAGTATTATGATATGATTCACAAAGGAATATTAGTATAGAAGAATGTACTAAGTATGAGAACGAAGGTGAATAAAATAATTGGAGTAATAATAAACCAATTGGAAGGAATATGTAAGATTTACATAGGTTGTTTTATTCGCTTTACGGTTTGATCCAGATTCGAGTGTGTGATTTTGTGGTAGCTTATACCGATCAGAGTTGGTATTTTTCACTCGATTCTTGACGACGAAGTTAGATACATGATTCTTGATTTGATTCTGTGATTCTCTATCATAGTGTAGCTATGTAAGGAGAATGGCGGTTTCTAATCATGAAACCAGACCTGAGTCCGCACTAGAGTGATCGAGTGAGCGATACTAGTCTGGAAGTGAAATTGTGTGATCGAATAAGTGATTGAATTTGATATTGCGTACGGATGGCTTATGTATATCGTACGGGCTTTTTAAACAATTCATGCTATGTTGTTGACTTGTGGAAAATTTGAGAATTGAATCCTTGAATTGTTTGAGGTAGAGTGAATGATTGGTTAAGTGTTAACCCGAGGCTGTTGAGCATAAGGTGATACTTAATGAATTGTTTATCATCCTTATACGATAAGAGGGTTTGAACTTGATCAAAACATGAGATTTGTATTCTAGTAGTATTATACTTTTAAGTATCGATGTTTGATTGTTCCTTTGGTTACTCGTGTTGCAATTTCGAGGACGAAATATTTTAAGTGGGGGAGAATGTAAAGACCCGAAAAATCAAACACTTAATCTTCGAATATCATAACAATTTGTAATATTGTTAAATGTTATAAATGTGATTTTAAAACCTTGTAAAATATCATTTAACAAGTAATTAATGATACTAGACTCATTTTAGAAAAATGCTTTCAAAAATATATTTTTGGTAAAATATTGATAAAATGACCGAAAACCATTTTATTGATAAATGGCTGTTTTCTCAATAAAAGTTGTTGAAAATTTTAGTGGATGTCTAATTATTCATTAGGAAAGTAATTAGTAAATAAAATTATTTTTCATATTTATGGTTAACTATTTTGTTGATGTCATCATTTTCAAAAATGAGCATTTGAGGAAAGTTTTGTATTTTAGGTATTTAAATATTCAAATAAGTGATTTATAATTTAAGTATGCTTGTTTTAATTGTTTAAATAAGTTAATGAATTTATTTCCAAGTTTTGTTTACTTGAATAAATCGTTTGATAAAGAACTAAAAATATGATCGAGATTCAACTTCCAGATTCGCATCCTATCGTTGAATAGAAGTTGTTTCACATCGTTGCAACGTTGTATGATATATATGCACATACATGCTTATACACATAAATGTATGCATAATTAGTCACATCAAAGGTTTATAAAATATCCTAAGTGTATGCATATAAGCTTCTTATATGTATACAAATGAATGCTTACTTAAAGTCTTTGAAAAAAAGCAAACTTACCATCTCTTACACACCTTTCACTTCTCTTACACACCTTTCACTTCTCTTACACACCTTTCACTTCTTTCATGAGTACGTTTAGGGTTTTAAGGGCATTTTGGTCTTTTCTCATCCACCTTCTTTTTCCTATATAAGGAGGGGTATACCTCCTTCTTTCTTACACAAAATTCCTAAGCAAAAGTGAAGCTTTTAATGACTTATCTTCATCTTCTTCCTCTTCCTTACTAACTTTCTCAAAGTACACTCAAATGAACTTCAAATCAAGCCAAACTTTGAGTGAAGCCTTCCTACACCATTACAAGATCTTCTAGCTAGTTAGAAGTTGAAAAATCGAAGAACCTCTCCATTCTCTATTTTAGGCCGTGAGCTATATACAAGAAGGAAGCAAGGAAAAGCAAGGAAAGGAAGGAAAGAAAGGGGGTTGCTAGTTTGGATCATGGTTCTTATTCTTCGAGCTAGGATTTGCTAAGGATTAAGGTGAGTTTACTCACTATTTAGGACAGCAAACATAAACCCTTTTGCATGTTTTTATCTATGCTTAAAGTTGCTTGAATGTTGGTAACTTATGTTAAAAATGTTGTCTTGATTCTTACTTTAAAAGTAAGCGACATATGTGATCCATGTTAATGGATTGGAATGGACTTGAATGGACTTGGAATTGGACTTGAATTGACTTGTATAAAAAGTGGAATGGGCTTGAAACAAAGCACATAAGGATTAGTAGGGAATTGACATATTGTGGACTTGAATTTGAAAGTGCACTTATAGCGATAGTCGCTATATATGCAGTTTTAATTGTTGTGTTTTCAATACATTGTATGGAACTTTGTAATGACGTCCTTAGTGATTTCTTATCATATTAAAATGGTTGTTTAACTTGTATGTTAAATTGAAGTAAGTTTTAAAGTGTGTGAAGCTAGAATAGTGATATGAGTGCACTTCCTAATTACTTGTTTATTGAATATCATGGTTACTGTGCTTAATTCTAATAAGCCGACGAGTAGGCTTATCTATCTGTGAGTGTCAAGAATGGGGTGTCTAGGCAAGGGGTGATATGCAACCAGTGCTCTAACTTACCTGGCCTCACTCTTGACCGAGGGATAGTTAAGTTGATAATGTCGGAAATGAGTTAAGTGCACGAAGTGTGATTTCTATAAGCATAAAATGGTTTTGGGTTTGTCGTGACAATGTGTTAATTACATTAGTCTTTAACCCTCTCAGATTATATCATGGAAGTAAATATAATTGAATCTTTAAACAAACATTTAAAGATAAATTATAAAGGATTGTTTTGGGTTTGTTGTAAACATTGTTTTAGCAACACTTGTTTTAAACCCTTGGAATGTAGTTAAACTGGAATATACGGTTTAATGGTTTTGAATATACTTATATCTTTAATAATTTATTTTAAAGATAGAAACAAGTATAGAAATCTTTCAGAATAAAGATATTGAATAAGATGTTTAACTTATAAAGAGAAGAGGTTCTTTATTAAACAATGGTTTTAACCTCTTTGATTATATTTTAAGAAAAATCTTATAAATTGATTATGGTTATACTTATACCGGAGGGATAAGTATATGAATACGTTTTGTAGTATTGAAGTTATAGAGGGAATCTTAGAAGTGAATTATGGATATACTTATACCGGAGGGATAAGTATATGAATACGATTTTAAGTATTCAAGACTATAAAGGGATAGTGAATTAGTAGAATATATACATATACACCTTTTATATGTATAAGTTGAATATATACGCAAGTATATAAAGGAATATTAATCGAGTATGAGTTATTGATTAATAAGCAAAGTCTTGTTAGACAAATGAAGTTTTATTAGATAAAAGAAGTTTACTAATAAAGGAATATTAATCGAGTATGAGTTATTGATTAATAAGGAAGTCTAGTTAGACAAATGAAGTTTTATTAGTTAAAAGAAGTTATACTAATAAAGGAATATTAATCGAGTATGAGTTATTGATTAATAAGCGAAGTCGTATTTGACAAATGAAGTTTTATTAGATAAAAGGAGTTTTACTAATAACATAAGTTTTAATTAATGAAAGGTTAATTAAATGGGAATTGGATTAGAAGCCATTTATATGAGTTAACCGTGCTTCAACTGTTTATCATGCTATGTGACTTGATAGTGATTTGATTGTTTAACACGCTTTGTAACCTTCATAGTGCCTTGGATGTTTATTCAATTGTTATGGAAATCAAGCGAGGCTGTTTTCCATATACAATCGTCTATTGTGTGAATTGTAGTCAGTTAATTGACTATAGAACTTGACCTTAAATCTAGCGACTAGTTTTGAGGAGACCGGGATTGGTAAGTGTTCTACTTATCGAAAACCACTTCAAAACTAGTATACGGGTTCTATGTTTTGGAAGCGGCTGGGAAGTGAAGGCTATGTGGTGATTCGAGATCTATTGAGATGCTCGAACACATATAGTGATTCTAAGGTCTATGAAAGAATCTATGTGTGATTCCAAGATCTGTTGATGTATTGGCATCCATGTGTGATTCCAAGATCTGTGAAGAAATCTATGTGTGATTCCAAGATCTATTGAGCTGTGGGATTCCAACTGGGAATTCTTGTTCTGTTCGAGTGATGAAGATTCATGTGAACGATGCTGAACGAAACCTCGACATCGGAAATGGCAAAAAACAGAGTAGGAGCACAATCTGGGGTTTTGCTAACCTACGGCAGGATATATTGACTCCATATCTAGTGTATGCTTATTATCGAATCGTTGCGGGAGCTCTTTGAAGTTGCGCGCGGGAGTTGGGTATATTTGGTTCCACGTGGTGCACTTCGGTGTTTTCGTGCGTGGGCCAGTTGTGTTTACCTTATGGTATATTTCATCTAGAGATATACGACGCTCGGAGGTACTTTCTGACCCTTGTGCATGGAGTTCGGATCTATATTGAGAGATCTCCGATGGAAAATCCAATATGCGAATGTGCCTTATCGGTTTTGTTTGTACACTTAATAGTTGTTGAATGTAACCAATGTAACCATTCCTTCTATGTGAGTTTATTTATATTCTACACCCTAGACATTATTTATAATACAACTATACTTCTCATAATAAATGGTTGGTTTCAATTGAGGGGAAAACTGGAGCGGTAATCTGCACAGTTCCCTCAGTGTTGTTACATGCAATATGTATCTTGAGTTTCTCATACCAGACTGATGTCTGACGCTTAGTTTCTGTTTTCCCTAAAACCCTCACGTACTCCTTCGAGTAGACTGAGTATAGTAGGTTTTACTTTGGATGCTTTGGAGCTTCTGGAAGAGAGTTGGAGTTCAACTTACCGTACTTTTTATATCCGCTGCATTATATGTTGTACATCAACAGTGATGAGGACATGTTGTTATGACTGTTCAAGTTGATGATAGGTTGGTCTTCTCTGATAGTTGTAAACATACAGTTTATTTTGTAAAGATCATTCTTTATATTATATGTTATCGTTCCGTTGTGAGATTCTGATATTGTGTCCTCTTCTTTCTTAGTCTATTTGCTTTTTATTTTATTTCACCCTAACTTTTCGTCTTTCCGACACTTGGGTGCTCGGCACGTGAATACCGTGGATGTATTAGTGTCGACATTCGAGGGTCGAAAAGTCGGGTCGTTACAGACCCTTTGGTTTCCAGTGCTTCATTAGTTATGTGATAACTATGGTATATGCAAGAGGCTCATCCAAGAAAAAACCAACCAAATCATTACACCAAATATCACATGCATCATCCAGAATGCCCTTTGAAGGCACTAGTTTTTTCCAGCAAATTGTAGCTTGATTGGCGGCGGCGCAATGGTGCCGACATTCCTAGGTTTTGAAGCAAACAGATCTGACCATTTCCTGTTTTGGAAAAGGACGATGGTATCTGGAAAAAGGGGAGATGTAGGAGGTGGGTCAGGAGATAGAGGTACTGGTGTACGCGGTGGATCTAAGAAGAGTGGGAACGGAGGCGCATCGAGGTTGAATTTGGCTAAGGAATGGGTACTTGCGAAATCCGCCATTTTCGAGGAGATGTTTTAGTAAGAATTTAATTTAATTTATCCAGTTGGTTAAATATGAATTATTTAAATATTCTTCATGATTTTTTTGTTTATTTCTTCTAACAACTGTTAAAAATATATGTCAATTTTACTATAAATATTCATATTAATAAAGGATAGCTTTCCATGTAATTACAAGATGCATAAATCTCATAACTTAAATTATATATATTAACAATAATGATAAAGATAAATTGTAAATTAGTTATCATTTTCTTATATCAAAAATTTACCATATATTACATCATAAAATTCCTTTTTAAACTCAAGAACCCCACAACAAATTCATAATTTTTTTGCAAAAAAAAAAAATTTGAATTCTTTCTATTATACTGTATAATTTAACTAAGTTCCTAATTTTATATTTTACTTATTTAAACAAATTCTATTAAATTATATTTGTTAATTCATAGAATAAATTAATAACATACATTAATTTCAATATGTATAATACACTAATATTAACAAAATTTGTTTAAGTATTTCTCAATATTGTATATGTAAGCTATAGAATAAATTACACACAAATAATAATTATTATTTTAATTAATTATATATATTTCACGTAAAAAATTATCATATATTACATAATAAAGTTCTTATTTTAACATTAAAATAATAATTACTATTTTTAATAATATTTAGTGTGGAACGCATGGGTAACACACTTATATATGTATATATATTAAATGTTAGTCAGTTATGCAATAACCTGCTTTGAACATGTATCAGATTGTACAATAACGTTAAAGTTTGTAATAAACATTATGTAACAACAATTAAAATAGGTAAAAAGTAATTTTGTTGGAATATATGTACAAGTTATGAACCTAGATATGTATTGATACACTATTTATTAATTATACATTCGACTAGCCCACTTGTGCGTAGTTCATTGTATTGCAAGATTTTGCAGGAAACGTGCATAAGAAAAATGCTATGCATACCAATTTATTTTATTGCAATGTTAATAAACTGAATATGGGAACATAAAAGTAGTTAGTTTAATCGATAATAAAAAGAGAAATTGAAGTTGTTTTTCTTATATTTTACATAGCCAAATAAAAGCTAAGCATAGGGTATCGACTTCCACAGACCATATCCCTTTTTCAACCCAGAGGATGTAACACCCCACGCCCGCTATAGTCACTCACTAAGGGAATGCCATAACATCGGTGGAGTATTTTAGTGAATATAGAACAGAAAAATCACACCAAGACAGATATAATCAGTATTTGAAATTTAAAACATCATCTCATAACAGCGGAAATAAACATGTCTGGTTACATCATAAAACCATGATAAAAGCTAAGTACAATATCTGTCAAAATAAAGAAGTACATAATCCCACTCTCTCATACAATAGCCATGACAAAAGAAAAGATAACTGGATAACTGGAGCTTTACATCTACCCAAGCTCCCAAAGGCTGGAACAGCAATCCGATCAAGCTCTACTACCGCTAGGATCCACCGTAGGACCTGAGGGTTGGGAAAAAGATAAAAACAACGGGGTCAGACATAAGTCTGAGTGAGCCCTATAACCTTAACAATACAATTATTAAAGTAATTAGGGTATGACATGAACTCGGTACGGTACCTTTGGGGATAATGACTACACTAAATAGCCAACAACATGGGATGAACTAAGATAACCGTCAGGACGCATCTACCCACCCAAGGATAATTACTAACTGCACCACACCAGTCATTCCTACTTAAAGGTTGATCCCTTCCAAGGACTTAGAAAATTTCCCAATAATTTCAGGTACTCCTAGCCCACTACATAGGTGCCGTCTGCCCCTATCTCCACTAGGTGTACCCAGTAATTCTTACCCAGTAGTTTCGTGTACCCCTACATAGGTGCCGTCTGCCCCTATCTTTATTAGGTGTACCCACTACTCCCCATCGATCGGCTCCCTACCGTAGATACCCGTGCTGGTCCCACAGTGGGGTGTATCACTCCCCTAAAGTGGCTACCAAATACTATCAACGGTGCACGGCTTTATATCTACACGATGCAACAACGACTTATCTACCAGCCCGGGCCCACACACGCATATGAAACCCGTTGGACTTGCGTTGTCACCGCTAACCCTTTTTGGCCTCTTATAATCAAGCCCAATATGCGTGTCCCGTCACTCGACATGGGTCGAGCCCACAAAGATACGTTTGGGATATTGGTTGAAATGGGCCCCCACAAGCTACCCACTTAAGCTTGTCATATATCTAGTGTATCCCACTTAACCCTTTAATCATGTTTAATTACATGTTTCCACTTGGTTAAGTATTCTAATCGTATTTTCTATTGCCACCCAAGGCAACCCACTAGATTCCACATGCCACCCAAGGCAACCACAAAATTTCCTCATGCCACCCAAGGCACCCACTTAACCCCTCATGTCCCACTACATGCTACCATGGTTAAGTGTTTCTTAATTAATTAAGACCGTGATCTCCCATAAAGACCTCCCACATTAGACTGGCTGTTATGACCGCCTGGTTAAGCCGGTAGAACCCGGGCAGTCTTACGTCATAACAGAGTCTAACCTCGTGTCTTTACCTTAATCACGTATTTAATTTATGGCTAAGACCTCTCACATTGGGCTGACATTTGTAGCAACTGGTTAAGCCGGTCGGGTCCGGGCAGTTTTACACTACAAATGAGTCCAACCTCGTGTCTTAGTCGATTAATTACACCTAATTAATCACCCCCATATTAATTATCCCTAATTAATATCAAGTTTACCATAACATGGGTAGACCTAACTCAATAGGTAAATTCCCATGGGGTAGACCTAACTCAATAGGTAAATTCCCACTTATGGTAACTTATTTTTTTATGGTATGCTTAATCATACCCAATCATCCATTTATTAACATATTTACCCACCCCATCGTTCCCCACGTAAATCGTTCTCATTTTATGTCAAAATAAAAGGGGAAGATCCATCACACATAACATGGGTTTAGCATATATCTTTGTCATGGGTTAAGAGAATGTCAACTTGCATATATGAACACATATTAACCCAACTTGCATTTGAGCATACACCTAACTTGCATATTTATTCACATAACTTCATATGCATGCATAACATGTTAATCTTACATTTAAACATACACATAACTTGCATCATTATTCACATAACTTCATATGCATGCATAACATGTTAATCTTGCATTTAAACATACACATAACTTGCATCATTATTCACATAACTTCATATGCATGCATAACATATTAATCTTGCATTTGAACATACACATAACTTGCATCATTATTCACATAACTTCATATGCATGCATAACATGTTAATCTTGCATTTAAACATACACATAACTTGCATCATTATTCACATAACTTCATATGCATGCATAACATATTAATCTTGCATTTGAACATACACATAACTTGCATCATTATTCACATAACTTCATATGCATGCATAACATGTTAATCTTGCATTTAAACATACACATAACTTGCATCATTATTCACATAACTTCATATGCATGCATAACATGTTAATCTTGCATTTAAACATACACATAACTTGCATCATTATTCACATAACTTCATATGCATGCATAACATATTACATAATAGATCAATGTCCAACTTAGTGTTTTGCATCATAATCATCATGAAACATAGCACCAAACTTGCATATAGATATAACATTAAACTTGCATAAAAATGTCATGAATACATACACTAAACTTGCATGACATAGAGCATATAACTTGCAAAACACATGACATATACAATATTAGGCTTGCATAAACACATTGATCCACAAACATAACCATACATCATCATATCCTATCTTAATCAATTTAACAATTGATTATTAAGGGGATAGAAGCTCACCAAAACAAAATTAGCAAACTAATGAAGAAGATTAAGAGGCTAGAAGTTGATTTGGAATGCTATCCCTTCTCTAATTTTGATGGTGGCTCTCTCAAGTTTCAATTTGCCATAGTTTAGTTACTAGATTTAATTATGAATGAATTAGGGGAGGGTTAGGGTCTTATTTATAGGATTAGGTGAGTGTTTTAGGCCCTTAGATTAACCCTAGATTAGCTTAGGACCTTTAGATTTAGGAAATCTCTAGAACCAGCCCTCCTAGCCAGCCTGAAACCCAACCTGGTGCAACCTGGTGCACCCAGGTTCACTGGGCGCCTGGACCCTGTCGACAGGCAAGTCGACAGGCATGTCGACACCCCTGTCGACAGGCCTGTCGACAGCCCTGTCGACATGGGCTGGGCGGGAAGCTTCCCGCCTGACCCCGCCTGGCCCATTCCAAATCTGAACATTTTAAATTTTTAAATCTGTTTTAGTTTTAAATTTTCTGCAAACTTCATTGGGCCATAACTGGGCCATACGGACTCCGATTTTCGAAAACTCGGACTCTATTTCGCGTATTTTTCCGAGACGAACGCAATAACGCAGCCCGTTACCCCCAATTCCCACGTCTGAGATTATTTATCCTGTAATTAGTGAATTTTAGTATTAACTTAAAATTCGGGGTGTTACATTCTCCCCTCCTTAAAGGATTTCGTCCCCGAAATCTCTAAGCTAAGGAGAATGCATATCCTACCATCCAAACAACCATCTACTCAAATCATCAACCACAGGCATCCATTGTCCTTAGAACAATTTCTAATGATGTATGAGCATATGCAAAGAGTGTGTGTATATGTTCCCTATCTAATGTATGAACATATGCAAACCATGATAGTGCCATGCATCCATTATGTATGCGAGAAAACCCTATCGACACATACAATATCTACATGAGTGCACAATCATTCACCAAAATGCATCATCCATGTGATAACACAACCATTATACATCCATAAATATATTTTCCTACACACAATTTTATGCAATATGCAATATGAAGTGACTGAGCCGATCTAGTGTCTAGAGTGTGTGTATATGCATCCACGAGCAACCACTAGCAAACACTTGCACCCACTTGCATCCATCAACCATAACATGTCTCAAACACATGTTTCAACCATAGGTTTACCCTATCTAAAGGTCAAAGGTACTAACGAGAGGACATACCAAAGATAAGATAAGTACTAGACAAACGATAAAGGAGAAAGTAAAGACATACCCTCAAAAAGAAATGGGTACAATGAACGCATCTTTGCTTCCGTCTCCCAAGTTGCGTTGCTCTCATCTTCTCCCCATTGCACCTTGACTAGTTGAACCTCTCTGTTTCTTAACTTCCTAGTCTCTGACCCAAGGATGCGAGTAGGAGCTCGTCTAATAGTCGCATCACGCTCTATCTCTATATCTCTAAGCAAGCTCGGCTCTACCACCTCTGCGGTCTCATGTAAGCATTTCCTCAGATGTGATACATGGAATACATCATGAACACCGCTAAGTCTGTCGGGCAACTCCACCCTATATGCCATCCGTCCAATCCTTTCCTTGATAGGAAACGGCCCAACAAACCTTGGTGCTAACTTCCCAACGGATCCGAAGCGAACAACATTTCTCAACGGAGATACCTTGACAAAAACCATATCCCCTACCTTAAACTCAAGATCCGTCCTTCTCTTGTCCGCATAAGATTTTTGCCTATCCTGCGCTGCTTTCATCCTTCTTCGAATCAAGTCAATCTTCTCAGAAGTCTCCCTAACCATATCGGGCCCAAGCAAGATCTTATCCGTAGATTCCCACCAACATGTAGGTGATCGACAAGGCCTTCCATAGAGAGCTTCGAAAGGAGCCATACCAATACTGGACTGAAAGCTGTTATTATATGCGAACTCCACCAATGGAAGATGCTCTTCCCATGTACCTCCAAAATCTAAGATACAAAGTCTCAAAAGGTCTTCTAGAACACGATTCACCCTCTCAGTCTGGCCGTCCGTCTGAGGATGATATGCGGTGCTCAGACACAATTGAGTCCCCACTGCTTCTTGCAAACTTCTCCAGAACTCACTAGTGAAGATAGGATCTCGATCACTCACTATGCTAGAGGGTACCCCATGCAATCGAACTATCTCTCGAAGATATACTGAAGCTAGCCATGGAGCGGTCCTCTTGCTCTTCACAGGTATGAAATGGGCGCTCTTAGTAAGTCTATCTACCACCACCCAAATTCCTGTATTACCCTTTCTCGATCTGGGTAACCCGTCAATAAAATCCATCGAGACGCTATCCCACTTCCACTGCGGAACTTCCAATGGATGAAGCAACCCACCTGGTTTCCTTTGCTCCGCCTTCACTTGCTGGCACACCAAGCATCGAGCTACATATTCGGCCACATCTTTCTTCATACCGGCCCAGAAGAAAATCCTCTTCATGTCTTGGTACATCTTATCCCCACCGGGATGAATGGTCATCCTAGAACGGTGTGCATCATCAAGAATAACCTTCCTCAACCCTTCATCTTGCGGTACACAAAGTCTACCGTCTCTACGCAAGCACCCCCTATCGTCTAGGGTGTACCTACTCAAATGGCTGGACGACTCCCCCCTTATGAGCTTCTCTATCAACTCAACCAACTGTGGGTCGTCCCTCTGGGCTTCCCCAACCCGCCCCAAAAGAGTAGGCCTAACTTCCAAGGAAGCTAGCAAACCGGGTACATAATCAATGGAAGGTCTGAAATCAAACATCGAGATAAACTCCATGCTTCGTTGTTCCACGAACAATGGACTCAAGGACAACCTCTTCCTTCTCAAGGCGTCTGCCACCACGTTACCCTTGCCAGGGGTATACGCTATCTCGAAATCATAGGATGCTAAGAACTCCATCCACCTTTGCTGTCTTAAGTTTAGATCCTTCTGAGAGAACAAGTACTTCAAGGATTTATGGTCAGTGAACAACTCGAATCTCTCACCAAGAAGATAATGGCGCCAGATCTTAAGCGCAAAAACAATAGCGGCCAACTCTAGATCATGGGTAGGGTAATTTTTCTCATGTGGCCTTAACTGCCTTCCACCATAGGCTATTACCCTTCCCTCTTGCATTAGGACTGCGCCAAGTCCTGTCCCACAGGCATCGGTATAGACAACAAATGGCTTGCTCCCATCTGGCAACACTAAAACTGGAGCAGTGGTTAAAGCTCTCTTTAACCGTCGGAACGCATCATCACAATCTACGTCCCATGCAAAAACAAGATTCTTCTTCGTTAGGCGGGTTAATGGGGCTGATATCTTCGCGAAGTCTTTAATAAACTTCCTATAATAACCCGCCAACCCCAAGAAACTTCTTACTTCGGTAGCATTTTTCGGAACCTTCCAATCCTGAATTGATACTACCTTCGCGGGATCCACAGCTATCCCTTCCTTGGAGACCACGTGCCCCAAGAACCGTACTTCCTTCCTCCAGAAGTGACATTTAGAGAATTTAGCCTTAAGGCTATGTGCTCGAAGAGTCTTCAATACTTCCCCAAGATGTAGGGCATGCTCTTCTTCACTCTTAGAGAATACTAAGATATCATCCACAAAGACCACCACGAATTTATTAAGGAACTCCCTGAACACCCTACTCATCAAATCAACGAAATATGCAGGGGCGTTCGTCAACCCAAATGGCATCACTAGCCACTCATAGAAACCATCCGGAGTTCTAAAGGCAGTCTTGTCTATGCTATCCTCAGCCACCCTCAACTGATGAAATCCCGTGGCTAAGTCCAACTGAGAAAATACTGAAGCGCCAACCAACTGATCGAAAAGATCATCTATCCTCGGCAATGGGTGTCTATTCTTCTTTGTGAGCTTGTTGAGTTCTCTATAGTCTACACAAAGTCTGAGGGACCCATCTGCCTTCGTAGCAAAAACTACTGGAGCACCCCACTCCGATATGCTCCGTCTTATGAACCCCTTCTCAAGCAACTCCCCTACTTGCTTATGGAGTTCCCTCCTCTCACGAGGAGCCATGTGGCGCACTGGTAAAGATACCGGTTTAGCATTATCCACCAAATATATTCGGAAGTCAATCTCCCTCTTCGGAGGTAAGCCCCTCACCTCCTCAAACACATCCGGATATTCCCGGACCACTCTAACAGATTGCAAACTCTCGACCGAAGCGTCAAGCGATTCAAGATAACTTAGCATAACAGAATCCCTGGGGTTACAAGAGATCTCGAGAGTGTTACCCAAGCGGGTCATGAGCCTAACAACTCTCCTTTCGCAATCAAGAACGGCACCATTACTGGATAACCAGTCCATGCCCAAAATCAACCCATAGCCCGTGAAGCCCAATACAAAAGCATCACATCTAAACTCAATGCTAAGTATAGAAATCTTCAAACCCAAACATATCATGGACAAATAAGTGGAGCCCCCAATTGGGTTTGAAACAACCAAGGGATCATCTACAAGACTGGTGTCTAAGTGCAGTGACTCAACTAATGATGATGAGATAAACGAATGCGATGCGCCTGAATCAAACAATGTACGGACAGGATGATCAAATAGAAAAACCAGACTTTCCACGGAAATAGTTCTACCTCTCTCCTGAATTGGTGGAACCGCGAGAGCCTGTACTTGCCCCCTAGCCTGACTCGGTGCCATAAGAGCTTGCACCTGTCCTCCTGAGGTAGATCCCGTCCTTTGCCCTTTCTTAGGGCAATCTTTCACTAAATGCCCTGCTTCGCCACAGTTGAAGCAGCCAGTCTTCTTTTTCTTGCGACAATCCTTGCTTAGGTGGCCAGGTGTCCCACAATTGAAACACTTCTTCTTCTTGCCCTTGCCACCGTTGCCTTTCCCACCTTTGCTTTGCTGTTGTTGAGGTCTCTTTTGATCTCCCTTCTTCTCGGGTGCCTTATTAGCACTAGGACCCTTCTCTTCCTCATACATGAGTGCCATGTCAACTAGCTTCTCAAAGGTGGCCCCCATAGGGATATGAGTCATAGCCAACCCATGCATAGGTTCATTCAAGCCTTTCACGAACCGCAAAGCCTTCTTCTCCGGTGTATTCACCATATCTAGGCCAAACCTTGCCAACTGATTAAACTTGTTAACATATTCCTTCACCGAAAGATTTCCTTGCTTTAGAGTCAAGAATCTCTCCATATACAAGTTCTCCTCCGCCCTTGAGAGAAACTTCGCCACAAATCTTTGCCTAAAATCCGCCCAAGAGTCAACGGGGCGTTCTCCATTAGTGACCTCCCACCAGAACGAGGCCTCTCCCTTCATTAACCAAGCAGCCAACTTGACTTTCTTTCCTTCTTCCATCTCAAAGATATCTATCAACTCTTCCACCTCCTTAAGCCAATCTCTAGCCTCCACAAAAGTTTCAGATCCTTGAAAAGGTTTCCCTCCCATAGCTTTAAACTCCTTACAAGTCTTAGCAAAAGTATCCGTGCGAGGAGGAGGGGGAGGAGGAAGATCGGGTGCTACGGTTGGTGGAGGAACATTTGCTGGACCCGTAGTGGTGGCCCTAGCCTCCATCAATCTCCTATACCATACTGGTATCGTCACACCCTCCGGAAAATTAAGATTCTCGGCCATGCTGAAACGAAAAAGGAAAGATTCAAAACGGAGAATTCGAAGGATATAGATATGGCTATTGGGGATTATGCTTTTCTTTCAAAAACTTTTCTCTTTAAAAGACATGTTTTTGAAAATATCTTTTCCAAAAATGTTTTAGAAAAATAGTTTTCTAAAGATTTTATCTGTTCCGGTAACCTTTGCTCTGATACCACGTGTAACACCCCACGCCCGCTATAGTCACTCACTAAGGGAATGCCATAACATCGGTGGAGTATTTTAGTGAATATAGAACAGAAAAATCACACCAAGACAGATATAATCAGTATTTGAAATTTAAAACATCATCTCATAACAGCGGAAATAAACATGTCTGGTTACATCATAAAACCATGATAAAAGCTAAGTACAATATCTGTCAAAATAAAGAAGTACATAATCCCACTCTCTCATACAATAGCCATGACAAAAGAAAAGATAACTGGATAACTGGAGCTTTACATCTACCCAAGCTCCCAAAGGCTGGAACAGCAATCCGATCAAGCTCTACTACCGCTAGGATCCACCGTAGGACCTGAGGGTTGGGAAAAAGATAAAAACAACGGGGTCAGACATAAGTCTGAGTGAGCCCTATAACCTTAACAATACAATTATTAAAGTAATTAGGGTATGACATGAACTCGGTACGGTACCTTTGGGGATAATGACTACACTAAATAGCCAACAACATGGGATGAACTAAGATAACCGTCAGGACGCATCTACCCACCCAAGGATAATTACTAACTGCACCACACCAGTCATTCCTACTTAAAGGTTGATCCCTTCCAAGGACTTAGAAAATTTCCCCAATAATTTCAGGTACTCCTAGCCCACTACATAGGTGCCGTCTGCCCCTATCTCCACTAGGTGTACCCAGTAATTCTTACCCAGTAGTTTCGTGTACCCCTACATAGGTGCCGTCTGCCCCTATCTTTATTAGGTGTACCCACTACTCCCCATCGATCGGCTCCCTACCGTAGATACCCGTGCTGGTCCCACAGTGGGGTGTATCACTCCCCTAAAGTGGCTACCAAATACTATCAACGGTGCACGGCTTTATATCTACACGATGCAACAACGACTTATCTACCAGCCCGGGCCCACACACGCATATGAAACCCGTTGGACTTGCGTTGTCACCGCTAACCCTTTTTGGCCTCTTATAATCAAGCCCAATATGCGTGTCCCGTCACTCGACATGGGTCGAGCCCACAAAGATACGTTTGGGATATTGGTTGAAATGGGCCCCCACAAGCTACCCACTTAAGCTTGTCATATATCTAGTGTATCCCACTTAACCCTTTAATCATGTTTAATTACATGTTTCCACTTGGTTAAGTATTCTAATCGTATTTTCTATTGCCACCCAAGGCAACCCACTAGATTCCACATGCCACCCAAGGCAACCACAAAATTTCCTCATGCCACCCAAGGCACCCACTTAACCCCTCATGTCCCACTACATGCTACCATGGTTAAGTGTTTCTTAATTAATTAAGACCGTGATCTCCCATAAAGACCTCCCACATTAGACTGGCTGTTATGACCGCCTGGTTAAGCCGGTAGAACCCGGGCAGTCTTACGTCATAACAGAGTCTAACCTCGTGTCTTTACCTTAATCACGTATTTAATTTATGGCTAAGACCTCTCACATTGGGCTGACATTTGTAGCAACTGGTTAAGCCGGTCGGGTCCGGGCAGTTTTACACTAAAAATGAGTCCAACCTCGTGTCTTAGTCGATTAATTACACCTAATTAATCACCCCCATATTAATTATCCCTAATTAATATCAAGTTTACCATAACATGGGTAGACCTAACTCAATAGGTAAATTCCCATGGGGTAGACCTAACTCAATAGGTAAATTCCCACTTATGGTAACTTATTTTTTTATGGTATGCTTAATCATACCCAATCATCCATTTATTAACATATTTACCCACCCCATCGTTCCCCACGTAAATCGTTCTCATTTTATGTCAAAATAAAAGGGGAAGATCCATCACACATAACATGGGTTTAGCATATATCTTTGTCATGGGTTAAGAGAATGTCAACTTGCATATATGAACACATATTAACCCAACTTGCATTTGAGCATACACCTAACTTGCATATTTATTCACATAACTTCATATGCATGCATAACATGTTAATCTTACATTTAAACATACACATAACTTGCATCATTATTCACATAACTTCATATGCATGCATAACATGTTAATCTTGCATTTAAACATACACATAACTTGCATCATTATTCACATAACTTCATATGCATGCATAACATATTAATCTTGCATTTGAACATACACATAACTTGCATCATTATTCACATAACTTCATATGCATGCATAACATGTTAATCTTGCATTTAAACATACACATAACTTGCATCATTATTCACATAACTTCATATGCATGCATAACATATTAATCTTGCATTTGAACATACACATAACTTGCATCATTATTCACATAACTTCATATGCATGCATAACATGTTAATCTTGCATTTAAACATACACATAACTTGCATCATTATTCACATAACTTCATATGCATGCATAACATATTACATAATAGATCAATGTCCAACTTAGTGTTTTGCATCATAATCATCATGAAACATAGCACCAAACTTGCATATAGATATAACATTAAACTTGCATAAAAATGTCATGAATACATACACTAAACTTGCATGACATAGAGCATATAACTTGCAAAACACATGACATATACAATATTAGGCTTGCATAAACACATTGATCCACAAACATAACCATACATCATCATATCCTATCTTAATCAATTTAACAATTGATTATTAAGGGGATAGAAGCTCACCAAAACAAAATTAGCAAACTAATGAAGAAGATTAAGAGGCTAGAAGTTGATTTGGAATGCTATCCCTTCTCTAATTTTGATGGTGGCTCTCTCAAGTTTCAATTTGCCATAGTTTAGTTACTAGATTTAATTATGAATGAATTAGGGGAGGGTTAGGGTCTTATTTATAGGATTAGGTGAGTGTTTTAGGCCCTTAGATTAACCCTAGATTAGCTTAGGACCTTTAGATTTAGGAAATCTCTAGAACTAGCCCTCCTAGCCAGCCTGAAACCCAACCTGGTGCAACCTGGTGCACCCAGGTTCACTGGGCGCCTGGACCCTGTCGACAGGCAAGTCGATAGGCATGTCGACACCCCTGTCGACAGGCCTGTCGACAGCCCTGTCGACATGGGCTGGGCGGGAAGCTTCCCGCCTGACCCCGCCTGGCCCATTCCAAATCTGAACATTTTAAATTTTTAAATCTGTTTTAGTTTTAAATTTTCTGCAAACTTCATTGGGCCATAACTGGGCCATACGGACTCCGATTTTCGAAAACTCGGACTCTATTTCGCGTATTTTTCCGAGACGAACGCAATAACGCAGCCCGTTACCCCCAATTCCCACGTCTGAGATTATTTATCCTGTAATTAGTGAATTTTAGTATTAACTTAAAATTCGGGGTGTTACAGAGGATCATATCGACTTTTATAGCTAAGAAAAGGCTACATTGTCTCTTTTCAGAGAACCGTGTCATTCCCAATGCAGCCAAAGTTCCACGTCTCCTTTTATGCTTAGTGAGTGTGTCGCATCTCTTCACTTTATAAGATTTTGTTGCTTTTCTTCCTTCAAAAGGGCTTGTCGATTTTGAAGAGTATTGTCTCGTTTAAATCAAAATTTTATGTTTCTTTCATCATCCAAAAAGCGGGTTGCTCCTCTCCATTTAAACGATTAGGTCATGTCTATCTTTATCTCTCTATCTCTCCCCCCCCCTAAAAAATCTTGTCACCTCTTTACATTTACTGTCATGTTGGCTCTCTTTACCGTGGTGCAAATCCTCATTCAACAAAGTCAGGTCGCTCTCCACCCATAGTACAACTTGTTAGAACTTTTTTAAATACACAATTGTATTACAAACAGACAACAACAACAACAATCAGTATTATTCAATTATGCCACAATTGTCGCATCAAACTATGTTTATAATAATCACAGAAAGCACAATCGATTGTGCAATAGATTAAAGATATATACAGAAAGTATTCTTTTTCCAATAATGTCCAAGTCCAGAAATATTCTGTTTCCTTGAAACAATATTGTCATCGTATGCACTGATTGACGTAGTTGCAATTTGTTTCCCAGGATAAAATGGACCAAGTACGCAGCGTAGTGCCAGTAAATGGAGTTTTGATGAACTGAAGTAGATTATAGAAACTAGATCAAAGGATTACTTTGAAGAAGAAGTAACGTGAGCAGAAAAAGTGAATTTTGTCTTGTTTTGGGTAGTGTATTTATAGGTAAGGAGGAGTGCCTGTTCGCATGCATTAGTAACCGTCAGAATAGGAAAGGTTGCGACCCTTTAACCGCCTAGGCATTAATGTAACGGCCCGAGGATTTTCGACCCCGAAAATCGACATAAAACACCATATCGACTATTCAAGCACCGAAATCACAGGAATGTTATTAGAAAGAAATTAGAGGGTGAGATAAGAAAGAAAGAAACATTAGAATAGAAGAAGAAGAACCAACGCAACATAGAGTCTCACATCGCAGCGGAACAAAATATAATATAGAAATACATCATTATAGAGAGCTTTAAATAAAAATTTACCATCATCAGAGTACATCAACACATCTGGACAGTTATATTAATCTGTCCTCATATACAACACACAGCAGAATACATACTATATATCATACGTCTGAACATCTCCAGCTCGTCTTTGGACTTCGCACATCTGATAATTTGAACCTGTAAAACCCGGTCTAACCCGAGCATTACAAACGACGGGTCAGTCTGGTGAACCAGAGTGAGAAAAACACACTAAGTTTAAAGATATCATACATTTGATTTTAAAGTCCAAAATCTTTTCGAAAGAAAAGGATAATCAAAAGACCAAATCCACACATAAATACGGCGGTTTTTACCTTACGATAACCCAAAACATTTTTGAAATCAATATCTTTTCTAATATTATAATAATGTCTAAATACAAATAAATATCAATCTAGCAGAACGCTTGCATCTCACGCTCTATTAAAATCAAAACCATGGGCTCTTATTGGAGAATGGATTTCCAACTATGGCAAGGTATGGGACCACCTTCCGACAATGTACCTCTGGAGATGAATACATTAGGGATTCAACAAGAACGTCTTGCAACCCCGGCTAAACATGACCGACCCCTCACTATACTTTGAGAGTACCGAATATATCATTACCACGGTTGGGGGCCATCCAACTGAACCGATAACATACATACAAGAAATTAAAATGGGACAACCGAAGGCATTTGATTTCACCAGATCAGGTAATGATATACCCTTTTGATGGGTGCGACCCACATAGCCATGTGCCCTACCCGATTTTATACCATTTCCGGTTGATGAGGCTTGAGATCATAATTTATTTATTGAGTTATTTATTTTATGTTTTAGAACATCTGTCCACCATTCACTTCGAATGCCAAATCGTCAAATCCGTCAAATCACTAATTGACGTCTACAAATATACCCTAGGTGTAAAAGAAGTGCGCTCTTCTTCGCCACCAACTTGGTATGTTAGTAAAAATCAACATACGTGGTTTTTAGGAAATACTCCGTTAGACACTTTTCCATACAAGTCATCCAGGAACAGGATGAACCGAAGAAACTCTCCTACCACATCCTATATAGGTATCACCCCAAGGATCAGTGGCGAGTAGTTCTTGCAATTCGTAGATTCCAATCATGACAGAATCACTGCTGAAATATCTCTAGGAGCTAACCAGAGAAATTCAACAAGTAGTTCTTCCGCTTATGAAGATCTATGGTCTTCAATGCTCCATCTTCAATCAATATCTCACACAAATTTGCTAGTCGGAATGGTTTTCGAATATAATTCGATACCGGTCTTTCCGTAACAACAATCTTATTGGCCAGATTTGATAGTCGGTTATTTAACTATCAAATAAATAATCATGTGAATGAAATGAGTTTACTGATTCAGTATTCGGCATTACTTGGCCTCTTTAATTTAACATTTATTAATTATATTCTTAAAATTTTCCAATATTTGGAGTTTATCTTTTAAGTCTTATTATAAATAAGAATATTTTTAAAAATCATTTCCTTCGCTTATAAACTTTTCGAATACAGTTTCCAATGTTCTATACAGAAATCATAATTTATCTTTCCCCTCAATTCCTCTCATTTATAAACTAATACCATTCTTGGATAGTCATGAAGTCGATCAAGTTGGGGTATTTTATTTACCTCTCAGACCTTGACTAATAACATTCATATTTTCAGAATAGATAGAAGTTTATTAACCACACGTTTTCCTTTGAAAACCTTATTTAAATCTCAACGACGTTTATTTAATTAATTCTTAAATAAACAATTATTAAACTTCTTTATCAATCCTTAATAATCCTTTATAATGTTATACTTGAGCTTCAATTCCATTATAAATAGAATTCTTTATAAACTTTCTTCAACAACCCGTTATAAATATTCTTTAACTTGTTTGTAGCAACAACACTATAATTTGTTTATATCATATATAAATATCTTTATAAATCTTATATAAATATCTTTACAAATCTTGTATATGTCAACACAATTCAATTTATCATCTGTAACAAATGTTACATATTTCATTACAAAACCTTTTTTAATTTATACTCTTTTCAAATCATTGCGACAACTTATGCATTGTCGAAAATCCCATATCGATCTTTTTTAGGATCTGCAGTTATAAATCAAATAGTTTAATTTATTATTTATAACAATTGTTACACATTCATTTTTCAAAACTCTTACTTCATTTACAAATCCCATTTGTAAATTATTATCGACAGCTGATATTTCAATTACATTTCTGAACTCTTAATTTCCATTTACAAAATCGTTTGTAAATCATTTAAGACAATTTATATTCCTTGCCATTTCCAAAACCTCTTACTTAGCTTATACTCTCAACTCTTCTTAACATTATGAACTTCGAAATATCACATTTCAAACCTTAGAATAAATCTCACTTCGTTATTTCATACCATTTCCCTATTTCTCGATTTCCTTTTTCTAACTTCAAATATTAAGTAAATATTTAATTTAAGCTATCATATTCGCTTAAAATCCTTTTTATAACTTCGTTATAAAACTCGGTTTTAATATAAAACCCATTAACTCCCTTCACATTTCAATTTGATTTCACTTCAACTTTAATCACCTTTTAAAATGAAATAAAAAGTAATCTCCATAATTATTATTAATTAAAATAATAATTTTCTTCAATCATTAACTACAGTAGCAATAGTTAATTTCTTAATCAACTAAAATAAATAGTAAGTTTTTTTTAATCTTATTAAAATTAAAACAATTATTCATTTAACTATTTTATTAAACTAATTCAAACAAATTAATTTAATAATTATACTCAGTTAAAAACAGTTGATTTAGTCAACTCAGTACATGATTAATTCATTACCCAAATTCAATTGGCACTTCCTTTAAATTAATTAATAATATAATTAATTTAAATATTTCCATTTAATTGTTTCTTAACAAAAATAATTATCCAATTCTTAACTGTTAGGTTAGTTTCAGTTCATTTGCTTATAAATCTAATTAACATAAGCATTTACTATATAAAACCATTTAATACTGGCTTATAAATTTCAATAATAAATAATGAATATTTATCTCTTTTTCTAAACTTTTATTCAAAATAATAGATTTAAATAAATCTATCTCCAGTTATAAAAATAAAATTTATAACTTGATTTTTTCCAATCTATCTGACGGTAAATCAATATTTGAAAAACAATTGATTTATAGGCCATATACTGCCAATTACTCAACCTATATTACCCATTGGTTTAAACACAACAAATGTTGAATTTTATGTCAATGGTGAACAACCAAATTAATAATCTAATCAGAACAGTTCATATAATGATAATATGAAAATAAATATCATTAACCATATTTAAGGAATCCCATTGGATCTTTCCAACCTGTACTTTCCTGCATTCACATAGATTATTTCTACTAATATCATTCAATTTAACTGATAATTTCAATTTAACATCACTCAATTTACAAAACAATTCAAACAATTAAACAAGTTTATTTTATAAACATGACCAATAAGGTAAGTTACCTTAATTGGGACCAATCATTAAAATAATGATTTGGTATTTCGCTGAAATTAAACAACGTTTAATTTCATTGGTTCAATCAATATATGAATATATATTTAACAACCAACCATTGGCAACCATAGCACACAAAATAAAAACCTGGCTTATATAAAATATAAGTGGGATAACTGAGTGAGTTTAACTCAC
Organism: Allium sativum; assembly: GCA_030737875.1. Classification (NCBI taxonomy): domain Eukaryota; kingdom Viridiplantae; phylum Streptophyta; class Magnoliopsida; order Asparagales; family Amaryllidaceae; genus Allium; species Allium sativum. Next base: position 71,738,176 of record CM060919.1, read on the forward strand.
CTTGATTTGACTCCATTGTCAATGGCTCGTTATAATTAAATTAAACAGTCGTTTAATTTAATTAAAATTTCCGGTTGATTCCAATTGCATCCAAAACATACTCTATATTCTAGTGTCCTTCATACGATCCCATCGTCTCTGGTTTTATCCAATTCTGTCCATATATATATGAATTATAAATATTATAATTATATGTTAAAATAATCTAATTCCCTTAATTACAATAATAATTAGTCAAACTGGTTACTCTCTTACATGTATAATTAGCTTTTTAAACTAAACAAGGTTGGGCCAATTACTTCTCCCCATGTCTTTTGTGCTCACGTCCAGGCTTTAAATAACTTCCCAAATGTCTATACAAAACCATGCATTAATTTTAATTAACTAATTTAACTTTAGTCATAATTTAGTGGAATTTAATTAAAATCTAATTACGGTTTCAGTTTAAGGTTATATGGCCGATTACTGTTCTGCGTTAGCAACCCTCATGTACGCTCATTCTGACTGATTCTTGCTCCAGGTCCTCCACGCAGTGCTTGGATCCCGTTCCTTTTTTATTTTGTTTCCAGGAATTCCTCCATCCTTTTGAAATGATAACCCACGATTATGTTGAATATATGGAGCCTTTTGTTGAATGGAATATAGGCCGCCAGTTCTAATTATATGTTTCCTTAATCATGCACTCCACCGCTCCTCAATTGTACAGACTCGTGCACATCACCGGAAAAACCTCCGCCATCCAAAACTATGACCACCGGAGTCTAATCTGAGGACACCCGACGCAGCGCCTCACCAAGCTCCTCCCTCGCCTCAAGTAGCGTCCCACCTCGCTTCGCCATTCGTCGGCAAGGAAGCACGAAAGTCAGTGTGTTCCAAGTATCACAGATCGTCTGAGTCTATCACCATTGGTCCTTCAGTAGATCTCAACATGAGCAATGGTTTTGTAGTTATGGGTTTGTGGAATAAATCAATAGATTTCATGATAATTGGAGAAGAAGGGTGCGGATTTTGGTCCGTTGATTGTGTATGATGGCGGCGGAAATAAGCAGTTGACCATGAATGGTTCAGTTTGACAAATAATTAGGTCTGCGCATCCTTTTATATAGAGAGGTGGGATGAAAATAATATTAATTTATTAAACTAAACTTTGCATGAAGAAAAGTGTCAAATTACATACATAAACCCTCCGTTTTTGACAAATAAATATGTAATCCTAGCATAAAAAATATTCTGGATCCAATGGGACAGGTTTCGTCGAATTCCAATGTCGTTTGTGAAAAGTCATTTATAATTATCGATGAAAAATCGAGCGTTTAAAATTCCTATAATTACAGAAAAATCAAAAATATACGAGACCTTGACATTTTACTAGACCTCTTCCTAACAGATCCAATGAATCTTGTTTCGTTAAATTTGGAGTTCGTTTGGCCAGTCATCTATTCGTTTGAAGTTACGCATGTCTAAATTGACTAAACAATTAAATAGAAACAAAGACGTTTTTGGCCACCGAAATCAAATACGACATCTATTTACCATGAAGTTTGATTTTTTTACAATAATTTAACGATACGGTTCCAATGAAACTAATTTCGCCGAAAACGGAGACTGTTTGAAAAATGGCTATTTTTTTAATGCTATAAAAATATCGAATAAATATTATTTAAATTTCCAAATAATTCAAATAAATCATAATAAATTATTTTCAACATATATATCCAAACAGAATATATATGCAATTCCAAATATAATTTATACAACTTAATATCGTCAATTTTTGAGTTAAACAATTTAAATTTCCCTTTTAAATATATTAAATAAACGTTATATTTAAATAACGATTTCCATAGTGACTATTTTAAAATTTGAATTGGACATAACTTACAATCTATAACACTAAATCTCGATTTTTCTCTTCCATATGAAAATTATAATCAACAAGATTCAAACGTTTCTCGTTTCACAGAAATCCGACTTAAAGCGGATTCTGTATATTCAATTAAAGTTCAAAACTCCATATTACGGACTGTCGCGCCATTATGAGCTCGTTTTATAATTATATAAATTTAACATTAAAACTTCGTCTTAAATAAACAAATTCAATATTAATATCCATTAATATTCCAAATATAATATTTAAAATAATAAATTAAATTAAATATTCAGCTACCAAAAATACGAGACATTACAATTAATATGCGTACGCTAAGAATTCAAATGGTTGTATTCATTCAGCTAACAGACACACCTTTTGAATTCTGGACTGAACGGACACACCTTTAAAATTCTAAGGAAAAATTTCTCGTTTCAGTGTACTAGCCCAATCGGCAACTGTTGGCCATACTCAATCAAGAGACCCCAAGAGCCCCAAGGCCCAAGGCCCAATCTTTGACATTTTAATGTATTATTATGTCATAGCCAAGCCCACACATACCCATATAATCCCTCTTTCTTTTATTTTATATAAGTCTATTGGCTTCTAATATATTAGGAGAGATTGTATTAATATTTTTATGATGTGGGACTTATATGTTGCTATCTCTTCTTCTTCCCAAATTCCTTTCTCTTGCTCATTCATTTCCAACAATCCCCCACATGAATGAGCAGTCGATCTTAGTTTCACGAACCATTTATCGCATCAAATAAAAGTAGCACATAGGCCTTGAACTTTCTTAGTGATTACCTATTTGAATCACAGACGAATCAGTAGACATAGACTGTCCTTGAACTGTAAGCCTTTTGTGTAATTCCAAAGTAGATAACACACGATAAATGTTTCTTATAACCCTTCGTTCTATGTATGTGTTCGTTTTTTCCTTGAACACCTACATGGTCTCATAAGTGCTTAGAGAATTTGGCCTCATAATTCTCTTTGAAGCGGCACCTTCGCACGTACTAGGTGATTCTATAAAAGGGTATTCTCTAATTCCTCAAATACAGACATCATTAAAAGTACTAATACTTATCCTTATCCAACATATAATGCACTGACTTATCATAGGAATGGTTTGTGTACAACAGTGCCATCAAGTTTCTCTCTTAAACTTCGTTGTCCCATTGAACCTAGATCTTGGGATCTCCAGTCAACTAGGTGGGGTTTCCATTTTAGAAAAACCTTTAGTCAATAGGACTTAGCCCCATTCCTATCGATAAGGTTTGAACTTTCTCTCTTGGCAAGCCTTTTGTAAGCAGATCCGCTAAGTTATCTTTAGATCGAATGTAATCTATTGTGATAACCCCGTTAGAGAGAAGTTGTCTTATCGTTTTATGTCTAGGACGAATATGCCTAGATTTACCATTGTATAGTGTACTATTAGCGCTTCCAATAGCTGATTGACTATCACAATGTACACATATTGGAGGCATAGGTTTGCTCTAATTAGGAATGTCTTCCAAGAAGCTTTGAATCCATTCTACTTCTTCTGCAGTCTTACCAAGTGCAATAAACTCTGATTCCATCATAATTCTAGCGATACAAGTCTATTTGGATGATTTCCATGAAATTGTTCCATTTCCTAAACACGTATCCACTTGTAGACTTTGTCTCATTTGATCCAGTGATCCAATTTGCATCACTGTATCCTTCCGCTATTGAAGGATATTTTGTATAGTATAGACCATAACTTTGCGTATACTTTAGATACCTAGAACTCTGATTATCTCTTTACAATGATGCTTACTAGGATTGCTGGTAAATCTACTTAGTTTGCTTACAGCATATGCGATATAAGGCCTAGTACAGTTCATAATATACATGATAATTCCCAGTATGTGGAGTGTTCCAATTGGTAGGTACCATCACCAGTGTTCTTTACCCAATTTTTGGTTCATATCTACTGGTGATTTTGCAATAGTTACATTATATTCCTTGATTTTTTCAAGTATTTTGGTGATGTAATGTGATTGGGATAATGCTTATCCCTGTGGTGTTCTCAGAATTTTTACACCCAATATCGCATCAACCAGTCCTAGGTCTTTCTTATCGAATCTACAGAATAACATATCCTTTGTAGATGTTATTATGGACCTGTTATTACCTAGGATCAATAGGTCATCAACATAAAGACAAACAACAACATCTCCAATATGTGTATGTTTTATGTACACACATTTATCTGATTCATTTATCGTGAATCCATTTGATAACATAGTATTATCAAACTTCTCGTGCCACTGTTTTGGAGCTTTCTTAAGGCCATAAAGTGATTTTACCAGTTTCCAAACTTTATTCTTATTTTCTGAGCTTAGAAATCCTTTAGGTTGTTTCATATAGATTTCCTCCTCTAGTTCACCATTCAAGAATGCAGTTTTAACATCCATTTGATGTATTTCTAAATCATGTATGGATGCAATTGCAATGAGCAGTCTAATTGACGTTATCCTCATTACAGGTGAATATGTATCGAAATAGTCCTGGTCTTCCTTTTGTCTAAATCGTTTGACTACCAGACGAGCTTTGTACTTGTCTATTGAACCATCAGGTTCCAGTTTCTTTTCAAATATCCATTTATTACCTAAGGTCTCACATCGTTGAGGTAAATCAACTAATTCCCATGTATGATTGGATATAATGGATTCGATCTCATTGTTAATTGCCTCTTTCCAGTAAGGGGCATCACTGGAAGACATAGCTTGTTTGTATGTCAATGGATCATCTTGTAACATAAATGTATAGAAGTCCAGTCCAAAGGTTTTTGAAGTCCTTGACCTTTTACTTTTTCTTGGTTCCTCTACTTGATGTTCAGCACTACTTTGTTGAGTGTTATTTTGTTTAGCATTCTTAAGAGAATTATGAGGAACTTCATCTTCCCTTGGTCTCTTAGGTGTATGAGTTTCTATACCATGTTTCAAGGGAAATATGTGTTTGAAAAATCTAGAATTTCTCGACTCAATGATGGTATTTTCATGAATATCATCAATTTCAGATTTGTGTACCAAAAATCGATATGCGGCACTGTTTTGTGCATATCCAATGAATACACAATCAATAGTTTTTGGTCCAATTTTGACCTTCTTTGGTTTTGGTACCTCTACTTTGGCAAGACACCCCCACACTTTTAGGTATTTGTATGATGGTGGTCAGTTTTTCCAAAGTTCATGAGGAGTTTTAGATGTTTTCTTTCGGGGTATTTTATTTAAAATATGATTTGCTGAAAGAATATCTTCTCCCCAAAACTTATCTGGCAAGCCATAGCTAATTAGTAAGGCATTCATCGTTTCTTTAAGAGTTCTATTTTTTTGTTCGGCTATACCGTTGGATTGAGGTGAATACGGAGCTGTATTTTGATGTATAATTCCATGCTCAGCATAGAATTCCTCAAATGGAGACTCGTATTCTCCTCCTTTATCACTTCTTAACGATTTGATTTTCTTGTTGAGTTGATTCTAAACTTCTGCCTTATACTGTTTAAACATTTTGAATGCTTCATACTTACTTCTAAGGAGATATACATGATAGTATCTGGTATAATCATCAATGAATGTGATAAAGTACCTTTTTCCACCTCTAGTTTGACACATTTTCAAATCGCATACATCAGTATGTATTAAGTCTAAAGGTTCGGTATCTCGTTCAACATGATGAAACGAGGTTCTTGTCAAATTTGCTTCTGCACAAACTGACATTTATTGTTTCAAGATTGTTAGAACTTTTGTAAATACACAATTGCATTACAAACAGACAACAACAACAACAATAAGTATTATTCAATTATGCCACAATTGTAGCGTCAGACTGTGTTTATAATAATCACACAAAGCACAACCGATTATGCAATAGATTAAAGATGTACAAAAAGTATTCTTTTTCCAATAATGTCCAAGTCCAGAAATATTCTGTTTCCTTGAAACAATATTGCCATCGTATGCACTGATTGACATAGTTGTAATTTGTTTCCCAGGATAAAATGGACCAACTCCGCAGCGTAGTGCCCGCAATCGGAGTTCTGACGAACCGAAGTAGATTACAAAAACTAGATCAGAGGATTACTTTGAATAAGAATAAGTAATGCGAGCAGGAAAAGTGAATTTTGTCTTGTTTTGGGTAGTGTATTCATAGGCAAGGAGGAGTGTCTGTTCGCATGCATTAGTACCCGTCAGAATTGGAAAGGTTGCGACCCTTTAACCACCCGATCATTAATATGAGTACGCTAAGAATTCAAATGGTTGTATTCATTCAGCTAACATACATGCCTTTCGAATTACGGACTGAACGGACACACCTTTATAATCTTGAGAAAGAAATTCTCGTTTCAGTGCACTAGCCCAATCAGCAACTATTGGCCATATTCAATCATGAGAACCCAAGGCCCAAGGCTCAATCTTTGACATTTTAATGTATTATTATGTCATAGCCAAGCCCACACATCCCCATATAATCCCTCTTTCTTTTATTTTATATAAGCCTATTGGCTTCAAATATATTAGGACAGATTGTGTTAATATTTTTATGATCTGGGACTTATATGTTACTATCTCTTCTTCTTCCCAAATTTCGTTCTCTTGCTCATTCATTTCCAACACAACTCATGGTGCAATATTGATTCCCCATGGATGTTACTTTCCAACATAGATGGGTATCTCACTTCACATGTTGCCCCATATAGGATTTAAGCTTGAGACGAACATCACTAATGATCATTGGTGTCACTGCATGCTTTCTAAAGAGTAATGAAGTATTGGGAAATGAAGTTAACATGGTAGAAGCCAATACGTTACCTGCTCAGAGCCTATAAATAAAGACCTAGGGGAACGTTCATGAGGGTCTAATATTTTTACCTCATTTATAATTTTTTCCATTGTAGACCCTAAATTGAACTAGGGATAAATCCAACTTGAATGTTAAATCACTTTTGGATAGAAGACTTGAACTTGAACATTGAACATGCTTATGATTTTGATTATGCGTCTTGAATACACTTAACACACATATGGAACATATTCTTTTGAACCTTCAAAATAGTATGATTATATACGATGCAGAACCCATGGACTTTGGACCAATAGTCAAATATATGCAAAACCTTAAATTTTGATTATCTCATATTAACATAAGACAACGAACTAAGAAGAAGACTTAATCTATTTATTAATATGCTAAATGGATAAAGTTGGCCAAATTGCTTTCTATCTCCTCTCTTTGGTTATATGACATAAGTACATAACAAAGTATGTTAAATATTCATTCATATTTACTCTCATTAGTTATTATACATCATCCTCGAGAAATCACGTCTTGATCTTAATATTAAGAGCTCGTAAGCATCATAAATTCCATCTTTGATTTCATTTTTTGCTTACTCTAAAATGATGGGTTTTCCTTTGGTATAGGAGTAATCTTAAAGCCAAGTTAATCTCATTATCTTGCTTAAAATTGAATTGAGTTGTTTCTCATCATGCTTGACATCATGAGTGTTATGTTATTTTTCGATTTAAGATTTTGGCTCTAGAAGGAGGGCTTGAACTTCGATCCTTTTCAATCTTCCTTATGGACTAACTTAAGAAGTAAATCCTTATTACAAGAAAATGAGAAAAAACTAAAGCAAACCAACATTTGAATTAAGAAAATCATGCAACAAACGACCTCGAAAGAAGGGCACCAGAACTCTATCTCAACAATTAGGGAATTGGACAACCTGTAAAGTAATTTCAACCAATTAGCAATGAAGTAAAGATCATGGATTTGACACGGCAGTTGGAAAGAATGAAAGAACTACTAAAGAAAGTTCTTGCATACAAATCTTCCAAACTTACAGGAGTTAAAAGTCGAATCTCTATGAAAAGCCTATACACGTCCTTTCTCAAGAGAAAAATCAACGAAGCTAAAGAATATTATCAAGGGAGAATGGATGTCAAGTCTATGGAACATCTAGAGCTTAAATTCCAAGTTATATAAACCAACCCGTGGAAACTATCACAACGAGGAAGCATATTTAAAAGATACGGAAGAGTATGGAAATGGCATGCTTGCTTTTAAAGAGAAACGAACCTTTAGTGAGTTGGTTAATGACAACCATCAAGAAACGCTTTTCACTGAAGCAATCTTGTCTACCAGGATACCAACTTACATTAGTTGTCCAACTATATGGTATAATGGAACAATTGAATCGAATGATCATTTGCAAGCTCTTAATAGCTAAATGGATCTATTTTGTAATGCATACTTTTTTCGCTACCTTACAAGAAGCGGCAGCCAAGTGGTACAGGTAGTATATCGATGAAATAGTATATTCTTGGAAGCAAATTCTTATATGATTCCACTACATAATTTTGCAATTATAAAGATACCACTGCTGATTATACAATCCTAGAAAATATTATACAAATGTCATGAGAAATTTTAGGAAATTATTTGAAGAGATTTAATGTTAAAGATCTAAAAGCAAAGGATGTGAATGATCGAGACAAGTTGGTTACAATTCACTTGGGATTGGTCAATCAGATCCCTTTCTAAATGGAATTTAATATCCTTGGTTATAAAGATTTGCAATATTTTCTTTTTTCAATTTGACAAATTCATCTAAATGGATGAATTATTTCATGAAAAGAAAATTAATCAGAAAAAAGAGAATCTAGAAGACATACCTGTTGCAGCTAAGGAAAATGGAGGATCTCACTATCACACAAAGCTTAAAAAAAACTAAGCCTCAAAAGGGAGGATACTATTAAGCCTACCATCAGTTGAACATGCATAAGAAGAATGAGTGCCAAGCTTTAATAGGGGTAATTCAACCCTCGATTTGGGATGTTCACCTAAAGGAATTCATCAAAGACAATTTAAAATCCAACCATCCAGAGAATGGAAACTAGAGACTCCTTAGTAGAACTACCAATCTTATAAAAGCTAGCATTCAACCTGACTATGCTCCTCCACTCAGTAGAATAAGTGTCACTCATAGTGGCCATCATTTGGCCAGGATCAGTATAGGTTCAAGCATATAAGAGAGGAAAATAGGGGAGGGTTCTCTATTTAAGAAGAACCACCATCGAAAAAGGTCAGGTTCTAGATGCAACTGTTAAACCTAGCTATCTCCCTATACGAGATAAAAGGAGTCCGACAGCCACACAATGGTTCTCTCATGATCACTATGTAAACTAGATTGTATATAGAAGCCAAAATTTTGGAAGATACCGGGAGTGTGGTTAATGTGATTTTCAAGCACACGTTCAATCAAATGGGAATTCCCAATGAAAAAAAGCCGCAAAGTCTTAAGCTGAGCTTTGGATTTAATAGAGGTTCGACTCACATTGAATAAATAAATCTCTTGATACTACTAGGTATCCCTTATTGTTCTTGAAATTTGAAAACTCTCTTCATCGTTATGGACTAGCCATCCTATTACAATGTTTATTGCTAGGCTAACTTTGGATGAGATTGATGCTTTTGTTTCGCCAAGCTTATGATGGTGAAATTCTTGACTAAAGGAAGTCGGAGAACCCTAATAGGAGAGTAGTTCAATTTAATGAAATGTACATTGTTATGCTTTTGACAATACAAACGAAATCATGCTTCTTGTTATGATTTTGAGCAAAATAATCCAATTATAGTTAGAGCTCAAAAAACCTTGCGTATTGGTTTATTAAACCAACTATCCAAAGCAAAACAGTAAATGATGAAAGGACCATATACAAGCTCAAGAGAATCATTTCATATGAAAAGAAAATAAAGCAAACTCTATGGAGACTGCACCAAAGGAAGAGGAAATTATCATGGAATTTTGGCTATAGAGATTAACATGAGAGAATGAGGCTAATAAGGGATCTGAAAGAAAAATGTTTAGATTTAGTTGATCCGACAAAAAAGTCAGGAAGGATTAGATGACAAACTCGAGGTAAAACCGATTTAGTTTCTTTAAGGTAGCAAAGATGTTTTCGTGTAGGCTCATTCAAATATGGTGGGGATAGATCCTATTGTTGGGTGTCATTCTTTAAATATTGATGTAAATATCACACTGCTCTGAAAAAAGAAGAGGTGGTTCGATAAAGTTTGATCTCAGCTACTAAAGGAAGAAGTCAAGAGGTTGATCGAGAAGGGAATTATTAGAAAATTTTCCTAACCAAAGTGGCTAGTTAACATGGTATTGTTTTAGAATCTAATGGATAATGGAGAACATGTATCAATTACATAGATTTGAACAAAGCTTGCCCAAAAAAATATTATCCTCTTTCCATTACTGATCAATTGGTAGATGCGACCAACAACCACATGCTCTTATTGTAACAATCCTATTTTAACAACTGAATTTTAAATATTTTATTAAATATAAATCATTAATTAACTAACGGTCCCAAGATGTGACTTTTTACATACGATCGAATCAGGACTTAAAACCACTTTCATTGAGTTTGGATAGTTTATTGCAAAGAAAAGTATAAGAATCATTATATTCCGAGATTTGATGTTTCAAGGGTAAAACACAACATCAGAATTATCATTTCTTAATGGTTATATGTGTTACAAATTACATTCCTAATGGTTATAACTATTGGTAGACGGTGCGTGGTATATTTTGTAATGAATTTATTAACGGTTGTAACCATTGGGAGATTTTGTTCTTACAACGATTATAACTAATAGAAAACCTCATAGTCCCCATAGTTATAGCCGTTAGGAAATTTCGTAGTCCTCACGGTTATAACCATTGGGATATTGTCCAATTATAACGGTTATAACCATTATAAAGTCTTTGGTTCAAATAGTGATCATTAGTTATTTTTCTTTTCCAACAGTTATAACCGTTAGGAAAGTTATATTGTTCCAACGTCCATAACCATTAGAATATTTATTTATTTCAATTGTTATAACCGTTGTAATACACATATTTTAATATACAAGCTCCCAACACTTATAAGTGTTACAATTTTGATACTGATGAACCATATATCTTACATCATCATAGATTTTCACAACATATCATTTAATTTAGATATACAAATATAATTTTTTTATGATAACACACATACCTAACATTTTACCAAATTGAAAAGAAAACATCGTACTACTAAGGAAGTCATATCAATTCTACAAAGTTCATTATGATAACTTGAAGTTTCACTACTAAAAATATATCCAAGCTTATAAAGAATGGATGCGACGCTCTCGCCAAACCATAAAACCACCATCAATAACTTCAAGCTTACTGTTCTAATTTCTTCATGCATTCGATCATTCTTTTGTTGCATTTCTATTTTTCATCGCTTATCTCCATTCACTTTATAATTGGGTATTGCTTTTGAAGTTTGAGTGAGTTTTACCTATTTTGCATTAGAGGTGGAGCTAAAAGCACGACAATAACTTATTTTTTGTCATTTCTGAAGATTTCGACAATGGCATTTTTTTTGAAATCTTCCACAACTAATGACTCCTTCATTACCGTTAACACTAGCTTCGAACTTTTGTCTCTCTTCTCCGTCTTCTATTAAAGCCTGAATATTCAAAAACAACATTTAATTTAAAAACCAAGAATGTGTAAAAAAAAACATTGATCGAAATAATGCAGATGAAGTCCAGAATATATAGATTTAAAACATCAAGCCAACCAAATCAACATTGCAAATAGATTTCATTCAACATGTATCCATACTGTTATTGGTACATACCATGAACTCAGAAAGTTAACATATAAAAGGAAGGCTATGCATTGGTGGGATTTTCATGGCAGCATATCAAATAATGGACGTATAAAATGACAAAAAATAAGTTTATTCTAATTTTGTTGAACAAACTAGTATCAATTCTTTTAAATATCATATTGGACAATATTGAATTAAGGATGAAACATATATAGTAATCATATAAGAACACTTCATTGAATGTGGACCACGATATGTATGTGCATTACATAAATGGACAAATTTTGTTATAGTAGAGAGTTCGACAAACACAATGCAACAACACAAATGTTGGAATAATTCATACCATATGACACTGAGTTCACATAAAATTGTTTAAGACGACACAGTACGAAATATTAATTTAAGTTCCAAACAAGTAGACTAAAAAAAAAGATTTTAACATAGAAATAAAGCATTAGCAGATTTTAAGGTGCCAGGTGCATTATTTATGACATCCAACTCCAATATAGGTATAGTTGACTAATATACTTGTTACAACCAACATATATGATGGTATTGGCTATTCATATATCTAAATCACATTCACATTTTGAAATAATAATTACAATAAGTAGGGGGCAAGTCTGTTTTCACATATTCATTTCGTAATATGTTGAGAAAAGAGGCAATATTGGAAGATTGAACATTGCAATGATAATCAAGATGCTACTATATATATAATACCACATTTAGATGGAAAAAAAATGTTTGTGACAACTATTTAGATGGAAAAAATTTACATTTAACCAAACAACAACGAAAGCCACAAATTAGCAAACAGAAGATGGTCCATATTTAAATCTTCCTAAACATAGCAAGTAGAAGATGCAATAGCAACAAACTTTTGATGTTACTGTTGCTGATTCTTAGATAGTGTACTTTACGCAAGTCAACCAATAGTTTGTGAGCATATCAAGAACATCGGTGTGCTTAATAGTTAAACGAACACAAAGAAAAGAGGTATATGTGCAAGTGAAGTAGTAAAACATTTTGAAGTGTAACTATCAAGCTTGCTAACGAAATGAAATGATAGCATCATAATACATGAAAATAATGTGTTCAACTACAATTTGTTATTTTATATTTGAAGTGGTTAGTTGTAACGACTCGCATTCTACGCATCGAAGGATCATAGAATATTTATTTCTTTCACATACGAAGTCGTATGGTCATGTAACTTTGGGAGACAGCTATTGGGGTCATTTCCCATGTTCATGATTTTTGCCGATTTTTAAATGACCGTTTTGCCCCTAGCTGACCTTGTTTTGGCCATAAATTTTGATTGGAAAGGAGTTTTGATTTGAAATCACTTCCATTGGCTTCGGATGATGGTTTATCTTTTCGTAGAGTGGTCACATGTGAAAAACGGACTTACCGTTTGGGAGATATGGATGAAATAAGGTTTGGAAGGTGAAAAACTGCTTAACCGGGCCAAATAGGGTGATTAGTGAATGGGCCCATAACCCATTTCAAGATTAGGGTTATGGGGAGGTTGAAATGAGTTAGGTTTTCATTCTATTTCAGTTTTCTAGCCGCCACTTACCTCTTAGAAACCCTAACAATGGCCTCCAACCTCTAAAACACCTTCAAATCACTTTCTAATCAAGGATTAAGCTTAGCAACATCAAATCAAGGCGGATTAGCACAAGAATCGAGGTAGAGCTGCTGTGTTGCATTGGTATTCGCGCCCAAATAGTAGAGTTTCAGTTCTAAAGGTTTTATTTGTGGCTAAGGTGAGTGATTTGCATAGTTTTGCACTAATTACGGTTAATTAAGGGTAATTAGTGAAGATTAACGAAATTAGACATGATAAAATTTTGGAAAAATATTTATAAATTCGAAAATGATGTTGTATACCTCTGTTAGAAATTTGGGTTGATTTGGTTAAGTTTTACTAATCCTATCATCATTTGTTGTTAAACATGATTAAGGGAAAATATGGGGTTTTGGCTATGTTTGATCTATTTTAACCTATCAAGTTATTGTTTTGATGTTTGTGGTTGATGTTATATGTTCCTATGACTGTTTGGTATGAATTGTGATTGTTTAGAATAGTTAGATTGGCCGAAAACGCCATCGAATGACGTAAACAGTCGCTGAAAAAAAAGTGCAGGAATTTGGCCGATCCGGATCGGATCGGAGGAAGGAGCCCGAGCCGAACCGACCAGGAGACCTCTCCGCGAACCGAACCGCCCCTCCAAGCTGTTGTGTCCACGAGACGATCTGGATCCAAACCCACGACCCGATCCGCCTCTCGTGTGCCACTCCGACCCGAACCGATGCACCATGGAGAAGCTTGAGAGACCCGAACCGATGCACCACGGAGAAGCTTGAGAGACCCGACCCGATCCGGAGTGCTTGGGAAGAAGGACCGAACCAGAGGAGTTTTCCACGAAGCCAGGAGGTGTGGACCCCGATCCGAACTGCTGGAGGAAGGTCACCCCTACCCGAACCGCTGGAAGAAGGTCACTACGATCCGAACTGATCTAGAGAGGGTGCTACGAACCGATATGAACCCGAGCCTAGATGATGATCACGAACTGAATGAAGACTGATCCAGAGATGGTGACCTAAACCCGAGATGCAAAGTCCGAATAAGTAGTTTCAACTCGGGATCCAGACGGGAACCAATGAGTGAACTTCATGATTGGGCTTTGCTGCGGGACGTGTGCTAAGGGGTTGTCGATGTCTATAGCTTTGGATCACTATGGGTAGGGGGTACGTGAACGGATTCAGGGCCACAGTGGCCTAGGTACGACTAAAGGGCTATAGACCAATGAAGTGGGGTCATTTGTAAAGGTTTGGTCATGACTCCATGGGGTGATCTTGGTAGTAGCAGTAGTTGTACAAGTTGAACTCCGTCACTACTTCGTTGGGTCTAGTGATCAAAGCGGTAGATATCGTATGCTTTACGCACAGAGTGAGAGATGTGAGAATGGTTGCTATGCTTGATTTGTTTGCCATCATTATGACATGCACACCCCCACCCCCGTTATCTTTACACCATATATTATTGGCACCCTAGAGTATTGTACGGTATGTAGTGCTAACTCTTTGGTTGCAGGCCCAGGTTCAGGTATGGTTTAGTATACCTGTTACTGTTCTGTTTAGCTGCTTATCGCTCATACCAGACTTTTTGTCTGACCCAGAGTTTTATGTCTCTTCTTATTACTCTGGGTGCTCTCACGAGCAGACTAGAAACAGGTTAGCTGGGTATGCACGAGTAGCTGATCCGGAGACGAGCAGGAGGCTTCCACATATGATACATATAGATATTCTCCCTATGTTGTTGAAGATCACTGCTTGGGCATTAGTAGTGCATCTTCTACTTTAGCTTTCTTTTTCTTTAGAGACAGTTTAAAGTTGTAATAATGATGTTGGATCATAAGCTGTATTTGGATTTCCGCTGCTATGTTGGTTTAGTTTTCAGCTTATGCACTGTCTCGTCTGTTTTATGTCAAGATTATGTTATTATTATATTTTGTTCCATGCGCTGTGAGACATTCTACAGGTTCCTTGTTAGTTCATTCTCTTCTTTCCTTTCTTTGGCGATCGTTCCGTGCTAGTCGGGCATGTGTACAACGCACCTTCGGAGGAAATGCAGGCTGGTGCTGGGCGGGCCGTCACACTTGGTATCAGAGCTCTAGGTTGCGTAGTTAACCTAGGGAAGTTATCAGGGAGAGATAGTATACGTATATAAGAGCGCCTATTTGTGATTATTTTGATTTTTAAAATCTATATATATACTATTAGTATAGCTAAGGATGAAGTCGCACTGCACTAGCACCACTATGGAGATTGTAACACCCCACGTCCATTAATGTCACTCACAAAGGGAATGCATTAACTTCCATGGAGGTTATAAGTGAATATAGAACCGAAAAATTACAACAAGACAGATAATAAGTAGTACTTGGAAATCTAAAACTTCATTTTATTGCAGCGGAATTTAAACATGTTTGTTACATCATAAAACCATAAATCAGAGTCAAGTACAATATCCATCTTCATAAAAACAAAATACATAATCCCATTACACAAATAGCCATTAAAGAAGATAACAAGCTGGACTTTACTTCAACGGTCCAAGCTTTCCAAGAGAGATAAAGCAATCCAATCAAACTCCACTAGAGCTGGGCCAAACCTGAGGACCTGGAGGGGGAAAAAGGATAGAAATGGAGGGGGTCAGATATAAAGTCTGGCGAGTATGATAATTCTAACAATACTATTATCAAAATAACTAGACTAAGGCATAAGCTGGAAGACAAGTAAATGTTATGAACTATTAGGTATGGAAGAGCAGATAAAGATAACGTTAAAGATAACGTTAAAGACACACCTAATTACTAACGAATAATTACTACACTGCACCGCACATTCCTACACTGCACCGCACCAGTCACCATAAAGGTTGATCCCGCTTGCTTCACACAGAAACTATATAAATAGCCTTGCGTACCCCTAGCTGACTACATAGGTGCCGTCTTCCCCTATCTCCACTAGGTGTACCCCACTACCCACTTTCGATCGGCTCCCTACTCGTAGATACCCGTGCTGGCCCCACAGTGGGGTGTATCACTCCCCTAAAGTGGCAACCCGATACAACTTGAGAATGCACGGCTTATACCTATACGATGCAACAACGTCTTACCTACCAGCCCGGGTCCACACACGCATATGAACCCCGTTGGACTTGTGTTGCCACCGCTCCCCGTTTTGGCCTCTTATAGTCAAACCCAGTATGCGTGTCCCGTCCTCGACTTGGGTCGAGCCCACAAAGATACGTTTGGGATACTGGTTGAAATGGGCCCCCACAAGCTACCCACCTAAGCTTGTCACCATTAGTATATCCCACTTAACCCTCTTAGTCATGTTCATTTACATGTGTGTTTGGTTAAATCTTACTAATCGTATTTCACATGCCACTAAGGGCACCCACTAGATTCCTCATGCCACCCAAGGCACCTACTTAACCCCCATGTCCCACCTTACATGTTTATCTGGTTAAGTATTTCTTAATTCATTCAGGTCATAACCTCATAAAGACCTCTCACATTAGACTGGCATTTATGGCAGCTGGATTTGTCGGGCGGGTCCGGGCAATCTTACACCATAAAAGAGTCTACCCTTGTGTCTTTACAACTGTTATGCTTTAGTTTAGGCCTAGGACCTCTCACATTGGGCTGACATTTGTGACCACTGGATTTGCCGGGCGGGTCCGGGCAGGTTTACGTCCCAAACGAGTCCAACCTCGTGTCCTAAGCATTGATTATCACTTATAATCTTTTACCCCAGTTTTAATAATTCCCTATTCAAATTATTAATTAAGTCCACTTTTAATGATGTCCATAATTGACTCAATTATGGCCATCCATTCATGGCATGCAAAATCATATCAATTGCACCCCAACTTCTTAATATTAAATCCTTAATATTACCCCTACCCCACGTTATACGTTCGCTTATTCAACGCAGAACATATGTTAGACTCGAATAGTCTAACTCATAGCACAAAGATAAATTATCAACACATATAGGCAAATAAAATAAATCTAATCATATAGGGGTGAAACTTGCATAAACTACACATGTTAAGGATCTAAAGGTGTCAACTTGTTAAATGTCACAATTTACATGATATAACCTAAATTCAAATATGAACTTGCATATGGGGTTTTATGCAACATAATGATGGTGTGAATTAGCATCTAATACATAGAATTCACATATGTCATAGCATAATTCTAGATGTCATAATTCTAGACCTAAATAGATGTCATGGTATATGTTCACAATCTTTACTAATCAATCTAAACTTGCATATGTGAATTGTCATATAGATCAACATAGCCCAAACATTATGATTTGATTAACATGAACTAATTAGCATAGATAATAACATCATGACTTTATAACATGTATGATTCATCACCATTTAGCATAGAAAACTACAACCTATACAATATCATCATAACATGATTTACAACATATAGGATATCATCATCACATAACATAGGATTTACAACATACATGATAGCATAAGGTTTACAACAACATACATGACAATCCACATCATTCACTTATAATCCATTCATGACTTAATCTAATTAGTTTAACAATAATCTTGTTAAGATCATCATACTCACAATTAGAAGAGAAAGAGAGTCTTGATTTGCTTTAGAGTTGAGTAGAATTAGAATTTGATTAGCTTTTCTTCCTTCTTAGTTGGCTGCGGCTACACTGAGTTCCATGGCGGCGGTATGACGGTAGCTATTCTATTTTTCATGTGAATTAGAGTGAGAGACTACCTAGGTATTTATAGAGTTTAGGGTTTATTTAGACCGTCAGATCAACTCAGAACTAAACTGAACCATTAAATTTGCCAACTCAGCCCTAAAGACACATCAGCAGCTCAAGATTGGGCTCAGTCAAAACCCTAGCCGACTGACCAGGTCGACACCCAGGTCGACTCCCCAGTCGACCTGGGGGGCTCGACTACCCAGTCGACTCCCCAGTCGACCTGGGGTGCTGGGCGGGAATTTTCCCGCCTAGCCTGATTTGACTCCGAATTTGAAATTTAAATTTTCTGAAATCTGTTTTGAATTTTCTGAAACTTCCGATGGCCATAACTTCTTCATACGAAGTCCAATTCCCACAAACTCGGACTCTATTTCAGCCAGAGTTCCGAGACGAACACAATGGCGCAACCCGTTTCCCACAATTCTCACGTCTGAGATTAGTTATTCCTTAATTTGTGAATATTAATATTAACATGATTACGGGGTGTTACATTCTCCCCTCCTTAAAGGATTTCATCCCCGAAATCTTCAAGTCAAGAAGAATGTATAACCTAACATCCAATCGTCCATCTACTCAACCATCAACCACAGGCATCCATTGTCCTTATAGACTTCTAATGCTTTCATGTTTAAATGCACAGTGTGTGTATATGTCCATATCTAATGCAAAATCAGGCGGTCCACTGATTCAGTTGACCTCCTTAATGCAAATCATGATAGTGCCATGCGTCCATTATGTATGCAAAAGTTCCCTAATGCTACATATTATTTCTACATGCGTGCACAACCATTCACCAAAATGCGGTATCCATATGATAGTACAATCATTATACATCCATTTTACTAAATACAGCCATTTATATGCAATATGCAGTATGAAGTGACTGAGCCGATCTAGTGCCTAATAGTGTGTGTATATGCATCCACGAGCAACCACTAGCAAACACTTGCATCCACTTTGCATCCATCATACATAACATGTCTCAAACACATGTTTCAACCATAGGATTATCCTAACTAAAGGTCAAGAATACTAGCGAGAGGATATACTAAAGATAAGATAAGTACGAGCTAAGCGAGAAAGGAGAAATTAAAAGACATACCCTCGAAAAGGAAAGGGTACAACGAACGCATCTTCTCTTCCGTCTCCCAAGAAGCGTTGCTCTCATCATCTCCCCATTGTACTTTGACTAGTCTGACCTCTCGATTTCTCAGATTCTTGATCTCTGACCCAAGAATGCGCGTAGGAGCTCGTCGAATCGTCGCATCACGCTCGATCTCCACCTCTCTAAGCAAGCTCGGCTCTACCACTTCCGCGGTCTCGTGCAAGCACTTCCTCAAATGTGACACATGGAATACGTCGTGTACACCACTAAGTCTCTCGGGCAACTCCACTCTATACGCCATCTGTCCAATCTTTTCCTTAATAGGAAACGGCCCTACGAACCTTGGTGCTAATTTCCCGACGGATCTAAAGCGAACAATGTTTCGTAATGGAGACACTTTGATAAAGACCATGTCCCCAACGTCAAACTCAAGATATGTCCTCCTCTTATCCGCATAAGATTTCTTCCTATCTTGCGCTGCTTTCATCCTCCTTCGAATCAAGTCGATCTTCTCAGAAGTCTCCCTAATCATATCGGGCCCAAGTAAGATCTTATCCGTAGATTCCCACCAACATGTAGGTGAACGACAAGGTCGTCCATAAAGAGCTTCGAAAGGTGCCATGCCAATGCTAGACTGAAAGCTGTTATTATATGTGAACTCCACCAATGGAAGATGCTCTTCCCATGTACCCCCAAAGTCTAGGATACATAGCCTCAAAAGATCCTCTAGAATGCGATTCACCCTCTCAGTCTGGTCGTCTGTCTAAGGATGATATGCGGTGCTCAAACATAACTGAGTCCCTACCGCCTCTTGTAAGCTTCTCCAAAATTCGCTAGTGAAAATAGGATCGCGGTCGCTCACTATGCTTGAAGGAACACCATGCAAACGAACTATTTCTCGGACGTATACAGAAGCTAACCACGGAGCAGTCCTCTTACTCTTCACGGGAATGAAATGGGCGCTTTTAGTAAGCCTATCTACTATAACCCAAATCCCCGTATTACCCTTCCTTGATCGTGGTAATCCATCCACAAAATCCATCGAGACGCTTTCCCATTTCCATAGTGGAACCTCCAATGGGTGAAGCAACCCACCGGGTTTCTTTTGCTCCGCTTTTACTTGTTGGCACACCAGGCATCTAGCGACATACTCGGCCACATCTTTCTTCATGCCGGGCCAAAAGAAAACTCGCTTCATGTCATTGTACATCTTGTCCCCGCCGGGATGAATGGTCATCTTCGAACGATGTGCATCATCAAGAATGGTCTTCCTTAGGTCATCGTCTTTTGGTACACAAAGTCTACCGTCCCTACGTAACCAACCCTTATCATCTAGGGTATACCTATGGAGATGGCTTGATGACTCCCCTCCTTTGAGCTTTTCTACTAACTCAACCAACTGTGGGTCGTCTCGCTGTGCCTCGCCAATCTGTCCCAAAAGCGTAGGTCTGACCTCCAAGGATGCTAGCAAACCGGGTACAAAGTCAACGGAAGGTCTAAAGTCAAACATAGAGATGAATTCCAAGCTTTGCCGCTCAACAAACAATGGACTTAAGGATAATCTTTTTCTACTTAAGGCATCTGCCACCACGTTACCCTTGCCAGGGGTATATGCTATTTCGAAATCGTAGGATGCTAAGAACTCCATCCACCTTTGCTGCCTTAAGTTCAAGTCCTTTTGAGAAAATAAGTATTTTAAAGATTTGTGGTCAGTGAATAATTCGAATTTCTCGCCAAGTAGATAATGACTCCAAGACTTAAGCGCGAAAACAATAGCGGCCAACTCTAGGTCATGTGTAGGGTAATTTTTCTCATGCGCTCTCAACTGCCTTCCACCATAGGCTATTACTCTTCCCTCTTGCATTAAGACTGCGCCTAGTCCTGTCCCACAAGCGTCAGTATAAACGGTAAATGGCTTACTCCCGTATGGCAGCACTAAGACTGGGGCTGAGGTCAAAGCTCTCTTTAAACGTTGGAACGCATCATCACAATCTACGTACCATGTGAAAACTAGGTTCTTCTTCGTCAGGCGTGTCAATGGAGCTGATATCTTTGCGAAGTCTTTGATAAACTTCCTGTAGTAGCCAGCTAACCCCAAGAAACTTCTCACTTCGGTAGCATTTTTAGGGACCTTCCAATCTTGGATGGCCACCACCTTCGCGGGATCCACAGCTATCCCTTCTTTGGAAACCACGTGCCCTAAGAATCGTACTTCCTTCCTCCAGAAGTGACACTTAGAAAATTTAGCTTTAAGGTTATGCGCTCGTAGGGTCTCCAACACTTCCCTAAGATGTAGGGCATTCTCTTCTTCATCCTTAGAAAAGATCAAGATGTCATCTACAAAGACTACCACGAATTTGTTAAGGTACTCCCTAAACACCCTACTCATCAAATCAACAAAGTATGCGGGGGTGTTTGTCAAACCGAAGGGCATCACTAGCCATTCATAGAAACCGTCCGGAGTCCTAAAGGCAGACTTGTCTATGCTATCCTCAGCCACTCTCAACTGATGGAAACCAGTGGCTAAGTCCAACTGCGAAAACACTGAGGCGCCAACTAACTGATCGAAGAGATCGTCAATCCTCGGCAGTGGGTGTCTGTTTTTCTTAGTAAGCCTATTAATTCTCTATAGTCCACACAAAGTCTAAGGGACCCATCCACCTTCGTGGCAAATACTACTAGAGCACCCCACTCCGATATACTTCGTCTTATGAACCCCTTCTCAAGCAACTCCTTCACTTGCTTATCGAGTTCCCTCCTTTCACGTGGAGCCATGTGGCGCACTGGCAAAGATACTGGTTTTGCATTATCCACAAGATATATTCGAAAATCTATCTCCCGCTTCGGAGGCAAGCCCTTCACCTCCTCAAACACATCCGAATATTCTCGGACCACTCTAACAGATCGTAGATTTTCCTCAGACGCGTCAAGCGATTCTAAATAACTTAGCATAACAGAATCTATGGGATTACAAAAGATTTCGAGAGTGTTGCCAAGGCGAGTCACGAGCCTAACTACTCTCCTCTCACAATCAAGAACGGTCCCATTTCTGGATAACCAATCCATCCCTAAAATTAGCCCATAGCCCGTGAAGCCCAACACATAAGCATCACATCTAAACTCAACGCTAAGTATAGAAATTTTCAAATCCAAACACATCATGGACAAATAAGCTGAGCCCCCGATTGGATTCGAAACAACTAAGGGATCCTCTACTAAACTGGTGTTTAAGTGCAGTGATTCAACTAATGACGTAGAGATAAACGAATGCGATGCGCCCGAATCAAATAAGGTACGGACAGGATGATCAAACAGAAAAACTAAGCTTTCAACAAAAATGGTTCTACCTCGTTCTTGCAGTGGTGGGACCGCGAGAGCCTGAACTTGTCCCCTTGTCTGCCCTGGTGCCATAAGAGCCTGCACCTGTCCTCCCGACGTAGCTCCTGCCCTCTGCCCCTTCTTTGGGCAGTCCTTCACTAGATGTCCCGCTTCGCCACAGTGAAAACAGCCAGTCTTCTTTTTCTTTCGGCAATCCTTGCTGAGATGGCCTGGTGTCCCACAGTTAAAGCATTTCTTCTTTCCCTTGCCATTATTGTCTTTACCACCCTTCTTGTTTTGCTGTTGTGGTTTCTTCTGATCTCCTTTCTTCTCGGGTGCCTTATCAGCTTTAGTGCCTTTCTCCTCGTGCATGAGTGCCATGTCTACTAGCTTCTCAAAGGTGGCCCCCATAGGGATGTGGGTCATAGCCAACCCTTGCAACGGTTCATTCAATCCATTAACGAACCTCAGAGCCTTCTTCTCCGGCGTGTTCACTAAGTCCAAGCCAAACCTTGCTAACTGATTAAATTTGTTGACATATTCTTTCACTGATGAGCTTCCTTGCTTTAATGTCAAGAACCTTTCCATATATAGATTCTCTTTTGCCATCGAGAAAAACTTCGCCTCAAATCTACGCCTAAAATCCGCCCAAGAATCAACAGGACGCTCCCCATTAGTGACCTCCCACCAAAACGAGGCCTCTCCCTTCATTAACCAAGCTGCTAATTTGACTTTCCTTCTTCTACTTCAAAGATTTCTAGCAATTCTTCCACCTCCCTAAGCCAATCTCTAGCTTCCACAAACGTTTCTGACCCTTGAAAAGGTTTTCCACCCATAGCCTTAAATTCCTTGCACGTCTTTGCAAAAGTATCTACGCGAGGAGGAGGAGGAGGAATGGGTGCAACTGGTGGAGGAACATTGGCTGGACCTGCAGCGGCCCTAGCCTCTAATAGCCTCCTATACCATCCTGGTATCGTTACACCGTCCGGAAGGTTAAGATCTTCAGCCATGCTGAAACGAAAAAGGAAAGATTCAAAATGGAGAATTCGAAAGATAATGATATGGCTATTGGGGATTATGTTTTTCTTAAAAACTTTCCTCTTTAAATTACTCATTAAAACATGTTTTTGAAAGCACTTCTTCCAAAAATACTTTAGAAAAATAGTTTTTCTAAAAAAATTATCTGTTCTGGTAACCTTAAGCTCTTATACCACGTGTAACACCCCACGTCCATTAATGTCACTCACAAAGGGAATGCATTAACTTCCATGGAGGTTATAAGTGAATATAGAATAGAAAAATTACAACAAGACAGATAATAAGTAGTACTTGGAAATCTAAAACTTCATTTTATTGCAGCGGAATTTAAACATGTTTGTTACATCATAAAACCATAAATCAGAGTCAAGTACAATATCCATCTTCATAAAAACAAAATACATAATCCCATTACACAAATAGCCATTAAAGAAGATAACAAGCTGGACTTTACTTCAACGTTCCAAGCTTTCCAAGAGAGATAAAGCAATCCAATCAAACTCCACTAGAGCTGGGCCCAACCTGAGGACATGGAGGGGGAAAAAGGATAGAAATAGAGGGGGACATACATAAAGTCTGGCGAGTATGATAATTCTAACAATACTATTATCAAAATAACTAGACTAAGGCATAAGCTGGAAGACAAGTAAATGTCTATGAACTATTAGGTATGGAAGAGCAGATAAAGATAACGTTAAAGATAACGTTAAAGACACACTTAATTACTAACGAATAATTACTACACTGCACCGCACATTCCTACACTGCACCGCACCAGTCACCCTAAAGGTTGATCCCGCTTGCTTCGCACAGAAACTATATAAATAGCCTTGCGTACCCCTAGCTGACTACATAGGTGCCGTCTTCCCCTATCTCCACTAGGTGTACCCCACTACCCACTTTCGGTCGGCTCCCTACTCGTAGATACTCGTGCTGGCCCCATAGTGGGGTGTATCACTCCCCTAAAGTGGCAACCCGATACAACTTGAGAATGCACGGCTTATACCTATACGATGCAACAACGTCTTACCTACCAGCCCGGGTCCACACACGCATATGAACCCCGTTGGACTTGCGTTGCCACCGCTCCCCGTTTTGGCCTTTATAGTCAAACCCAGTATGCGTGTCCCGTCCTCGACTTGGGTCGAGCCCACAAAGATACGTTTGGGATACTGGTTGAAATGGGCCCCCACAAGTTACCCACCTAAGCTTGTCACCATTAGTATATCCCACTTAACCCTCTTAGTCATGTTCATTTACATGTGTGTTTGGTTAAGTCTTACTAATCGTATTTCACATGCCACTAAGGGCACCCACTAGATTCATCATGCCACCCAAGGCACCTACTTAACCCCCATGTCCCACCTTACATGTTTATCTGGTTAAGTATTTCTTAATTCATTCAGGCCATAACCTCATAAAGACCTCTCACATTAGACTGGCATTTATGGCAGCTGGATTTGCCGGGCGGGTCCGGGCAGTCTTACACCATAAAAGAGTCTACCCTCGTGTCTTTACAACTGTTATGCTTTAGTTTAGGCCTAGGACCTCTCACATTGGGCTGACATTTGTGACCACTGGATTTGTCGGGCGGGTCCGGGCAGGTTTACGTCCCAAACGAGTCCAACCTCGTGTCCTAAGCATTGATTATCACTTATAATCTTTTACCCCAGTTTTAATAATTCCCTATTCAAATTATTAATTAAGTCCACTTTTAATGATGTCCATAATTGACTCAATTATGGCCATCCATTCATGGCATGCAAAATCATATCAATTGCACCCCAACTTCTTAATATTAAATCCTTAATATTACCCCTACCCCACGTTATACGTTCGCTTATTCAACGCAGAACATATGTTAGACTCGAATAGTCTAACTCATAGCACAAAGATAAATTATCAACACATATAGGCAAAAAAAATAAATCTAATCATATAGGGGTGAAACTTGCATAAACTACACATGTTAAGGATCTAAAGGTGTCAACTTGTTAAATGTCACAATTTACATGATATAACCCAAATTCATATATGAACTTGCATATGGGGTTTTATGCAACATAATGATGGTGTGAACTAGCATCTAATACATAGAATTCACATATGTCATAGCATAATTCTAGATGTCATAATTCTAGACCTAAATAGATGTCATGGCATATGTTCACAATCTTTACTAATCAATCTAAACTTGCATATGTGAATTGTCATATAGATCAACATAGCCCAAACATTATGATTTGATTAACATGAACTAATTAGCATAGATAATAACATCATGACTTTATAACATGTATGATTCATCACCATTTAGCATAGAAAACTACAACCTATACAATATCATCATAACATGATTTACAACATATAGGATATCATCATCACATAACATAGGATTTACAACATACATGATAGCATAAAGTTTACAACAACATACATGACAATCCACATCATTCACTTATAATCCATTCATGACTTAATCTAATTAGTTTAACAATAATCTTGTTAAGATCATCATACTCACAATTAGAAGAGAAAGAGAGTCTTGATTTGCTTTAGAGTTGAGTAGAATTAGAATTTGATTAGCTTTTCTTCCTTCTTAGTTGGCTGCGGCTACACTGAGTTCCATGGCGGCGGTATGACGGTAGCTATTCTATTTTTCATGTGAATTAGAGTGAGAGACTACCTAGGTATTTATAGAGTTTAGGGTTTATTTAGACCGTCAGATCAACTCAGAACTAAACTGAACCATTAAATTTGCCAACTCAGCCCTAAAGTCACATCAGCAGCTCAAGATTGGGCTCAGTCAAAACCCTAGCCGACTAACCAGGTCGACTCCCCAGTCGACCTGGGGGGGTCGACTACCCAATCGACCTGGGGTGCTGGGCGGGAATTTTCCCGCCTAGCCTGATTTGACTCCGAATTTGAAATTTAAATTTTCTGAAATCTGTTTTGAATTTTCTGAAACTTCCGATGGCCATAACTTCTTCATACGAAGTCCAACTCACGCAAACTCGGACTCTATTTCAGTCAGAATTCCGAGACGAACACAATGGCGCAACCCGTTTCCCACAATTCTCACGTCTGAGATTAGTTATTCCTTAATTTGTGAATATTAATATTAACAGAATTACGGGGTGTTACAGAGATGGTTAATCGTATTCTCTTTACAGATTGAGCGATGAGCCGATACGCAAGAGGTGCCGGTAGAGGAGCCAATAATGGGAATGCTGCTGACGTGAGGACGATGTTTACTGACCTCATGAGGGAGATCCTTAGGGATGTGCAGAGGGCAGCTCCCAATGCTGGTAATGGTGGTGGTCCAATAGTGCAGGCGCCTAGGGCCGATTTCGCCAAGCTGAACAAGGATTATACTAGTCTTGGTGGGAAGCCGTTCCACGGAACGGAGTTGGCTACGGATGTCCAGGATTGGCTGGATAGCTGCGAGCGTATCTTCGAAGACTTGGGTATCGAGGATGCGATGAAGAGAAGGCTAGCATCCCGTCAGCTGCAAGGACGGGCAATGAATTGGTGGAATGCTATAAAGGCAGCTACTCCCGAAGATCAGATTACTTGGGATCAGTTTAAGGCTCACTTTAGCGATAAGTTCATTCCAGCTGCTCAGAAGTCAGTGTTGTTTAGGAAATTCTTGGAACTCAAGCAGAATGGCAGAGCTGTCTCGGAGTATATTGCCGAATTCGACACTTTGTCGAAATATGGGTTATCCCTAATAGATACTGCCGAGAAGAAGAACGAGAAGTTCATAACTGGCTTGGATGGATACTTGGGGGAAAGGCTTATTAACCACATCGATGAGACGTTTGAATCGATTGTGGGGAAAGCTTTAAGATCAGAAAGTCTTTACCCTAAGCCAAAGACTGAGTCTGCATCTGCAGAAGAACCGAAACCGCAAGCAAGCGATGGAGGCAAGAATGGTTCTCAGAATAAGAGGAAGCAGAACTAGAATAAGGATGGCCAGAAGAAGAAGAAGAAAGATGTTGAGTGCTTTAGCTGTGGCAAGAAGGGCCATTATGCTAAAGAATGTCGAGCAAAGCCAGCAGACAGGAAGTGCTTCAACTGTGGCAAAGTGGGACATCACAAGAACAAGTGTCCACAACCTTTGAAAGAGAAGCAGATGGTGAAAGCATATGCCCTTAATGCTATTCCTTCTTTGTCGAATGCCCCAACTGCGGCGGAGAAGGGAAAGAATGTCGTTATTCAAGGTATTCTTTCTGTTTATGATGTTCCTGTTAGAGTTTTGTTTGATACCGGAGCTTCCAGTTCTTTCATATCTAGTGACCTGGTAGATAGGTTGGGATTGGAGCCCGAGATTGTCGACAGATCTTTAGTAGTGACGAACCCGATTGGTGGTTCGACTAACCTTAGCATGATTTGTCGTAATGTGGTCTTATCGAGTCATGGATGTATGTTTGTTTGTGATTGCTTTGTTTTGGGCTTTACTGGGTTTGGCATTATTTTGGGAGTCGATTGGCTCCAAAGATATGGGGTGGTGGTAGACTGTGAGGGCTTTTTGGTGACAGCTAGAGTGGATGATGGGCGGAGGGTAGTGTTTGGTGGTCTATCCGGTGATGGGGTAATGACTAGTTTTCTAAATTCCCTCGACATCCCGCATAGTGAGTTGTCAGGTTTTCCCGTGGTTGGCCAGTATCCGGACGTTTTCGAAGAAGTGACCGGGGTTCCACCACAACGAGAGATTGAGTTCCGTATTGATTTAGTGAAAGATGCCAGACCTATAGTGATGCCACTTCGTCGTATGGCACCAAGGGAGCAGCGAGAGATCGGGGTGCAAGTCAGCGATCTTTTGAAGAAGGGATTTATCAGAAGGAGTGTTTCTGAATGGGGAGCACCAGTTGTGTTTGCTACCAAGGCGGAGGGTTCCCTTCGTTTGTGTGTAGACTACCACGAGTTGAATAAGGTGACGAGAAAGAACAAGTATCCTCTACCGCGGATAGATGATCTGTTTGATCAGTTGAGTGGAGCGAGAGTGTTTTCTCAGTTGGTTCTCGCGACAGGTTTCCATCAGCTTAGAGTGGAAGCTAAGAGTATAGCTAAAACGGCGTTTCGGACGCCGTCTGGATTTTATGAGTGGTTGGTCTTGCCATTAGGGCTGACCAATGCCCCAGCAAAGTTTGTGGATCTTATGAATTGGGTATTCAGAGATCAGTTGAATAAGTTTGTCCTTGTGTTCATGGATGATATTTTGGTCCACTCGAGGACAGAGGAAGAACACAAGGAACATTTGAGGATAGTGATGGAGGTGTTGAGAAAACACCAATTGAAAGCAAAGTTTTCTAAGTGTCACTTTTTGAGGAGTGAAGTGAGATTCTTGGGCCATGTTGTTTCAGAGAATGGTATTGTCGTGGATCCTGCGAAGGTGGCTACGGTGCAAGATTGGTCTACGCCCAAGAATGCAACGGACTTAAGAAGTTTCTTGGGATTAGCTGGAAATTATCGTAAGTTCATCCAAGACTTCTCCAAGATAGCAGCACCATTGACTCAGTTGACCAAGAAGAATCAAGCTTTTGTCTGGGACGAAAAGTGCGAGAATGCATTCAAGAGTCTAAACGACAAGTTGACATGTGCACCAGTGTTAGTCATTCCTAAGGGGAATGAAGAGATGACGGTATACACAGATGCATGTGGTACCGGACTAGGTGTTGTATTGATGCAAGGAGGTAGGGTTGTAGCTTATGCAAGTCGGCAACTGAAACTGCACGAGAAAAGATACCCTACCCATGACTTGGAATTAGCAGCGATCGTATTCGCACTAAAGATATGGAGACATTATCTCTTGGGAGAAAGATTTGAGTTGTTTACCGATCATAAGTCGTTTAAGTATCTCTTCTCCCAAAAGGATCTAAATCTCTGATAGCAAAGATGGTTAGAATTCATGGCTTCCTATGATTTCGACATCGCATATACACCAGGAAAGGGCAATGCGGTGGCTGATGCATTGAGTAGGAGACATGCCAGTTTAGGGGCCATGTTTCTAGAATGGAAGCAACTGGAGTACATCGCTGGGTATGATTTCAGACCAAAGTGCGAATTGGATCCAGAAATGTTAGCAAGTTTGACGATCAGACCCACTTTGATTGAGCGGATTGGTTCCAGTCAGAGGAACGATCCTAACCTATTGGAAATCATCTCAAAGTTAGAGATGGGAATCGATGTAGAGATGAACAAGTATAGGCTTGATCGAGATGGATGGCTTAGAAAGAATGGAAGGCTAGTTGTACCCAATGTCAATGGATTGAGAGATGAAGTGCTTAGAGAATGTCATCACTCAAAACTGACTATACATCCCGGTGGTAACAAGATGTATCGAGACATGAAGTAGACCTACTACTGGGAAGGGATAAAAAGAGACGGGAAATTTATATCCAAATGCATGAATTGCCAGCTAGTTAAAGCTGAGCAAAAGAAGCCTAGTGGTTTGCTACAACCATTAGAAATTCTAGAATGGAAATGGGAACTAGTTTCAATGGATTTCATTGATGGGTTACCAAGGACTAGATCGGGCCATGATAGCATTTGGGTGATTGTGGACCGATTGACCAAAAGTGCAAGATTTATACCCGTCAAGTCGAATAGGATGGCAGCTAAGTTAGCAGAACTATATGTAAAGTGGGTAGTGAGATTTCATGGAATACCCAAAGGCATTGTGAGTGACCGAGATCCGTTGTTCACTAGTGGATTTTGGAAGAGCTAACAAGAGGCGTTAGGATCAGAATTACATCTCAATACCGCATATCATCCTCAAACCGACGGTCAAACAGAGAGGGTGAATCGAGTATTAGAAGACCTCTTGAGAGCCTATGTAATGGATTTTGGTGGATCATGGGATGACCATTTGCATCTAGTAGAGTTTGCATATAATAATAGTTATCAATCCAGTATTGGTATGGTTCCATTTGAAGCTTTGTACGGAAGACCGTGCAACTCACCGTCATGTTGGTTAGAAACTGGTGAGAAGTTTGTGCTTGGGCCAGATGTGATAAGAGAAACTTCAGCTAAGATTAAGGTTATCCAACATCGAATGAAGGCTGCCCAAGATAGGCAGAAAAGTTATGCTGATAAGAGGAGAAGAGAATTAAAGTTCTCCATTGGCGACTTGGTGTTTGTCAAGATTTCTCCGTTGAAGAGCGTGATACGATTTGGTAGGAGAGGCAAGTTAGCACCAAGATTTGTTGGTCCATTCCTAGTTCTTGAGAAAATTGGGAATTTGGCATATAAAGTTGAATTACCAGAGAAGATGGCAGGAGTTCACAATGTATTTCATGTTTCCCAGTTAAGAAAGTTCGTACACGACCCGGATGTGACTATTTCACCTGATTAGTTGGATGATATCGAAGTTGAACCCGAGGCGGTTGGGAACCGCAAGCCTATGCGTATTGTTGGGAACGATACGAAGCAACTTCGAAGGAAAGCGGTGAATCTAGTCAAAGTCCAGTGGGGCGAGAATGAGAATGATTGTACTTGGGAGACAGAGGAGAGCATTAGGAAGACGTATCCAGAACTCTTCGCCTAGTAAGATTTTAACTTCGATTTAGTCTTTCTGCATGCTAGGATAGGCTTGTTTTGTTTGTTTTGCATGTTTGATTGTTATA
Source organism: Allium sativum (assembly GCA_030737875.1). Lineage (NCBI taxonomy): Eukaryota > Viridiplantae > Streptophyta > Magnoliopsida > Asparagales > Amaryllidaceae > Allium > Allium sativum. The sequence continues at coordinate 71,769,175 of CM060919.1, forward strand.
TATAATTGGTAGGCATGCGGGATCCTTAGTATGTTTTGGGTTAAGGAATTTCGGGGATGAAATTTCTTAAGGGGGGAGAGTGTAACGACCCGCATTCTACGCATCAAAGGATCGTAGAATATTTATTTCTTTCACATACGAAGTCGTATGGTCATGTAACTTTGGGAGATGACTATTGGGGTCATTTCCCATGTTAATGATTTTTGTTAATTTTTAAATGACCGTTTTGCCCCTAGCTGATCTTGTTTTGGCCATAACTTTTGATTGGAAAGGAGTTTTGATCTAAAACAACTTCCAATGGCTTTGGATGATGGTTTACCTTTCCGTAGAGTGGTCACATGTGAAAAACAGACTTACCGTGTGGGTGATATGGCTGAAATAAGGTTTGGAAGGTGAAAAACTGCTTAACCGGGCCAAATAGGGTGATTAGTGAATGGGCCCATAACTCATTTCGAGATTAGGGTTATGGGGAGGCTGAAATGAGTTAGGTTTTCATTCTATTTCAGTTTTCTAGCCGCCACTTACCTATTAGAAACCCTAACAATGGCCTTTAACGTCTAAAGGAACTTCAAATCACTTTCTATTCAAGGATTAAGCTTACCAACATCAAATCAAGGCGGATTAGCACAAGAATCGAGGTAGAGCTGCTGTGTTGCATTGGTATTCTCGCCCAAACAGTAGAGTTTCAGTTCTAAAGGTTTTATTTGTGGCTAAGGTGAGTGATTTGCTTAGTTTTGCACTAATTACGGTTAATTAAGGGTAATTAGTGAAGATTAACGAAATTAGACATGATAAAATTCTAGAAAAATATTTATAAATTCGAAAATGATGTTTTATACCTCTGTTAGAAATTTAGGTTGATTTGGTTAATTTTTACTAATCCTATCATCATTTGTTGTTAAACATGATTAAGGGAAAATATGGGGTTTTGGCTATGTTTGATCTATTTTAACTTATCAAGTTATTGTTTTGATGTTTGTGGTTGATGTTACATGTTCCTATGACTGTTTGGTATGAATTGTGATTGTTTAGAATAGTTAGATTGGTCGAAAACGCCGTCGAATCGCGTAAACAGTCGTTGAAAAAAAGTGCAGGAATTTGGCTGATCCGTATCGGATCGGAGGAAGGATCCCGAATCGAACCGACCAGGAGACCTCTCCGCGAACCGAACCACCCCTCCAAGCTTTTGTGTCCACGAGACGATTTGGACCCGAACCCACGACCCGATCCGCCTCTCGTGTGCCACTCCGACCCGAACCGATGCACCATGGAGAAGCTTGAGAGACCCGACCCGATCCGGAGTGCTTGGGAAGAAGGACCGAACCAGAGGAGTTTTCCACGAAGCCAGGAGGTGTGGAACCCGATCCGAACCGCTGGAGGAAGGTCACCCCGACCCGAACCGCTGGAAGAAGGTCACTACTATCTGAACCGATCTGGAGAGGGTGCTACGAACCGATATGAACCCGAGCCTAGATGATGATCACGAACTGAATGAAGACCGATCCGGAGATGGTGACCAAAACCCGAGATGCAAAGGTAGTCTAAATAAGTAGTTTCGACTCAGGATCCAGATGGGAACCAATGAGTGAACTTCATGATTGGGCTTTGCTGCGGGACGTGTTCTAAGGGGTTGTCGATATCTATAGCTTTGGATCACTATGGGTAGGGGGTACGTGAACGGATTCAGGGCCACAGTGGCCTAGGTACGACTAAAGGGCTATAGACTAATGAAGTGGCGTAATTTGTAAAGGTTTGGTCATGACTCCATGGGGTGAGCTTGGTAGTAGCAGTAGTTGTACAAGTTGAACTCCGTCACTACTTCCATGGGTCTAGTGATCGAAGCGGTAGATATCATAAGCTTTACGCACAAAGTGAGAGATGTGAGGATGGTTGCTATGCTTGATTTGTTTGCCATCATTATGACATGCACACCCCCACCCCCGTTATCTTTACACCATATATTATTGGCACCCTAGAGTATTGTACGGTATGTAGTGCTAACTCTTTGGTTGCAGGCCCAGGTTCAGGTATGGTTTAGTATACCTGTTACTGTTCTGTTTAGCTGCTTATCGCTCATACCAGACTTTTTGTCTGACCCAGAGTTTTATGTCTCTTCTTATTACTCTGGGTGCTCTCACGAGCAGACTAGAGACAGGTTAGCTGTGTATGCACGAGTAGCTAATCCGGAGATGAGCAGGAGGCTTCCACATATGATACATATAGATATTCTCCCTGTGTTGTTGAAGATCACTGCTTGGGCATTAGTAGTGCATCTTCTACCTTAGCTTTCTTTTGCTTTAGAGACAGTTTAATGTTGTAATAATGATGTTGGATCATAAGTTGTATTTGGATTTCCGCTGCTATGTTGGTTTAGTTTTCAGCTTATGCACCGTCTCGCCTGTTTTATGTCAAGATTATGTTATTATTATATTTTGTTCCATGCGCTGTGAGACATTCTACAGGTTCCTTATTAGTTCATTCTTTTCTTTGGCGACTGTTACGTGCTAGTCGGGCATGTGTACAGCGCACCTTCGGAGGAAATGCAGGCTGGTGCGGGGCGGGCCGTCACATTAGTACAGTGCTAGTTTATAAAAAAGGAGAAATTGCCCACCACCACAATTACAGTTCAAAAGCCTTTTTTACAAAGACAACAACATGGATAGAGTGTCGTATATTAGTTGAAACCTTGATGTACTAGTCCCAGCTAGGCTTTTTATAAAGTAAAATGGATAACATTATCACATTCGTACACTATAGAGGTTAAAATGTAACATCATACAAATTTATAGTACTGACAATCACGCAACTTTAGAAGGAAATGCATGAACTAATTGAAAAGTGGTGGACTTACATATTTCTCTACTGCTCATGGATCACATCTCCAGTCTTCCTACTAGTGTGTGCTGCTTTTGTACCCAACAACATCCTAACTATCCAAAAACAATTAAAACTGAATGAAGGTCCAAAAAAAAGGTTGATAGCAAAATTAAAGCCAATATAAAAGCAATTAAAACTAATGAACGAACTCAATATATCAATCATTGAAATTGGAAATAGATAATGTGGTTTAGTCAGTTGGAATTATCTGTGCCTGCTACTCCCCTAGAACAAAATAGCAATCCTCGTCCTCCCAATAGATGGAATTATCTACGTGGAACATTAATGGAAGGTACATCTCAGCAAACAACTGAATCCACTTCAATTGAGCAGTAAAGACTAGTTTTCAGTGATCAATAAAAAATAGTTTTTAGTGAATGACCTAACAATAAATGGGAGAGTAAATTTCATGAGTTTGTTGTTCATTTCGGAGCTCATTACCTAAGCGATCATACGCTCATTTTAACGAAGTTCACTTCAAAATTTCCTACTATTTACAAAGCTCCATTTCGATATAACAATTCCTATTGTTTGGATCCTAACTACAAGTTAGTTTTGGAGCAGGCTTTAATTTCTAATGTTTAAGGCAATCCCCTTTTCGTACTCCTAAGTAAACTAAAAGCTGTCAAATTTACTCTAAAAGAATGGCACGAGAACAAATCTAGCAAGCAACAACTCTAAAATTATTTACCAGGAAGCTAATGATTTATACAATCAACTAGTCCTTCAGCCTTATGATCCAACCCTAGAAGAACTGTATGGACTAAAAACAGAGCAACTTTCAAACATCGTAAGGAAAATTACAGTCCAAAAAATACATAAGGAACAAAAATCAAATGGTTAACCTAGGGTGATAAATTGTCTAAAAAAATTCATTAGCAAAATAAACCATGTGGCAAAACCAAAATACAACCTTTCTTACATCGGTAATTCTAAAAAATTTATTACAAAAAGGCAGGGATACCAACTATTGAAAACCAACAAATAAAATATAATACTCAATGTTATACCACCAGATACCAGAATAAAAACAAATAAATTTATTAGCAACCATCTAAAATTACCTTACAGAAGATCTGGTCAGTCGAGTTGGAGACAGAGCAGCCGAGACAGCCTTAGTATAAGTAATATGGCAAAGGGATACCACCTGAATACTAATGAGATGGAGGCGGTGGAGGTAAGCTGACGACAGTGGCGGCAAAGTTGACGGAGGCGAAAAACCTAAAACAGATTTTTTTTCAATTACAATAATAAAAGAGAAAAGGAAGCGTAAAAGCATGAGAAAGGGTTTTTGGCATGAATAACATATAAAATGACAATTAGACTCATGGCTTTTCAACCATTTACAAACTTACCATATTCAATAAAGGTTATAACCATTGTAAGAGGTTATAACGGTAATGTCCATTAGAACTTTGTAATGGTTATAACCACAAATTGAAACAAAATAAGTGTTACAATAAGATTTGTTTGGTGTTGTGAAACGATCTCAATACGCATGGAAATTGTCATCCCAAAACGCAGTGTCAGATTACGACAAAACATGTACTTTGAAACCATAGTGGTGTGTTGATGCATACAGGCTATTTTCGTTACGATTGAGTTTACAGTTTGTTCGTACGATCTCTAAACGCGTATCAATTTGAATTTTTAAAATTGAACGTTTGAAAAAAGGGTTAGGTGCTATAGAAATTGGAATTTGGCCTTAAGGCATATTCCATTCTGTTCAAAAGGCATTCCTATGTTCAAATCGCCTATCAACTGTTGTCAATCAAAGTCTAAATCATTTGGTCCATTTTGGACCTTCAGCTATAAATATGGGTACATAGTTCAAGAATAATAATATTTTATTCTAATTTCTAACCCTGGCCGCTGTGAATCCTTAACATTCAATAGTCCACGTTGCTTCTCTCAATCCATCCACTTTCAATCAATACTTCCAACGTGAAAGTTATTTTTATCGTTGATACGAAGCAATCAATGGTCGTCATTTATCGATCAAATCATCGATGTGGCCGGAATATCAGTTTGAAGAAAGACTTTCTGGTTTTAGTATTTAGTTAACTATGAAAATATTGTTGAGAATTAGCCCATGGCACTAAAATAAAAAATGTGAAGAATTGAAAAATAAAGAGATTGGCGCTGGTTTGAGGTGGATCGGAGTTCGAAGGAGAGAAAATATGTGTTTTTATGACTTTAGTTTTTTTTTGGATTTTTCCGGCGAATGGAGGCACTTCAGGTAGAGCTATTTCGGGCGACAGTAGGTGGTTGTATGGCAAGTAGTTATCAGGTGGTGGCATGGTCAGATGTTAGACCTGGAGACTACGATTTGATTTGAAGGTGCCAGTTGAGGTTAGGTTCGAATGGATTTGAGGGAAGAAGATGAACATGATTTCTCACATGAAAGGAAATGCACGTAAATTTGAAGGCCGGAAGCATGGTTGATACACATGGTTTGGATGAGGCTGATCAATGCTGAGGTGGCAGCAGAGGAGTGGTCGATGAGATTTTGGTTGTTTTTAATTTCCGTTTGAAGTGAAAAAATTTCTAACTAGCGTAACTTTCACATACAAGGTCTGTTATGGATTCAGTTTCTTCCGTTAGACTCGTATTGAAGAGCTCTACGCCACGATGTTGTTTTGGCTAAGGTGAGTGGTATTGTCTCTTACTGAACCAGAATTACTTATACAATAAAAAATAGATGTTTTAAAGTGGTTATAATCTTAAAATAGAATTTCTAGGATAGCTGAACAAAGTTTATAATAATAAAAGAACTAAGAAGTATTTTGACTAATGTAACCTGAATATTGTATTTTACTCGTTTTCATGTTATTATGCGCTATTTTAATAGTATTTCTAGATCTAAATAATTTTGATGCCAAATCAACACTAATTAATTTTGATAGGTTCTATTTACATTATGGATGTCATAATGGATGTTTTTATATCATTTCATGCAATCACAGGATTGTTTGTTGCATGGTTGCTTATTTGCGTAATTCGGTTAAAATGCCATTCATAGGCGATGTAGGGCTATGAAAACCTTATCTATTGGAATTTGTTGTACAACAATCAAATGCATAGAAGGTGCATATTGATTATGCATACAAATGACGGTAGACTCGAACATGTGAGCTAGATTTATGAAGGAATATTAAAATGTGAAGACTAATTTGAAGGCGAAGGAGCATTAAAGTGTATACAGATTCAATAATGGAGCAATATTAGGCTTGGCGAATGTCTAGAAGATGGAGCAGCATTGGAGCTTGGCGACCGACTGGAAGATAGAGTAATATTGGAGTTTGGAGATGGACTTAATGACGGAGGATGGACCTGATGATGAACTTGGATTCCATGATGAATGTCAGTCATATTCACTTGATGCTTCCCATCAGAGTGTTTGTTATCGATTACTATAGAGTGGTCGATGTCGACTACTATTAGTGTTATCCAATTTGTCGTGGATGACGGTGCAGCATCGAGGAGTAGGATATGGTGTTCATTCAATAGAGGTTTCAATATGTTTGCTTTTCGATCAATGGTTTTGGCATGAGGAAAGGATGTGATACTTCAACGCAGTGGTTCGCCATTCGATGATGGTGGTTCCATGATGAAGCAAGGCTGCTGCAAATGGATGATTTTTCTAAGAAATGCAGATGGGATGAAATAAGGTCGTATTGAGGTGATTGTCAAAGAAGGATAGAAACACATGATGAGGTCCAACGAAAAGTGATGATCGATGAATCTCGAGAAGTGTTAAGAATCAAAAAGGAGTCTAAATGATTACATGAGGGATCTAGAGGGCAATTGATAAGGTCACATGACAATTGATGTCTACTTTAGAATAGCCCACAACTATTTCAACTTAGAGGGAAATTGATGAGATCCCATGGCAATTACTTTTTTCTGGGGTAGTCCACTTGTCGAGCGACTTTTGATGTGAGTTAAATCAATTACCTAGTAATGAATGCACTACGAAATACTTATGTAGAGGGATTTTTGGTACTTGGGATTGCGTGTGTACATCGAAGGTAAGGGTACTTGATGAAGTGATTAGAATCCAATTGATGTAGGACCAGATCCACTATATCTAGAGTCCAGTTGACATGGAAACCGGATAGGGTCGTTGATGTGGTAGAGTCAAAATGTGTAGGAACTGTCTGTACCATGATAAGTTTGGTGGTTTGGGTTGGCAAGTACCATATATTCATGGCTCTAAACGAGTAAATGTGAGAACATATGATGGATGCTATGGTTGTTTACTTGTTTATCACCATTTTAATACTTAGACATCTATCACAACTTTGACACGATATTTAGCATAGGTAGCATGTATGTAATGTTATGTGTAAACTATGTGGATGCAAGGACATGTTAGGTATGATTCCCTATTCAATATATGCTTTATATTTAAGATTTTATAGTATTTTGAGATTGCTTTATCGCTCACACCAAATTGTTGTCTGACCCAAGGTTTTATGTTCCCTCTTTTTACCTTGGGAACTCATCAACCCAACCCGATGAGTATGCTAGTTATAGGTGCGAACATTATTCAGAGCTGCACAAGTGGATTAGTTGGAGGTAACATCTTCTCATATTTATACTTGTACTATTGTTTATTACGTTGTGCAATGTTGTGGAGCCTTGACAATGTTAACTATTTATTAAAGACGATTTTCTAGTGATTTTATTTCTTTCCTACATATGCTCTATTTACATATGATAATATAAACCAATTACTCTGATTATAGTGTTTATATAGTTATTATTGTCTCGTCTATTATATATATGTGTGATTTCTATTATATTTTATCCAATGTGCTGTGAGATATACGACAAGTTCTGTGATTATGCCTTTTCTTCCTCTTCTTCTCTATTTCCTTCTCTTCTTTTCCAATTCTCATTGTTTCTTTTATTTACTTTCCTTGAGAATCATCTTGTACTTATTGGGTGCTTATACAATGCGCTATTAGTTATATGAGCACCAATGGCGTAGGGAAGTTGACACATTTGGTATTAGAGCTAAGTTGCATTGTTTGACTAAGCTATATCGAAATCAAAAGTTAATGTATAAGAGAGTATGTATTTGCGTACATTTTTTATTATTAAAACTATATATCGGTAATATATGTAGTCTAGGTTGTTTTCGACAAGTGTGTCATTCTAATATTTTCCCTTATTAGATATTGATCGTCCTAACCACTTATTTGAGATGAACTAGTAAACGAGAAATACTCCTAATTAATCCTTCTCTCAAATTAAGAATTAGGCAGGATCGGGAAACACTAGAGTTTATTCATGTAATATTGTTCTTAGTGGCGGTATGGATCACAGTTTGGGTTATCCTGGTTTCTCTAATTAGTTTTCGTATTCAAGTGTCGGGAGTCAACTGAGTCGTGCTATGAAGATACTCAAGTGTCTATGGAGCGAATTGTTCCTTAAAGTGGGCTCGACTGTGGTAGTTCGAGATGGTTTGGTTTCTTACAAGGATTCTCGATGACTTGGAGTTGGATGGTTAAGTATAGTAGGAGTTCATTCCTAGGGAACTCCAAGGTTGAATATGAATTAGTCAAGAGTCCCTATAGCTTTAATTCCCTAAATGTCAATTCGCTCATGGTTCGCTTCGAAGAAGTTTATTCATACTTTATAAAAATTGGTGTTGAATAAGGAGTTCACTGATTTAAGAAGGGAGATATGACTTTGTTGGAGCATGTGATCGAATTCGATATGCCGTTGGAGTACGGTTTTGTAACAACCCGGAAATGCGAGCCAATTTAAAAATTTTATTTTGGCAATTTTAGTGAATTTTGAATATTTAAAATGAATTATTTTAAATAATAATGACGAGAAATTTATTTTGAATAGAATTCGAACGTATATATTTATATAGATCGTATTTAGAATATAAATATTTATTTATATATATAAAAGGAATTGAAAATGGCGCGGTAGTTCGATAATTCGATTTCAAACTTCAAATGAATGTACTGGGTGCAAAATAAACCGGATTTTAGCGAAACCAATAATATTAGAATCTATTTGATGATATCTTTCCAACGAATCCGAAAATTTGAAATTTCATAGCGGGGATAAAAAGATATGTCCAAATGAAATTTCAGAATAGTCGCTATGGAATTCTGGCCCTTAAAAATGGAAATTTTGCAGACGACCTCGGATTTCGACGAAACCACTTTTGTTGGATCCGTGATGTCAAGTTATCGATTCAATATGTGAGCGTGGCAAAGGAAAACGCGTTTGACCAGTTTTAGTTGATTTTAATCGACTGGAAAATGGCCATTTTTCATATGGTCTCAGAATTTGACAAAACTAGTTTTGTTAGGACCGTATCGTCAATACGAAGCTAGGAATAATTTTTCTGTAATTTTTCGAGTCCGTTTGTGGCCCCAGTAATTTGAAATGTATGTTTAAATTGAATATATAAAGAATTATACTTTGATTTAAATGAAAACTGATTGTAACAGCCGAATTGGCCTGCGATACATATCCCATTGTGTTCGGAATGGGGGTAATTAGCTAGGGACGACAGTCGGTGGGTTTGATTTCGAATCCAAAATAAAAAGTTGCTTTTTGGAATTTAAAATTTAATTAAACAAAAGAAAAGTCAACTCACCCCTATACTCTCTCTCTCTCCCTCCTTATTCTCACCGTCAATTTTCAGATCTAAAATATATAAAAAAAAGAAAAGAAAAAGGGAGGGCGACGGAGCCTCCATCGCGCAGCCGCCAGTGACGGCGACCTCCTCCCCCTTCTCGCGACCATACCCCATCCACCCAACTCGAGCGCTGACCTCCCCTCCAGCAGCCCTAGCCTCGCGTGAGCCTCCTCCTCCCCTGTTCCTTCCCTCCACGTCGAGACCTCCTCCCCGGTTCCAACCCCCTTGCCTGACGCCGCCAATCCGCCGCTCCGCCACCCCGCGTGAACTCCGACACCCCCTGAGCCTCTTCCAACCACTGAAATGAAAAACAGTAAGTTTTTAATATATTTTTTTAATATATAGAAACTGAAATTTTTAGGGTATTAAAACTGAAATTTTTATTGAATTAAAGCCATGGTTTTTATATATGGAAGTCATGATTTTTTTTTATTTAGATTTTTAGCCTATAAAAGATGTGGAAAATATGATTTTTAAGTTAACCAAAGTTTAGATTTTTATCATTAAAAAGATTTGATTTTTATATATGAAGTGAAATAAAAATATGGACTTTATTTTATATAAGGCGAAGTAGAAATATATATAACAATGTAAAAATATAGTTTTTACATGAGGAAAGTTAGAATTTTTACATAAGGAAAATTTGGATTTTGATATATATATATAGTGGCAATCTAAAGACGTGATTTTTACATATAGGACGATATGATAAGAATGAGATTTTTAAAATATAGATCTGAAATAAAAATCCGATTTTTACATGGATAGATTCGAAATAAAAACTCGATTTCTATACATATGAAAACGATATAAAAAATTAAATTTTTATATATAAGAAGGTGAAATAAAAATTCGATTTTTATTTATATAGCGAATCGATAAAAATATGATTTTTATAAAGAAATAAAAATGTGATTTTTATTTATAAACATCATTGTTTAAAAACATGATTTTTAACATATTCCGCGTGAAATAGATCTCGTTGGAAGCACGGCGAAGATGTTCTACATAGGAAGAATCGTGGCGTTTGGATTAGCTAGTCGGTGAGAACTTCTCACTTTAAATTTTCTTTTCTAGTTAAAAATATATACTAGGATGCAGACGGTGCTTAGCAGCACCCGACACCCGTCATCCACAGACCATGGATGGCTTGTATGTTTGATTGTTGGTTGTGGTGAAAATTGATTGTGTGATGTGAAATGAAATAAAATATTGATATAGTTAAAAATATTTTATCGTTAAAAATATTATTTTTAACGTGTGTGTGAATAAAAATATGTGTTTGTTGATTTGAAACCCCACACGGGTGTTGGGATGATATTTGGTGTACACTAATCCTAATTATTTAATAGTATGTCGATCGATTGGTCGACAGACTGTGTAAGCGTCAATTATTTATATTTAACGCTTATGCAGTTGTGTAGTGCACTTTGGATGATGGTTGATTATTTATCGTTGCTATTTATATACATGTGTTGTATGGAATCCATATAATTAACATTATATGGTGATTGATTGGGCCTCATTCCAATTGGGAAATAATGAATATTATAAAAGAAAATTCATGTGTTGAATAGAATAAATAGTCATGTGTTGACGATGTTCAGGTGTTGAGAATTCATGTGTTGAAAGTGTATTCATGTGTTGAATAAAATATTTATACAATAAAATTTACCTTTTTATTGTAAGTAAGAAGAAATATAGATTCACGTGTTGAATGGAATAAATATTCATTTGTTGAATAGAATAACGAATTTACTGAAATATATAAAGCCGTGTTGATTAGAGATGCGCCATTTTGACGTGAACGATATTTATATCGATTTTATTCATTTTTTTAATGAATATCGAAAAGTGATTTCAAAATCGAATATATTGAAATGAATTCGAATTGAAATCAAATAGAAATGAATTCGAATTGAAATCAAATAGAAATGAATTCGAATTGAAATCAAATAGAAATGAATTCGAATTGAAATCAAATAGAAATGAATTAGAATTGAAATCAAATAGAAATGAATTCGAATTTAAATTGAATTGAAATGAATTCGAATTGAAATTGAATTAATTTGAAATTCAAATTGAATTGAAGTTGAATTAAAAATCGATTTGAATTGAAATCAATTTGAAATGAATTTAAAACGAATCTATAAAGGAAAATTCAATTTTGATTTGAAATTGAAAGGGAAGTTGAAATCGTTTCGAAAACGAATTTAAAATGATTTATAAAATACGTTTTAAAAGGAAATCGACGAAATATATATAATATACATATATTATATATATAATGGGCAGAATAGAACGCGCCGCGCTGCGGTAGTTCGTGAATTTCGACCATTGACTTCGAATTGACCTTGCGGGAGATCCGACCGTCGGATTCTCCTGAAACCGGAACTGTTGGGTTCGTATCGAAAAGAGCTTTCCAATGAATATTAGAAATTTGAAATCTAACGGTTGGATTTGGAACTATGTCCAAATAAAATTTGGAAAAGGTCGCTGTAAGTGCAGTTCGATGGCCGTTGATGGAAATCGACTGTACGGGCCTTGATAAAATTATTAAAAATATCAATAATTTGTGTAAAATCAAAAGAAGTGATTTGTGAAGAATTGGGATGAAAATTTCCAAATTTGAAATGATAAAAATAGATTTTTATCGAAATGAACTAGTTTTGAACTAGGATTAAAATCAATTTATTTTTGAAATAAATAAATTGAGTTTGAAAGTGGTTTTAAAAATAATCAAAATTCCCAATACGTGAATTGGACTGGAGTTGAATCGAAATTATCTTTGGAATATTTTGATGTTGGATTTCGTGAATATACAGATATTGTTATGGGAATTTGAAAGATATACTTTATATCGTTATTTCCAATACGACATTTGTTGGTTTCAGAATTTGATATTGAATATAAACCGGTATATTTTCTATTCAGAGCCTTGTATTTAATATCAAATGGGATCTTGGGTTTATCGTGAGCGGTGTTTTGAATAACACCTGTTCTTTAACCCGATTAACAATAGAAAGTGATTTTGGGTTTATCGTGAACCGTGTTTCAGATGACATTGGTTCTTCAACCCAGTTAAAGACAGGATATTGATTTTTGAAAAGATTAAAACTAAGTGGAGTTTTAATGAATCTTTGATTAGATTGAAATGTGAATTGATAATTTAAATTATCAAATCTGAAAAGTGATCGAGAATGGAGTATCACCAGTTTTGCTCCAGAGCGATAGTTAAATCTTTAATTAGATTTGAACGTGAAATGGTAATTAATTTTACCGATAACACCGTGGTGTTAGATATGGAGTATTACCAGTTTTCTACATGGGATGAATAGGTTGGGATTGGGAAATAAAATAAATAATTACTTCGGTGTGGTTCGCTAATCCCGACTAGTTTGGAAAACCATAATATGGTTTGAAATGATATCCAAAGGAAGATTAAAGAATAAATTTAGAAGAATTTTTCTTTGATAAAATTAATGGGAACCTTTCCCTAATAATGTGATTTTGTGAATAAAAGAATATTCTGAATTGGAATGAGGCATTTGTTGTGTTTGTGTAACATTTGTTTATTATATACGTGGGTTATTCAGAAAGGCCGGGTTTATACCCATTTTGAATAACCGATTCGACGATATGTCGAAGATGAAGACGTGGGTTGAAGACCGGAAATCTTCACATCGTTTGGGTGATTACTGATGATCTTGATTGGGCTGTACACCCAAAATGAGGGAATCAGTTGGTGATCGTCCAGACGTACTTGGAGATCGATGGATATGCGAGGAAAGTGCCTTCGGTTTCGTTCAGACCCAGAACGAACTTGTAAATGGACTGTGTGTCTGACATTGGATTTTATTCTGTGTTGATTGATCTCTATTAAATATACATCTGTTTGGCGGCGGAGAATTTATTCTCTTGCTTAACGCCCTTCTCTGAGACGTACGAGCTCAGAGGTTGTATATCGATGGACATCAGTCGCATGGAGTGAATTGCCAATGTGGCATGCGTAAGTGGCGAATGATCAAGGCTTCTGTTGAAAAGCAAAGTCTTGTGGTTGATGATTAAAGCACGGCCTGCGTGGCGTAGCTTTGTGTATAGCGTGAATTCGCGAGCCTCACACCTCGGTATGAGTCAAAAACGGGATACGGACCGTTGGGAGAACACGACGTTTCTTTCTAGCTAGTGGTGGTGTCAGTGCTTAAACTGGCTGACATTTATATACTTTTCACCTGTGTGGTTGTTGGATGAGGCGCCTCGATATTAGGTCTGTTAGGACCAAGAAACGTGTGTTCAGGAATAACTAATCCTCAAAAGTAAGAGAGGACCGGCCCAACCGATTCCAAGGACCATAGTGGGGTCCTGGGACATTTGCTAGAGTGTCTCGAACGGAGAGGAGCTTGCCTCTTGCCTCGACTCATGACGTAAATCCAATTTCCAATACGTGATATTGTGGTTTTATTTGTAGAGCCTAGTATTGGCGACATGATAGATGGTACCCATGCTGCCTATGATTGATATTTATGATTGAAATTGTTTTGACACTGTACACTTATAATATTATCAAATGATTTTTTTTGAACGTACCAAGCATCTTTGGCTATTATAAGGGAAAACCCTATCCTCCGGCTTGCGTTGCATTGTGTGATGGGACCTGGGTCTTATAATAGCTTCATTTTTCGAAAAAGCATTGCGCTGTTTGGTTATATACACTAGTGTTCTTGGGAGGAAACCCGTTCCGTGTTATACGGCGTAGTCCCTTGAATTACTCTCTTTTAAAATCAAGTTTTAAATAACTGTTTTAGTTCTCACACCAGTCACATGACTGACCTGGAGTTTATTGTTTTAACCTAAACTCTGGGTGCCCTTATTTTCCGCACGGGCAGCTAGTAGTTTTGGTTTTGCAGATTTATATTCACAGGATCCTGATATACAGCTGGAACGATGCTCGGAAAGCTCTGTATCCGTGTATTACTTTCAGTTGTGTTTTGTATTGTTTTCCGCTTCTATGTAAATTATTGTAATCTCTGATATTTATCGATTGTACTTTATTCATTCATACTCTGTATATTCTTGTATTCTGATGGAATTGTTGTAATTAACAATGAAATGTTCTTCCGTTTGCGTTCTATTATGTCGTGTTCTCAAGGTAATTCGTTCTTTCTCTTCTCTTCAGAGATGGAGAAGTTATAGGTCACTACAGTTGGTATCAGAGCTTTGGTTTACAGAGCTCGAGAACAAGACACGTTAGAACCGTATGAAAGAATTCATCAGATATTGGATTAGTAATATCCAATTAGAATGACTCGTTAGAGATAGGATCAGTAGTATCCTAGAACGAGTGTGAAGAGTATATTTTTCAAATAAAAACGAATTTTGTTTTGAAAATTAAATTCAAGTATACGTATTTGAATATTTTATTTATATTGATTTTGGACAATCGAGTATATAAAGATTTCGCGTATACGCGTCATGAACGTATATTCGAAGTTTTAATATACTGGATAGATATAGAACCACACTCTAGTCGCCCGGGGACAATTCTGATGATGATTGCAACATCATCAGTATTTGTGTTCGAGTTTCGAAGGTGTGATGTCTATATATTTCCATTAGACTGGTGTGAGAACCAAAATATAGCTAGAATACCTTGTTGTGATTTGGCATCAAAAACATGATTTTCTGTATATATATCAAAATTATGAATTTGAAACGATAATCCACTAATTGATTGATGGTTGTGTTGTTTGTCTATTTGTTTGAAACTTTGAACCATTTAGCCTAATTGAACCAAATAGTGAAGTGTATTGAAAATTGGTCGCATTTGCTTGCATATACATGTACTTACATTGAACAGGTCATAGCAAGGAGGCTAGAGCAGAAAAATAAAATTGTTTGCCCGACAAATAGGTACATGTTTACCATAATTTACTGTTTTTTTGGGTGATGACGATTTTATGAGCCGATTGGCTAGCCGCTTGGCTTTTTCTTTTTCTTTTGGATTGAAGAAGGCCATGGGAGGCTATATGAAATATTCCGAAGTCCCCGGTGCAGGGGAGGTTATGGCGAAATTTTTCGAAAATTTAGGGTGTTAGCCAAATTTTTGAAAAATTTGAAAGGTTCTTAGAAACTGAAAAGTTGAAGAACTTAAGCCGTAACGAAAACAATGGAAGTTGAGTTGATTTGTAAAACAACTTTCAGCTTCGTTCCTATTCGGGGACGAAAAGTTTTAAGTGGGGGAGAATGTAACAACCTAGAAATGCGAGCCAATTTAAAATTTTTATTTTGGCAATTTTAGTGAATTTTGAATATTTAAAATGAATTATTTTAAATAATAACGACGAGAAATATATTTTGAATAGAATTCGAACGTATGTATTTATATAGATCGTCGTTAGAATATAAATATTTATTTATATATATAAAAGGAATTGAAAATGGCGCGGTAGTTCGATAATTCGATTTCAAACTTCAAATGAATGTACCGGGTGCAAAATAAACCGGATTTTAGCGAAACCAAAAATATTAGAATCTATTTGATGATATTTTTCCAACGAATCCGAAAAATTGAAATTTCATAGCGGGGATAAAAAGATATGTCCAAATGAAATTTCAGAATAGTCGCTATGGAATTCTGGCCCTTAAAAATGGAAATTTTGCAGACGACCTCGGATTTCGACGAAACCACTTTTGTTGGATCCGTGATGTCAAGTTATTGCTAGATTCCAATTTTCATAATTTTTCGATTCAATATGTGAGCGTGGCAAAGGAAAACGCGTTTGACCAGTTTTAGTTGATTTTAATCGACTGGAAAATGGCCATTTTTCATATGGTCTCAGTATTTGACGAAACTAGTTTTGTTAGGACCGCATCGTCAATACGAAGCTAGGAATAATTTTTCTGTAATTTTTCGAGTCCGTTTGTGGCCCCGGTAATTTGAAATGTATGTTTAAATTGAATATATAAAGAATTATACTTTGATTTAAATGAAAACTGATTGTAACAGCCGAATTGGCCTGCGATACATATCCCATTGTGTTCGGAATGGGGGTAATTAGCTAGGGACGACAGTCGGTGGGTTTGATTTCGAATCCAAAATAAAAAGTTGCTTTTTGGAATTTAAAATTTAATTAAACAAAAGAAAAGTCAACTCACCCCTATACTCTCTCTCTCTCTCCCTCCTTATTCTCACCGTCGATTTTCAGATCTAAAATATATAAAAAAAAAAGAGAAAAAGGGAGGGCGACGGAGCCTCCATCGCGCAGCCGCCAGTGACGGCGACCTCCTCCCCCTTCTCGCGACCATACCCCATCCACCCAACTCGAGCGCCGACCTCCCCTCCAGCAGCCCTAGCCTCGCGTGAGCCCTCTCCTCCCCTGTTCCTTCCCTCCACGTCGAGACCTCCTCCCCGGCTCCAACCCCCTTGCCTGACGCCGCCAATCCGCCGCTCCGCCACCCCACGTAAACTCCGACACCCCCTGAGCCTCTTCCAACCACCGAAATGAAAAACAGTAAGTTTTTAATTTTTTTTAATATATAGAAACTGAAATTTTTTGGGTATTAAACTGAAATTTTTATTGAATTAAAGCCATGGATTTTATATATAAAAGTCATGTTTTTTTTTTTAGATTTTTAATCTTTAAAAGATGTGGAAAATATGATTTCTAAGTTAACCAAAGTTTAGATTTTTATCATTAAAAAGATTTGATTTTTATATATGAAGTGAAATAAAAATATGGACATTATTTTATATAAGGCGAAGTAGAAATATATATAACAATGTAAAAATATAGTTTTTACATGAGGAAAGTTAGAAATTTTAAATAAGGAAAGTTTGGATTTTGATATATATATATATATATAGTGGCAATCTAAAGACGTGATTTTTACATAAAGGACGATATGATAAGAATGAGATTTTTAAAATATAGATCTGAAATAAAAATTTGATTTTTACATGGATAGAATTGAAATAAAAACTCGATTTCTATACATATGAAAAAGATATAAAAAATTAAATTTTTATATATAAGAAGGTGAAATAAAAATTCGATTTTTATTTATATAGCGAATCGATAAAAATTTGATTTTTATAAAGAAATAAAAATGTGATTTTTATTTATAAACATCATTGTTTAAAAACATGATTTTTAACATATTCCGCGTGAAATAGATCTCGTTGGAAGCACGACGAAGATGTTCTACATAGGAAGAATCGTGGCGTTTGGATTAGCTAGTCGGTGAGAACTTCTCACTTTAAATTTTCTTTTCTAGTTAAAAATATATACTAGGATGCAGACGGTGCTTAGCAGCACCCGACACCCGTCATCCACAGACCATGGATGGCTTGTATGTTTGATTGTTGGTTGTGGTGAAAATTGATTGTGTGATGTGAAATGAAATAAAATATTGATATAGTTAAAAATATTTTATCGTTAAAAATATTATTTTTAACGTGTGTGTGAATAAAAATATGTGTTTGTTGATTTGAAACCCCACACGGGTGTTGGGATGATATTTGGTGTACACTAATCCCAATTATTTAATAGTATGTCGATCGATTGGTCGACAGACTGTGTAAGCGTCAATTATTTATATTTAACGCTTATGCAGTTGTGTAGTGCACTTTGGATGATGGTTGATTATTTATCGTTGCTATTTATATACATGTGTTGTATGGAATCCATATAATTAACATTATATGGTGATTGATTGGGCCTCATTCCAATTGGGAAATAATGAATATTATAAAAGAAAATTCATGTGTTGAATAGAATAAATAGTCATGTGTTGACGATGTTCAGGTGTTGAGAATTCATGTGTTGAAAGTGTATTCATGTGTTGAATAAAATATTTATACAATAAAATTTACCTTTTTATTGTAAGTAAGAAGAAATATAGATTCACGTGTTAAATGGAATAAATATTCATTTGTTGAATAGAATAACGAATTTACTGAAATATATAAAGCCGTGTTGATTAGAGATGCGCCATTTTGACGTGAACGATATTTATATCGATTTTATTCATTTTTTTTAATGAATATCAAAAAGTGATTTCAAAATCGAATATATTGAAATGAATTCGAATTGAAATCAAATAGTAATGAATTCGAATTGAAATCAAATAGAAATGAATTCGAATTGAAATCAAATTGAAATCAAATAGAAATGAATTCGAATTGAAATAAAATAAAAATGAATTCGAATTGAAATCAAATAGAAATGAATTCGAATTGAAATCAAATAGAAATGAATTCGAATTGAAATCAAATAGAAATGAATTCGAATTGAATTCGAATTGAAATGAATTCGAATTGAAATTGAATTAATTTGAAATTCAAATTGAATTGAAGTTGAATTAAAAATCGATTTGAATTGAAATCAATTTGAAATGAATTTAAAACGAATCTATAAAGGAAAATTCAATTTTGATTTGAAATTGAAAAGGAAGTTGAAATCGTTTCGAAAACGAATTTAAAACGATTTATAAAATATGTTTTAAAAGGAAATCGACGAAATATATAATATATATATATATTATATATATAATGGCCTGAATAGAACGCGCCGCGCTGCGGCAGTTCGTGAATTTCGACCATTGACTTCGAATTGACCTTGCGGGAGATCCGACTGTCAGATTCTCCTGAAATCGGAACCGTTGGGTTCGTATCGAAAAGATCTTTCCAATGAATATTAGAAATTTGAAATCTAACGGTTGGATTTGGAACTATGTCCAAATCAAATTTGGAAAAGGTCGTTGTAAGTGCAGTTCAATGGCCGTTGATGGAAATCGACTGTACGGGCCTTGATAAAATTATTAAAAATATCAATAATTTGTGTAAAATCAGAAGAAGTGATTTGTGAAGAATTGGGATGAAAATTTCCAAATTTGAAAATATAAAAAATAGATTTTTATCGAAATGAACTAGTTTTGAACTAGGATTAAAATCAATTTATTTTTGAAATAAATAAATTGAGTTTGAAAGTGGTTTTAAAAATAATCAAAATTCCCAATACGTGAATTGGACTGGAGTTGAATCGAAATTATCTTCGGAATATTTCAATGTTGGATTTCGTGACTATACAGATATTGTTATGGGAATTTGAAAGATATATTTTATATCGTTATTTCCAATACGATATTTGTTGGTTTCAGAATTTGATATTGAATATAAGCCGGTATATTTTCTATTCAGAGCCTTGTATTTAATATCAAATGGGATCTTGGGTTTATCGTGAGCGGTGTTTTGAATAACACCTGTTCTTTAACCCGATTAACAATAGAAAGTGATTTTGGGTTTATCGTGAACCGTGTTTCAGATGACATTGGTTCTTCAACCCAGTTAAAGACAGGATATTGATTTTTGAAAAGATTAAAACTAAGTGGTGTTTTAATGAATCTTTGATTAGATTGAAATGTGAATTGATAATTTAAATTATCAAATCTGAAAAGTGATCTAGAGTGGAGTATCACCAGTTTTGCTCCAGAGCGATAGTTAAATCTTTAATTAGATTTGAACGTGAAATGGTAATTAATTTTACCGATAACACCGTGGTGTTAGATATGGAGTATTACCAGTTTTCTCCATGGGATGAATAGGTTGGGATTGGGAAATAAAATAAATAATTACTTCGGTGTGGTTCGCTAATCCCGACTAGTTTGGAAAACCATAATATGGTTTGAAATGATATCCAAAGGAATATTAAAGAATAAATTTAGAAGAATTTATCTTTGATAAAATTAATGGCAACCTTTCCCTAAGAATGTGATTTTGTGAATAAAAGAATATTCTGAATTGGAATGAGGCGTTTGTTGTGTTTGTGTAACATTTGTTTATTATATACGTGGGTTATTCAGAAAGGCCGGGTTTATACCCATTTTGAATAACTGATTCGACGATATGTCGAAGATGAAGACGGTGGTTGAAGACCGGAAATCTTCACATCGTTTGGGTGATTATTGATGATCTTGATTGGGATGTACACCCGAAATGAGGGAATCAGTTGGTGATCGTCCAGACGTACTTGGAGATCGATGGATATGCGAGGAAAGTGCCTCCGGTTTCGTTCAGACCCAGAACGAACTTGTAAATGGACTGTGTGTCTGACATTGGATTTTATTCTGTGTTGATTGATCTCTATTAAATATACATCTGTTTGGCGGTGCAGAATTTATTCCCTTGCTTAACGCCCTTCTCTGAGGCGTACGAGCTCAGAGATTGTATATCGATGGACATCAGTCGCATGTAGTGAATTGCCAGTGTGGCACGCGTAAGTGGCGAATGATCAAGGCTTCTGTTGAAAAGCAAAGTGTGAAGACCCGTAACTTCCCCGTAAAGGAAAGCGTCGGATAGTTCGAGAACAAGCCACAACAGAACGCATACAGAAGAACGTTTCATTGTATATTACAACAATACATCAGATTACAAGAATATACAGAGTATAAATGAATATTACACAGAAATATCAGAGATTTAAATTACATTTAAATACATAGCAGCGGAAAATAATACAATACACAACTAGAATGAGATATACGGATACAAAGCTTTCCGGATATCGTTCCAGCTGTAAACCAGGATCCTGTGAATATAAATCTGCAAAACCAAAACTACTAGCTGCCCGTGTCAAAATAAGGGCACCCAGAGTTTAGGTTAAAACAATAAACTCCAGGTCAGTCATGTGACTGGTGTGAGAACTAAAACAGTTATTAACCTTTATTTTAAATCATTAGGTAAATCAAGGGACCACGCCGTATAACACGGAACGGGTTTCCTCCCAAGAATACCAGTGCATAAAACAAACAGCGCAATGCTAAATAAAGAAAAATGAAGCTGTTATAAGACCCAGGTCCCATCACACAATGCAACGCAGTCGAGGATAGGGTTTTCCCTTATAACAGCCAAAGAATGCTTGATACGTTTAAAACAAATCATTTGATACTATAATAAGTGCATAGTGTATAAAACAACTTCAAATCATAAGTATCAATCATAGGCGGCATAAGCGCCCCATCCCACTATGTCGCCATATATAGGATTACAACTAAAACCGCAAATGTCGCGTATTTGGAAATTGGATTTCCATCTATGAACCGAGGCAAAAGATAGTCCTCAACCGATTCGTGACTCTCTAGCCCGAGCCACAGGATCAGAACGCATCAACCCTTTAGATCGTCAGGGCCGGTCCACACGGAGTGGATTATTATGCCTGAACAATACGTCTCCCCACCCTATGGGGTGTAAGTCTGGTCCGTCAGCCGACCAGAATGCATTCGGCCGAAACCGATATAACCGAGGCGCCTCGCAACTGCAACAACCACATAAGTCAAACTCGTCAGGGCGTGTAAAACCACTGACGCCACTTCTAGCTAGAAAGAAACGCAAGTCCTCCCTGATGTCCCTCCCGTTTTTGGTTCATACCGGGTGTGAAACTCGCGAAGTAAACGTTACACAAAGCTACGCCACAAAGGCCGTGCTTTGATCATCACCACAAGACTTTGCTTTTCAACAGAAGCCTTGATCATTTGCATCTTAGCATGCCACACAGGCAAACCATCCTATGCAACCGATATCAGTCACACAGAATGAAATCCGATGTCAGACACACAGTCCATTTACAAGTCCGTTCTGGGTCTGAACGAAACCGGAGGCACCTAGTACCCCGCATATCCATCGATCTCCAAGTACGTCTGGACGATCACTAACTGTTTCCATCTTCTTGGGTGTACAGCCCAATCAAGATCATCAGTTATCACCCAAACGACGTGAAGACCTCCGGTCTTCGACCATCGTCTTCATCTTCGACTTATCGTCGTATCAGTTATCCAGAATGGGATAAACCCGGTCTTTCCGAATAACTCGCGTATATTTAAATAAGTGTTACACAAACACAACATACGCCTCATTCCAATTCATTAGTCACTAACCGTAAATTAATCAAGAGAATAATTCCCCAAATATTAACCCCGAAGGCCGAAACCAACATCAGATCAATATCCAGAAAACCATTCTGCTTGGCTAACCGACAGTTAGTTTCTAAATTTCACGTTCAAATCTAATTAAAGATTTAACTATCGCCTGGAGCAAAACTGGTGATACTCCATTCTCGATCTTTTCAATCTAATTAAAGATTCATTAAAACTCCACTTAGTTTTAATCTGTGACTGGGTTAAAGAATCAGTGTCATCTAAAAACACGGTTCGCGATAAACCCAAAGTCACATTCCATTAATTATCGGGTTAAAGAACGAGTGTTATTTAAAAACACTGTTCACGATAAACCCAAAAATCAATATCAATTCAATTCCAATTAAATATCATTTAATTGGTACACTTCATTAAATCTAAATAAAAAGATTTAATCTTTTCTCAACTGGGTTCAAGAACAGTGTTAGTGAAGACACCATTCACGACAAACCCAAATCACATTCGATATTCAATACAAGGCTCTGAATAGAAAATATATCGGCTTATATTCAATATCGAATTCTACGACTAACAAATGTCGTATTGGAAATAACGATATACATATATATCTTTCAAATTTCCATAACAACACCTGTATAATCACGAATTCCAACATCGAAATATTCCGAAGACAATTTCGATTCAAATCCACTCCAATGCAATCATTGGAATTTTGGTTACTTTTAAAACCCTTTTCGAATTCAATTTACTTATTTAAAAATAAATAGAATTATAATTCTAGTTCAAAACTAGTTCATTTCGATAAAAATCCATTTTTATCTTTTCAAATATGGAGTTTTTCATCCCAATTCTTCACAAATCATTTCTTATGATTTTACACAAATTATTACTATTTTTAATAATTTTATCAAGGCCCGTACAGTCGATTTCCATCAATGGCCATCGAACTGCACTTACAGCGACCTTTTTCGAATTTGATTTGGACATAATTCCAAATCCAACCGTTAGATTTCAAATTTCTAATATTCGTTAGAAAGCTCTTTTCGATACGAACCCAACGGTTCCGGTTTTAGGAGAATCCGACAGTCGGATCTCCCGTAATGTCCGTTTGAAATAAATGGTCGAAATTCGCGAACTGCCGCGGCGCGGCGCGTTCTATTCAGGCCATTATATTATATATAATATATATATAATATATTTCGTCGATTTCTATTTAAAAACGAATTATATAAACAGTTTTAAATTCATTTCAAAATCTATTTCAACTTCCATTTCAATTCAAAGCAAAATTGAATTCTTCTTTATAAATTCGTTTCAAAATTCATTTCTGTTCAATTCAAATTTCAATTCAATTTGAAATCGTTTTCAATTCAATTCATTTCGAAATCGTTTTCAATTCAATTCATTTCGAAATCGTTTTCAATTCAATTCATTTCGAAATCGTTAAAATCGATATAAATATCGTTCACGTCAAAATGGCGTCAATCTAATCAACACGGCTTCATATATTGATATTTTCAAATATTCCATTTCGAATATTTCTATTTCAAATATTTCTATTTTTAAAACTGGAATGAGGCCCAATCAATTACCATATAAAGTTAATTATATGGATTTTCATACAACACATGTATAATAGCCTTGAAAAATAATCAACCATCAACCAAAGTGCACTACACTGTATAAGCATCAAATATAGACATTCAACGCTTATAACAGCCTGTCAATCAATCGATCGACATATTTACTCAATCAGGATGAGTGAACTTCAAATTTCATCCCAACACCCGTGTGGGGTTTCAAACAATCAAACACATATTTTATTTGTGCAGTTAGGCGATGTGTAAAATTTATCGACCCAATCAACGTCCTTCAAATAGGTGTACATAAACAAACCGTCTGGTTTGTAAATGACTATTCTATTTTATCCACTTTCACGTTAAAAATTATATTTTTAACGATAAAACATTTTATTCCAACATATGAATTTCTATTCAGTTCATTCTTTAAATAAAATGATATTTTTATTTTTCTAACATATTTTAGAAAATTTCGGCGGCATAACGGCACGATACTAGAAACGGGACGAGGCCTAGCCTTATCCCCGGACTAGTGAAGGCCCACGCCATTCACACATCAATCAAATCAATTTCATTATGCAAACCACAAAATTTGGAGTAAGAGTCTAACCTAGCCTTACTCCTTCGCCTTATAACGGCGCACGTCTAATCCTAACCAATTTATCGATTCAATTTTTCACACCACAAACCACATTCAAACCAATATCACAATCAATAACCAAACAGCCAAACAAACAAGTCCATGGTCTGTGGACGATTGTGTCGGGTGCTACTAAGCACCGTCTGCATCCTAGTATATATATATAACTAGAAATAAAATTGAAAGGTGAGAAATTCTCACAGATTAGCTATCCTAGCTCCACGACACTTCTAATGCAGGAAATCTTCGTCGCTTCGCATCTTTGTCATCTTCGTTGCTGCTTTCACTACATATGTAAAAATCGAATTTTTACTTCGCTATTCAATATATAAAAATCCATTTTTTATTTCAAAGTTCCACATATAAAAATCGAGTTTTTATTTCAAAGTTCAATATATAAAAATCGAGTTTTTATTTCAAAGTTCAACATATAAAAATCGAGTTTTTATTTCAAAGTTCAACATATAAAAATCGAGTTTTTATTTCAAAGTTCAACATATAAAAATCGAATTTTTAGTTCAAAGTTCAACATATAAAAATCGAATTTTTAGTTCAAAGTTCAATATATAAAAATCGAATTTTTAGTTCAAAGTTCAATATATAAAAATCGAATTTTTAGTTCAAAGTTCAATATATAAAAATCGAATTTTTAGTTCAAAGTTCAATATATAAAAATCGAATTTTTAGTTCAAAGTTCAATATATAAAAATCGAATTTTTAGTTCAAAGTTCAATATATAAAAATCGAATTTTTATTTCAAAGTTCAATATATAAAAATCGAATTTTTAGTTCAAAGTTCAATATATAAAAATCGAATTTTTAGTTCAAAGTTCAATATATAAAAATCGAATTTTTATTTCAACACTATGCAGATAAAAATCACATTTTTCTACCGCTACTATATAGATAAAAATTCTATCTTTACCTTGATATTCATATAGTAAAAATCGAATCTTTATATCGCTATATAAATAAAAATCTCGTTTTTATTTTATGTTGTCTACATAAAAATCACTTCCTTTCTTCTAACTAAAAATCAAATCTTTTTATCGCTAAAAATCAAATCTTTTTCTATACGCAAAATCAAACCTTTTTCTATACGCAAAATCAAACTTTTTCTATACGCATAATCTAAAAATAAAATCAGTTTTAAAATTCTTTTTTTTTTTTCTTTAAATTCAGTTTTCAATTCTTATAAAAAAAACAGTTTATATTTCTTTAAAAAAAACAGTTTATAAGCTTTTTTTTTTTTTAAAAAAAACGGTTTAAATCTTTAAAAATAAAAAAAAATAAAATAGCAAAACGAAAGACTTACAGGGGAGGGTGTTTTCTGCAGCTCGTCGGAGGCGGGGGCACTGGATTTCGGTGGTGGTGGCGAGGCTTGGAGGTCGGCGCGGGGGTTCGGGTTGCTGGTGATGGGTGCTGTCGCGAGGTGGATGGAGGGGGAGAAGAGAGTGGAGCGGAGGAGAGACGGGGAAGGAGGGGGCTTGTTCGCCCGAGGCGCGGCGGCGGCCTGGGCGCGCTTCGACGAAGTTCCCCCCCTTTTTTTTTTTTTTCTGATCGATTAAATGAATTGGGGGGGGGCCTGGAGGGGTTATAGGAGAGGAAGGATAAATTTTATTTCCTTTATTATTTTATTATTTTAATTTCAAAAGTATTGACTTTTTCATACGACCTCTAAACGAGGCCCACCGCCTGTCGTCCCTAGCGTATTACCCCCATTCCGAACACAATGGGATATGTATCGCAAGCTGATTTGATCGTTGGAATCAGTTTCCGTTTAATTTACCCTTAAATCATTATATTGAATTTTAAACGTACATTTCAAATTACCGGGGGCGCATACTAACTCTAAAAATTCTCGAAAAATATTTTCTAGCTTCGTATTGACGATACGGTCCTATCAAAACTAGTTTCGTCGAATTCTGAGACCGTTAGAAAAATGGCCAATTTCCAGTCGATTAAAATCAACTGAAACCGGTCAAACGCGTTTTCCTTTGCCACGCTCACATATTGATTCGAAAAATTATGAAATTTGAAACCTAGCAACAACTTAACATCACGGACCCAACAAAACTGGTTTCGTCGAAATCCGAGGTCGTTTGCAAAACGGCTATTTTTAAGGGCCTTATATATATAAAAATATATATAAATTCCACAGCGACTATTTCTAATTTTAAACTGGACATATCTTATCATTTCTAAGATGAAATCCCAGTTTGTTAACTTCGTTACAAAGATATAGTTATACAGATTCAAATATTTCTTGTTTCGTTCAATTCTGACTTATATTGAATTCTGTATATTCATTTGAAATTAGAAATCGAATTCTCGAACTACCGCGCCATTTTCAATTCCTTTTATAATTATATATAATTATTATATATTCTAACGACGACGTATATAATATATACGTTCGAATTCTATTCAAAATAAATTTCTCGTCGATATTATTTAAAATAATTCATTTAAATATTCAAAATCCGCTAAAATTGCCAAAATAAAATTTTCAAACTGGCTCGCATTTTACGGGTTGTTACAATCTCCCCCACTTAAAACTTTTCGTCCCCGAAAAGGAACAAAGTCGAAAGTGGTTTGATTATTCAGCTCTACATTCGATTTGGCTTCCATTCTCCAACTTTCCAGTTTCTGAGAATTTTCAAAATTTCAAAAATTTGGCTAACACCCTAAATTTTCGAAAAATTTCGCCATAACCTCCCCTGCAATGGGAGCATCGGGAAATTGCAAATAGCGTTCCCGGTCCTTCAGATCTCAAAAAGAAAAAGAAAAAGCCAAGCGGCTAGCCAATAGGCTCACAAAATCATCATCACCCAAACAAAACAGGAAATTATGTAGTAAACATGTACCTATTTGTCGGGCAAACAAATTTTATTCTCTGGCTCTAGCCTCCTTGCTATGACCTGTTCAATGATATACAAGTATATGCAAGCAGATGCGACCAAATTCCAATACAAGTCAATGTTTGATTCAATTAGGCTAAATGGCTAAAAATTAGCAAACAACTCAACAAACAACACAAACATCAATCAATTAGTGAATTAGAGTTTCAAATTCATAATTTTGATACACATACAAAAATCATGTTTTTGATGCCAAATCACACAATTAGCCCTATCTAATTTTGGTTCTCACACCAGTCTAATGGAAATATATAGAAAATCACACCTTCGAAACACGAAGCTAATTACTAATGATGACGCGTCAACCATCAGAATCAGGTCCGTGCGACTAGGGTGTAATTCTATATCTATCCAGTATATTAAAACTCCGAATACACGTGGATCAGACGTATACCCAAAATCTTTATATACTGTATTGTCCACGTCAATATAAATAAATAACCAAATACGAATAATTGATTTAAATTTTCAAAACAAAAATTGTTTTCATTTGAAAAATATACTCTTCACACTCGTTCTAGGATGCTACTGATCCTATCTTTAACGAGTCATTCTCGTTGGATATTACTAATCCCATATCTGATGAATTCTTTCGTAGGGTTCTAATGTGCCTTGTTCTCTAGGCTTTGTAAACCAAAGCTCTGATACCAAATGTGAAGACCCGTAACTTCCCCGTAAAGGAAAGCGTCGGATAGTTCGAGAACAAGCCACAACAGAACGCATACAGAAGAACGTTTCATTGTATATTACAACAATACATCAGATTACAAGAATATACAGAGTATAAATGAATATTACACAGAAATATCAGAGATTTAAATTACATTTAAATACATAGCAGCGGAAAATAATACAATACACAACTAGAATGAGATATACGGATACAAAGCTTTCTGGATATCGTTCCAGCTGTAAACCAGGATCCTGTGAATATAAATCTGCAAAACCAAAACTACTAGCTGCCCGTGTCAAAATAAGGGCACCCAGAGTTTAGGTTAAAACAATAAACTCCAGGTCAGTCATGTGACTGGTGTGAGAACTAAAACAGTTATTAATCTTTATTTTAAATCATTAGGTAAATCAAGGGACCACGCCGTATAACACGGAACGGGTTTCCTCCCAAGAATACCAGTGCATAAAACAAACAGCGCAATGCTAAATAAAGAAAAATGAAGCTGTTATAAGACCCAGGTCCCATCACACAATGCAACGCAGTCGAGGATAGGGTTTTCCCTTATAACAGCCAAAGAATGCTTGATACGTTTAAAACAAATCATTTGATACTATAATAAGTGCATAGTGTATAAAACAACTTCAAATCATAAGTATCAATCATAGGCGGCATAAGCGCCCCATCCCACTATGTCGCCATATATAGGATTACAACTAAAACCGCAAATGTCGCGTATTTGGAAATTGGATTTCCATCTATGAACCGAGGCAAAAGATAGTCCTCAACCGATTCGTGACTCTCTAGCCCGAGCCACAGGATCAGAACGCATCAACCCTTTAGATCGTCAGGGCCGGTCCACACGGAGTGGATTATTATGCCTGAACAATACGTCTCCCCACCCTATGGGGTGTAAGTCTGGTCCGTCAGCCGACCAGAATGCATTCGGCCGAAACCGATATAACCGAGGCGCCTCGCAACTGCAACAACCACATAAGTCAAACTCGTCAGGGCGTGTAAAACCACTGACGCCACTTCTAGCTAGAAAGAAACGCAAGTCCTCCCTGATGTCCCTCCCGTTTTTGGTTCATACCGGGTGTGAAACTCGCGAAGTAAACGTTACACAAAGCTACGCCACAAAGGCCGTGCTTTGATCATCACCACAAGACTTTGCTTTTCAACAGAAGCCTTGATCATTTGCATCTTAGCATGCCACACAGGCAAACCATCCTATGCAACCGATATCAGTCACACAGAATGAAATCCGATGTCAGACACACAGTCCATTTACAAGTCCGTTCTGGGTCTGAACGAAACCGGAGGCACCTAGTACCCCGCATATCCATCGATCTCCAAGTACGTCTGGACGATCACTAACTGTTTCCATCTTCTTGGGTGTACAGCCCAATCAAGATCATCAGTTATCACCCAAACGACGTGAAGACCTCCGGTCTTCGACCATCGTCTTCATCTTCGACTTATCGTCGTATCAGTTATCCAGAATGGGATAAACCCGGTCTTTCCGAATAACTCGCGTATATTTAAATAAGTGTTACACAAACACAACATACGCCTCATTCCAATTCATTAGTCACTAACCGTAAATTAATCAAGAGAATAATTCCCCAAATATTAACCCCGAAGGCCGAAACCAACATCAGATCAATATCCAGAAAACCATTCTGCTTGGCTAACCGACAGTTAGTTTCTAAATTTCACGTTCAAATCTAATTAAAGATTTAACTATCGCCTGGAGCAAAACTGGTGATACTCCATTCTCGATCTTTTCAATCTAATTAAAGATTCATTAAAACTCCACTTAGTTTTAATCTGTGACTGGGTTAAAGAATCAGTGTCATCTAAAAACACGGTTCGCGATAAACCCAAAGTCACATTCCATTAATTATCGGGTTAAAGAACGAGTGTTATTTAAAAACACTGTTCACGATAAACCCAAAAATCAATATCAATTCAATTCCAATTAAATATCATTTAATTGGTACACTTCATTAAATCTAAATAAAAAGATTTAATCTTTTCTCAACTGGGTTCAAGAACAGTGTTAGTGAAGACACCATTCACGACAAACCCAAATCACATTCGATATTCAATACAAGGCTCTGAATAGAAAATATATCGGCTTATATTCAATATCGAATTCTACGACTAACAAATGTCGTATTGGAAATAACGATATACATATATATCTTTCAAATTTCCATAACAACACCTGTATAATCACGAATTCCAACATCGAAATATTCCGAAGACAATTTCGATTCAAATCCACTCCAATGCAATCATTGGAATTTTGGTTACTTTTAAAACCCTTTTCGAATTCAATTTACTTATTTAAAAATAAATAGAATTATAATTCTAGTTCAAAACTAGTTCATTTCGATAAAAATCCATTTTTATCTTTTCAAATATGGAGTTTTTCATCCCAATTCTTCACAAATCATTTCTTATGATTTTACACAAATTATTACTATTTTTAATAATTTTATCAAGGCCCGTACAGTCGATTTCCATCAATGGCCATCGAACTGCACTTACAGCGACCTTTTTCGAATTTGATTTGGACATAATTCCAAATCCAACCGTTAGATTTCAAATTTCTAATATTCGTTAGAAAGCTCTTTTCGATACGAACCCAACGGTTCCGGTTTTAGGAGAATCCGACAGTCGGATCTCCCGTAATGTCCGTTTGAAATAAATGGTCGAAATTCGCGAACTGCCGCGGCGCGGCGCGTTCTATTCAGGCCATTATATTATATATAATATATATATAATATATTTCGTCGATTTCTATTTAAAAACGAATTATATAAACAGTTTTAAATTCATTTCAAAATCTATTTCAACTTCCATTTCAATTCAAAGCAAAATTGAATTCTTCTTTATAAATTCGTTTCAAAATTCATTTCTGTTCAATTCAAATTTCAATTCAATTTGAAATCGTTTTCAATTCAATTCATTTCGAAATCGTTTTCAATTCAATTCATTTCGAAATCGTTTTCAATTCAATTCATTTCGAAATCGTTAAAATCGATATAAATATCGTTCACGTCAAAATGGCGTCAATCTAATCAACACGGCTTCATATATTGATATTTTCAAATATTCCATTTCGAATATTTCTATTTCAAATATTTCTATTTTTAAAACTGGAATGAGGCCCAATCAATTACCATATAAAGTTAATTATATGGATTTTCATACAACACATGTATAATAGCCTTGAAAAATAATCAACCATCAACCAAAGTGCACTACACTGTATAAGCATCAAATATAGACATTCAACGCTTATAACAGCCTGTCAATCAATCGATCGACATATTTACTCAATCAGGATGAGTGAACTTCAAATTTCATCCCAACACCCGTGTGGGGTTTCAAACAATCAAACACATATTTTATTTGTGCAGTTAGGCGATGTGTAAAATTTATCGACCCAATCAACGTCCTTCAAATAGGTGTACATAAACAAACCGTCTGGTTTGTAAATGACTATTCTATTTTATCCACTTTCACGTTAAAAATTATATTTTTAACGATAAAACATTTTATTCCAACATATGAATTTCTATTCAGTTCATTCTTTAAATAAAATGATATTTTTATTTTTCTAACATATTTTAGAAAATTTCGGCGGCATAACGGCACGATACTAGAAACGGGACGAGGCCTAGCCTTATCCCCGGACTAGTGAAGGCCCACGCCATTCACACATCAATCAAATCAATTTCATTATGCAAACCACAAAATTTGGAGTAAGAGTCTAACCTAGCCTTACTCCTTCGCCTTATAACGGCGCACGTCTAATCCTAACCAATTTATCGATTCAATTTTTCACACCACAAACCACATTCAAACCAATATCACAATCAATAACCAAACAGCCAAACAAACAAGTCCATGGTCTGTGGACGATTGTGTCGGGTGCTACTAAGCACCGTCTGCATCCTAGTATATATATATAACTAGAAATAAAATTGAAAGGTGAGAAATTCTCACAGATTAGCTATCCTAGCTCCACGACACTTCTAATGCAGGAAATCTTCGTCGCTTCGCATCTTTGTCATCTTCGTTGCTGCTTTCACTACATATGTAAAAATCGAATTTTTACTTCGCTATTCAATATATAAAAATCCATTTTTTATTTCAAAGTTCCACATATAAAAATCGAGTTTTTATTTCAAAGTTCAATATATAAAAATCGAGTTTTTATTTCAAAGTTCAACATATAAAAATCGAGTTTTTATTTCAAAGTTCAACATATAAAAATCGAGTTTTTATTTCAAAGTTCAACATATAAAAATCGAATTTTTAGTTCAAAGTTCAACATATAAAAATCGAATTTTTAGTTCAAAGTTCAATATATAAAAATCGAATTTTTAGTTCAAAGTTCAATATATAAAAATCGAATTTTTAGTTCAAAGTTCAATATATAAAAATCGAATTTTTAGTTCAAAGTTCAATATATAAAAATCGAATTTTTAGTTCAAAGTTCAATATATAAAAATCGAATTTTTATTTCAAAGTTCAATATATAAAAATCGAATTTTTAGTTCAAAGTTCAATATATAAAAATCGAATTTTTAGTTCAAAGTTCAATATATAAAAATCGAATTTTTATTTCAACACTATGCAGATAAAAATCACATTTTTCTACCGCTACTATATAGATAAAAATTCTATCTTTACCTTGATATTCATATAGTAAAAATCGAATCTTTATATCGCTATATAAATAAAAATCTCGTTTTTATTTTATGTTGTCTACATAAAAATCACTTCCTTTCTTCTAACTAAAAATCAAATCTTTTTATCGCTAAAAATCAAATCTTTTTCTATACGCAAAATCAAACCTTTTTCTATACGCAAAATCAAACTTTTTCTATACGCATAATCTAAAAATAAAATCAGTTTTAAAATTCTTTTTTTTTTTTCTTTAAATTCAGTTTTCAATTCTTATAAAAAAAACAGTTTATATTTCTTTAAAAAAAACAGTTTATAAGCTTTTTTTTTTTTAAAAAAAAAACGGTTTAAATCTTTAAAAAAAAAAAAAAAAAAATAGCAAAACGAAAGACTTACAGGGGAGGGTGTTTTCTGCAGCTCGTCGGAGGCGGGGGCACTGGATTTCGGTGGTGGTGGCGAGGCTTGGAGGTCGGCGCGGGGGTTCGGGTTGCTGGTGATGGGTGCTGTCGCGAGGTGGATGGAGGGGGAGAAGAGAGTGGAGCGGAGGAGAGACGGGGAAGGAGGGGGCTTGTTCGCCCGAGGCGCGGCGGCGGCCTGGGCGCGCTTCGACGAAGTTCCCCCCCTTTTTTTTTTTCTGATCGATTAAATGAATTGGGGGGGGGGCCTGGAGGGGTTATAGGAGAGGAAGGATAAATTTTATTTCCTTTATTATTTTATTATTTTAATTTCAAAAGTATTGACTTTTTCATACGACCTCTAAACGAGGCCCACCGCCTGTCGTCCCTAGCGTATTACCCCCATTCCGAACACAATGGGATATGTATCGCAAGCTGATTTGATCGTTGGAATCAGTTTCCGTTTAATTTACCCTTAAATCATTATATTGAATTTTAAACGTACATTTCAAATTACCGGGGGCGCATACTAACTCTAAAAATTCTCGAAAAATATTTTCTAGCTTCGTATTGACGATACGGTCCTATCAAAACTAGTTTCGTCGAATTCTGAGACCGTTAGAAAAATGGCCAATTTCCAGTCGATTAAAATCAACTGAAACCGGTCAAACGCGTTTTCCTTTGCCACGCTCACATATTGATTCGAAAAATTATGAAATTTGAAACCTAGCAACAACTTAACATCACGGACCCAACAAAACTGGTTTCGTCGAAATCCGAGGTCGTTTGCAAAACGGCTATTTTTAAGGGCCTTATATATATAAAAATATATATAAATTCCACAGCGACTATTTCTAATTTTAAACTGGACATATCTTATCATTTCTAAGATGAAATCCCAGTTTGTTAACTTCGTTACAAAGATATAGTTATACAGATTCAAATATTTCTTGTTTCGTTCAATTCTGACTTATATTGAATTCTGTATATTCATTTGAAATTAGAAATCGAATTCTCGAACTACCGCGCCATTTTCAATTCCTTTTATAATTATATATAATTATTATATATTCTAACGACGACGTATATAATATATACGTTCGAATTCTATTCAAAATAAATTTCTCGTCGATATTATTTAAAATAATTCATTTAAATATTCAAAATCCGCTAAAATTGCCAAAATAAAATTTTCAAACTGGCTCGCATTTTACGGGTTGTTACACAAAGTCTTGTGGTTGATGATCAAAGCACAGCCTATGTGGCGTAGCTTTGTGTATAGCGTGAATTCGCGAGCCTCACACCTCGGTATGAGTCAAAAACGGGATACGGACCGTTGGGAGAACACGACGTTTCTTTCTAGCTAGTGGTGGTGTCAGTGCTTAAACTGGCTGATATTTATATACTTTTCACCTGTGTGGTTGTTGGATGAGGCGCCTAGATCCTAGGTCTGTTAGGACCGGGAAACGTGTGTTCAGGAATAACTAATCCTCAAAAGTAAGAGAGGACCGGCCCAACTGATTCCAAGGATCATAGTGGGGTCCTGGGACATTTGCTAGAGTGTCTCGAACGGAGAGGAGCTTGCCCCTTGCCTCGACTCATGACGGAAATCCAATTTCCAATACGTGATATTGCGGTTTTATTTGTAGAGCCTAGTATTGGCGACATGATAGATGGTACCCATGCCGCCTATGATTGAAATTGTTTTGACACTATACACTTATAATAGTATCAAATGATTTGTTTTGAAAGTACCAAGCATCTTTGGCTATTATAAGGGAAAACCCTATCCTCCGGCTTGCGTTGCATTGTGTGATGGGACCTGGGTCTTATAATAGCTTCATTTTTCGAAAAAGCATTGCGCTGTTTTGTTATATACACTAGTGTTCTTGGGAGGAAACCCGTTCCGTGTTATACGGCGTGGTCCCTTGAATTACTCTCTTTTAAAATCAAGTTTTAAATAACTGTTTTAGTTCTCACACCAGTCACATGACTGACCTGGAGTTTATTGTTTTAACCTAAACTCTGGGTGCCCTTATTTTCCGCACGGGCAGCTAGTAGTTTTGGTTTTGCAGATTTATATTCACATGATCCTGATATACAGCTGGAACGATGCTCGGAAAGTTCTGTATCTGTGTATTACTTTCAGTTGTGTTTTGTATTGTTTTTCCGCTGCTATGTAAATTATTGTAATCTCTTATATTTATCGATTGTACTTTATTCATTCATACTCTGTATATTCTTGTATTCTGATGGAATTGTTGTAATTAACAATGAAATGTTCTTCCGTTTGCGTTCTATTATGTCGTGTTCTCAAGGTAATTCGTTCTTTCTCTTCGGAGATGGAGAAGTTACGGGTCACTACAGTTGGGGTTTACTTTCCTTATTATTACTGTACAAAAAGGCTAGATAGAAGTTTGTAAATGGATTGAGAGATCTCGGGATGTTGTTGATTTCATTCTATGAGAGCATGATGGTTCTAGGTGTTGGACTAGTAGTCATGCCTCTAGGTCATGTGGTAACCATGGAATGGGAGACAAGCAATTCTTATTGGCTTATTGAATCATACTTGTGTAGTGAGGGTGATCTATGTGTTGGACTTTCCGAGGGGACTTAGCCAACGTAGAGTAGTGGAAGTGCGCCGATTACAACATCTCACACGCTACTTTGATTTTGATTGGTTGGGTATACCTTTTAGATTGACATGTGAGACAGCATGTTTTCTTGGTTTCTTGGACTGTGTTCTGAGATATCACTTTTAGGAGTTGTAATTGTGCTACATATCATATTTTCATCATCCGTTGACGAAGAGACATCATAAGACGTTTATGATGTTGTATTTGCATAGAGAAAAACACCAATTGATGGTTTGGCTTGTCGGAGTATCACTTTGGAATGGAAGAAGTGCGATGCTCGGGTTGCGTTGCCTTAATTAGAATGGTCCTGTTAATCTTGCAAGGGTTAACAAAGTTTTAATTTGAGTTGACCCATTGG
This sequence comes from Allium sativum, assembly GCA_030737875.1. Taxonomy (NCBI): domain Eukaryota; kingdom Viridiplantae; phylum Streptophyta; class Magnoliopsida; order Asparagales; family Amaryllidaceae; genus Allium; species Allium sativum. The sequence continues at coordinate 71,805,559 of CM060919.1, forward strand.
ATTTGCAAATTTGAAGCCAGGTTGAGGAGTTAGTAAGTGTATTAATATCACTTATTCCATATGAGAGTGTGGAGTTGATAACTTCTACTTGTTTGTCTTGCTTAAGTAAGTGTGGTGTTGATGCAAAAAGGGAGGTTTTCTCATCCTTAGTCAATGAACCAAACTGTATGATAAGAAGTTGATTCAGAGTTGGAGGCGATGGAGTTTGTTTGGAGTTTTGGTGGCATTAATTATTAGGGAAAGAGCTAGAGTTTTTTTGTGATGTCACATCACTCAGCTTTCTCTTCCTTGAGAGTGATCTCGACCCTCGTCTGTAGTGATGGTTAGAGCTCATAGCCTTCTAGTGCAATTATCGTGTTTGGTTAGGTAAGTGCCAATTCAGAAGCGATATTCTATTAGTGGACGTTGCTTGTATTAGTTGTTGGTTATGACCCCTAAGCTTGGAGTGATGTAGTTTAGACTCGACCATAATGGTTGATTCCGTATAAAATAGGTATTGCTTGTTTCCGACATCGTTGGATGAGATTGATTGAGCATTTATATCAACATTGATGGATGATCAACAGGTAGTGACGAATGAGAAGTATTGATTTGTCTTCTATATCTACTTGAGATTCGTTAGTGGATGCAGGAACAATTATCGATGGTTTTCATTGATAGGTTCCATAAGGGATGAGTATAGTGTGATAGCGCTCAAGTCATATTCGATTTGTTGACGAGAAATGTTATGTTTATATTACTCATTCTTAATGAGATGGCGACCACGTTTTTCTAGTCATATATGGATTGAATGTCCTACCTAATGTCTTACGCTAGGTAGATAATATTATGCATCCTAAAGTAGGCATGTATGTTATTTTTGATGATTGCTATTATTTTATCGATATATGTTTAGTTGTTGATATTCATATGACTGTTTGTGCTTATTTAATTGTTAGGCATTCGGGACTGCCTTATTTTTGTACAGTCTAATTGTTTCCATACATGTCTTGACAACAAAAATCTAATATTGAGTTATGTTTTATGCCCATGGTGCATTTTGATGACTTCCCCCAATATATGAGCAACCACTTTGTGTTTTTATTTTCTTTGGTTGGAATGAGCCGTATTTGGCTAATTGTAGTTTCATCGGATCAATCCACACAAAAGAGACGCTGCAAGAGTTTTATATGAACAAAACCAAAGTTAGAAGAGTAGTTGCTTAGTTGATTTGTGAAACACCCTGCATCCCTTAACATTCCCAAAAATAGGGTCATGTTAAGAAATTTGAAGCGTTACAGGTATAAAGACATCTAATCACAGAGACTAAGATTCATGAGACAAAAATATAATTATTGCAGAAGCGTTTTAAAAAAAACTGAAACACCACGATTTTTTTAAGTACCAAACCACACATCTCATGAAAACCATGTCTCGGTCACAAAAATCAGAGTACAATATGAATATCCCTCAAATAGGCATCAACTCAACCAACATTGTGAAATAGGGTAAAACAAAAAGGTGAATACATCTGCAGCAAGAATGAGAATCCAAGAACAGTCCTCTAAAACAATCATAATTAAAAACCTTCACCCTGTGAGCTTGGGTAGAGGGAAGAAAAAGTAAGAAAGAAGAGTGGGTCAGACAAAAAACTTGGTGAGTGATTTAATTACTAGCATGATTGAGTAATAATGGAAAGATAGACTCAGTAACTGTTCTAATATCAGATAGGGTGATTTTCCATGCACAATTATAATGTTGATCATATAGGGATAGTATAAAATGAGTTACACTTGAATTGTACGACTATAGATGTATTCGATTGTTTGCACTTTCTAGATTACCGATGTTGATAAACATGTTTAAGATATATTTCTAATACTACCCATCAATCGGCTGTTAATCTACCATCTTATATGGTAGCTTATGTCACTACGAATCTCGGGTTTTATCCGAACCAATCCATCAGTAAAAATATAATATAAACGTCATTGGATGCAGCAGTGACTTATTTTCCTTTATCGATGCACATGCACGCTCATTGCACCATCGGAACGCACCTACACACGGCTCTGTTCCTGTTGACCCCTTATTTACCTTAATCGGCATAAGCATGCCTAGCCTCCACCATCCATCATTTATGAGACGATCAGTGATAAAACTAAAGGGGAATGCTGCCGATACGGGTTCTAACAAACAAATATTCTAATTCTCACTTCAGCCCAAATCCCGGTTGATTTGGGCCTTAACGTTTGGTCGCTTATTTTCCCCAATCTGCCTCCGTGCTACCAGAACGGACCACGATAGAAATATGCTTATTAGCTTAGGTTGCTTATTTTTCTAAATCGATCTGCTAGAACAGGCCATAACCAGTACATGTATATTTAACCACAGTTTTAAGTTCATGTTAATAATAAGCATTTCCATCGTTTCATTCAACTATAACCTTCTTGTTATAATTATATTTGCCTCTAAGTCAATCTGTCAAATTATGATTTCAATGTGTGTTTGTAGAAGCTATCATACTATTAATTTTTAAATATGTCCAATCTTTCCCAATTACAACATATATCATAATTTAATAGCAATAATGCTTTAATTTGACTGTTTCAGTCCAATAACTTTCTAATTGCAGTTCCATATTTATGCCCATTATTTTATAAATTTAGTCACATAGGTTTAATCAGTATTTGCATAATTATAATTTAATTCTACTCTTTTCTCGCATAGAATACAACGATTACGTCATTCTTCAAAATACTAACATTCAGTGATCAAGGAATGTTTTAACAAAACCCCAGATAGGTAAAGAAACTGTAAACAAAATAAAACTGAAACACCCCACCTCCGTTAAGGTCACTCACAAAGGGAATGCCTTAACATTGGTGGAGCATTTTAGGTAAAAGATGCAGATAAATTACAAGACAGACAAATAAAGCAGCGGAAAATAAAGTCATTTTATAAATAATTTAATTCAGTCAAGCTTTTACAACAATTGTCTCAATCATACTTAAAAGTAATACATAGAAATTCTGTCTTGATTCAAAAACTTCCAAGTGTAAAAGAAGCATAAAAACAACAATGATATTCCCCAATAAAGCATGAACTGACCATAGCAGTGGAAGTGAGAGTCTAAAACAATACATCGACTATCTTCGAGCTTGAAAGAAAACTGAGCTAAGTGGTAACATTTCCTCCCTGTGAACCTGAGGAGGGGGGGAACGGAAGAAAAGAGGCGAAACAAAACTAGGTCAGACATAGTCTGGTAAGTCCAGTGACTTTCAGCATATAAACAGGCAAAAGTATCATGACATGAATAAACTGAATATAAGACAATACCGTGAGAAACAAGGATAACATGATAACATAGGATAAGTATAAGGTATGATAAGGCAAGATAAACTGAATGCGCTTCTACTCTTTCTCTGCTTCGCTACTACTTTGTTATTCTGATTTCTATATCTATCTCTGCACCAACTAACTAGTGTCCCAACTAGTAATCTATATAAAATGATAACGTGATCCCAATCCCCGTAATTGTGGTAGCCTTCAGGTGTACATCTATCGTCAGGATTCCACCTCAATCAGCCTAATTTCCATGAACATGTTAGATGTACCCTTACTACCCTATCGATCGGCTCCCTACTTGTATTCATTTCTCTTGTGTCTGTGTCAATCGGCCCTCTCTTGCGTGTAGATACCCTGTGCTGGCCCCACCGTAAGGTGTATCAATCCTTATGATAGCGACCCGACACGATTCAAGATGCACAATGTATAACTACTGGTACCCAGTGCCTGCTTTTTCCTACTCCGGAGTACGTGCACGCCCGTAAACCATCGGAACCTACACTGACGTACCCCCTGCCTCTGTTTTGACCGCTTACAATCAGCCCAGTAATCGTGCCCCACCCTGCCTAGTTCAGGGTACCGTGATACATCTATGTGGGTTACTGCTGAAATGGGTCCCCGTTACTAGGGTTTCCTGTTGGTTAAGTTTGTGGGCCTATATTTACTAATATTACCCACCAACCCGATATGTACTTAACCCTCCCACTGATTCAAGCATGCTTATTTAACGATTAAGTTTTGTGGGCCTATATGTACTAATATTACCCACCTACACGAGATGTACTTAACCCTCCCATCGATTCAAGCATGTTTATTTAACGGTTAAGTTTTGTGGGCCTATATGTACCAATATTAACCACCAACCCGGTATGTACTAAACCCTCCCGCACATTATGTCATATTGGTTAAGTGTTGTCCATTCATGTTAACTTAACCCACCCATTCATCGTGTCATGTTGGTTAAGTGTTTCTTATTAACTTAACCCCGTTCGTTCATCAAATTATATTTGTTAAGTGTTTTCTTGTTAACTTAACCCCACGTGTTCATCTTGTTGTATTGGTTAAGTGTCTTCAATCAATTCAAGTTAACTTAACCCACCTACTTGCCATGTTACTTTGGTTAAGTGTTGCCTTCTTGTGTTAACTTAACCATACCACAAATCAAGTTATATTGGTTAAGTGTTGCCCTCTTGTTTTAACTTAACCGTACCACAAATCAAGCTATATTGGTTAAGTGTTGCCCTCTTGTTTTAACTTAACCTCACCACAAATCAAGTTATATTGGTTAAGTGCTTCTTATTACTTAACCCTACCCATGCTATACTGGTTAAGTGTTTCCTATTAACTTAACCCTAGTTATTCATCTTGTTATATTGGCTAAGTGTTCTTATTACTTAACCCTACCCATTCATCTTGTTATATTGGTTAAGTGTTCTTATTACTTAACCCTACCCATTCATCTTGTTACATTGGTTAATTTTTCTTATTACTTAACCCTACCCATTCATCTTGTTACATTGGTTAAGTGTTCTTATTACTTAACCCTAGCCATTCATCTTAGCATGTCTTGTTCATTAGCATTAACTGATTTATTAATGCACCAACCTCTCATATTAGATATGTGTTGTTGCGGTTACTGGATGTGCCGGGCGGTTCCGGGCAGTTTTACACCACAACTCAATCTAACCTCGGGTTTTTCTTGGGCATGATGCACTAACCTCTCACATTAGATAGGTGTTGTTGTGGTTACTGGATATGCCGGGCGATTCCGGCCAGTTTTACACCACAACTCAATCTAACCTCGGGTTAGGCATATTTATCTTTTCACTAATTCACATATTTATAGTTTATATGCAAATTATTCACAATTAACATATATACCCAATTCTAGATTTTTCACGCTAATTACCAAATTCCCCAAAACTATTCATGTTCCAATTTCAAGTTATTAATCAAAATAGGCTACACCTAATCTTCTCAAGTTTGTAATAATAGTCATGTCCCAAAATTACAATATTCATTATACTAGGCGTCCCAAATCAATAGTTAGGCCACATCTAGACTTAATGTTCCAAATTACATTTTTACGCCCAATCTAGATTTAATGCTCAAGTTATCCCAAATTCACAACAATAAAAATTTCGCCCAAAATTTGATTTATATGACAATAAACGATTTTGCCCAAAACTTGATTTATATGCCAATAACAATTTTGCCCAAAACTTGATTTATATGCCAATACCATACTTTGTCGTTCATGCCAACTCTAGTTTCAATATGTCAAATTTACATATTCCATAATTCCTGCCAAATTACATCTTAACAGTCATGTCATACTACATGTTCCAAAATATGCCAAATAATGTCAATTTCATGTTATACCCAATTACCCCCACATTCATAACGTACGTATTTCGAGATTCAGCGCAAGATTCATAAACAAGCAGAGAAACAATATGGAGCATAAGAGGCATAAGAATAGACATATGACGATAAGAACTATTGGTCCATAAATTTTGATATACCAAATTGACAAGTTTTACATAGAATCCATCGCAGGAATATAGATATGAATAGGTTTGACAAGAGATATAACATAGGATTACACTTTCGCTAAACAACAAAGATAGATATGATTGAACTAATAATGATTCCCAAAGGCATATACAAGCACAGATTCAAATGAAAGGATTGCTTACATCAGGCATATTCTCATATTCATTTTATTACATGTCACAATTGAATTTAGGTGTTCAAATCTAAAAAGTAATTGACTTACAAAACAAAGGTAGATCTTGTTTTTCTGGGATCTGGATTCTAAAACTGAATAGCTCTCCCTTGATGTAGACTAATTGTTCTTCTAATTTAAATTTAATTTGATTTGATTCGTAGCTTTTAATCTTGCTTTCTAGTTGAAGGAGAATGGCGGCTACTCTAGGTTGAGTATTGACAGTATGACGGTTCTAGGAATATTTTTGTGTGGATAAGGGTTTAGATTTAGGTTGCTTATACATAAGTTTGATTTAATAAGAGCCGTCAGATTAACCTAGAGCAAATCAAAGCTGTAACACCCCATAATTCTGTAACATTAAGTTTCACAAATTAAAGTATACTTAATTCTAAATGAAAGAATTAAGGGAAACGGGTTACGCCATTGCGTTCGTCTCGGAATTCTGCTTGAGATAGAGTCTGAGTTTGCGTAAATCGGACTCCGTATGAAGGAGTTATGACCTCCGAAAGTTTCAGAATTCGATTTAAAATTCAAACAGCCCGAGAACAAGTTCAAAATTCAAAACTGGACCAGAACTGGGCTGGGCGGGAATTTTCCCGCCCAGGACCCAGGTCGACCAGGGGGTCGACCTGGGTGTCGACCTGGGTACCCAGGTCGACTATGTAGTCGACCTGGGGGTCGACCTGCTTGGTCGACCTGACCTGCTCGGTCTGGTCCTGGCTTGGTTTCTGGGGCTTGGCTGTGTCACTAGGACTGATTTGTCACTTTCTGATTGGCTCCTCTTGGTGTGTATGGTCTGGATTCACTCTATGATCATCTGACGGCTCAAATCAATTTGAAATTCTATAAATACAACCCAACACTCAACCTAAATTCACACAAATAAAATAGAGCTAGAGCCGTCATGCTGCTGGAAGGAAGCCAAGAATAGCCTCCACTTGAAGAAAGCTTAGAGACGATCAAATCTAATTCAAAACTAAAAATCAAAACAACGTTTATCTACCCAAAGGAAAGCATCTCAATTCCAGAACTCAGAATCCAGAATTCAAGTTCGTCGTTTGTTGTAAGTCAGTTACTTTTCAGATTTGAATGTTTAGATCTATTTGTGGCATGTAATTAAATGGATATAAGAATGTGCCTAATCCTTTCGTTTGAATCGGTGCTTGTATATGCCTTTGGATCTAATTAAGAACTATTGTGATTAATTACCGACAAGACTATGCCTACGCATATGACTATGAACATAAGACTATTGCCTATGACTATGACAAGGACCATTGTGGCAAATCACCTATGATTCATGACTATGAGGTTATTGCCTAGGATTATGACTATGAAATTGGATCTAAGCTTGATTTTCTATTTAGACCTATTATTAATTATCCTTGGATCTTGATTTGGGAATTTTTCTATTAAGTTAGGTTTATCCATGTTCTTGAACCTAGATTATTATTCAAACCTTTTCATGTTCATAATGTTATCAGATCTATGCTTGCGATGTCTTAGTCAATTTATTCAGTATATTTATTAGATCTGTAAGCCGTGAATTTGGGATTATCATCTTATGCCCATTCTTATGCCTATCTTTTCATGGTATTCTTGTTTATTCCCTTTTATCTACGAATCTAGATTGACTTATAATCTAGACTGAATCACGATTACGCAAACGATGGGAATACGATTTGGGCAGAACATGAAACTAACATGAATGTGATTGAAAATTTGGAAGTTTGGTATAACATGAAATTTATATAATTTGGCATAATAAATATGTTGGCATGATCTGAATTGGCTATAATAGTGAGTAATTTGCATGCCTTAGGCGTAAACGGTAAGTTGTCGGCCGCAAAACATATAGTTGGCATGTGAATCTAGTTTTGGCATAAATTGTAAACTAGAATGTTAAATCTAGTTCTAGTAGGAATTGTAAAATTGGATATTTAATCTAGATTGGGTCAAAAACGTAAATAGGAACATTAAGTCTAGATTAGGCTTAACTACTTATTGGGAACGCCAAATATATGGCATAGTGATTTTGGGCATGACTATTATAGTGAGTTTGGGAAGGTGGGTTATAGCCTATCCTGGTTAATAACTTGAAATTACATGTAATTGTCATGTTTAGCATAATCATGGTTAGTGACACTTAATTTGGTAAAATCTTATAAACATGATTTAGAGGTAAAGTGGGCCATAATAGTACTTGTTGATAATGTACAATAGAAGAGTAATTATGGCATAAGTAAATTAGGAATAATTTACATGAAGAATTTGTCCTAAATGAGAAATGTGTACATTGTAGAAAATACGAATATTCCTAACCCGAGGTTAGATTGAGTTACGGTATAAGACTTCCCGGAACCGCCCGACAAATCCAACAACCGTAACAATACCTATCTAATGTGGGTGGTTAGAGCATTGAGCCCAAAAAGGACCCGAGGTTAGACTGAGTTGCGGTGTAAATCTGCCCGGAACCGACCTACACATCCAGTGACCGCAACAATATCTATCTAATGTGAGTGGTTGGTGCTTTAAATGAATAATTTAAAGCTAAGTAATAGTTAAGCTAGAATAGAAGGTAGGGTTAAGTAAAATACACTTAGCCAATTTAACATGTTAACTAGACTGGAAGGTGGAGTTAAGTAAACTTAGAACACTTAGCCATCATAGTGTGGCAAATGAACAAGGTTAAGTTATAACATGAAGGGACAATACTTAATCATTAGAACATGTGAATTAAACAGATGTTAGGGTTAAGTTAACTAAGAGAACACTTAACCATTATAACATGTTAGCTAAACAGATGGGCAGGGTTAAGTTAAAGGGGACACTTAACCAATACAAGATGAAGGGGTGGGGTTAAGTAATAAGAAATACTTAACCAATATAACTTGATTTGTGGTAGGGTTAAGTCAACATGAACTACTGATAACACTTAACCAGTTTAACGTGACAAATGAATGGGTTAAGTTAACTTGAAATGACTAATGACACTTAACCAATCCAACAGGATGAGAAAAAGGACTAAGTACTAAACCTTAGTTAAGAGGACTAAGTTGTAAACCTTAGTTAAGAAAACGATGATTCAGGAAACTAAGTAGTAAACCTTATTTAAGGGAACTAAGTAGTAAACCTAAGTAGAATACGAGAAGGAGCGAACGTCCATCTGATCTTAAAGAAGGCTCCAACGAACTGGGGTACGAAGCACGCGACTTCGAGGGGACGTGAGGGTACTCTTGGTATCCCTCTATGAGGCTGCAGATGATCCGCCTGGGCTCACAGAGGTTAAGGTCTGCGTTAGAAGAACCAAGGGTAAGCCTTGGTTGCAATATAAGGCAACCTAAAGACTAGGATGGACCAGCGTGATTCGGCGAGACCAGTAGCCCTGTGATAGCAACTCGTCGTCTACCTACCATCTTGAGTCAATCGAGATACGTGAAGCGGAAAGGCGGAGAACTCCAACAGACCATATACATCTAGTTATGGTTGCGGATGGCCATAGGTTAGTGGGGCATAGGGGGGCCTGCGTATAGTTCTCGTTTTTCAAGGTGTGCCTTTCATTAGTTGAGGGAGGGGTCAGGTGGGACCATAGCCACTGGAAAAACAGACCTTAGCATCTGCATCGGCAGATATCTGAAAGCTCCCGACCGAGTTCCGTGTTTCTTAATTTGCCCTGCCACGAAACTCGGGTCGCACATATCGAGGACATGTGCATCTAGGCTGCGATAACGATCCATGACACATACGTGGGGAAATTCTAGGAACATATACCGCTCTGGGTATTGTGTCCTAGAGTAGGGGCATCGTTCGATAGGTAGCATAATCCCTAGTTGGGCCTAGGTCGCGTAAACCCTAAAATCCGAAAAGCATTAGATAAGTCGCACAAACCCTAGTTGAATCCAGGAAGCACTCGATAGAAAAATCCTAGATTAGATCTAGGTAATAAATAATAAATGTACGCCTGAAGGCAACCACAATTACAGGGATTGTGTGACAGCCCGCCCCGCACTAGTCTACATTTCCTCCGAAGGTTCGCTGTACACATACCCGACTAGCACGGAACGGTCGCCAAAGAAAGGAAAGAAGAGAATGAACTAACAAGGAACATGTAGAATGTCTCACAGCGCATGGAACAAAATATAATAACAACATACTTGACATAAAACATGTGAGACAGTGTATAAGCTGAAATAAACTATCATAGCAACGAAAAATCCAAAGTACAGCTTATGATCCAAAGCCAACATTATTACAACTTTTAAAAACTATCTCAAAAAGCTAAGCAAGAAAGGTACACTACTAATGCCCAAAGTAGTGACCAGCAACGACACAGGGAGGATATATATATATCATACGTGGAAGCCTCCTGCTCGCCTCCGAATCTGCTACTCGCGCATCACCAGCTAACCTGTCTCTAGTCTGCTCGTGAGAGCACCCAGAGTAATAAGAAGAGACATAAAACTATGGGTCAGACAAAAAGTCTGGTATAAGCGATAAGCAGCTAAACAGAACAATAACAGGTATACTAAACCATACCTGAACCTGGACCTGCAACCAAAGAGTTAGCACTACATACTGTACAACACTCTAGGGTGCCATAACAAATGGTGTAAGGAATACGGGGGTGGGGTTGTGCATGTCATAATGATGGCAAACAATCAAGCATAGCAACCATCCTCACATCTCTCACTCAGTGCGTAAAGTATACGATATCCACCACTTCGATCACCCAATACTTTGCTATGATCACTCTGCCCGATGAAGTCACAACGGCTTCACTGCACTAATCCATAGCCACTAATCCTTCGCTATGTCCACTTTGCCCCATGGAGTCGTACACACCCCACTGCACTGGCTCATGGCCTTACTAATCCTTTACTATGTCCACTCTGCCCCATGGAGTCACAATGGCTCCACTGCACTGGCTCATAGTCTTACTACGATCACTTTGCCCCTCGAGTCATGGTGACTCTACTGCACTGATACGTAGTCCTGCTACGATCACTTTGCCCCTCGAGTCATGGTGACTCTACTGCACTGATACGTAGTCCCGCTACGATCACTTTGCCCCTCGAGTCATGGTGACTCTACTGCACTGATACGTAGCCCATCCTTCCTTTTCAGTGGTGAATCGAAGTTATGAACGTCGACAACTCCTTAGCACATGTCCCGCAGCAAAGCCCAACCATGAAGTGAACTCATTGGTTCCCAACTGGATCCTGAGCTCTAACTTCCATTTGGACTACCTTTGCATCTCGGGTTTTTGGTCATCACTGGATCGGTTCGGATCCTCAACTCTTCTTCTCTGTCGGTTCGGATCGGTCTCTTCCAAGTGCTCCAGGTCGGATCGTGGCCTCCAAGTCCCTTCATAGTACATCGGTTCGGTTCGGGTGCTCTCTGGCGGGTCGGTTCGGGTAGATGCATCTTGGTCCATCGGTTCGGTTCGGGTTCCTGGTCTCCGATCCGATCCACTTCCCCATCCTCTTCCGTTTCGATCCCCTTCTCTTCCCTTCAGTCGATCCGATTCCCCCTTCTTCATCTCGATTCGATCCCAGTTCAACCATTGTGGCCTTCCTTTCGCTTGTGCCAAGCCTCGGTTCGGTTCGGTGATCCCTTGCCCAGTCCACTATCCGGTCCGAGCCCATTCCCCCGATCCGATCTGAAAGCCTGCACCATCTTCCTGCAACTTTTCCAGCGAGTATTTTACGCCATTCGACGGCGTTTTCGACCATTCTAACTACTCTAATCAATCACAAAGCATACCATACAGTCATAGCAACAAGTAGAAGTGACCTCAAACACCAAAACATAAATATGATAGGTTAAAATGGATCAAACATAGCCAAAACCCCATATTTTCCCTTAAACATGTTCAAGCATAATTAACGATAGGATTAGCAAAACTTAACCAAGTTAACCCAAGTTCATATCAGAGGTCTAAAACATCATTTAAGAATTTATAAGCATTTTTCCAGATTTTTATCAATGTTTAAATTCGCTAATTAACACTAATTACCCTTAATTAACCATAATTAGTGAGGAACTATGCAAATCACTCACCTTAGCCACAAATAAACCTTAGATCTGAAATAAATCTCTGATATGGCGCGAATACCAATGCTAAACAACAGCTCTAATCTTGATTTGGTGAAGTTCTCCCTTGATTTGATGTTGCTAACCGTAATCCTTGATTAGAAAGTGATTTGGAGGTGATTTAGAGGTTGGAGGCCATTTTTAGGGTTTCTAAGAGGTAAGCGGAGGCTAGAAAATTGAAATGGAATGAAACCCTAACTCTTTTCAGCCTCCCCATAACACTAATCCCGAAATGGGTTATGGGCCCATTCACTAATCACCTTATTTGGCCCGGTTAAGCAGGTTTTCACCTTCCAAACCTTATTTCAGCCATATCTCCCAAACGGTAAGTCCGTTTCTCACATGTGACCACTCTACGGAAAGGTAAACCATCATACGAAGCCAATGGAAGTGGTTTTAGGTCAAAATTCCTTTCCAATCAAAAGTTATGGCCGAAACAAGATCAACTAAGGGCAAAACAGTCATTTAAAAATCGGCGAAAATCACGAACATGGGAAATGACCCCAATAGTCGTTTCCCAAAGTTACATGATCATACGACTTCGTATAAGAAAGAAATAAATGTTCTACGATCCTCCGATGCGTAGAATGCGGGTTGTTACATTCTCCCCCCTTAAGAAATTTCGCCCCCGAAATTCCCTAACCAAAACCCACCAAGGGTCTCGCATGCCTATCAGCCATAAAACAACAATCAAACATGAAAAACAAGCAAAACAAACCTATCCTAGCATGCGGAATAACTAAATTGCAAAGTAAATCTTACCAGGCAAAGAGTTCTGGATACGTCTTCCTAATGCTCTCCTCTGTCTCCCAAGTACTGTCATTCTCGTTCTCGCCCCACTGAACCTTGACTAGCTTCACCGCCTTCCTTCGAAGTTGCTTCGTATTGTGCTCGACAATACGAATCGGCTTGCGGTTCCCAACCGCCTCGGGTTCTACTTTGAAGTCCTCTAACCGATCAGGTGAAATAGTCATATCTGGGTCGTGCACGAACTTCCTTAGCTGGGAAACATGAAATACGTTGTGAACTCCCGCCATCTTCTCTGGTAAGTCAACTCTATACGCCATATTCCCAACTTGTTCGACAACTGGGAATGGGCCAACAAATCTTGGTGCCAACTTGCCTCTCCTACCAAATCGTATCACGCTCTTCAACGGAGAAATCTTGACAAACACCAAGTCACCAACGGAGAACTTTAAGTCTCTTCTCCTCTTATCAGCATAACTCTTCTGCCTATCCTGGGCAGCCTTCATTCGTTGTTGAATGATCTTAATCTTACCTGAAGTTTCTCTTACTACATCTGGTCCAAGCACAAACTTCTCACCGGCCTCTATCCAACATGATGGTGAGTTGCACGGTCTTCCATACAAAGCTTCATATGGAGCCATACCGATACTGGATTGGTAGCTATTATTATATGCAAACTCTACTAGATGCAAATGGTCATCCCATGATCCACCAAAATCCAATATACAAGCTCTCAAGAGATCTTCCAATATACGATTCACCCTCTCTGTCTGACCGTCGGTTTGAGGATGATACGCGGTACTGAGATATAATTCTGACCCTAGAGCCTCTTGTAAGCTCTTCCAAAAGCCACTAGTAAACAACGGGTCTCGGTCACTCACAATGCCTTTAGGTACTCCATGAAATCTCACTACCCACTTCATATACAGCTCTGCTAACTTAGCTGCCGTTCTGGTCGATTTGACTGGTATAAATCTTGCGCTCTTGGTCAATCGATCCACAATTACCCAAATGCTATCATGTCCCGATTTATTCCTTGGTAAACCATCAATGAAATCCGTCGAGACTTGCTCCCATTTCCATTCGGGAATTTCTAATGGTTGCAACAAACCACTAGGCTTCTTTTGCTCGGCGTTAACTAGCTGGCAATTCATGCACTTGGATATAAACTTCCCAACGTCTCTTTTCATCCCTTCCTAGTAGTAAGTCTGCTTCATGTCTCTATACATCTTATCACCACCGGGGTGTATAGTCAGTTTTGAGTGATGACATTCCCTAAGCACTTCATCTCTCAAACCATTCACGTTGGGTACAACTAGTCTTCCATTCTTTCGAAGCCATCCTTCTCGATCAAGCCCATACAAATTCATCTCCTCACCGTCGATATCCATCTCTAACTTGGAGATGATTTCCAATAGATTAGGATCGTCCCTCTGACTGGAACCAATCCGCTCAATCAAAGTGGGTCTGATCATCAAACTAGCCAACATCTCTGGATCCAATTCGCACTTTGGTCTGAAATCAAACCCTGCGATATACTCCAGTTGCTTCCATTCAAGAAACATAGCCCCTAAACTGGCATGTCTCCTACTCAAGGCATCGGATACCGCATTGCCTTTCCCAGGTGTATATGCGACATCAAAATCATACGAAGCCAAAAACTCTAACCATCTCTACTGACGGAGATTCAGATCCTTCTGAGAGAAGAGATACTTTAACGATTTATGATCGATAAACAACTCAAATCTCTCTCCCAAGAGATAATGTCTCCACATCTTCAACGCGAACACGGTCGCTGCCAGTTCCAAATCATGGGTAGGATACCTTTTCTCATGCGGCTTTAGTTGCCGACTAGCATAAGCTACAACCCTACCTCCTTGCATCAATACAACACCTAGTCCGGTACCACAAGCATCCGTGTATACCGTCATCTCTTCATTCCCTTTAGGAATGACTAACACTGGCGCACGCGTCAACTTTTCTTTTAGACTCTTGAATGCATTCTCACACACTCCGTCCCAGACGAAGGCTTGATTCTTCTTAGTCAACCGAGTCAACGGTGTCGCTAACTTGGAGAAGTCCTGGATAAACTTACGATAATATCCAGCTAACCCCAAGAAGCTTCTTATGTCTGTTGCATTCTTGGGCGTAGACCAATCCTGTACCGTAGCCACCTTCGCAGGGTCTACGACAATACCATTTTCTGAAACAACATGGCCCAAGAATCTCACTTCCCTCCTCCAGAAGTGACACTTAGAAAATTTCGCTTTCAATTGGTGTTTTCTCAACACCTCCAACACTATCCTCAAATGTTCCTTGTGTTCCTCCTCTGTCCTCGAGTAAACAAGGATGTCGTCTACGAACACAAGAACAAACTTATTCAGCTGATCTCTGAATACCCTATTCATAAGATCCACGAAGTATGCTGGTGCATTGGTCAACCCAAATGGCATGACCAACCACTCATAAAATCCAGACGGCGTCCGAAATGCCGTTTTGGCTATGCTATCAGCTGCTACTCGGAGCTGATGAAATCCTGTCGCGAGGTCCAATTGGGAGAACACTCTTGCTCCTTCCAGTTGATCAACCAAATTATCTATCCGCGGTAGAGGATACTTACTCTTCCTCGTCACCTTATTCAACTCGCGATAGTCCACACACAAACGAAGGGAACCATCTGCCTTAGTGGCAAACACAACTGGTGCTCCCCACTCGGAGACACTTCTTCTAATAAATCCCTTCTTCAAAAAATTGCTGACTTGCACCCCGAGCTCTCGCTGCTCCCATGGTGCCATACGACGAAGTGGCATCACTTTAGGTCTGGCATCTTTCATTAAATCAATACGGAACTCAATCTCTCGGTGTGGTGGAAGCCCGGTCACGTCCTCGAAGACGTCCGGATACTGGCCAACCACGGGCACATCTGACAACTCATCATGCTGGATGTCGAGGGAATTTATAAAACTAGGCATTACCCCATCACTAGGTAGACTACCAAACACTACCCTCCGCCCATCATCCGCCCTAACTGTCACCAAAAATCCCTCACAGTATACCACCACCCCGTATCTTTGGACCCAATCGACCCCCAATATAATGCCATACCCAGTAAAGCCCAAAACAAAGCAATCACAAACAAACATACATCCATGACTCGATAAGACCAAATTTCGGCAAATCATACTAAGGTTAGTCGAACCACCAATTGGGTTCGTCACAACCAACGGTCTATCAACTATCTCGGGTTCCAGTCCCAACCTATCTACCAAGTCACTAGGTATGAAGGAACGGGAAGCCCCAGTATCAAAAAAAAATCGAACATGTATATCAAGAATAGAAAGTATACCTTGAATGACGACATTCTTTCCTTTCTCCGCCGCAGTTGGGGCATTCGACGAAGAAGGAACAACATTAATAGCATATGCTTTCACAATCTGCTTCTCTTTAACAGGTTGTGGACATTTATCCTTATGATGTCCCACTTGGCCATAGTTGTAGCACTTCCTATCCGCTGGCTTGGCACGACATTCTTTGGCATAATGGCCCTTCATACCACAGCTGAAGCACTCAACATCTTTCTTACTCTTTTTATGGCCATCCTTAGCTTGGCTCTGCTACCTCTTATTCTGAGAGTTGTTCTTGCCTCCATCGCTCGCTTGCGGTTTTGGCCCTTCTGCAGATGCAACCTCAGTCTTCGACTTAGGGTAAAGACTCTCCGATCTCAAAGCTTTCCCAACAATCGACTCAAACGTCTCATCGATGTGGTTAATAAGCCTTTCCCCCAAGTATCCGTCTAAACCAGTAATGAACTTCTCATTCTTCTTCTCAGGAGTATCAATAAGAGATAGTCCATACTTGGACAAAATATCAAACTCAGCAACATAGTCCGAGACTGCCCTACCATTCTGCTTAAGCTCCAAGAACTTCCTAAACAATTCTGACTTCTGAGCAGCTGGGATAAACTTGTCGCTAAAGCGAGCCTTAAACTGATCCCAAGTAACCTGATCCTCTGGAGTGGCTGTCCTAATAGCATTCCACCAATTCATCGTTCGCCCTTGCAGCTGACGAGACGCTAGCCTTCTCTTCATCGCATCCTCGATACCCAAGTCGTCGAAGATACGATCACAGCTATCCAACCAATCCTGAACATCTGTGGCCGACTCCGTTCCGTGGAACGGCTTCCCACCAAGGTTAGTGTAATCCTTGGACAGCTTGGCGAAATCGGCCCTAGGCGCCTGCACTACTGGACCACCACCATTACCGGGATTGGGAACTGCTCCCTGAACATCCCTAAGCATCTCTCTCATGAAGTCAGTGAACATCGTCCTTATGTCAGGAACATTCCCATTATTGGTCCCTCTACCAGCACCCCTCGTATCTCGACTCATTGTTCAATCTGTAAAGAGAAAACGATTAACTATCTCCAGAGTGGTGTTAGTGCAGTACGACTTCATCCTTATACTACTAATAGTATATACATATATATAACTTTTGAAAACCAAAGTAATCACAAATACGCGCTCTCATATACGTATTATCTCTCCCTAGTGTCTTTCCCTAGGTTAACTACGCAACCCAGAGCTCTGATACCAAATGTGACGGCCCACCTCGCACTAGTCTACATTTCCTCCGAAGGTGCACTGTACACATACCCGACTAGCACGGAACGGTCGCCAAAGAAAGGAAAGAAGAGAATGAACTAACAAGGAACCTGTAGAATGTCTCACAGCGCATGGAACAAAATATAATAACAACATACTTGACATAAAACAGGTGAGACAGTGTATAAGCTGAAAAAAACTATCCTAGCAGCGGAAAATCCAAAGTACAGCTTATGATCCAAAGCCAACATTATTACAACTTTTAAAAACTATCTCAAAAAGCTAAGCAAGAAAGGTACACTACTAATGCCCAAAGTAGTGACCAGCAACGACACAGGGAGGATATATATATATCATACGTGGAAGCCTCCTGCTCGCCTCCGAATCCGCTACTCGCGCATCACCAGCTAACCTGTCTCTAGTCTGCTCGTGAGAGCATCCAGAGTAATAAGAAGAGACATAAAACTCTGGGTCAAACAAAAAGTCTGGTATGAGCGAAAAGCAGCTAAACAGAACAATAACAAGTATACTAAACCATACCTGAACCTGGACCTACAACCAAAGAGTTAGCACTACATACTGTACAACACTCTAGGGTGCCATAACAAATGGTGTAAGGAATACGGGGGTGGGGGTGTGCATGTCATAATGATGGCAAACAATCAAGCATAGCAACCATCCTCACATCTCTCACTCAGTGCGTAAAGTATACGATATCCACCACTTCGATCACCCAATACTTTGCTATGATCACTCTGCCCCATAAAGTCACAACGGCTTCACTGCACTGATCCATAGCCACTAATCCTTTGCTATGTCCACTTTGCCCCATGGAATCGTACACACCCCACTGCACTGGCTCATGGCCTTACTAATCCTTTACTATGTCCACTCTGCCCCATGGAGTCACAATGGCTCCACTGCACTGGCTCATAGTCTTACTACGATCACTTTGCCCCTCGAGTCATGGTGACTCTACTGCACTGATACGTAGTCCCGCTACGATCACTTTGCCCCTCGAGTCATGGTGACTCTACTGCACTGATACGTAGCTCATCCTTCCTTTTCAGTGGTGAATCGAAGTTATGAACGTCGACAACTCCTTAGCACACGTCCCGCAACAAAGCCCAACCATGAAGTGAACTCATTGGTTCCCAACTGGATCCTGAGCTCTAACTTCCATTTGGACTACCTTTGCATCTCGGGTTTTTGGTCATCACTGGATTGGTTCGGATCCTCAACTCTTCTTCTCTGTCGGTTCGGATCGGTCTCTTCCAAGTGCTCCGGGTCGGATCGTGGCCTCCAAGTCCCTTCGTAGTACATTGGTTCGGTTCGGGTGCTCTTTGGCGGGTCGGGTCGGGTAGATGCATCTTGGTCCATCGGTTCGGTTCGGGTTCCTGGTCTCCGATCCGATCCACTTCCCCTTCCTATTCCGTTCCGATCCCCTTCTCTTCCCTTCAGTCGATCCGATTCCCCCTTCTTCAGCTCGATCTGATCCCAGTTCAACCATTGTGGCCTTCCTTTTTGCCATCCTTTCCCTTGTGCTAAGCCTCGGTTCGGTTCGGTGATCCCTTGCCCAGTCCACTATTCGGTCCGAGCCCATTCCCCCGATCCGATCCGAAAGCCTACACCATCTTCCTGCAACTTTTCCAGCGAGTGTTTTACGCCATTCGACGGCGTTTTCGACCATTCTAACTACTCTAATCAATCACAAAGCATACCATACAGTCATAACAACAAGTAGAAGTGACCTCAAACACCAAAACATAAATATGATAGGTTAAAATGGATCAAACATAGTCAAAACCCCATATTTTCCCTTAAATATGTTCAAGCATAATTAACGATAGGATTAGCAAAACTTAACCAAATTAACCCAAGTTCGTATCAGAGGTCTAAAACATCATTTAAGAATTTATAAGCATTTTTCCAGATTTTTATCATGTTTAAATTCGCTAATTAACACTAATTACCCTTAATTAACCATAATTAGTGAGGAACTATGCAAATCACTCACCTTAGCCACAAATAAACCTTAGATCTGAAATAAATCTCTGATATGGCGCGAATACCAATGCTAAACAGCAGTTCTAATCTTGATTTGATGAAGATCTCCCTTGATTTGATGTTGCTAAGCTTAATCCTTGATTAGAAAGTGATTTGGAGGTGATTTAGAGGTTGGAGGCCATTTTTAGGGTTTCTAAGAGGTAAGTGGAGGCTAGAAAACTGAAATGGAATGAAACCCTAACTCTTTTCAGCCTCCCCATAACCCTAATCCCGAAATGGGTTATGGGCCCATTCACTAATCACCTTATTTGGCCCGGTTAAGCAGTTTTTCACCTTCCAAACCTTATTTCAGCCATATCTCCCAAATGGTAAGTCCGTTTCTCACATGTGACCACTCTACGGAAAGGTAAACCATCATCCGAAGCTAATGGAAGTGGTTTCAGGTCAAAATTCCTTTCCAATCAAAAGTTATGGCCGAAACAAGATCAACTAGGGGCAAAACGGTCATTTAAAAATCGGCGAAAATTATGAACATGGGAAATGACCCCAATAGTCGTTTCCCAAAGTTACATGATCATACGACTTCGTATAAGAAAGAAATAAATATTCTACGATCCTCCGATGCGTAGAATGCGGGTTGTTACAGATTGGGAGCACGTTATCATTTTATAAAGATTACAAGTTGGGTCACTAGTTAGGTGGTGCAGAGATATAGAAACTAAAATAAATAGGGTAATTGCGAAGCAGAGAAAGTATGGAAGCATATTCAGTTTACTAGTGTATTCAGCTTGTCAGTAGATCCAGTTTATCAGTACATTCAGTTTTATCTTGCCTTAGCATATCTTGCATTATCTTGTTAGCCCTGTCATCATGGTATTGTCTTGTATTCAGTTAAATTCATGTCATGTTGTTTTTACCTGTTCACATGCTGAAAGTTACTGAACTTACCAGACTTTATGTCTGACTCTGTTTTCTTTCGCTTTCTTGTCTTCCGTTTCTCCCCAGGTTCGCAAGGAGGGAATATTACTACTTAGCCTAGTTTTCTTTCCAAGCTGAAGATTTGTCGAAGTTTTGCTTGGATTCTCTTTTCCATTGCTATGGCTGGCTCAAGCTACATTGGGGAATATGTGGAGCCGATGGAGTCATTCGGCTCATTTACGCCCCCAAAGGGCGGGGAAACGCAGTGTTCAAGCATAATAATCCACATCGGTGGACCAGCCCTGACGATCCAAGGCTTGTATGCGCGCTTGCCTGAGACATGGGCTAGATTGTCTCGAATCAGTTGAGGAAGATCCCTGGCCTCGGTTCACAGATGGAAATCCAGCTTCCAATACGTGACTTTGCGGTTTTGATTGTAAACCTATATATGGCGACATAGTGGTATAGGGCACTTATGCCGTCTATGATTGATACTTATGATTGAAATTGTTTTGACACTATACATTTATAGTAATAATAAAAGATGAAATTTAGCGTATCAAACATTCTTTGGCTATTATAAGGTAAAACCCTATCCTCCGGCTTGTGTTGCATTGTGTGATGAGACATGGGTCTTATAATAGCTTCATTGTTCTTTATTTAGCACTGCGCTGTTGTTTTATGCACTGGTATTCTTGGGAGGAAACCCGTTCCGTGTTATACGGCGTGGTCCCTTGATTTACCTAACTTTAAAATAAAGATTAATAATTGTTTTAGTTCTCAAACCAGTCACATGACTGACCTGGAGTTTATTGTTTTAACCTAAACTTTGGGTGCCCTTATTTTGACACGGGCAGCTAGTAGTTTTGGTTTTGCAGATTTATATTCACAGGAACCTGGTTTACAGCTGGAATGATATTCGGAAAGCTTTGTATCCGTATATTCCTTTCAGTTGGGTTTTGTATTATTTTCCGCCGCTATGTAATTTATTGTAATCTCTGATATTTATCGAATGTATTTTATTCATTCATACTTTGTATATTCTTGTAATCTGATGAAATTGTTGTAATATACAATGAAATGTTCTTCTGTTTGTGTTCTGATTCGTCGTGTTCTCAATTCAATCCGTGCTTTCCTTCACGGGGAAGTTCGGGTCGTTTCATTTTGGTATCAGAGCTTTGGTTTACAGAGCTCGGAGAACAAGACACGTCAGAACTAAACGAAAGGATTCATCAGAGATTGGATTAGTAATATCCAATGAGAATGACTCGTTAGAGATTGGATCAGTAGTATCCTAGAACGTGTGTAAAGAGTGTTGTTTTGAAAAATAAAATTGAAAACAAGTTTTGTTTTGAAAATTTAATTCAATTATTCGCATTTGAATATTTATTTATATTGATTTGGACTATCAGGTATATAGAGATTTTAATATACGCCTGATCCACGTGTATTGGAAGCCTCCAATATACTGGATGGATATAGAGTCACACTCTAGTCGCCCGGGGATAATTCTGATGATGCGGCCGCATCATCAGTATTTATATTCGAGTGCCGAAAGTGTGATATTTATATATTTCCATTGACTGGTGTGAGAACCAAAATATAGTTAGAATATATTGTTGTGATTTGGCATCAAAAATCTGATTTTTGGACTATGTATCAAAGTTATGTGATTGAAAAGATAATCAACTAATTGATTGCTGGTTGTGTTGTTTGATTATTGTTTGATTAATTAAATGTTGAACCTTTAGTCAAATTGAACCAAATAGTGGATTGTATTGAAAATTTATCGCATTTGCATGCTTGTACATGTACTTACATTGAACAGGTCATAGCAAGGAGGCTAGAAAAGAGGAATAAAATTGTTTGCCCGACAAATAGGTACATGTTTATTGTATTTCTTGGGTTTTGATGATTTTATGAGCCGATTGGCTGTTTCTTTTTCTTTTTGGATTGGTGAGGGCCATGGGAGGCTATTTGAAACCGAAGCTCCCGGTGCAGGGGAGGTTATGGCGAAATTTTTCGAAAATTTAGGGTGTTAGCCAAATTTTGAAAAATTTGAAAAGTTCTTAGAAACTGAAAAGTTGAAGAACTTAAGCCGTAAAGAAAATAATGGAAGTTGAGTTGATTAGTTAAACAACTTTCGGCTTCGTTCCTTTTCGGGGACGAAAAGTTTTAAGTGGGGGAGATTGTAATAACCCGGAAATCCGAGCCAATTTAAATTTTTTATTTTGGCAATTTTAGCGAATTTTGAATATTTAAAATGAATTATTTTAAATAATAACGACGAGAAATTTATTTTGAATAGAATTAGAAAGTATATATTTATATACGTCGTCGTTAGAATATAAATATTTATTTATAATTATAAAAGGAATTGAAAATGGCGCGGTAGTTCGAAAATTCGATTTCAAATTTCAAATGAATGTACAGGATTCAAAATAAACCGGATTTTAGCAAAACCAAAAATATTTGAATCTATTTGAGAATATCTTTCCAACGAATCCGATAAATTGAAATTTCATAGCAGGGATAAAAAGTTATGTCTAGTTGAAATTCAGAATAGTCGCTATGGAATTCTGGCCCTTTAAAATGGTCATTTTTCAAATGATCTCAAAATTTGACGAAATTAGTTTTGTTAGGACCGTATCGTCAATACGAAGCTAGAAAATATTTTTCGGGAATTTTTAGAGTCCGTGTGTGGCCTAGGTAAATTGAAATGTACGTTCAAATTCAATATATACTGACTTATATTTTGAATTTGATGGAAACTGATCGTAATTGTCGAAGTGGCTTACGAAACATATTCTATTGTGTTCGGAATGAGGGTATTTAGCTAGAGACGACAGTCGGTGGGTCTCGATTAGAGTTCGAATAGGACGATAACTTTTTGGAGACTAAATGAATTAAAATATTTAATTAAATTTAAAAGTCAACCCTTTATTCCCTAAACCCACCCGTCATTCTTTTCAATTTCAGAATCGATAAGAAAAAAAAAAGCGGCGGGACCCTAGCCCAGTCGCCAGCGTGGGAGGTCCCTCCCCCCCCCCCCCCCGCCTCGCGCCACCGCCGGAGCTCCATCCAGGCCGCCACCAGTCCCCCCCCCCCCCGATCCCCCTTCTCCCTGTCTCTCTTCTCTAACTCGACCCCGACCCCCAACATCTGCGAACCCACCAGACCTCATTCCGCCTACCACCAACCCCCACATCTCGACCACCTCCCCGACGCGCCGCTCCCCTCAGCACCCTCTCCGATTCCACCTCCTCCTCCTCTGAATGAGATTTTGTGAGTTTTAATTTCTATTTTGTTTTATTTAATGTAAATGAAGTTTTATTTTCAGTTTTATGTATATGTAGGTTTAATAAAAATCGTATTTTTATATATTTGAATAGCGTATAAAAATAGGATTTTTACATATATAGATTTAGGATAAAAATTCGATTTTTATTTACAAGGAGGGCATATAAAAAATAGATTTTCATTTATATAAAGATGAGATTTTTCTTATATAAAAGGTTTAGATTTTTGATTAGGAAAAATATAGTATTTTTACACATATGGAAGCGTAGTAAAAATTGGATCTTTCATATGTAGAAAGTGTAGTAAAGTTTGAATTTTTAAAATGAAGAAAGTTTGGATTTTTAATTTAGCGTTGTGATAAAAAATGAGATTTTTATTACTAGAATAGCGATTAAAAATATGATTTTTATTTATGTAGAGTAATAAAAATATGATTTTTATATTATAGAAAAAATAAAAATAGGATTTTTGTAATGAAGTAACGAATATAAAAATATAATCTATATTAGAAGAAGAGCGATATAAAAATATAATTTTTATTATGAAGTTAGCGTGATAAAAATATGATCTTTATTATATGAACACCGTTATAAAAATAGAATTTTTATCTATATAGTAGCGGTATAAAAATAGAATTTTTATCTATATAGTAGCGGTGTAAAAATAGAATTTTTATCTATATAGTAGCGGTATAAAAATGTGATTTTTATCCATATAGCATAGTTATAAAAATGTGATTTTTATATACATAGCAACAATATAAAGATGCGGTTTTTATATATGTAGTGGATACGCACAACGAAAGTGACAAAAGGCGAGGACGACGAAGATTTCCTAGATATGAAGAATCGCGGCGTCTGGTTTAGCAACTATGTGAGAACTCCTCACTTTTATTTTTATTTTCTAGTTGAAATATATACTAGGATGCAGACGGTGCTTAGCAGCACCTGACACCCGTCGTCCACAGACCATGGACGGCTTGTTTGTTTAATTGATTTGTTGTGAAAAGTGATTGTGTGATGCGGAATGAAAATAAATATTTTATAGTTAAAAATATGATTTTTAACGTGTATATAAAATAAATATTTATAAATAAATCGGACAATTGGTTTATGTACACCCCTTTGACTGATATTGATTAGGACGATAAATTTTACACATCGCCCAACTGCACAAATAAAAATCTGTGTTTTTTGATTTGAAACCCCCACACGGGTATTGGGATGATATTTGACGTACACTAATCCCGATTGTTTAGTTGTATGTCAATCGATGGGTGAACAGACTGTGTAAGCGTTAATTATTTATTTTTAATGCTTATGCAGTTGTGTAGTGCACTCTGGATGATGGTTGATGATTTATCGTTGCTATTATATACATGTGTTGTAGGGAATCCATATAATTAACATTATATGGTAATTTATTGGGCCTCATTCCAATTTTGGAAAATAAGGAATATTATAAAAGAAAATTCATGTGTTGAATAGAATAAAAAATTCATGTGTTGAATAGAATAAAAAATTCATGTGTTGAATAGAATAAAAAAATTCGTGTGTTGAATAGAATAAAAATTCATGTATTGAATAGAATAAAAAAATTCATATGTTGAATAGAATAAAAATTCATGTATTGAATAGAATAAAATATATATTCATGTGTTGAATAGAATAAAAATTCATGTGTTGAATAGAATAAAATATATATTCATGTGTTGAATAGAATAAAAATTCATGTGTTGAATAGAATAAAAATTCATGTGTTGAATAGAATAAAATATATATTCATGTGTTGAATAAAAGAAAATTCATGTGTTGAAGAAAATATTCATTTGTTGAATAGAATAACGAAGTTATTGAAATATATAAAGCCGTGTTGATTAGATATGCGCCATTTTGACGCGAACGATATTTATATCGATTTTATTCATTTTTATAATGAATATCGAAAAGGAATAGATTTCAAAATATAATGTTTTGAAAATATTATCATTTAAATATATCGATGATATGGAATATTCAATTTTGATTAGAAATTGAATAGGAAGTAGAAATCGTTTTGAAAACGAATTTAAAACGATTTATAAAATACGTTTTGAAAGGGAATCGATGAAATATATATAATATATATTATATATATAATGGCCTGAATAGAACGCGCCGCGCTGCGGCAGTTCGCAAATTTCGACCATTGACTTCGAATGGATATTACGGGAGATCCGACCGTCGGATTCTCCTAAAACTGAATTCGTTGGGTTCATATCGAAAAGAGCTTTCTAACGAATATTAGAGATTTGATATCTAACGGTTGGATTTGGAATTATGTCCAAATCAAATTTGGAAAAGGTCGTTGTAAGTGCAGTTCGATGGCCGTTGATGGAAATCGACTGTACGGGCCTTGATAAAATTATTAAAAATAGTAATAATTTGCGTAAAATCATATGAAGTGATTTGGAAAGAATTGGGATGAAAAATTCCATATTTGAAAAGATAAAAATAGATTTTTATCGAAATGAACTAGTTTTGAACTAGAATTAAAAATCCATTTGTTTTTTAAATAAATAAATTGGATTTGAAAGGGTTTTAAAAGTAACCAGAATTTCCAATAATTGAATTAGAATGGATTTGAATCAAAATTGTCTTTGGAATATTTCAATGTTGGATTTCGTGATTATACAGATATTGTTATGGAAATTTGAAAGATATATTTATATTGTTATTTCCAATACGATATTGGTTGGTCGTAGGATTTGATATTGAATATAAGCCGATATATTTTCTATTCAGAGCCTTGTATTTAATATCAAATGGGATTTGGGGTTTGTCGTGAATGGTGTTTTCATTAACACTGTTCTTAAACCCAGTTGAGAAAAAGATTTAATCTTTTTATTTAGATTTAATGAAGTATACCAATTAAATGATATTTAATTGGAATTGAATTTGAATTGATTTTGGGTTTATCGTGAACCGTGTTTTAAATGACATTGGTTCTTTAACCTAGTTAAAGACAGGATATGATTTCCCAAATTAAACAGTCATTGATATTGATTTTTGGGAAGATTAAAACCAAGTGGAGTTTTAATGAATCTTTAATTAGATTGAAATGATCGAGAATGGAGTATCACCATTTTTTCTCCAGGCGATAGTTAAATCTTTAATTAGATTTAAACGTGAAATGGTAATTGAATTTACTGATAACACCGTGGTGTTAGATATGAAGTATTACCAGTTTTACTTCATGGTATGAA
The DNA here is from genome assembly GCA_030737875.1 of Allium sativum. NCBI lineage: Eukaryota > Viridiplantae > Streptophyta > Magnoliopsida > Asparagales > Amaryllidaceae > Allium > Allium sativum. The sequence goes on from CM060919.1 coordinate 71,832,527, forward strand.
TAGGTTGGGGTTGGGAAATTTAACAAGTGATTACTTTGGTAAGGTATCCCAACTAGTTTGGATAAACCGTAATTTGGTTTGAATTGATATTCAAAGGAAGATTAAAGAATAAATTTAAAGAATTTATCTTTGATAAAATTAATGGGAACCTTTACCAAAGTATAAGAATATTTGAATAAAGGAATATTCTGAATTGGAATGAGGCGTATGTTGTGTTTGTGTAACACTTGTTTATTATATACGCGAGTTATTCAGAAAGACCAGGTTTATCCCATTCTGAATAACTGATTCGACGATGTGTCGAGGATGAAGACGGTGGTCGAAGACCGGAGGTCTTTACATTGTTTGGGTGATTACTGATGATCTTGATTGGGTTGTACACCCAAGAGGAGGGAATCAGTTGGTGATCGTCCAGACGTACTTGGAGATCGATGGATATGCGAGGTACAAGGTGCCTCCGGTATCGTTTAGACCCAGAACGAACTTGTAAATGGACTGTGTATCTGACATTGGATTTTATTCTGTGTGATTGATTTCTATTAAATATATATTTGTTTGGCGGCGGAGAATTTATTCTCTTGCTTAACGCCCTTCTCTGAGACGTACGAGCTCAGGGGTTACATATTGATGGATATCAATCGCATGGAGTGAATTGCCTGTGTGGCATGCCTAAGTGACAAATGATCAAGGCTTTTGTTGAAAAGCAAAGTCTTGTGGTTGATGATCAAAGCACCGCCTGTGTGGCATAGCTTTGTGTAGCGTTAATTCGCGAGCCTCACACCCCGGTTGTGAACCAGAAACGGGAGAGGACCTAAGGGAGGGCATGCGTTTCCTTCTAGCTAGGGTGGTGTCAGTGACCTACCGGCCCTGACATTTATATTATTTTCACCTGTGTGGTTGTTGGATTGCGAGGCGCCTCGGATATATCGGTGACTATGTGGAGCCAATGGAGTCATTGGGCTCATTTACACTCCCAAAGGGCGGGGAAACAGTGTTCAGGCATAATAATCCACATCGGTGGACCGGCCCTGACGATCCAAAGCTTGTCTGCGCGCTTGCCTAAGACATGGACTAGATTGTCTCGAATCGGTTGAGGACGATCCCTGGCCTCGGTTCATAGATGGAAATCCAGCTTCCAATACGTGATTTTGCGGTTTTGATTGTAAACCTATATATGGCGACATAGTGGTATGGGACACTTATGCCGTCTATGATTGATACTTATGATTGAAATTGTTTTGACATTATACACTTATAGTAATGAAATTTAGCATATCAAGCATTCTTTGGCTATTATAAGGTAAAACCCTATCCTCCGGCTTTTGTTGCATTGTGTGATGGGACCTGGGTCTTATAATAGCTTCATTGTTCTTTATTTAGCATTGCGCTGTTGTTTTATGCACTGGTATTCTTGGGAGGAAACCCGTTCTGTGTTATACGGCGTGGTCCCTTGATTTACCTAACTTTAAAATAAAGATTAATAACTGTTTTAGTTCTCACACCAGTCACATAACTGACCTGGAGTTTATTGTTTTAACCTAAACTCTGGGTGCCCTTATTTTGACACAGGCAGCTAGCAGTTTTGGTTTTGCAGATTTATATTCACAGGAACCTGGTTTACAGCTGGAATGATATTCGGAAAACTCTGTATCTGTATATTCCTTTCAGTTAGGTTTTGTATTATTTTCAGCTGCTATGTAATTTATTGTAATCTCTGATATTTATCGAATGTCTTTTATTCATTCATACTCTGTATATTCTTGTAATCTGATGAAATTGTTGTAATATACAATGAAATGTTCTTCTGTTTGTGTTCTGATTCGTCGTGTTCTCAATTCAATCCGTGCTTTCCTTCACGGGGAAGTTCGGGTCGTTTCAACTAAGAAGCCCGAAATTGTGTTTATAGTGACTTTTCAAATCTATTATGTAGTTGTAAAACAAAATAACTTGCTTTTCTTCTTCTTCTAATTCTCTCATAATATTTTCATTTGTGTCATCCATATTTCCAAAATAATTGCATTTTTTATTTGTCCACTTAATAAATTTTTTAAACTAAATTCTTCATATTCTAGATTTTTATCCATTCACTTCCAAATCATTAGAGATATTTTCACTTAATCATTTTCAAATTTAAAATTATAGAAACTTTAGTGGTGTTAGCATTTCAGCTACAAATATGTCATTCATTTATTCAAACAATTTTTTATATGCATAACTGAGAAACCCAAAATTTATCGAAATAATTATTCACTTGTACAAACATTAATAATTTTTAGATTCAAATTGTACAATAACATGATAACACACTCACATAATGAACAAAACCTTTATGAAAAGAATAACAAATTCAAAATAAGACCTTAGTTAATTAGTGGAATTTATTTCACTACACAATCTTAACCATATTAAACCTCTAAAAAGATATATAAATTCTATATTACAACCTACATTCCAGACAGGGGCGGATTTGTATAAGGCCAAGTGGGGGCCACCGCCCCCACTGAATATCTCTTACACTGTTCTATCATATGATCCACTTGTTATCAACCCAACTGGAAATGCTTCCAGTCAGTTTCTGTATCTTATCTTGTATATGTATACAACAAAAGGAGGACCATGTACATATTTTAGTACGCAAGTTATTTCCAATGTACGTCACTTAAAAAATAGGATTATAAAATAGAAGGAAACATAGTAGGATATATTTTGTGTATCCTTTTTGTTCAAAAACATTAAATGGTCATAAAAGGATTAATTAATTACTGAACTTTCTTTTAACTGCAACCTCAATTTTCTTTTTGAATGTTTTTTGAACGTATTCTTAATATTGTTACTTAATGGCTAATTAAATTTCCATTAATCCTCAATTCTCTTACATTGTTCAATTTTCAAAATGATAAACTAAACGATCCGTAAATGTTAATGGCTAACTGGCTATGAATGTTTGGTTCTTTACCACGCAAACTCATCCTCAGTTTTCCCCATGATTAATAACCAAAAATAATAATTAAAAACACTAATATTGTGACCTATACGCAGATTCACATTTGGACTAAACTTCACGTATACACGTTCCTCCCCACATATCTTAATATGGAAATACTGGTTGTTACCTTTTTTTCCCTGCGTTTAATCAAGTTCCACCCCCACAGATCTTAATTTATGCGTATGTTCCAGACATACTGAAACTTAGCTAGAGAAGGACATTCCAAAAATTCCCTATGAGCTTGTGATGAATTTTATAAATTATGAATATTAAATAACTTTCCTTCAGTTAGTACAGTAACTGTTACTTCTTTTATTATTTAGTTGACAATAAAAAAGGAAAGGAAGTGGTAAAAAAATAAATGAGAGAAATGGTCCAATTTAAGGTGTTGGGAAGTTCAATTATTTGTTATTTTCTATTTAATTTGTTCTACTATATTTTAGTATTTGCATTTCGTTTGTATTTTTGTTATCAATATTTATTTTGTAGTCCTATATTGGTGATATTAATTTCCTTGGTAAGTGATACGTGGAAGATGTGACAGAGCTTGAAGTAGCATGCTAGATGATTATGTATTAATATATGCATGTTTTATAGCTCAAATATTTTAAGTGATTGACATTGCTTCTTTTTCGTCTACTAATCGCATGTAGACTAATTTATAGTTTTTCCTATTATTGTACATTGGTAGCATACATGTGATGTGACTTTTTTTAATGTTTGCATAGTCACCTAAGTTTAGTAATTGCGTACGAATTACTTTATTAACAGTGATATCTCGAATCAATGTTTTAGTCTTATAATGATAGCTTAATGTGTGCATCTGCATAACTATTTATAAAGATGTATTACATAATTATTTTAGTCTTACTTTTAATGATGCATAAATGTAATTAAACGGACCAACACAATGATATAGAAATGTGTTTTTTGAATGATTGCTTTTGAATATTTAGAACATAAGGAATATTTAAATGTAAATATATATCTTAAATATAATGGTTTCATTTGAGTTCATGTGCACAACACGGATTCACACTATTATGTGTGTACACAGGCATTTACATATGCATACACATGGAGAAATAGATACATGTGTATGTGTGCACATCCTCAAAATTGCATTGACTACTGGAAGGAAAAAGAACACTGCATAGATGGTAAAATAGAAATACAGCTGATTCTCTTTCTCAGAATCGCATCTAGAAACCACAACTCCTCCGGTGATGATCACTTCGGCTTAAGTGATAAAGAGGCTTTATTGGCCTTTTTTTCAATCGGACTTCAACATGAATTATTTATATACCTGTATTTCTTATAAATCTTCGGCACTCTATTTAAATGTCTTTATGAAAGTAGCTTATTTAATCGCTATGAGAAATGGATTTCGTTTTATTTTCTATGCAGTCTTGTTAAACTAGGAAAGTAAATGACTGGATTTACAGTGGAAATTATTGGGTGATATTTCTATATTTTATTTGCGTGCTATTGAACATGGTCCAAATAATTTCGTTTGTCCCGTACAATACCATCTAATAGAGTTCTATATGTAATCTCTTTTGACATAAATACATACTATTCAAAAAACGGCTCTAATGTTCTTAAGTGTCATAAATTTTGTATGTAAAGTTTACTTGTGATGTGTGACCAACCTACCACATAACTACATATAAAAGACTACATGTTACTCCAAACTTTGGCAAAACCCACATTGGCGAGCAATTTATCGTTTTTAGTTTTGGATTTCCGCTCATGCAAAAATGCAGAAAATGCATATACATCATGAAAATCGACCGCTCTAGAAAACAAAATTAACGCAAAAAAACAAAAACAATTTTTTAATATTTTTTATTATTTAGAGAAATAACAAAATGATGAAAAACGAATTCATTATTCCATCGTTACTTCAATACTTTCACTTCATCTTTATTTCTTTGCTCTTTTCAGTTTTTATAGTTGATGTTAAAAACTCAAAAAGTAAAATATAAACTAAACCCAACCCTACCTACATTTCTAACGACAAATTTTAGACTTTCAATCATCATGAACATGTTCCTGCTACTATGAAACCGTTTTCTTAGGTCATTTTAACCGCAATCTGTTTTTATAATATATTTTCCAAGTGAAAACTTGTCAATAATAAAATACATATAATTAAACATTGATTAAAATCCCTACCTCAGATGTTTACTTGATCCAATAAGATATTATAATTTCACATAATCGACATTATAGATTGACTGGAAAAGTCAGTGGCCAGTGAGCTCACAATCGAAACGTATCTAGACATACAGTTCCCAAAGCAATAGAACCGTGGCATCAAGCAGTACATACAACTTCCAAAAGCAAAAAGCATAACAAGCAAAAATAACAACACTGAAAATTCAATTACATACATCAGGCCTTAAGCAAGGAAACAGCAGAAACCAAGAACTCGTCATCTTCTTCAAAGAGCTGGAGATTCTTGCACTTCAACAAAAAGTCAACACCATCATCATCAAATTTCAAGAGGAAGCCAATCTTGATCATCTCCATAAGTGCAATGACATGATCACCTTTAAATTAAGGAGTGTTCATTCTCATGTTGGCAAAAGGGCATTTGAAATGGGTATATTAACTGGTTATGAGCAATTATTTTTCATATTGTTTTATTTTTATTATTATTTTCAAATAATATAGTTAGACGAATTTAAATTATTTATAAACTACGAAATGCTAGAAAAATCACAGTAAAGGGATATTTTTTTACGTGCTAACAGATTGGATTATAAACAAATCCAATACATCCCTCTCTTAAATTTCCACACTATATATATCACAAGCCGCCTAAAGTGCTCGGGCTTGTGCATTAAACAACAAACTAATGAGTAATCTGCCTCTCTATTGTCAAAAGTGCTCAGGATTTCTCATTCAAAAATGAGTCATTCTCCTGCCGCATAACCATATACCTACCATGATTTGTGTTATCTTTACGTCAAGCTCCACTCCATCTACGTCTGTAAAGTGCGGAAGTAATAGTAGACCAATGCAATGTGAAGGAGCCCGAGGTGGGTGGGAATGCCAATGACAAAATTGTTTTTGAAAAAAAATCTGCATATAGCTTGGTGTCAAACTGGGCATCGATGGATGGAGACTTCAAAACTGTGAACTTATAGGAAAGAATTTTGGCACAACTGTAACAACCCGTATTTTCAATAACCTGTAATAATGTAAATCGAGGCAGAATTTAATTCTAAAATCTGAATCAAGGGAAACGGGCTATGCCATTGCGTTCGTCTCGGAAAAATACGCGAAATAGAGTCCGAGTTTTCGAAAATCGGAGTCCGTATGACCCAGTTAAGGTCCATTGAAGTTTGCAGAAAATTCCTAAGTAAAAACAGATTTAAATTTTAAATTTAAAACATGGATTAGGGCAAACTGGGCAGGCGGGAAAAATTCCCGCCCAGGACCCCATGTCGACAGGCCTGTTGACAGGGGTCTTAGCATGTCGACTGCCATGTCGACAGGGGGTAGCCAGGCAATGTTGCCTGGCGCACCATTTTGATTTGGGCTGGGTCTTGTGGCTTGGTTCTAGAGGATTCCGAAATCTGACGGGCCAAAACTAACCTAGGGTTAATCCTAGGGCTAAAAACACTCTAATCTTCTATAAATACAACCCTAATCCTACCCTAAAACCCAATTATTCATTCTAGCAACTAAACTATGTCAAATTGAATTCTCAAATGGCCTCCACCTAAAAACCCTAGCCTCCAACCTCTTCATAAATCATTCCTATGAGGATTATGATGTTCATACAAGCATTTCTAAGTTGTATGAATGATCATTAGCTTGCATACATCATCAAGTTGCAAGTTTTATTTGCTAAGCTAGAGTTTTGGGATTTTTTGTTAATTGGAGCTTTGTTTGGGTTTTGATATGCTTGCATAAAGGGCTTCTCAATCTTTATTTGTAGATTTGAGTCTTCATAATATTTGTAATCCCTCTTACCTTCATTTTAGAAACTCTAAAGTTAATATGTGATGCAAGTTGGGATTTATGTATGTTTATTGAGTTATGCATGTTTATGCAAGTTTGCTAAGCCATGATTTGCAAGTTTATTGAGTTATGCATGTTTATGCAAGTTTGCTAAGCCATGATTTGCAAGTTTATTGAGTTATGCATGTTTATGCAAGTTTGCTAAGCCATGATTTGCAAGTTTATTGAGTTATGCATGTTTATGCAAGTTTGCTAAGCCATGATTTGTATGTTTATTGAGTTATGCATGTTTATGCAAGTTTGCTAAGCCATGATTTGCAAGTTTATTGAGTTATGCATGTTTATGCAAGTTTGCTAAGCCATGATTTGCAAGTTTATTGAGTTATGCATGTTTATGCAAGTTCACCATGCCATGATTTGCAAGTTTAACAAGTTATGCATGTTTATGCAAGTTCACCATGCCATGATTTGCAAGTTTAACAAGTTACGCATGTTTATGCAAGTTCACTATGCCATGATTTGCAAGTTTAACAAGTTATGCATGTTTATGCAAGTTCACCATGCCATGATTTGCAAGTTTAACATGTTATGCATGTTTATGGTAATATGCAAGTTCACTATGCTAAGTTATGCAAGTCTAACATGTTATGCATGTTTGTTGTGAGATGCAAGTTCATCATGTATGTTATGCCAAGTTCCCTCTTCCTATCCCCTATGCGTTATTGCGAATATGTAAGCGATAGAATGACGTTGGGGGGTTTGGGTAAACTTAAAATACATGAAAATATAAGATTGGGAATTTACCTATTAAGTTAGGTCTACCCCTTGGGAATTTACCTATTAAGTTAGGTCTACCCAAGTATTTGTTGACTTGTAATTATGTTGTGAAATAAAGTGGACATGACACTTAGAAAACATAAGTGTGGCCAACTCGAGGTTGGGTTGAGTTTGTAGCGTAATCCTACCCGGAACCGACCGGCTTAACTAGTGGCTACAAACAATAGGACCCAATGTGAGAAGTTGGTCATGTGGTGCCAAAACCCGAGGTTAGCCTGAGTTGTGGTGTAAACCTACCCGGACCCGCCCGGCCTAACTAGTAACCACAACAAGGTCTAATGTGAGAGGTTAAGGTGCATTAAATTAATTAATGCCTCATGATTAGGGTTAAGTCAGGGTCCACTAATACTTAACCAATTTGGGAATTCGAGGGATTGAAATGGGGTTAAGTGGTGAAACTGTTGGTTACGCTTAACTAGTTTAATCCATGATTAGTGAAGGGTTAAATCACACTTAACCCTCTTAGGAAACCCTAGCAACGTGGTCTGTTCTAACAGTAATCCCAGTTTGGTATCATTCACAACCCTAGAAGCTAGGCTAGGGCGGGGCACGATTACTGGACGGATGTAAGCGACCAAAGGACGATGGCTGAGTGGTACAGCGGTGCGGGTCCAGGCGGGCTACGGACGTGCACGTAGTCCGGTGTTGGACAAACTCGAGGCACGGGTACCAGTAGGTTAGGGTTGTGCATTATTGCTTAAGTGTCCGGGGTGACACCCGAGGGCTTGATACACCCAAAGGTGGACCCAGCACAGACTAACTACAACCATATGTGGGCCATATGGACACCAACACTTGACGTGTTAGGTTTATAGGGAGCCGATCGACTAGACCGTTGGGCTGGACCTTATATTAAGGTCACTTCATGTTATTGGGCCAAAGTTTGGGCTAAGGGATCAATACCTGTTATGTTGGTTTGCTAGTACACCGTGGTGCAAAACTTAACTTTGTTTATGCGATGACACCTCTATCTATCTTGTAGTTAATTTGTCATGCCAGTATGTTGTTATCTATGATCATCTCAGTTTCCATCATGATGTTAACTTTATTAGTTTATAGACTGATCGTAGCAGGGCTTACTCAGTCTTTTTGACTGACCTGTTTTCTTTCGCCTCTTTTTCTTCCGTTTTCCCCCCCAGGTTCTCAGGGAGGGAATACTGGAGCCCAGCTTGGATTTTAGCCGCTTCCTTGGATAGCTCAAGTATACTTTGGACTTGAGCCGCTATGGTTTATCACTCTTATTTGGGGATAGTACTTATGTATTTCAGTTTATCAGATGATGTATTTATCTAGACTTGAAATTTTGGGAAATTGACATTTTGATGTACCAGACTTGTGTTTTGAAATGATTTAAAAATCTTCCGCTGTTTTATCTACTTACTCTGTTTATTTACATATATATATATATATGTCATGTCCTGCCTTGCTATATCATTATGCATGTTTACCTTGTTTTAAAAACGCCCCACCAAAGTCAGAGTTGCTTGCAAGAGCCACCCTGGCGGAGGTGGGGTGTTACATTTGGTATCAGAGCATATGGTTTACGAGAAGGGATAAAAAGGTTTTTTTTTTAAAACTTTTGAAAAGAAAAACTATATTCAAAACCAAGTATTAAGTATTTTCCAAAGAAAAGTCTAGTTATTTTTAAAAGGCTATTCCCCAAAAAGCCATTAGCACTATCCTTTGATCCCTCGTTTGAACTCTTTTCTTTTCGTTTCCAGCATGTCTAATAATCTCATCTTGCCCGAAGGGGTAACAATACCCGATTGGTTTCGTCGGTACTTGGAAGTCACGGCACCGGTCCCGGGTGTCTCTAATGTTGTCTTTCCAGTCAAGGCCGCTGTTCCTCCTCCTCCTCCTTCCGTAGCTGATGTTCCTCTTCTCCCTCAGCCTCCACAAGCGGATTTTGCGGAAACTTGTAAGAACTTTAAGATGATGGGTGGCAAGAATTTTAGTGGAACAGAGACTTTTGTAGAGGCAAGGAATTGGTTGAAAGAGACCGAAGATCTTTTAGCCACCTTTGATATAGGTGACCGCAGGAAGGTTTTATTGGCAGTATGGTTGCTAAAGGAAGAAGCTGCACGTTGGTGGGTAGTCACCACCGCTACTAGGCCAATCGAGACTTGGGATGACTTTAGAGGAAGGTTTGGACTGAGGTTCTTATCACTGAAGCAAGGGGACATGACTATTAGGGAATACATAGATAAGTTTAATCAACTGGCTCGGGTCGACTTAGACCTGGTTAATACAGCTCAGAAGAAGGCCCTACACTTTGCTCTAGGATTAAACGAGCCATTACATGGTTTGGCCATGTCTCATATACCCTTGGGGGCGACTTTCGAGAATTTGGTGAATATGGCCCTACTTCAAGAAGAAGATAACAATGACAAGAAAGAGGGCAAGGCGAATGAGTCTCAAGGCAAGAGAGTAAACTTCGGGAAACGGGGCAAGAATAACCACAACCGCAAGGACAAGCCAAGAGAGAATATGAAATGTAACTTCTGTGGTAAGGTTGGACATATAGCCAGGGAATGTAGGAAGAAGGAGAAGAGAAAGCGGGGCGAATGCTTTCATTGTGGTGAGTCTGGGCATCTGAGCAAGGATTGCCCGAGGAAACAAGGGCAAGGTCAGACTCAGTGTGCAGGACTATCTGGAGGGCGAATTCATCCCCTCAACACCGTTCTTCCAGCTCATGATAGAGGTGGCATTTCTGTTGAAAATCTTGTTTACATTTTCTGATTTTCCTTGTTCGTACTTTGTTTGATTCTGGCACATCGCATAGTTTTATTTCATATGATCTAGTTGAAAGTTTGCACCTAAGTACTAGTCTAGTTGATGATCCCGTGTGTGTTTCAAATCCAATTGGGGGTTCTGCCCGTTTGTCTGTGGTCTGAGTGGATTTGAAAATTTCTATCTTGAGTATAGAATTCTCGTGGGATGTTTATATTCTCGGTTTCAGGGGATATGGGTTAGTTTTGGGCATGGAATGGTTGTCCTGTTTTGGAGCCATTCTTGGTTTTTGTGTATAGGGTTGTGAGGCTCATGATCCACCTCGGTAATACCCTAGAAATTTCTAGTAACCCTATGGGTCCCGTCATGTTATGTTATCTTGAATCCCTCAACTCGTCTATCGATCTGTGAGGGTGGTCCTAGAATATCCTGATATCTTGGGGAAAAGTAAAGGGGTTACCCCTAGACGTGGGATAGATTTCCGCATTATCTGGTTGGTAATACCAAGCCAGTTTCGTGGCCGGTTAGGCACGTGACCTCACGAGATGAGAGTTAAGAAAGCAAGTCAAGGAGTTGCTTGAGAAGAACTTCCTGAGACGAAGCATTTTCGAGTAGGGTGCTCCAGTAGTATTCGTTACTGATGTGGACAGTTTATTTCGCTTATGTGTTGATTATCGTGAGAGGAATAGATAACCGTTACCAAGGATCAATGATTTGTTTGATCAGCTTGTAGGAGCATCTGTTTTCTTTTGATCTAGCTACCGGATTCCATCAGCTTAGGATGGCTGAGGATGGAATTGACAAGACTGCGTTTAGGACTCTAGATGGGTTTTAGAATGGTTAGTCATACTATTTGGTTTGACTAATGCACCCGCATATTACGTAAACTGGATGGGTAGGGTGTTTAGGGAGTCCTTGAACAAGTTTGTCATGGTCATCATAGACGATATTTTGATCTCCTCAAAAGAACGAGGAAGAACATGCTATACATCTCAAGAAGGAGATGGATACGCTTAGAGCCACCGGTTGAAGGTCAAGTTCTCCAAATGTCACTTTGGACGAAAGAAGTTGGATTTCTTGGGCACATGGTTCCTAAGTAAGGCCTAGCGGTGGATTCCGCTAAAGTGGTTGCGGTTTAAGACCGGAAAACTCTGAGGAGGGCAATTGAAGTAAGAAGCCTCCTCCGTTTGGCTAGTTAATTAGCATTCCCGGAGCTTAGACTTACTCTTCTGGATCAAGAAGGGGGTTTCACAGGAAGAAGACCCGCAGTTAGTCAAGAACATGGACCAGTTGATTCGAGGCGAGATGTTAAGTCACCTCGCTAGATATATTATAGATGACAAGGGATGACTAAGGCGCGATGAGAGATTATGTGTTCCTCGAGTGGAAGACTTGGTAAAGAAGGTTCTTGAAGATGCGCATCACTCGAGGAGGTAGCCGAGTTGGTCTCTGGATGCATGTTGTGCCACCCGGTTAAGGCCAAGTCATAGAAGCCCAGTGGGCCATTACCTCCATTGGAGGTTTCGCAAGGGAAGTATGAAAACATCTCGATAGATTATGTGGATGGACTACCTAGATCAAAGAAAGGGAATACGGGTATGTGGGTCATAATAGGTAGACTCACGAAGAGTGCTCATTTCAGTCCGGTGAAGAGCAAGAGGACTGCGTCATGGTTAGCAACGGTTTACCCTCAAAAAGTTGGCCAGTTTTGAAATGGCCTACAGGAAGCCAGGGGTAGGCAATTGAATCTAGGTATGGCCTATCACTCATAGGCGGATGGTTCATTTCGATTAAGCATGAGTTATAGAAAATCACGTTTATAGGGGCAATTGGTAACGTGGATTGGTATTTTCAAGAGAAAGTTCTGCTGCGTGGAATACTTTATAGTAAGTAGACGAGATCCAGGATTCACTAGTGAATTCTGGAGAGCTTGCATGAAATCATGAGGTTATAGTATGTTTAAGCCAAGTATACAGAAGGAAGAATAAGTGGAAAAGAAAGACGAGAGGCGATAATGAAATGAGTTCCAACTCGAATTTGGGAAATAGGAGTTAGGAAGCCAAGGAATCATGAAGTGAAAGATAGTCAAAGCACAGTGGAGTTAAGCTCAAGGAAACGTGACTAAGAAGAGTGAAGACTAGATACGCGCATCATATCTCTTTTTAAGAGTGCATCCTTGATCCTTGTTTTCCTGTGGAGCTTGCTTGCAAGTTATCTTTTGTATATATCCTCTCGGTCCCATTCTCGATCTTATTTCTGTGTAAACTCCATAAGGGGGTTAAGACTCATCGGTTAGTACTATATGTCAAAGTTTGAATGGATTTCTTGTAAATCCAAAAAGGAGTTTATCTAGTTTATCGTGTTTATCTTATCATGAGAACCTTAGGTAGAAACCCTTTGGATGAAACATGTGTTTGAAACATGTTATGCTTGATGGTTGCAAGTGGTTGCAAGTGTTTGCAAGTGGTTGCTCGTGGATGCATTATACACGATTAGGCACTAGATCGGCTCACACACTCCTCATATTGCATGTGCATGAGTGTTTATGCTTATTCTTGGATGAAATTCGTATGCTATCACATGGATGTTGCATATGGATGAATGTTATGTGCACTCATATAGATACTATGAATTTAGGAATTTGCATACATATGGATTCATTTCACTGACATACATGTGCATTAAGGAGGTTTACTATATCAGTAACCGCCTGATTTACATACATATGCATTAAGGAGGTTTACTGTATCAGTAACCGCCTGATTTTTGCATTAGGTAAGTACATATACACACACTTTTGCATATGTTCATCCAGCATTTAGAATCTTGTAAGGACAATGATTGCTCGTGGATGATGCTTTGAGTAGATGGATGATTGGATGGTAGGATACGTTCTTCCTAACTTGAAGATTTCGGGGACGAAATCCTTTAAGGAGGGGAGAATGTAACAACCCGTATTTTCAATAACCTGTAATAATGTAAATCGAGGCAGAATTTAATTCTAAAATCTGAATCAAGGGAAACGGGCTATGCCATTGCGTTCGTCTCGGAAAAATACGCGAAATAGAGTCCGAGTTTTCGAAAATCGGAGTCCGTATGACCCAGTTAAGGTCCATTGAAGTTTGCAGAAAATTCCTAAGTAAAAACAGATTTAAATTTTAAATTTAAAACATGGATTAGGGCAAACTGGGCAGGCGGGAAAAATTCCCGCCCAGGACCCCATGTCGACAGGCCTGTCGACAGGGGTCTTAGCATGTCGACTGCCCTGTCGACAGCCCTGTCGACAGGGGGTAGCCAGGCAATGTTGCCTGGTGCACCATTTTGATTTGGGCTGGGTCTTGTGGCTTGGTTCTAGAGGATTCCGAAATCTGACGGGCCAAAACTAACCTAGGGTTAATCCTAGGGCTAAAAACACTCTAATCTTCTATAAATACAACCCTAATCCTACCCTAAAACCCAATTATTCATTCTAGCAACTAAACTATGTCAAATTGAATTCTCAAATGGCCTCCACCTAAAAACCCTAGCCTCCAACCTCTTCATAAATCATTCCTATGAGGATTATGATGTTCATACAAGCATTTCTAAGTTGTATGAATGATCATTAGCTTGCATACATCATCAAGTTGCAAGTTTTATTTGCTAAGCTAGAGTTTTGGGATTTTTTGTTAATTGGAGCTTTGTTTGGGTTTTGATATGCTTGCATAAAGGGCTTCTCAATCTTTATTTGTAGATTTGAGTCTTCATAATATTTGTAAGCCCTCTTACCTTCATTTTAGAAACTCTAAAGTTAATATGTGATGCAAGTTGGGATTTATGTATGTTTATTGAGTTATGCATGTTTATGCAAGTTTGCTAAGCCATGATTTGCAAGTTTATTGAGTTATGCATGTTTATGCAAGTTTGCTAAGCCATGATTTGCAAGTTTATTGAGTTATGCAAGTTTGCTAAGCCATGATTTGTATGTTTATTGAGTTATGCATGTTTATGCAAGTTTGCTAAGCCATGATTTGCAAGTTTATTGAGTTATGCATGTTTATGCAAGTTTGCTAAGCCATGATTTGCAAGTTTATTGAGTTATGCATGTTTATGCAAGTTCACCATGCCATGATTTGCAAGTTTAACAAGTTATGCATGTTTATGCAAGTTCACTATGCCATGATTTGCAAGTTTAACAAGTTACGCATGTTTATGCAAGTTCACTATGCCATGATTTGCAAGTTTAACAAGTTATGCATGTTTATGCAAGTTCACCATGCCATGATTTGCAAGTTTAACATGTTATGCATGTTTATGGTAATATGCAAGTTCACTATGCTAAGTTATGCAAGTCTAACATGTTATGCATGTTTGTTGTGAGATGCAAGTTCATCATGTATGTTATGCCAAGTTCCCTCTTCCTATCCCTTATGCGTTATTGCGAATATGTAAGCGATAGAATGACGTTGGGGGGTTTGGGTAAACTTAAAATACATGAAAATATAAGATTGGGAATTTACCTATTAAGTTAGGTCTACCCCTTGGGAATTTACCTATTAAGTTAGGTCTACCCAAGTATTTGTTGACTTGTAATTATGTTGTGAAATAAAGTGGACATGACACTTAGAAAACATAAGTGTGGCCAACTCGAGGTTGGGTTGAGTTTGTAGCGTAATCCTACCCGGAACCGACCGGCTTAACTAGTGGCTACAAACAATAGGACCCAATGTGAGAAGTTGGTCATGTGGTGCCAAAACCCGAGGTTAGCCTGAGTTGTGGTGTAAACCTACCCGGACCCGCCCGGCCTAACTAGTAACCACAACAAGGTCTAATGTGAGAGGTTAAGGTGCATTAAATTAATTAATGCCTCATGATTAGGGTTAAGTCAGGGTCCACTAATACTTAACCAATTTGGGAATTCGAGGGATTGAAATGGGGTTAAGTGGTGAAACTGTTGGTTACGCTTAACTAGTTTAATCCATGATTAGTGAAGGGTTAAATCACACTTAACCCTCTTAGGAAACCCTAGCAACGTGGTCTGTTCTAACAGTAATCCCAGTTTGGTATCATTCACAACCCTAGAAGCTAGGCTAGGGCGGGGCACGATTACTGGACGGATGTAAGCGACCAAAGGACGATGGCTGAGTGGTACAGCGGTGCGGGTCCAGGCGGGCTACGGACGTGCACGTAGTCCGGTGTTGGACAAACTCGAGGCACGGGTACCAGTAGGTTAGGGTTGTGCATTATTGCTTAAGTGTCCGGGGTGACACCCGAGGGCTTGATACACCCAAAGGTGGACCCAGCACAGACTAACTACAACCATATGTGGGCCATATGGACACCAACACTTGACGTGTTAGGTTTATAGGGAGCCGATCGACTAGACCGTTGGGCTGGACCTTATATTAAGGTCACTTCATGTTATTGGGCCAAAGTTTGGGCTAAGGGATCAATACCTGTTATGTTGGTTTGCTAGTACACCGTGGTGCAAAACTTAACTTTGTTTATGCGATGACACCTCTATCTATCTTGTAGTTAATTTGTCATGCCAGTATGTTGTTATCTATGATCATCTCAGTTTCCATCATGATGTTAACTTTATTAGTTTATAGACTGATCGTAGCAGGGCTTACTCAGTCTTTTTGACTGACCTGTTTTCTTTCGCCTCTTTTTCTTCCGTTTTCCCCCCCAGGTTCTCAGGGAGGGAATACTGGAGCCCAGCTTGGATTTTAGCCGCTTCCTTGGATAGCTCAAGTATACTTTGGACTTGAGCCGCTATGGTTTATCACTCTTATTTGGGGATAGTACTTATGTATTTCAGTTTATCAGATGATGTATTTATCTAGACTTGAAATTTTGGGAAATTGACATTTTGATGTACCAGACTTGTGTTTTGAAATAATTTAAAAATCTTCCGCTGTTTTATCTACTTACTCTGTTTATTTACATATATATATATATATATATATATATATATATATATATATATGTCATGTCCTGCCTTGCTATATCATTATGCATGTTTACCTTGTTTTAAAAACGCCCCACCAAAGTCAGAGTTGCTTGCAAGAGCCACCCTGGGGGAGGTGGGGTGTTACAACAACCTTCGAAATCTCACATTCAGCTCCCTGAATTTCAAAGACGTACGTACAATCTTTGAATTTCTTATATTGCTTAGCAGCTATGTTCATCATCTTTTACTTCATTGTCCTCCTTCGCATTTCAAAACCTGCCTTCAATCTACAACAGTTGGTTCTGGCGATTTCAAATGCGTTTTAGGTTACTGAACTTATTTTCTACCCGACTGACATTGTAATCGATGTTTATCTTTGTGTTAAAGGTGATAATGATTTCGTCATACTTAATATTCAACAAGAACTTTTCAAGGTTCGATATTAGCGAAATAAATGTCAACATCCATTTCTTATATGGCGGTATTGTGAATCAAATTGGAAGGGAAAACATGATTTAGTGAAGAAAGACGAAGGAGGTAGAAAGATTTTATAGGGATGTGCCTCCACGTTCAAACTCCAATGGCTGATCGAAACATAATAACACATGATCTTCTTGTGTTAGACGGGACACAATTTTAAGGTTGCGTTTATGACAACAATTGTTTTTTTAATTCTTTTGTTATTTAGTTGACACTAAAAAAAGAAAGTAGTGAAAAATAAATGAGAGAATGGTCCAATTTAAGGGGTTGGGAAGTTCAACTATTTGTTAGTTTCTATTTCATTTGATCTACCATATTTTAATTTTTCCAATTCTTTTATATTTTTAGTATCAATATTTATATTATAGTTTTATATTGGTGGTGCTAATTTCATTAGTGACATGTGGAAGATGTGATTTAAGTATACGCCATTCTTAAGGTTTTGATTTCGTCATAGCATGTTTTATAGCTCAAATATTTTAAGTGATTGACTTGCTTCTTTTCCGTATACTAATTGGATGTAGACTAATTTATAGTCTTTTCTGATATTGTACAATTGTAGCATACATGTGATGTAACTTTTTTTTAAAATGTTTTCACATGTGTGTATAGTTGCTCGAGTTGAGTAATTGTGTACGAATTACTTTATTAAAAGTGATATCTCAAATCAATATTTTAGTCTTATAACTAATAGCTTAATGTGTGCATCTGCATAATTATTCATATAGGTGTATTACATAATTATTTTAATCTTACTTTATAATGCATAAATGTAGTTGAACGGACCTACACAATGATATAGAAATGTGTTTTTTGAATAATTGCTTTTGGATATTCATAATATAAAAAATATTGAAATGTAAATATATCTTTAAATGGAAATACATTTAACTGGATTTGCTAAAAATGTTATTGCAGTTTATATACACAACACAGATTCACATTTACATATACATATAGATCGAGAAACATATGCGTATGTATGTGTACACATCCTCACAATCGAATTGGTTGCTCGATGGAAAAAGAACTCCGGGTAGATGGTAAAATAAAATACAGCTGATTCTTTTTTAAGAATCACATCTAAAAACCACAACTCCTGCGGTAATGATCACTTCGGCTTAAGTAATGAGGAGGCTATAACATGAATTATTTATATTTCTGTAATTCTTATAAATCTTTGGCACTCTATTTAAATGTCTTTATGAAAATAGTTTATTTAATCACTATGAGAAATGAATTTTGTTTTATTTTCTATACAGTCTTGTTCAACTAGGAAAGTTAATGATTGGATTACAGTGGAAATTATTGGGTGATATTTCTACACTTTATTTGTGTACTATTGAACTTGGTTCAAATGATTTTATAGTCCCATCGAATATCATTTAATATAGTTCTATATGTAATCTCTTTAAGTATAAATACAAATTATTCAAAATGTTCTTAAGGGTCTTAAATTTTTATATGCAAATTTTGCTTGTGACGTGTGACCTAGGCACCACATAGGTACGACAGAACTATACATAAAATGTCACGTGTTACTCCAAACTTCAGCAAAAAAACATATACGCGATCGATTTACCAACTTTAGTTTTGGATTTTCGCTCATATAAAAAAACAAAAAATTTGCATATATATCATTAAAATCGATCGTTTTAGAAAACAAAATTAACGCAAAAAACTAAAATAATTTTTTATTATTATTTCGTTGTTTTGAAAAATAGCAAAATGAAGAAAAACAAGTTTATCATTTCATTGTTCATTCAATATTTTCATTTCATCCTTATTTCTTAGCTCTTTTCAATTTTTATTATTGATGTCGAAAGCTCAACATAAAATATAAATTAAACCAAACCTTACCTACATTTCTAACAACAGATTTTGGACTTTCAATCACCATGAAAATGTTTCTGTTACTATAAAATCGTTTTCTTAGGTCATTTTAACCGCAGTCTGTTTTTATAATATATTTTCCAAGTGAGTAGTCAATAATAAAATACATATAATTAAACATGGATTAAAATCCTTTCTTCGGTTATTTACTTGATCCAATAAGAAAATATTATAATTTGACATAAGCGACATTATAGATTGACTGAAAAAGTCAAGTGGCCAGTCAGCTCACAACACAAACATAACTAGACATATATAGTTCCCAAAGCAACAGAACCGTGGCATCAAGCAGTACATATAACTTCCAAAAGCATAACAAGCAAAAACAACAACACTGAAAATTCAATTACATACATCAGGCCTTAAGCAAGGAAACAGCAGAAACCAAGAACTCATCATCTTCTTCAAAGAGATGGAGATTTTTGCTCTTCAACAAAAACTCAACACCATCACCATCAAATTCCAAGAGGCAGCCAATCTTGATCATCTCCATAAGTGCATCAACATGATCACCTTTTTCAAACAACAGTCCATTAGACAGGGCTTCGGAAAAATACGTTGCGAATTCAATTTTCGTTTTCACTGAAGCCCTATCAATCTCTTGAACAAACAAACTGGACTCGTCTCTTTCCCATCGAACCATTTTGCTAGCATCGACTTTCAAAGTCTTTCCCGATGATAGAGTGAGACTGTAGCTCATTTTGATTGGCTCTTTTGTTTCAAAAATAGTAGAATCAAGAAGGGTCTTCACTGTTTTATGTCTGTCCTCAACTGAAATGTTCAGAGGTGGGTTTGCAAGGAAGGCAAGGATGATTTTGATCAAACCTATCTTGATTACTGCTTCTTTTGAGTCTACTTTACTGAAATTTGTGCGCTTTGATAGGGACAAACTCTCCTTCTTTATAAACTGAGATATCGTTTGCACACCGATAGAGCTATAGATCGAGTTCATTGTTGTCCGAGAAATGGTTGAAGGGTACCAAATGAAAATGGAATCTTCTGAAGCAGAGTCAAATAAATCTTTTAAGAGAAGATCGTCTGGAATAAAAACGTCTTGCTTTTTTGACAGTGAAATTGCAGTTCCTGTTATACACAGTAGCAATGAATTCAAAGATATCATTAGGAACAAAAAAACTATTGTGCTAATCAAGTTTATTTATCATGTACATCATTCATGCAAGGTTTTATTTCTATTTTCAGGTTTTGTATGTAGAAACAACTCTTTGATGAAGCGGATCTTAGCCAGAAATACACTAGGCATGTTTTAATGCAGGGATTAAAGACGTTACACAAACTTACGTGTAAGTAACTTTCTTAAAAGCAATGTATATACGTAAATGTGCAAGTCAGCGAGTGTATGCATATGTAAATGTAGAGTTATAAGTTGTACCTTTTTGCACAGGGAGCAGAGTGACAGTCGCCATAAGTTTCTCGGCCTTTGATTTCCAATTCTTTGCAATGAAGTTCCAGAACACTGAGCACTCATGAACTGTTAATTGCTGCACATTTGAACTTTCCCAAATTCTCCAGAGTTCATAGTAGTCTCCGACGCTTGGATCATTCCTAACCTTTAAAACCATAGAGAAGAAAGGAAGCAAGCTTCTGTCATAAAGCTTGTCCAGAACATGAAGCTGGTACCCAAAGAGGTTGTCTTCGTCTCTAATAACACAATCATTGGGTCCGACCCATTTACCATCATCCCCATTTGGTATCCAAATCCAATCTGAACAGGCGTCTTCAGGCTCCCACTTCAGCTTCAACAAGAAAGTGTATATTCGAGTAATGGCAGCACTATCATTATGAGTCTTGAGATGAGAAGCAATCAAAGAGCATGCTTTAGTACCACAACCTACAACTACTCCTATTCCCATCAGCTCCTTTTTATAAGTGATAAGCTCAGATCCATAAAATTCCCCATTTATGAATGGCCCATCATTCCTTTGTAAATAGCATTCGAACTCAGAGTCGAAAAGGATGCATTCACTTGGATGCATGTATCCCATAGATGTTTTTATCCACTTCTTATTAATATTTCTTCTGAATTCATTTGGAAAATCATCCATATTAGTTGACTTTGAAAAATAATTTATGCACTTGAGCAAGGCAATCAAACTAGAAGGTTTCACATGCGAAGGATCTTTTGGAATTTTAAGACCATTAATAACAAAGAAAGCTCCATCTTTGAACTCGACAATTGCACCCAATGCCTTGAGTTCAACTTTATATTCATGCAATTCTTTTCCATAACCATCACTGCTATCGTCGATGAATGGAAGAGAAGCAATAGAAGAAATGTCATTCCAGTGCTGATCATATAATATTGACTCACTGGGGGATTTCAGACCATTGCGCGTGCGTAGCCATTTCTCACTATACATGTTAGTAAGATTAACGGGAAAAGTGCAATGCATCTTTTTTAGCTTCCGGTAGCATGAAAGCAACGCTATTATATTATCCTTTTTTAAAGAATTTGCAGATAGTAAAATCTTGAATTGATTAACGATTGCTTTTGATGCATCTTCAAATTTAACAAGGACCCCAACTTTATTCAATGCTTCTTTGTGAGAACCAAGTCTGCCCCCATAAAAACCTTGATCGATCAGAGGAACTTCATTAACCACCTTGAGAAGGCATTCCCACTCGGTATCAACAAGAAAAGACTCTATAGGTGTTTTATACCCAAGATGTGTTTTTACCCATCTTAACCCTTTTAGCTTGCTTATAAAATTATCGCACTGAACTTTTGAAACACATTCAAGCAGCAGAATAGCAGCATCAGCACTAACTGGAGACGTAAGTTTGAAGTGATCGACCAAAATACGATAATTACTGTCAAAATGGGTTAAAACACCCAGTAAACTAAGTTCTATGCTGTAGATCATGATTTCGTTGCCATAAAAGTTCACATCAACGAAAGGCAGATTGCTCATCTCCGCTGCAGTGGTCCATTCAGAACTTTTCAAAACCGAACCAGCGGGAGATCGATAGCCATTAGTTGTCTTAAGCCAATTTTTATCCCTTATGCTAGATATGAAATCTTTAGGCGAAAGCTGCTTCTCCCTCAGTACTCTGATTAGTTTCAAAATAGAAATAACATTCGCTCTTGTCAAATTATGAGACGCTGCCTTTGCCATCAGATTTTCACCTATATAAGATGATGCTTCCCCAAACTCAGATCGAACGCCAATAAGTTTCAGCTCATCTTTGTAAGTTCCGAGCTTGTTGTCATAGAAGCCTTGATTTATCGTGGGTATGTCAACAAGCACACATTCAGCTTGCAATAAACTTCCCCAGTCAGAACTTGAAAGAAATGAGCTCGAAGGTGGTTTGTAACCGACTGAAGTTTTCAGCCAACTTCCATTTTTGACACATTCTAAAAACCGATACGGGATTTGAATACCTCGATATCTTAATTTTCGAATCCATTCCAAAAGCAAAATTGTGTTTGATTTTGATAAAGGTGAGTACATAGTTGGAAAAGAAGCATTTGGAGGACAAACTTTAGGTACGTCTGAAGCGCCAACGTAGGAAATAAGAAAGGTTAAAAGTTGGTTTTCAGGTGTGTTGTTACCTGCGAAACAGCCATTTGATATATATTCAGCTCCTAGCTCTACATAACCTTCTGACCTCCATGGGTTTGTACCCATTAAGCCAATCCATTCGCTTCCTTTAGCGGGTACAAGAACCTTGCTCCATTGTGAATTTACTTGACCATAGTTATCAACAAGAGGCATGGAAGTACATAACTCCTTTACTTGCCACTCCGCTAGATGTTTTTTTGATGAACAGTGATATACGAAGTGTGCAAATGCAACAGCCAGTCTTCTATCTCTACCGATTTCCTTCAAAATGCGTTGTGCATAATCATACACACTTAAAACCTCCATCTTCGCATGGTCTTTAAGCCAAGTAATAATTTCTGATTTCTTCTCATGAGACTTAAGAGCTGCTTGTGTTCTTCGAGGCATGAAAATCAAATTAGTTAATCTGAATTCACAGTTCCAATTAATTAACCAAGAAGTGGAATCCACGTCCAAGGCAATGCACAAGTTGCAACTTTGTTGGTTTGCCTTGTGTACACTTAACCAGGAGATATCACCATTTGGGTCCACATATTTTATGATGGGAATGTTGATAACGTTAGTGCCATCAAAGAAATTACACCAATGACCAGCCAAGAAATGAAGGAGGTCCAAGTAAACCTCATCAGAAACTTCTTTTACAAGCTTCGAGCTTTCAATGCATTTTCCATACCATTGTCTGTTAACAAATTCAACACCCATAAATGTTAGCACCTTGCTATATTCTCTCTTATCAAACGAAGAGCTCAAGATATATGCCTCATGGGTTGACAAACTCTCCAATTTAACACCCACTTTACGTGCTTTATCAAGAATATCCCAGAAATCAGGAAGTAAGCGAAAGACATCACAGGGTTTACAGAAAAAATTCTGTTCGGACGGTACAATGTTCTCGGTTGCAATTTTTTCCTTTATACTCTGCCTAATTGCCTCAAATTTTGAAGAGCTATTTATAGGTAAAAAGCGGAACATCGAAGGAATATTGAATGAAGGTGTAGACTCAACTGATTTTACTAAAGACTTGAATGCTTCAATGAAGGCAATGGGCACACATTCAAGAATTCCTTTATTCCACACACTATCAAATTGTATCGATTCCCTCGATGAATTTAGGAGAAAATCAGCTTGAACTACAAATGGAAAGCCAGTTTCCATCTCAGTGGGTAGAAAAGCATAAATACCAGGCATCTTCTGACCTCGATGTAGGCGCTGATTCCATGGAAAAGCTAACGTTATAGACCATTCATCGACTTCCATGCGCTTTTCAACCCTAGATTCAGGTTTAACCGGGAATTTTTGCACCCACATGAAGTAACTACAGCTATCCTCGTCATCTTCACCGCTTCCTACAGAAGCTAGGTGACAAGTGTATGATTTAGCATTTATATTCTTTTGTGTCTGTGCTTCAGTTTCACTTGATATGGATACTTGACTAACTGTGTTGAGTGCTGGATTGTCGTTACTTTCTTTTACAGACAACTGCCTGATTTTTGACAAGAACAAGAGAATTTCAGGGTGCATTTTAGAAAGTTGTTCTTTGACAGCAACAATTTTATCTGATTTTAATGGCAAGATTAACGTAGTGGCAGGAAGAGGTTTTGAAGCTCCACAAAGTTCATTTACTTTTGGCAGTATTGAACCATCAGCGATCCATTCAGGAACAATGTACCCTATATTGCATTCTTCGCATGGTTTTTCGTTAAATCGTATCTGATATCCATTGCTGAAGATATGTGGTTGACTGGAAATCAGAAACACACTTTTAAACCCAATACCTGTGCATACAAATATTTTTTGTCAACGTAAAATAATTGATGAAAACTTAAAACATCATGCAATGAAGTGAACAAGGAATGCTTTATGTCAATTCTTTCAACAACTGATTACTTATATAACTTGCTTATTTTTGCACCTGTATGTTGCACCCCATTTTAATTTAGCATGCACACTGAAATGCAAGTCATAAAGTAGAGATTAATTTTATATTGATTCCACCTTAAATGTTTAATAGTAACATAAACACGCTAAATTCCCTATTATCATCCAAGTAAACCTGAGGATATCGACTTAGCCATGAGCGATCTTGAGTATTCACACGTTTTGTGTTCATAAAAATCACAACTCCCAATAAGAAAGTAATAAAACACAGCAAGCAAACCTTTCTCTCCAATATATCCTCGGTGCCTATTGCCTTTCTTAGTAGATATGCCAGCACCACAAATGGATTCAATGTTAGCTTTGGAGAATCCTTTCTCGTTGTTAAAAACAATAAGGGTCGAAGCAGCTCCTGTTTTGGTGATATCTTTTGAAGTAATCATGAACTCTAGAGACGGTGTAACTTCCCTTGGATATTCATTATCTTCAGCATTCTGTAAACGCAAATAATCAATAGTTCGCTTTTGTTTTATATGAGCTCCTTTATTCAATTACAAAAGGCCCAACTACAAAATACTGAACAAACAGTCTTGAAGCTGAATTATTGAAATCACCTACAAAAATAAATCATAATGTGTGTGTCTACACACAATATATATATACACACACACACTCACACACACACATATACACTATATACACACACACACACGCACATACGCGCGTGTGTGTATATAAGAGGTGGGTTCCAGGACATCCTATTTTGTAGCATCCCATTTTCCCCTCAATATGGATCACTCATTTATATTTAAATAAATTAGTGGCAGGACAGAGAAACGAGAATGTGTGATGGAAATTAAAGGGCTATAGAGGTGCTGCACTGTTTGAGGTGATGCAGATCCTTCCTCTATATATATATGAACACACACACACATATATGTATGTATGCATATATATATATATATATATATATATATATATAGAAAAATCAATTTTGACGCAAAATTTAGACACAGTAATCTAGCTGGGGGAGGGTGTATAATGAATCTAATCTACACTGAATCAGACTTGTCTTCCTGAAGTCGATATAATTAGCAAATTGCAAATTCAGTACTGGACCACATGTCTGGAGCACCTAAGACATCCAGTGAAACACACACACACACACACACACAAATATATACATACCTGTCTGTGTATTTGTGTGTGTCTGTTTGTTGCACAACAAATTTACATATAATTTTAGATTGGAAAATGCAAGTTCAATAACCGCATTTAATTTAAGCACCAAATTATTATTGAATGCGTACACATGCTTATATAGCAAAATATCATTAAAAGATTACCATGTAACCGAGTGCATAGTTGGAAATAAGAAGGAGAGAGTTCGAACCATAGTTATAACTTATAACTTTCACACCCTTAAATTGTTAAATGTATGTTGAAGGCAGACACAGTTATTTGCTCATTTTAGTTACAACCCAAATATAACCCTATAAAATATCCGCTACATTGGCATTTTTGATGTAGTCCACTAGATTCATTTAGCAAATAACTACTCATGATGCTCACATGACTGATGATAATCACTAATTATATATGTGCCATTGTTAATACAATTAATTTTTAAAATCAATATACAACAATTTATATTGAGAATCATACCCAATACCGGTTAGGAAGCTTATCTGAATTAAAAACTGGGGTGTAAGCAATTCAAAAGATCAGTGGTCAATATTAGTGCATGGCATGTTTATTAGGTGAACATACTGAACCCAACGACAATGAAATTAGGTTAAAAACAAATCAAACCAAAGTACAGTGAAATTTGAACCTTACTGAGTTAAAACAAAGATCGGTTTTCCTTGAACCGAATATATTTTACTGTGCAAACAAATGCATAAAATAATGAACGGTCACCGACAAATATATGTATATCTTTTACGAATGGCATGATTAAGAGCAGCATTAATTGCAGTAATATTACCATTTATTATACCTAATGAGGAAAAGCAATAAACATTAGCATGGCAATATAGAATAGGAAATTAGCAACTTTTATATCTCATTATACTTTAACTACCATGTATTATTCATTCGGCTCAATGGCCGATTCAGTTATGCAAATTACTTGAGCGGGGTATGAACTAGGTTGGATATTGATCGGTATTCACGGATAGAGCCTTTAATCAGGACTTTCCGCATTTCATCTCAAAGAGGATCTAACTAAGCTAAAAGTGCTTTCCTATCCAAAGTGTAATAGTAGGGCATTCAGGCTTAGGCTCCTTCCTAATAGAACATCATGCCCAACCAGTGTTGAATTCAAACCCGCTTGAAAGCATCCTATCCCTACTGATCACTACTAAAAAGACAATCCACTACTAGCATTCTTCTGGCAGCTGATTCAGTAAACTTGTTTGTCATAGCCTTTTCAACTCAACCTCACAATAACATAAATAGATCCACTAGGCCACCAGATAATTCATATTGCCAGGCTTGTTGATCTTAGAAATAAATGTGATGAATGTGTGACTAATTTCCTGAACGAATTTCCCACTTATAAATGATTCCTGAACGACTAATGATAATAATTTTTTGATGTGTTGCCAATGCAGTTTGAAGAAGTTAGCATTCCAACCGTCAGGCCCTGGACTGGAGTCGTCATGAACAGAGAAAACAGTAGCCCTGACCTCCTGTTCAGTCACTGGGCACAACAACAGAGCAACACCATCATCATTGACCAGGCGGCGGCAGTTCACATGGGGTAAGTCAGTTGTGTTTTCACCATTGTTAAAGTACTGTACGGTCGATTCCTCAAAAGCTTGTAAGTTGGTGACCGAATCTCCATTATTGTCCAAAGTATTATAGAAGTTGTTGTAGTTCTTACGAAAAGACATCTTGGTGTAGAAAAATTTGTAACATTCATCTCCTTGAGTTAACCAATTAACTTTTGCCATTTATTTCAACTCAATGACTTGATTATGCAGAGTCATTTGGAGTTGAGATGGAAGCCGAAAGTAAGCTTCGTTAAGGTTATCATCAAGCGGGTTTTGGTCAAGCTCTAAGAGAGCAGTTTCACACTGGGATTCCAGTGCGTTTATTACTTTCATGACGTGTGACTATTATTTTTAATATGCGTCCATTATCCGCGTACAGTGATAGACAATCGACGATTATTAGAAATAAAAACATGAAAAGTTTTTTAACTCAAGAATTTAATTATGTTAGCACTTGAAGTGCCCTATATGGGAATAAATCAAGAACCAATTAATGAATCAGGAAATGCCTATTTAAATTAAGCTGAGCATAATTAAAGGGACTCCAGTTTTGAACATAACAGTGTCAAAAAACTCGATCAACCCCCGTTGAAGAAAAAAAACAACGCACCAAGACCACACCTAGAAAAACACACTCAAATTTGACACACCTCCCTACCAATAACATTTCATATTAGAAAGTAGAGTCTCTTTAGGCACGCCCTTTAAATTGGTGTGGTTTATGGCTTAAGGAACATACCACCCAAGGCCACTGATTTGAATTTGCTTACTTCATGGGATATCAAAACTTTAATGGCAAATTCTATTTGAACCCAACCTAGGGTTGTCAACGGATAGTTTCGGATACGGATAGTGTCACATCCGTATCCGTATCCGAAACTATTTTCGGATATCAGATATCCGTATCCGTGGATACGGACGGATATCGGATAATTATCCTATCCGCTAACGATCGATAGTTAAAGAAATGTAAATTGAAATTCTAGGTTTAACATGATTTTTTTAATAACATGAATTATAAAAGTACACAAAATCAATCAGTAAAATGATAATAAATAGTTTTGAGCAGTTAATATGCATTATATGCAAAAAAAATACCCTATAAACTTAACAAAACAAAAAATTATCATTGATTATTAAGCTAAAATACATATAAAATAAACTATAATATTAACAAAAAACGAAGGATAATTTCCGGATGCGGATACCTTCATATCCGTACCCGCATCTATTTTTTGGGATACGAATGCAGACGGATTTCAGATTTTTCGGGTATCCATTGTCAGCCCTAACCCAACCAATATGTTGAGCAACCCTTATTTTTTCACAAAACCATAAAAACCAACCATTTTATCGAGTAGACCTCATGGAATAAGAAAAAAAAAAAATCTTTCTATGCACTAGCTCTACGTGGTTCCCTGAAGACACCACGTAGGGCAACTGAGTGGTGCTTTGAAGGCACCACGTAGTTGCTCTACGTGATGCCATTGGGTATCACGTAATGACTCTACGTGGTGCTCGATGCACAGTGGACAGAAAACTTTAGAAAAAATTAGATAAAAAGAGCATTTTAGTCCTTGATTTTTTTTTAATTTTTTTTTTTTTTTTTTTTTTTTTTTTTTTGTAAAAGTAAAGGGCTACGTAGTAATTTCCAAGGTTTCAATGGAATCTGCCAACTTTAATACGCACATTGCTTTAAAAAATAAAAAGAAGATCGTGCTATGGAAAAACACGACATATAGAGTTTTGAATACATAAAAATCATTGGTAGAGATACTTGTAAAATGATAATAATTCTGCAATGACGTACGCTAACCAATATTTTATATTTTGATCTATCCTTCAGCACAAGAAATTAATCTCTATAAATTTAGTGCTAACATTTCTACGATAAGCATAAACAGAATGCAAATTAAAATGCTTCAGATATGCTAAATACTACTCAAAACATGGGTTTAGGGTTTTCGATTTCTCCAAGAATGGGTCTTAAAATCTCAATATTCATAAACAGCGTTCTGCAGACATGCAAAGACTTTTATTTTATAAATCAACAAAATACAATTTGTTTTGAGTTTTGACACACACAAAATTTTGAAACGTACTTGAATAAGCTCCATAAGGAAGTGTACGTCTTTGCTGTACAATTCTTCAGAAAGATAACCAACTGTTCTATGAACCATTGCTGCTAATGGGTTCTTCTCATCCCTTCCTATGTAGAATGTGTCTCTCCTGATCTTCTCTATGTGATCATACGCCAAATTGCTTCTCTCCATTTTTTTTCTTATTTTGCTTCTAACTTTTCTTACTGGGATTCGGTACTGGAGAAGAAAAGGGAGCAATTTAACCGATTTAAATTGTAAATCGACTCCTTAGCAACTAAGGAATATGTACGGACCCTATTGGTGTCTTTTCAGAGTGCGTATCGCATGAGTTAATAAGAAATTATAACTTTATCAATCGTTCTTTAACAGTCTCTCGATATTTCCTTCCTTTCACCAATATTTCCTTCTTTTGTGCAGCCAATATGCTTAAAAAAATAAAAAGGAACGAATTTCACGTGATGTTTATTTTCTTAAACTCATTGAAATTTATTTTAGAAATAAAAAAGTACAAATTTCATTCGTTTGCTGAAATTTATTTCTTGTCTCTTGTGTACACCTTAAGTTTTTTGTTAGTCCACGAATTCAAATATGTTGTATTTATAATTTATAGTGTAAATAAAAGGAATTTATTGGATTTGATGTAGACAAGATATGTTGAATCATTACAAAATCTTATGACGTTTCTTACTATTTTTAATTTCTATTTTTCATATTTATTTCTTTTCTTCAATATGTTGGGTATTACATTATTTCTATTGTCAATAGAGACAAATTAACATTTACAAACCAATAATCAGTTCCAACTTTTTAAATAAAACAAGATGGGTCTGTTTTGATAGCAAATTCTGTTCACATCAAAAACCGCTTAACACCTACTGCTATTTTCCTACAAACTCACTATAATACCCAATTTCTACAATTGTTTTTTATTTTTTTCTGTTACATAAATAACCAAATTAATCTTAGGATCAATGAAATTTTCCCCAAACTACAAATTTTAATGAAATAGTTAATGAATTATTTTAGACATCACTCAGAGTTAATTAATATAATGTAGAAGTATTTAATTTTTTTTCTAAAATTAGTTAATTCGCTCAAATTGATAGATTTCTTAAAAGCTTAAAAAGGTACAATATTAATGATAAAACAAAAGTTCAACTTGTTTAATCTAACTTTAGTGAAACGAATTTCCAAGTTGGGTAAACAAAAGATCAAAGAAGATGAAAACAAGGATAATTTTGCAAAAAACATGGTATGTATGAATCAGTGTTTTGTGTATAGTGGTTTAGTATATTTTTTAGTGTACATTTAGCAATTTTTTATGTATGAACAGAATTAGTCATTTCTGATATGTGTTTTAGCTTTCAAGATATAATCCATTCATTGGTTCATTAGGGAATTTTTTTTGACGAAGATGGTCAAGTAGAAAAATGGTCAACTTACTCTCTTTCAAATGGGATCAAAAGACATTAGCAGTGGAGGAAGCCAATGATATCAATAGTGTCCTGCTATTCACACCCCCGTTCCCTCTTCCGGCCACCATGTAATTTCATTCGGTTGCAAACAACCGAATCTCCTTCATGCTCGTCGGCTGCAAACGACCGTGGGACAGTGTAAAATTCAAGGAATTGTCATTCGGCGGTGAACAACCGAACGAGCATGGTGGCCGGAAGAGGGAACGGGGGTGTGAATAGCAGGACACTATCAATATATTAAAATCTAAGGAATTAATTGATAATCTAATGTTCTATGATTCACAGCCGCAAGGTAAAAAGGAAAGGCAAGGAAACCAAAAAGAATTTGATTGCATTCAATGCGATAATCAATGATCGATATTTAGATGACGAAGATAATGATGAGGAGATTTCCCTCATGTCTCGAAATTTCATAAAATTCACGAGGTACACGGAGATGAATATTTTTTGTAAAATTGAAAACAAAAGTTCCCGAAAACGGAAATTCTTTTAAGTGTTATGATTGTGGTGAATTTGGTCATCTAAGAAGTGACTATCCACAACAAAATAAAATAAAGAATTAACCAAACAACAATACTTTGAAAATGGTATAATAAAGGCTTGCAAAGTAACTTAAATGATTCTCATACTACCTCCAATGACAACGAATTAGATACAAGAAATATCCACATTTGTTTCGGGGTGATGAAAGATTGATCAGAAGAAACAAAGGAAACAACAAATTTGGTATCTTTTATGTTTTACTTCTTATTCTATTTTTCTTTCGAAATTATGACAATCGTTCTACGCAGCCGATATCCAAGATAACTGACGAGTGTGATGCTGTGTTGTACGAGTGATGCAAGATGATCATCAAGGTTAAAAAGAAAATAAACACATATAACTGGGTTTTTTTTTTTTTTTTTTTTTGAATTGGGATACTTTATATACAAGTATATATAGTATATAACATTAAGGTTAAAAAGAAAATAAACACATATAAATGTTTTTTTTTTTTTTTTAAATGGGATACTTTATATACAAGTATATATAGTATATAACATACTACATGGCAAGTGGATACGACTCTACAAAGCGGGAATCAAACCTATGACCTCTTACACCATGTCCATGTGTCATAACCAATTTGGACAAGGTGCTTGTCAATGCATATAACTTTTAACAAAATGACTTTGGTATTTTGATGACAATAATTATATGATAATGTTACATATACGTTTATTAGGTTATTTCAGGTCGGACAGTTATACGATGGTTAATAAAATTTATATGAGTTAGCATGGACTATACAACAAAACAACATGAGGCAAAAAGAGAAGGATCAAGCAAGATGAGATTTAATAGAGCATGGACGTATTTAAAGTCCAATGGCGTAATTCTCAAGCACATGTCTTGACTAATACATTACAACTAGTTTTGAATTAAAGAATGGTACCATCTACAACAAATCAAATGAAGAAAGAAGTTAAAAAAATGTTGTAGACATACACTACTACAAAAGTGGGCATATTCGACACTAATTTGTGTGCGTTGCATGAAAAGTGTGGCGAAAGCTATGCTTTCTTTGATCTTTTGCAACAATATTCATATGCTGTTGCATTATACATGAATGCATTGTTGCAGTGAGAATTCTAGTGTTTTGACGTGCAACACCAGTTAAAAGCGTAGCATTACGTATATATAATCCAGCTCAGCGATCCGCGTTATCAATATATTAAAACCCCAACCGTAGATGCAAGATTAATCCAACGGTTCAAACCATTTGTGGGTCTGATGATCTTAACGTTAGCCATCATGCAATCATTGACAGCCACGTCATTGCATTATTTTGACAAAATTTTGGCGTGATCTTCTCCCTTCACGAAATCGTTTTCTTCTCTATCATCTAATCGTTTTCCCCCCTTCTTACTATTGACAAAAATTTAAACCTAAATTCACGTCGGTATCGCTCCTCTCCTCGACAGCAAATTCTATTCCGAAAAGGTTGAAGCTTTGAAACGCTTTCTAGCTTTGATTGATCAGGGCATTGACATCGCCAGTTTTTTCCCTCAGGTTCAGTTTGTATAGCACTGTGAATTAGTTGCGCTTATTATAGATTGGATTATGAGTAATTAGTAAGTAGTTCATTTGTTACATTTTGGAAAACCCATTCGCTTATGAGTAATTAGTTGCTTGGACCATTGATTTGAGTTTGCCACCAGGATTTAGGTTTCACCTAACTGAGTGGTACCTTTTTAGGCCATGAGAACCGGGCTATTGGCATGAAAAAGACATTGGTTTATTATAGAGGTCGAGCTAATTAAGGAATGGGGAATTTACCGTCGAAATTGATTTGCACTTTGCGTTCATTTACACTGACATATAACTGTATGCTTGAGGTTTTGTGATACAGATACATGTGTAGCAATGCGGTGTGTTTGCACTGCGGTGTGCTTGAGGCTACCAATTTCTCGATCCGGATGAGTCGTTCACCCGTATCTAACACGCACAGGTATTTTCCATTTGATTTTGGAAACTACCAATTTCAATGTTTCGATTTTGAAAACGTATGCTCAGGTTTGCATCAGTTCATACCATACACATCCAAAAAATGACATACAACTGTATGCTTGAGGTTTTGTGATACAAATACATGTGTCGCACTGCGGTGTGTATGCACTGCGGTTTTGTGATACCATACACGCACAAGTATCATAAGGCAACATCAGTCCATACAATACACATCAGTTCATATCATACACGTACAAGTATACACACACGCACAAGTATCATAAGGCAACATCGATCAGTTCATACCATACACGCATAAGTATACACACACGCACAAGTATCATAAGGCAGCATCGATCAGTTCATACCATACACATCCAAAAAATAACATACACATCCACATCCAAAAGTATCATAAAGTTAACTTAATACATACACATCCAAAAAATGACATTATAGTAGCATCAATTCATACCAGATCAGGGTTGCGGGGCTGTGGACTTCCAACTGATTCGTTAGGGCTTTGCGGCTGTGGGAGAGCCGGTCTGAAGTGAGCAGCCGCATGTGATGGACCCACAGCATCAGGACAAGGGGTGAGGTAGTTTGGCCAGTCAAATTCCTGATCAACTTCTATATCTACCCACTGATCCTTCCTCTGGTTCATTGGGGCTTGGTTATCAACATGTATGTCATGGGCGGCTTCCGGAAATAAGCTTGGCAAGGGGGGTAGCTCAGCAGCTTCTTGTATCATTGCGTTAAATCTTTCATCTGAATCCATTTCCCATTCCCATCCGTAATGATGCAAACATGGAACCACCTCTTCCTCCCTATTGCTCACAAAAAGAAGTTCAGGCCTTGTCCCAGGATGAGCATGGGTACAGCGCTGAACCTTAATGAAGTAAAACTTGTTATTGATTTGAGCAGCAAAAGTATTGATATTGCCAATGCCTTCATAAAATTGCATTTTTAGGTAGAAAGATGTATGGTCATACTGAGACCAGTAGCAGTCGTCAATTGCAAGCACACGTCCCATTGGCTTCATTACTTCTTCAATAGCAGGAACATTACTCTTTAGGAACTCGGGAAAGCCATCAACTTTAGCCCATGATTCCACTTCTAACGCTAATAAGGGCTCAAATTCTTCATCAGACCATGGTTGCAGGTAAATAGCACCATCAGGTTTTGTAAACACTTTCAACATTAGGGCATGATCACACATTCTGTACGATGGGCATGATACTAGAAAAGAGTTGTTGGGTATTACCCGTATAGGCCACGAATTATGATTGAGAGCCACCTTAAGAATGTATTGCACAGCTTCGAAATTCCAATCTCCCTTAAGAACAGTGGCTGTGATGTATAGAGACGAGTCCATTGTTTTTTTTTTGAATTTCGAAGATTGGGTTTAGGGGACATGGAGGAGATGATGTTCTGATGCTTGAAAGGATGTGCGAGGGACCCAATGGATGGTGTCAGGCAGATATGTGAACTGGAAATGCTTGCACATAAGACGAAGCACACTCAATTCTATTTCTGATGAGGTGGCACGTAGTGACCAATGCTGATTGGTCAACTGTTATAATTGTATGCGTAACTCACTAAGATTTATAAGTTAATTAGATGGCCAAATGCACAGATGCACGCACACAACACATATGCACTTATCAAATAACTTGTAAATTCAAATTGCAGGATCTGAAATGACGAAGAGAGATACAGCCGACAAGTGGAGGACCTGAAATGACATAGAGAGATACAATTTCTGGTTCATGGCATTGCTACTTTGTAGAATGCACACTGATCGTATTTGTTGGCACTTGTATTGAAGGTGGTATGTGTTGGCACTTTTACTACTTTTAAATTATGTATTTGATCGTATGTGTTATATATTTAAAGCGTTGAATTACGTATTTGATCGTATGTACTGAAGGTGGTATGTATTGAAGGTTTGAATGTGATGATGAATGTAACGGATGTGTTTCTTCTATGTACAAAACTGATATTGCAAAATTTATAATTAAAGTGTTGTATTTGCCTTCTTTTACTGTTGCATTCGCTTTTTTCCTGATGTTGTATTTCAAGATAATGGTGTCGCATTCCATAATACAGTGGTGTCGCATTACATAAAATAGTAGTAAGTCCACGTGACATGTAAACGCCACAGCTGACGTGGCATGTGACATGTGTGCAGCTGACGTGGAGATCTGACGTGTCGTGTGACATGTAGGCAGCTGACATGGAAAGCTGACGTGGCTGCCGCTATCGTGACCTGGTACCCAGGACCTAACTAATTTTCAAGCAACGCTGAATATTGTTGCATTATGTAAAAATAGTGTTGCATTACGTCTATAACGCAATACTTTCTTTCCGTGGCAGTAGATGTGCTAAAACGTTGCCTTAGAGGGCTAAAGCAACGACCGCGGATGCCACGCCCACCCGGTGTTGCCTATTTGAAAAAAGGTGAAAATGCAACACTTTTTCGATCTAAGACCACATAAAACTTGTGTCGAATATGCCCACTTTTGTAGTAGTGATAGGACTAGAACTTGAACTCAGCGTACTACAAACAAACATGTGTGGTTTACCAATTTAGCCATGCCTATTTTTAGGAATTAGTTTGTTAACTCAGTTTCAAGTTTATATGATGCATAGAGATAAAAAAAATATGCGAAAGGCGGGACTTAAACTATGGTTCTCAAGTTGTGATGCGAGCAAGCTTACTAACTAGCTAAGGACATGAACAGACACTTTGCCCAAACTGATTATGACACTTGCACAGGGTGCAATAGATCATAGGTTCGATTCGTGTCATCTGCGGTCGAACCCACTTGTCGTGTAATATGTTATATACTAGATAAAGTACTTATTTTCAAAAAAAAGAAAAAAGAAAAGGAAACACTAGCCAAGGACAT
This sequence comes from Allium sativum, assembly GCA_030737875.1. Lineage (NCBI taxonomy): Eukaryota > Viridiplantae > Streptophyta > Magnoliopsida > Asparagales > Amaryllidaceae > Allium > Allium sativum. Next base: position 71,868,572 of record CM060919.1, read on the forward strand.
TTTTGAACCAGTGCAGCTATCAATATTTTATAAGAACAGTTGAAGTGTCATTTCATGCATCTTTTCAAGTATGGCTTATTTTCAATAGTTACATCTCTTCCAAACTAAGGTGGTGTTTGGTTTAAATTGTGTTTTGACTTATCAACATTCACTATAATAAAATAAAAGGAGATGAGGGACAAACGAGGGAATGGAAGAATGGTGGAGGGATGAGTAGGGGCTTGAAGAATGATGAAGGAATTTATTGCCTCTCATTCTTCTGTTACTTCCCAAAAGATGAAGAATAAATAAAAATAGTTTTCCATTTTGTATGTTAACTTCACTTTCTAAAATGTTTGTCTTTACGATATACATACACAGTTTGCATTTTATATGGATGAAAACCCAAAATTAAAAACTGTAAACCAAACGTTACCTAAATTTGTTGAAGGATTTCTCATGTCCAATAACATCATATCACCTTTACATAAACATTCCTCCATTCCAAAAAAAATTATATAATTATATTATCTCAAATCATTCTCATGCTATACTTCTAAACGCTATGGACTCCAACTTCATTCTAAAAGCAAGTTTAGACCAATACCACCATACTTCGCAGCATTTAAATCTAGTTCAAATGCACTTCCTATCCTCTGAACATCCACTCTGTAGTATTATAAAGATTATTACAGTCTGTACGATAGTGCGAAAAATTACAATATCAAGACACAAAATATTATCAAAGAAAATTTATATTTTACTTCGTTATAGAAGTCCGAGTAACCAGTAAAGTCAAGTTTTAGAAGAGGAGTTTATGGACAGTGTTTTTGTAAGCTTGTTTCATTGGGTAAAGTGAGGGGTTTCTTGGTTATTGAAATACTGAAGCGGAGCTTCGGGACTAGACATAGGATGTAAGTTCTGAACCAATATAAATTTACTATCTGATTTACTTTACCATAACACTGCATTTGCCTTATTTCGTATTTTTGTTCATGTTCAATCTGATGTTATACGACTAACAATTAGTGTCAGAGCAAGGATTTTACATATCGTAACAACATCGGAGATAATATAGTTGGTTATAAAAGACTCGGTCGAAGCAAAGGAACCAACAATAAAGAAAAAAATCATGCAAAATAGCTAAACTGGACAGTAAGGTATCACTTAGTTTGATGATATATTAATGATTAAAGGTAAATTTTGTGTGGATTTCAAAAAGTTAGAAAAAGCATATAATATTGCTTTAGTTACAATAAATGATTATGATCTCATGATCAATAATTTGGACAATTTGAATAAAATTTTGGAAGAACGGTTTAATGATTTACTAGGTTTTTTTGATAAAATTATAACTAATGAATTTTTAAAAGTAATCCCTAAAAACAACTAGTGTTTTTTTTTTTTTTGGAAAGAAGTGAAAGTTTGGAAAAATGAAAGAAACGATTTTGAAAATTCTTTAAATAATTATAATTCTTATATTTTTATCTCTTGAAAAAGAGGTTGAAGCAATAAAGAAAGAGAATTTAGAATTATCTAAAAATAATGCAATTTTCAAAGAAAAGAGTAAAATTTTAGAAAACAACGTTTTTGATTTCAAGGTGAAATTAGACAAAGATAACGATAAAATCATAAATTTTAATAGAGGAACAATACTAAAGAATAGGTCATTACTTTGTTTGTTTTTCCTACATTGCTTCAATTCAAAAACCAAAGGAATAACAGACAACGCAACAAGCCTAGACATGTTGCTTCCATTATCCAACCAAAGTTGAAAGTGATTTTCTGCTTCGAGTTTTACTAAAAATCAAAGTAAAAAAAATGGTTATTGGCATCAATTATTCTTAGCTAATGAAGAAAAATGGGGAGTTTATGGCTTAAAAGAAGAAGGGTTTTCTGTTAAAGCACTATACGTTGAATCGATGATATCCAAATATGAAGTATTGGATTGAAGCACAGTAATCATAACAACAACAATTATAAGTGCAACATTGCCTTACCAAAAAAATAATATAAATGCAACAATTGTGAAAACGTAAATTACATAGTTGATTTTTTTTTTAGTTTGGATCTCCGATCGTACATCCATTCCCGAAGATCCTCTTCGGCTTTCACTAATCAAGAACCTCACATTTCCCAATGTAATAGGCTTTTCAATACAACTTGGTTTGTGGGGCACAAACTTAACCCCCCCCCCCCCCCCCCCGATTTATGTCTATAAGTTTATCTACACTATTTTCCCAAGTACATTAAAAGGCTTCTATATTTTCTTTTACAAAGAAATATAAAATGACTATATATTATGTTTTCAATAAACTAACTCGTCATAGTGGAGCATAACTTCTATAACTTTCGAACTTAATGCGAAATTAGTGCGCAGTGGTCAGGAAGTGAATTGAGACTGAACTCAAATACTATCGAGTGAAAGAGCATTAGCCTTCATTTTCTTTTCGAATAAATCTAGAACTGAGTGCCATTTGATGAGTAAGAGATAACAGACCAAAAATGAACCATTTGTACTCTATCTTATGTCTATAAGGTAGTCAATTTATATTGTGTACTCAGAGAGAGATAACAGACCTAAAATTCACCATTTGTACTCTATCTTTTGTCTATGAGGTAGTCAATTTATTGTATGTTCTCTATCTTATGTAGAGAGCAGTATATTTAACTATATAGAGGATAACCCTTCTATGGTACTAACCAGGTATTGTAGTATAGGGAATTTTATAAAATTCCCTATACTGCGTAGTATAGGGAACTTTATATAATTCCCTATATTCATAGTTTATGTCCAGAACTGTATACATGTTTAAATATTATTATCTTCTGGATATGCCTGTATTTTCATAAATATTTAGAAGAAAAAAAAAACTTATTTTGAGGCGTATCTAGAAGATAATAATATTTAAACATGTATACAGTTCGGACTTAAACTATAAATATAGGGAATTATATAAAATTCCATATACTACGTAGTATAGGGAATTTTATAAAATTCCTTATACTATAATACCTGGTTAGTAACATAGAAGGGTTAGCCTCTATATAGTTAAATATACTTGGTAAAACTCTTTTTCTATGAAATCTGAATTCTCGTATTATGTAATTCATTATGGAATTCTGAATTGAAAGAGAAAAAGGATCCTTTTCTATTTCATACTCATGAAAACAAAAATTCTTTTTTTTTTTGAACCTGGGTACTCGAAGAAATTTGAAAAATTTATATTATAAATATAGAGAAATTTATTACTTTTTCGAGTTATTGGAATAGTTTATAAGAGTAGTATATTTAACTATATAGGGGATAACCCTTCTATTGTACTAACCAGGTATTGTAATATAGGGAATTTTATAAAATTCCCTATACTACGTAGTATAGGGAATTTTATAAAATTCCCTATATTTATAGTTTATGTCAAGAACTGTATACATGTTTAAATATTATTATCTTCTGGATACGCCTAAAATACGTTTTTTTTTCTAAATATTTATGAAAATACGGGCGTACCCAGAAGATAATAATATTTAAACATGTATACAGTTCTGGACATAAACTATAAATATAGGGAATTATATAAAATTCCCTATACTACAATACCTGGTTAGTACCATAGAAGGGTTAGCCCCTATATAGTTAAATATACTGCTCTCGTTGTGCTTGGAATGAAAGAAATTCCGAATCAGCTTTGTCTACGAACAAGGAAGCTATAAGTAATGCAACTATGAATCTCATGGAGAGTTCGATCCTGGCTCAGGATGAACGCTAGCGGCATTCTTAACACATGCCAGTCAGACAGGAAGTGGTGTTTCCAGTGGAGGACGGGTGAGTAACGCATAAGAACCTGCCCTGGGTAGGGGAACAACAACTGGAAATGGCTGCTTATACCCCGTAGGCTGAGGAGCAAAAGGAGGAATCCGCCCGAGGAGGGGCTCGGGTCTGATTAGCTAGTTGGTGAGGCAATAGCTTACCAAGGTGATGATCAGTAGCTGGTCCGAGAGGATGATCATGCCACACTGGGACTGAGACACGACCCAGACCCCTACGGGAGGCAGCAGTTGGAATTTTCCTCAATGGGCGAAAGCCTGATGGAGCAATGCCGCATGGAGGTAGAAGGCCCACGGGTCATGAACTTCTTTTCTCAGAGAAGAAGCAATGACAATATCTGAGGAAAAAGCATCGGCTAACTCTTTGCCAGCAGCCGCGGTAAGATAGAGGATGCAAGAGTTATCCGGGTCTTACCAAAAAAGGATTGGCTTATTTTGGGAAATACATTCAACCAACTCCAATCCTTTTACCAATTAACATCCTAGAAGATTTCACAAAACCTTTATCTCTGAGTTTTCGACTTTTCGAAAATATATTGGCGGATGAATTAGTAGTTGTTGTTCTTATTTCTTTAGTACCTTCAGTAGTTCCTATCCCTGTCATGTTTCTTGGATTATTTACAAGCGGTATTCAAGCTCTCATTTTTACAACTTTAGTCGCGGCTTATATAGGGGAATCCATGGAGGGTCATCACTGATTAGAATTTAGAGCATTTGGAAGTAATATCAGAATGGTTTGAGAGAATATGATTGTACATATCTTGTGCAAGGTTTATATAGAAGTGATTGGATGACATTAGGTAGGAGTAACCCTCCAGCAATTCTTCTTAGAATAGATCTGTAACGCCCCACCCCGAGACCTACCCAAAAAAGAGAATGTGACGACCCAAAACATCCGTAGAACGAAAGTAAGGATAATCATAGGAGTATAACAGAATTTAAAACAATAACGGATCACAGTTACATAACAGAACATATAAATCATTTGCAGTGGAAATGAAATGTCACCACAAACATCATTACAGAACATCAGAGTACGCAGTACAGGATACACTTAGCAATATAGATGTCTCAAAACAGGGAAAGAAATAAAGTCTCAATCTCCCAAAATACATCAATATCCAATACTGTCTCAAATCTCAAGAAGAAAACAAAAGATAAAAAGAAAAGATCTTCCAACATCTTCAGCAGCAAGCTTGAGTCCAGAAAACATCCCTACCTGAAACCTGTCAATTGACTGCCCGTGTGGAAAGAGGGTACCCGAGTTTGCAAAGTGAAACGAACTACGAGTCAGTCATGGGATTGGTATGATAAATCTTACTAAACTAATAATATGGCTAATCACTGGGCCACGCCGCTATCGCGGAACGGGTTTAATTCCATTGGATTGCCAGTGCATAAGTTTTATAAATTTTTAAGTCAATAAACAACGCAATGCTTTTTAGAAAATGAAATCATTATAAGCCTCAGGTCCCATCACACAATGCAACGCAAACGGAGGATAGATTTTTACCTTACAATGATAAAAAAATGCTTGATACGTAGAAAATAACATTTTTAATATTATTATTAGTGTATAGTATGTTTCAAAAATACTTCAAAGTAAATGTATCAATCCTAGATGGCATAGCTACCATATACTATGTCGCCATATATAGATTTACAATCAAGACCGTAATGTCGTATTGGAGGTTGGTTTCCATCATGAGTCAAGGCTAGGAACGATTTCCTGACCGATTCGAGACACTCTAGCAATGCCTCAGGATTCGGACGCTAGCGAACCCTTGGATACAATAGGGCCGGTCCACAAATACTTTAGTGGATTGGCAATTCCTGAACACACGCTTCCCGATCCTATTGGACCTATAAATTGGCCATTGCGACCAATAAAAATCCGAGGTGCCTCATTCCATCAACCACATAAGTAAAAATGTCGGGCCGTGTGAAAACCCAACACCACTTCTAGCTAGAAAGAAACGTGTGCACTCCCTGCGTTCCCTTGTCCCGTTTTGACTTCACCGGGGTGTGAGGCTCGCGAGGTAACGCAATACACAAAGCTATGCCTAAATAGGCTATGCTTTGATCATCATCCACATGGCTCTGCTTTTCAACAAAAGCCCCGATCAATTGCATCTTGGCATGCCACATTGACAGTCCATGCCATGCAATCGATAACTACCAATATATAACCTTCGAGCTCGTATGTCTCAAAGAAGGGTGTTTAGCAAGAGGATAAATCCTCCGCAACCTCAGAAATTTATTAATAGATATCAATTAATTTACATGGCACGAATTTCAATGTCGGACACGCATTCATTTACAAGTCCGTTCTGGGTCTGAACGAAACCGGAGTCACCTAGGTGCTCGCATATCCGGACGATCAACAAGTTCGTCCGGACAACTACCACTTTAACCCTTTATTGGTAGCTAGCCAATGTCAGGCATCAGGAGTTATCCTTTCGACGTGAAGATCGCCGGTCTTCAATCGCTGTCTTTGGTATCTTCGATATTAAATCGCCGCAAAATTATTTGAAATGAGTTGAACTCGGTCTTTTCAAATAATTTTCGAATTAGTATCATTTAAACCATTTGATATCGTTAATATTAATTTTTAACGATTTTTCGCTATTTTTATTTATTTAAAAATAGCTCAATATAATTAAACGACTCTTTGGGCCAATGGGCGGCCCTGGCACTATTTTTCCCAAAATTTGATTTACACTTATCTTGAAATCTAACCGTTGGATTTTGATAAAGTTTACATCATCGGAAAGATCTTCCCAAAGTGGTCCTAACGGCTCCAGTTTTGGGAAAATCCGACGGTTGGATCTTATGGTATAATCGTTTAAAGTCACGATTGCCGAAACGCGAACTACCGCGCGCGATTCGTTAAATTTTAATTCATATTTATATATAAATATAAATATAAATCATTTGGCGATTTTACTATTTTTACTGCAATTAAAGTGACAATAAACATTTCAACATTTAAATCAATTCTTTTATTTCACACGCAATGTCAATAAAAATGTGACTCTTAAATACTAGCTTTTATTTACATCTAAAATGTAAACAAAACGTAACTTTTATTATAATGTTTTGTTTACAACAATTTTTTAAAACAAAATGCAACTTCTTCCTACGGTGTTGATTTTGCATCAAAATATGCATATAACAATGAAATATTTTCTACGTTGTTTATTTGCATCTAAATATGCAAATAAAAATGAAATCTTTTTCTAAATGTTTATTTGCATCTAAATATGCAAATAAAAATGAAATCTTTTTCTAAATGTTTTGTTTGCAACTTAATTTACAAACAAAAATGTAACCTTTTAAATCATTTATATTTCTATTCAATATACAAAATAAAAATGTATATTCATTCTAATGTTTATGTTTACATCTAAAATGTAAACAAAATGATGATTTTAATTCTAATGTTTTGTTTGCATCTAAAATTGCAAACAAAAATATGATTTTAATTCTAATGTTTTGTTTGCATCTAAAATTGCAAACAAAAATATGATTTTAATTCTAATGTTTTGTTTGCATCTAAAATTGCAAACAAAAATACGATTTTCTTATACCAAAGCATATTTGCGTTAGAGAATGCAAATAAAAGAATATTTTATATTTCAAAGTGTATTTGCATAAAAGAATGCAAATAAAAGAGCATTTTATATTTCTATGTATATTTGCATAAAAGAATGCAAATAAAAGAACATTTTAATTTTCTATGTATATTTGCATAAAAGAATGCAAATATTATAACATTTTAAATTTTCTAAATATATTTGCATAAAAGAATGCAAATAAAAGAACATTCTTTATTTTGTAATGTATATTTGCATTAGCGAAATGCAAATAAAAGAACAATTTTTTTCAATGTATATTTGCATAAAGAATGCAAATGAAAGAGTAACTTTTCTCAATTCAATGATATAAAAAAATGATATATTTTCCATTGTATTGACACTTCTATTTCAATACAATAAAAATGATAAAATAATGTTTTATGTTAAATTGATAATCCTATTTCAATGCTCAAAAATGTTAAAAAGATATTTTAAATATTGAATTGACAATCTATTCAATTCAACAAATATGATCAAAATAATAATTTTATATTGAATCGACAATTTTATTCAGTTCAACAAAAATAATCCAAATAATGTTTTGATGTTGAATTGGTAATCTAATGCAATTGAACATAACAAAATGATTTATTTTTATCGGAATGACAATTCTATTCCCAATCAATGATTTTACAAAATGATTTATTTTTATCGATTTGGAAATTCTAATCCAAATAAATAAATAAACAAGGTGATTATTTTCATCGATTTGGAAATTCTAATCCATATCAATAAATAAACAATACTGATTATTTTCATCGATTTGTAAATTCTAATCCAATGAAATTCAACATAGCAAGGTGATTATTTTTATTGATTTGTAAATTCTAATCCAATGAAATTCAACATAGCAAGGTGATTATTTTTATTGATTTGGAAATTCTAATCCAAATCAATAAATAAACAATGTGATTATTTTCATCGATTTGGAAATTCTAATCAAAATCAATAAATAACCAACAATGATTATTTTATTGAAACACAACCAAATCTGTGTTTATACATCAACAACAACAGATAAAACATCCACAATATCATCACATAACAAATCTGAATTATACACATTCAATCATCACATAACAATTAAATTAAATAATTAATTAATTATAAAAAGAAGAATTCTCACAATCGTAACGCAAATTGGTCCAAAATTTGAATTGCTCGGAATTGGATCTAGTCTGGACAGCAGCGTTGATCTCAGTTTCGCGATTGAATAAGATCTGAAATTGTTCAGTTTCGATATCATATGTTTTAGTTATGATTTATTTAAGGTTGTAACAATTTAAATTAATAAAATAATAAAATAATATGCCATATTCTTCTTCTCAGAACAAGGCCGCTGTTTTTCGAGAAATAGGTTCGATCTTAGGTTTAGATTTTCCGAACACCACAAATCGTTGGACAGCGATCAGAAGATGGCACCTCGTCCAGCTAGGGAAGGCGCGCTCACGGCGGCAAGGGGGCCCTACTCGGTGGTGCTATGGAGGCTCGGCGCCAAAGTGATTTGCGCGGGTTTGGGTGCGTGAGTCTCGTCGTTCGGGCCACCAGAGGTTGATCCAACCGTATAGAAATGGAGAGCTAGGAAATCTCCACAAAAAAGTCCAAAAGAGGAAGGAGATTCTATGAAGGGATTGGTGGAAATTAGTGGAGAAAGGATGGAGCGGTAATGGCCATTGAAATCATGGTGGCGACGGCTCAGAGACAATAATAGTGTTTTTAGGGTTTTCTTTGAATTATTTATAATATTTTAATGTGATTTTTACAAATAAAACCGTACCTATTAAATTAATCCGATTTCACTCCAACCGAAGGTGACCCTAGCCAATATCCCCTGTTCCGGATCCAATGGGCTAGGTCTCGTCAGCTCAAACGACCGTCTGTGGCCTGAAATCTTTAATTTATTATTTAAATCATTTAAATAATAAATTTGATCGTCTATTTAAATCCACCGGGGCCACATACAAACTCAGAAAAATCCAGAAAAAATATTCCTAGCTTTGTTTTAACGATACGGTCCTAACAAAATTAATTTCGTCGAATTCTGAGACTGTTCGAAAAATGGCTATTTTCAAGTCGATCAGATTTGACTGAAATTGACAAAACACATTTTTGTTTGCCACACTCACATATTAATTCGAAAAATTATGATAATTGAAACCTAGCAATAATTTGACATTCCGAATCCAACAAAAGTGGTTTCGTCGAAAACGGAGGTCGTTTGAAAAATGGCCTTTTATACGGGCTATAAATTATACTATAACGACCATCCCGAATATTCAATTGGCCATATCTTTTGATTCCCACAATGAAATTTTAATTTTTCAGATTCGTTGGAAAGATAATTTCAAACAGATTTAGATATTTTTGGTTTCGCTAAAATCCGTTAAATTTTGAATCCAATACATTCGGTCAAAGTACATGTTTGCCTTTTCAAACTACCATACTATTTCTAATTTCTTTAGAAATCAAAATGAATATATTGTTCTAGCTTCGATTAAAATAATTTTTTTAATCGTTATTATTTAAAATAAATTATTTTAACTATTCAAAATTTACTGAAATAGCCAAAATAAAATTTTTAAATTGGTTCGGATTTTCCGGGTTGTTACAATCTCGCCCACTTAAAATCTTTTCGTCCTCGAAAAGGAAATAATGATAAAGTAGGAAATAAACGGAAAATGCAAGGTATTGTAAATGTAACTCAACATAAAAGCTATTCGGAGATGTCCCATCTGCACTCGGGATAAGCCTGTTTGATGCTATCCTCAGTCTCCCAAGTACAGTCTCTAGGATCCCCGCTCCACTGCACCTTGACCAGGTGGATCCTCTTATTCCTCAACACTCGGGTTTCTTTTCCCACAATCTTCACTGGCTCCCTTCTCACTGCTAGGGCCGGGGTAATCTCCAAATCTCGTTGTGCTGCTTCCTCCATAATTAAATCTGGATCGCGAACATGCTTCCTGAGTTGGGACACATGAAATACATTGTGGACCCCTGGCAACCAGTCAGGTAGCTGCACTCTATAGGCGAGAGTTCCACTCCTTTCGAGAATAGGAAATGGACCAATGAATCTCGGCGCCAATTTCCCAGTCTTCCCAAATCGAATTACACCTCTTAGTAGGGAAACCTTCAAGTATACAAGATCACCAACAGAGAATTCTAAATCCCTTCTTCAAGTGTCTGCATAGCTCTTTTGTCGGCTTTGGGCAGCAAGAAAACGCTTCTTAATAAAGTCAACTCTTTCCGAGGCTTCGCGAATCATGTCGGGACCCAATACCAATCGATTTCTGGGTTCTACCCAACATGTTGGAGATCTGCATGGCCTGCCATATAATGCTTCAAATGGCGACATCTGCAGGCTTGCTTGGTAGCTGTTATTATAAGAGAATTCGACCAAGTGAAAATGATCTTCCCATGACCCTCCAAAATCTAAGATGCATGCTCGCAACAAGTCCTCCAATATACGGTTCACCCTCTCAGTCTGGCCATCTATCTGTAACGACCCAGAAAATCTGAACCAATTTAAAAATTTTAAATTGGCTAAAATGATGGATTTTAAATATTTAAAATAAATATTTTAGCTAATGGCAATGAAAAGTTAGTTGAATCGACAATTGAAATCGTATATAGTTATATAGATGGACGATATAATATAAATATTTATTTATATTTATAAAAGGAATTGAAAATGGCGCGGTAGTTCGATAATTCGATTTCAAACTTCAGTTGAATGTACCGGGTTGCAAAACAATCCGGATTTTAGTGAAACAAAAAATAATGGAATCTAATTGATAATATCTTTCCAACGAATCTGACAAATCGAATTTTCATAGCGGAAAGCAAAAGTTATGGCCGAATGAATTTTCAGAACGGTCGCTATGGAATTTATATAGCCCGTGAAATTGGCCATTTTGCATACGACCTCGGATTTCGACGAAACCACTTTTGTTGGATCCGTAATGTCAAATTATTGCTAGGTTTCAAATTCATAATTTTTCGAATCAATATGTGAGCGTGGCAAAGGAAAACGTGTTTGACCAGTTTCAGTTGATTTTAATCGACTGGAAATTGGCCATTTTTCCAACGGTCTCAGAATTCGACGAAACTAGTTTTTTTAGGACCGTATCGTAAATATGAAGCTAGAAAATATTTTTACGGAATTTTTCGAGTTAGTATGTGACCCCAGTAAACTGAAATGCGCGTTCAAATTCAATATATAGAGTTATATGTTGATTTTGGCGGAAACTAATCGAAACAGCAGAACAGGCCTACGATACGTATCCCATTGTGTTCGGAATAGGGGTATTTGGCTAGGAGCGGCAGTCGTTGGGTTTGAATTGAAGACCGGATCAATAAACAAGTAATTTTGGGAATTAGAAAAATAAAAGAATATAAATATATAAGGGGTCAAACCCTAACTACATTCATTGCTCGGTCAAACTGAAGGCCGTCTTCTTCCTCATTTCAACGGCCAAAAATCGCTCCTTTCTTTCCTCCTAATTTTCTCCAAATTTATACAATAAAATTCCAGACTTCTAAAGCCAAAATCAGAGAGCCTTTCACGAGCTCCAGATCCATACGAGGTTGAGCACCCAGCAGTGCGTATTTCTCTCCTATCACCGCTCCGAAGTTGCTTCGCGTCACCTTGATTTCCGCACCCATCAGCTATTCGAGTTGGACGTTCGAGGCAGCGCCGGAAAGCTCTCGAGGAGGCACGCGACATGAAGCCATCAGATCGGCGGCTAGTGCATCGGTTGGCGTGAAAACCCCAACCCTAGGTTTGAGCAGGCGAGCGCTTCAGAAAAAGAACATATTGGGGAAGGTGGTTTCGGGTTTGTTCCTGAGCAACGATGAAGAAAAACGCAGTGAGCAATTATTTTTGTACTTATTAGATTAATTAATTAGTAGTTAAATTATGTAATAAAAATGTTAGATTTTTTTTATATGAAATAAATACATTGTAAAAAAAAAATTAACTGATTTGGTTTTTAAAATTAAATTAGCATTGTTTTGAAAAGAAATCAGCATTGTGATTTTTTATGGAAAAAGCATTGTTATAGGGAAGTATTTTTTTTATATATAACGAAATAGAAATAAGCATTGTCTTTAAAAATAGAAAATATTATTTCTTTATTCAGCAAAATATGAATTCTTTGATTTGAAAATTATATTATTTTTTAAAATGAAAATATAGGATTTATAAGAAGGAAAAGATATGATTTTTAGTCGTATTATGATATGATTTTTAGAAAGATAAAAATATGATTTTTATCCATGTAGAGTAATAAAAATATAATCTTTATTAGAAGAAGAGCGATATAGAAATATAATTTCTATAACGAAGTGAAGATAAAAAAAATTCAATTGTTATAACGAAGTCAAAATATAAAAATGTGTGATTTTTATATATGTAGTGACTACGGGGAACGAAGATGATAAAAAAGCGAGAATGAAGAAGATTTCTATAAAAGAAGAGTCGTGGTATTGGATAGCTATCGGTGAGAATTTCTCACTCTTCAATTTCTTTTTCTAGCTATATATATATGTGTTGAAATAAAAGTGTATTGCTATATATAAATATATATATCTATATATATGCCCCTCGTCCACAAACCATGGACGATATTTATTGATTGTGATTGGTGTGAAAATTGATTGATAGCGAATGATTGTTTAGGATTGTTTGTGGTTGATATTGGTTGATTGTGGTTGAAAAATACCCATTTGTGGTTGAGAAATATTTGGTTGAAACCACATAGGATTAGTTTGTGGAAATGAAATAAATATATACATGCCGCCTGCGTGCGAACTAGATGCATGATCCCCATTGTCAAAAAACCGCGAGGTTTTAAGGTAGAGCGAGGAGCCGTACTAGGGACGGTCCCGGTTTTAACTACCCTGCCGTTATGCTGCCGAAATTTTGAATAATATTCGTGTGTTTGAATTATTTTCATCTGCTTAAACTATATTTATTCATTGAATAGAAAACCTTCATGTGTTGAATTGATATTCATTCGTTGATTAGAAATTCATGTGTTGAATGGTATTCGCGTTTTAAATATAAAAATCACATTTTTATCTATATATAGAAACTATAGAAAACCTTCATGTGTTGAATTGATATTCATTCGTTGATTAGAAATTCATGTGTTGAATGGTATTCATATTTTGAAATAAATTGTTTGATAATAAAAATCACCTTTTATCGACTATATGAACTGTGTAAAATAATCTCGTTTTGAAAGAAATTGTTTTATAAGAAAAATCCTATTTTTATCACCAATATGAAATATATAAAATAGTAGTGTTTTGAAATGAGTTGTTTTACAATAAAAAACACATTTTTATTATATGCATGAATCGTTGAAATGTGAAGTGTTAAAAATAGCCACTTGTTCAAATAAATATATATGAGTTGAAATATTCATTAATTAGCTAATGATATGATTTGTACCTATGTATGTAACATTAGAATGAATGGTGTTTTAAAACCAAATAGAAATCAAATATGAAGTTGAATAGAAAATGATAAATGATAAGAACTATATATATGTACATGCATATTCATTGAACAGGTTATAGCAAAGGGGCTAGAGAAGAGGAATAAAATTTTGTGCCCGACAAATAGGTACACATTTACTGTTTTGTTTGGGTGATGATTTTATGAGCCTGTTGGCTAGCCGCTTGGCTTTTTCTTTTTCTTTTTGAGATTAGAAGGACCGGGGAAGCTATTTGAGATTTCCCGATGCTCCCGGTGCAGGGGAGGTTATGGCGAAATTTTCCAAAATTTTAAGGCGTTAGTGAAATATTTGAAGTGAAAACGATATTGAAATCATTGAATGAACTATATTTATATAAATATATAAATATAAATAAAATTAAAAACGAAACGTAGTCGTGCAGTTCGCATTTTGAAACCATGATTTCAAACATCTAGTGCGGGAAATCCAACCATTGGATTTTCCCGAAACCTCAACCGTCGGGTTCCACTTGGAAATATCTTCCCAACGGCACCAACCTTGTAAAAATCCAACGGTTGGATTGTCTGGAATGTTTAATTCAAATCTGATGAAAAACAGCGCCAGCAGCGATTATATTTATATATAAATATAATTATATATTTAATCGAATAAAGACGCTGTAGTTCGTATTTTGAAATCGAAAATTCAAACGATTGTACCGAGAGATCCGACCGTCGGATTTTCCCGAAACTGGAACCGTTGGATTCGTTTTGAAAAGACCTTTCTAATGATGTAAATTTTGTGAAGATCCAACGGTTAGATTTTCAGATATGTGTAAATCAATTCTGAAGAAAAACAGCGCCACGGCCGCGTTATGGCCCGAAGCGTCATTTTGAATAAATTGGCTATTTTAAAATAAATAAAAATAGTGATAAATCGTTATAAAATATTGGAAACGTTATGGAATGGAAATAAACTGAATTTGCTTGATTTATGTAGTATTTGATGGTTGAATGTGTTTGGTGTGAAAATTACATTAAAGAACAAAATTGGTGTTGTCGAATAATTTAACCATTGAAATAAATTGATTTGAAATTCTAAATATACGTGAATTATTTGAAAAGGCCGAGTTAATCCTCATTTCAAATAATTGACCGACGATTGAAAGTCGAAGATGAAGACGATGGTCGAAGACCGGAGATCTTCACCTCGTTTGGATGGTAACCGAGGTCCTGATTGGGAGGCATCCCGAAATATGGATAATGAGTGGTGATCGTCCAGACGTACGTGGTGATCGATGGGTTTGCGAGGTATTTAGTGCCTCCGGTTTCGTTCAGACCCAGAACGGACTTGCAAATGGAAAGTGTTGTCTGACATTGGAATTTGTTCTGTGTGATTGATAGCCATCAGTTGCACGGTGTAAATTGCCTGTGTGGCATGCTAAGATGCAGTGATCAGGGCTTCTGTTGAAAAGCAAAGTCTTGTGGTGATGATCAAAGCACCGCCTGAGTGGCGTAGCTTTGTGTATAACGTGAATTCGCGAGCCTCACACCCCGGTATGAACCAGAAACGGGAGGAAGGACCTCAGGGAGGACATGCGTTTCTTCCTAGCTAGGGTGGTGTCAGTGACCTACCAGCCCTGACATTTATATACTTTTCACCTATGTGGTTGTTGCTGTTGCGAGGCGCCTCGGTTTGATCGGACGATCCGGGTCCGATGGAGTAATTCGTTGGCTCGTTTACGCCCCAAAGGGCGGGGAAACGCATTGTTCAGGAATTTTAATCCACATCGGTGGACCGGCCCTGTCGCTCCTAGGGTCACTCGAGCTCTGATCCTGAGACTCGGGCTAGGCAGTCTCGAATTCGGTAAGGACTATCTTTTGCCTTGGTTCATGACGGAAATCCAATTTCCAAATACGTGACGATGCAGTTTCGATTGTATATATATATATATATATATATGTGGCGACATAGTGGCATGGGACGCTCATGTCGTCTATGTTTGATAGTTATGATTTGAAATTGTAACACCCCACCTCCGCCAGTACCACTCTTGCAAGTGCACTGACTTTGGAGGAGCGTTTGAATCAGGTAAACATGCAAAATGATATATCAAGGCAGAACAAGAACATATGTATATATGTAAACAGAGTAAATAACATAGATAAAACAGCGGAAGATTTAAACCATTTCAAAACAAGTCTGGTACAACATAATATCAATTTCCCAAATAAACAAGTCTAGAGAAAACAACATCATCTGAAAATAGAAATACATAAGTGCTATCCCCAAAATACGTGAGAACCATAGCTAGTTTCATGTAGAAAGCGTACATGAACTGAAATCCCACAAGCAAGTAATCCAAAATCCAAGCTAGGCTCCTGTATTCCCTCCCTGAGAACCTGGGGGGGGGGGGGGGGGAAACGGAAGAAAAGAGGCGAAAGAAAACAGGTCAGTCAAAAAGACTGAGTAAGCCCTACTACAATCAATGTAAACTGATAAAGTTAACTGGTATGGGCAGCAAGGGATGAACATAAGGATAACAACATACTAGCATGATGATTAACTATCAAGGTAGATAAAGGTGTCATCGCATAATCAGGATTAAGGTTTTGCACCACAGGTGTACTAGTAAACTAACATGACTTGAATAAACAAGTATTGATCTCCTGGCCCAAGCTTTGGCCCAATAACATGAAGTGACCCCAATACGAGGTCCAAAGTGTAAACAAGAAGTGATCCCCAGGCCCAAGTTTGGCCCAACATCATGAATGACCCAAACCAAGGTCCAACTAGCACGGTCTAATCGATCGGCTCCCTATAAGCCTATCTCGTCAAGTGTCTGTGTCATACGGCCCAACTACGAAGTGTAGCTAAACTGTGCTAGGTCCACCCTAGGGTGTATCAAGTCCTAGGGTGTCAACCACCGACACAAACCAAGCACGCACAGTTTAAACCTACTGGTGCCCGTGCCTGCTTTTTCAATTCCGGACCATGTGCACGACCATGGCCCGCCTGAACCCACACCGGCGCACCTACTCAGCCGTCGTTTGGTCGCTTACATGGCATCCCAGTAATCGTGCCCCTCCCTAGCCTAGTCCCTAGGGTGTCATGATACAACTAAGAGGGTTACTGGTGCAAAGGACCACACAACTAGGGTTTCCTTAATGGGTACACGTGGTTAACCCAACTCATTCAAGTACCAAGTTGGTTAAGTGTACCCAAGGTTCATGACTTAACCCTACCAACCAATCGTGTTTTCATTGGTTAAGTATTCCAGCGGTCCATGACTTAACCCTAATCACAAGGCATTAATTAATTAATGCGCCTTAACCTCTCACATTAGACTTTGTTGTGGTTACTAGTTAAGCCGGGCGGGTCCGGGTAGCTTTACACCACAACTTGGTCTAACCTCGGGTTCAAGGTACAACATGACCAACTTCTCACATTGGGTCCTATTGTTTGTAGCAACTAGTTAAGCCGGTCGGTTCCGGGTAGGTTTACGCTACAAACTCAACCCAACCTCGAGTTGGTCACACTTATCTTTTCTAAGTGTCATGTCCACCATGTTTCCAAAACACATTACAAGTTTTTCAAGCAATTGGGTAGACCTAACTTAATAGGTAAATTCCCAATGGGTAGACCTAACTTAATAGGTAAATTCCCAAGCTTATGTTTTTATGTCTTTTAAGTTTACCCAACCCCAAACGCAATCCCATCGCTTACATATCGCAATAGCGCATAAAGGATAGAAAGAGGGAACTTGGCATAATCATGACATAAAAGTGTCGAAGCCACAAGTTCAACATGGTGGCATATGAAATGTACATATGTTCATATACTTGCATTAGGCCTCAAAAGCATGCATAACATGATAGCATGAACAAAATGTTCAACCCAAACTTGCATAACATACTTGCATACCATAACATGACATACTTGCCTATAAACTTGCATATTACAACATGATAAACTTGCATATCAACTTGCATATTACAACATGATAAACTTGCATATCAACTTGCATAACATATGACAACTTGCATATCATGCTTGCATACAAAACTTTCATAACATATGACAACTTGCATATCAAACTTGCATACAAAACTTGCATAACATATGACAACTTGCATATCATACTTGCATAATAAAACTTGCATGACATATGACAACTTGCATATCATACTTGCATAATAAAACTTGCATAACATATGACAACTTGCATATCATACTTGCATAGCATAACTTGCATATCATATGACAACTTACATATCAAACTTGCATAGTATAACTTGCATATCATATGACAACTTACATATCAAACTTGCATAGTATAACTTGCATATCATATGACAACTTGCAAACCAAACTTGCATAACAAAACTTGCATAACATATGATAACTTGCAAACCAAACTTGCATAACAAAACTTGCATAACATATGATAACTTGCAAACCAAACTTGCACAACAAAACTTGCATAACATATGATAACTTGCATATAAACTTGCATATCATACATTTAACTTTAAAAGTTCAAGTATGAAAGGAATAGGGCTTACAATGCTTATGCGGACTCAAATGAGTATAGCAAATGTAAGAAACCCCTTATGCAACTAATTAAACCCCAAAAATGCAAGCAAACTTGATCAAAACTCTTCCTTTAAGGTGCCAATAGAGAAACAAGACTTTAATGCAAGCTAAAGAGGATCATACAAGCCTAAATACACTTGTATGCATGGAAATCTCTTAGAAATTTGATTTAGGAATTGTATGAAGAGAGTGGAGGCCATGAGAGGTTTGATTTTGCCATAGTTTAGTTGCTAGAATGAATAATGAATGATTTAGGGTAGGTTAGGGTCTTATTTATAGATTAGGCTAGTGATTTAGACCATAGGATTAAACCCTAGTTCCAATCTCAGCCCTCTAAACCGAATCTGGCCCCCCAACTCAACACATTCTCAAAATGGTGCACCAGGCAAGTCTTGCCGTCTGAGCCAAGTCGACAGCCAAGTCGACCTGGTCAGACCAAGTCGACTCCCAAGTCGACAGGGCTGTCGACTTGGGGTGTTCTGGCGGGAATTCTCCCGCCTGGCCCTGGATGACCTAATTTTCAAATTCAGATTTGAATTTGAAATCTGTTTTTACCTTGGAATTTTCTGAAAACTTCGTTGGGCCTTAATCGGGTCATACGGACTCCGATTTTCGAAAACTCGGACTCTATTTCGCGTATTTTTCCGAGACGAACGCAATGGCATAGCCCGTTTCCCTTGATTCAGATTTTAGAATTAGATTCTGCCTCGATTTACGTTTTAACAGGTTATTGAAAATACGGGTTGTTACATTCTCCCCTCCTTAAAGGATTTCGTCCCCGAAATCTTCAAGTTAGGAAGAACGTATCCTACCATCCAACATCCATCTACTCAAAACATCATCCACGAGCAATCATTGTCCTTACAAGATCCTAAATGCTGGATGAACATATGCAAAGGTGTGTGTATATGTACTTATCTAATGCGAATATCATTAATGCAGATTATGTTAGTGAAATGAATCCATATGTATGCAATTCCTAACATAATGTATATCATCTATATGTGTGCACATAACATACACCCATATGCAACACCCATGTGATAACACACAATTTTCATCCATGAATAAGCATAAACACTCATGCATATGCAATATGAGGAGTGTGTGAGCCGATCTAGTGCCTAATCGTGTATAATGCATCCACGAGTAACCACTTGCAAACACTTGCAACCACTTACAACCATCAAGCATAACATGTTTCAAACACATGTTTCAACCAAAGGGTTTCTACCTAAGATTCTCATGACAAGATTAACACGATAACTAGATAAACAAGACAAACATGGATAGCGAAAGATATGCTAAAGAGATCGGGAGGATAAGCAAGATATACTCCTTTTGGATTACAAGAAGTCCCTTCCTAACCCAACCCATATTCCATAAAAGCCCAAAAGGTTTAGTCAACCTAACGGACCCCTTCAAACCCTGACATGTATTACTAGCCAATAAGCCATACCTCCTGACAGAAATAGGACCGAAAATGGGACCGAGAGGATATATAAAAAGATAACATGCAAGTAAGGTCCATCGGAAAACAAGGATCAAGGATATGCTCTTAAAAAGAGATATGATGCGCGTATCTAGCCTGCAGTCTTCTAAGTCACATTTCCTTGAGCTTAACTCCACCGTGCTTTTACCGTTTTTTTTCTTATTCTTCTATCATTCTTGGATTAAATATAACCACGGCCTCATGGATTCGTGCAAGCTCTCCAAAATTCACTAGTGAATCCTGGATCTCGTCTACTTACTATAAAGTATTCCACGCAGCAGAACTTTTCTTGGAAATACCAATCCATGTTGCCAATTGCTCTTACCAACATGATTTTCTATAACTCATGCTTGAACGAAATGGGTCATCCGCCTGCGAATGGTAGGCTGTACTTAGACTCAGTTGCTTGCCCATGACTTCCCGTAGACTATCTCAAAACTTGACTGGTGAAGATTGAGTCGTGGTTACTAACTATACTTTACGGAACCTCGTGCAACCGCTTTATTTCTTGAAAGTAAACTGTCGCTAGCTATGATGCAATCCTTTCGCTCTTTACCGGAGTGAAATGAGCACTCTTCGTGAGTCTACCTACTATGACCCACATGCTCGTATTCCCTTTCCTTGATCTAGGCAGTCCATCCACGAAATCCTTCGTGACGCTTTACTACTTCCATTGCGGGGACCTCCAATGGATGTAATAGCCCACCGGTCTTTTTATGACTTGGCCTTTAACCTGTTGGCCCAACATGCACCTTGGGACAAACTCGGCCACTTCCCTGTGTGATGTGCATCTTCAAGAGCCTTCTTTCTCTCATTGCGTCCTAGCTATCCCTTGTCATCTATAGCGAGGTGTCTTAACATCTCGCCTCGAATCAACTTGTCCATGATCTCGACTAACTGCGGGTCTTCTTTCTGTGAAGTCCCTACTTGATCCAGAAGGGTAGGTCTAAGCTCAAGGGACGCTAACTAACTAATTAAACTGAGAGAACTTCTTACTTCAATTGTCCTCGTCGGAGCTTTCCGGTCTTGAACCGCGACCATTTTAGCGGGATCCACCACTAAGCCTTGCTTAGAAACTATGTGCCCAAGAAATCTAACTCCTTTTTCTCCAAAATGACATTTGGAGAACTTGGCCTTCAACTGATGCGCTCTAAGCGTATCCATCACCTCCACGAGATGCCTTGCGTGCTCTTCCTCATCCTTTGGGAAGATCAGAATATCATCTACGAAGACTACCCCAAACTCGTTCAGGAACCCCCTAGACACCCTACTTACCAAGTCCACGAAGTATGCGGGTGCATTAGTCAAGCCGAACGGCATGACAAGCCATTCGAAGAATCCATCTGGAGTTCTGAACGCAGTCTTTTCTATACTATCTTCAGCTACCCTGAGCTGATGGAATCCAATAGCAAGATCAAGAGAGAACAGATGTTCCTACAAGCTGATCAAACAGATCATCGATCCTTGGCAATGGTTGTCTATTCTTCTTGTTCAACTCACGATAATCAACACACGGGCGGAGCGAACTGTCCACATTAGTAGCGAATACTACTAGAGCACCTTCCTCGGAAATGCGTCATCGAATGGAGTTCTTCTCAAGCAACTCCTTCCCTTGCTTACTTAGCTCCCGTCTCACGGGACCATGTGCCTTACCGGCTACATAACTAGCTTGGCATTATCAACCAGATAAATGCGGAAATCTATCTCTCGTTTAGGGGTAACCCCCTTCACTTCACCCAAGATATCAGGATATTCTCGGACCACCCTCACCGATTGCAAACTATCGATGGACGAGTCGAGGGATTTAAGATAACACAACATGACGAGACTCATAGGGGTACTAGAAATTCCTAGGGTATTACCGAGGCGAGTCATGAGCCTCACAACCCTATGCTCAAAAATCAAGAATGGCTCCAAAACTGGACAACCAACCCATGGTCAAAATCAACTCATACCCCATGAAACCGAGAATACAAGCATCACACGAGAACTCTACACTAGAGATAGAGTTTTTCAAATCCACGTAGATAATAGACAAGTTGTAACACCCCACCTCCGCTAGGGTCACTCTTTCGGGGGCACTAGCTTCTGGGGGGCGTTAGAACTGGGTAAGCATGCATAATGATATATCAAGGCAGAACAAGAACATAAATACATATGTAAAACAGAGTAAACATCGGAATATCTCAAACCATCTCAAAACAAGTCTAGTACATCATAAAGTCAACTGCCAAAATAAACATGTCTAGTACATCATAAACAGAAATACTGAAATACATAGTGCTATCCCCAAAATAAAAATGATAAACCATAGCGAGCTCAATGTCCAGGCATACATGAGCTATCCAGCAAACAAGCAAGCGATCCAAGCTAAGCACCACTATTCCCTCCCTGAGAACCTGGGGGGGGGGGGGGGGAAACGGAAGAAAAGAAGCGAAAGAAAACAGGTCAGTCAAAAAGACTGGTAAGCCCTACTACGATCAGTCTATAAACTAATAAAGCTAACATCATGATGGAAACTGAGATGAACATACTGGCAATAGATAAAGGTGTCATCACATAAAGAAGATTAAGCTTTGCACCACAGTGTACTAGCAAACTAACATGACAGGTATTGATCCCTCAGCCCAAAACTTTGGCCCAATAACATGAAGTGACCTTAATACAAGGTCCAGCCCAACGGTCTAGTCGATCGGCTCCCTATAAACCTAACACGTTAAGTGTTGGTGCCCATACGGCCCACATATGGTTGTAGTCAGACTGTGCTGGGTCCACCTTCGGGTGTATCAAGCCCTCGGGTGTCAACCCCAGACACCTAAGCAATAATGCACAGTCTAAACCTACTGGTACCCGTGCCTCGAGTTTGTCCAACACCGGACTACGTGCACGTCCGTAGCCCGCCTGGACCCGCACCGCTGTACCACTCATCCGTCGCTTTGGTCGCTTACATCCGTCCAGTAATCGTGCCCCCGCCCTAGCCTAGCCTCTAGGGTTGTGAATGATACCCGACTGGGATTACTGCTGGAACAGACCACGTTGCTAGGGTTTTCTAAGAGGGTTAAGTGTGGTTTAACCCCTCACTAATCATGGATTAAATTAGTTAAGTGTAACCAACAGTTCACCACTTAACCCCATTTAATCCCTTGTATTCCCCAAAATTGGTTAAGTATTAGTGGGCCATGACTTAACCCTAATCATGAGGCATTAATTAATTTAATGCACCCAACCTCTCACATTAGACCTTGTTGTGGTTACTAGTTAGGCCGGGCGGGTCCGGGTAGGTTTACACCACAACTTAGTCTAACCTCGGGTCTCACGTGCAACATGACTAACTACCCACATTGGGTCCTATTGCTTGTAGCCACTAGTTAAGCCGGTCGGTTCCGGGTAGACTTATGCTACAAACTCAACCCAACCTCGAGTTGGCCACACTTATGTTTTCTAAGTGTCAGGTCCACTTTATTTTCAAAACATCATTACAAGTTTAACAAATACTTGGGTAGACCTAACTTAATAGGTAAATTCCCAAGGGGTAGACCTAACTTAATAGGTAAATTCCCAATCTTATATTTTCATGTATTTTAAGTTTTACCCAAACCCCCCAACGTCATTCTATCGCTTACATATTCGTTATAACGCATAAAGGATAGAAAGAGGGAACTTGACACAACATACATGATGAATCTTACATATCATAATAAACATGCATAACATGTTGGACTTGCATAACTTAGCATAGTGAACTTGCATACACATGCATAACTTGTCAAACTTGCAAATCATGGCATAGTGAACTTGCATAAACATGCATAACTTGTTAAACTTGCAAATCATAGCATAGTGAACTTGCATAAACATGCATAACTTGTTAAACTTGCAAATCATAGCATAGTGAACTTGCATAAACATGCATAACTTATTAAACATGCATAACATAGCGTAGTGAACTTGCATAAGCATGCATAACTTATTAAACATGCATAGCATAGCATAGTGAACTCGCATAAGCATGCATAACTTATTAAACATGCATAACATAGCATAGTGAACTCGCATAAGCATGCATAACTTATTAAACATGCATAAATCCCAACTTTCATCACATATTAACTTTAGAGTTTCTAAAATGAAGGTAAGAGGGCTTACGAATATTATGAAGACACAAATCCACTAATAAAGATTGAGAAGCCCTTTATGCAAGCATATAAAAACCCAAAACAAAGCTCCAATTAACAAAAATCCCAAAAACTCTAGCTTAGCAAATAAAACTTGCAACTTGATGATGTATGCAAGCTAATGATCATTCATACAACTTAGAAATGCTTGTATGAACATCATAATCTTCATAGGAATGATTTATGAAGAGGTTGGAGGCTAGGGTTTTTAGGTGGAGGCCATTTGAGAAATCAATTTGACATAGTTTGGTTGCTAGATTGAATAATGAGGTTTTAGGGTAGGATTAGGGTCTTATTTATAGAAGATTAAGGTGTTTTTAGCCCTAGGATTAACCCTAGGTTAGTTTAGGTCCGTCAGATTTCGGAATTCTCTAGAACCAAGCCACAAGACCAGACCAAGACCCAAAATGGTGCGCCAGGCAAAACTGCCCGGCCACCCTGTGTCGACAGGGCTGTCGACAGGGCTGTCGACACCCTGGGGACCCTGTCGACATGCCTGTCGACATGGGGGTCCTGGCGGGAGTTTTCCCGCCTGACGCCAGTTAGCCCTAATCCTTGTTTTTTTAATTTAAAATTTAAATCTGTTTTTAACATGGAAATTTCTGAAAACTTCAATGGGCCTTAACTGGGTCATACGGACTCCGATTTTCGAAAATCGGACTCTATTTCGCGTATTTTTCCGAGACGAACGCAATGGCATAGCCCGTTTCCCTTGATTCAGATTTTTAAATTAAATTCTGCCTCGATTTATGTTATAGCAGGTTATTGAAAATACGGGTTGTTACATTCTCCCCTCCTTAAAGGATTTCGTCCCCGAAATCTTCAAGTTAGGAAGAACGTATCCTATCATCCAATCATCCATCTACTCAAAGCATCATCCACGAGCAATCATTGTCCTTACAAGATTCTAAATGCTGGATGAACATATGCAGAGGTGTGTGTATATGTACTTATCTAATGCAAATATCATCAATGCGAATTATGTTGGTGAAATGAATCCATATGTATGCAATTCCTAACATAATGTATATCATCTATATGTGTGCACATAACATACACCCATATGCAACATCCATGTGATAACACACAATTTTCATCCATGAATAAGCATAAACACTCATGCATATGCAATATGAGGAGTGTGCGAGCCGATCTAGTGCCTAATTGTGTATAATGCATCCACGAGCAACCACTTGCAAACACTTGCAACCACTTGCAACCATCAAACATAGCATGTCTCAAACACATGTTTCATCCAAAGGATTCTACCTAAGGTTCTCATGACAAGATAAACACGATAAACTAGATAAACATGGATAGAGAGATATGCTAAAAAGGAGATCTTAGAAGATAAGCAAGATAAACCCCTTTTTGGATTACAAGAAATCCATTCAAACTCTGACATATAGTACTAACCGATGAGTCATAACCCCCTTATGGAGTTTACAACAGAAATAAGATCGAGAATGGGACCGAGAGGATATATACAAAAGATAACTTGCAAGCAAGCTCCACAGGAAAACAAGGATCAAGGATGCACTCTTAAAAAGAGATATGATGCACGTATCTAGTCTTCACTGTTCTTAGTCACGTTTCGTTGAGCTTAACTCCACTGTGCTTTGACCGTCTTTTACTTCATGATTTCTTGGCTTCCTAACTCCAATTTCCCAAATTCGAGTTGGAACTCATTTCATTATCGCCTCTCGTCTTCCTTTTCCACTCATTCATCTTTCTGTATACTTGGGTTAAACATAACTGTAACCTCATGATTTCATGCAAGCTCTCCAAAATTCACTAGTGAATCCTGGATCTCGTCTACTTACTATAAAGTTTTCCACGCAGCAGAACTTTTCTTGAAAATACCAATCCACGTTGCCAATTGCCCTTATAAACGTGATTTTCTATAACTCATGCTTAATCGGAACGAACCATCCGCCTATGAGTGATAGGCCATACCTAGATTCAATTGCCTACCCATGGCTTCCTGTAGGCTATTTCAAAACTGGCCAACTTCTTGAGGGTAAACCGTTGCTAACCATGATGCAGTCCTCTCGCTCTTCACCGGACTGAAATGAGCACTCTTCGTGAGTCTACCTATTATGACCCACATACCCGTATTCCCTTTCTTTAATCTAGGTAGTCTATCCACATAATCTATCGAGATGTTTTCACACTTCCCTTGCGGAACCTCCAATGGAGGTAATGGCCCGCCGGGCTTCTATGACTTGGCCTTAACCTGGTGGCACAACATGCATCCTGAGACCAACTCGGCCACCTCCTCGAGTGATGCGTATCTTCAAGAACCTTCTTTACCAAGTTTTCCACTCGAGGAACACATAATCTCTCATCGCGCCTTAGTCATCCCTTGTCATCTATAATATATCTAGCGAGGTGACTTAACATCTCGCCTCGAATCAACTGGTCCATGTTCTTGACCAACTGCGGGTCTTCTTCCTGTGAAACCCCCTTCTTGATCCAGAAGAGTAAGTCTAAGCTCAGGGAATGCTAACTAACTAGCCAAACGGAGAAAGCTTCTTACTTCAATTGCCCTCCTCAGAGTTTTCCGGTCTTAAACCGCCACCACTTTAGCGGAATCCACCGCTAAGCCTTACTTAGGAACTATGTGCCCAAGAAATCCAACTTCTTTCCTCCAAAGTGACATTTGGAGAACTTGACCTTCAACTGGTGGCTCTAAGCGTATCCACCACCTCCTTGAGATGTCTAGCATGCTCTTCCTCGTTCTTTTAAGGAGATCAAAATATCGTCTACGACGACCACGACAAACTTGTTCAAGGACTCCCTAAACACCCTACCCATCAAGTTCACGTAATATGCGGGTGCATTAGTCAAACCAAATAGCATGACTAGCCATTCTAAAAATCCATCTAGAGTCCTAAACGCAGTCTTGTCAATTCCATCCTCAGCCATCCTAAGCTGATGGAATCCGGTAGCTAGATCAAAAGAAAACAGATGCTCCCAAAAGCTGATCAAACAAATCATCGATCCTTGGTACCGGTTGTCTATTCTTCTCACGATAATCAACACATAAGCGAAGCAAACTGTCCACATTAGTAACGAATACTACTGGAGCACCCTACTCGAAAATGCTTCGTCTCAGGAAGTTCTTCTCAAGCAACTCCTTGACCTGCTTTCTTAACTCTCATCTCGTGAGGTCATGTGCCTAACCGACCACGAAACTGGCTTGGTATTACCAACCAGATAATGCGGAAATCTATCCCACGTCTAGGGGTAACCCCTTTACTTCCCCCAAGATATCAGGATATTCTCGGACCACCCTCACAGATTGCAAACTATCGATAGACGAGTTGAGGGATTCAAGATAACATAACATGACGGGACCCATAGGGTTGCTAGAAATTTCTAGGGTATTACCGAGGCGAGTCATGAGCCTCACAACCCTATATACAAAAACCAAGAATGGCTCCAAAACAGGACAACCATTCCATGCCCAAAACCAACCCATATCCCCTGAAACCGAGAATATAAACATCCCACGAGAATTCTATACTCAAGATAGAAATTTTCAAATCCACTCAGACCACAGACAAACGGGCAGAACCCCCAATTGGATTTGAAACACATACGGGATCATCAACTAGACTAGTACTTAGGTGCAAACTTTCAACTAGATCAGATGAAATAAAACTATGCGATGTGCCAGAATCAAACAAAGTACGAACAGGGAAAATCAGAAAATGTAAACAAGACTTCCAACAGAAACACTACCTCCATCATGAGCTGGAAGAACGGTGTTGAGGGGATGAACTCGCCCTCCAGATAGTCCTGCATACTGAGTCTGACCTTGCCCTTGTTTCCTCGGGCAATCCTTGCTGAGATGTCCAAACTCATCACAATGAAAGCATTCGCCCCGCTTTCTCTTCTTCTTCCTACATTCCCTGGATATATGTCCAACTTTACCACAGAAGTTGCATTTCCTATTCTCTCTTGGCTTGTCCTTGCGGTTGTTGTTATTCTTGCCTCGTTTCCCGGAATTTACCCTCTTGCCTTGAGACTCATTCGCCTTGACCTCTTTCTTGTCATTGTTATCTTCTTCTTGAAGTAGGGTCATATTCACCAAATTCTCGAAAGTCGCCCCCAAGGGTATATGAGACATGGCCAAACCATGTAATGGCTCGTTTAATCCTAGAGCAAAGTGTAGGGCCTTCTTCTGAGCTGTATTAACCAAGTCTAAATCGACCCGAGCCAGTTGATTAAACTTATCTATGTATTCCCTAATAGTCATGTCCCCTTGCCTCAGGGACAAGAACCTCAGTCCAAACCTTCCTCTAAAGTCATCCCAAGTCTCAATTGGCCTAGTAGCGGTGGTGACTACCCACCAACATGCAGCTTCTTCCTTTAGCAACCATACTGCTAATAAAACCTTCCTGCGGTCACCTATATCAAAGGTGGCTAAAAGATCTTCGGTCTCTTTCAACCAATTCCTTGCCTCTACAAAAGTCTCTGTTCCACTAAAATCCTTGCCACCCATCATCTTAAAGTTCTTACAAGTTTCCGCAAAATCCGCTTGTGGAGGCTGAGGGAGGAGAGGAACATCAGCCACGGAAGGGGGAGGAGGAACAGCGGCCTTGACTGGAAAGACAACATTAGAGACACCCGGGACCGGTGCCGTGACTTCCAAGTACCGACGAAACCAATCGGGTATTGTTACTCCTTCGGGCAAGATGAGATTATCAGACATGCTGGAAACGAAAAGAAAAGAGTTCAAACGAGGGGTCAAAGGATAGTGCTAATGGCTTTTGGGGAATAGCCTTTAAAAATAACTAGACTTTTCTTTGGAAAATACTTTATACTTGGTTTTGAAAATAGTTTTTCAAAAGTTTTAAAAACCTTTTTATCCCTTCTCGTAAACCATATGCTCTGATACCAAATGTGTAACACCCCACCTCCGCTAGGGTCACTCTTTCGGGGGCACTAGCTTCTGGGGGGCGTTAGAACTGGGTAAGCATGCATAATGATATATCAAGGCAGAACAAGAACATAAATACATATGTAAAACAGAGTAAACAACGGAATATCTCAAACCATCTCAAAACAAGTCTAGTACATCATAAAGTCAACTGCCAAAATAAACATGTCTAGTACATCATAAACAGAAATACTGAAATACATAGTGCTATCCCCAAAATAAAAATGATAAACCATAGCGAGCTCAATGTCCAGGCATACATGAGCTATCCAGCAAACAAGCAAGCGATCCAAGCTAAGCACCACTATTCCCTCCCTGAGAACCTGGGGGGGGGGAAACGGAAGAAAAGAAGCGAAAGAAAACAGGTCAGTCAAAAAGACTGGTAAGCCCTACTACGATCAGTCTATAAACTAATAAAGCTAACATCATGATGGAAACTGAGATGAACATACTGGCAATAGATAAAGGTGTCATCACATAAAGAAGATTAAGCTTTGCACCACAGTGTACTAGCAAACTAACATGACAGGTATTGATCCCTCAGCCCAAAACTTTGGCCCAATAACATGAAGTGACCTTAATACAAGGTCCAGCCCAACGGTCTAGTCGATCGGCTCCCTATAAACCTAACACGTTAAGTGTTGGTGCCCATACGGCCCACATATGGTTGTAGTCAGACTGTGCTGGGTCCACCTTCGGGTGTATCAAGCCCTCGGGTGTCAACCCCAGACACCTAAGCAATAATGCACAGTCTAAACCTACTGGTACCCGTGCCTCGAGTTTGTCCAACACCGGACTACGTGCACGTCCGTAGCCCGCCTGGACCCGCACCGCTGTACCACTCATCCGTTGCTTTGGTCGCTTACATCCGTCCAGTAATCGTGCCCCCGCCCTAGCCTAGCCTCTAGGGTTGTGAATGATACCCGACTGGGATTACTGCTGGAACAGACCACGTTGCTAGGGTTTTCTAAGAGGGTTAAGTGTGGTTTAACCCCTCACTAATCATGGATTAAATTAGTTAAGTGTAACCAACAGTTCACCACTTAACCCCATTTAATCCCTTGTATTCCCCAAAATTGGTTAAGTATTAGTGGGCCATGACTTAACCCTAGTCATGAGGCATTAATTAATTTAATGCACCCAACCTCTCACATTAGACCTTGTTGTGGTTACTAGTTAGGCCGGGCGGGTCCGGGTAGGTTTACACCACAACTTAGTCTAACCTCGGGTCTCACGTGCAACATGACTAACTACCCACATTGGGTCCTATTGCTTGTAGCCACTAGTTAAGCCGGTCGGTTCCGGGTAGACTTATGCTACAAACTCAACCCAACCTCGAGTTGGCCACACTTATGTTTTCTAAGTGTCATGTCCACTTTATTTTCAAAACATCATTACAAGTTTAACAAATACTTGGGTAGACCTAACTTAATAGGTAAATTCCCAAGGGGTAGACCTAACTTAATAGGTAAATTCCCAATCTTATATTTTCATGTATTTTAAGTTTTACCCAAACCCCCCAACGTCATTTTATCGCTTACATATTCGTTATAACACATAAAGGATAGAAAGAGGGAACTTGACACAACATACATGATGAATCTTACATATCATAATAAACATGCATAACATGTTGGACTTGCATAACTTAGCATAGTGAACTTGCATACACATGCATAACTTGTCAAACTTGCAAATCATGGCATAGTGAACTTGCATAAACATGCATAACTTGTTAAACTTGCAAATCATAGCATAGTGAACTTTCATAAACATGCATAACTTGTTAAACTTGCAAATCATAGCATAGTGAACTTGCATAAACATGCATAACTTATTAAACATGCATAACATAGCATAGTGAACTTGCATAAGCATGCATAACTTATTAAACATGCATAGCATAGCATAGTGAACTCGCATAAGCATGCATAACTTATTAAACATGCATAACATAGCATAGTGAACTCGCATAAGCATGCATAACTTATTAAACATGCATAAATCCCAACTTTCATCACATATTAACTTTAGAGTTTCTAAAATGAAGGTAAGAGGGCTTACGAATATTATGAAGACACAAATCCACTAATAAAGATTGAGAAGCCCTTTATGCAAGCATATAAAAACCCAAAACAAAGCTCCAATTAACAAAAATCCCAAAAAATCTAGCTTAGCAAATAAAACTTGCAACTTGATGATGTATGCAAGCTAATGATCATTCATACAACTTAGAAATGCTTGTATGAACATCATAATCTTCATAGGAATGATTTATGAAGAGGTTGGAGGCTAGGGTTTTTAGGTGGAGGCCATTTGAGAAATCAATTTGACATAGTTTGGTTGCTAGATTGAATAATGAGGTTTTAGGGTAGGATTAGGGTCTTATTTATAGAAGATTAAGGTGTTTTTAGCCCTAGGATTAACCCTAGGTTAGTTTAGGTCCGTCAGATTTCGGAATTCTCTAGAACCAAGCCACAAGACCAGACCAAGACCCAAAATGGTGCGCCAGGCAAAACTGCCCGGCCACCCTGTGTCAATAGGGCTGTCGACAGGGCTGTCGACACCCTGGGGACCCTATCGACATGCCTGTCGACATGGGGGTCCTGGCGGGAGTTTTCCCGCCTGACGCCAGTTAGCCCTAATCCTTGTTTTTTTAATTTAAAATTTAAATCTGTTTTTAACATGGAAATTTCTGAAAACTTCAATGGGCCTTAACTGGGTCATACGGACTCCGATTTTCGAAAACTCGGACTCTATTTCGCGTATTTTTCCGAGACGAACGCAATGGCATAGCCCGTTTCCCTTGATTCAGATTTTTAAATTAAATTCTGCCTCGATTTATGTTATAACAGGTTATTGAAAATACGGGTTGTTACACAAGTGGGCGAAAACCCCAATTGGATTTGAAACACACACACGGGATCATAAACTAGACTAGTACTCAGGTGCAAACTTTCAACTAGATCAGATGAAATAAGCTATGCGATGCACCAAAATCAAACAAGGTACGAACAGGAAAATCAGAAATGTATACAAGGCTTTCAACAGAAATACTACCTCGATCGGGAACTGGAGCAGCATTGAGAGCATGAACTTGCCCTCTCGAAGGTCCAGCACGCTGAGTCTGACCCTGGCCTTGCCCTTGCTTCTTCGGGCAATCCTTACTGAAATGTCCAGTCTCACCGCAGAAAAAGCATTCACCATTATTCCTTTTTCTCTTCCGACAATCCTTACTAAGATGCCCAACTGAACCGCAATAATGGCACTTCCTCTTGTTGTTCTTGCCCTTGTTCTTGTTCTTATTGCCTTGACTGCTCTGACCGCTTGGATTACCCTGATTTCCTTTCCACTGGGAATCAGTCTTCTTGGCTTGAGTATCATTCATCTTGATCTCCTCCTTGTCACTCCTACTCTCTTCATTAAGTAGGGCCATATTCACCAAACTTCCAAAAGTTGCCCCCAAGGGTATATGAGTCATGGCCAAACCATGTAATGGCTCGTTTAATCCTAGAGCAAAGCATAGGGCCTTCTTCTGAGCTGTGTTAACCAAGTCTAAACCGACCTGAGCCAGTTGATTAAACTGATCTATGTATTCCCTAATAGTCATGTCCCCTTGCTTCAGTGATAGGAACCTTAGTCCAAACTTTCCCCGAAAGTCTTCCCAAGTCTCAATTGGCCTAGTAACGGTGGTGACCACCCACCAACGTGCAGCTTCTTCCTTTAGCAACCACACTGCTAATAAAACCTTCCTACGGTCACCTATATTAAAGAAGGTAAAAAGATCTTCGGTTTCTTCCAACCAATTTCTGGCCTCTACATATGTCTCGGTTCCAAAGAAATTCTTGCAACCCAACGCCTTAAAGTTCTTACAAATCTCTGCGAAATCCTCTTGTGGATGCTGAGGGGGAGGAGGAACATTAACTACTGGAGGAGGGGGAACATCAGCGGGGCCGGCTTCGGTCGCCCTAGCCTCAAAAAGTCTCCTATACCAAAAGGTACGCGTACTCCCTCCGGAATGGCAAAGTTATTGGCCATACTGAAAACGAAGAAAAAGATAGATTCAAAATGGAGAAAAACGAAGGGATTTTGCTAATGGCTTTTTGGGGGAATAGCCTTTAAAATAAACTAGACTTTTCTTTGGAAAATACTTTATACTTGGTTTTGAAAATAGTTTTCCAAAAGTTTTCTAAAAACCTTTTTGTTCCTTCTCGTAAACCATATGCTCTGATACCAAATGTAACACCCCACCTCCGCCAGTACCACTCTTGCAAGTGCACTGACTTTGGAGGAGCGTTTGAATCAGGTAAACATGCAAAATGATATATCAAGGCAGAACAAGAACATATGTATATATGTAAACAGAGTAAATAACATAGATAAAACAGCGGAAGATTTAAACCATTTCAAAACAAGTCTGGTACAACATAATATCAATTTCCCAAATAAACAAGTCTAGAGAAAACAACATCATCTGAAAACAGAAATACATAAGTGCTATCCCCAAAATACGTGAGAACCATAGCTAGCTTCATGTAGAAAGCGTACATGAACTGAAATCCCACAAGCAAGTAATCCAAAATCCAAGCTAGGCTCCTGTATTCCCTCCCTGAGAACCTGGGGGGGGGGGGGGGGAAACGGAAGAAAAGAGGCGAAAGAAAACAGGTCAGTCAAAAAGACTGAGTAAGCCCTACTACAATCAATGTAAACTGATAAAGTTAACTGGTATGGGCAGCAAGGGATGAACATAAGGATAACAACATACTAGCATGATGATTAACTATCAAGGTAGATAAAGGTGTCATCGCATAATCAGGATTAAGGTTTTGCACCACAGGTGTACTAGTAAACTAACATGACTTGAATAAACAAGTATTGATCTCCTGGCCCAAGCTTTGGCCCAATAACATGAAGTGACCCCAATACGAGGTCCAAAGTGTAAACAAGAAGTGATCCCCAGGCCCAAGTTTGGCCCAACATCATGAATGACCCAAACCAAGGTCCAACTAGCATGGTCTAATCGATCGGCTCCCTATAAGCCTATCTCGTCAAGTGTCTGTGTCATACGGCCCAACTACGAAGTGTAGCTAAACTGTGCTAGGTCCACCCTAGGGTGTATCAAGTCCTAGGGTGTCAACCACCGACACAAACCAAGCACGCACAGTTTAAACCTACTGGTGCCCGTGCCTGCTTTTTCAACTCCGGACCATGTGCACGACCATGGCCCGCCTGAACCCACACCGGCGCACCTACTCAGCCGTCGTTTGGTCGCTTACATGGCATCCCAGTAATCGTGCCCCTCCCTAGCCTAGTCCCTAGGGTGTCATGATACAACTAAGAGGGTTACTGGTGCAAAGGACCATGCAACTAGGGTTTCCTTAATGGGTTAACGTGGTTAACCCAACTCATTCAAGTACCAAGTTGGTTAAGTGTACCCAAGGTTCATGACTTAACCCTACCAACCCATCGTGTTTTCATTGGTTAAGTATTCCAGCGGTCCATGACTTAACCCTAATCACAAGGCATTAATTAATTAATGCGCCTTAACCTTTCACATTAGACTTTGTTGTGGTTACTAGTTAAGCCGGGCGGGTCCGGGTAGCTTTACACCACAACTTGGTCTAACCTCGGGTTCAAGGTACAACATGACCAACTTCTCACATTGGGTCCTATTGTTTGTAGCAACTAGTTAAGCCGGTCGGTTCCGGGTAGGTTTACGCTACAAACTCAACCCAACCTCGAGTTGGTCACACTTATCTTTTCTAAGTGTCATGTCCACCATGTTTCCAAAACACATTACAAGTTTTTCAAGCAATTGGGTAGACCTAACTTAATAGGTAAATTCCCAATGGGTAGACCTAACTTAATAGGTAAATTCCCAAGCTTATGTTTTTATGTCTTTTAAGTTTACCCAACCCCAAACGCAATCCCATCGCTTACATATCGCAATAGCGCATAAAGGATAGAAAGAGGGAACTTGGCATAATCATGACATAAAAGTGTCGAAGCCACAAGTTCAACATGGTGGCATATGAAATGT
Source organism: Allium sativum (assembly GCA_030737875.1). Classification (NCBI taxonomy): domain Eukaryota; kingdom Viridiplantae; phylum Streptophyta; class Magnoliopsida; order Asparagales; family Amaryllidaceae; genus Allium; species Allium sativum. The sequence continues at coordinate 71,903,729 of CM060919.1, forward strand.
ACATATGTTCATATACTTGCATTAGGCCTCAAAAGCATGCATAACATGATAGCATGAACAAAATGTTCAACCCAAACTTGCATAACATACTAGCATACCATAACATGACATACTTGCCTATAAACTTGCATATTACAACATGATAAACTTGCATATCAACTTGCATATTACAACATGATAAACTTGCATATCAACTTGCATAACATATGACAACTTGCATATCAAGCTTGCATACAAAACTTGCATAACATATGACAACTTGCATATCAAACTTGCATACAAAACTTGCATAACATATGACAACTTGCATAATAAAACTTGCATGACATATGACAACTTGCATATCATACTTGCATAATAAAACTTGCATAACATATGACAACTTGCATATCATACTTGCATAGCATAACTTGCATATCATATGACAACTTACATATCAAACTTGCATAGTATAACTTGCATATCATATGACAACTTACATATCAAACTTGCATAGTATAACTTGCATATCATATGACAACTTGCAAACCAAACTTGCATAACAAAACTTGCATAACATATGATAACTTGCAAACCAAACTTGCATAACAAAACTTGCATAACATATGATAACTTGCAAACCAAACTTGCATAACAAAACTTGCATAACATATGATAACTTGCAAACCAAACTTGCACAACAAAACTTGCATAACATATGATAACTTGCATATAAACTTGCATATCATACATTTAACTTTAAAAGTTCAAGTATGAAAGGAATAGGGCTTACAATGCTTATGCGGACTCAAATGAGTATAGCAAATGTAAGAAACCCCTTATGCAACTAATTAAACCCCAAAAATGCAAGCAAACTTGATCAAAACTCTTCCTTTAAGGTGCCAATAGAGAAACAAGACTTTAATGCAAGCTAAAGAGGATCATACAAGCCTAAATACACTTGTATGCATGGAAATCTCTTAGAAATTTGATTTAGGAATTGTATGAAGAGAGTGGAGGCCATGAGAGGTTTGATTTTGCCATAGTTTAGTTGCTAGAATGAATAATGAATGATTTAGGGTAGGTTAGGGTCTTATTTATAGATTAGGCTAGTGATTTAGACCATAGGATTAAACCTTAGTTCCAATCTCAGCCCTCTAAACCGAATCTGGCCCCCCAACTCAACACATTCTCAAAATGGTGCACCAGGCAAGACTTGCCGTCTGAGCCAAGTCGACAGCCAAGTCGACAGGGCTGTCGACCTGGTCAGACCAAGTCGACTCCCAAGTCGACAGGGCTGTCGACTTGGGGTGTTCTGGCGGGAATTCTCCCGCCTGGCCCTGGATGACCTAATTTTCAAATTCAGATTTGAATTTGAAATCTGTTTTTACCTTGGAATTTTCTGAAAACTTCGTTGGGCCTTAATCGGGTCATACGGACTCCGATTTTCGAAAACTCGGACTCTATTTCGCGTATTTTTCCGAGACGAACGCAATGGCATAGCCCGTTTCCCTTGATTCAGATTTTAGAATTAGATTCTGCCTCGATTTACGTTTTAACAGGTTATTGAAAATACGGGTTGTTACATTATACGGGTTGTTACAGAAATTGTTTTTCAAAACATATAAACACTAGTAATAATATCAAATGCCTTTGTTTTATTCGTATCAAGCATATCTTGGCCGTTATAAGGTAAAAACTCTATCCTCCGGTTTGCGTTGCATTGTGTGATGGGAACTGAGTCTTATAATGGCTTCATTTTTATAAAATGCATTGCGTTGTTTAAAAGAAAAATTTGTTTTAAAGCACTGGCAATCCGATGGAGTAAACCCGTTCCACGAAAGTGGCGTGGTCCTGTGATTAGCCATATTTTGAATGTGTTGAGTAGATTTCTCATACCAGTCCCATGACTGACTCGTAGTTTGTTTCACTTTCAAACTCGAGTGCCCCTTTTTCTGCACGGGCAGCCTTGTATTCAGGTTTAGCTGGTTCTTTCTGGATAGCTGGAGCTGAAGATGGATTTCTATCATTTATCTCTTTTTATGCTGTTCAGCTCCTATTGTACATATTTTGTTTGTTTTCCGCTGTAGACATTTATGTATAGCTGAACTTTATTTGTACTAAGTAAGATCCTGTATACTGTGTAACTCTGATGATTACTTTATCCAGTATATTCTATTGTTCACTATCTGGTGTATTTATTTAATTCTGTTCTGCTATTATATGTTTCTGTGTTATATTCCTAAGATAACCCTTGTTTCCGTTAGAACGGGATTTGGGGTCGTCTCAACGTGGTATCAGAGCTTTGGTTAAGCTTAGTTCTGGAATATAACACTTGAACGAACTCGTCAGAAATAGAACCAGTAGTGTTCTAGGACGGGTAACTCTATACAGATAGGATCAGTAATATCCTAGTATAAGTAAAGCAGAATGGAATACACCCCAGTAGACGCATTTACATTGAAGTATTTGTCTCTATATTTTGAAATACCTTTTCTGTGACCTGACACTTGATCTGCCATTTGCAGAAGTACTAGAAAATGAGTGCCAGAAACAGAAGAAGTAATACTGACCCGGATATAGAAGCTCTATTCATGAAGTATAGAAATCTGGGTGGAAAACCCTTTACGGGTGAAGAAGCAATTATGAAAACACAAGCTTGGATTCGTTCGGCTGAGAAAATCTTTGAAGCATTAAAGCTGAGGGATGACCAGAAAAGATTACTGGCCTCCTGGGCACTCAAAGAAGAAGCTTTGTTTTGGTGGGATTCAATCATTAAAGATAATCCAGAAGGTGATATCACCTGGGATAGATTCAAAGTGATTTTCCTGGAAAGATTTACCCCTCCCGAAGCGACTGAGCGCCTTTGTGATGAATTTTCTTATTTGATACAAGGAGATATGACCATCCCAGAATATCATAAGAAATTCAACGAACTTTCTCACTTTGCTCCCCATCTAATTCAAAATACGAGGAGAAAGAATTTGAGATTTATTTACGGGCTTCAAAGGAAATATCAGAATAAAGTAATGGGGCATGTGAAGCTCCCTTTTTCAGAAATGATTTATATGGCTTATTAGTATGAAGATCTCCATAAGAAAGGCATGTTGCGCGACGAAGAGGAAGTCAGCTCTAGTAATAAAATTGAGTCTAAAACTGATCGTCCTGAGGCCAGTACAATGTCTGAAGTCAGTAAGGAGCCCGAAGTAAATCGAAAAAGGGCCAGATCCGGAAAAGAACCAGTAACGACAGCTGTATGCGGTAACTGCCATAAACAGGGGCATTTGACTAGGAGTTGTAAACCCTCGAAGAAGCTAAGGAAAGATGAAACTAAATCCGGTAAGAAGTTCCAGGAGAATAGAAAGTGCAGTCAATGCCATCAGTCCGGTCATCTTTCAAAGGCCTGCCCGCTATTCAGAAAACCTAAAGCAATTCATGTAAATGAAGTGGTAGAAGTACCTGCCTCCTCGTCTGCTCAGGAAAGGTCTGATGTTTTAGAAGGCACGCTCAATGTCAAAAACATTCCAGTTAAAGTACTTTTTGACACAGGCGCGTCACGAAGCTTTATTGCAAAGAGTGCAGTCAAGAAGTTGGATTTGAATTTGAAGAAGCTCAAAGAGCCAATGACTGTCTAAAATCCAGTTGGAGGTTCCATCAATCTCAGTTGGATTTGTGCAGTACCTGTCTCTTTTTCTTGCTATAAATTCCCTATTATCTCTATCGTCATGAATTTTAATGAATTCGATCTTATTCTGGGATTGGATTGGCTAACTAGATATGAAGCTGAAGTTAAATGCGCCGAGAGAGTGGTTAAAGCAAAGGCCCAATCGGGGAATTATATAACCATACCATGTGAAGGCCCGACTTCAAATAGAAAAGATTTCTGGTCAGCTCTCGATGTTTCACCAGCTCAAATAGAAAATGTCCCTGAAGTCACAGAAAATATTCCTGACCTCATCAAAGACATTCCTGTCGTCAAGAACTATGCGGATGTGTTCGAGGAAGTAGTTCGCTTACCTCCGCAGAGAGAAATAGATTTCAAGATTGCTTTGATTCCAAATGCAAGGCCGGTAGTTCACGCTATTCGAAGGATGTCCTTGAAAGAGAAGGAGGAATTAGACAATCAAACATGACAGCTAGTATGGAAAGGTCTGATCAGGCCTAGTTTCTCTGATTGGGGTGCAGCAGTGGTGTTTGTCCCAAAATCTGACGGTACTCTACGTCTATGCGTGGACTATCGTGATCTGAACAAGCAGACGATAAAGAACAAGTATCCATTGCCGCGGATTGATGATTTGTTGGATTGATTGAATGGCGCACAAGTATTCTCAAGGATGGACCTAGCTACAGGCTTCCATCAACTTCGAATTGCCGAAGAGTGTGTTCCAATGACAGCATTCAGAGGTCCCGACTTATTCTACGAGTGGTTAGTAATGCCATTCGGCTTATGTAACGCTCCCGCTTACTTCGTCGATCTAATGAACAGAGTATTCAGGGGAGTATTGAATAAATTTGTTCTGGTTTTTATTGATGATATTCTAATCTTCTCTAAATCGAAAGCCGAACATGAAAAACATTTGGATCAAGTGTTAGAAATCCTCAGGAGAAATGTATTGAAAGCAAAGTTTTCCAAGTGTATATTCTGGCAAGATGAAGTGAAATTTCTGGGCCATGTTGTATCGAAAGAAGGAATCGCTGTGGATCCAAGTAAAATCACGGCTATTCAAAATTGGAAACAGCCCAGTACCCCCACTGAAGTCCGCAGTTTTCTCGGATTGGCTAGCTATTACCGGAAGTTCGTTAAAGACTTTTCGAAGATATCTGGTCACTTAACGAAGCTTACAAAGAAGCATTCTAAGTTCAAATGGACTCCAGAAAGTGAGGAGGCTTTTGAAGAGCTAAAGTTAAGATTAACGACAACTCCAGTGTTAACCATCATCGATGGCAACCAAGATCTAAAAGTCTGGACTGATGCGTCTAGAGAAGGCCTTGGCGCAGTGTTAATGCAAAGAGGCCAAGTGATTGCTTATGCTAGCCATCAACTGAAGCCACACGAGAAAAACTACGTCACTCACGATCTTGAGTTATTGGCTATCATATTCTCTTTGAAAATCTGGAGACACTATCTTCTGGGCGAGAGATTTGAACTGTTTACAGATCACCAATCATTAAAGTATCCGTTCACTCAGAAAGACCTGAATCTGAGGCAGCAACGTTGGCTGGAGTTTCTTGCAGCATATGATTTTGAAATTCTATACACTCCAGGGAAAGCAAATGTCGTGGCCGATGCGTTAAGCCGAAAAAATGAGATGATTGCCAGTTTCATCATTGCGACTTCGTTGATTGATAAGATATCGGCTCTCCAAGAAGACGACCAATTTATCAAAGGAATGAGTCAGCGAATTCGTGAAGGCAATGCTTCGGATTTTCAGCTAGACAGCGAAGGGATTCTGAGGTTAGAAGGGCGAATTTGCGTTCCAGAGATTCCTGAACTTAGAAGAGATGTGCTTGATGAATGCCACAAATCTAAGCTCAGTATCCACCCGGGTGTGAATAAAATGTATAACGATATCAAACGCACATTCTGGTGGAAGTCGTTAAAAAGAGACATCTCGATATATGTTAGTCGATGCCCTACTTGCCAACTAGTCAAAAGCGACCAACAGAAACTGGCTGGATTGTTGCAACCGCTAGAAGTTCCAGGTTGGAAGTAGGAGCATATCTCTATGGATTTCATTGATGGTCTGCCCAGAACCAGAAAAGGGAATGACAGTATTTGGGTGATCGTAGATCGCTTCACGAAGACCGCCCATTTCATACCTGTCAGATCAAACAGAACTGCTCAAAGTCTGGCGCAGATATACTTCAGGGAAATAGTTAGACTACATGGAGTGCCGCTTAGTATAGTCAGTGATAGAGATACAATATTTACTAGTAAATTCTGGGAGGCATTTCAAGTCGAGCTGGGGACGAAGTTAAACTTGAGCACCGCTTATCATCCTCAGATAGACGGTCAGACTGAGAGGGTGAATCGAATTTCAGAAGATCTATTGCGGGCTTGTGTTATAGATTTCGGTGGATCATGGGAAGACCATCTACATTTGGCTGAATTCTCTTATAACAACAGCTACCAGGCGAGTCTGACAATGTCGCCATTCGAAGCATTGTATGGTAGACCGTGCCGATCTCCTGCTTGTTGGGTCGAACCAGGTAATAGACTTGTGTTGGGTCCTGATATGATCCGAGAAGCTGCCGACAAAGTCGATTTTATTAAGAAGCGATTACTCGCCGCTCAAAGCCGACAAAAGAGCTATGCCGATAGAAGAAGAAGAGATATATCCTTTGAAGTTGGCGACTATGTATATTTGAAAGTATCGCCGATGAGAGGAGTTATCCGGTTCGGTAAAACTGGAAAGTTGGCGCCCAAATTCATAGGTCCGTTTCCTATTTTGGAACGGATCGGAACTCTCGCTTATAGGGTCAAACTGCCTGATTGGCTGCCTGGAGTTCATGATGTATTTCATATATCTCAACTTCGAAAGCACGTTCATGATCCAGACTTGATCGTGGAAGAAGCAGCTCAACATGACATTGAAATAACCCCAGAATTAGCTGTGAGAAGAGAGCCGCTAAAGATAATAGGCAAAGAAACCAAAGAACTGAGGAACAAGAAGGTTCACTTAGTCAAAGTGCAATGGAGTGGAGATCCGCGAGATTGTACTTGGGAAACTGAGGAGAGCATTCAGAAAGCTTATCCTAGATGCCGAGTAGATATCTCTGATTGACTCTGGTGCAAGGTACATTTACCATACTTTGCATTACCATTTAATTCTCTATTCTATTGCTATTTTCTTCCCATGGATGCGCACTTTTAATTCTATAGTCTGAATGATTTTAAAAGAATATAGAAGTTGATCAGAATATTTTTGAAAGGTTAAAAACAAATTGGTTGTTGTATTGTGGGATTGTAGATTTATCAAACCACTTTCGACTTTGTTCCTTTTCGGGGACGAAAAGTTTTAAGTGGGGGAGATTGTAACGACCCAGAAAATCTGAACCAATTTAAATTTTTTAAATTGGCTAAAATGATGGATTTTAAATATTTAAAATAAATATTTTAGCTAATGGCAATGAAAAGTTAGTTCAATCGACAATTGAAATCGTATATAGTTATATAGATGGACGATAGAATATAAATATTTATTTATATTTATAAAAGGAATTGAAAATGGCGCGGTAGTTCGATAATTCGATTTCAAACTTCAGTTGAATGTACCGGGTTGCAAAACAATCCGGATTTTAGTGAAACAAAAAATAATGGAATCTAATTGATAATATCTTTCCAACGAATCTGACAAATCGAATTTTCATAGCGGAAAGCAAAAGTTATGGCCGAATGAATTTTCAGAACGGTCGCTATGGAATTTATATAGCCCGTGAAATTGGCCATTTTGCATACGACCTCGGATTTCAACGAAACCACTTTTGTTGGATCCGTAATGTCAAGTTATTGCTAGGTTTCAAATTTCATAATTTTTCGAATCAATATGTGAGCGTGGCAAAGGAAAACGTGTTTGACCAGTTTCAGCTGATTTTAATCGACTGGAAATTGGCCATTTTTCCAACGGTCTCAGAATTCGACGAAACTAGTTTTGTTAGGACCGTATCGTAAATATGAAGCTAGAAAATATTTTTACGGAATTTTTCGAGTTAGTATGTGACCCCAGTAAACTGAAATGCGCGTTCAAATTCAATATATAGAGTTATATGTTGATTTTGGCGGAAACTAATCGAAACAGCAGAACTGGCCTACGATACGTATCCCATTGTGTTCGGAATAGGGGTATTTGGCTAGGGGCGGCAGTCGTTGGGTTTGAATTGAAGACCGGATCAATAAACAAGTAATTTTGGGAATTAGAAAAATAAAAGAATATAAATATATAAGGGGTCAAACCCTAACTACATTCATTGCTCGGTCAAACTGAAGGCCGTCTTCTTCCTCGTTTCAACGGCCAAAAATCGCTCCTTTCTTTCCTCCTAATTTTCTCCAAATTTATACAATAAAATTCCAGACTTCTAAAGCCAAAATCAGAGAGCCTTTCATGAGCTCCAGATCCATACGAGGTTGAGCACCCAGCAGTGCGTATTTCTCTCCTATCACCGCTCCGAAGTTGCTTCGCGTCACCTTGATTTCCGCACCCATCAGCTATTCGAGTTGGACGTTCGAGGCAGCGCCGGAAAGCTCTCGAGGAGGCGCACGACATGAAGCCATCAGATCGGCGACTAGTGCATCGGTTGGCGTGAAAACCCCAACCCTAGGTTTGAGCAGGCGAGCGCTTCAGAAAAGGAACATATTGGGGAAGGTGGTTTCGGGTTTGTTCCTGAGCAACGATGAAGAAAAACGCAGTGAGCAATTATTTTTGTACTTATTAGATTAATTAATTTAGTAGTTAAATTATGTAATAAAAATGTTAGATTTTTTTTATATGAAATAAATACATTGTAAAAAAAAAAAAACTGATTTGGTTTTTAAAATTAAATTAGCATTGTTTTGAAAAGAAATCAGCATTGTGATTTTTTATGGAAAAAGCATTGTTATAGGGAAGTATTTTTTTTTATATAACGAAATAGAAATAAGCATTGTTTTTAAAAATAGAAAATATTATTTCTTTATTCAGCAAAATATGAATTCTTTGATTTGAAAATTATATTATTTTTTAAAATGAAAATATAGGATTTATAAAAAGGAAAAGACATGATTTTTAGTCGTATTATGATATGATTTTTAGAAAGATAAAAATATGATTTTTATCCATGTAGAGTAATAAAAATATAATCTTTATTAGAAGAAGAGCGATATAGAAATATAATTTCTATAACGAAGTGAAGATAAAAAAAAATTCAATTGTTATAACGAAGTCAAAATAAAAAAATGTGTGATTTTTATATATGTAGTGACTACGGGCAACGAAGATGATAAAAAGGCGAGAATGAAGAAGATTTCTATAAAAGAAGAGTCGTGGTATTGGATAGCTATCGGTGAGAATTTCTCACTCTTCAATTTCTTTTTCTAGCTATATATATATGTGTTGAAATAAAAGTGTATTGCTATATATAAATATATATATCTATATATACGCCCCTCGTCCACAAACCATGGACGATATTTATTGATTGTGATTGGTGTGAAAATTGATTGATAGCGAATGATTGTTTGGGATTGTTTGTGGTTGATATTGGTTGATTGTGGTTGAAAAATACCCATTTGTGGTTGAGAAATATTTGGTTGAAACCACATAGGATTAGTTTGTGGAAATGAAATAAATATATACATGCCGCTTGCGTGCGAACTAGATGCATGATCCCCATTGTCAAAAAACCGCAAGGTTTTAAGGTAGAGCGAGGAGCCGTACTAGGGACGGTCCCGGTTTTAACTACCCTGCCGTTATGCTGCCGAAATTTTGAATAATATTCGTGTGTTTGAATTATTTTCATCTGCTTAAACTATATTTATTCATTGAATAGAAAACCTTCATGTGTTGAATTGATATTCATTCGTTGATTAGAAATTCATGTGTTGAATGGTATTCGCGTTTTAAATATAAAAATCCCATTTTTATCTATATATAGAAACTATAGAAAACCTTCATGTGTTGAATTGATATTCATTCGTTGATTAGAAATTCATGTGTTGAATGGTATTCATATTTTGAAATAAATTGTTTGATAATAAAAATCACCTTTTATCGACTATATGAACTGTGTAAAATAATCTCGTTTTGAAAGAAATTGTTTTATAAGAAAAATCCTATTTTTATCACCAATATGAAATATATAAAATAGTAGTGTTTTGAAATGAGTTGTTTTACAATAAAAATCACATTTTTATTATATGCATGAATCGTTGAAATGTGAAGTGTTAAAAATAGCAACTTGTTCAAATAAATATATATGAGTTGAAATATTCATTAATTAGCTAATGATATGATTTGTACCTATGTTTGTAACATTAGAATGAATGGTGTTTTAAAACCAAATAGAAATCAAATATGAAGTTGAATAGAAAATGATAAATGATAAGAACTATATATATATGTACATGCATATTCATTGAACAGGTTATAGCAAAGGGGCTAGAGAAGAGGAATAAAATTTTGTGCCCGACAAATAGGTACACATTTACTGTTTTGTTTGGGTGATGATTTTATGAGCCTGTTGGCTAGCCGCTTGGCTTTTTCTTTTTCTTTTTGAGATTAGAAGGACCGGGGAAGCTATTTGAGATTTCCCGATGCTCCCGGTGCAGGGGAGGTTATGGCGAAATTTTCCAAAATTTTAAGGCGTTAGTGAAATATTTGAAGTGAAAACGATATTGAAATCATTGAATGAAATATATTTATATAAATATATAAATATAAATAAAATTAAAAATGAAACGTAGTCGTGCAGTTCGCATTTTGAAACCATGATTTCAAACAACTAGTGCGGGAAATCCAACCATTGGATTTTCCCGAAACCTCAACCGTCGGGTTCGCCTTGGAAATATCTTCCCAACGGCACCAACCTTGTAAAAATCCAACGGTTGGATTGTCTGGAATGTTTAATTCAAATCTGATGAAAAACAGCGCCAGCAGCGATTATATTTATATATAAATATAATTATATATTTAATCGAATAAAGACGCTGTAGTTCGTATTTTGAAATCGAAAATTCAAACGATTGTACCGAGAGATCCGACCGTCGGATTTTCCCGAAACTGGAACCGTTGGATTCGTTTTGAAAAGACCTTTCTAATGATGTAAATTTTGTGAAGATCCAACGGTTAGATTTTCAGATATGTGTAAATCAATTCTGAAGAAAAACAGCGCCACGGCCGCGTTATGGCCCGAAGCGTCATTTTGAATAAATTGGCTATTTTAAAATAAATAAAAATAGTGATAAATCGTTATAAAATATTGGAAACGTTATGGAATGGAAATAAACTGAATTTGCTTGATTTATGTAGTATTTGATGGTTGAATGTGTTTGGTGTGAAAATTACATTAAAGAACAAAATTGGTGTTGTCGAATAATTTAACCATTGAAATAAATTGATTTGAAATTCTAAATATACGTGAATTATTTGAAAAGGCCGAGTTAATCCTCATTTCAAATAATTGACCGACGATTGAAAGTCGAAGATGAAGACGATGGTCGAAGACCGGAGATCTTCACCTCGTTTGGATGGTAACCGAGGTCCTGATTGGGAGGCATCCCGAAATATGGATAATGAGTGGTGATCGTCCAGACGTACGTGGTGATCGATGGGTTTGCGAGGTATTTAGTGCCTCCGGTTTCGTTCAGACCCAGAACGGACTTGCAAATGGAAAGTGTTGTCTGACATTGGAATTTGTTCTGTGTGATTGATAGCCATCAGTTGCACGGTGTAAATTGCCTGTGTGGCATGCTAAGATGCAGTGATCAGGGCTTCTGTTGAAAAGCAAAGTCTTGTGGTGATGATCAAAGCACCGCCTGAGTGGCGTAGCTTTGTGTATAACGTGAATTCGCGAGCCTCACACCCCGGTATGAACCAGAAACGGGAGGAAGGACCTCAGGGAGGACATGCGTTTCTTCCTAGCTAGGGTGGTGTCAGTGACCTACCAGCCCTGACATTTATATACTTTTCACCTATGTGGTTGTTGCTGTTGCGAGGCGCCTCGGTTTGATCGGACGATCCGGGTCCGATGGAGTCATTCGTTGGCTCGTTTACGCCCCAAAGGGCGGGGAAACGCATTGTTCAGGAATTTTAATCCACATCGGTGGACCGGCCCTGTCGCTCCTAGGGTCACTCGAGCTCTGATCCTGAGACTCGGGCTAGGCAGTCTCGAATTCGGTAAGGACTATCTTTTGCCTTGTTTCATGACGGAAATCCAATTTCCAAATACGTGACGATGCGGTTTCGATTGTATATATATATGTGGCGACATAGTGGCATGGGACGCTCATGTCGTCTATGATTGATAGTTATGATTTGAAATTGTTTTTCAAAACATATAAACACTAGTAATAATATCAAATGCCTTTGTTTTATTCGTATCAAGCATATCTTGGCCGTTATAAGGTAAAAACTCTATCCTCCGGTTTGCGTTGCATTGTGTGATGGGAACTGAGTCTTATAACGGCTTCATTTTTATAAAATGCATTGCGTTGTTTAAAAGAAAAATTTGTTTTAAAGCACTAGCAATCCGATGGAGTAAACCCGTTCCACGAAAGTGGCGTGGTCCTGTGATTAGCCATATTTTGAATGTGTTGAGTAGATTTCTCATACCAGTCCCATGACTGACTCGTAGTTTGTTTCACTTTCAAACTCGGGTGCCCCTTTTTCTGCACGGGCGGCCTTGTATTCAGGTTTAGCCGGTTCTTTCTGGATAGCTGGAGCTGAAGATGGATTTCTATCATTTATCTCTTTTTATGCTGTTCAGCTCCTATTGTACATATTTTGTTTGTTTTCCGCTGTAGACATTTATGTATAGCTGAACTGTATTTGTACTAAGTAAGATCCTGTATACTGTGTAACTCTGATGATTACTTTATCCAGTATATTATATTGTTCATTATCTGGTGTATTTATTTAATTCTGTTCTGCTATTATATGTTTCTGTGTTATATTCCTAAGATAACCCTTGTTTCCGTTAGAACGGGATTTGGGGTCGTCTCACTATCTGAGGGTGGTAAGCAGTGCTCATATTCAGCTTAGTCCCTAGCTCTTCTTGGAAAGCTTCCCAGAACTTGCTAGCAAATATCGGATCGCGGTCACTGACAATGCTGTTGGGAACTCCATGCAGTCTGACAATCTCTCTAAAATAAAGCTGTGCCAAACTCCGAGCTGTTCTATTGGATTTGACAGGAATGAATTGGCAGTCTTTGTGAGGCGATCTATGATCACCCATATACTGTCATTGCCTTTCCTAGTCCTGGGCAAGCCATCAATAAAGTCCATAGAAATTTCGTCCCATTTCCAACCTGGAACCCCTAGCGGTTGCAATAGACCTGCTAGCTTTTGCTGATCGCTTTTAACTTGCTGGCAGGTAGGACATCTAGAAACATAGATAGAGATATGTCTCTTCATAGATCTTGAAACACCCCACCTCCGTTAAGGTCACTCACAAAGGGAATGCCTTAACTTCGGTGGAGGTTTATAAGTAAAAGTCACAGATAAAACACAAGACAGATATATAAACACATATATATAAACAGCGGAAAACAACAAACTTTTATTTCATAAATACGTGTTCATACAAAACATTTCCATAATTGTCTTACAATAACTTCCAAAACATTACATCATCAATTTTGTCTTGATTATTAAATAAAGAAGCATAAAACATAATTAAAAACTGCATAAATCCCCATAGAACGTGTCCAACAGCCATAGCCAAGGAAAGAGAGTCCAGACCGTACATCTACTATCTTGAAGCTTGCAAAGAGTCTGACTAAGCTGGGTTGTTTCCTCCCTGTGGACCTGGGGGGGAGGGGGGAATGGAAGAAAAGAAGACGAAAGAAAAATAGAGTCAGACATAAAGCCTGGTAAGTCTAGTGACTCTTCAGTATGAGAATAAGAAAAAGGCATGATAGGTATAAATTGGAAATAGGAAAGTATCATAAACTAAGATAAAGCAGTTTTGAACCGAATATACTATTGCACCCCACACTATATCCCTGCACCTACTTGTATTGTCCCGACTGGCACCCCATGATCGGGGTGAAGTGATCCCCTTTCTAAAGATCGACTCCTACTTGCAAAATCATATGTGTCATACGGCCCCCAATGATTGTAGATACCTATGCTGGTCCCACCATGGGGTGTATCAAGTCCCATGGTGGCGGCCCGACACAATCCTAGAATGCATAGGGTATACTACAGGTGCCCCCAGTGCCCTGTTTGTCTGCTCTGAAGTGTGTGCACGCCCGCACTCCGTTAGAACCCACACTGTTGCACCCACCGCCGTCGCTTTTGACCGCTTACAATCAACCCAGTAATCATGCCCCACCCTGCCTAGTTTCAGGGTACCATGATACCTAATTGGGTTACTGCTGAAATGGGTCCCCGTTACTAGGGTTTTCTAGTCAAACATGTTAAGTGGTTAAGTGTCTGTATTTACCTAACCCCACCCATCAGTTTAATTAACATGTTGAATTGGTTAAGTGTTTTAGTTAACTTAACCCTACCATACTGACTTGTTTGTCCTTAACCTTAATTAGTTAAAGCACCGACCACTCACATTAGACATGTATTGTTACGGTTACTGGATGTGCCGGTTGGTTCCGGGAAGGTTTACACCGTAACTCAGTCTAACCTCGGTTCCTTATTGGGCTTAATGCTTAATCACCCACATTGGATAGGTATTGTTGTGATTACTGGACTGCCGGGCGGGTCCGGGCAGGTTTACATCACAACTCAATCCAACCTCGGGTTAAGCATACTCGTATTTTCTAAATTTACATATTTGTCTCTTTTACTTGTTATATGTAATTTTGTTAACAATTAAATGTTATGGCCCACATTCCAAGTTCATCATTTTTGGTATAAGAATTTATACCTTTTAAGTGCCACCAATTTTGGCATGTGACAAACATGCCAATTTCATATATTTTCACCAATTTATGTCAAGTTTCCTATAATTACCAATTTTTCACAACGTTACCCCATCTAAGTATTAGGCTAACAATCTTAGCCTAATTTTTCGTCCGCATGATTTTTAACATGTAATATTAGGCTAAAAACTTAGCCTAATTTGGAGTACACAAAATTGGCATAAAGAAATTCATTAACATAAACATGACATAGGTGTAAACTTGGCATTTTTGGCATAGTCAATATGAACATCATAGGTGTGAACTTGCAACGTAGACTAAATCAACATACATATATGTGAATTTGCAACATAGACTAAATCAACTTACATATATGTGAACTTGCATTGAAATAGGGATCTAACTAAATAGGTGTCACATGGATTAGCATATGATTTAGACAACATAAGCCTAAACATGTTTAGATCGAGGCATAACATCGAACATCACTAGCATATGACAAGAATATGGCATGTCCATAAAGTATGTATAATTTCATCACATGTGTGAACTAGATCCAATCATATGTCTAATTATAACATGAAACTTGTATTAAAATGGATCTTGGCATGGATCCAATTATGAACTTGCAACTTTTGTATAAACATATGAGCATGTATATGAACTTAATCATTTAGGCATAGAGGTTTCAGCATAAAGTATATACATGAGATCTTAGCTTGGACATAACACATACAACCTATATAATCACATAAACATATAGGTGTAGATTATAACATGAACTATGCAACTTGCATGTGATGTTGTTTTCATTTGAATGGATCCAACACCAAGTAAATTTAACCACAACATTCCAACCATTCACAACACAATCATTTCAATACATAGATATGAATTAACATCGTCGTTATACAATAGCACAATTCCATTCCCATTTTACATCGAATCAAGTCTTAATTTTATTCTCATCGGAAAAATTACTATACTTACAACAAACGACGGTCTTGTTTTCTGATTTCTGAGTTCTGAATTTGCAATGCTTTCCTTTGGGTAGATAAACGTTGTTTGATTCTTGTTTTACTTTAGTTTTGCTCGTCTCTAAGCTTTCTCTAACTGACGGCTACTCTTAGTTTCCACCCAGCAGCATGACGGCTCTAGTTCTATTTTATTTGTGTGAATTTAGGTTGAGTGTTGAGTTGTATTTATAGAATTTTAGATTGATTTGAGCCGTCAGATGATCATAGAGTGAACCAGACCATACACACCAAGAGAAGCCAATCAGAAAGTGACAAATCAGCCCTAGTGACACACCAAAGCTCAGAAATTCGACCAGAAACCCGACTAGGCCAGCCAAGGTTAAACCAGGTCGACCATGTGGTTGACCTAGTTACCCGGGTCGACCCCCTGGTCGACCTGGGTCCTGGGCGGGAAAATTCCCGGGGTCGACCTGGGTCCTGGCGGGAAAATTCCCGCCCAATCCAGTTTGGGTCTGTTTTCGAATTTCAAACTGAATTTTGAACCGTTTGAATTTTAAATTGAATTCTGAAACTTCCGGAGGTCATAACTCCTTCATACGGAGTCCGATTTACGCAAACTCGGACTCTATCTCAAGCAGAATTCCGAGACGAACGCAACGGCGTAACCCGTTTCCCTTCATTCTTTCATTTAGAATTAATTATAATTTAATTTTTTAATTTAATGTTAACAGAAAATTCGGGGTGTTACATTCTCCTCTCCTTAAAGGATTTCATCCCCGAAATCTTCAAGTCTAGAAGAACGTATATCCTAACATCCAATCGTCTATCTACTCAACCAACAAACACAGGCATCCATTGTCCTTAAAAGACTTCTAATGCTTCATGATCATATGCATAGTGTGTGTATATGTCCTTATCTAATGCAAAAATTAGGCGGTCTACTGATTCAGTTGACCTCCTTAATGCAAATCATGTAAGTGTCATGAATCCATTATGTATGCAAATTTCTCCCTACTCGTAATTCTACATGAGTGCGCAACCATTTATACAAATGTGACATCCATATGACAATATATCAAGTTTCAACCACATACAAATATGAATACATATATGCATATGCAATATGAAAGTGACTGAGCCGATCTAATACCTAGGGTGTGTGTGTATTTGCATCCACGAGCAACCACTTGCAGCCATCAACCATAACATGTTTCAAATACATGTTTACATCCATTAGTTTCTACCTAGGGATAAAAAGGTAAGACCGAGGAGATATACCTAAAAAGATAGATACAAGCATAACTTAAGGAAAAAGAGAGATCAAAGATGTACCCTCAGAAGGTCCTGCTTGCGGGCATTGCCCTTGCTTCTTAGGGCAGTTCTTGCTGATATGTCCAGTATCACCACACTGAAAGCATGCTCCCATCTTCATCTTCTTCTTTCTACAATCCTGGACTATATGCCCAACAATGCCACAGAAATAACATTTCCTTTTCTCACGTGTCTTGCTATTATTGTTGTGGTCCTTTCCTCCTTGACTATTATCTGTCTTCTTGTTCTGCGATTCTTCCGCTTACTGTTTCACGTAGAGGAGGAGGAGGAGTAAAAGCGTCTGTAGCTGGGGAGTAAGGTCCCCAGACATGCTGAAACGAAAAAGGAAAGAAAGATTCAAAGCAAAAGGATAGAGAGATAGTGCATATGGCTTTGGGGAATTTTGCCTTTTAAAAACAACGCTTTTCCTTGAAAAAGAATGCTTCTTTAAACGTCTTTTTGAAAATAGTTTCAAAAACCTTTATCTAATCTGGTAAATCTATGCTCTGATACCAAGTGAAACACCCCACCTCCGTTAAGGTCACTCACAAAGGGAATGCCTTAACTTCGGTGGAGGTTTATAAGTAAAAGTCACAGATAAAACACAAGACATATATATAAAAACATGTATATAAGCAGCGGAAAACAACAGACTTTTAATTCATAAATACGTGTTCATACAAAACATTTCCATAATTGTCTTACAATAACTTCCAAAACATTACATCATCAATTCTGTCTTCATTATTAAATAAAGAAGCATAAAACATAATTAAAAACAACATAAAATCCCATAGAACGTGTCCAACAGCCATAGCCAAGGAAAGAGAGTCCAAACCATACATCTACTATCTTGAAGCTTGCAAAGAATCTGACTAAGCTGGGTTGTTTCCTCCCTGTGGACCTGGGGAGGGGGGGGGGAACGAAGAAAAGAAGACGAAAGAAAAATAGAGTCAGACATAAAGCCTGGTAAGTCTAGTGACTCTTCAGTATGTGAGACGACCCCAAACCCCGTACTGACGGCGGCAAGGGTAATCCGTGGAATATAACACAGAAACAGATAATAACAGAACAGAAATAAATAAATACACCAGATAATGAACAATAGAATATACTGGATAAAAGTAATCATCAGAGTTATACAGTATACAGGATCATACTTAGTAAAAATACAGTTCAGCTATACATAAATGTCTACAGCGGAAAACAAACATAATATGTACAATAGGAGCTGAACAACATAAAAAGAAATAAATGATACAATCCATCTTCAGCTCCAGCTATCCAGAAATAACCAGCTAAACCTGAATACAAGGCTGCTCGTGTAGAAAAAGGGGCACCCGAGTTTGAAAGTGAAACAAACTACGAGTCAGTCATGGGACTGGTATGAGGAATCTACTCAACACATATATAATATGGCCAATCACAGGACCACGCCACTTTCGTGGAACGCGTTTACTCCATTGGATTGCCAGTGCTTTAAAACAAATCTTTCTTTTAAACATCGCAATACTTTTTATAAAAATGAAGCCGTTATAAGACTCAGTTCCCATCACACAATGCAACGCAAACCGGAGGATAGAGTTTTTACCTTATAACGGCCAAAATATGCTTGATACGAATAAAACAAAGACATTTGATATTATTGCTAGTGTTTATATGTTTTGAAAACAATTTCAAATCATAACTATCAACCATAGACGGCATGGGTACCATATATCATGTCGCCATATATATATATATACAATCAGAACCGCACGATGTCGTATTTGGAAATTGGATTTCCGTCATGAACCAAGGCAAAAGATAGTCCTTACCGAATTCGAGACAATCTAGCCCATGTCTCAGGCAAGCGCGCCGGCAAGCCTTGGATCGTCAGGGCCGGTCCACCGATGTGGATTATTATGCCTGAACACTACGTCTCCCCGCTCTTTGGGGCGTAAACGAGCCAACGAATGACTCCATCGGACCCGGATCGTCCGATCAAACCGAGGCGCCTCGCAACAGCAACAACCACACAGGTGAAAAGTATATAAATGTCAGGGCTGGTAGGTCACTAACACCACCCTAGCTAGAAAGAAACGCAGGCCCCCTGATGTCCTCTCCCGTTTCTGGCTCATACCGGGGTGTGAGGCTCGCGATTTTACGTTATACACAAAGCTACGCCACACCGGCGGTGCTTTGATCATCACTACAAGAATTTTCTTTTCAACAGAAGCCCTGATCACTGCATCTTAGCATGCCACACAGGCAATTCATGCCATGCGACTGATGTCCATCGATATACAACCTCTGAGCTCGTGCGTTTCAGAGAAGGGCGTTAAGCAAAAGAATAAATTCTCCGCCGCCAAACAGATGTATATTTAACAGAATCAATCGACACAGAATAAAATCCAATGTCAGACACACAGTCCATTTACAAGTCCGTTCTGGGTCTGAACGAAACCGGAGACACTAAATACCTCGCAAACCCATCGATCACCACGTACGTCTGGACGATCACCACTCATTATCCATATTACGGGATGCCTCCCAATCAGGACCTCGGTTACCATCCAAACGAGGTGAAGATCTCCGGTCTTCGACCACCGTCTTCATCTTCGACTTTCAATCGTCGGTCAATTGTTTGAAATGAGAATTAACTCGGTCTTTTCAAATAATTCACGTATATTTAGAATTTTCAAATCAATTTATTTCAATGGTTAAATCATTCGACAACACCAATTTTGTTCTTTAATGTAATTTTCACACCAAACACATTCAACCATCAAATACCACATAAATCGAGCAAATTTAGTTTATTTCTATTCCATATCGTTTATGGCATTTTATAATGATTTATCGCTATTTTTATTTATTTTAAAATAGCCAATTTATTCAAAACGACGCTTCGGGCCATAAGGCGGCCGTGGCGCTGTTTTTCTTCAGATTTGATTTACACATATCTGAAAATCTAACCGTTGGATCTTCACAAAATTTACATCATTAGAAAGGTCTTTTCAAAACGAATCCAACGGTTCCAGTTTCGGGAAAATCCGACGGTCGGATCTCCCGGTACAATCGTTTGAAGTTTCGATTTCAAAATACGAACTGCAGCATCGTTATTCAATTAAATATAATTATATTTATACATATATATATAAATATAATCGTTTCTGGTGCTGTTTTTCTTCAGATTTGAATTAAACATTCCAGACAATCCAACCGTTGGATTTTTACAAAGTTGGTGCCGTTGGAAAGATATTTCCAAGGCGAACCCAACGGTTGCGGTTTCGGGAAAATCCAATGGTCGGATTTCCCGCACTAGTTGTTTGAAATCACGGTTTCAAAACACGAACTGCACGACCACGTTTCGTTTTAATTTTATTTATATTTATATATTTATATAAATATAGTTCATTCAACAATTTCAATATCGTTTTTACTTCAAATATTTCACTAACGCCTTTAAATTTTGGAAAATTTCGCCATAACCTCCTTTGTACGGGAGGGGCTGGGAAAATTCGCAAATAGCCACACGGGCGTCTCATGTCAAAAAGAAAAAGAAAAAGCCAAGCGGCTAGCCAACAGGCTCATAAAATCATCACCCAAACAAAACAGTAAACGTGTACCTATTTGTCGGGCACAAAATTTTATTCCTCTTCTCTAGCCCCTTTGCTATAACCTGTTCAATAAATATGCATGTACATATATACAGTTCTTATCACTTATCATTTTCCATCCAACTTCATTTTTGATTCCATTTGGTTTAAAAACACCATTCATTCTAATGTTGCATGCATAGGCAAAAATCATATCATTAGCTAATTAATGAATATTTCGACTCATGCATATTTATTTGAACGAGTTGCTATTTTTAACACTTTACATTTCAACAATTCATGTATATAATAAAAATGTGATTTTTATTGTAAAACAATTCATTTCAAAACACTATTATTTTATATAGTTTATATAGGTGATGAAAATAGGATTTTTATTATAAAAAATTTTATTTCAAAATACGAATACCATTCAACACATGAATTTCAATTCAACGAATGAATATCGATTCAACACATGAAGGTTTTCTATAGTTTCTATATATAGATAAAAATGTGATTTTTATATTTAAAACACGAATACCATTCAACACATGAATTTCTAATCCACGAATGAATATCGATTCAACACATGAAGGTTATCTATTCAATGACTAAATATGGTTTCAGCAAATGAAAATAATTCAAACACATGAATATTATTCAAAATTACGGCAGCATAACGGCAGAGTAGTTAAAACCGGGACCGTCCCTAGTACGGCTCCTCGCTCTACCTTAAAACCTCGCGGTTTTTGACAATGGGGATCATGCATCTAGTTCGCACGCAGGCGGCATGTATATATTTATTTCATTTCCACAAACTAATCCTATGTGGTTTCAACCAAATATTTCTCAACCACAAATGGGTATTTTTCAACCACAATCAATCAATATCAACCACAAACAATCCCAAACAACCATTCGCTATCAATCAATTTTCACACCAATCACAACCAATAAATATCGTCCATGGTTTGTGGATGTGGGGCGTATATATATATATTTATATATAGCAATTCACTTCTATTTCAACACATATATAATTTTCACAACGCATATATAACTTATACATCGAACGTACAACTTATACAACGCTTATACATGAGGTGTACAACGCTTATATAACCCATACATGGACTATATAATTCATACATCGTCGTTTTCCATATTGTTTATAAATTAGAAATCTCACATTGGGTTCCACTCCACCAAAAATAGCAGAAGGCTCAGAAAAATATGCGGTCTCTTCTAAAATGTAGAAGACGTCCACACGGTCACGATGTTTCCTGTTTCATCGAATTTCGTTAACACAGCAAAATGATATGATTTTTCAAAGTTTGCAACGGTTTAAAGGTGTTAAAACTGTTGAAAATATATATAAGCCGTACCTCAACTGAAAGGTTCAAAACTAGGTTTGCGATTTTCGATCAAACCGTGAATCGATAGGAGGATCGGCCGATGCAGCGACGAAGAGGGAGGAGACGCGCGTCTGCGCGCGATGGTGGGGGCCCACTCGGTGGCGCTAGGCGACGACGGCGGCGGCTGGAAGTTCGAAACTTCCTGACGTGGATTTGAGCGATTTAGGCGACGAAAAAAATCCAAACCTGCTATGGATTTGAAGATCTTGACGAGCTCTACAAAATCCCCAACAGGATGGAGGCCTAATTTTGAGTGGAATCGAGGAGGGAAGGTGGCGAGCTGTTTCCGTCGTTCGTCGGGGAG
Organism: Allium sativum; assembly: GCA_030737875.1. Taxonomy (NCBI): domain Eukaryota; kingdom Viridiplantae; phylum Streptophyta; class Magnoliopsida; order Asparagales; family Amaryllidaceae; genus Allium; species Allium sativum. Next base: position 71,925,871 of record CM060919.1, read on the forward strand.
AGAGAAAAAGGAATTCCCCCCCTTTTTTTTTTAAATTTCTGATTGGTCCGTGGAGTTTTAAAGGGGTTTTCTGACACGACCACCAATCTAAACCCAACGACTGTCGTCCCCAGCGTTTTACCCCCATTCCGAACATAATGGGATATGTTTCGTAGGCCCATTCGACTGTTTCAGTCAGTTTTCCTTCAAATTAAAATATAAAACATTCAATATTTAATTTGAACGTACATTTCAATTTTCCAGGGCCACAAACTGATTCAAAAAATTCCAGAAAAATAAATCTAGCTATGTTTTGACGATACGGTCCCAACAAAACTAGTTTCGTCGAATTCTGAGACCGTTTGCAAAAAGGCCCATTTCTGGTCGATCCAATTTAACTTTAATTGACCAAAACACGTTTTCCTTTGCCATGCTCACATATTAGCTTCAAAAATTATGAAATTTGAACCCTAGCAATAACTTCACATCCCGGATCCAACAAAAGTGGTTTCGTCGAATTCCGAGGTCATATGCAAAATGGCCAATTTCACGGGCTATATAAATTCCATAGCGACCTTTCTGAAAATTCATTTGGCCATAACTTTTGCTTTCCGTCATGAAAATTCGATTTTTCAGATTCGTTAGAAAGGTATTCACTAACAGATTTAAATATCTTTGGTTTCACTAAAATCCGTTTTGTTTTGCACCCGGTACAGTCCGACAAAGTTTGAATTCAATTTTTGAAACTGCATCGCCTTTTCAAGCCTTGTTTTATAATTAGAATTAATTATATTCGTTTTCAATTGTCGATTCAAACTCAGTTTTCATTGCTATTATTTAAAATATTTATTTTAAATATTTAAAATCCATTATTTTAGTCAATTTAAATTTTTTAAATTGGTTCAGATTTTCCGGGTCGTTACAGTATGAGAATAAGAAAAAGGGCATGATAGGTATAAACTGGAAATAGGAAAGTTTCATAAACTAAGATAAAGCAGTTTTGAACCGAATATACTATCGCACCCCACACTATATCCCTGCACCTACTTGTATTGTCCTGACTGGCACCCCATGATCGTGGTGAAGTGATCCCCTTTCTAAAGATCGGCTCCTACTCGCAAAATCATATGTGTCATATGGCCCCCAATGATTGTAGATACCTATGCTGGTCCCACCATGGGGTGTATCAAGTCCCATGGTGGCGGCCCGACACAATCCTAGAATGCATAGGGTATACTACTGGTGCCCCCAGTGCCCTGTTTGTCTGCTCCGAAGTGTGTGCACGCCCGCACTCCGTTAGAACCCACACTGTTGCACCCACCGCCGTCGCTTTTGACCGCTTATAATCAACCCAGTAATTGTGCCCCACCCTGCCTAGTTTTAGGGTACCATGATACCTAATTGGGTTACTGCTGAAATGGGTCCCCGTTACTAGGGTTTTCTAGTCAAACATGTTAAGTGTTTAAGTGTCTGTATTTACCTAACCCCACCCATCAGTTTAATTAACATGTTGAATTGGTTAAGTGTTTTAGTTAACTTAACCCTACCATACTGACTTGTCTGTCCTTAACCTTAATTAGTTAAAGCACCGACCACTCACATTAGACAGGTATTGTTACGGTTACTGGATGTGCCGGTCGGTTCCGGGCAAGTTTACACCGTAACTCAGTCTAACCTCGGGCCCTTATTGGGCTCAATGCTTAACTACCCACATTGGATAGGTATTGTTGTGATTACTGGACAGCCGGGCGGGTCCGGGCAGGTTTACATCACAACTCAATCCAACCTCGGGTTAAGCATACTCGTATTTTCTAAATTTACATATTTGTCTCTTTTACTTGTTATATGTAAATTTGTTAACAATTAAATATTATAGCCCACATTCCAAGTTCATCATTTTTGGTATAAGAATTTATACCTTTTAAGTGCCACCAATTTTGGCATGTGACAAACATGCCAATTTCATATATTTTCACCGATTTATGTAAAGTTTCCTATAATTACCAATTTTTCCCAACGTTACCCCGTCTAAGTATTAGGCTAACAATCTTAGCCTAATTTTTCGTCCGCATGATTTTTAACATATAATATTAGGCTAAAAACTTAGCCTAATTTAGCGTACACAAAATTGGCATAAAGAAATTCATTAACATAAACATGACATAGGTGTAAACTTGGCATTTTTGGCATAGTCAATATGAACATCATAGGTGTGAACTTGCAACGTAGACTAAATCAACATACATATATGTGAATTTGCAACATAGACTAAATCAACTTACATATATGTGAACTTGCATTGAAATAGGGATCTAACTAAATAGGTGTCACATGGATTAGCATATGATTTAGACAACATAAGCCTAAACATGTTTAGATCGAGGCATAACATCGAACATCACTAGCATATGACAAGAATATGGCATGTCCATAAAGTATGTATAATTTCATCACATGTGTGAACTAGATCTAATCATATGTCTAATTATAACATGAAACTTGTATTAAAATGGATCTTGGCATGGATCCAATTATGAACTTGCAACTTTTGTATAAACATATGAGCATGTATATGAACTTAATCGTTTAGGCATAGAGGTTTCAGCATAAAGTATATACATGAGATCTTAGCTTGGACATAACACATACAACCTATATAATCACATAAACATATAGGTGTAGATTATAACATGAACTATGCAACTTGCATGTGATGTTGTTTTCATTTGAATGGATCCAACACCAAGTAAATTTAACCACAACATTCCAACCATTCACAACACAATCATTTCAATACATAGATATGAATTAACATCGTCGTTATACAATAGCACAATTCCATTCCCATTTTACATCGAATCAAGTCTTAATTTTATTCTCATCGTAAAAATCACTATACTTACAACAAACGACGGTCTTGTTTTCTGATTTCTGAGTTCTGAATTTGCAATGCTTTCCTTTGGGTAGATAAACGTTGTTTGATTCTTGTTTTACTTTAGTTTTGCTCGTCTCTAAGCTTTCTCTAACTGACGGCTACTCTTAGTTTCCTCCCAACAGCATGACGGCTCTAGTTCTATTTTATTTGTGTGAATTTAGGTTGAGTATTGAGTTGTATTTATAGAATTTCAGATTGATTTGAGCCGTCAGATGATCATAGAGTGAATCCAGACCATACACACCAAGAGAATCCAATCAGAAAGTGTCAAATCAGCCCTAGTGACACACTAGAGCTCAGAAATTCGACCAGAAACCCGACCAGGCCAGCCAGGGCCAAACCAGGTCGACTGGATAGGTCGACCCCTAGGTTGACCCCCAGGTCGACCTTGTGGTCAGGTCGACCTAGGTCCTGGGCGCGAAAATTCCCGCCCAGCCCAGTTTGGGTCTGTTTTCGAATTTCGAACTGAATTTTGAACCGTTTGAATTTTAAATTGAATTCTGAAACTTCCGGAGGTTATAACTCCTTCATACGGAGTCCGATTTACGCAAACTCGGACTCTATCTCAAGCAGAATTCCGAGACGAACGCAACGGCGTAACTCGTTTCCCTTAATTCTTTCATTTATAATTAATTATACTTTAATTTGTTAATTTAATGTTAACTGAAAATTCGGGGTGTTACAGATCTCCACCAAAAAGTACGCTTGAGGTCATGGTACATCTTGCTCACACCCGGATGAATGCTGAGCTTAGACTTGTGACATTCGTCCATCACTTCCTTTCCGAGTTCAGGAATATTCAGAACACAAATTCGGCCCAATATCCTCAGAACTCCTTTGTCATCAATCTGGAAACTCGTGGATTCGCCTTCCCCGATCCTTTTGATGATTCTCTGAATAAATTCATCATCCTTTTGAAGAGCCGAGATCTTATCGATCAAGGTAGGGGTAATGATGAGATTTGCAAGGATAAGGTTGGTGTTGGCCGTATTCTTTCTACTAGGAGCATCTGCCACTACATTGGCTTTCCTTGGAGTATACAAGATGTCCAGGTCATAGGGTGCAAGGAATTCAATCCCACGCTGTTATCTCATGTTCAAATCTCTTTGGGTGAATAAATGCTTTGAGGATTTGTGGTCGGTATACAGCTCAAATTTCTCGCCCAAAAGATAGTGCCTCCATATTTTTAAAGCAAATACTATGGCCATCAGCTCAAGATCACGAGTGGCATAATTCTTCTCATGTGGTTTTAATTGACGGCTGGCATATGCGACAACCTTGCCTCTTTGCATTAGCACTGCACCATTACCTTAAATAGAGAAAATAATAACATGTTAAAATAAGATTTGACATTAGAAAAATGTCATTTCCGACATGCTTATTTAGATGAATAGGATAACCTTCTCTGGAAGCGTCAGTCCAGACTTTCAAATCCTTATTGCCATCAATGACGGTCAACACAGGAGCAGTGATCAATTTCTGTTTCAGCTCTTGGAAAGCTGCCTCACATTCAGGTGTCCACTTAAACTTGGTATGCTTCTTAGTCAGCTTCGTCAATTGACAAGATACTCTCGAGAAATCCTTAACGAATTTCCGATAATACCAGCCAGCCCTAAGAAACTTCTGACTTCAGTGGGCGTAGTAGGCTGCTTCAAATCTTTGATGGCCGAGATCTTTCCTGGATCTACAGAGATGCCTTCCTTAGATACAACATGGCCGAGGAATTTCACCTCTTCTTGCCAAAATATGCATTTGGAGAATTTGGCTTTCAGCACATTTCTACGCAAAATCTCCAAGACTTCCTTCAGATGTTTTTCGTGTTCAGCAGTGGACTTAGAGAAGATGAGAATATCGTTGATGAACACCAGCACAAATTTATTTAGAACATCTCTGAAGACTCTATTCATCAGATCTACGAAGTATGCTGGAGTATTGCATAGACCGAAGGGCATTACTAGCCATTCATAAAATATATCTGGTCCTTTGAAAGCTGTCAAAGGCACACATTCTTCGATAATGCGTAATTGGTGGAAACCTGTAGCTAGGTCCATCCTAGAGAATACTCGTGCTCCGTTCAAGCGGTCTAGCAGATCATCAATGCGGGGCAGTGGGTATTTATTTTTCAGAGTCTGCTTATTTAGATCACGGTAGTCCACACATAGCCTGAGGGTACCATCTGACTTTGGGACGAAAACCACTACTGCACCCCAGCTTGAGAAGCTAGGTCTGATCAGACCCTTCCACAAAAGCTGCTTGGTTTGATTGCTCAGCTCTTCTCTTTCTTTTGGCGACATTCTCCGAATGGGATGCACAACGGGCCTTGCATTAGGGACTAAGTCAATTCTGAAATCGATTTCTCTACGGGGAGGTAAGGTGTCTACTTCTTCGAACACATCCGCATAGTCTCTGACGATAGGAATATCCTCAATAGAAGCAGGGGTAACTTCTAAAGAAGACCAGAATTCTTTCCTATCTGTGGCTGAGCCGTGGCATAGTATAGTCATCATATTTCCGAAATTGGTTTTAATTCTGACTACTCTTTCAGAACAAAGTAACTCAGCCTCATATTTTGTTAGCCAATCTAGCCCAAGTATGATATTGTAACCAGAAAAACTCATAATGATCAAGTCAAAAGGAAACTGGAAGTGAGAGTAAGAAACAGGCACTCTACAATACTGTTCGAGAATAAGTGTGCCTCCTATCGGGCTATGGGCTCTAATAGGTTCTTTGAGTTTTCTGGTTTTCAATTTAAGATTTTTAATCGTGTCAATAGATATGAAACTTCTAGATGCACCCGTGTCAAACAAAACGGTGATAGGAATGTTTTTAATGTTAAGGGTACCTCCTAAAACATCAGGCGTACCTGCTTCTGAAGAAGTCGGTGCAGCCTCTCCTTCGTAGACATGTGCCACCTGAGATTTCTTGAGCAAAGGGCAATCCTTGATGAGTTGTCCAGGCTTGTGGCAGTTGAAATATTCCCTTGGGCCACGAGGATTCTGTCCACTGCTCTGACTCGGTCCAGACTCGTTCCTTTTAGGCCTCTTCGGAGCTCGGCACTCGTAGTCAAAATGTCCTATCCTCTGGCAATTGAAGCACTTGACTTTGGATCTGTCTCTCTTCTTCTTCTTCTCCTAGGGCTTGACCGTGGAAGAGTTGCCCGCCTTAGTGTTCTTGTCTGACTCCTTCTTCTTATTGTTGGCTTGGTTCTTTTCTTTCTCTTGTTGGGAACCCTTCTGATCAATCTCTTCAAATCTGCAAGCCATCTCGATTACCTTAGCAAATTTGCGCTTGATGTGTGCAGTCACCCTGTTATGGTATCTCCTTGCCAGACCATTGATAAACCTTTTATTTTTTTGTAGCAGGTCTTGGACTAATTCTGGGGCGTATCTGGAGAGCTCATCAAATTTCTTAACATACTCTGAAATAGTCATGCTCCCTTGCTGGAGGTGGGCGAACTCATTGTGGAGGCGCTCAACTTCGTGGGGTGGAATCAACTTCTCATTGAATAGCTCCTTGAATTTTCCCCAAGTCACATCGGCCTCATTACCCCCAACCATAGCTGTTTCCCACCAAATTTGGGCCTGGTCTTTTAGAAACCAAGTTGCCATAAACTGCTTTCTATGGTCCTCGAGCTCTAATCCTCCCAAAATCTTTTCCATCGTCTTAAGCCATGCTTGCGACTTTGTCACCGTCTCTTGTCCTGTATAACGCACACCTTCTAGATTCTTTATTTTCTTAGCCACTTTGTCAAGATCAAAAGCATGGGGGGGAGGGTGGTGGTGGTGTCACAACCTCCGGAGTAGTCACTCTCTGTGCAACCGGAGTCTCTTCTCTAGCGGGCCCTCCAGCCCCACCTCTACCACGGGTTCTTGTACGTGCTCTGGTACTCATTTCTCAATCAGTCTGTATCATCAAAGAAAGAGTCAGACTAAGGGAAATGATAATTCTTAAAGGAAAGATTTCTAAAATAGAGACATATGATGAAATGATAATGATGTAATGAATGATTAATATGTGCTATTCTGCTGTGCTCATTCTAGGACATTGTTAATCCTATCTCTAATGAGCCACTCGTCTTAGAATGTTTCTGATTCTATTTAGACGAATTGTCCTAAAAATATTATACTCCGTAGCTAAGGTTAAACTTTAGCTCTGATACCAAATGTGACGACCCAAAACTTCCGTAGAACGAAAGTAAGGATAATCATAGGAGTATAACAGAATTTAAAGCAATAACGGATCACAGTTACATAGCAGAACATATAATTCATTTGCAGTGGAAAGGAAATGTCACCACAAACATCATCACAGAACATCAGAGTACGCAGTACATGATACACTTAGCAATACAGATGTCTCAAAACAGGGAAAGAAATAAAGTCTCAATCTCCCAAAATACATCAATATCCAATACTGTCTCAAATCTCAAGAAGAAAATAAAAGATAAAAAGAAAAGATCTTCCAACATCTTCAGCATCAAGCTTGAGTCCAGAAAACATCCCTACCTGAAACCTGTCAATTGGCTGCCCGTGTGGAAAGAGGGCACCCGAGTTTGCAAAGTGAAACAAACTACTAGTCAGTCATGGGACTGGTATGAGAAATCTTACTAAACTAATAATATGGCTAATCACTGGGCCACGCCGCTATCTCGGAACGGGTTTAATTCCATTGGATTGCCAGTGCATAAGTTTTATAAATTTTTAAGTCAATAAACAACGCAATGCTTTTTAGAAAATGAAATCATTATAATCCTCAGGTCCCATCACACAATGCAATGCAAATGAGGACAGAGTTTTACCTTATAATGATAAAAAATGCTTGACACATAGAAAATAACATTTTTAATATTATTATTAGTGTATAGTATGTTTCAAAAATACTTCAAAGTAAATGTATCAATCTTAGATGGCATAGCTACCATATACTATGTCACCGTATATAGATTTACAATCAAGACCGTAATGTCGTATTGGAGGTTGGTTTCCATCATGAGTCAAGGCTAGGAACGATCTCCTGACCGATTCGAGACACTCTAGCAATGCCTCAGGATTCGGACGCTGGCGAACCCTTGGATACAATAGGGCTGGTCCACAAATACTTTAGTGGATTGGCAATTCCTGAACACATGCTTCCCGATCCTATTGGACCTATAAATTGGCCATTGCAACCAATAAAAATATGAGGCGCCTCATTCCATCAACCACATAAGTAAAAATGCTGGGCTGTGTGAAAACCCAACACCACTTCTAGCTAGAAAGAAACGTGTGCACTCCCTGCGTTCCCTTGTCCCGTTTTTGACTTCACCGGGGTATGAGGCTCGCGAGGTAACGAAATACACAAAGCTATGCCTAAATAGACTATGCTTTGATCATCATCCACAGGGCTCTGCTTTTCAACAAAAGCCCCGATCAATTGCATATTGGCATGCCACATTGACAGTCCATGCCATGCAATCGATAACTACCAATATATAACCTTCGAGCTCGTACGTCTCAAAGAAGGGTGTTTAGCAAGAGGATAAATCCTCCGCCACCTCAGAAATATATTAGTAGATATCAATTAATTTACATGGCACGAATTTCAATGTCGGACACGCATCCATTTACAAGTCCGTTCTGGGTTTTAATGAAACCGGAGTCACCTAGGTGCTCGCGTATCCGGACGATCAACAAGTTCGTCCGGACAACTACCACTTTAACCCTTTATTGGTAGCTAGCCAATGCCAGGCATCAGTAGTTATCCTTTCGACGTGAAGATCTCTGGTCTTCAATCGCCGTCTTTGGTATCTTCGATTTTAAATCGCCATAAAATTATTTGAAATGAGTTGAACTCGGTCTTTTCAAATAATTTTCGAATTATTATCATTTAAACCATTTGATATCGTTAATATTAATTTTTAACGATTTTTCGCTATTTTTATTTATTTAAAAATAGCTCAATATAATTAAACGACGCTTCGGGCCAATGGGCGGCCCTGGCGCTGTTTTTCCCAAAATTTGATTTACACTTATCTTGAAATCTAACCAATGGATTTTGATAAAGTTTACATCATCGGAAAGATCTTCCCAAAGTGGTCCTAGCGGTTCCAGTTTTGGGAAAAATCCGATGGTTGGATCTTACGGTATAATCGTTTAAAGTCACGATTGCCGAAACGCAAACTACCGCGCGCGATTCGTTAAATTTTAATTCATATTTAAATATAAATATAAATATAAATCATTCGGCGATTTTACTATTTTTACTGCAATTAAAGTGACAATAAACATTTCAACATTTAAATCAATTCTTTATTTCACACGCAATGTCAATAAAAATGTGACTCTTAAATACTAGCTTTTATTTACATCTAAAATGTAAACAAAATGTAACTTTTATTATAATGTTTTGTTTACAACATTTTTTTAAAACCAAATGCAACTTCTTCCTACGGTGTTGATTTTGCATCAAAATATGCATATAACAATGAAATCTTTTCTACGTTGTTTATTTGCATCTAAATATGCAAATAAAAATGAAATCTTTTTCTAAATGTTTATTTGCATCTAAATATGCAAATAAAAATGAAATCTTTTTCTAAATGTTTTGTTTGCAACTTAATTTACAAACAAAAATGTAACCTTTTAAATCATTTATATTTCTATTCAATATACAAAATAAAAATGTATATTCATTCTAATGTTTATGTTTACATCTAAAATGTAAACAAAATGATGATTTTAATTCTAATGTTTTGTTTGCATCTAAAATTGCAAACAAAAATATGATTTTAATTCTAATGTTTTGTTTGCATCTAAAATTGCAAACAAAAATATGATTTTAATTCTAATGTTTTGTTTGCATCTAAAATTGTAAACAAAAATATGATTTTAATTCTAATGTTTTGTTTGCATCTAAAATTGCAAACAAAAATACGATTTTCTTATACCAAAGCATATTTGTGTTAGAGAATGCAAGTAAAAGAATATTTTATATTTCAAAGTGTATTTGCATAAAAGAATGCAAATAAAAGAGCATTTTATATTTCTTAGTATATTTGCATAAAAGAATGCAAATAAAAGAACATTTTAATTTTCTATGTATATTTGCATAAAAGAATGCAAATATTAGAACATTTTAAATTTTCTAAATATATTTGCATAAAAGAATGCAAATAAAAGAACATTCTTTATTTTGTAATGTATATTTGCATTAGCGTAATGCAAATAAAAGAACAATTTTTTTAAATGTATATTTGCATAAAGAATGCAAATGAAAGAGTAACTTTTCTCAATTCAATGATATAAAAAAATGATATATTTTCCATTGTATTGACACTTCTATTTCAATACAATAAAAATGATAAAATAATGTTTTATGTTAAATTGATAATCCTATTTCAATGCTCAAAAATGTTAAAAAGATATTTTAAATATTGAATTGACAATCTATTCAATTCAACAAATATGATCAGGATAATAATTTTATATTGAATTGACAATTTTATTCAATTCAACAAAAATAATCCAAATAATGTTTTGATGTTGAATTGGGAATCTAATGCAATTCAACATAACAAAATTATTTATTTTTATTGGAATGGCAATTCTATTCCCAATCAACGATTTTACAAAATGATTTATTTTTATCGATTTGGAAATTCTAATCCAAATAAATAAATAAACAAGGTGATTTTTTTCATCGATTTGGAAATTCTAATCCAAATCAATAAATAAACAATACTGATTATTTTCATCGATTTGTAAATTCTAATCCAATGAAATTCAACATAGCAAGGTGATTATTTTTATTGATTTGTAAATTCTAATCCAATGAAATTCAACATAGCAAGGTGATTATTTTTATTGATTTGGAAATTCTAATCCAATTCAATAAATAAACAAGGTGATTATTTTCATCGATGTGGAAATTCTAATCAAAATCAATAAATAACCAACAATGATTATTTTATTGAAACACAACCAAATCTGTGTTTATACATCAACAACAACAGATAAAACATCCACAATATCATCACATAACAAATCTGAATTATACACATTCAATCATCACATAGCAATTAAATTAATTAATTAATTATAAAAATAAGAATTCTCACAGACGTAACGTAAATTGGTCCAAAATTTGAAATGATCGGAATTGGATCTAGTCTGGACAGCAGCGTAGATCTCAGTTTCGCGATCGAATAGGATCTGAAATTGTTCAGTTTCGATATCGTATGTATTAGTTATGATTTATTTAAGGTTGTAACAATTTAAATTAATAAAATAATAAAATAATATGCCATACTCTTCTTCTCAGAACAAGGCCGCTGTTTTTTGAGAAATAGGTTCGATCTTAGGTTTAGATTTTCTGAACACCACAAACCGTTGGACAACGATCAGAAGATGGCACCTCGTCCAGCTAGGGGAGGCGCGCTCACGGCGGCAAGGGGGCCCTACTCGGTGGTGCTATGGAGGCTCGACGCCAAAGTGATTTGCGCGGGTTTAGGTGCGTGAGTCTCGTCGTTCGGGCCACTAGAGGTTGATCCAACCGTATAGAAATGGAGAGCTAGGAAATCTCCACAAAAAAAAAATCCAAAAGAGGAAGGAGATTCGATGAAGGGATTGGTGGAAATTAGTGGAGAAAGGATGGAGTGGTAATGGCCATTGAAATCATGGTGGCGACGGCTCGGAGACAATGAATAGTGTTTTTAGGGTTTTCTTTGAATTATTTATAATATTTTAATGTGATTTTTACAAATAAAACCATACCTATTAAATTAATCCGATTTCACTCCAACCGAAGGTGACCCTAGCCAATATCCCCTGTTCCGGATCCAATGGGCTAGGTCTCGTCAGCTCAAACGACCGTCTGTGGCCTGAAATCTTTAATTTATTATTTAAATCATTTAAATAATAATTTTGATCGTCTATTTAAATCCACCGAGGCCACATATGAACTCAGAAAAATCCAGAAAAAATATTTCTGGCTTTGTTTTAACGATACGATCCTAACAAAATTTATTTCATTGAATTCTGAGACTGTTCGAAAAATGACTATTTTCAAGTCGATCAGATTGGACTGAAATTGACAAAACACATTTTTGTTTGCCACACTCACATATTAATTCAAAAAATTATGAAAATTGAAACCTAGCAATAATTTGACATTCCGAATCCAACAAAAGTGGTTTCGTCGAAAACGGAGGCCGTTTGAAAAATGGCCTTTTATACGGGCTATAAATTATACTATAACGACCATCCCGAATATTCAATTGGCCATATCTTTTGATTCCCACAATGAAATTTCAATTTTTCAGATTCGTTGGAAAGATAATTTCAAGCAGATTTAGATATTTTTGGTTTCGCTAAAATCCGTTAAATTTTGAATCCAATACATTCGGTCAAAGTACAGGTTTGCCTTTTCAAACTACCATACTATTTCTAATTTCTTTAGAAATCAAAATGAATATATTGTTCTAGCTTCGATTAAAATAATTTTTTTAATCGTTATTATTTAAAATAAATTATTTTAACTATTCAAAATTTACTGAAATAGCCAAAATAAAAATTTTAAATTGGTTCGGATTTTCCGGGTTGTTGCAGAGTATTACAGAGTTATACTGCCTATTAGAGTGGAGAATAGAGTTGGTTAAGAGTGACCATCCATATATCTTGTATTGTCAAGTATCAAGTACGTCAAAGATAATGCTTATATACGTATATATCTTACCTTAATAGTTCGACATACTTAATACTTACTATGCTACAATGGTTATCGAATCAATTCAGAACAAAATAGAATATCAATAATAAACACAAATCAAAGAATAAGAAACTCACAAATATACATATACATCAAGTGTAATACAAAGTAACATACATAAGTGGGTTTAAGCACCACAATATATACAACATCATATCCTATAAAAAATATTTGCATATCATAGGTCCAAAATGAGACAACTAAGCGACTAGCTCAAGACATGCCTAAGAGCCCCAAAAGAAGTGGTAGATGGCCCCTAGCAAAAGCGAGAATAAGCAAATATCAACAATAGTGCAAACCTAAAACAATTCGATCTGACCCGAGTATTAAATACACGGGTCAGACTAGCTTAAACATGTCCGTAACATATGATAAATGAAGGGTAATATCATATAATGAATATTTCCTCTCAATGAAAGAGGAATCTAATACAAGCATCATATGATATGTGAAATGGGTCTACTAACTCATTCTCAAGGGTCCCATATAGGGAATGATACATATAACGCACTACAACCATTGCCATCGTCTAAATGACCAAAGCCTAAGGCTATGATGGTATACAGAAATCTCAATCAAATGGAAAATATGATGGAACACATAAATATAACATGTCAAACTCAACTAAGAGTTCGCTATACAGTGGTACAATCCCCATGGAATAAACATCCAATAACACACAGCTATGTATAAAACTCAATATACATAAGGTGGTGAAACATCATAGAATTCTAGAAATCAAAGGCAGTTGAAATCTATGAAATATGTCACCACACAATCGTCACACCACACAGTTCCCAAAGAAATTGGAGAGAATCAAACCACACAGTTTTGGATCCAATAAGGCGAGACTCGATTATGCCTACATGTGCACCACACAATTATATTTAATATCAAATTGGATTTGGGGTTTGTCGTGAACGGTGTCTTCATTAACACTGTTCTTAAACCCAGTTGAGAAAAAAGTAAATCTTTTAAACAAGATTTAGAGAAGTTTTACCATTAATTGGAATTAGAATGGAATGTGAATTGGGTTTATTATGAATTGTGTTTTTAACGACATTCGTTCTTTAACCCGATTAACTATGAAATGGGATTTGGAATTTATAAATCTTTTATTAAGATTTAACGGGAATTTTCCAAAGTAAAGTTTTCCAATTTAATATAATAAATTAGGATTGATCGGAATTCGATTTGGTAATAATCGAAGTGAGCTTCTGTGGAGGAAGACTGTTAATATATATGGAATTTAAAAGGCTTTGTCGTTATTCCATTTATATTATTAGTCGGATACAGAAATTGATATCGATTATATATATTGATCTATTTTCCGTGAAGATTCCATAATTAATGGAATGTGATGTGGGTTTATCGTGAACTGCGTTTTAAATGACATTAGTTCTTTAACCCAGTAAAAGGCAGGATTACATGTCTAACATTGTATTTCGAACTGTATGGTTGATCTCTGCTAAATATATATCTGTTTGGTAGTGGAGAATTTATTCTCTTACTTAACACCCTTCTTTAAGACATACGAGCTTAGAGGTTATATATCGGCAGAAATCAATAGTACGGTGTAGATTGTCGATGCGGCATGTTTGTGTTTCCAAAGTTAAATAATCATTAATATTGATTTTCGGGAAGATTAAAACTAAGTGGTGTTTTAATGAATCTTTAATTAGATTGAAACGTGATAATTTAAATTATCAAATTTGTGAAATGATCGAGAATGGTGTATCACCAGTTTTACTCCAGGTGATAGTCAAATCTTTAATTAGATTTAAATGGGAAATGGTAATTTAATTTACAGATAACACTGTGGTGTTAGATATGGAGTATTACCAGTTTTGCTCCATGGGATGAATAGGTTGGGATTGGGAAATTAAGCAAATGATTATTCGGTAAGGTTCACTAATCCCGACTAGTTGATAAACATTAAATTGGTTTAGAATAGATATCCAAAGGAAGATAAAAGAATAAATTTAAAGAATTTATCCTTGATAAAATTAATGGGAACCTTTCCCAAATGATATGAATATTTAGATAAAAGAATATTCATAATTGGAATGAGGCGTATGTTGTGTTTGTATAGCACTTGTTTATAAGACACGCGAATTATTCGGAAAGACCAGGTTTATTCCATTCTGAATAACAGATTCGACGATAAGTCGATGATGAAGACGGTGGTTGAAGACCGGAGGTCTTCACATCGTTTGGATGATTACTGATGTATTGATTGGGCTGTACACCCAAGATGAGGTAACAACGGTGATCGTCCAGACGTACTTGGAGATCGACGGATATGCGAGGGCCTCTCTCCTGTATTGGACATATGGGATGAGGAATAAGATGCCTCCGGTTTCGTTCAAACCCAGAACGGACTTGTAAACGGATGTGTGTCTGACATTGGATTTTATTCTGTGCTGATTGATCTCTATTAAATATATATCTGTTTGGAGGCGGAGAATTTATTCTCTTGCTTAACGCCCTTCTCTGAGACTACGAGCTCAGTGGTTATATATCGATAGACATCAGTCGCATGGCATGAATTGCCTGCGTGACATGCTGAGATGCAAAGGGTCAAGGCTTTTGTTGAAATCAGAGCCTTGTGGTTGATGATCAAAGCACGACTTTAAATAGCATAGCTTTGTGTAGCGTTAATTCGCGAGCCTCACACCCCGGTGTGAACCAAAAAACGGGAAGGACAGTAGGGAAATGGACATATGTTAGTTCTAGCTACGAGTAACGTCATGGTATGAAGCCCAGTATATTTACTCATGTGGATGTTGCACCCTATTATTACTTGATGGAGACGGGGTATCTCAGATATATCGGCACTGCGGGGCTGATGGATATTATATCGGTCACTACGGGACTGATGGATATGGTCGACATACTGACCATTTTAGAGGCTCGATAGAACCAGCTAACATATAGTTTATGGTATTACCAACCATCGACGGATGACCGACCCTACCGATCCGAGTGCAGTTGCGACTGAAACCTGAGGCACTTGCTAGGGTGTCTCGAATGTGCACAGGATGATCCCTAGCCTTGGTTCATAGATGGAATCCAACTTCCAATACGACATTGTGCGGTTTTAATTGTAGAACTAGTATGGCGACGTAATATATGGGTACCTACGCTGCCTATGATTGATACGTTTATATTTGAAGTTGATTTCTTCACTTATAGTAATAATAAAATATGAAATTTCACGTACCAAGCATTTTGGCTATTATAAGGTAAAAACTCTATCCTCCGTCTTGCGTTGCATTGTGTGATGGGACCTGAGTCTTATAATAGTTTCATTTTTCTCTTTAGCATTGCGTTGTTTGTTTTATGCACTGGTATTCTTGGGGGTAAACCCGTTCCGTGTTATACGGCGTGGTCTCTTGATTTACCTAACTTTAAAATCAAATTAATAACTGTTTTAGTTCTCACACCAGTCACATGACTGACCTGGAGTTTATTGTTTTAACCTAAACTCTGGGTGCCTCTATTTTCCACACGGGCAGCTAGTAGTTTTGGTTTTGCAGATATTATATTCACAGGATCCTGGTTTACAGCTGGAATGATATTCGGAAAGCTCTGTATCCATATATTTCTTTCAGTTGTGTTATGTATTATTTTTCTGCTGCTATGTATTTAAATGTAATATAAATCTCTGATATTTTCTGTTGTAAATTATTTATTCATACTCTGTTATATTCTTGTACTCTGATGTAAATTGTTGTAATAAGCAATGAAATGTTCTGTCATTTGTGTTCTGATTTGTCGTGTTCTCAACTCAGTCCGGGCTTTCCTTTACGGGGAAGTTTGGGTCGTCTCACTACTTACCAATCCACTAATCTAAAATACTAAAATTTCAAATATTAATACATGATTTTTTTTTCAAATATTTTGTACACTTTCCACCCTAGCCACTCATGGGTCTATAATCCACAAACTTCCATAACTTTTTCCTTAGTGTACAAAACTAATACCCCAACTTCCTCCATGTGTTGTTCACTTGATTAGTGGGTTCCTCTATGGACATAGGTGTATATATATAATATATTTATGTTTTAAAAATACAAATACGTTCACTCACCATCTATATAGAATCCTAAACCTAAGATCTGATACCAAATGTAACAACCCGAATTTCGACAAACCATTTTTTTTCAAAAATCCAAATCTACTGAATCTTGAGTTAGTTTGTCTGGTAACCTGCTGATAGTTAAAGATAAATATATCATAACATTTAATAGGAATCTCACAAATGGAAGGGAATAAAATATAATAGTAGGTAAACACTTGCCAATATAATGACACTATCTAATAAGCGTCTTTAAGCTGCATAATCTCAACCACCTGTCTAGCATGTGGGTTTGTTATGAGGAAGGGGATAGTACAAAAGTTCTGGTGAATGGATAAATTATACTTTCTACAAATAACACTACATATAACATTCTATCAATGATTCATATTTATTAAGTTATTCGAGTTTATCTTACAATACACATTCAATTTTCTCGCATAAATCGTACCCATCTACTTCCTTGTAGATTAACCTAATAAATAATATATGTGTAGCTATATACCCAATATATATCGAGGTACTTCCCACAATACCCTCCTTGAGAGGTCCCTATCGTCTATAATGAAAACATACTGGATGTTCATCTCCACGCTACGAAAGCGTACTAGGCTACGCTACGAAAGCGAATAAGCCTCTCGCCACAAGGACGCCCTAGTCCATGAGTTCCTCTACGTAACTAAGGTGAGGGATTTACATGTATAAGTAAAGGATAACCTTGTTAGGCCTACAATATAGGTATTCAAAGATAGGTCTGTCTCTCCCGGTGGCTCTCCAAGGCCCTACCCAGCCTAGCCCTACTAATAAAAGACTATTCAAAGAACTAAATAACCGCCCTACTGTAACGACCCGGATTTCGCCCGACCCCAATCGATCGCAAGATCGATTAAAACCATTCAAAACCTGCATACGTTAACTTTGGGCATACAACACATCAGAACAACAACACAGACTTTTATAACATAAATAATAAATGTTACATCAGAGTACAGAATATATCAGAGTACATCGATAAATAATACAGCGGAAGATACATTTACAATAAATTAAATACATTGCAGCGGAACTAATCTCAGCGGAAGGCCATCAATATTCTGGACCCAACTTCAGACTTTAATCCAGGATCCTGTTTAACTATATCTGCAAAAAGCTACTCGACTGCCCATGTGGAAAGAGGGCACCCGAGTTCGCAAAGTGAAACAAACTACAAGTCTGTCATGGGACTGGTGTGAGAATTCTATACTTAACTTATCTAATAAGTAGGCTAATCACAGGACCACGCCGTTAACGCGGAATGGGTTTACTCCATTGGATTGCCAGTGCATAATTAAAGTAAATCGTCAAATAACGCAATGCTTTTTAGAAAAATGAAACCATTATAAGACCCAGGTCCCATCACACAATGCAACGCACACCAAAGGATGGGGTTTTACCTTATAATGGTCAAAAGATGCTTGATACGTAAAAACGATATTATTATTAGTGTGTGTATATATATATTTAAAACATTTCAATATAAATGTATTAATCTTAGACGGCATAGTAACCCATCCTACTATGTCACCATATATAAGTTTACAATCAAGACCGTAATGTCGTATTGGAAATTGGTTTTCTGTCATGAAATCGAGGCTAGGGATCATCCTCTTCCTATTCGAGACACTCTAGCAAATGCCTCAGGATCACACCTATGCGCAACCCTTGGAACGGTAGGGCCGGTCCCGACCTAACGGTAGTGGATTGGCAATTCCTGAACATACGTTTCCCGGCCCTTTTGGACCTATAATATGACCACTTTCGGCCTATGAAAGCCCGAGGTACCTCAATCCAAAATCCACATAGTAAAATGCCGGGCCATGTCAAAATCCAAACACCACTTCTAGCTAGAAAGAAACGCATGCACTCCCTACAGTCCATATCCCGTTTTTGACTCATACTGGGGTGTGAGGTTCGCGAAGTCACGCTATACACAAAGCTATGCCTAAACAGGCTATGCTTTGATCATCAACCACAAGGCCTTCTTTTCAACAAAGCCTTGATCATTTGCATCTTAGCCTGTCACATTGTCAGACCCTACCATATTATTGATCATCTACCAATATATATATATAACCTCTAAGCTCATACGTCTTAGAGAAGGGTGATAATTAAAGAATAAATTCTTCACCACCAAACAGAAATATATAATCAGCAGCGTTAAACAAATACAGTAGAAAGGAATACAATGTCAGACACGCAATCCATTTACAAGTCCGCTCTGGGTCTGAGTGAAACAACATGCCCGTCGATCTCCAAATGCGTTTGGACGATCATTACTGAATACCTTGCCTTGGAAGGCCAATCCCAATTCAAGATACCAGTCATCATCATCCCAACGATGTGAAAACCTTCGGTCTTCAATCACCGTCTTCATCTTCGACTCTTGATCGTCGTGATGATTATTCAGAATGGGTTAAACCCGGTCTTTCTGAATAACTCGCGTATTTTGGGATTAAGAAGCAAACATTGGAAAATCACACATTTCGTCACATTCCAACTCAGAATATTCTTTTAATAAGATATTCGCTTAAAAAGATTCTCATTAATTTTATTAAAGATAAACTCTGAATCTTAAATCTTCCTTAAAAGATTTATTAAAACTCCAGTTTTGATTTGATATCAAAAATCATTATTACAAGATCGTTTATTTCAAATCTATAAAATAGATTTATAAATTCCCAATAATAATATCAGTGTAAATTGGATTAAAAATATTCTTTATATAAAAGACTCTAAATGGGAGGTATTCTTTATATTACAAATTCTTTATCTTTTACAAATATTCCTTGTTTTAACATATACATAATTAACAATCTATATTTTGAAAATATATAAATACTTTATATAAAAAGGATTTCTAATGTAAAAATATTCTTATTTAAAAGAACACCTGAATCGAAATGCGACTCGAACATTTACCATCTAATTTGGGTTACATGGATTTCACACACATCATCAAATCATCCATTTACATCCAAAGTGTAAATTCCACTATGTAAGCGTTAAAATTAAATAATAACGCTCATCACAGCCTGTCGATCTAACGATCAACAAACAATTAAATATTGGGATTAGTGTATATAAATTTTCATCCCAACACCCGTGTGGGGTTTCAACCAATCAAGCAAATGATAAACTAATTTGTGCACTTGGGCGATGTGTGAAAAATTATCGTCCCAATCACATACGCAAGTCGGGTAACTTGTGAATGAGAGTGTAATACACAATACATATAATGATGACTAGAAAATATCTCTATTGCAATGAATGAATAAGCATAATAACTTTGTCCCTATTGACAATTTCTATTTTGCTAATTTAGACTCTAAACAAAAATGGTTATTTTGTTTTGGCAATTCTAATGAGGCAAAATGATAAATATTTTGATTTAACTAACCTATCCTGACAAGTATATATCTTGCCAAACATATATATATATATATATCTTTATATAAATTGCTTCAACTAATTCATTTTGACAAAAATAAATATTTCTGACAAAATGTAAAATTTGGTTTAACTAGTATAAATTGATTATAATGAATAATTATTTATAACTAATGTAAATTAACAAAAATGAATAATTGGGTTTTAACTAATATAAATTTACAGAAGTGAATAATTTGTGTTTCAATTCTGATAAAATATGCCAATGCTATATTTTGTTTCATTCTTTTAATTTAGACAAAATGAGTGTTTTTGTCTATTCTACTTTAATGATAAAAATGTGAATGTTTAGTCATTAAAATGTAACTTTTAAATTCTATCTTTTATTTCAAACAATCTTTATTCATATCAAAATTATAAATCAAGAATATAATTTTCAATCTGATGGTTTGTTTGCATTAATGAATTGCAAACAAAGATGAACTTTATTTTAAGGTTTTATTTGCAACAAGGAATGCAAATAACAAATGTAACTTTTATTTTTATTTAAAAGTATATTTGAGTGAATGTAAAAAGAACCTCATTTCCCAAGTGTATTTACATTATTGAATGTAAGTAAAAGAAACAAATTCTATTTAAAAGAGTATTTGCATTTAGGAATGCAAACAAAGAATAGTTTTGTTTATAAATTATATTTACATTAGTAAATGTAAATAAAAGAACAAAATTTATTTTCAAAATATAATTTAAACAAATTCTGTTAAATGTATAAAAGTGTGTACATTGGGGTTGGGAAATGTAGATAAAGAAAATAGACTATAGTTTCATTGAATATTTACATTGATAAATGCAAATAAAAGAATAAACCTTAATTTTCAATGCATATATATATATTGAAAAATGCAAACAAAGAAATAAACTTTATTTTCAATATATGTATGTATTGCATTGGTGAGTGCAAATGAATAATTTGTTTCAATATACATTTGCATTGGTAAATGCAAATAAAAGAACAATTTCTATTTACTATATATATTTGCATGGCTGAATGTAAATAGAAGAACACACTTTATTTTCAAAACATGTTTACATTTGCGAATGCAAATAAAAGAACAAAACTTTATTTCCAATATGTGTTTGCATTTGTGAATGCAAATAAAAGAATAAATTTTATTTTTAATGTTTATTTACATTAGTAAATGCAAATAAAAGAACAAACTTGTATTTCAATGTATATTTACATTTGAAAATGCAAATAAAAGGACAGTTTTTATTTCAAAGTATATTTGCATTTGATAATGCAAATAAAAGAACAAATTCTATTTTCAAAGAGTATTTGCATTGTGAGATGCAAATGAAAAGTGAACTTTTAATCTCTATATTTATTTGTATTGTAGAATGCAAATAAAAAAAAAGTGTACTTTCATTTCCAACATTTTATTTACATGGTGGAATGCAAATAAAAAGTAAAACTTATATTTCTATGTAATATTTGCATTGTAAATGCAAATAAAAAGAATGATTTTATTTCTAAGTATATATTTGTGTTGAAACACAAATAAAAAGAATGACTTTATTTGCTATGCATATATTTGTGTTAAGAACACAATAGAAAGAATAACTTTATTTACTATGTAATATTTGTGTTGAAAACACAAATAAAAAGAATAACTTTATTTCAATGTTCATATTTGTGATGAAGACACAAATAAAGGTGACTCCAATTCTATGATATATTTGTGTTGAATACACCAATGAAAAGAAGCAATTTAATTTCAATGTTAATATTTGTGTCGAGGGACAAATAAAAGAATGGTTCAATTTCTATGTTATTATTTGTGTTGAAAAACACAAATAAAAGAATGGTTCTTTTATTCAAAAGTAAAATGTACAAATAAAATGTATTGTTTGATCTTGTTCTTTCATTTAACAAAATCAATGTTAAACAAAAATGCCTTTCCCAAATCCAGGTTTTTATTTACATATATAAAATGTAAATAAAATATCATTTTAAATTTTACAATTTACCAAAAATGTAAATAAAATAATCTCTTTCAATCCTAGGTTTAAATCCTTTCTAACATTTTATTTTAACATAAAGAATATTTTATGTTTAGTCACTTTTCTAACTTTTTATTTTAACATAAAGAATATTAAATGTTTCCCCTATTTTTCTATTAACAAAATGAATATTTTGTTTCCATACTTTTCTATTTAACAAAATGAAGATTTTGTTGTCGTCGCTTCTAACATAACAAATCATATATGTAATATATTTGTTCGTTGTCAATTCTAACACAACAAATCATATATGTAGTATATTTGTTCGTTGTCAATTCTAACACAACAAATCATATAAGTGATATATTTGTTGATTTAATACAGATCTATTCATACAATAACAGATCCAAGCAATACAGTACAAAACAATTCATCAAATCACAGACAAAAATTCACTACATCACAGTTCTGCATATATAACACACAAACAGACGTTTAACAGCAATAAAACAATTTATTTAATTAATTAAATGTTAAAATCAGAAATTCTCACAGTCGTTGAAGATTTTTGGCCAAAATTCAAACTGTTCAGAATCAACTTCAGTCAGTTTAGATGCGTAGATCTCAGTCACACGATTACAACGCCGCTGAAATCATCGAATTTCGAATTGAAATGAGTTAGATATGATAAATTGAAGTTTTAAAACAATTTAAATAAATTAATAAAGTAAATAACCTTTCTTCCCTATCAGACACTACAGGCCGACACCTCTTCCTAATGTTCAATACTAAGGTTCACGATTGCGGCCACTACAAGAGTTGAGGAGCCGATCGGAGGATGTCACGCTGGGGAGCTCGGAGAAGCGCACGAGGGGGGGTGGGGTGTTTGGCTGAGCCCGGTCGTGGCTAGGGGGGCCCACGGCGGCTATATGCGGCGGGTTTGGGTTCGGGTGGTTTGGTGATGGTGGCTTGTAACAACCCGAAAATCTAGGCCAGTTAAAAAATTTTATTTTGGCAATTTTAGCGAATTTTGATTATTTAAAATGAATTATTTTAAATAATAACGACGAGAAATTTATTTTGAATAGAATTCAAACGAATATATTTATATAGATCGTCGTTAGAATATAAATAATTATTTATATTTATAAAAGGAATTGAAAATGGCGCGGTAGTTCGATAATTCGATTTCAAACTTCAATTGAATGTACCAGGTGCAAAACAATCCGGATTTTAGTGAAACCAAAAATATTAGGATCTAATTGATAATATCTTTACAGCGAATTCGACCAATCGAAATTTCATAGCGGGAATCAAAAGATATGTCCAGTTGAAAATTCTTAATAGTCGCTATGGAATTCAGGCCCATAAAAATGGAAATTTTGCAAATGACCTCGGATTTCGACGAAACCACTTTTGTTGGATCCGTGATGGAAAGTTATTGCTAGATTCCAATTTTCATAATTTTTCGAATCAATATGTGAGCGTGGCAAAGGAAAACGCGTTTGACCAGTTTTAGTTGATTTTAATCGACTGGAAAATGGCCATTTTTCAAACGGTCTCAGAATTCGACGAAACTAGTTTTGCTAGGACCGTATCGTCAATACGAAGCTAGAAAATATTTTTTTAGATTTATAGAGTTAGTATGTGACCCCGGTAAATTGAAATGCGCGTTCAAATTCAATATATAGAGTTATATGTTGATTTTGATGAAAACTGATCGAAACGATTAAATCAGCCTACGATACGTATCCCATTGTGTTCGGAATAGGGGTAATTAGCTAGGGACGACAGGCGGTGGGTCTCGTTTCGAGGTTGAAATTAAAAGTTACTTTATGGGAATTAATTAAATAATATATAAATAAGGGGGCGGTCAAACCCTACCTAATATCTCATTCGTGGTCAACCCTTAATAAATGCCGCCTCCCTCTTCACTTCTAACGGCGGAAATTATCCGAGATTCATCCCTCAATCCTCCCCAATTCTAACCGAATTACAATATAGATTTTAAACAAAAATCAAAGCGCTCTTTGTACTCTTAAATTCCACAGCAAGATGATCGGATTTCATCAAGTCTGGAGTGCGATTTTTCAGCTCCACGCGCCGCCGTTCGCACCCAATATCAAGCACCACCAAGCCATCGAGTTCATCAAAGAGGGTGGCCGCTGGAAGCTCGTGTGGAGGCACTCAAGATGGTACCAGCTGATCATCGTCTCCCGCCTTGATTTGCGCGCAGATCGAAGCCCTAGGACAGAGCTCAGTTCGAACGTGATACTGGCTTAAATGATGGAAAAACAGTGAGCCCTCCCTTTGCTTTTTTATATAAATTCATAGTTAAAAAAAAAGAGAATCAGTTTAAAATTTGCTTTGTTTGAAAATATGAATTTACCTTGTTTGAAAATATGAATTTACCTTGTTTAAGAACTGAATTTACCTTGTTTTTTAAACCGAATTTACTTTGTTTTTAAAACTAAAATTGCATTGTTTTTTTTGAAAAAATTAACATGGTTTTAAATAATAATAATAATAATATAAACATGGAATAAAAATATGATTTTTATTCATATGATTATAGTTAAAAAGATTTGACTTTTGATTAAATAAAAATATGATTTTGATAATATATACATCAATAGAAAAATGAGATTTCTTGTTGATGTAAAAATATGATTTTTGTTTTAAAAATAGAACTAGAATAAAAATTCGATTTTTATATATTGAATAGCATAGTAAAAATTCGATTTTTATATATTGAATAGCATAGTAAAAATTCGATTTTTATATATTGAATAGCATAGTAAAAATTCGATTTTTATATATTGAATAGCATAGTAAAAATTCGATTTTTATATATTGAATAGCATAGTAAAAATTCGATTTTTATATATTGAATAGCATAGTAAAAATTCAATTTTTATATATTGAATAGCATAGTAAAAATTCGACTTTTATATATTGAATAACTATATAAAAATGTGACTTTTATATATGTAGTGGCTACGGGCGAAAGTGACATAAGGCAAGAACAATGAAGATCTCTATAAATGAAGTGTCGTGAAGTTGGATAGCTATCGGTGAGAACTTCTCACCTTTCAATTTAATTTTTCTAGTTATATATATATACTAGGATGCAGACGGTGTTTAGTAGCACCCGACACCCGTCATCCACAGACCATGGATGGCTTGTTTGTTAAATTGTTGGGTTGTGTGGTTGGTTAGATAATTTGAATTGAATTGAATTGTTTGATGAAATGAGATTGATTTGATTGATGTGTGAATGGCGTGGGCCTTCACTAGACCGGGGATAAGGCTAGGCCTCGTCCCGTTTCTAGTATCGTGCCGTTATGCCGCCGAAATTTTCTAAAATAAGTTAGAAAAATAAAAATATCATTTTATTTAAAGAATGAACTGAATAGAAATTCATATGTTAAAATAAAATGTAGTATCGTTAAAAATATAATTTTTAACGTGAATATGAATATAGTGAAAGTGAATAAAATAAAATATTCATTTACAAACCGGACGATTTGTTTATGTACACCTATTTGAAGGACATTGATTGGGACGATAAATTTTACACATCGCCCAACAACACAAATAAAATATGTGTTTGATTGTTTGAAACCCCACACGGGTATTGGGATGAAATTTGAAGTTCACTCATCCTGATTGATTAAATATGTCGATCGATTGATTGACAGGCTGTTATAAGCGTTAGATATCTATATTTGATGCTTATACAGTGTAGTGCACTTTGGTTGATGGTTGATTATTTTCAATGCTATTATATACATGTGTTGTATGAAAATCCATATAATTAACTTTATATGGTAATTGATTGGGCCTCATTCCAATTTGAAAAATAAAGAATAATATAAAATAAAGGTTCATGTGTTGACAGTACTCATCCATTGAGATTGGTCATGTGTTGAACGAAATATTTTAGTAATAAAATTTACATCTTTATCAATATAAAATAAAGGTTCATGTGTTGACAGTACTCATCCATTGAGATTGGTCATGTGTTGAACGAAATATTTTAGTAATAAAATTTACATCTTTATCAATATAAAATAAAGGTTCATGTGTTGACAGTACTCATCCATTGAGATTGGTCATGTGTTGAACGAAATATTTTGATAATAACAACTATTTTGAAAAAGAAATATTTGAAATAGAATATTTGAAAATAGAAATTTATGAAGCCGTGTTGATTAGATTGACGCCATTTTGACGTGAACGATATTTATATCGATTTTAACGATTTCGAAATGAAATGAATTGAAAACGATTTCGAAATGAAATGAATTGAAAACGATTTCGAAATGAAATGAATTGAAAACGATTTCGAAATGAATTGAATATAAAACGAATTCAAATTGAATTGAAAGCAAATTGAAATGAATTCAAATTGAATTGAAATTTGAATTGAATAGAAATGAATTTTAAAACGAATTTATGAAGAAGAATTCAATTTTGATTTGAATTGAAATGGAAGTTGAAATTGCTTTTGAAACGAATTTAAAACTATTTATAAAATTCGTTTTAAATAGAAATCGACGATATATATATTATATATATAATATAATGGCCTGAATAGAACGCGCCGCTGCGCGGCAGTTCGTAAATTTCGACCATTTATTTCAAACGAACATTACGGGAGATCCGACCGTCGGATTCTCCTAAAACCGGAACCGTTGGGTTCGTATCGAAAAGAGCTTTCTAACGAATATTAGAAATTAGAAATCTAACGGTTGGATTTGGAATTATGTCCAAATCAAATTTGAAAAAGGTCGCTGTAAGTGCAGTTCGATGGCCGTTGATGGAAATCGACTGTACGGGCCTTGATAAAATTATTAAAAATAGTAATAATTTGTGTAAAATCATAAGAAATGATTTAGAAAGAATTGGGATGAAAAACTCCATATTTGAAAAGATAAAAATAGATTTTTATCGAAGTAAACTAGTTTTGAACTAGAATTATAATTCTATTTATTTTTAAATAAATAAATTGAATTTGAAAAGGGTTTTAAAAATAACCAGAATTTCCAATGATTGCATTGGAGTGGATTTGAATCGAAATTGTCTTCGGAATATTTCGATGTTGGAATTCGTGATTATGCAGATGTTGTTATGGAAATTTGAAAGATATATATCTATATCGTTATTTCCAGCACGACATTTGTTAATCGTAGAATTTGATATTGAATATAAGCCGATATATTTTCTATTCAGAGCCTTGTATTGAATATCAAATGTGATTTGGGTTTGTCGTGAATGGTGTCTTCATTAACACTGTTCTTGAGCCCAGTTGAGAAAAGATTAAATCTTTTTATTTAGATTTAATGAAGTGTACCAATTAAATAATATTTAATTGGAATGGAATTGATATTGATTTTTGGGTTTATCGTGAACAGTGTTTTAAATAACACTCGTTCTTTAACCCGATAATTAATGGAATGTGACTTTGGGTTTATCGTGAACCGTGTTTTAAATGACACGGATTCTTTAACCCAGTTAACGATTAAAACTAAGTGGAGTTTTAATGAATCTTTAATTAGATTGAAATGATCGAGAATGGAGTATCACCAGTTTTGCTCCAGGCGATAGTTAAATCTTTAATTAGATTTGAACGTGAAATGGTAATTGAATTTACCGATAACACCGTGGTGTTAGATATGAAGTACTACCAGTTTTACTTCATGGGATGAATAGGTTGGGATTGGGAAATTAAAACAAATGATTACTTCGGTAAGGTTCGCTAATCCCGACTAGTTTTGAATTGATATTCAAAAATAGATTAAAGAATAAATTCAAGAAATTTATCTTGGATAAAATTAATGGGAACCCTTCCCTATGAATGTGAAATTTAGAAACTAACTGTCGGTTAGCCAAGTAGAATGGTTTTCTGAATATTGATCTGATGTTGGTTTCGGCCTTTGGGGTTAATATTTGGGGAATTATTCTCTTGATTAATTTACGGTTAGTGACTGATGAATTGGAATGAGGCGTATGTTGTGTTTGTGTAACACTTATTTAAAATATACGCGAGTTATTCGGAAAGACCGGGTTTATCCCATTCTGAATAACTGATACGACGATAAGTCGAAGATGAAGACGATGGTCGAAGACCGGAGGCCTTTACGTCGTTTGGGTGGTTACTGATGATCTTGATTGGGCTGTACACCCAAGAAGATGGAAACAGTTAGTGATCGTCCAGACGTACTTGGAGATCGATGGATATGCGGGGTACTAGGTGCCTCCGGTTTCGTTCAGACCCAGAACGGACTTGTAAATGGACTGTGTGTCTGACATTGGATTTTAGTCCGTGTGATTGATCTCTATTAAATATATATCTGTTTGGCGGCGGAGAATTTATTCTCTTGCTTAACGCCCTTCTCTGAGACGTACGAGCTCAGGGGTTATATATTGATGGATATCAATCGCATGGAGTGAATTGCCTGTGTGGCATGCTAAGATGCAAATGATCAAGGCTTCTGTTGAAAAGCAAAGTCTTGTGGTTGATGATCGAAGCACGGCCTTTGTGGCGTAGCTTTGTGTAACGTTGATTCGCGAGTATCACACCCGGTATGAATCAAAAACGGGAGACGGACATCAGGGAGGACATGCGTTTCTTTCTAGTTAGGAGTGGCGTCAGTGCTTGAACTGGCTGACGAGTTTGACTCATGTGGATGTTGCTTATTATTACTTGCTGAAAAGCGAGGCGCCTCGTGATATCGGTTTCGGCCGATGCTTTTGGTCGGCTGACGGGCCAGGCTTACGCCCCAAAGGGCGGGGAAACGCAGTGTTCAGGAATTTTAATCCACATCGGTGGACCGGCCCTGACGATCCAAAGGCTTGACTGAGTACTTGCCTGAGGGGCGGACTAGAGCGTCTCGAATCGGTGAGGATCTTGCCCCTAGCCTCGGTTCATACCATAAATGATAACCCAACTTCCAATACGACATTGCGGTTTTGATTGTAACCTATATATGGCGACATAGTGGCATGGGACGCTCATGCCGCCTATGATTGATACTTATGATTTGAAGTTGTTTTATACACTATGCACTTATAATAGTATCAAACGATTTGTTTTAAACGTATCAAGCATTCTTTGGCTGTTATAAGGGAAAACCCTATCCTCGGCTGCGTTGCATTGTGTGATGGGACCTGGGTCTTATAACAGCTTCATTTTTCTTTATTTAGCATTGCGCTGTTTGTTTTATGCACTGGTATTCTTGGGAGGAAACCCGTTCCGTGTTATACGGCGTGGTCCCTTGATTTACCGAACTTTGAAAATAAAGATAAATAACTGTTTTAGTTCTCACACCAGTCCCATGACTGACCTGGAGTTTATTGTTTTAACCTAAACTCTGGGTGCCCTTATTTTGACACGGGCAGCTAGTAGTTTTGGTTTTGCAGATTTATATTCACAGGATCCTGGTTTACAGCTGGAACGATATCCGGAAAGCTTTGTATCCGTATATCCCTTCTAGTTGTGTATTGTATTATTTTCCGCTGCGTTGTATTTAAATGTAATTTAAATCTCTGATATTTCTGTGTAATATTTATTTGTTTATACTCTGTATATTCTTGTAATCTGATGCATTGTTGTGATATACAGTGAAATGTTCTTTTGTAAGCGTTCTATTTTGTCGTGTTCTCAAACGATAGGGCGTTTCGAACTGTCTGGGTCGGTTTAGCGACTGGTTCGGACCGAGCGAAATTCCTTGCCGTCACAGTTGGTATCAGAGCTTTCGTTTACAAAGCTAGAGAACAAGACACATTAGAACCATACGAAAGAAATCATCAGATATTGGATTAGTAATATCCAATTAGAATGACTCGTTAGAGATAGGATCAGTAGTATCCTAGAACGAGTGTGAAGAGTATATTTTTAAAATGAAAACAATTTTTGTTTTGAAAATCTAAATCACTTATTCGTATTTGATTATTTATTCTATATTGATCGGGACAATCCGATATATAAAGATTTTGCATATATGTCTTGCAAACGTGTATTCGAAGTTTTAATATACTGGATAGTTATAGAATCATACTCTAGTTGCCCGGGGATAATTCTGGTGATGGGGCACCGTCGCCAGTATTTATTTTCGAGTAACGAAAGTGAGATTTCTATATATTTCCATTAGACTGGTGTGAGAACCAAAAATTAGATAGGGCCTATTGTTGTGGTTTGGCATCAAAAACATGATTTTTTGTATATATATATCAAATTATGAATTTGAGACTCTAATTCACTAATTGATTGATGTTTGTGTTGTTTGTTTAATTGTTTGATAATTTTTAACCATTTAGCCTAATGATATCAAATATTGAACGATATTGAAAATTAGTCGCATTTGCTTGCATATACATGTGCTTGCATTGAACAGGTCATAGCAAGGAGGCTAGAGCAGAGAATAAAATTTGTTTGCCCGACAAATAGGTACATGTTTACTACATAATTTACTGTTTTGTTTGGGTGATGATGATTTTATGAGCCTATTGGCTAGCCGCTTGGCTTTTTCTTTTTCTTCTTGAGATCTGAAGGACCGGGGAAGCTATTTGAGATTTCCCGATGCTCCCGGTGTAGGGGAGGTTATGGCGAAATTTTTCGAAAATTTAGGGTGTTAGCCAAATTTTTGAAGAATTTGAAAATTCTCAGAAACTGAAAAGTTGGAGAATGGAAGCCAGATCGAACGTAGAGTTGATTAATCAAACCACTTTCGACTTTGTTCCTTTTCGGGGACGAAAAGTTTTAAGTGGGGGAGATTGTAACAACCCGAAAATCTGGGCCAGTTTAAAATTTTTATTTTGGCAATTTTAGCGAATTTTGATTATTTAAAATGAATTATTTTAAATAATAACGACGAGAAATTTATTTTGAATAGAATTCAAATGAATATATTTATATAGATCGTCGTTAGAATATAAATAATTATTTATATTTATAAAAGGAATTGAAAATGGCGCGGTAGTTCGATAATTCGATTTCAAACTTCAATTGAATGTACTGGGTGCAAAACAATCCGGATTTTAGTGAAACCAAAAATATTATGATCTAATTGATAATATCTTTCCAGCGAATTCGACCAATCGAAATTTCATAGCGGGAATCAAAAGATATGTCCAGTTGAAAATTCTGAATAGTCGCTATGGAATTCAGGCCCATAAAAATGGAAATTTTGCAAATGACCTCGGATTTCGATGAAACCACTTTTGTTGGATCCGTGATGGAAAGTTATTGCTAGATTCCAATTTTCATAATTTTTCGAATCAATATGTGAGCGTGGCAAAGGAAAACGCGTTTGACCAGTTTTAGTTGATTTTAATCGACTGGAAAATGGCCATTTTTCAAACGGTCTCAGAATTCGACGAAACTAGTTTTGCTAGGACCGTATCGTCAATACGAAGCTAGAAAATATTTTTTTTAGATTTATAGAGTTAGTATGTGACCCCGGTAAATTGAAATGCGCGTTCAAATTCAATATATAGAGTGATATGTTGATTTTGATGAAAACTGATCGAAACGATTAAATCAGCCTACGATACGTATCCCATTGTGTTCGGAATATGGGTAATTAGCTAGGGACGACAGGCGGTGGGTCTCGTTTCGAGGTTGAAATTAAAAGTTACTTTATGGGAATTAATTAAATAATATATAAATAAGGGGGCGGTCAAACCCTACCTAATATCTCATTCGTGGTCAACCCTTAATAAATGCCGCCACCCTCTTCACTTCTAACGGTGGAAATTATCCGAGATTCATCCCTCAATCCTCCCCAATTCTAACCGAATTACAATATTGATTTTAAACAAAAATCAAAGCACTCTTTGTACTCTTAAATTCCACAGCAAGATGATCGGATTTCATCAAGTCTGGAGTGCGATTTTTCAGCTCCACGCGCCGCCGTTCGCACCCAATATCAAGCACCACCAAGCCGTCGAGTTCATCAAAGAGGGTGGCTGCTGGAAGCTCGTGTGGAGGCACTCAAGATGGTACCAGCTGATCGTCGTCTCCCGCCTTGATTTGCGCGCAGATCGAAGCCCTAGGACAGAGCTCAGTTCGAACGTGATACTGGCTTAAATGGTGGAAAAACAGTGAGCCCTCCCTTTGCTTTTTTATATAAATTCATAGTTAAAAAAAAGAGAATCGGTTTAAAATTTGCTTTGTTTGAAAATATGAATTTACCTTGTTTGAAAATATGAATTTACCTTGTTTAAGAACTGAATTTACCTTGTTTTTTAAACCGAATTTACTTTGTTTTTAAAACTAAAATTGCATTGTTTTTTTTTGAAAAAATTAACATGGTTTTAAAAAATAATAATAATAATATAAACATGGAATAAAAATATGATTTTTATTCATATGATTATAGTTAAAAAGATTTGACTTTTGATTAAATAAAAATATGATTTTGATAATATATACATCAATAGAAAAATGAGATTTCTTGTTGATGTAAAAATATGATTTTTGTTTTAAAAATAGAACTAGAATAAAAATTCGATTTTTATATATTGAATAGCATAGTAAAAATTCGATTTTTATATATTGAATAGCATAGTAAAAATTCGATTTTTATATATTGAATAGCATAGTAAAAATTCGATTTTTATATATTGAATAGCATAGTAAAAATTCGATTTTTATATATTGAATAGCATAGTAAAAATTCGATTTTTATATATTGAATAACTATATAAAAATGTGACTTTTATATATGTAGTGGCTACGGGCGAAAGTGACATAAGGCAAGAACAATGAAGATCTCTATAAATGAAGTGTCGTGAAGTTGGATAGCTATCGGTGAGAACTTCTCACCTTTCAATTTAATTTTTCTAGTTATATATATATACTAGGATGCAGACGGTGTTTAGTAGCACCCGACACCCGTCATCCACAGACCATGGATGGCTTGTTTGTTAAATTGTTTGGTTGTGTGGTTGGTTAGATAATTTGAATTGAATTGAATTGTTTGATGAAATGAGATTGATTTGATTGATGTGTGAATGGCGTGGGCCTTCACTAGACCGGGGATAAGGCTAGGCCTCGTCCCGTTTCTAGTATCGTGCCGTTATGCCGCCGAAATTTTCTAAAATAAGTTAGAAAAATAAAAATATCATTTTATTTAAAGAATGAACTGAATAGAAATTCATATGTTAAAATAAAATGTAGTATCGTTAAAAATATAATTTTTAACGTGAATATGAATATAGTGAAAGTGAATAAAATAAAATATTCATTTACAAACCGGACGGTTTGTTTATGTACACCTATTTGAAGGACATTGATTGGGACGATAAATTTTACACATCGCCCAACAGCACAAATAAAATATGTGTTTGATTGTTTGAAACCCCACACGGGTGTTGGGATGAAATTTGAAGTTCACTCATCCTGATTGATTAAATATGTCGATCGATTGATTGACAGGCTGTTATAAGCGTTAGATATCTATATTTGATGCTTATACAGTGTAGTGCACTTTGGTTGATGGTTGATTATTTTCAATGCTATTATATACATGTGTTGTATGAAAATCCATATAATTAACTTTATATGGTAATTGATTGGGCCTCATTCCAATTTGAAAAATAAAGAATAATATAAAATAAAGGTTCATGTGTTGACAGTACTCATCCATTGAGATTGGTCATGTGTTGAACGAAATATTTTAGTAATAAAATTTACATCTTTATCAATATAAAATAAAGGTTCATGTGTTGACAGTACTCATCCATTGAGATTGGTCATGTGTTGAACGAAATATTTTAGTAATAAAATTTACATCTTTATCAATATAAAATAAAGGTTCATGTGTTGACAGTACTCATCCATTGAGATTGGTCATGTGTTGAACGAAATATTTTGATAATAACAACTATTTTGAAAAAGAAATATTTGAAATAGAATATTTGAAAATAGAAATTTATGAAGCCGTGTTGATTAGATTGACGCCATTTTGACGTGAACGATATTTATATCGATTTTAACGATTTCGAAATGAAATGAATTGAAAACGATTTCGAAATGAAATGAATTGAAAACGATTTCGAAATGAAATGAATTGAAAACGATTTCGAAATGAATTGAATATAAAACGAATTCAAATTGAATTGAAAGCAAATTGAAATGAATTCAAATTGAATTGAAATTTGAATTGAATAGAAATGAATTTTAAAACGAATTTATGAAGAAGAATTCAATTTTGATTTGAATTGAAATGGAAGTTGAAATTGCTTTTGAAACGAATTTAAAACTATTTATAAAATTCGTTTTAAATAGAAATCGACGATATATATATTATATATATAATATAATGGCCTGAATAGAACGCGCCGCGCCGCGGCAGTTCGTAAATTTCGACCATTTATTTCAAACGAACATTACGGGAGATCCGACCGTCGGATTCTCCTAAAACCGGAACCGTTGGGTTCGTATCGAAAAGAGCTTTCTAACGAATATTAGAAATTAGAAATCTAACGGTTGGATTTGGAATTATGTCCAAATCAAATTTGAAAAAGGTCGCTGTAAGTGCAGTTCGATGGCCGTTGATGGAAATCGACTGTACGGGCCTTGATAAAATTATTAAAAATAGTAATAATTTGTGTAAAATCATAAGAAATGATTTAGAAAGAATTGGGATGAAAAACTCCATATTTGAAAAGATAAAAATAGATTTTTATCGAAGTAAACTAGTTTTGAACTAGAATTATAATTCTATTTATTTTTAAATAAATAAATTAAATTTGAAAAGGGTTTTAAAAATAACCAGAATTTCCAATGATTGCATTGGAGTGGATTTGAATCGAAATTGACTTCGGAATATTTCGATGTTGGAATTCGTGATTATGCAGATGTTGTTATGGAAATTTGAAAGATATATATCTATATCGTTATTTCCAGCACGACATTTGTTAATCGTAGAATTTGATATTGAATATAAGCCGATATATTTTCTATTCAGAGCCTTGTATTGAATATCAAATGTGATTTGGGTTTGTCGTGAATGGTGTCTTCATTAACACTGTTCTTGAGCCCAGTTGAGAAAAGATTAAATCTTTTTATTTAGATTTAATGAAGTGTACCAATTAAATAATATTTAATTGGAATGGAATTGATATTGATTTTTGGGTTTATCGTGAACAGTGTTTTAAATAACACTCGTTCTTTAACCCGATAATTAATGGAATGTGACTTTGGGTTTATCGTGAACCGTGTTTTAAATGACACGGATTCTTTAACCCGGTTAACGATTAAAACTAAGTGGAGTTTTAATGAATCTTTAATTAGATTGAAATGATCGAGAATGGAGTATCACCAGTTTTGCTCCAGGCGATAGTTAAATCTTTAATTAGATTTGAACGTGAAATGGTAATTGAATTTACCGATAACACCGTGGTGTTAGATATGAAGTACTACCAGTTTTACTTCATGGGATGAATAGGTTGGGATTGGGAAATTAAAACAAATGATTACTTCGGTAAGGTTCGCTAATCCCGACTAGTTTTGAATTGATATTCAAAAATAGATTAAAGAATAAATTCAAGAAATTTATCTTGGATAAAATTAATGGGAACCCTTCCCTATGAATGTGAAATTTAGAAACTAACTGTCGGTTAGCCAAGTAGAATGGTTTTCTGAATATTGATCTGATGTTGGTTTCGGCCTTCGGGGTTAATATTTGGGGAATTATTCTCTTGATTAATTTACGGTTAGTGACTGATGAATTGGAATGAGGCGTATGTTGTGTTTGTGTAACACTTATTTAAAATATACGCGAGTTATTCGGAAAGACCGGGTTTATCCCATTCTGAATAACTGATACGACGATAAGTCGAAGATGAAGACGATGGTCGAAGACCGAAGGCCTTCACGTCGTTTGGGTGGTTACTGATGATCTTGATTGGGCTGTACACCCAAGAAGATGGAAACAGTTAGTGATCGTCCAGACGTACTTGGAGATCGATGGATATGCGGGGTACTAGGTGCCTCTGGTTTCGTTCAGACCCAGAACGGACTTGTAAATGGACTGTGTGTCTAACATTGGATTTTAGTCCATGTGATTGATCTCTATTAAATATATATCTGTTTGGCGGCGGAGAATTTATTCTCTTGCTTAACGCCCTTCTCTGAGACGTACGAGCTCAGGGGTTATATATTGATGGATATCAATCGCATGGAGTGAATTGCCTGTGTGGCATGCTAAGATGCAAATGATCAAGGCTTCTGTTGAAAAGCAAAGTCTTGTGGTTGATGATCGAAGCACGGCCTTTGTGGCGTAGCTTTGTGTAACGTTGATTCGCGAGTATCACACCCGGTATGAATCAAAAACGGGAGACGGACATCAGGGAGGACATGCGTTTCTTTCTAGTTAGGAGTGGCGTCAGTGCTTGAACTGGCTGACGAGTTTGACTCATGTGGATGTTGCTTATTATTACTTGCTGAAAAGCGAGGCGCCTCGTGATATCGGTTTCGGTCGATGCTTCTGGTCGGCTGACGGGCCAGGCTTACGTCCCAAAGGGCGGGGAAACGCAGTGTTCAGGAATTTTAATCCACATCGGTGGACCGGCCCTGACGATCCAAAGGCTTGACTGAGTACTTGCCTGAGGGGCGGACTAGAGCGTCTCGAATCGGTGAGGATCTTGCCCCTAGCCTCGGTTCATACCATAAATGATAACCCAACTTCCAATACGACATTGCGGTTTTGATTGTAACCTATATATGGCGACATAGTGGCATGGGACGCTCATGCCGCCTATGATTGATACTTATGATTTGAAGTTGTTTTATACACTATGCACTTATAATAGTATCAAACGATTTGTTTTAAACGTATCAAGCATTCTTTGGCTGTTATAAGGGAAAACCCTATCCTCGGCTGCGTTGCATTGTGTGATAGGACCTGGGTCTTATAACAGCTTCATTTTTCTTTATTTAGCATTGCGCTGTTTGTTTTATGCACTGGTATTCTTGGGAGGAAACCCGTTCCGTGTTATACGGCGTGGTCCCTTGATTTACCGAACTTTGAAAATAAAGATAAATAACTGTTTTAGTTCTCACACCAGTCCCATGACTGACCTGGAGTTTATTGTTTTAACCTAAACTCTGGGTGCCCTTATTTTGACACGGGCAGCTAGTAGTTTTGGTTTTGCAGATTTATATTCACAGGATCCTGGTTTACAGCTGGAACGATATCCGGAAAGCTTTGTATCCGTATATCCCTTCTAGTTGTGTATTGTATTATTTTCCGCTGCGTTGTATTTAAATGTAATTTAAATCTCTGATATTTCTGTGTAATATTTATTTGTTTATACTCTGTATATTCTTGTAATCTGATGCATTGTTGTGATATACAGTGAAATGTTCTTTTGTAAGCGTTCTATTTTGTCGTGTTCTCAAACGATAGGGCGTTTCGAACGGTCTGGGTCGGTTTAGCGACTGGTTCGGACCGAGCGAAATTCCTTGCCGTCACATGGCTCCATAGGGCGATCAGATGGTATGGAATCATGGAGGAGATCAAGGGCTTTGAAATGGTGTAGAGTATGTGGTCTAATTCTTGGAGGAGAGGGAGAACTTAAGGGAAGAAAGAGGAGCAAATTCGGCCATTGATTCAAGGGGGGTGGCAGCCACGAAGGAGACAATGAATAATGTTTTAGATTTTAGGGTTTTTCCTATTTTTATATTAATTTTTGTGTATTTTTACAAATAAATCCAAATCTTTCAAACCGTGCTGATTCCAGTCCAAACAAAGTTGACCCCAGCTAATAGCCCATATTCCGGACCCAATGGGACAGGTCCCGTCAGGCCAAACGGCTGTCTGTGGCCTGTATTATTTAATTTAATATTTAATTCCTTTATTAATTTAATTCGTCTGCATAAATAAATTCACCGAGGCCACAAACGGACTCAGAAAAATCCAGAAAAAATATATTTGTCTACGTTATGACAATATGGTCCTAAAAAAATTAATTTCGTTGAATTCTGACACTGTTTGAAAAATGGTTGTTTTTCAGTCGATTAAATTTGACTGTAATCGACCAAACACATTTTCCTTTGCCACACTCACATATTAAATCGAAAAATTCTAAAAATTGAAACCTAGCTATAATTTGACATTCCGGTTCCAATAAAAGTAGTTTCGTCAAAAACGGAGGTCGTTTGAAAAATGACTACTTTTAAGGCCAATATATTTAATATTAAAAATACATTTTTAAACAAATAAATACCGAAACTCAAAATATACAAGTGTTTACTATTTTTCAATGCAGAAACATCATTTCGAACTCAATGGAAATGATTTCGAGTCGAAATTCCTTCATATGTGAAAAGTAGCCTTTTGGGCCATATATATTATATATATATAAATTCTACAACGACC
This sequence comes from Allium sativum, assembly GCA_030737875.1. Classification (NCBI taxonomy): domain Eukaryota; kingdom Viridiplantae; phylum Streptophyta; class Magnoliopsida; order Asparagales; family Amaryllidaceae; genus Allium; species Allium sativum. The sequence goes on from CM060919.1 coordinate 71,964,428, forward strand.
TTTCTAAAAATTGAATTGGCCATAACTTTTGATTTCCGCAATGAAATTTCAATTTTTCAGATTCATTAGAAATATATGATTAAACAGATTTAAATATTTCTGGTTTCACTCAATTCTGATTTATTTTGAGTCCTGTACATTCAGTTAATGTTCAAAATCAAATTTTGAAACTAGCGCGCCATTTCTAACTCCTTTTATATATAAATTAAATTTATTCGTTTTAACTTTGATTAAAATGAATTCTAGCCATTATTATTTAAAATAAATTATATTATAACCTCAAAATTCATTAAAATTTTCTAAAATAAATTTTTTAAATTGGTTCAGAATTTGCGGGTTGTTACAATCTCCCCTACTTAAAATCTTTTCGTCCTCGAAAAGGAAATGAAGCTAAAGTTTTTTATTTAACTAATTTAATTTTTCACTCTTTAATTGTTTAATCGTTTTATTAGTCGAATTCATATTCACACAACACAATCATCAATCAATTAGTTGATTAAATTTCCAAAAATATATAACTTTTATATATTCTAAAATCATATTTTCTAAAATCGAACTATATATAATAACAAATACGTTAATTATGAATTCTTCTTCACTCTGACTCATTCTAGGGCATTGCTAACCCCATCTCTAATGAGTATTCTCATTCTAGGATACTGCTGATCCTATCTCTAATGAGTATTCTTATTGGATATTACTAATCCAACCTCTGATGAGTCTGCTGTTTAGTTCTAACGAGTTGTACCCCAAAGATTTGAGCTAAACCAAGCTCTGATACCAGCTGTAAAGATACCGCGAAATCTGGTAGGCTTTGCAACCATCCCTTCATCCTCCAGTACAGCAGGTAAAACCCACCGTGGCTTACAGTTGTACCCCAGACACCTTGTTTTACGGTGACCCTTTCGGGAACCCCCGGCCGCAGCCTACCAACCCTAAAAAGGGACATGTGGGGGTAAGAGTCTCCCGTTCGCCACCAAACCGCGAAGCGAGAACCCCCCATCATGCTGCATCCTATTACCAGGCATGCCAAACAAGGACTGGTGTGAGAATTCTATACTTAACTTATCTAATAAGTAGGCTAATCACAGGACCACGTCGGTAACGCGGAACGGGTTTACTCCATTGGATTGCCAGTGCATAATTAAAGTAAATCGTCAAATAACGCAATGCTTTTTAGAAGAATGAAACCATTATAAGACCCAGGTCCCATCACACAATGCAACGCACACCAAAGGATATGGTTTTACCTTATAATGGTCAAAAGATGCTTGATACGTAAAAACGATATTATTATTAGTGTGTATATATATATATTTAAAACATTTCAATATAAATGTATTAATCTTAGACGGCATAGTACCCCATCCTACTATGTTGCCATATACAAGTTTACAATCAAGACCGTAATGTCGTATTGGAAATTGGTTTTCTGTCATGAAATCGAGGCTAGGGATCATCCTCTTCCGATTCGAAACACTCTAGCAAATGCCTCAGGATCACACCTATGGGCAACCCTTGGAACGGTAGGGCCGGTCCCCACCTAACGGTAGTGGATTGGCAATTCCTGAACATACGTTTCCCGACCCTTTTGGATCTATAATATGACCACTTTCGACCTATAAAAACCCGAGGTACCTCAATCCAAAATCCACATAGTAAAATGCCGGGCCGTGTCAAAACCCAAACACCACTTCAAGCTAGAAAGAAACGCATGCACTCCCTACGGTCCATATCCCGTTTTTGACTCATACCGGGGTGTGAGGTTCGCGAAGTCACGCTATACACAAAGCTATGCCTAAACAGGCTATGCTTTGATCATCAACCACAAGGCCTGCTTTTCAACAAAGCCTTGATCATTTGCATCTTAGCCTATCACATTGTCAGACCCTACCATATTATTGATCATCTACCAATATATATATAACCTCTAAGCTCATACGTCTTAGAGAAGGGTGATAATTAAAGAATAAATTCTTCACCACCAAACAGAAATATATAATCAGCAACGTTCAACAAATACAGTAGAAAGTAATACAATGTCAGACACGCAGTCCATTTACAAGTCCGCTCTGGGTCTAAGCGAAACAATGTGCCCGTCGATCTCCAAATGCGTTTGGACGATCATTACTGAATACCTTGCCTTGGAAGGCCAATCCCAATTCAAGATACCAGTCATCATCATCCCAACGATGTGAAAACCTTCGGTCTTCAATCACCGTCTTCATCTTCGACTCTTGATCGTCGTGATGATTATTCAGAATGGGTTAAACCCGGTCTTTTTGAATAACTCGCGTATTTTGGGATTAAGAAGCAAACATTGGAAAATCAAACATTTCGTCACATTCCAACTCAGAATATTCTTTTAATAAGATATTCGCTTAAAAAGATTCTCATTAATTTTATCAAAGATAAACTCTGAATCTTAAATCTTCCTTAAAAGATTTATTAAAACTCCAGTTTTGATTTGATATCAAAAATCATTATTACAAGATCGTTTATTTCAAATCTATAAAATAGATTCATAAATTCCCAATAATAATATCAATGTAAATTGGATTAAAAATATTCTTTATATAAAAGACTCTAAATGGGAGGTATTCTTTATATTACAAATTCTTTATCTTTTACAAATATTCCTTGTTTTAACATATACACAATTAACAATCTATATTTTGAAAATATATATATACTTTATATAAAAAGGATGTCTAATGTAAAAATATTCTTATTTAAAAGAACACCTGAATCGAAATGCGACTCAAACATTTACCATCTAATTTGGGTTACATGGATTTCACACACATCATCAAATCATCCATTTACATCCAAAGTGTAAATTCCACTATGTAAGCGTTAAAATTAAATAATAACGCTCATCACAGCCTGTCGATCTAACGATTAACAAACAATTAAATATTGGGATTAGTGTATATAAATTTTCATCCCAACACCCAAGTGGGGTTTCAACCAATCAAGCAAATGATAAACTAATTTGTGCACTTGGGCGATGTGTGAAAAATTATCGTCCCAATGACATACACAAGTCGGGTAACTTGTGAATGGGAGTGTAATACACAATACATATAATGATGACTAGAAAATATCTCTATTGCAATGAATGAATAAGCATAATAACTTTGTCCCTATTGACAATTTCTATTTTGCTAATTTAGACTCTAAACAAAAATGGTTATTTTGTTTTGGCAATTCTAATGAGGCAAAATGATAAATATTTTGATTTAACTAACCTATCTTGACAAGTATATATCTTGCCAAACAAATATATATATATATCTATATCTTTATATGAATTGCTTCAACTAATTCATTTTGACAAAAATAAATATTTCTGACAAAATGTAAAATTTGGTTTAACTAGTATAAATTGACTATAATGAATAATTATTTATAACTAATGTAAATTAACAAAAATGAATAATTGGGGTTTAACTAATATAAATTTACAGAAGTGAATAATTTGTGTTTCAATTCTGATAAAATATGCCAATGCTATATTTTGTTTCATTCTTTTAATTTAGACAAAATGAGTGTTTTTGTCTATTCTACTTTAATGATAAAAATGTGAATGTTTAGTCATTAAAATGTAACTTTTAAATTCTATCTTTTATTTCAAACAATCTTTATTCATATCAAAATTATAAATCAAGAATATAATTTTCAATCTGATGGTTTGTTTGCATTAATGAATTGCAAACAAAGATGAACTTTATTTTAAGGTTTTATTTGCAACAAGGAATGCAAATAACAAATGTAACTTTTATTTTTATTTAAAAGTATATTTGAGTTAATGTAAAAAGAACCTCATTTCCCAAGTGTATTTACATTATTGAATGTAAGTAAAAGAAACAAATTCTATTTAAAATAGTATTTGCATTTGGGAATGCAAACAAAGAATAGTTTTGTTTATAAATTATATTTACATTAGTAAATGTAAATAAAAGAACAAAATTTATTTTCAAAATATAATTTAAACAAATTCTGTTAAATGTATAAAAGTGTGTACATTAGGGTTGGGAAATGTAGATAAAGAAAATAGACTATAGTTTCATTGAATATTTACATTGATAAATGCAAATAAAAGAATAAACCTTAATTTTCAATGCATATATATATTGAAAAATGCAAACAAAGAAATAAACTTTATTTTCAATATATGTATGTATTGCATTGGTGAGTGCAAATGAATAATTTGTTTCAATATACATTTGCATTGGTAAATGCAAATAAAAGAACAATTTCTATTTATTATATATATTTGCATGGCTGAATGTAAATAGAAGAACAAACTTTATTTTCAAAACATGTTTACATTTGCGAATGCAAATAAAAGAACAAAAATTTATTTCCAATATGTGTTTGCATTTGTGAATGCAAATAAAAGAATAAATTTTATTTTTAATGTTTATTTACATTAGTAAATGCAAATAAAAGAACAAACTTGAATTTCAATGTATATTTACATTTGAAAATGCAAATAAAAGGACAGTTTTTATTTCAAAGTATATTTGCATTTGAAAATGCAAATAAAAGAACACATTCTATTTTCAAAGAGTATTTGCATTGTGAGACGCAAATGAAAAGTGAACTTTTAATCTCTATATTTATTTGTATTGTAGAATGCAAATAAAAAAAAAGTGTACTTTCATTTCCAACATTTTATTTACATGGTGGAATGCAAATAAAAAGTAAAACTTATATTTCTATGTAATATTTGCATTGTAAATGCAAATAAAAAGAATGATTTTATTTCTAAGTATTTATTTGTGTTGAAACACAAATAAAAAGAATGACTTTATTTGCTATGCATATATTTGTGTTAAGAACACAATAGAAAGAATAACTTTATTTACTATGTAATATTTGTGTTGAAAACACAAATAAAAAGAATAACTTTATTTCAATGTTCATATTTGTGATGAAGACACAAATAAAGGTGACTCCAATTCTATGATATATTTGTGTTGAATACACCAATGAAAAGAAGCAATTTAATTTCAATGTTAATATTTGTGTCGAGGGACAAATAAAAGAATGGTTCAATTTCTATGTTATTATTTGTGTTGAAAAACACAAATAAAAGAATGGTTCTTTTATTCAAAAGTAAAATGTACAAATAAAATGTATTGTTTGATCTTGTTCTTTCATTTAACAAAATCAATGTTAAACAAAAATGCCTTTCCCAAATTCAGGTTTTTATTTACATATATAAAATGTAAATAAAAATATCATTTTAAATTTTACAATTTACCAAAAATGTAAATAAAATAATCTCTTTCAATCCTAGGTTTAAATCCTTTCTAACATTTTATTTTAACATAAAGAATATTTTATGTTTAGCCACTTTTCTAACTTTTTATTTTAACATAAAGAATAAAAAATGTTTCCCCTATTTTTCTATTAACAAAATGAATATTTTGTTTCCATACTTTTCTATTTAACAAAATGAAGATCTTGTTGTCGTCGCTTCTAACACAACAAATCATATATGTAATATATTTGTTCGTTGTCAATTCTAACACAACAAATCATATATGTAGTATATTTGTTCATTGTCAATTCTAACACAACAAATCATATAAGTGATATATTTGTTGATTTAATACAGATCTATTCATATAATAACAGATCCAAGCAATACAGTACAAAACAATACATTAAATCACAGACAAAAATTCACTACATCACAGTTCTGCATATATAACACACAAACAGACGTTTAACAGCAATAAAACAATTTATTTAATTAATTAAATGTTAATATCAGAAATTCTCACAGTCGTTGAAGATTTTTGGCCAAAATTCAAACTGTTCAGAATCAACTTCAGTCAGTTTAGATGCGTAGAACTCAGTCACACGATTACAACGCCGCTGAAATCATCGAATTTCGAATTGAAACGAGTTAGATATGATAAATTGAAGTTTTAAAACAATTTAAATAAATTAATTAATAAATTAATAAAGTAAATAACCTTTCTTTCCTATCAGACACTATAGGCCGACACCTCTTCCTAATGTTCAATACTAGGGTTCACGATTGCGACCACTACAAGAGTTGAGGAGCCGATCGGAGGATGTCACGCTGGGGAGCTCGGAGAGGCGCACGAGGGGGGGGGGGTTGTTTGGCTGAGCCCGATCGTGGCTAGGGGGGCCTATGGCGGCTATATGCAGCGGGTTTGGGTTCGGGTGGTTCGGTGATGGTGGCTCCAGAGGGCGATCAGAGGGTATGGAATCGTGGAGGAGATCAAGGGCTTTGAAATGGTGTAGAGTATGTGGTCTAATTCTTGGAGGAGAAGGAGAACTTAAGGGAATAAAGAGGAGCAAATTCGGCCATTGATTCAAGGGGGGCGGCGGCCACGAAGGAGACAATGAATAGTGTTTTAGATTTTAGGGTTTTTCCTATTTTTATATTGATTTTTGTGTATTTTTACAAATAAATCCAAATATTTCAAACCGTGCTGATTCCAGTCCGAACAAAGTTGACCCTAGCTAATAGCCCATATTCCGGACCCAATGGGACAGGTCCCATCAGCCCAAACGGCTGTCTGTAGCCTGTATTATTTAATTTAATATTTAATTCCTTTATTAATTTAATTCGTCTGCATAAATAAATTCACCGAGGCCACAAACGGACTCAGAAAAATCCAGAAAAAATATATTTGTCTACATTATGACGATACGGTCCTAACAAAATTAATTTCGTCGAATTCTAACACTGTTTGAAAAATGGCTGTTTTTCAGTCGATTAAATTTGACTGTAATCGACCAAACACATTTTCCTTTTCCACGCTCACATATTAAATCGAAAAATTCTAAAAATTGAAACCTAGCTATAATTTGACATTCCGGTTCCAACAAAAGTGGTTTCGTCGAAAACGGAGGTCGTTTGAAAAATGACTACTTTTAAGGCCAATATATTTAATGTTAAAAATACATTTTTAAACAAATAAATACCGAAACTCAAAATATACAAGTTTTTACTGTTTTTCAATGCAGAAACGTCATTTCGAACTCAATGGAAGTGGTTTCGAGTCGAAATTCCTTCATATGTGAAAAGTAGCCTTTTGGGCCATATATATTATATATATAAATTCTACAACGACCTTTCTAAAAATTTAATTGGCCATAACTTTTGATTTCCGCTATGAAATTTCAATTTTTCAGATTCGTTAGAAAGATATGATTAAACAGATTTAAATATTTCTGGTTTCACTCAATTCTGATTTATTTTGAGTCCTGTACATTCAGTTAAAGTTCAAAATCAAATTTTGAAACTACCGCGCCATTTCTAACTCCTTTTATATATAAATTAAATTTATTCGTTTTAACTTTGATTAAAATGAATTCTAGCCATTATTATTTAAAATAAATTATATTATAACCTCAAAATTCATTAAAATTTTCTAAAATAAATTTTTTAAATTGGTTCAGAATTTACGGGTTGTTACACCTACCATCCGATCTAAACAAACATGTGGTCTCTCATCCAATGAACCAATAATAAAAGGTCATTGTCCTCTTAGTTTAGCTCCAGTCTTTCTCGCACACGCTCCGATTGATGAAGACATATATCCGATGACCTACAACCCTTTTTTGGGTCATGACTACAAAGCCTCCCTCTTACGCAGCTGATGAATAATCCTAAGATCGTCCCAATCAGTCTTTGCTGCCCACCATTAATGATGCAGCCAATACACACTCACTACATGGAACCGTACAAACCATGCCTATGTGGGTGCAGCTTTATTAGGCCTACCACAGAGGGTCATCACGAAGTATCCTCACGTTACGTAGAAGTCCCAGACTTCCTTCCAATCCCGTCGAATAATAAGCTGAACGTGCTCCTCTCATGTCCCCATAAACCCACGATGATCTTCCCCGTTGAGCTCTTCATCCCAGAAACGTATGGACTAGTCCAAACGCATCTCATCGTTACGTTATTAGACCATATGTCTAATCTTCAACTACGCGCTTGTTTTACTTACCACATTGCTAATAAACTTAAACATTAAATTGTTTATTCTACATTCAAGTTATTTGTTTATTAGCTTTTAGTTGGTCTCTTGTTTTCCCTAATCATCTCTCACTGCCGAAATTGACCACTTCTCATTAATTTTATTGGCCACTTATTTTCCTTAATCATCTTTTGCTGCAGGAATGAACCACCTCTTATTATAATATTCATTAAACTTAATTCCTCAATTATGAGTTTACTAATAATAAGCCTACTATACTCTTTTACATTTAATTATAACCTCGTGTTATAATGTTACCACAACTATAATTGTGAGTTTGCTTATTAAACTTTTTCCACGTGATCTATATTTATTTAGAATAAGTGTAACGACCTAGCTTTTGACCGGTTTTTCGCTGGTAATTAAACCAACTCAAACGTTCAAAAGGACAGATTGTTATCGCTTATGAAGTTGAAATACAAATCATCACAGAATCACAGACACAGAATATCTCACAACGAAAGAAAATTTATACAATGTTACAAAATCCTTTAAATTTACATAATATCAGAGTACATGATAAATATAGAAATAGCGGAAGACTGAATATAGAACCATACTAATATTCGGTAATGAATAGAGACGGGCATAACTGCATATGACATGGCAGATAGATGGCTGGATCTCCAATGAACCTCAAGCTCTAACAAGTATATTACCAAGCTGAAATACTCGATCTGACTCGGGCATTTTGCAAGGAATAAACAACAAAATACACGAGTCAGGACTAACTGTCTCATATAAGTGAATTAACTCAAATGAAGTGTTCACTGAAATGTACAATAACTTTAAGGATGTTTGGGATTTCCATCCTTTAAGGATCCGCGAAGCTAATATCTATATAATAATACGCTATTATTGTAATGTCTAGTCAGTAAAGTAAACATAATGAAAATAGCGTAAGCGGGATTACATTTTTACCCTTACACCGTTTATAATACCGTAGTCTATACAGTACCGTAAACCCACCGTAACACGATGGCATCAGAGGGCACTCCATAGGTACGATACAAATCAAAATCGTAGGGGGCACGCTAATGGATAATATGACAAGGCACTCGAGGCAATACCCAGGGTAGGATGTTACCAATTGCACTCCCGGACCGGTGGTAACGCATAGCAGCCACTACCGCCCACCTCGGAACACACTCCCATAATCAAAAAGGGCGCCCAAATCATCAACATAGTCATAGAAATGGTATCGAAGAAGTGCGTCCGATCAAAGGTGCTACCTCAATTAGTCACGGTATAGCTCCTGTTTTAGTCATTTCAATTATGACCCGAAGGTCAAGGCCATTTCGCTATCGTTCGCCTTCTTCAATCCAGTAATCACCTTCAAGTCATCATGCTTTATTCCAGATACGTCATCACGTACACAGTTGTTAAAGTGGTATCGGCACTGACAGAGAGTATGCCACTTGCCGACTCCGGTCTCTTTAACAACCAAACGTTTACATTTTCCACACCGTGGCCATTAGCTTTGAAATCATATTTCGAGTATCGCAAATCAATTTATTTCAAATATTGGCCCAAAATCAATTCCTCACATAGTTGGTTCGATTAAGGTTGCAAATCTACTTATTAAAAATTCCTTTGTCAACCATTGGTTTCAAAGTTTCAATTTCTCGAAATATCGCTATTGCTCGAATTCCTTTATTTCACCCTTTGGATCACTAGACTGGATTGGACATAGTTTTTATTCGGATTATAAAAAATAATTTTGAAAAATCAAGTTTGAAAAATAGTATAGATATATTAAATTTGAAAATAATGCATATGCAAATATATATATATATATAGTAGAAAACTATTATAAAGTGTATATAGTTAAAGTAATCAAATTTATTTTATAAAAGAATACTTACAAAATCAAGTCATGCAGAAAAATTGCCTTTATAAGATTTATAGTACTATTAAAAATATTAATCCAATCCAACCTAAATCCAAGTTTCACAATTTCTTTCCTCATCAAAATTTCACCTTTAGATCAAATTCCCTTTTTGTTTAATTCAAATTCAATGCTTCATGATTAACGATTTTCCAATCATTGTTTGCCTTGGATTTACATATCCCTCTTTTATATATATAATAAACCCCAAAACTTTAACATTTGTTGTAAATCAAAATATGATCCATTAAATTCTAACTTGTTGACTAAACCCGTATTCACCATGATTTAGATTCATATTCTTTCATACTTGAAAACACTTTCATTCCGACAAAATTCGTCTTACATTCACGTGGAGAAAATTCATTTGACAAATCATATATTAAAATAAGCTTTGAAACATTCCCAAGTCTTTGCAAATCTTTACATTAAATTATTCCATTCAAAATTTATCATATCATAAACATAAAGTTATGAAAAATTCATCTAGATAGATAAAAGTTTAATGTTAATTTGAAACCCTCTTTACAACTTATTTTCATACAAATTGGATCCCTTTATAAACATTCAAGAAAAATTTGCAAAAACTTCTTTTAACTTTCTTTATGATATATAGAAAATTTCCTTAAAACTTCAACTTGCCAAAGTCGATAAATTATTTAAAATAATTTTATTGACCACGGTGTGCGTATAAAATTTTCTATCCTATGTTCAAGTGATACAGATATTTATCATTTCAATCCGCTCTTTAAAATATTCGAAATCCCGGGTATGTATCATTTCAACCCACATCCCAATTCGATTCGAATACATAAGGGGGTCGGGTATGTATCATTTCAACCCGTAGTGTTTTTTTCTAATCTAAAGGGGGACTTGCATGATGATAAAATAACATAGCATGTCAAACAAACATCCATATCGTGTCATATGATATAATAGTGTGTGTCGCACGTGCATAATCACGAAGCAAACAATTCTAGAGAAACTAACATTTCATTCAACATTTCAAATCTTTAATTCACTTAATAAAAATATTAGTCTGTGAGTGAGTAAAAACTCACCTTTCGTGGCAGTTCGGACGGTACGAAAAATGAATGAGAATTCGATGGCTCGACAGGCTAACGATAACATAGAGGGGAGATCAACATCCTAAAATAAATAGGCAAGATTCATTTCACAATGATGATTTTTTTCAAGAAAAAATACAAATGCGGATTTTGTCCAAATTTCAAATTGAGTCTAAACAAGGCCTGGAACTACGGACCTTTTAATTTTAAATCTTACGTCTAATAGATTCAAGTGTATAGGCAGTAGGAAGCCAGCCTAAATATACACAGGATTTGAAACCAAAAGATAAAGGGACAAGTTCCTTAAAAACCACATTTAGGGCAGTATTTAAAGACAAAACCCTAAGACATAATACTACCACAAAAGGGATCAACGATTGTCAACACTAGTAACTTATAAACTTATGTGGAGGGGTTATTAACCAAGGTAGACAAACTATGATTTAGTTTCTATCTCAACAACTAACCACTATAATGACAAGTCTAGTATCATTACCCACTTCATGCACAACACCACCCAGCCTTTGTACTCTCATAGGAACCTAAACAGCAAGTGATGGGATAAGAAATATGAAGCAATTCCACAAATCAAACCCAACCCAACTAGCAGGCAACCGAGATATAGGAAAACCATCATCATTCCATACCCAAGCTAAAACTAATCCAAAGCATATATCTAAGTATATGTATACACACATATACTGCTTTAACTACTTCAACTCTATCTATACATATAAATATATATGTACAAAAGTGCTATTACAGCAAGGAAGGAAAAATAAAGAAAATGTAGGACTCACGGTACTTGGCGTTTGGGTCGATGGTGAAGTGTCAAAACCCTAGAAATTTATCGACCAAGCCTGCCCGTCGTTGATGCACTGTCCGGGTAAAACTCCACTGTCGATTTTCTCTTCAACTCAGACCAGACTTTCTTGTTGGAGGAAGATGCTTCGCGACTTGACGAGGTGGAGTAGGATGTCAGGTTTTCGAGGCCGGCAAGACCTTGGAGTGGTGGTCACGGAGGTTCAGGAGGCGCCTCCGGTTGCTGCTTTGACTTTTTTATATATATACGAGTTCGGGTTTAACTCGTTCGAGGAAGAGAGGAGTATCGAAGAGAAGGGGAAAGCCGGAGAGGAGGCTATCGGATTTTGTGGAGGGGAAGTTCGGCTGACATTCCCAGATTTAGCTTCCTATATTTTATTTCTAGGGATTTATTTTTCCAAAGAGGATTAGGAAAATCTATTTTTGTTGTGAGAAGGAGTAGCGAAGAAGGAGAAGTGAGAGACAAAAGCAACGTGGAAACCAAATCAGGAAAAAAAGTGACACATGGTAATGAGGCATGGGAATGCAGCACGTGTAAGGAAATATAGGAGGAATGTGCCATCTGTTGGTACCAGATCAACATATGAACAAGTGTATAAACTCTTGTTTTAAATTCACACGTATACTTATTTTCTTCTCTTTTTCTTCCAATTGAAACTTAACGGCTTCCTATTCTGATGAAAAAAACCATATACATATATCCTTATGGAAAACAAAGGAGATAAGAACCTTATTTACAAATAATTTGTTGCTCCACCTTTTTACATGTTTCTGGCGCAAATTAAAGATTTAAACCAATTGATGGTCGAATTTTCGCAAACGAACAATAGCGTTCTGCTCACAATTCTATTTAATATTTTTAAATGAAATTCGCTTGAATTCCGAAGATGTTTCATTTATAACTATTTATTAAATACCCAATTACATTCAATGCAAACCAAACCAACTTGCTTATTTTCTACAAAATTAATTTCTTAGCTATGTCTAGCTAGACGCATCTCAAAATATATATGTTGGCTCGCTTTTTGACCAAGCCACCCAGGATCATTCGTAAGAGGAAAAGCAGGAAACCACGTTCCCCAAGAATATGAAGTTACGGATCGCACTCTATCGAATCGCCCACGAAGGATCGCGACTCGGAGGATCGCGTCTCGATGGATCGCCCACGAAGGATCGTGACTCGGAGGATCGCGTCTCGATGGATCGCCCACGAAGGATCGCGACTCGACGGATCGCCCCCATCTCATCAGCGAACGACACATCTAGGCGATCCGATCCAAACTTATATTGTTGCCCAGAGCGAACCGATTCGATCCCCTGGTGCATGGCGAACCCTCTGACCCGTTCAAGCGCGAGCTGGTCTTCAGCGATCCGAATCGCACGGATCTGGCGACACGTGTCCCTAACCGTCATCTGGACCAATTCTCCCCATCTGCACGATCCGATTTTCAAGCAGATCGCGACACCTGTCCACAACGGCTAATTTAACCATTTCCTCAACGGTGACGATGCGATCCGATGTTCTCGGGATCTGTGCCACGTGTTATCACGACCCGCCTGACAAAATCAGCTATAAATAGCCCAGAACTTGGCATTTTTGGGGATCTTTTTGGCAATATTGAGGACGGAATCCGCCATTGTTGTCAAACTACTGAAATATTGAGAGAAATCCTTGTTGTATTAGCTTTCAAAGCATAATCAATAATATATAAAGTGGACGTAGGCTCGTTAACGCCGAACCACTATAAATTCTGAGTGTTATTTTCTTTTTCCTGGTTCTACATTTGAAATTCTATAACATTCAGAACAATTTGGGTGTTAGGTCCAAATTTCGATCTAACATTTTTGGTGCTTTCACTGAGAAACTCAGTCCTAAAGTTTCACCATTCGCTTCTTTGAAGATTCCAACGATTCAGATATCATGGCTGGAAAGAGATCTATAGCTTCACAGACCAACGAAACGATTGAAGAGAGTGTGCACGAACTGGGCAACGAAGAAACTCTGGATCGCGGAGCGCAGGGGGCGAACCGATCCGATGAAGACACCGCGTTCCGAGTCGATGAGAACGAGACGATCCAGGCCGCTGAAGGGGTTGTTACTCGATCCCGAGGTAACGCCTCACAACCTCTGCGTACCACGACCACGAGTCGACCTCAGGGGGGCGCAGCGAGTCGCCATCCATGAACCGCAGCTGTCCAAATTGATGATCAGACTACAACTCGACCTGGGAAGGAACCTATGACCCGCTCCTATCGTCCTGGAACCTCTGCTCGACCCGGTTCGAGCTCTTTGCGCATAAGAGAGAGTGATGATGACCAATATGATCCCGCTGCTCCTGTCACTGAGGGGGATCTCTCTCGCTTCGCCGAAATGTGGGATAGATTGTTTGATGAGTTGGCTGCCCAAAGGCAGGAAAGTTCCATCCTGCGGCAAAATTTGATGGCTATGGATAGAAGACTTGATGAGCTAGCAAGGCAAAGAACATCGCCGGTTCGTCCACTCACCCCAGTATATTCTTCTTCGTCTGAAGAATCCCCGAGACCTCCGCGGCGACCGTATGAGAGTGCCGAAAACATAGAACAGCTTCGGTTCGGAACCCTGCCCTCACAGGAAGAAGAAGCGCTAGGGGAGGGGCCCTCAAACCGTAATGTTAATGGTCAAGCAACGGCTCTCAGGACTCGAGATGTGAACAGTCCTGTGCATAACAGACCACCTCAGCCCCGTCGCCGCACGCATACTCATGATAACAGGGGGCAGCGAAGCCCTATCCGAGCCCCGGATTCTGTGACTGCTTCCCGAAGAGAGATCAGAGAACCTCGTCGGGCCAGAGGCACTGACCCTGAACCTCCTTTGACCAGTGCAAATGTTGCAGCCATGGTCCACCAGATCCTGGCAGACAGCCGTGGACATCGGAACGAAGATTGGGGGATCGACCGCAGTCATACTCCTTTTACTGACGATATTTTGGATGCGACTTTTCCAAGGCGTTTCAACATGCCACAAATGAACCGATATGCGGGTAGATCTGATCCCGTCCAGCACCTGATGAGATATTCTTGGTCAATGACCGCTGCCGCAGCCTCTGACGCGGTTAAGTGCAAAGCGTTTCCCATATTTCTGGAGGACGTGGCTTTGTTATGGTTTACTCGCTTGCCGGCGAGATCGATTTCTAGCTTCCGGGAGCTGAGTGAGAAGTTCGTAGAACAATTTCGTATCTACGCACAGAAGACAAAAAGTGTGATCGATCTGTTCCTTGTCAAGCAGCGACCAGGAGAGAGTTTAAGGGTATATCTGGATCGTTTCAATTTGGCCGCTACTGAGGTTAAAGATCCCCATGAACCGACCGTTGTCGCAGCACTGATTGACGGAGTAGATAAGGACACTGAATTCGGGAGGTACCTGGCAGGCAAACCGCCCCACACTAGAGAGTTATTCTACGAGAAAGCCAACGTACATTTACGCCGGGAAGAGGTATATGCTAACCGAAAGGCTAAAACAACCGATAAGGAGGAAATTCAGAGCAATGTCGCCATCAAACAGACGGGAGATAGCTCGGGGAAAGTTGAAGTTAACGTTGGAAATCAGAATCAAGGTGGTCGTCAGCCAGGCAACAACAATAATAATGGTAACGGCAACAACCGGAAGAGGAACCGAGGGAACGACTCCCAGAGAAGGACTCGTCCCAGGGCCTTTGAAAGTTATACACCAATAAGTGATACTCTGGAGAATATCTTCATGGATGCGTACGAAGTCCTCCAGAATAAGAGGCCACCTCCCAGAGAGTCGACAGAAATAGAGCGTGAAACAGGGAAGTTTTGCCTCTTTCATCAGATTCACGGCCATTCGACGAATGAATGTCGTCACCTAAGGGATGTAGTCGAAAGTCTGCTTCGAGAAGGAAAGTTAGATGAATACAGAGTAACGCCAAGGGACAGGGGGCATGCAGTGCAGGCCCCGAATCAGAACCAAAATCAACTTGCTACTAGGCCGACTGCTCAGCAAAAAGGAAAGAATATTGTTATCAATACCGTGATCGGAGGACTTTATCTCGCTGGGCACAGTTCCAAAGCATTGGATCAATACGTCAATGCAGCCAAACAACACCTCGAGGTAGGGGAATGTAGCAACCCCGAGGACAGTATCCCGGTGAAGCAGCAAAAGATGATGACCGACGATGTCGTCTTTCGAGAACGAGAAAGCATTGGAGTCCATGCTCCAACTGAAGATCCATTTGTAATAACAGTACATATTGGACCAGCCATTGTTCATAAGGTTCTAGTGGATAACGGGAGTTCCGTCAATATTCTTTTCAAAAAGACCTTTGACCAGATGAATCTCGAAATAAAAGACTTGAAGCCCTGCCAAGGATGGATCCGTGGATTCAACGGAGCATCCACCGCTCCAATGGGTTATGTAGAGTTACCAGTTACACTTGGGGAAGGAGAACGCCAGAGAGTGAGAATCCTTCCCTTTGTGGTTTTGGATGTTGAATCGCCCTACAATGCCTTCTTGGGCCGACCGGCCCTCACAAAGTTCAGAGCCTGTATAGCCCCCTGGTGCTTGTTATTGAAATTCCCTACAGAAGCTGGCATTGGTATCGTCAGAGGGGATCAAGTTGCTGCGCGAGCGTGTTATGTTGCCGAACTGAAGTTACTCCGTAATGGAGGGGATATCGAAACTAAAGGCACTTCTCCCCCTTCGGGGGCGGAGACCTTATAGAAACCAAAGAGGATGGACGTTGGAGAGTCGCCCAGAGAGATGCCCGAGGATTTAGATCCCAGAGAGGATCAAGAACCCGGGGGCAGAATGGCGACTCCCAACGAGACAACTGTGGATGTGCCGATCGATGACAGTGACCCGGAGAAGGTCCTTAAGATTGGATCCTAGTTAAGTCCGAATCTTGCTAAAGAATTGACGGATTTCTTAAAAAACAATTTGGATGTATTTGCTTGGACCCACGCGGACATGTGTGGGATATCCCCATCAATCATGAGCCATTCGTTAAGCATTAACCCTAAACACCCTCCTGTGAAGCAAAAAAGGCGAATGCTGGGCCCAGAGAGGTCCGCTGCCTTGAAAGAAGAGGTTGGAAAGCTAAAGAGTAATGGATTTATCAGAGATTCGACCTACCCAGACTGGATTTCGAATCCAGTCCTGGTAAAGAAGGCCAACGGGAAGTGGCGAACATGTATCGACTTCTCGGATTTGAACAAAGCCTGTCCCAAAGATAGTTTCCCGTTACCTCGGATTGACCAGTTGGTAGACTCGACGGCAGGTCACGAGCTTCTCTCATTTATGGATGCTTATTCAGGATACAACCAGATTCCGATGCATGTTCCAGATCAAGAGCACACTAGTTTTATCACGGATCTGGGATTATATTGTTATGTGGTTATGCCCTTTGGTTTGAAGAACGCGGGCGCTACATATCAACGTTTGGTCAACAGAATGTTTTATAACCAGATCGGGAAAACAATGGAAGTGTACGTCGATGATATGTTGGTTAAGTCCAAGCAATCTTCTCAACACACTACTGACTTGGCAGAGATGTTTGGCATTCTTCGAAAGTATGGAATGAAACTCAATCCAACCAAATGTTCATTCGGTGTTGCTTCTGGAAAATTCTTAGGATTCATTGTCAGTTCCCGTGGTATCGAGATTAATCCAGACCAGATCGCGGCAATCAGAAACATTCAGGAACCTAGGCAAATTAGGGATGTGCAAAGCCTTGCCGGAAAAGTGGCCGCACTAAGAAGATTTATCTCCAGGGCTACGGATAAGTGTATCCCATTCTTCGAATTAATAAAGCGAGGAAAATGCCACTTTAAATGGACACCTGACTGCGTAGAAGCGTTTCAAAATTTGCTCAGGCACTTGGAGAAACCTCCGATTTTATCTAAGCCAATAGATCACGAGGATTTATTCGTGTATTTGGCAGTGTCATCCCATGCGATCAGCTCAACATTGGTAAGGGAAGAGGATAAGGTCCAAAGACCTGTGTATTATGTGAGCAAAAAATTGACAGCAGCAGAGCGTAATTATCCACGGATAGAAAAGTTGGCGTATAGTTTACTGATTGCCTCTAGAAAGCTTCGGCATTATTTTCAGGCACATCCTATCACCATATACACCGATCACCCACTCAAGCAAGTTCTACAGAGACCAGAGGCATCTGGAAGGTTACTCAAGTGGAATATTGAGTTAAGTCAATTTGATTTGAACTTTCAGCCCAGACGGTCGATTCGGGGGCAAGTGATAGCTGACTTCATAGCAGAGTTCACTGTCCCTGAGGAAGATATAGCAAACGAGGAAGTTGATCCTTCAAAGTTACTTTTCGATCCTAATGCCTGGAGATTGTATACTGACGGTGCTAGGAACGACGAAAGATCCAGCGCTGGAATAGTGCTTGAAACCCCCGAGAAACGATTGATAACCTATGCAATCCGAATGGAGTTTCATGCCACTAACAACGATTCCGAATATGAAGCTCTGATAGCCGGATTAAAGATTGCAAAGGAACTAGAAGTCACAAAGCTGAACATCTTCTGCGACTCCAAGTTAGTTGCGAATCAAGTCACTGGAAGATTCCAAGCTAAAAGTGCAAGATTGATTTTATACTTAAAGAAAGTGAAAGAACTGCTGAATGATTTTGATCACTACAGCATATCTCATATTCCGCGGTCAGAGAATCAGCAGGCAGACAAGTTGGCAAAGATGGCTAGTTCTGACGATCCTGAAGTGACTGGGCTAGCCCCCGTTGAAGTACTTCGGTCCCCTAGCATAGATCAGATGGAAATCGACCTAGTACTAGAGACGGAACCAGAAAGGGAATCCTGGATGACCCCTCTAAAGAATTTCCTGATGGATGGAACGCTTCCGACCAAGAAAAGCGAGAGGCGTAAAGTGATTCGTAAAGCCGCCCGATACGTTCTGCAAGGCGAAGTTCTTTACAGACAAGGGTTTTCAATGCCCCTCCTTCGGTGTGTAGCCCACGATGACATAAAACGTGTGCTGCAAGAAGTCCACGAAGGCGAATGTGGCGACCACACTGGAGGGCAAACTTTGGAAAAAAAGGTATTGCGGCATGGTTATTTCTGGCCTACCATAAACAAGGATGCAGTAAGATATGCACGACGATGTGATGCGTGCCAGAGATTTTCAAAGATACCTAGAGCGCCTCCAAGTCAGTTAAAAACAATGATGAGTCCATGGCCTTTCGCTATGTGGGGAATTGATATCATAGGAAGTCTCCCCATAGCAAGGGGCGGAGCAAAGTTCGCTATTGTAGCCGTAGATTATTTCACTAAGTGGGTCGAGGCTGAACCACTAACTACAATCACAACCAAACGAGTGATCAACTTCATCGTGAGAAACATCATCTGTCGATTTGGGATTCCAAAGATTGTAATAACAGACAACGGAACTCAGTTCGATAGTGCTGAATTCAGAAACTTCTGCCAAAAATACCACATCGAGAATCGTTACACCTCTGTGGCGCACCCACAATCGAACGGACAAGTCGAAGCGGCAAATAAAGTAATTAAGTCCATTCTGAAAAGAAGAATGAAGCGGGCAAGAGCCATGTGGGATGATGAATTACCCTTGGCACTATGGGCCTACAGGACAACATATAAATCGGCAACAGGACACACCCCGTTCTCCCTTGCTTTTGGAACGGAAGCAGTCATCCCGGTTGAGATAAAGGTACCTTCTCATCGGGTGACTTATTATGATCCAATGACCAATAATGAATTGCTCCTTGAGTCCCTGGATATGATCGAAGAAAAGAGGGATGAAGCAGACCTGCGTGCCTTGAGATGCAAACAGCAGGTCGCCCGATATTACAACAAAAAGGTTCGAGCCCGAACATGGGAACCCGGAGACTTGGTTCTGAAACGTGTCTTCCCACCCCCAACTCATATGGAGCGAAGTGGGAAGGACCGTACTCCATTCTGAGCAAGCTTGATAATGGAACCTTCAAGCTAGCAACCGTAGATGGACAGGAAATCCCCAGAGTGTGGAATGCCCAACATTTACGGCCGTATTTAACATGAAAGTTTCAAATTTACTCTTTTGCTTTGTTAAAAAACAATGTACAGGGCATGACTTGCCTAGAATAGTCTGATTCCTTAAAGCAAGAGATTATAAAGTGGACGTAGGTCATGATTCGACCGAACCACTATAAAATATTGTGTGTCGTTTACCTTTATTGCATCTTTACTTATCTGCCTATTTATTTTTATGAAAATTGATATAATGATGCAGGCACCTGAAGTCTGTTGCCGACCATTCCTCCCGTAGACTGTTCGGAGGTACTCAAAGCCCTGGCAAATGCTCCAACTGCTTGTCCGACTAGTTTTAATCCTCGGAGCTTGGGTTAAAATGTAAACCTAGAACGGGATTGATGAGCGTGCATGATTGCAGGCCGCTTGATCCGTAACTCTAACTCTCCAGAGCTGAGAGAGAGTATAAAGGACGCAAAGATGACAAGGTAGGGCGGTGTACCATGATCGGAGCCGCCTGAGCAAAAGTCTAACCTTGGCGACCGCCAGGGGAATATAAAAGCGTCCATGACTTGGCGCTAAGAAAGGACTATTACCCCACTGAAGGATCGGGGAGCGATGGAACGGCTGAGCCCCAACTCTAACTCTCCAGAAAGAGAGAGAGTATAAAAGCGTCTCCGATTGAGCGCTGAGAAAGAGCTCCTTCCCCGCTGAAGGATCGGGGAGCGAACGAATCGCTGAGCTCAAACTCTAACTCTCCAGAGAGAGAGAGAGAGAGTATAAAAGCGTCTTCGATTGAGCGCTGAGAAAGAGCTCCTTCCCCGCCGAAGGATCGGGGAGCGAACGAATCGCTGAGCTCGAACTCTAACTCTCCAGAGAGAGAGAGAGAGAGTATAAAAGCGTCTCCGATTGAGCGCTGAGAAAGAGCTCCTTCCCCGCTGAAGGATCGGGGAACGAACGAATCGCTGAGCTGGAACTCTAACTCTCCAGAGAGAGAGAGAGAGTATAAAAGCGTCTCCGATTAAGCACTGAGAAAGGTGTCAGGAATTCGGTCCCACAAGGACAATTATTCTATGAAATCTTCTAAGTCCCCCATATTCAGAAATAGGGGGCAACCTGCCGACAAGGCTATCCGATTCTTAGTAAACCCCCGTCAGGCGCTATGATAACAACCGATTGGGGGCACATATACTCATATACATATCCTGAATTTTAACACAGCAACGCAGCATGAAAATTTTCCTTTGGCTATCTGTTGTCCAACTGATTTGTAATTATTATTAGATGGCCTATAACTAAACATGGAAAGTTTATTTGAATACAGGTACATAAGGATGCAGAAAGAGATAAACTTTTATTTATGTACCGAGAATCAACAAAGTGAAAAGCAGCCTAGAAAAGAAGGTGAGGGCCAGTCTCACATTTACACTTCTTGGCCAGTGGAAAACCTAAAGACAAAATATCAACAAGCAACAAATATCCTATTTACGCTTTGACCTCTTCTCTTGCTTCTGCTTCTCCAGCCTCTCCTTGTCGGCTTCAAATGGATCCCCTTTTTTCCTCTTCCGCTTGTCTATGAGGGGAATATCCGACTCCTCTGAAGTCTCCTCTTCCACCTCTTTCCTCTTGCTTCTGCCAGAGAGGGAAGCCGGGAAGTCATCGGGGTTTGCGAAGTGAAGCTGCCGGCTGATGGATTTGGGCTGGATTTTTACAATCATCCCAGTTTTGGGATCGAATTCTGCAAGAGGGACTACGTCCAAAGCCTCATCTCCCACCTTCTTTGAAGCCAACTCATTCTCCTGTCTGGCTTTTCGACTGGCCAAGGTTTCCTCGTCATCATCATCGGCCTTATTGGCGCCGATAGTGTCTTCTTCGTCATCTACATGGCGCCCATCCATGTCTCTTAAGGCTTCGATGGTCTCAGCATCTTTGGGCGCATCAGTGCTAGGTGCCGGGATGCTTTTTTCTGCTGTTGTGACCTCTGCCTGCTTTGGTACATCAATACCAGCACCTGGCAAGACAGCCTCCTTCTCCACTTCCTTTTCTTTTTCAGCACCCATGTCGACGGGCTCGCCACCTGTATTACGAGGAACACATGTTACTAATTCAATTGGTTGTTCTATCAGACGACGACAATTCACGATTGCTTTAACAAATTGTGGGGAAAAGAGAGAGATACCTTCAGCAGATGCACCCTCTTGAGTAATTGCAGAGGCTCCAATGACTAAGGGAGTTCGACCCAAAGGGATTAATGGATCATCGGGATGGTATTCCTCAACCCCGGAGGTCTTGGGCTCCACAGCCGAACTCGAGCCCTCATCAGCTTTGCTTTTACCCTTAGCCAGGGCTCTCTCCTTTTCCATCTCCGCCAGAATCAGGCGACGACCCTCTGCCAGGTCCTCAGGCTCATTGTCTCTTAGGATGCTCTTCATCAATTCATCCTCGTCAATTTCTTCGACCCCCAATCTATGTTTTTCGCCCTCCATGATGGCATCCCATATATTGGCCAAAGTAACATGGTAATCCGGGATCCACGAGATGTTGCGAGTCTTGAGAACCTGGCCATGGAAATCGAAAATCATCTCTTCAAACCCCTCGATCTCTTTCTCTCTTTCGAGGAGCTTGTTGTTAGAAGCAGTGGCCAATTCAATGGCACTTTCAACGTTCTTTTCGGCAAGGGCTGCCCTTCTCTCCGCATCCGAGACCTGGTCATTCAAAATCACCTTTTCTGCCTTAGCCAGAGCCAAACTTTCTTTTAAACTCGCTTTTTCTGCCTCCCAAGTAGCCTTCTCAGCTTCGAAATGGCCTTGTGCTGTTTTCAATTCGATGTTGGCCATTTTGAGATCCTCAACCTCCTTCTTTAAGGCCATTTTCTCTTGGCTATTAGAGTCTAGTTCTGAATGAAAGCGCTGCTTGGCATTCTCTAATTCAGTCTTATAATTTTCAGCGTCCCTCTGTGCTAAAGCAAGTTGGGACTGAGCATCTTCCAGGTCTTTCTCCAATTTTGTCCTAGCCCTTTCGTTATTTTCAAGCTTCGCTTTAGATCTGTGTGCTTCTATTTCGAGCGTTCGGATCACTTCTGAAAGATTAACTGCGTGCTTTTTCTTCATTTCGTATTGTCTGGCCACGTGGCGGATGTGGCCGATAACTTCATTATCCCAATTTTTAGGAACCGGTTCCAAGGCAGGAACAAATACCATCCTGTCAAAGAATAGGCCTGGAAATTGTTCCCGCAGCTTTTCCAGCCTACCTTGGATCTCGGGACCATGGACGTAATCCCGTGACCCGGGGGCAGCTAACTCCGGTTGGCTGGTGAGGACAATGTCACTTCTCTCCTTCTCAGTCTCTTTGGATGAATCTTTGTCCCTATCTTTAGATTCGTGATGCCTCTTGGACGACCGACTGTGGGAAGGCGCACTCTTTGGAGGAGTTAACTCTTTTGGAAGTTTCTTTCCCCCTGACGTAATTGTCGGATGACTTGAAGGCTTAGTAGAGGTCGGTTTAGGCGGAGACCGAGGTTGCAAGGAAGTCGGCCTATGAGAAGGACCACGAGAGCGCTCGGTATCTGAACGAAGGCTGGGTGTGCCCTCACGAAGGGAGCGATACGAATAAGATTTCCTGCGGGACATCGTTCCTACAAAAAAGAGGAGATCATATTAAAACTTTGAATATCTACGATTTAAGAGTGCAGGGTCAGATAGTGTGTGTGATGTGTGCATCCCATATAATTCCCCCTAACAGACCCGGGCCTGAAGACAGGCTCATCTGACCAGTTTCTCGTCCTCTAGTTGAAGCGATCGCCTCTTCAGAAGCAGGGAAGAAAGGCCCCTCTCCGAAGTCTTTCTCCGTATATACATCGTCGGGTAGAGGGATTTTATTCAGCTCATCAAATAACTGCTCTTCTGTCAAGTCATCGTCAGCAACAGTTTCTATTGGAGCAGAGATAGGAATTTCCTTCGACGCGTCACCACGGGCCTCATCCCCTCTGTATATGTTCAAGTCTTCATCGTCTTGGATAACTATCGGAGAAGGACTCTTGCGAAATTTAGTTGTTTCTACCGCTTGTGAAGTTCCCTCTCCCTCTGTTGGGGGCACATATTTATAAGGTTTGCCGCCGGTGCCAAGTCCAAATCTTCTGTCTAGAAGGCGATGCTTATGAAGATTGTCGTCAGTAATGCATTTTTTGATCCTTAGAAAGTCGGATCTACTCTGTGAAAGAATGGATAACCGATTGCTGTATAATGGACCCTCCGTTTTCGGGAAGACATGATCTGTTTGAGATAAAGGGAAAATGTTAAGGCCTAAACTTCTTGAACAAGATATTCGATTAGAAGCTTAAAGTTTACTTGATTTGAGCCATCTACGCGAGCATCAGGCCTGTTCTCTTATATAAAACCAATCGGACTTAGGATCCCCAATGTTGCTGTATCCGTCGTACAAAACCTTCCTATTCGCCACCGATTCAAAGAAGGAGAAGTTTGGAGTTGCCGAAGAACGGTGCTTGAAAAGAAAGAAGAATGTCAAGTCTCTGAATTTAAGTTCGGCGTGTAGGATCTCCGCGTACGCAACATATAGGGCATATAGGGATGCGTAAGCATTAGGATGGAGCTGCATCGGAGCAATACCCAGTTGCTTTAAAGTTTCGATAGCAATCGAAGGAAACGGAGGAATAGCTCCTACCAAGCACATTGTTCGACTGATCGCCATATACCCTTCTGGTGCTAGGTGGGATCTATCTTCGCTTCCAGGCGTCAAGACATCGTCCCAAGGAATTCCGTGTCTTAAGCAAATTCTTTTAAGTTTTATCTCGTCAAGCTTGGATGCTAAAGAATCAGAAAATTTATCTATCCCGAGTGCGCCTGGGATCTCGTCAGGAGCTCGCTCATCAGTCTCAGAATCGTTGCTGGATGAAGTACTTTCTGTCGGATCTGATTCTGTGGCTTCGTACTCAGATCCAGAATCTTCACCTCCCGGATTGATTGGAGGAATTTCAGGGTTGTACTGTTCAGGAATCTCGGATTCCGCTTCTGTCACGGATCTTGAAGAAGAGTGATCATTCGACATTGCTGCTAGGACGAGAAAATATGAACAATAAGATTAACACTACCCGTCCCCCGTGTGTGCAAGTACTGGTGTGTGTACTTGTGTATGCATTAAAAATAAAGCGTGAAAGCAATTAAGATCATCAAAACATTAGTCGTCGTATGCAGTCAAATTATGAGGTCATTCAGTCCAGAAAGTCCAACGTCAAGGCTCTATCCTAACTGTTCAGAGTTTTATGGTGACAAGGCGTTGATTAAAGTCTGAAATTTCTTCGTATCGTCAGTTATGACTCGGATCGCAAAGAAGAGGGATCGCCCCTTTCGGATCGCATAGCAGAGGGATCGCCCCTTTCGGATCGCAGGGCAGAGGAATCGCCCCCATCGGATCGCCGGGCGAAGGGATCGCTCCTTCACGAACCGTTGCGACCCCCACGATACGTCCCTTTGCTGCCACCACGATCTTTCGTCTCGCCACTCGCTTTCGTCTTTTCTTCCTGACCGCGACCCGAACCAGCCTTCCCTCTTCTTCTTCTTCCTCCTTCGTTTTCCTCCTCTCCTTTCCATCCTCGAACTCCGAGCTCTACGTCAGTTGGCCATGGCGTTTTGATGATTTCGTCAGAAAAGCACAGATTCCCATCGTTTCCAGTCGAGAAAGTTCATGAAAGAGCGGCGTTCGCTAATAAGAATACTTTTTGTGGAGTTACCTTTCTAAAGATTGAGAGAATGCTCGGATTTTCGAAGGTTTGAAAAACTTGGGTTCGTTCTTCGATAGTGCAGGCGAAACGATTCGGCAGAAAGAAAGAAGAAGGAGAATGAAGAGGAGAGGGTCGGCTTATATAGGCAAAGAGGGAGACCGTTTGTCTCCCTTTCTTTGTCCTATTCGGTCCACGAAACACCATACAGGCCACGATCCAAAGCTTGTGTCGCATAGAAGCCCACGGACCGCCTCAAACGATGGCCCACCAAGCTCGAAGCCCGACACGGCTCGAAGAAAAGCCCGCTACGTCTCGCACAAAAGCCTAGATACTCAGCTCGAGACGAGCACGTGACCACTCGGACCGTGGCGCTCTATGACGATCCGATTCATGCATATGTTGATTTGAAACCCATGCGACTGTTGATTTGCGTCCCTTCAGGAAAAAGTAGATCAGAATCTTCGAAGCATGTTCCATCATCGATAAAACATACTTCGAGGGGGCAAAATGTTGGCTCGCTTTTTGACCAAGCCACCCAGGATCATTCGTAAGAGGAAAAGAAGGAAACCACGTTCCCCAAGAATATGAAGTTACGGATCGCACTCTATCGAATCGCCCACGAAGGATCGCGACTCGGAGGATCGCGTCTCGATGGATCGCCCACGAAGGATCGCGACTCGGAGGATCGCGTCTCGATGGATCGCCCACGAAGGATCGCGACTCGACGGATCGCCCCCATCTCATCAGCGAACGACACATCTAGGCGATCCGATCCAAACTTATATTGTTGCCCAGAGCGAACCGATTCGATCCCCTGGTGCATGGCGAACCCTCTGACCCGTTCAAGCGCGAGCTGGTCTTCAGCGATCCGAATCGCACGGATCTGGCGACACGTGTCCCTAACCGTCATCTGGACCAATTCTCCCCATCTGCACGATCCGATTTTCAAGCAGATCGCGACACCTGTCCACAACGGCTAATTTAACCATTTCCTCAACGGTGACGATGCGATCCGATGTTCTCGGGATCTGTGCCACGTGTTATCACGACCCGCCTGACAAAATCAGCTATAAATAGCCCAGAACTTGGCATTTTTGGGGATCTTTTTGGCAATATTGAGGACGGAATCCGCCATTGTTGTCAAACTACTGAAATATTGAGAGAAATCCTTGTTGTATTAGCTTTCAAAGCATAATCAATAATATATAAAGTGGACGTAGGCTCGTTAACGCCGAACCACTATAAATTCTGAGTGTTATTTTCTTTTTCCTGGTTCTACATTTGAAATTCTATAACATTCAGAACAATTTGGGTGTTAGGTCCAAATTTCGATCTAACAATATATTTCACAATTTAATTTATACTTTAAAATTTTCAACGTTATTAGCGATATATTGGTTACCGCTACCGCAATTAACTGTATGAAACGATCAAACTGAGCGAACACACTTATACGTTATAGTTATATAATTATTTAGATTAATACAAAGTAACGTATTCTAATTTTTTTTTTAACTTATCGATTTCACGCTTGTTTCAATAAATGAATTCTAAATTAATTATTGGTTTAAATTCTATATTTCAACTCAACGTATACGTTCATGTTACACTTAGAAATCAAATCCATACCTTTCCACTTATTTCAAGTTTTTCTAATTCAAATTCTAATTAACTTCGAAATTAAAGACGTTGAAATTATCAGTTCGTTACATTCTCCCCCACTTAGCGCTTTTCGTCCTCGAAAAGGAAAGTCGTATGGATTTACATATATAACATATATAGCTATACATATACTTAGTTTAAAACGTATTTAAAAAGAAAATTAAGTTATAGAATTTTAAAACTCAAAATTTTCTAACACCCGGATTTACGGAAAATTTCGGCAGCATCTCCCCTGCACGGTTCGCTCGGGAAAATTTTCCCGTACACAAAACAACAAAATATACATCTCATCTATATGATGAGGCATCCCAAATTAGGGGAAACAAAAGAAAACAACCCAAATGCGATATGTAAACCGAGATACGTACCTTATTTAGCGTTTTAAAGCGTATTTGCTTATTTTCTTAGCATTTTGCGCAAAAGCAAGCATCCATAAGCAAAGTGCGCCGTTGCACCTACTAAGATACTCAAAACATAATGAGAATCAACATATATATGGAAAAACTTAATATGCATAATAATATGCGAAATGTGTCATGAAATGAAAGTAGCATTTGAAAAATATGGAAATGCGCTAACTAAGTACGTAATCTTATTACGGTGCAACATATGGTTCATTTTCATTAACATATTTTTCTCATTCATGTCAATTCTCATTTTGTTTTTCTTCTCTTCTTTATTTTCCACCTCACTTATTATTTCATGGAATATGTTTATCTTCAAACCATCAATTTCATTTGAAATGGAGTGAGAACTAAGCAAAATTGACATATAAACATATGTAACAAAATGTAAATGACTTCAACCAATGCTCAAATAACATGACGTTTCAACACAAGTCTTATCTTGTTGAATACAATCCATTTACCATTCATACCGTATTGAGTTTGATAAATTTTATTCTCTTTTTTCCTCTTCTTTATGTACATACATCATGCATGTAAGTTATTTATTTGTTTTCGATTTTCAAATCTACTTACATCAAAATTCTTTACTAAATCCATTCATTTTATATGCGGTGTTTGATAACGACAAAAACTGAGATTCCAGTATTCACAAATTTTACGCTACATGTTCTTTTAGTTTTTCTTCCTCTTTCTTTTGTTCTACAGTTGGTTTTAGTTGTTCAATATTTTACCTTTCATTTTAATTTATGTACATATCTGTTTAATTCGCCTTTGTTACTTACAAAATATTTATTCGCTTCAACTTTTGACTTTCTGATTACGAATCAATTTGTCTTTCCTTTCCTACTTGGCATTTATTTGTTGTGTCGAGCTTGAGTGGCTACCTATTATGTAAATTTCTCTAGCTTGTTGTGCTCATCAAATTCTCATTTCAGATATCACATCTTGTTTGCAAAGTTCACATTTTCCTATCGACGAGAAAATCTCTTGTAACCTTTTTATTCAAAATACCATCACGCTTCTGCTACGCACTCTGATTTGGCGTATCCTAGTTTCATTGTCGTCGGCCTTCATCATTTTTTCAAACTCTTACTCGATTCGAAATTTTTTTCCCGTCATATGTTTTATTATTCCACCAAATTTTCT
The DNA here is from genome assembly GCA_030737875.1 of Allium sativum. NCBI lineage: Eukaryota > Viridiplantae > Streptophyta > Magnoliopsida > Asparagales > Amaryllidaceae > Allium > Allium sativum. The sequence continues at coordinate 71,993,197 of CM060919.1, forward strand.
TCCGAGCATTTTGTATGGACAAAATTTATTTCACCAAGTGACAGTTTTGTTAAGTAACAATGAATTCATATTTTATGCATTTATAATGTTTCAAGCGGAGAAAATTAGTACTCTGCCCCACTTAGAATTATAGTTCTGATTTATTCTCGAAATTTAAATACATAGCAAGCAAAAATCTGAAATAGGAAATAATATTTTCAATATAAGTTTCCACTTAAGTTAGCATTCCAAATTCAATTTCTTAAGTTAGCTTCCATTTCACTTATCTCGTCTCGAGTACGTAGAATTACATACTAACCTTAGTTTTATTTTCTTCTTCCCACACATAAAAGAAAATTTTATAGTTCCATAGATACTCTTATGGATATTTTTCCTTGATTTAAAACCAATTTTCCGATTTTAATACAATATCCAAAAATCAAATTTCCTTATTCTTTAAAAATATGATTTCAAGTATTAATTCGACGTCTCAACTGAAAATATGTAATTCATCTCACTTTTGAAACTCGAAAATAAATACTGATGATGTCGCGGTCATCGCCAGGATCATTTTCAAGCGACTAGAGTGTGATTCTACATCTTTCTAGTACATGTAGGACTTTGCATATACGTTAGCTAGGCGTATATTCAAAATCTTCACATACCTGATAGTCCAACTTTGACGTCAAATAGAATACTCAAAACTCTTCTTTTAAAACAAACGTATATACGATTTTCTAAATATATGACAAAAGGGTATATTGCAAAACATATCTTATTGTAAGGTTTACATTGTCATATTTTGATTTCAATTGTTTTTTTTTTCAATACCATCTTAAAGTTTACAATGAAAAATTATAAAATGTTTATTCTCAACACATATCATTTCCAAAACCTTAAATTTAGTATCCACTTTGCTTATGAAATCTTATAATATACATATAATTTATTTACATAATTCACTATTCCACATTTTTATAATGCGATTTTAGTTCCAAGAGTCATGTTACTATCATTATATTTTTCTCAAACCAAATTTAGTTTCAAGAACATGCTCTAAGTATCCAATTGCTATTTAATATATTTATCCCAAACCAAATTTTGCCTCATGATCATTCAGAATTTAACTAAATCGCTTTATTATCAAATTCCAATTTACAAGTCATGCTTGAATAAGATTTCTTTAATACAACTTTATGAGTTCACAAATGTTTAAATCCATGAAATTTTATATAATTCAATGCTATTGGATTTTACTTCCATTTATTCAATTCAACTATGTATTTATCACTTAGTTATTCATTCAAGTTTTATTTTATGTTCTTAAGCCTTAATCTAATTCGATTCGAGCTAAGTTGGAATATAAGGGTTTAAACAATTGGACAAACCAAATCAAATAGATTCACCAAAGATAGGTTAAACGAATCAAGGAAGATTCAGGACTTAGGGAGCGACAAATCTCAAATTTCCTAAAACGTAACACGGCACGATCAAGACTTAGACTCGGATTCGAAAAATCAAACCTAAGAAGAATTTTAACTAAAAGAATGGGTTCAAAGGAATGAGATTTAGAAATAAGGAAGTATTTTTAAAACAATCTAAAATTCAAATTATTTTCATTTCCAAAATACGCTCTCTCTGGTATGATTCTAAGATGATTTCACTCATTCTAGAGTATTTCTACTCTATCTCTGATGGGTGTTTCAACAACATAAGCTAAGCTTTGTTTAACCAAAGCTCTGATACCACATGTAACGACCTAGCTTTTGACCGGTTTTTCGCTGGTAATTAAACCAACTCAAACGTTCAAAAGGACAGATTGTTATCGCTTATGAAGTTGAAATACAAATCATCACAGAATCACAGACACAGAATATCTCACAGCGGAAGAAAATTTATACAATGTTACAAAATCCTTTAAATTTACATAATATCAGAGTACATGATAAATATAGAAACAGCGGAAGACTGAATATAGAACCATACTAATATTCGGTAATGAATAGAGACGGGCATAACTGCATATGACATGGCAGATAGATGGCTGGATCTCCAATGAACCTCAAGCTCTAACAAGTATATTACCAAGCTGAAATACTCGATCTGACTCGGGCATTTTGCAAGGAATAAACAACAAAATACACGAGTCAGGACTAACAGTCTCATATAAGTGAATTAACTCAAATGAAGTGTTCACTGAAATGTACAATAACTTTAAGGATGTTTGGGATTTCCATCCTCTAAGGATCCGCGAAGCTAATATCTATATAATAATACGCTATTATTGTAATGTCTAGTCAGTAAAGTAAACATAATGAAAATAGCGTAAGCGGGATTACATTTTTACCCTTACACCGTTTATAATACCGTAGTATATACAGTACCGTAAACCCACCGTAACACGATGGCATCAGAGGGCACTCCATAGGTACGATACAAATCAAAATCGTAGGGGGCACGCTAATGGATAATATGACAAGGCACTCGAGGCAATACCCAGGGTAGGATGCTACCAATTGCACTCCCGGACCGGTGGTAACGCATAGCAGCCACTACCGCCCACCTCGGAACACACTCCCATAATCAAAAAGGGCGCCCAAATCATCAACATAGTCATAGAAATGGTATCTAAGAAGTGCGTCCGATCAAAGGTGCTACCTCAATTAGTCACGGTATAGCTCCTGTTTTAGTCATTTCAATTATGACCCGAAGGTCAAGGCCATTTCGCTATCGTTCGCCTTCTTCAATCCAGTAATCACCTTCAAGTCATCATGCTTTATTCCAGATACGTCATCACGTACACAGTTGTTAAAGTGGTATCGGCACTGACAGAGAGTATGCCACTTGCCGACTCCGGTCTCTTTAACAACCAAACGTTTACATTTTCCACACCGTGGCCATTAGCTTTGAAATCATATTTCGAGTATCGCAAATCAATTTATTTCAAATATTGGCCCAAAATCAATTCCTCACATAGTTGGTTCGATTAAGGTTGCAAATCTACTTATTAAAAATTCCTTTGTCAACCATTGGTTTCAAAGTTTCAATTTCTCGAAATATCGTTATTGCTCGAATTCCTTTATTTCACCCTTTGGATCACTAGACTGGATTGGACATAGTTTTTATTCGGATTATAAAAAATAATTTTGAAAAATAAAGTTTGAAAAATAGTATAGATATATTAAATTTGAAAATAATGCATATGCAAATATATATATATATAGTAGAAAACTATTATAAAGTGTATATAGTTAAAGTAATCAAATTTATTTTATAAAAGAATACTTACAAAATCAAGTCATGCAGAAAAATTGCCTTTATAAGATTTATAGTACTATTAAAAATATTAATCCAATCCAACCAAAATCCAAGTTTCACAATTTCTTTCCTCATCAAAATTTCACCTTTAGATCAAATTCCCTTTTTGTTTAGTTCAAATTCAATGCTTCATGATTAACGATTTTCCAATCATTGTTTGCCTTGGATTTACATATCCCTTTTTTTTTATATATAATAAACCCCAAAACTTTAACATTTGTTGTAAATCAAAATATGATCCATTAAATTCTAACTTGTTGACTAAACCCGTATTCACCATGATTTAGATTCATATTCTTTCATACTTGAAAACACTTTCATTCCGACAAAATTCGTCTTACATTCACGTGGAGAAAATTCATTTGACAAATCATATATTAAAATAAGCTTTGAAACATTCCCAAGTCTTTGCAAATCTTTACATTAAATTATTCCATTCAAAATTTATCATATCATAAACATAAAGTTATGAAAAATTCATCTAGATAGATAAAAGTTTAAGTGTTAATTTGAAACCCTCTTTACAACTTATTTTCATACAAATTGGATCCCTTTATAAACATTCAAGAAAAATTTGCAAAAACTTCTTTTAACTTTCTTTATGATATATAGAAAATTTCCTTAAAACTTCAACTTGCCAAAGTCGATAAATTATGTAAAATAATTTTATTGACCACGGTGTCCGTATAAAATTTTCTATCCTATGTTCAAGTGATACGGATATTTATCATTTCAATCCGCTCTTTAAAATATTCGAAATCCCGGGTATGTATCATTTCAACCCGCATCCCAATTCGATTCGAATACATAAGGGGGTCGGGTATGTATCATTTCAACCCGTAGTGTTTTTTTCTAATCTAAAGGGGGACTTGCATGATGATAAAATAACATAGCATGTCAAACATACATCCATATCGTGTCATATGATATAATAGTGTGTGTCGCACGTGCACAATCACGAAGCAAACAATTCTAGAGAAACTAACATTTCATTCAACATTTCAAATCTTTAATTCACTTAATAAAAATATTAGTCTGTGAGTGACTAAAAACTCACCTTTCGTGGCAGTTCGGACGGTACGAAAAATGAATGAGAATTCGATGGCTCGACAGGCTAACGATAACATAGAGGGGAGATCAACATCCTAAAATAAATAGGCAAGATTCATTTCACAATGATGATTTTTTTCAAGAAAAAATACAAATGCGGATTTTGTCCAAATTTCAAATTGAGTCTAAACAAGGCCTGGAACTACGGACCTTTTAATTTTAAATCTTACGTCTAATAGATTCAAGTGTATAGGCAGTAGGAAGCCAGCCCAAATATACACAGGATTTGACACCAAAAGATAAAGGGACAAGTTCCTTAAAAACCACATTTAGGGCAGTATTTAAAGACAAAACCCTAAGACATAATACTACCACAAAAGGGATCAACGATTGTCAACACTAGTAACTTATAAACTTATGTGGAGGGGTTATTAACCAAGGTAGACAAACTATGATTTAGTTTCTATCTCAACAACTAACCACTATAATGACAAGTCTAGTATCATTACCCACTTCATGCACAACACCACCCAGCCTTTGTACTCTCATAGGAACCTAAACAGCAAGTGATGGGATAAGAAATATGAAGCAATTCCACAAATCAAACCCAACCCAACTAGCAGGCAACCGAGATATAGGAAAACCATCATCATTCCATACCCAAGCTAAAACTAATCCAAAGCATATATCTAAGTATATGTATACACACATATACTGCTTTAACTACTTCAACTCTATCTATACATATAAATATATATGTACAAAAGTGCTATTACAGCAAGGAAGGAAAAATAAAGGAAATGTAGGACTCACGGTACTTGGCGTTTGGGTCGATGGTGAAGTGTCAGAACCCTAGAAATTTATCGACCAAGCCTGCCCGTCGTTGATGCACTGTCCGGGTAAAACTCCACTGTCGATTTTCTCTTCAACTCAGACCAGACTTTCTTGTTGGAGGAAGATGCTTCACGACTTGACGAGGTGGAGTAGGATGTCAGGTTGTCGAGGCCGGCAAGACTTTGGAGTGGTGGTCACGGAGGTTCAGGAGGCGCCTCCGGTTGCTGCGTTGACTTTTTTATATATATACGAGTTCGGGTTTAACTCGTTCGAGGAAGAGAGGAGTATCGAAGAGAAGGGGAAAGCCAGAGAGGAGGCTATCGGATTTTGTGGAGGGGAAGTTCGGCTGACATTCCCAGATTTAGCTTCCTATATTTTATTTCTAGGGATTTATTTTTCCAAAGAGGATTGGGAAAATCTATTTTTGTTGTGAGAAGGAGTAGCGAAGAAGGAGAAGTGAGAGACAAAAGCAACGTGGAAACCAAATCAGGAAAAAAAGTGACACATGGTAATGAGGCATGGGAATGCAGCACGTGTAAGGAAATATAGGAGGAATGTGCCATCTGTTGGTACCAGATCAACATATGAACAAGTGTATAAACTCTTGTTTTAAATTCACACGTATACTTATTTTCTTCTCTTTTTCTTCCAATTGAAACTTAACGGCTTCCTATTCTGATGAAAAAAACCATATACATATATCCTTATGGAAAACAAAGGAGATAAGAACCTTATTTACAAATAATTTGTTGCTCCACCTTTTTACAAGTTTCTGGCGCAAATTAAAGATTTAAACCAATTGATGGTCGAATTTTCGCAAACGAACAATAGCGTTCTGCTCACAATTCTATTTAATGTTTTTAAACGAAATTCGCTTGAATTCCGAAGATGTTTCATTTATAACTATTTATTAAATACCCAATTACATTCAATGCAAACCAAACCAACTTGCTTATTTTCTACAAAATTAATTTCTTAGCTATGTCTAGCTAGACGCATCTCAAAATATATATTTCACAATTTAATTTATACTTTAAAAATTTCAACGTTATTAGCGATATATTGGTTACCGCTACCGTAATTAACTGTATGAAACGATCAAACTGAGCGAACACACTTATACGTTACAGTTATATAATTATTTAGATTAATACAAAGTAACGTATTCTTTTTTTTTAACTTATCGATTTCACGCTTGTTTCAATAAATGAATTCTAAATTAATTATTGGTTTAAATTCTATATTTCAACTCAACGTATACGTTCATGTTACACTTAGAAATCAAATCCATACCTTTCCACTTATTTCAAGTTTTTCTAATTCAAATTCTAATTAACTTCGAAATTAAAGACGCTGAAATTATCAGTTCGTTACAATAAGCCTCTTACTTCCCATTTCATCTTTTAATTAAAAACTATGTGTTATTATCCTACTTATCTCTATGACAGGTCTACCTATTATATTACATTCTCGTTTGATATAATTTATTATAATAGGTTATGTTCCTCATTCATTACATAATTCACAAGTTTCTTATTATTTAACATAACCCTTATAGTTATGACATTAATTTACTTACCGTCTTTGTAAGTTTACACAATAAACCTTTTATATGTTTTTTCTTTACATAACCTCTTTCCGTTATGTTACTCTTCTTTCTCAACTTTGTAATTTATTCTTTTTAGTAAGTTAGGCTTATTCCAAATTAACTGGCTACCAAAACTATAATAAAATTCATTTCAATAGTTTTAGGTAATTACTTTAATAGGAGCCCATGATTGCAAAACATTTCTTTTCTTATTTTTGGGGTCATCAAATTAGTGCATAATACAGTTAACTCCCTATTTTGCACTAATCTCCATTTATTCCTAATTTCAGTTTGCAATCATGTTTCCTATTTTTGTCTTTATTTACCAAACTATGCAAATACATACCATTTTTTCCTAAACAATCGATCTAGGCTATTCCCAACCTTTTAGATTTTTAGGTATATATGAATTCTTGTCTTCTTCTTTTTATTATTCCCAAATCTAACACATTTTCTGTACTTAAGTAAGAATTAGACTTATACCATTTTCCCCATCTTTGCAGTTATTTCATTTAAAGTCTGAAAGGTGATTCCTTACAATTAGCATGTAAATTCTCCAATTTTCCCTTTCACTACAATATTGGCACAATATATTCTTTTAGCCCTAAATCATCAAATGTTCCCTTTTTATTACAATCTTCATTAATTTGCATAGAACCACAATTAACTTTGCGCCTAATCCCAAAACAATTACTTTGTGTGTAACCACAATTCAATTAATTTGCGCCTAATCACAATTTAATTATTTTTTTCATAACCACAATTTTATTCATTTTGCGCATAACCATAATTTTATTCACTTTACGCGTAACTAAAATTTAATATAGACTGTAAATTTTGACGCAGAATAGGGAAAAGAAAAAAAACATATTGTAAATTCCAACAGGAATCAAACGATACGAAATACTATTATCGAAAAATATAATTTAAATCCACTCACTTGAGATCTGCGCTTTAATATTTTGGACCTGATTTGGATCTGCGCTACTTATTTTTAATTCAAATTTATAAATTTGTCTAGATAGAGTATTTATACATCTATAACTTAGTTCTGCAATCTTCTTCTCCAAATCTTGAATCATAAATCCTAAAACTGATGTTTATTTTCTGAAAAAATTGGAGGAGAAAATAAATGGCAGAGCTTTGGCGCCCTCTCAGAAAATATGACTTGGAGGCTAGGACCTACTGGTTTATTTATAGCTACTCAGAAGAACCTCGTCCATTGGATTGAAATAAAAAAAATTAGAGCGTTTACAATGTTTAAACACATTGCCATGCCCAGAATTGGGTATATCCAAACATCAGGTGGGTCAACCTCTGGGTCGACCCACTTGGTGCATGGGTCGACCCATTTACTGAGTCATGTACGTGATTTATGATACTATTAAAATGTTGTCTCAACGTTATTTTCTTGCCTAATTTCTCTCCAAATTTTTTATTATTTTCCGTCTTATTTTGCCCTTTAAATTTCAATTTAAATTTTCACATATATGTACGCAGATCTCCACAAAATTTCAAGCATTAATAACTGCATAATTTTTGTTTCTTAAACGTTACTATTAACGTTATTATTTCATTGATTCTTTCCATTTTTAATATTTGTTTAAATTTCAAATGCGATTATTCTTGGAATTCTTCTCCGTATATATCTATGTACAATCTCATTTATTTCAAATTTCAAACATCGTTATCCCGAAGTTTATTTCTTACTTGTTTTAATTAATTGCATGTTACTTTTGAATTTCATGTCAATATATATATATACACACACTTACATATATTGTAACGACCCGTCTTTTTGCCTGATTTTCGCCGGTAATTTAACCAACTAAAACCGTTCACAAAGACGAATTGTTATGGGTACACACATATATTGAACAAAATAACCGAACTTTTCATTGCACAAAACAATATTACCTTAGAGTTACATAGAATATCAGAGTTACACACATACAGCGGAAGAAAAGAAAATATACTTTCAGTGGAAGCTAGAAATGGCCAAAGGAGGGAGGTGCATGCACAGGCGAAAGGTGGTGCAACCGGTCGTTGGTGCTAAGCTCGGTGCATACTGATGCATGTAGGTAACACTGGAACAAGGGGAGGCTAAGAGCACACATGCACTGAAGGGTGGTGGCTCGAAGTGGGTGCATGCAAAGCGTAGGAGGCAAGTGGACTGATGGGTGTGGAGCTGTGCGGTGAAAAGTGAAATGTGAGTGGGGAGTAGAAGTTGGCGGATGGGTTCTATCAGTGGAGTCTACAGGCTTTTCACGTTGGTTTTTTTTCTTTCTTCTTTTTAAATCAAATTTGTTCTTAATATAAAATAATATTTTATCAAACTTGCTCCAAATAGCCGTACAACCAATACATGATTTAAATCATTTCCAATTAAAAATTTCAAACTCAATTCAAAATAACTTGACTGGAATTATTTCAAACCCTTTTCATCTTATACATTTGGATTTCCAAACAATTCTTAAATTTTAAAACCAAATTTCCAAAATCTTTAATCAGATGGAAGGAGGATTTAAATCGATCATCCGTATACATCCACAACCATAATGTGTGTGATTTCATGCAAATAAACCAATCATATATACTAGCATGAATTCAATCAAATAAGCACATTCATTAAACAACATTACAATTGTGCGCAAGCGTTATGATCAATAACGCTTATCAATGTTCTATGTGTTCCTAATTACATGAATATTCATTCAAACACTGCACACAACATGCATATCCAAACAATCATCGTTGAGAACTTAGAATTATCCAATCAACTACTAATTTAAATAATAAATTAAATTAGATGTTATCACCATATATGCTCCAAAATCTTCAATGTCAATGTTCCCGCTATTCGTACTGCGTCCGATCCATTTTCCATTAACAGTTGGTGAATTTTCTGCTAATTTTTATATTAAAAATTAAATTGATAACAACGATCGTTATATATTGTTATACATATACAATGCCATTTTATTTTAATTTTATTATAATTTATACCTTAACTAAAATTATCAAAATTATATATCAATAGGTTCCATTTTCCGATACGGTTCTAACGGATCCAACGGTGTTTCAATCGGATTTGAGTTGAACGAGATATTAATGTTTAAAGTTTACACTATTATAAACTTAGAAATTAGAACAAAATAATCATACCCCAAAATCCTTTGGCCCAAAGCCCAATTGCTCCTTACATTCAAAACATGACCCGCGTGAGCTTCTTCTTCGATTTCAACCCATTAGATCAAAAATTCATATTTGTATTGGTTGTACGGCTATTTGGATCAAGTTTGATAAAATATTATTTTATATTAAGATCAAATTTAATTTAAAAAGAAGAAAGAAAAAAAACCAACGTGAAAAGCCTGTAGACTCCTCCACTGATAGAACCCATCCGCCAACTTCTACTCCCTACCCACGTTTCACTTTTCACCGCACAGCTCCACACCCATCAGTCCACTTGCCTCCTATGCTTTGTATGCACCCACTTCGAGCCACCACCCTTCAGTGCATGTGTTCTCGTAGCCTCCCCTTGTTCCAGTGTTACCTAAATGTATCAGTCCGCACCGAGCTTAGCACCAATGACCGGCTGCACCACCTTTCGCCTGTGCATGCACCTCCCTCCTTTGGCCATTTCTAGCTTCATCTGAGAGTATATTTTCTTTTCTTCCGCTGTATGTGTTGCAACTCTGATATTCTATGTAAATCTGATGTAATATTTTTTTGTGCAATGAAAAGTTTGGTTATTTTGTTTAATATATGTGTTTACCCATAACAATTCGTCTTTGTGAACGGTTTTAGTTGGTTAAATTACTGGCGAAAATTGGGCAAAAATGTAGTGTCCCGAAATTCCGGTACAATTTGAGCTGACTAAATAACACAAGTCCAACCCAAATTACACTGGAAACCAGAAAACTAATAGAAAGAAAACAAAGGGTGAGGATAGATAAGATAGAAACTTAGAATAGAAGAAGAAGAACACACACATTAGAGTAACACGAATCTCACAGCGGAACGAACAATATATAATAGATACATAACTTTGAAATAAAACCAGTATATGTATACAGTAACATTATCAGAGTACAACACTTACAACAACGCGGAATAAACAATAGCTATATAATCCTGAAGCCTCCTATTCCAAGCTCTCCAAGTATATCTGTAAAATCCTGACTACTTGACTACCCGCACAAAATTGGGCATCCAAGAGTTTAGGGAAAACAAAACAAACTCTGGGTCAGTCATGGGACTGGTGTGAGTAAACAATTTAAAACAGTTTGGGAAAATAACGATATCTCATAAGACCACGCCGTATAACGGAACGGGGTTTTCCCTTATGAGAATCTAAATCAATTTGATTTAACTTTCAAATCTTTTTGAAAGAAACAATGATCTTTTATATCAAAACTCTTTTGATATTATAATAGTGTCTATCAACCACAATATATTATTCATCTTGTAGAAACGCTTTCATCTCACGTTCTACATATATAGTATACAATCAAAACCGGGAGCACTTATTGGGTAATGGATTTCCAACTATGACAAGGTATGGAACCACCTTCCGATAGTGTACCTCTAGAGAGGAATACACTGGGTTCAATAAGAACATCTTGCAACCCGGCCACACATGACCGACCACTCATTTCGCATGAGTGTATCGAATGTCAATCACCAACGGTTGGGATCAGCAACCGTTTCCCGAATGGGACAACATCAACAATAGATTATAGAATGAAATGAATATCTCTTGATAGGTGATAATACACTCTAATTGGCAGCCAACCATTTAGCCATGTTGCCTGCCCGATTTTTGTCATTTCCCGGTTGTGAGGCTAGAGGCTAGAGGCCACGCTTATCTCTGACAGACCACACATTTATTCACTTTGAATGTCACATCGTCATACCCGCCAAATCACAAATTGATTTCCCTAAATATACAATGGGTATACAGCTAAGAGAAACGAATTCCTCTGCCACCAAACGTAAATACGTTTGAAGAGATCAACTTACGTGATCCATTAAATATACTCTGTCAGACATTCTTCCATACGGGTCGTCCTGGGACTGGACAAACCAAAGGTACTATTCTTTAAATCCATCTTAGGAAATTTCTACCTAGGATCGCCAGAATAGCCCTTGCATAATTTTGTCTTCAATTATCTTGATCATATTTGATTTGCAATGCTAACGCCCATACAGAGTGGTTTTCAGGTCATGAATCTAATCCCGGTCTCTCCGTATTGACAACGAAAAAATGGTCAAAAACTTCGATAGTCGGTGAGTTAACTATCAAAGAAAAACATGTGTGCAAACAATGATATTATTTCCAGACGGAAATTCTATCGATTAATCAACATTTAACGTTTATCTCTTTAGTTCATTTATTTATTTATTTCCTGTTTCCATATATTCAACATTCCTTATTTTCTAAATTTAGAAAATATACGTTATTAACATTGGAAAACATTTCCAATTCTTATTTTCTATATTAGAAAACATTTCTGATTCTTATTTGGAAAACATTTCCAAAACTCCTACATTGGATTTAAACAGATGTTTAAATCAAACATCGCTATGCCAACTCACCATTATACTCATTAACTAAATTCACTTAACCAATCTTCACTATCGAACCTTAACCATTACTTAGTTTAAAACGAAGCCAATCAAGTTGGGGTATAACTACCTCTCAGACCTTAATTGAACAGCGTTTCTAACTTCGAAAATAGACAAAGTTCACCTTCTAAATTTTTAACAAATTTCCTTACGTAACTCTCAGATTCTATTTACGAATCCACTTCTTTTACAGAAGTCATTTGATTATAACAATAGTGTTACAATCCCATGCTTCCGAAATATAATAACTTAAGTATAACTTTTATTTATTAATTTGGATAAATAACAAACAACTAATTTATTTATAAATAAATCTTGATTAAAAACGAAAAGTGAATAGTACTTTCTCGAATTCGATATAATCAAATTCAACGTATAATTCTCTTTCGAATAATCTCTGTTCGATAACTCCTTTTGGAATAAACTATATTCAATTAACTCTCTTCGAATAACTAATATTCGATAATCTCTCTTTCGAATAACTAATATTCGATAATCTCTCTTTCGAATAACTAATATTCTAGTAACACCTTTCTTCGAATAAACTATATCCGATTACTCCTTTAACACTGTTCGAATAACTAATATTCGAGAACTCCTTTAACTCTATTCGAATAAACTATATTCGATCAATTCCTATTCGATTAACTCTATTTGAACAACTCTAGTTCGATTTAACTCTAATCGATTAACTATAACTGGTTAACTCTAATTGATTAACTCTAACTCTAGTCGATGAACTCTAACTCTAATCGATTAACTCTAAATCTAATCGATTAACTCTAACTCTAATCGATTAACTCTATTTGAATAACTCTAATTCGATTTAACTCTAATCGATTAACTCCCTTCGAATAACCAATATTCGATTAACTCCTTTCTCTTTATTCGAATAAACTATACTTGATTAATCCCTTTAACTCTATTCGAATAAACTATATTCGATAATCTCACTTTGAATAACTAATATTCGATAACTCCTTTCAAATAACTAATATTCGATAATCCTTTCGAGTAAGTAATATTCGATTATCCTTTCGAATAAACTATATTCGATTAACTCCTTTAACTCTATTCGAATAAACTAATATTCGCTAACTTCTTTCGAATAACTAATATTCGATAACTTCTTTCGGATAACTAATATTCGACAACTTCTTTCGGATAACTAATATTCGATAACTTCTTTCGAATAACTAATATTCGATAACTTCTTTCGAATAACTAATATTCGATAACTTCTTTTCTTCGAATAACCTTATTCGATAACTCTTTCTTTGAATAAACTATATTCGAATAACTCTAATCCGACTAACTCTAATTCAATTAACTCTATTCGAATAACTAATATTCGACTAACTCTTATTCGATTAACTCTAACTCGATTAACTCTAATCGATTAACTCTAATTCGATTAACTCTAATCGATTAACTCCAATTCGATTAACTCAAATTCTAATCGATTAACTCTAACTCTAATCGATTCTCTAATTCTAATCGATTAACTCTAATTCTAATCGATTAACTCTAACTCTAATCGACAAACTCTAACTGATTAATTCTAACTGATTAACTCTAATCGAATAACTAATATTCGATTTACTTATTTCGATTAACTCTTTTGATTAACACTACTTCCATATTTAGTTTCAAATATCGATGTTGAAATCGATTCTTACTTCTCTATATAAGTCCTGACTTATATATTCTATTTATCAAATGATAAATGTTTTTATTTAATTTACAAAATATTCTTTATAAATTAATCTTCTCAATCTATCGGTTAGAACAGATTCTATTTAAAATCTTTGCTTTAAATCCATATCATGTTATACCCGTGTGCGAAGCACGGGTCTAAACTTTCCTGATGTAAAATTCTATTCATTTGCCAAATATTTCCTTATATAACATTCTTTTCATTTTCGAATAAATTCCTTTTATAACTCTATTTATTTTCCCAATAAATTCCTTTTATAACTCTATTTATTTTCCCAATAAATTCCATTTATATTTCTATTTATTTTCCCAATAAATTCCTTTTATATTTCCATTTATTTTCTAAATAAATATATCCTTTTATAATCTATTTATTTTCTAAATAAATATTTCCTTTTATAATCTATTTATTTATAATTCCTTTCATAATATCCTATTTATTTCATATAAATATTTTCTTTTATATACAAAACCCATTGATTTTATATAATTAATTTTTTTTCAAAATACACTTTGAAAATCCCCTTTCTACATCCCAGTATTTCTCACGGTTTTTAAAATACCAAATAACAATGATCGATATCATTTAGACACTCATAATCAACACAGATTTATATATCACATCATATATTACAATATATGAAAAACAGTAAAATAAATGTTGAGGAATCCAGTTGGATTCCTCCGACCTGTTTCCCTACATCCACAGATGTTAAACAATACAATTAACATCAATTTCATTACACTATGAAATATTCTGCTAAATAGAATCAATTTATATATATATATATAACCAGATCTATAATTTCAACCAATTACTTAGCAGTTCAACCAAACAGTCAACACACAACAATCAATCATCAATTATCAATTCTAAATATACATTATAAAAATATGAACTAATCAGAATAGTGAGATTTACTCACATTGGATGATCATCGTTAATAACGATAACCATCGCTTGATTCAGACGGACAATTTATTTTACTATAAATCGTAAGAGCTCCAATTCACTTCCAGTCTGTTCCAGTCTGTAGCCACCGTCCATACGATCCCAACGGATCTTGTTTTGTGGGATTCTGATAATGTATGATGAAGTTACACATTTTTAAAGTTTGAATACATCTTAAAGTAACTAGCGAAAATAACCATGAATTAATTAACCTTAAATACCCCCATTTTCCACTTACATCCACGTTATTATCCACTCATCATCTTCCTTTCCCCTCACGCACTAGGATAAAACACACTCCAACAATGGCCAAAGACCGTACTCTTACTCCATTCTATTCTTCCCGTCTCTCCACTAATTTAAAAATCAATACCACTAGCATCATCCTCTTCGAACCCTAAATCACAACATCACCATTATTATCCACTCGCACTACTTTTGCAAGGACCAACTTCAGCCTCGCACTCACAAATACCCAAGTATCATCCTTCGACTACTCCCTCTCCTATTCACGTTTAAATCCCCAAAAATTACCAATATCGCTCTTCTCCCCTACTCAATGCAACTACCTCCTCCAATCTCAACTTGCGGCAACCAATTGCCATGTGTTTCCCACCTCGCTCAGATCTGTACACGGAGGGTGCGACCCCTTTTATCACCAATTCCGCCGATACTTTGCACACAGGGTTGATTACCATCCCTCAATCCAAAAACCAGATTTGTTTTGCCATTCGATTACTAGAAATCCTGAAAACCGCAACCCTAACTCGCTGAAGCAAAACAGGGGGAACACAGTTGACATCGAGCTAGTTAAACAGGGTATAAACTTGAAGATAATCTCACCAGGATTTCAGAAATATGATTTCCATGACTATACGATTTTTGTATGAATTTATATCGAATTTTGAACTCCCGATTTTCTGTTTTGGAGGTGGCGGCCTGTTTTTCTTAGTTTCTGAAGAATGAGGATTTAGGTTAGAAGTAGGGATTTAACTTGATTTTATAGTGGGAGGGAATTAGATATTTATTTTCGAATATTATATTAAATTATAATCAACTACTGTTTTTATTTGTCCTTTAAAATTCCTGTAATCACACATGACATCCAAAAATCACGAAACTGGACATGCAGCTACAGTTTGACATTACGGACCCAACGAAACTGGTTTCGTCAAATTCCGACTCTGTTTGCTCACACAGTGTATTTTTGACCGTCAAAATACTGACTGCTTTTCACATTAAAAATCCATACGGCCACACACTGACTTCAAAAATCACGGAAATTGAAATCTAGCAATAATTTAATATTGCGGATCTAACAAAATTAGTTTCGTCGAAAATGAAGGTCGTTTGCAAAACTGGCTATTTTTAAAGCTCTAAATATCCCATTTAAATATATAAATATATTTAAAAATAATTAAACTAAATATTTAAAAATAAATATTGTCGTATATATCCACACTAGAATATCATACAACTCCAATTGGATTTATAACTCGGTATTTCAAAATTCCCAGTTATATCGATATCCGATTTATATATAAAATCCTTTTATAATATAAATATATATTTATAAATTTCAAAGGAATTCCATTGCGACTTTTCTAAAATTTGATTTGGACATAAATCAAAATCTACATAATGAAATCCCGATTTTTCTCTTCCATTAGAAAAATATCGTTCAATAGATTCAAACGTTTCTTGTTTCACATAAATCCGATTTAAAATGGATTCTATATATTCTGTTGAAGTTCAAATCACCAATTAACGAACTGCCGCGCCATTTCAAGCTCGATTTTAATTATAATATAATTATACGTTCAAACTTCGTTTATATAATATATTCGTGAATATAATTCAACTCTAAACTGAATTATATATTTTAAATAATCCAAATTACACAATATTGTGAATTCCACTATTTTTGATTATTTCTGAATTAAATATATTATTCTATTATTTATTTTAATTAAATAATCCATATAATTTAATTATACAGCTATTTAAATCTCTATATCACTATTTAAATTAATTAATTAATTATTATATCGCTGAATAATACGAGTCGTTACATTCTTCCCCCTTTAAAATAATTTCGTCCTCGAAATTGCTAAGGTAGTAAACAAACCCTACTAACTGGGTTAAAATTATTTGTTCACTTCTTATCTTCATTTTCAACTGAACCAGTCAATTTCAATTAAAATATTAATTTATTCTACTAACGAAAATTTCCAAAAATTCTGAAAATTTTCTAACACTCGAAATTTTCGAAATTTTTTGCCAGCACCTCCTTTGTACTGGTCAATCGGTACAACTACAACTCGCCTCTCTGGGCCATCTCCAACCCAAAAGAAAATCAAATAGCCAAGCGGCTTGCCAATTCGGCTCATCAAAATCTCAAACCCATATATAATATAAACTGGTACCTTTTTGTCGGGCATATCATTATATCATTCCCATCTGTTACCAATTCTGCTTATACCAATGTATCCATTCCAATTGATCAACAATCAATTTATTTTCAACCAATTATTCGCTTATATCCAAACCATAATATCGTTTCAAGCTCGAGTTCAATCCTCGATTCCAAACTCTTAACATACCAGTCCAATTCCATTTTGGATTATCTCTAATTCGATATTTCTATCTCAATTCATTTTCCAATTAACTGGTTTCAATTAAATTTCTATTTCTATTTGCTTTTACAAATTCTAATTTAATTTGTTTCAATCCAAACAATCTCCCCCAGGGAATTTCAAATAGCTTAGCCTTTCCAAAAATCAAATATCCTTTTCTGGAATTTCAAAACAACTTGTTTTTCTCAAAACTATTCAAAAGCAAAATCTTTGGTAGTAATTCGTCACTTACCACTCAAAAATGAACACCGATGATGCAGCTGTCATCATCGGAATCTATTTTCCAGCGATCGAAGTGAGTTCAATACTATATCACTTTTCGAAACCATTTCTAAACATTTCCACTTTGAAACACATTTCAAAATACCATTCACAATGCTTTGTAAACAATTTAAAATCTCCTAGGATTTTAAAATTCTCATATATTCAATTCAATTCCATTTACAAATACTTTTCATTGTTTTCGGAATTTCAAATTCCAAATTATGGTTTAAATTCATATTTACTTCATTTCGATTTCATATATTTCACTTATATGAATTTTGATTGGTTATATATAACCATTTCACTTTTTATAATCTCATTTGATTATAATCACAACTAATATATCCAATATATTATAATTCCAATATACATATCCTCCCTATATCAAAATATACTTTGGGTAAACTTATTTTCATTTACCCTCTTTTTAAATCATATCGTGTCGACCCATCGTATTGGAGTGTTTAGAAACTCCTACCGATACAGTGGATCAAACTGATCGACCATAACTCATAAACAACTCAACCAACAAAGCTCCACAATATAAAACAATTCTTTATATCAAATAATAAATATGTTCACTCGTATATATACACTCAACTCAATCTAGGGCATTACTAACCCTATCTCTACTGAGTCACGCCATAGAGCCAAGGTAATTACTTAACCTTAAGCCCTGATACCAACTGTAGTGTCCCGAAATTCCAGTACAATTTGAGCTGACCAAATAACACAAGTCCAACACAAATTACACTGGAAACCAGAAAACTAATAGAAAGAAAACAGAGGGTGAGGATAGATAAGATAGAAACTTAGAATAGAAAAAGAAGAACACACACATCAGAGTAACACGAATCTCATAGCAGAACGAACAATATATAATAGATACATAACTTTGAAATAAAACCAGTATATGTATACAATAACATTTTCAGAGTACAACACTTACACCACAACGGAATAAACAATAGCTATATAATCCTGAAGCCTCCTGCTCCAAGCTCTCCAAGTATATCTATAAAATCCTGACTACTTGACTGCCCGTACAAAATTGGGCACCCAAGAGTTTAGGGAAAACAAAACAAACTCTGGGTCAGTCAAGGGACTGGTGTGAGTAAACAATTTAAAACAGTTTGGGAAAATAACGATATCTCATAAGACCACGCCGTATAACGGAACGGGTTTTTCACTTATGAGAATCCAAATCAATTTGATTTAACTTTCAAATCCTTTTGAAAGAAACAATGATCTTTTATATCAAAACTCTTTTGATATTATAATAGTGTCTATCAACCACAATATATTAATCATCTTGCAGAAACGCTTTCATCTCACGTTCTACATATATAGTATACAATCAAAACCGCGAGCACTTATTGGGTAATGGATTTCCAACTATGACAAGGTATGGAACCACCTTCCGATAGTGTACCTCTAGAGAGGAATAAACTGGGTTCAACAAGAACATCTTGCAACCCGACCACACATGACCGACCACTCATTTCGCTTGAGTGTATCGAATGTATATCACCAATGGTTGGGATCAGCAACTGTTTTCCGAATGGGACAGCGTCGACAATAGATTATAGAATGAAATTAATATCTCTAGATAGGTGATAATACACCCTAATTGGCAGCCAACCACTTAGCCATGCTGCCTACCCAATTTTTGTCATTTCCCGGTTGTGAGGCTAGAGGCCACGATTATCTCTAACAGACCACACGTTTATTCACTTTGAATGTCACATCGTCATACCCGCTAAATCACAAATAGGTTTCCCCAAAAATACAACGGGTATACAGCTAAGAGAAACGAATTCCTCCGCCACCAAACGTAAATACGTTTGAAGAGATCAACTTACGCGATCCATTAAATATACTCTGTTAGACATTCTTCCATACGGGTCGTCCTAGGACTGGACAAACCGAAGGTACTATTCTTTAAATCCATCTTAGGCAATTTCTACCTAGGATCACCAGAACAGCCCTTGCATAATTCCGTCTTCAATTATCTTGATCATATTTGATTCGCAATGCTAACGCCCATACAGAGTGGTTTTCAGGTCATGAATCTGATCCCGGTCTCTCCGTATTGACAACGAAAAAGTGGTCCAAAACTTCGATAGTCGGTGAGTTAACTATCAAAGAAAAACATGTGTGCAAACAACAATATTATTTCCAGATGGAAATTCTATCGATCAGTCATCATTTAATGCTTATCTCTTTTGTTCATTTATTTATTTATTTCCTGTTTCCATATATTCAACATTCCTTATTTTCTAAATTTGGCAAATATACGTTATTAACATTGGAAAACATTTCCAATTCTTATTTTGTATATTAGAAAACATTTCTGATTCTTATTTGGAAAACATTTCCAAAACTCCTACATTGGATTTAAATAGTGTTTAAATCAAACATCGCTATGCCAACTGACCATTATACTCGTTAACTAAATTCACTTAACCAATCTTCATTGTCGAACCTTAACCATTACTTAGTTAAAAACGAAGCCAATCAAGTTGGGGTATAACTACATCTCAGACCTTAACTGAACAGCGTTTCTAACTTCGAAAATAGACAAAGTTCACCTTCTAAATCTTTAACAAACTTCCTTACGTAACTCTCAGATTCTATTTACGAATCCACTTCTTTTACAGAAATCATTTGATTATAACAATAGTGTTATAATCCCATGCTTCCGAAATATAATAACTTAAGTATAACTTTTATTTATTAATTTGGATAAATAAACAAACAACTAATTTATTTATAAATAAATAAATCTTGATTAAAAATGAAAAGTGAATAGTACTTTCCCGAATTCGATATAATCGAATTCAACGTATAATTTTCTTTCGAATAATCTCTGTTCGATAACTCCTTTTCGAATAAACTATATTCGATTAACTCTCTTCGAATTACTAATATTCGATAATCTCTCTTTCGAATAACTAATATTCGATAATCTCTCTTTCGAATAACAAATATTCGACTAACACCTTTCTTCGAATAAACTATATCCGATTACTCCTTTAACTCTATTCGAATAACTAATATTCGAAAACTCCTTTAACTCTATTCGAATAAATTATATTCGATGAATTCCTGTTCGATTAACTCTATTTGAACAACTCTAGTTCGATTTAACTCTAATCGATTAACTCTGACTGGTTAACTCTAACTGGTTAACTCTAATTGATTAACTCTAACTCTAGTCGATGAACTCTAACTCTAATCGATTAACTCTAACTCTAATCGATTAACTCTAACTCTAATCGATTAACTCTATTTGAATAGCTCTAATTCGATTTAACTCTAATCGATTAACTCCCTTCGAATAACCAATATTCGATTAACTCCTTTCTCTCTATTCGAATAAACTATATTCGATTAATCCCTTTAACTCTATTCGAATAAACTATATTCGATAATCTCTCTTTGAATAACTAATATTCGATAACTCCTTTCGAAAACTAAGATTCGATAATCCTTTCGAACAACTAATATTCGATTATCCTTTCGAATAAACTATATTCGATTAACTCCTTTAACTCTATTCGAATAAACTAATATTCGATATCTTCTTTCGAATAACTAATATTCGCTAACATCTTTCGAATAACTAATATTCGATAACTTCTTTCGAATAACTAATATTCTATAACTTCTTTTCTTCGAATAACCTTATTCGATAACTCTTTCTTCGAATAAACTATATTCGAATAACTCTAAACCGACTAACTCTAATTCAATTAACTCTATTCGAATAACTAATATTCGACTAACCCATATTCGATTAACTCTAACTCGATTAACTCTAATCGATTAACTCTAATTCGATTAACTCTAATCGATTAACTCCAATTCGATTAACTCAAATTCTAATCGATTAACTCTAACTCTAATCGATTAACTCTAATTATAATCGATTAACTCTAATTCTAATCGATTAACTCTAACTCTAATCGACTAACTAACAGATTAATTCTAACTGATTAACTCTAATTGAATAACTAATATTCGATTTACTCATTTCGATTAACTCTTTTGATTAACTCTACTTCCATATTCAGTTTCAAATATCGATGTTGAAATCGATTCTTACTTCTCTATATAAGTCCTGACTTATTTATTCTATTTATCCAATGATAAATGTTTTTATTTAATTTACAAAATATTCTTTATAAATTAATCTTCTCAATCTATCGGTTAGAACAGATTCTATTTAAAATCTTTGCTTTAAATCCATATCATGTTATACCCGTGTGCGAAGCACGGGTCTAAGCTTTCCTGATGTAAAATTCTATTCATTTGCCAAATATTTCCTTATATAACATTCTTTTCATTTTCCAATAAATTCCTTTTATAACTCTATTTATTTTCCGAATAAATTCTGTTTATATTTCTATTTATTTTCCCAATAAATTCCGTTTATATTTCTATTTATTTTCCCAATAAATTCCTTTTATATTTCTATTTATTTTCTAAATAAATATCTCCTTTTATAATCTATTTATTTTCTAAATAAATATTTACTTTTATAATCTATTTATTTATAATTCCTCTCATAATATCCTATTCATTTCATATAAAAATTTTCTTTTATATACAAAACCCATTGATTTTATATAAATAATTAATTTTCATAATACACTTTGAAAATCCCCTTTTCTTCATCCCAGTATTTCTCACGGTATTTAAAATACTAAATAACAATGATCGATACCATTCAAACACTCATAATCAACACAGATTTATATATCACATCATATATTACAATATATGAAAAATAGTAAAATAATTGTTGAGGAATCCAATTGGATTCCTCCGACCTGTTTCCCTGCATCCACAGATGTTAAACAAAACAATTAACATCAATTTCATTTCACTATGAAATATTCTGCTAAACAGAATCAATTTTTTTTTATATATATATATATATAACCAGATCTATAATTTCAACTAATTACTTAGCAGTTCAACCAAACATTCAACACATAACAATCAATCGTCAATTATCAGTTCTAAATATACATTATAAAAATATTTACTGATCAGAATAGTGAGATTTACTCACATTGGACGATCATCGTTAATAACGATAACCATCGCTTGATTCAGACGGACAATTTATTTTACTATAAATTGTAAGAGCTCCAATTCACTTCCAGTCTGTAGTCACCGTCCATATGATCCCAACGGATCTTGTTTTGTGGGATTCTGATAATGTATGACAAAGTTACACATTTTTAAAGTTTGAATACATCTTAAAGTAATTAGCGAAAATAACCATTAATTAATTAACCTTAAATACCCCCATTATCCACTTACATCCACGTCATTATCCACTCATCATCTTCCTTTCCCCTTACGCACCAGGATAAAACACGCTCCAACAATGGCCAAAGACCGTATTCTTATTCCATTCTATTCTTCCTGTCTCTCCACTAATTCAAAAATCAATACCACTGGCATCATCCTCTTCGAACCCTAAATCACAACATCACCATTATTATCCACTCACACTACTTTTGCAAGGACCGACTTCAGCCTCGCACTCATAAATACCTAAGTATCATCCTTCGACTACTGTAACACCCCGTGATTTTAAATATTAAAATTAACGAATTAAGGAATACTTAATTTTAGATGTAGGAATTAAGGAAAACGGGTTGCGCCATTGCATTCATCTCGAAATTTTATTTGAGATAGAGTCCGACTTTGCGTAAACCGGACTCCGTATGAAGAAGATATCTTTAAATTAAATATTGCAGCAAAACATGAAAAAGAAGAATGAGAAAAGAATAATTTTTAGCATTATTCTAAATTTTGTAAGCAAAAGACTTAGCAGCTCATTTGGTTAGAACATGTGATGTAACACCCCGTATTTTCTATTAACGGTATAGTAACGAATTAAATGATACTTGATTTAAAATGTGAGAATTAAGGGAAACGGGTTACGCCATTGTGTTCGTCTCGGAAGTCTGGTTGAGATAGAGTCCAAGTTTGCGTAAATTGGACTTCGTATGAGGAAGTTATGGCTGTCAGAAGTTTCTAGAAAATTCAAATAAATTCAAACAGCTCGAAAACAAATTCAAATTCAAATCAGAGGTCAGAAGCGGGCTGGGCGGGAAAATTCCCGCCCAGGACCCAGTTCGACCAGAGGGTCGACCCTAGTGTCGACCTCCCCCCTACAGGTCGACCTGGGGGTCGACCTAACCCCCCGACCAGATCTGAATTTTGATGACTGATGACTTGCTGCTGAGTCACTAGGGTTTCTGGATAGTTCTGATCTGGTCTGAATGGTTGCGATTAACCCTAGGATCATCCGACGGTTCAAATTGAATTGAAATTCTATATAAACAACCCAATGCTCAAACCTAAAAATCACACAAAAATAATCCTGGAACTATCATGCTGCCAATTGAGAACTTGGAGTAGCTGTGACCAATTCAAAGACAAGATAAGAACTTGAATCAAAAATTAAATTAATAGTTATCAAATTCAACGATCTACATCAAAGGCGAGCTTACCAATTTCAGATTTCAGAACACAAGAATTCCTTTTTAGTTTGTAAGTTGGTTATTACGCATATTTAAACGTTTCAAATGAATCATGACATGTTGTAATTTGAATATAGAGTGATGCTTATGTATAAGATTTGATTCTCATTTAACTTAAAGTATCGTTGAAATTAATCATGTCTATATGCTTGTGGTGACGAACATATTATATATTAATCATGTCTATTGCTTGTTGTGGTGAACATATTGTATATTAATCATATCTATATGCTTGTGGTGATGAACATATTATATATTAATCATATCTATATGCTTGTGGTGATGAACATATTGTATGTTATTGGAATCTATTATGATTGGGTAATGGATTTTTTTGCCAATTAAATGGTGAAATATGTTATGTTATAAATTGGTGGTTATTTGCAAGTTTATGATCTAAAACACATGCTTATATGTTAGATCAACACTCATGTATATTCATGTTAGGTTGAATCTATTTATGTTGTAAAAATGATTATAGTAGTTTTTTTTATGTTTTGACATACATAAGTCAATATGCTAAGTTGCGATTTAAAAATGATTATAGTAGCTTTCTTATGTTTTGACATACATAAGTTAATATGCTAAGTTGTGGGTTGAAACTGTGATTATATGTTAAACCTCCATGCTAGACCTTTGTCAAGTTTACATGACAATTAGACCCAACTTAGTCACAAGTTCACCTTTACCCATTTAATTAAATTTAATTGTAACACCCCACATCCGTTAGTGTCACTCACAAAGGGAATGCACTACGTTCTGTGGAGCGTTTAGGGTAAAAGATGCAGATAAATTACAAGACAGACAGAAATTAAACAGCGGAAAATAAAACTTTGCTTTATTGATAAAATCGTTTGTACAATGGTTTCTTTACAATATCAGAGTATCATCTGTCTTACAAAATAAAGAAGCATAAAAACTACATTTATATTCCCCGATTTTAGCAAGAGCCAGCCATAGCATCTGAAAAGAGAATCCAAGCAAACTTCGACGAATCTTCAAGCTGGGAAAGAGTGGCAGTCCAACTTAACCTGAGCTAAACTATTCCCTCCATTACTACCTGGGGGGGGGACGAAAGAAAAGAAGACGAAAGAAAAACAGAGTCAGACATAAATCCTGAGTAAGTTCAGTAACTTCTAGTCATGTGAACATGAAAAAAAACAAAACGACATAAATTAACTGAATACAAGATTACACCATGACGATAGGGTCAACAAGATTAGACAAGGTAGTCACAAGATATGCTAAGATAATCTGGATACGCTCTAATACTTTCGCCGCTTTGTTATTTCCTTGTTATACTGGTTTCTATATCTCTGCACCGCCTAACTAGTGTCCCAACTAGTAACGATAACGTGATCCCAATCCCTGTAGTTTCCATCGCCTTCAGGCATCCATTTATTTATTTGTTACCTAGATTTAATCTAGGGTTTTCTATCAAGTGCTTTCTAGATTTAACTAGAGTTTACGCTATCTGCTGAACGCTTCTCGGATTCAGGATTTATGCCACCTAGTCCAACTAGTGCTACCTGTCGAACGATGCCCCCAAGTCTAGGACACACTACCTAGAGTGGTATATGTTCCTATACTTCCCCTCGCATGTATCGCGAATCATTATCGCTTGTCTAGATGCACATGTCCCATAATGTGCGGTCCGAGTCCTGTGTCAGGGCAAATCAGGGAATACAGAACTCGGTCAGGAGCTTTCAGATATCTGCCGATGTAGATGCTAAGGTCTGTTTTTATTCCAGTGGCTATGGTCCCACTTGACCCCTCCCTCAACTAATGAAAGGCACATCTTGAAAAACGAGAACTATACGCCGGCCCTGGTGCCCCACTATCCTATGGCCATCCTCACCCATAACTAGATAGCAAGTATATGGTCTTTTGGAGTTCTCCGCCTTTCCGCTTCACGTATCTCGATTGACTGAAGATGGATAGTAGACGACGAGTCGCTATCACAGCGCTACCGTTTGCTCGCCGAATCACGCCGGTCCATCCTAGTCTTTAGGTTGCCATGTATTGCAACCAAGGCATACCCCTGGTTCTTCTACGCGGACCTTAACCTCTATGGGCCCAGGCGGATCATCTGCAGCCTCACAGAGGGATACCAAGAGTACCCTCACGTCCCATCGAAGCCTCGGGCTTCGTAACCCAATTCGTTGGAGCCTTCTTTCTACTCAGACGGACATTCGCTCCTCCCCGTGTTATACCAAGAATTACTACTTAGTTTTACTAACTAAGATTTACCACTTAGTTCCCAGAATCGTTGTTTTCTTAACTAAGGTTTACTACTTAGTTCTCTTTCCCATCAATTTGGATTGGTTAAGTGTCATTAGTCAATTCAAGTCAACTTAACCCTCTTCATTCATCCTGTTAAACTGGTTAAGTGTTATCAGTAATTCATGTTGACTAAACCCCACCACAAGCCAACTTATATTGGTTAAGTATTTCTTATTACTTAACCCTACCCATTCACCCTGTATTGGTTCAGTGCTCCTTTTTAACCTTGCCCGTCTGTTTTAACTAACA
Source organism: Allium sativum (assembly GCA_030737875.1). Taxonomy (NCBI): domain Eukaryota; kingdom Viridiplantae; phylum Streptophyta; class Magnoliopsida; order Asparagales; family Amaryllidaceae; genus Allium; species Allium sativum. Next base: position 72,020,263 of record CM060919.1, read on the forward strand.
TGTTATTAATGGTTAAGTATTATCCCTTCATGTTTTAGACTTAACCCTATTCCTTTATCACAATCTGATGGTTAAGTGTTCAAGTTTACTTAACCCTACGGTCTAGCTCAGCTAACATATCAAATTGGCTAAGTGTATTAGATTTTACTTAACCCCAACCTCTAGTCTAGTTAACATATTAATTTGGCTAAGTGTATTAACTTTACTTAACCCCTACAAGTCTCGTTTTTCTACCTTGAGTTTGGTTAAGTGTCTCTATGGACTTAGCCCTCCCATTCTAGCCTAACTGTGTTAAGTGTCAGTCTGAACCTAACCCCACCCATCAGTCTAGTTATCATGTTGAACTGGTTAAGTGTCTTAGTTAACTTAACCCTACCATTCTTGTTCTAGCTTTAACTAAATAAATTAAAGCCGCTACCACTCACATTAGACAGGTATTGTTGCGAATACTGGATGTGCCGGTTGGTTCCGGGCAGGTTTACATCGCAACTAGTCTAACCTCGGGTTAGGCATATTCGTGTTTTCTAAGTTCAAAAGGGTTTCAATTTATTTTCAAATCAAGTTTTGAAAGTAACCATCCCGTTCGTCGGATCAGTTAGGGATAGCCAGGGAGAGCAGGAAACTTGTATTTTCCAAACTCAAGCCTAGACACTATCCTCTCTGTCACCCTAGAACTTTCTGGTGTGTCATTAAAAGAGATGTCGTTAATAAACCTTTAATTTTGTCTAAATTTACATTTCCTCATTTAGGCCAAATTCTATAAGTAAATTATTCCTAATTTACTTATTTCCTAATTACTCTTGTAAGTTGTCAACATTTATTCTTATGCCCCTTTTTCCCTCTTATATCATATTTATGCTTTTTGGTATGTAAACTATACCAAATCAAGTGTCACTAACCATGATTTTGCTAAACCTGGCAGTTATTCCCAATTATGGCCAATTTCACTTTTATGCCAATATACTGACCGTGCCAAATTAGCTAATCCAATTCAGATTCAACAATTCTAATTCATGTCAAACTAGACTTATTACTCTAGTTCACTATTCATGTAAATGCTAGATTTACATGTCAATACTAGATTCAAATTACACATCTTATAATTCATGTCAAATTTATCCAATTTGAATTTCTATGATCATGCCATAATACATGTTCCCAATTTATGCCAATTCCCAAGTTAAACTACGTTTTTAGTAAATTTCATATTTTGCCCAAACCGCATTCCCACCGTTCGTATATTCGTGATTCATTCTAGATTATAAATAAAGCTAGGTTCGTAGAAAATAGGGAATGAACCAAGGATGCTATGCAAAAGATAGACATACTAACTGGCATAAAAAGGGTTGAAATAACGACGTCGGTTCACGAACATGGGTAGACCTAACTTAATAGGTAAATTCCCAAGGTCTAAAACCAAGAATAGACGTAGGTTCAAGAACATGGGTAGACCTAACTTAATAGGTAAATTCCCAAGGTCTAAAACCAAAGAAAACCAAGGACAGGCAGAATAAATAATCGGGTTTAATCTCATCATCACAGAACTTAAGCAATACTTTCCTAGTCATGAATCATAGGTGTTTAATCACAGATGTCCTTGTTATGTCATAGGCAATAGTTTATGTTTTCTAATCAAAGGCATAGGTTTAGTCAAGGAAATAATCCTCATAGTCATAGTCACAGTCATAGGCAATGTTCATAGTCATAGGCAAATGTTCATAGTCATAGGCATATGGTTTTAAGGTCCGTAGTTCCATAGTCACGGTCTTATTTGTCCTCGAATCATAACAGTTCTTAATTAGGTTCAAGAGTATAGGCACTGATTCGAATAGAGAGAGAGGTTTGGCATATTCTTTTATTCCTTTAATTTCATGTCACGAACAGAGAAAAACGTTCAAATCTAGAAATAACTGACTTACAGAGATTAGATCAGAACAGAAAGAAGGCGCTGCTAAGATTCGTAAAAAAAAAACAGTCGTTGAAGTCGTTTGAACCTCCTCTTGAATCCTAGCTTGACTTGAACCTCTTCTTGAGCAGCATTTCCTCGTCTTGATTTATTTTATATATTACTTATTCTATTTGTTATTAAATTAAGAGAAGGAGAAGAAGCCATGTTCGCCAATAATCTTTGCAGCATAAGGGTAGAAAAGAATTGTGAATAGAGAAGAAGACTAGGGCTGTTTATATAGTGTTAGGTGGACGAACCTGGTCAGAAAACGCGACCAAATACATCAGAACGAACAAGGTACAGAAAGATGGAAAAACCAGGGGGGGTCGACCCCCAGGTCGACTATGTAGTCGACCTGGGTGCCCCAGGTCGACTACCCAGTCGACCTGGGTAGCCCAGGTCGACTACCCAGTCGACCTGGGTGTCTTGGGCGGGAAAATTCCCGCTCTGGCCAATCCGGCCCGATTTTGAATTTTGAATTTGTTTTCTGTCTGTTCGAAATTTAAACTGAATTCTGAAACTTCCGGAGGCTATATCTTCCTCATACGGACTCCGATTTACGCAAACTCGGACTCGTTTTCATGCAGAATTCCGAGGCGAACGCAATGGCGCAGCCCGTTTCCCTTGATTTTGATTTTAACTTTTAATTCTTCCCTGATTTGTGAATCCTAGTGTTACAGAATTACGGGGTGTTACATTAATAATACCTCTATGCCAAGTTACACATGACAAGTTGAATGTATGCTATTTTATGTTTATTTCATGTCCCTTGTTTATTACCCCTTTACTTGTTTATGGGTTGGGCTAATTTACTAGCCTAACATTTTATGTGATTCATGCGTACGTTCCACGGGGGTAGCGATGGGAAAATATGAAAATTCATGGCATAGATTTGTTCATTAAATGGTATATTTGATATACCATTTATGGTGAGCATAATCAAAGGGAAATTATGGCATGATTAAATTAAATTAAATTTACATAAAGAAATTGGACATATATAGGAAAATGTGAATTTAGAAAAGACGAATATGCCTAACCCGAGGTTAGACTGAGTTGTGGTGTAAATCTGCCCGGAACTGACCGGCATATCCAGTGACCACAACAAGACCTATCTAATGTGGGTGGTTAGTGCATCAAACCCAAAAATAACCCGAGGTTAGACTGAGTTGTGGTATAAATCTGCCCGGAACCGACCGACACATCCAATGACCACAATAAGACCTTTCTAATGTGAGTGGTTGGTGCTTTGATAAATTAAAGCTAAGTCAGGATTGGTAGGGTTAAGTTAATTAGGGAAACACTTAACCGATTCAACATGTTAACTAAACGAATGGGTGGGGTTAGGTAAACTTGGACACTTAACCAAATAAACATGTTGATTAAAAAACCCTAGTAACGGGGACCCATTTCAGCAGTAACCCACATAGATGTATCATGGTACCCTGAAACTAGGCAGGGTGGGGCACGACTACTGGGCTGAGTATAAGCGGTCATAACGTCGGCGGTTGGTGGGCCAGTGTAGGTTCCGATGGAGTGTGGGCGTTCACGTACTCTGTAGTGGAAAAATCAGGCACTGGGAATCAGTAGTATACACTGTGCATCCTGAATCGTGTCGGGTTGCCACCAGAGGGACTGATACACCCCATGGTGGGACCAGCACAAGTATCTACAGTCAAGTGGGGCCGAATGACACAGGATATGAATGCATGCGAGTGGGAGTCGATCATTAAGGGGATCGTTTGTTATGAACACGTAGAGCTGGTTGAACCAATGGTTAAGTAGGTGCAGAGACTATAGTAATGGGTGCGATCTCATGTTCCTCTTATCTTATATTAGGGTATTGTCCTATGTTCTGTTATTACTGTCATGATCCCTTTTCTTGTTTAAATACTAGTAATCACCGAACTTACCAGACTTATTGTCTAACCCGTTTTCTTTCGCCCTCTTTATTTCCGTTCCCCCCACGGTCCATAGGGAGGGAATACTGCAGCTTAGTCAGACTCTTTGCAAGCTTTAAGAAAGTAGATGTATGATTTGGACTCTCTCTCATCTTGGCTTTGGCTCTTGGACATTATCCTTGGGGATTTATGCAGTTTTATTTTTGGTTTATGCTTCTTTATTAAATAATCAAGAAAAAAAATATGGTGTAATGTTTTTGGAAGTTATTTTGAGATAAATTGCTGTAATGCTTTTGTATTGAACCACGTATGCAATAAATGTTTGATTTTTGCTGCTTATATTTATCTGTCTTGTAAATTTTTCTGTGTCGTGTACCTATAACCCTCCACCAAAGTTAAGGCATTCCCTTTGTGAGTGACCTTAACGGAGGTGGGGTGTTTCACTTGGTATCAGAGCAAAGGTTTACCAGATCAGATAAGAGTTTTTGAAAACTATTTTTCAAAAAGAAATATAAAGAAGCATTTTACGAGGAAAAATGTTGTTTTAAATTTAAAAAGTCATAATCCCCAAAGCCATATGCACTATCTTTCTATCCTTCGTTTTGAATCTTTTCTTTTTTGTTTCAGCATGTCTGGGAATCTTAACCTTCCAGAGGGTGTACCGATACCTGCTGGTTCAGGAGGTACTTAGAGGCTAGGGCCAACGACGCAGGCCTAACAGATATTCCTCCTCCAACTGCAGCAGTTCCTCCTCCCCCTCCTCCTCATGCAAATGATTTCTCAAAGATTTGTAGAGACTTTAGGGCCATGGGTGGAAAGGATTTCAAGGGAACTGAATCATTCGTAGAAGCAAGGAACTGGCTCAAAGAAACTGAGGATCTGTTCGTTATCTTCAAGGTGGACAATAGGCAGAAGATACAGTTGGTGGTATGGTTGCTCAAAGATGAAGCTTCCTATTGGTAGGAAGTCACTAACGCTAAAAGACCAGTTGAAACATGGATGGATTTCAGAATAAGGTTTGAGATGAAATTCCTCTCACAAGATGAACGAAGTTTACAGCTGGAAAGTTCTCATCTCTTAAGCAAGGAAGTATGACGGTCAAGGAGTACGTCAATCAATTCAATTAGCTGGCTCGATTTGGACTGCACTTAGTGAATACTCCTCATAAGAAGGCTCTCCGTTTTGTCAAGGGATTGAATGAGCCACTTCACGGCTTGGCTATGACCCATATACCTATGGGGGCTACTTACGAGAGGTTAGTGGACATGGCACTCTTACACGAGGAAGACACGGGCAAGAATGAGGCAAAAGTGGAAGTGCCTCAAGAAAAGAAGGGGAGGGGTCGCAGAACAAGAAGGCCGATTCAAAGAAAGGCGGGAAGAACAACAAACCCCGTGAAAAGAGAAAGTGTAATTTCTGTGGCATTCCCGGGCATCTGATCAAAGACTGCAAGAAGAAGAAAAGGAAGATGGGTGGCTGTTTCCACTGTGGTGAGACAGGACACATGGCTTGGGCCTGCCCAAGGAAGCAAGGGCAGGGAGCTGTACTTCTTCTAGAGGACAAGTTCACGCTCTCACAGCACCTCCGCAATAACAAGGTAGAAATATTTCTGTCGAAAGTTTGGTATATCTTTTTGATCATCCTGTACATACACTATTTGATTCTGGTGCATCGCACTCTTTTATATCTACTGCGTTAGTGGAATTTCTGCACCTAGACACCAGTATAGTAGAGGATCCCTTGGTTGTTTCAAATCCAATTGGGGGCTCAGCTTATTTGTCAATGGTTTGTTTGGATTTGAAAATATCTATACTAAGCGTTGGGTTTAGATGTAATGCCTTTGTTTTTGGCTTCACGGGCTATGGGTTGATTCTAGGCATGGACTGGCTATCCAGTAATGGTGCCGTCCTCGATTGCGAAAACATAGTGGTTAGACTCATGACTCGCCTCGGTAACACTCTCGAAATTTCTTGTAATCCCATGAACTCCGTTATGCTTAGTTATCTAGAATCTCTTAATGCGTCTGTTGAGAACTTGCAGTCTGTAAGGGTAGTCCGCGAATACTCGGATGTGTTTGAAGAGGTAAAGGGCTTACCTCCGAAGTGGGAGATAGATTTCTGCATATACCTCGTGGACAATGCAAAACCCGTTGCTTTACCCGTTAGACACATGGCTCCGAGGGAGAGGAAAGAACTCAGCAAGCAAGTTAAAGAATTGCTTGAGAAGGGGTTTATAAGGCGGAGTATTTCTGAATGGGGTGCTCCAGTAGTGTTCGCAACTAAAGCGGACGGTTCGCTTCGTCTGTGCATTGATTATAGGGAGCTAAACAAGCTGACCAAAAGGAATAGGCACCCACTCCCGAGAATAGATGATTTGTTCGATCAGCTTTTAGGTGCATTGGTTTTCTTCCAATTAGATTTGGCTACCGAGTTTCATCAGCTAAGGGTGGCTGAAGACAACATTGATAAGACCGCATTCAGAACCCCAGATGGTTTCTTCGAGTGGCTTGTCATTCCCTTCAGCCTGATAAATGCACCCGCTTACTTCGTTGATTTAATGAGCAGGGTGTTCCGAGAGTTCCTCAATAAGTTTGTGGTGGTCTTTGTAGGCGATATTTTGATCTTCTCAAAGAATGAGGAAGAGCATGCTCGACATCTAAAAGAAGTCATGGATACTCTCCGTGCACATCAGTTGAAGGCGAAATTCTCCAAATGCCATTTCTGGAGAGAAGAAGTTAGGTTCCTTGGACACGTGGTGTCAAAAGAGGGGATAGATGTGGACCCCGCGAAAGTGGTTGCTGTGCAAGATTGGAAGGTTCCTCGAAATGCAACCGAAGTCCGAAGCTTTCTCGGGCTAGCAGGCTTTTATCGAAAATTTATCAAAGATTTTACAAAAATCTCATCTCCACCGACAAGATTGACAAAGAAGAACCTGGCTTTCAATTGGGATTTGGATTGCGATATTGCTTTCCAACGGTTGAAAAGGGCTCTAACAACAGCCCCAGTTCTGACATTGCCTGATGGAAGCAAGTTGTTTACAGTATACACAGATGCATGCGGAACAGGACTAGGTGCTGTTCTAATGCAAGAAGGGAAGGTATTGGCTTATGGTGGAAGACAGTTGAAAGTACACGAGAAAAACTACCCAACCCACGACCTAGAATTAGCAGCCATCGTTTTTGCGCTTAAGTCTTGGCGCCATTATCTCCTAGGTGAGAAATTTGAACTTTATACTGACCATAAATCGTTGAAATACCTTTTCTCGCAGAAAGATCTCAATTTGAGGCAGCAAAGATGGATGGAGTTTCTTTCCTCGTTCGATTTTGAGATTTCCTACACTCTTGGCAAGGGCAATGCAGTAGCAGACGCCTTGAGTAGAAAGAAACTGACCTTAAGCCCTCTCTTTGTAGAAAGGCAAAGCTTGGAGTACATAGCCAACTTTGACTTTAGGCCCTCCTATGAATTTGTACCTGGCCTATTAGCAACATTGGAAGTGCGGCCTACGCTTTTGGACTTAATAGGGACTGCGCAACGTGAAGACTCTCAACTAGTTGATATAATAGATAAGCTGATTAGGGGTGAGACATCGAGTCACCTCGATAGATACTCCATAGAAGTTAAGGGATGGTTGAGACGGGATGGAAGACTATGCGTCCCACAAGCAAGGGATTTGGTAAAGAAGGTTCTCGAAGAGGCACACCATTCCAAGTTGACCATACACCCCGGTGGAGACAAAATGTACAAAGACATAAAAAGGGTTTTCTTTTGGAGTGGCATGAAAAGAGATGTAGCTGAATTCGTCTCCAAGTGCATGATATGCCAGCAAGTCAAGGCAGAACAGAAGAAGCCTGGAGGTTTGCTTCACCCTCTAGAGATCCCACAGTGGAAATGGGATAGCATTTAAATGGACTTTGTTGATGGGTTGCCTAGGTCAAGGAGAGGCAACACCAGTATTTGGGTAATAGTGGACAGGCTCACAAAAAGCGCCCACTTTATACCCGTTAAGAGTAGAAGGACTGCCTCATCTCTAGCATCCATATACCTTAAAGAGATAGTTCGACTCCATGGGATACCCTCCAGCATAGTGAGTGATCGAGATCCTATCTTCATGAGCGAGTTTTGGAAAAGTTTACAAGAGGCTGTAGGCACACGGTTATGCTTAAGCACGGCCTATCACCCTCAAACCGATGGCCAAACGGAAAGAGTCAATAGAGTATTAGAAGACCTCTTGAGAATATGCATTATTGACTTCGGTGGTACATGGGAGGATCATCTACCTTTGGTGGAATTCTCTTACAACAATAGCTACCAAGCCACCATAGGCATGGCGCCTTTCAAAGCTTTATATGGAAGACCGTGCAAGTCACCAACTTGCTGGTGGGAGTCCACAGACAAGCTCATACTTGGACCAGACATGATTAAGGAAACTTCAGAGAAAGTAGACTTGATACGAAGATGAATGAAGACTGCCCAAGATAGACAGAAGTCCTACGCAAACAAAAGAAGAACTGACCTTGAGTTCGAAGTTGGAGACAAGGTATTCCTTAAAGTATCTCCTTTGAGGAACGTCGTTCGCTTTAGATCCGCAGGAAAGTTAGCACCAAGATTTGTAGGGCCGTTCCCTATCGTCGAGAAGGTTGGGAAGATGGCTTATAGGGTACAGCTTCCCGAAAGAATGGCCGGGATTCATAATGTCTTTCATGTCTCTCAATTGCGGAAATGCTTACATGAGTCCGCGGAAGTGGTAGAACCAAGTATGCTAGAGGAAGTTGAAGTTGAACGAGAAGCAACTGTGAGGAGAATTCCAACCCGTATCTTAGGAACAAAAGTCAAAAAGCTACGCAACCGTGAAGTTAAGCTCGTCAAAGTTCAATGGAGCGACACCGAGGAAGATGCGACTTGGGAAACCGAGGACAGAATACGCGCAACCTACTTTTTTCTTTTTGAGGGTACGTCTTTAATCTCTTTTTCCTTAAATTTATGCTCGTATCTATCTTTTTAGGTATATCTCCTCGATCCTATCCTTTATCCTTAGGTAGGAACCCATTTGGATGTAAACATGTAATTGAAACATGTTATGATTGATTGTTGCAAGTGGTTGCTAGTGGATGCATATACACACACATTAGGTATTAGATCGGCTCAGTCACTTCCATATTGCATATGCATAAATGTATTGGTTTATGGATTAAAACTTGATGTGTTATCATATGGACGTTGCAATTGTATGAATGATTGTGCACTCATGTAAGAAATTTTGAGTAGGAAAAATTGCATCCATAGTGGACTCATGGCACTGACATAATTTGCATTAAGGAGGTCAACTGAATCAGTAGACCGCCTGAATTTGCATTAGATACGGACATGTACACACACAATGCATATGATCATGAAGCATTAGAAATCTTTTAAGGACAATGGATGCCTGTGTTTGATGGTTGAGTAGATGGGTGATTGGGTGGTAGGATATAAGTTCTTCTCGACTTGAAGATTTCGGGGACGAAATCCTAAAAGGAGGGGAGAATGTAACACCCCGTATTTTCTGTTAACGGCATAGTAACGAATTAAACAATACTTAATTTAAAATGTGAGAATTAAGGGAAACGGGTTACGCCATTGTGTTCGTCTCGGAATTCTGGTTGAGATAGAGTCCGAGTTTGCGTAAATTGGACTTCGTATGAGGAAGTTATGACTGTCAGAAGTTTCCAGAAAATTCAAATAAATTCAAACAGCTCGAAAACAAATTCAAATTCAAATCAGAAGTCAGAAGCGGGTTGGGCGGGAAAATTCCCGCCCAGGACCCAGGTCGACTAGGGGGTCGACCAGGGGGTCGACCCTAGTGTCGACCTCCCCCCTGGGGGTCGACCTACCCCCCGACCAGATCTGAATTTTGATGACTGATGACTTGCTGCTGAGTCACTAGGGTTTCTGGATAGTTCTGATCTGGTCTGAATGGTTGTGATTAACCCTAGGATCATCCGACGGTTCAAATTGAATTGAAATTCTATATAAACAACCCAATGCTCAAACCTAAAAATCACACAAAAATAATCCTAGAACTATCATGCTGTCAATTGAGAACTTGGAGTAGCCGTCACCAATTCAAAGAAAAGATAAGAACTTGAATCAAAAATCAAATTAATAGTTATCAAATTCAACGATCTACATCAAAGGCGAGCTTACCAATTTCAGAATTCAGATTTCAGAACGCAAGAATTCCTTTTTAGTTTGTAAGTTGGTTATTACGCAGATTTAAACGTTTCAAATGAATCATGACATGTTGTAATTTGAATATAGAGTGAGCTTATGTATAAGATTTGATTCTCGTTTGTCTTAAAGTATCGTTGAAATTAATCATGTCTATATGCTTGTGGTGACGAGCATATTATATATTAATCATGTCTATATGCTTGTGGTGATGAACATATTATATATTAATCATATCTATATGCTTGTGGTGATGAACATATTATATATTAATCATATCTATATGCTTGTGGTGATGAACATATTGTATGTTATTGGAATCTATTATGATTGGGTAATGGATTTATTTTGCCAATTAAATGGTGAAATATGTCATGTTATAAATTGGTGGTTATTTGCAAGTTTATGATCTAAATCACATGCTTATATGTAAGATCAACACTCATGTATATTCATATTAGGTTGAATCTATTTATGTTGTAAAAATGATTATAATAGTTTTTTTTTATGTTTTGACATACATAAGTCAATATGCTAAGTTGCAATTTAAAAATGATTATAGTAGCTTTCTTATGTTTTGACATACATAAGTTAATATGCTAAGTTGTGGGTTGAAACTATGATTATATGTTAAACCTCCATGCTAGACCTTTGTCAAGTTTACATGACAATTAGACCCAACTTAGTCACAAGTTCACCTTTACCCATTTAATTAAAGTTAATAATACCTCTATGCCAAGTTACACATGACAAGTTGAATGTATGCTATTTTATGTTTATTTCATGTCCCTTGTTTATTACCCCTTTTCTTGTTTATGGGTTTGGCTAATTTACTACACCAACATTTTATGTGATTCATGCGTACGTTCCACGGGGGTAGCGATGGGAAAATATGAAAATTCATGGCATAGATTTGTTCATTAAATGGTATATTTGATATACCATTTATGGTGAGCATAATCAAAGGGTAATTATGGCATGATTAACTTAAATTTATTTTACATAAAGAAATTGGACATATATAGGAAAATGTGAATTTAGAAAAGACGAATATGCCTAACCCGAGGTTAGACTGAGTTGTGGTGTAAATCTGCCCGGAACCGACCGGCATATCCAGTGACCACAACAAGACATGTCTAATGTGGGTGGTTAGTGCATCAAGCCCAAAAAGAACCCGAGGTTAGACTGAGTTGTGGTGTAAATCTGCCCGGAACCGACCGGCACATCCAGTGACCTTAACAAGACCTGTCTAATGTGAGTGGTTGGTGCTTTAATAAATTAAAGCCAAGTCAGGATTGGTAGGGTTAAGTCAATTAGAGAAACACTTAACCGATTCAACATGTTAACTAAACGAATGGGTGGGGTTAGGTAAACTTGGACACTTAACCAAATAAACATGTTGATTAAAAAACCCTAGTAACGGGGACCCATTTCAGCAGTAACCCATATAGATGTATCATGGTACCCTGAAACTAGGAAGGGTGGGGCACGACTACTGGGCTGAGTATAAGCGGTCAAAACGTCGGCGGTTGGTGGGCCAGTATAGGTTCCGATAGAGTGTGGGCGTGCACGTACTCCGGAGTGGAAAAATCAGGCATTGGGCATCAATAGTATACACTGTGCATCCTGAATCGTGTCGGGTTGCCACCAAAGGGACTGATACACCCCATGGTGGGACCAGTACAAGTATCTACAGTCAAGTGGGGCCGAGTGACACAGGATATGAATGCATGCGAGTAGGAGCCGATCATTAAGGGGATCGTTTGTTATGAACACGTAGAGCTGGTTGAACCAATGGTTAAGTAGGTGCAGAGACTATAGTAATGGGTGCAATCACACGTTCCTCTTATCTTATATTAGGGTATGGTCCTATGTTCTGTTATTACTGTCATGATCCCTTTTCTTGTTTAAATACTAGTAATCACCGAACTTACCAGACTTATTGTTTGACCCGTTTTCTTTTGCCTTCTTTTCTTCCGTCCCCCCCCCAGGTCCGTAGGGAGGGAATACTGCAGCTTAGTTAGACTCTTTGCAAGCTTCATGAAAGTAGATGTATGATTTGGACACTCTCTCACCTTGGCTATGGCTCTTGGACATTATCCTTGGGGATTTATGCAGTTTTATTTTTGGTTTATGGTTCTTTATTAAATAATCAAGACAAAAATTATGATGTAATGTTTTTGGAAGTTATTTTGAGATAAATTGCTGTAATGCTTTTGTATTGAACCACGTATGCAATAAATGTTTGATTTTCGCTGCTCATATTTATCTGTCTTGTTAATTTTTCTATGTCTTGTACCTATAACCCTCCACCAAAGTTAAGGCATTCCCTTTGTGAGTGACCTTAACGGAGGTGGGGTGTTTCATGTGACTTGCATACAAGAGTTACAGACTTCTATCCCCGCCAGCGCCATATTTTTGTTTTAGGGGAATGGCTAAAAAGTGGCTTAGTGTGAACGATGTTAAAAAAGTGGTTTAGTGTGAAAATGGTTAATTGGGAAGATAGATAAAAAGAATATATATATATATATATATAGAAAATATACATACATACGTACGTACATATATATATATACATACATACATACACACACACACACACACACACACATATATATATATATATAAATGACGTGTACGCATCATGTGGCACACGTGGCGCATTTTTTTGTTGGTCAAGGATTGTCTTTTTTTATGTGGCCTTCTCTGATTGGCTTTGTGACAAATTCTGAGGTGTTAGGGCTTATGTGTCATGCTATGATTGGCTGAGTGACTGTGAAAACCCGTAACTTCCCCGTGAAGGAAAGAGCGGATAGTTCGAGAACAAGCCACAACAGAACGCAGACGGAAGAACATTTCATTATATATTACAACAATGCATCAGATTACAAGAATATACAGAGTATAAACAAATAAATATTACACAGAAATATCAGAGATTACAATAAATTACATAGCAGCGGAAAATAATACAAAACACAACTAGAAGAAGATATACGGATACAAAGCTTTCCGGATATCGTTCCAGCTGTAAACCAGGATCCTGTGAATATAAATCTGCAAAACCAAAACTACTAGCTGCCCGTGTCAAGATAAGGACATCCAGAGTTTAGGTTAAAAACAATAAACTCCAGGTCAGTCATGGGACTGGTGTGAGAACTAAAACAGTTATTAACCTTTATATTAAAGTTAGGTAAATCAAGGGACCACGCCGTATAACACGGAACGGGTTTCCTTCCAAGAATACCAGTGCATATAACAAAACAGCGCAATGCTAAATAAAGAAAAATGAAGCTATTATAAGACCCAGGTCCTATCACACAATGCAACGCAAGCCGAGGGATAGGGTTTCCCTTATAATAGCCAAAGCATGCTTAGTACGTCTAAAACAAATCATTTGATACTATTATAAGTGCATAGTGTATAAAACAAATTCAAATCATAAGTATCAATCATAGGCGGCATGGGTACCATATATCATGTCGCCATACTAGTTCTACAATTAAAACCACAAAATCACGTATTTGGAAATTGGATTTCCATCTATGAACCGAGGCAAAAGATAGTCCTCAACCGATTCGAGACTCTCTAGCCCGAGCCTCAGGACCCAGACTCAGGTGGGCCCTTGGATCGTCCGGGCCGGTCCATCGATGTGGATTAAAATTCCTGAACATTGCGTTTCCCCGCCCTTTGGGGCGTAAATGAGCCAACGAATGGCTCCATCGGACCCGGATCGTCCGATCTAACCGAGGCGCCTCGCAACAGAAACAACCACACAGGTGAAAAGTATATAAATGTCAGGGCTGGTAGGTCACTGACACCACCCTAGCTAGAAAGAAACGCATGTCCTCCCTGAGGTCCTTCTCCCGTTTTTGGTTCACCACCGGGGTGCGAGGCTCGCGAATTCAACGCTACACAAAGCTATGCCACACAGGCTGTGCTTTGATCATCACCACAAGACTTTGCTTTTCAACAGAAGCCTCGATCAATTGCCACTTAGGCATGCCACACAGGCAATTCACTCCATGCGTTTGATATCCATCAACATACAACCCCTGAGCTCGTACGTCTCAGAGAAGGGCGTTAAGCAAGAGAATAAATTCTCCGCCGCCAAACAGATATATATTTAATAGAGATCAATCGCACGGACTAAAATCCAATGTCAGACACACAGTCCATTTACAAGTCCGTTCTGGGTCTGAATGAAACCGGAGGCACCTAGTACCCCGCATATCCATCGATTTCCAAGCACGTCTAGACGATCACTAACTGTTTCCATCTTCTTGGGTGTACAGCCCAATCAAGATCATCAGTTATCACCCAAACGACGTGAAGACCTCCGGTCTTCGACCATCGTCTTCATCTTCGACTTATCGTCGTATCGGTTATTCAGAATGGGATAAACCCGGACTTTCCGAATAACTCGCGTATATTTTAAATAAGTGTTACACAAACACAACATACGCCTCATTCCAGTTCATCGGTCACTAACCGTAAATTAATCAAGAGAATAATTCCCCAAATATTAACCCCGAAGGCCGAAACCAACATCAGATCATTATCCAGAAAACCATTCTGCTTAGCTAACCGACAGTTAGTTTCTAAATTTCACATTCATAGGGAAAGGTTCCCATTAATTTTATCCAAGATAAATTCCTTAAATTTATTCTTTAATCATCTTTTGAATTTCGATTCAACTAGTCGGGATTAACGAACCTTACCGAAGTAATCATTTGTTTTAATTTTCCAATCCCAACCTATTCATTCCATGAAGTAAAACTGGTTATACTTCATATCTAACACCACGGTGTTATCGGTAAATTCAATTACCATTTCACGTTCAAATCTAATTAAAGATTTAACTAACGCCTGGAGCAAAACTGGTGATACTCCATTTCGATTATTTCAATCTAATTAAAGATTCATTAAAACTCCACTTAGTTTTAATCTTTGACTGGGTTAAAGAATCAGTGTCATTTAAAACACGGTTCACGGTAAACCCAAAATCACCTTCCATTAATTATCGGGTTAAAGAACAAGTGTTATTTAAAACACTGTTCACGATAAACCCAAAAATCAATACTAATTCGATTCCAATTAAATATTATTTAATTGGTACACTTCATTAAATCTAAATAAATAGATTTAATCTTTTCTCAATTGGGTTCAAGAACAATGTTAATGAAGACACCATTCACGACAAACCCAAATCACATTTGATATTCAATACAAGGCTCTGAATAGAAAATATATCGGCTTATATTCAATATCAAATTCTACGATTAACAAATGTCGTATTGGAAATAACGATATAAATATATATCTTTCAAATTTCCATAACAACATCTGTATAATCACGAATTCCAACATCGAAATATTCTGAAGACAATTTCGATTCAAATCCACTCCAATGCAATCATTGGAAATTCTGGTTATTTTTAAAACCCTTTTCAAATTCAATTTATTTATTTAAAAACAAATAGAATTTTAATTCTAGTTCAAAACTAGTTCATTTCGATAGGAATCTATTTTTATCTTTTCAAATACGGAGTTTTTCATCCCAATTCTTCCCAAATCATTTCTTATGATTTTACACAAATTATTGATATTTTTAATAATTTTATCAAGGCCCGTACAGTCGATTTCCAGCAACGGCCATCGAACTGCACTTATAGCGACCTTTTACAAATTTGATTTGGACATAATCCAAATCCAACCGTTAGATTTCTAATTTCTAATATTCGTTGGAAAACTCTTTTCGATACGAACCCAACGGTTCCGGTTTCAGGAAAATCCGACGGTCGGATCTCCCGTTATGTCCGTTCGAAGTCAATGGTCGAAATTCGCGAACTGCCGCGGCGCGGCGCGTTCTATTCAGGCCATTATATTATATATATAATATATATAATATATACTTCGTCGATTTCTATTTAAAACGAAATTTATAAATCGTTTTAAATTCGTTTTCAAAACGTTTTCAACTTCATTTTCAAATTCAAATCAAAACTGAATTTTCCCTTTCAAATTCGGTTTAAATTCATTTCAAATTGATTCCAATTCAAATCGATTTTTAATTCAATTTCGATTCGTTTTCAATTAAATTTCGACTTGTATTCAATTCTATTAAATTTCAATTCGAATTCATTTCTATTCGAATTCAATTCGAATTCATTTCTATTCGAATTCAATTCGAATTCATTTCTATTCGAATTTCAAATCATTTCAGTGTATTTCGAATTTCAAATCAATTCAGTTTAATTCGAATTTCAATTCACTTTAAATATAATTCGAATTTCAATTCATTTCAATATAGTTCGAATTTCAAATCTATTCAATTTCAAATCTATTCAATATTCATTGAAGAATGAATAAAATCGATGTAAATATCGTTCACGTCAAAATGGCGTCAATCTAACCAACACGGCTTCATATGTTTCTATTTTCAAATATTCTATTTCAAATATTTCTATTTCAAATATTTCTATTTCAAATATTTCTATTCAAATATTCCTCTTCAAATATTTCTATTTCAAATATTTCTTTTTCAAATATTTTTATTTTCGAAACTGGAATGAGGCCCAATCAATTACCATATAATGTTAATTATATGGATTTTCTACAACACATGTATATATCAACAACGATGAATAGTCAACCATCATCCAAAGTGCATTCTACACTGTATAAGCATCAAATATAAATATTCAACGCTTATAACAGTCTGTCAATCAATCGATCGACATACAACTAAACAATCGGGATTAGTGTACTTCAAATATCATCCCAATACCCGTGTGGGGTTTCAAACAATCAAACACAGATTTTATTTGTGCAGTTGGGCGATGTGTAAAATTTATCATCCCAATTAATATCAGTCAAATGTGTGTATATAAACAAATCGTCCGATTTGTTTATTTTTATTTCATTTCATATACACGTTAAAAATTCTATTTTTAACTATAAAATATTTTCAACTATATAAATATTTTATTTCATTTCACATCACATCACACAATCAACTACACATCAAAATCAAACAATCAAACATACATGCCGCCCATGGTCTGTGGACGACGGGTGTCGGGTGCTACTAAACACCGTATGCATCCTAGTATATATATATAACTAGAAAATTAAATCAAAGAGTGAGAAATTCTCACAGATAGCATATCCAACGCCACGACTCTTCTTAAGTAGAAATCTTCGTCGTTCAGCCCCTTGTCACTTTTCACTGCTCGTATTCTCTACATATATAAAAATCACATTTTTACTTCGCTATTCAATATATAAAAATCGAATTTTCACTTCTAGAAATACGATCATTTTGCTTTAAAAAATACGATCTTTTTGATTTTAAAAATATAAACTTTATCAAATTAAAAATTCAATCTCTATCAAATTAAAAATTCTTAGATCTTGTTAAAAATCCTGACTTTCCTACACAAAAATTCGACCTTTTCTACTTAGAAAATCCCGATCTTTTCTTCTCTAATCTTATAAAAACTGATTTTACTTTACCTAAATAAATAAAACGCATCTTTACTAACATAAAGATCGTATTTTCCTAAACTAAAAATCATAGCTTTTAGATTTTAAAGAATCCTAACTGTAAATAAATAAGTTAGGCTAAAAAGTAAAGTAATAAAAACTTACAGTTCAGCTCTGGAAGAGAGGGGGATACATGCGTTTGATCGGAGGAATGGGGGGGCTGCTGGCGCTCGCAGGCCAACGGGGTGGAGGAGTTTTGAAATGGCGGCTAGGGCTAGTGGTCGCGGCGGGTTCCTGCTCGAGATGGAGGGGCGCGAGGGGTTTTTGGGGTTGGCGATTCTAGAGAAGAGGGGCGAGGATCGTTCGACGGAGGCGGAGGGATAGCGAGGGTGGGCGCGGTTGCCCTCCGACGCGCGACGTCGGTGTAGCGGGGCTCCGCCCCCTCCTTTTTTTTTCTTTTTTTTTATTTGGTTTCGTTGAAATGAAACGGGGGGGCCTGGTTAAGGAGAAAAACAAGGATAGGGGGTAAGGGGCTATTATAATAATATATTTTATTTAATTTATTTCAAAAAAAAGCAACTTTAAAATTCGAACTCGAAATTGAGCCCACCGACTGTCGTCCCCAACGTTTTACCCCCATTCCGAACACAATGGGATATGTATCGTAGGCTGATTCGATCGTTTCGATCAGTTTTCATCAAAATCAACATATAACTATATATATTGAATTTGAACGTGCATTTCAATTTACCGGCGTCACATACGAACTCGAAAAATTCCAGAAAAATATTTTCTAACTTCGTATTGATGATACGGTCCTAACAAAACTAGTTTCGTCGAATTCTGAGACCGTTTGAAAAATGGCCAATTTCCAGTCGATTAAAATCAACTAAAACTGGTCAAACGCGTTTTCCTTTGCCCCGCTCACATATTGATTCGAAAAATTATGAAATTTTAAACCTAGCAATAACTTTACATCACGGACCCAACAAAAGTGGTTTCGTCGAAATCCGAGGTCGTTTGCAAAATGGCCATTTTTAAGGGCCTGAATTCTATAACGACTATTCAGAATTTTCAACTGGACATATCTTTTGATTCCCGCTATGAAATTTCGATTTCCCGGATTCGTTGGAAAGATATTCTCAATTAGATCCCATTATTTTTTGTTTCACTAAAATCCGGATTATTTTGCACCGGGTATGTTCAATTGAAGTTTGAAATCGAATTATCGAACTACCGCGCCATTTTCAATTCCTTATATAATTATATATAATTATTTACATTCTAACGATGAACTATATAAATATATTCATTCGAATTCTATTCAAAATAAATTTCTCGTCGATATTATTTAAAATAATTCATTTTAAATAATCAAAATTCGCTAAAATTGCCAAAATAAAAATTTTAAACTGGCCCAGATTTTCGGGTTGTTACAGTGACACTTGCTTTATTTGGATGGCTCTGATTGCCCCTAAAACGATCTAACGGCTCACGTAAGATTTAACTTCTATAAAAGCAACCATAATCCTCAAACCCTAAATCACACAAATTCATTCCAAGGAGCCACCATGTCGTCCATGATCATTCTAGTTTAGCCACCATTCCTTCTTCAACTTAAAAGCAAGATAGAAGCAAGAATCAAAATCAAATCTAAATCCAAATTAGAATAACAATTAGTCTACATCAAAGGCGAGCAATTCAGTTTCAGAATACAGATCCCAGAAAAACAAGATTGTTCTTTTGATTGTGAGTGCTATTTCTTTCACAATATAATTAATAAGTTAATTATGATGGGTTGTAATTGGATTATGAGAACATGTCTGTTGAAACATGTGATGTTATTGTCTGTTTGTGAACATATGACAGTTTTGTTGTTGTATGATTGGTAGATCTATTTATATGTACAATTATACATGTTTAACTTGATCCATTTTATGCAAGTTTACATATGTTAATTTGTGAATCATATGCAAGTTTATGTTATGTGAATCTTATGCAAATTTATGTATTAAAACATATGCGAATCTTATGCAAGTTTGCTATGTTAAAACATATGTATGCAAGTTTAGGATGTTGAAACATATGTGAATCTTATGCAAGTTTGGGATGTAAAAACATATGTGAATCAAGTATATACATATGATAGTTTGTATGCAAAAACATGTGACATTAATTACATGTTTAGATCCATATGCAAGTTTGTAGGAATCTATATGCATGTTCACATTTTTGTTAGATCTATATTTAGATCCAAGGCAGTAACATACTTATGCAAATTTATGTTTCCTATGCTAGTTTTGTATATGAATTATATGCTAGTTTGTATGAAATTCATATGCAAGTCATAGGAAAACCATATTCATATATGCAAGTTCATAATTACATGTTTAGATCTATACATTTAGATCCATGACAGTACATAGTTTATACAAATTTATGTTTTATGACTATTGCCTATCCAAGTGTTGATTATGCAAATTTATGTTAATATGAATCATTATCATGCCAGTTTTGATCCATGTTATACTAGTTAGATCTATTTTGTGTGTTATGCAAGTTGTGATGTTTCTTTCCTTTTTATGAGTTAGACTATTTGCGAGTCTAACATATTTCACGTTCAACGTACAAACGACGTGGGGATAATGGGAAAATATTGAATTTTGCAAAATTGTGAATTGGCATAAAATGGCATAAATGCATATAATTAATTTGAGACATTAATTGGCCTAATTTATATGCATAGTAATTATGGACATAATTTAAGTGACAATTATGGACATGGATTAAAATTGGAAGTTATTGGCAATTTGAAATAGGGATATTAATTCAAATTGGGGTTGAATAATAATAACTGCCTAAGACATGAGGTTAGACTCGTTTGTGGTGTAAGACTGCCCGGACCCGCCCGACAAATCCAGCAACCACAAATGGTAGTCTAATGTAAGAGGTCAAAGGCATAAATTAAATGGGTAATAAAGGCCAAAGACACGAGGTTAGACTCGTTTGTGGTGTAAGACTGCCCGGACCCGCCCGACAAATCCAGCAACCACAAATGGTAGTCTAATGTGAGAGGTCAATGACATAAATTAAAAGATGCTTAGACACGAGGTTAAGTCTTGCTTGTGGTGGAAGTCTGCCCGGAACCGCCCGGCATATCCAGCGGCCATAAGCAATTGACTTAATGTGAGGGGTCTGTGCATTAATAATTAATTAATGCTGATTAAAGACGAATATGAAGGACAAACATAAGTTTGGTTGAGTGAGTGATTCTCTGAGTAACAATCTGATGTTGATTTCGGTCTTCGAGGTTGGTACTTAGGGAGTTATTCTCTTAACCAATGTATTTGTGAACTAAGATGTACTTAATCATAAATTAAGTAAAACATGGTAAGTGGATAGGGTTAAGACCAGCTTAACCAATAATATATAAGTGGGTAGGGTTAAGACCAGCTTAACCAATAATTTGATAAGTGGGAAGGGTTAAGACCAGCTTAACCAATAATATATATATATATATATATATATATATATATATATATATATATATTAATCTGATAAGTGGATAGGGTTAAGACAAACTTAACCAATAATATGTATTGATCTGATAGGGTTAAGACAAGCTTAACCAATAATAATATATTGATCTGATAAGTGGATAAGGTTAAGACCAACTTAACCAATAAGATATAAGTGGATGGGGTTAAGACCAGCTTAACCAATAATATATTGATCTGATAAGCAGATAGGGTTAAGATAAGCTTAACCAATAACACATGTTGATTTGTTAAGTGGATAACATGGGGAAATGTGGGATATAATTATAAGCATTTAACCAATTTGAAAACATTTAAGAAGACATGAATAAGAAGGGGTTAAGTGGGGAATCTTAGTGGGGACCAAGCATAGGTGGAATGCTTGTGTGGAGACCCTTTTCAAACCAGTAACCCATTAAGTATCTTTGTGAGCTCGACCTAAGTCAAGGCGGGAGACGCTTACTGAGTTTGATTGTAAGAGGTCAAAACGGGTTAGCGGTGGCAACGCAAGTCCAACGGGGTCATATATGTGCGTGGGCCCAGGCTGGTAGGTAAGACGTTGTTGCATCGTGTAGATATAAGTCGTGCATCTTTAGTGGTATCGGGTTGCCACTTTGGGGAGGGATACACCCCACTGTGGGACCAGCACGTGTATCTACGAGTTTGGGTGCCGGTCGAATGGGGAAGCTAGTGGGTACGACTAGCTGAGATAGGAGCAGACGACACCTATGAAGACAGCTAGGAGTATAACTACCATATTATGAATAAACATTGTAATTAGATTGGGGAGGGTAGTGGGTACGACTAGCGGAGATAGGTGCAGACGACACCTACGAAGACAGCTAGGGGTACGCGAAACTACCATTATTATTATTTCGTTCAGTGGGAGGGATCAACTTTTAGGGTGACTAGTAATGGTGCGGTGTAATTAGCATTAGTGCAGTATAGTAATTATTCTATAGTGATTAGGAGCGCAATTAACGCCAAAATATTCCTTTGTTTGCTTTGTCTTGCCCACTTGCTTCACAGTCATTCCTTGTTTTACCAGTTTATGCCTTATCCTAATTACTTTAATAATTGTATTGTTAAAGTTATGGTACTCGCCAGACATCATGTCTGACCCCCTTTGTTTTTGCCTCTTTTCTTCCTTTCCCCCCTTAGGTTCTCAGGGTGGGACTAGTACTAGCGGAGCTTGATTTGAATCTCTTTCTCTCTCTTTTGGAAGTGCTTGGATTGCAGAAAGTAAAGTTCAGCTCATCTCTTTTATGGCTACTTGTGTTTGGGGTTATGCTTTTTACTTTATGTACTCTGAAAACAATTTGTCAAAATGTATATTAAGTGTACTTGGTTTATGAAGTTGTTGTAATCAAACCTTTTCTCCGCTGCAATAAAAGTTGTTTTAAAATTTCCAAGTACCAATATTTGTATCTGTCTTGTTATATTCTGTTCTATACACTAATAACGCTCCATGGAAGTTAATGCATTCCCTTTGTGAGTGACATTAATGGACGTGGGGTGTTACATGTGGTATCAGAGCTGAAGGTTACGAGAACAGATATGAATTTTGAAAAACTGTTTTTCAAAAGCATTTTGTAAAGAAATACTTTCAAAAATATGTTTTAAGGAGAGTATTTTTAAGTGAAAAGTTTGTTTGTTTTAAAAATATAACCCCCAAGAGCCATATATCTTTCTTTCGATTCTCCGTTTTGAATCTCTTCTTCTTTCCTTTTTGAATTTCTTCGTCCATGCATATAGACGCTTTTTCTAAGATATGTAAAAACTTCCGTACGATGGGCGGAAAACCACTTCATGGGACTGGGACGTCTGCCGAATCTAGAAGGAAGTGGAGGACTTGTGGGTACCTTTATGGTAGACGGTGGGAGGAAGGTTCAGTTAGCTGCTTGGTTAATGAAGAACGAAGCCTCATTTGGTAGGATGCCACGAACAGAGAATGTGCAGGAGAGACATGGAAAGGACACACGATAAATTAGATCCAAAGAAAGGCGATAAGAATAACAAGGGGCCAAGAGAAAAGGAAGGGCCACACTTGTGAAATACCTGACTACTTAAATAAAGACGTTAGAAAGAAGAAGAAGTCTAGTTGTTATCATTACAAGAAATCTTATTAGGATCGTCCAAAGAAGCAAAAGGCAAAGGTAAGGACAAGGTACAGGATCTTCTGGAGGGCAGACGCGTTCCCTCACGACTGACATACCTGATAGAGGTAGAAAAATATCTTGGTTGGAAATTTGGTTTTTCTTTTTGATCATCCTGTTCGAACCTTGTTTGAATTCTGGCGCTTCACACTCGTTTGTATCTGCTTAGTTAGTTGAAACACTGCACCTAAATACTAGTCTAGTTACGGATCCCATAGTAGTCTCAAATCCTATTGGTGGTTCGGCTCATCTTTCAATGATTTGTCGGGATTTGAGAGTGTCTATCTTGGGCGTTGGGTTTGAATGCAACGCCTTCGTTCTTGGCTTCATGGGCTACGGCTTGATTCTAGGCATGGATTGGCTAGCTAGATACGGTGCCATCCTAGATTGTGAAAGAAGGGTAGTTAGATTGTTGACTCATCGTGGAAAGACCCTCGATATTTCTTGTGACCCTAGAGGTGTGGTAATGCTTAGCTACCTAGAATCCCTTGACGCATCTAATTTTGATTTGGAATCTATTCGTGTGGTCCGTGAATATAGTGACGTCTTCCATGAAGTTCGAGGTTTACCCCGAAGCGTGAGATAGACTTTCGAATATACCTAGTAGATAATGCAAATCCAGTTGCATTACTAGTGCGCCACATGGCTCCGAGAGAGAGAAGAGAACTCAGTAAGAAAGTGAAAGAATTGCTTGAGAAGGGGTTCATAAGAAGGAATATTTCGGGGTGGGGCGCTCCAGTCGTTTTTGCTACGAAAGCTAATGGTTCACTTAGATTGTGCGTGGACTATAGAGAGCTGAATAAGCTAACAAAGAAGAACAGACACCCATTTCCGAGGATAGATGATTTATTCGATTAGTTGGTGGGTGCTTCGGTTTTTTCGCAACTGGATTTGGCTACAGGGTTTCATCAGCTAAGGGTGGCTGAAGATAGCATAGATAAGACTGCATTTAGAACTCCTGACGGTTTCTTCGAGTGGCTCGTCATGCCTTTCGGTTTGACGAATGCACCCGCATACTTTGTTGACTTAATGAGTAGGGTGTTTAGGGAGTTTCTAAACAAGTTTGTGATAGTCTTTATGGACGATATCCTGATTTTCTCTAAAAGTGAAGAAGAGCATGCCGTACATCTTAGGGAAGTCTTAGAGACCCTACGAGCGCATCAACTTAAAGCTAAGTTCTCCAAGTGTCATTTTTGGAGAAAAGAAGTGAGGTTCTTAGGACACATGGTCTCTAAGGAAGTGATAGCTGTGGATCCCACAAAGGTGGTGGCAACCCAAGATTGGAAGATTCCTAAGAACGCAACAGAAGTATGAAACTTTTTAGGGCTGGCTGGTTATTATAGGAAGCTCATTAAGGACTTCGTGAAGATATCAACCCCACTTACTCGGTTAACGAAGAAGAACTTGATTTTTGCTTGGTATGTTGACTGTGACGACGCTTTCCAACGTTTGAAGAGGGTTTTGACGACCGCTCCAGTTTTAGTTTTTCCAGATGGAAGTAAGCCATTCACAGTGTATACCAGTGCTTGCGAGACAGGGCTTGGAGCAATTTTCGGTGCAAGAGGAAAAGGTGATATGCAAAAGGCGAAAAGTACGAGTATCACTTATCACCCACAGACGGGTGAACGGATAGAAAGGGGTGAACAAAATCCTTGAAGATCTTTTGAGGTTATGTATCCTAGATTTTGGAAGGACATGAGAAGAGGCAACTAGCTTAGTGATGTTCATGACATGTTTTCACGTATCATATTTGAGGAAGTGTTACAAAATACCGCGGAAGTAGTGGAGCCGAACATGCTTAGAGAAGTGGAAGTAGAGGGAGATGCCACGATTAGACGAGCTCCTGCATGCATCCTTGGGTCGGAGGTATAAGAGCTACGCAACAAAGAGGTCAAGTTGGTCAAAGTGCAATGGGGAGATGATCAAAGAGACGCGACTTGGGAGATGAAAGACAAGATGCGTACGCTGTACCCTTTCCTTTTTGAGGGTATGTTTTAACTTCTCCTTTTTTCTACTGCTTTGTTGATACTTGTCCTATCATTTAGTATTATCTTTGCGATGACATCTTCAATCTTTAGTTAGGAAGAACCCTATGGTTGTAAACATGTGTTTGAGACATGTTATGTTTGGTGAATGCAAACAGATGTAAGTGGTTGCTAGTGGTTGCTCGTGGATGCATGTACACACACATTAGGCACTAGATCGGCTCAATCACCTTCATGTTGCATATAAATGTGTGTGCATATTTAAATTAATGGATGTATAATGGTTGTGTTATCACATGCATGCTGCATTTTGATGAATGGTTGTGCACACATGTAGAAATCATATGTATCGATAGGATTCTTTCGCATACATAATGGACGCATGGCACTATCATGATTTGCATTAAGGAGGTCAACTGAATTAGTAGACCGCCTGATTTTGCATTAGATATGGAACATATACACGCACTTTTTGCATATGTTCATACAACATTAGAAATCTTGTAAGGACAATAGATGCCTGTGTTTTATTGTTGAGTAGATGGATGATTGGATGTTAGGATATGCATTCTCCTTAACTTGGATATTTCGTGGGTGAAATCCATTAAGGAGGGGAGAATGTAATACCCCGTGATTTTAAATATTAAAATTAACGAATTAAGGAATACTTAATTTCAAATGTGGGAATTAAGGAAAACGGGTTGCGCCATTGCGTTCACCTCGGAATTGATCTGCTTGAGATAGAGTTCGAGTTTGCGTAAATCGGACTCCGTATGAAGAAGATATCTTTAAATTAATTATTGCAGCAAAACATGAAAAAATAAGAATGAGAAAAGAATAATGTTTAGCATTATTCTAAGTTTTGTAAGCAAAAGACTTAGCAGCTCATTTGGTTAGAACATGTGACTTGCATACAAGAGGTACAGAGTTCGATCCCCGCCAGCGCCATATTTTTGTTTTAGGGGAATGACTAAAAATTAGCTTAGTGTGAACGCAGTTCAAAAAGTGGTTTAGTGTGAAAATGGTTAATTGGCAAGATAGATAGAAAGAATATATATATATATATATATATAGAAAATACACACACACACTGAAACACCCCACCTCCGTTAGGGTCACTCCCAAAGGGAATGCCATAATTTTGGTGGAGGTTTATAAGTATAAGTCACAGATATACAAGACAGATATAAGAACACATATTTTGTAAGCAGCAGAAAAACAGCAACTTTTATTTCATAAAAGCAAATACGTGTTACAACAACATCACCATGATTGTCTTACATCCTTTCCAAAAACATAACATAACACTTTCATAATCTGTCTTGATTACATATTTTAAAGAAGCATAAAGAAAACACAAATAAACTGCAAAAGCCCCATAGTTGTTGTCCAAAGCCATAGTTCAAAACGAAAAAGTCCAAGCAATACATTTTTCCTCTTCAAGCTGGATATGAAGGCTGGTCAAGCTGCAGTGTTCCCTCCCTGTGGACCTGGGGGGGGGGGGAATCGGAAGGAAAGAAGACGAAAGAAAAGTAGAGTCAGACATAAAGCCTGAGTAAGTCTAGGACTATTCTGTCTATGAATAAAGAACTGGGTATGATAAGTATAAACAAGAAGTGGGAAAGCACTATAAACTTAGTTAAGTTGTCTAGGGTCGAATATACTGTCGTACCCCATGTTAATCTCTGAACCCATATAAACTAGTTCCCAACTGGCACCCCATAATCAGGGTGAAGTGATCCATTCTATGATGATCGGCTCCTACTCGCATAGTTACATGTGTCTTACGGCCCCCGATGTTGTAGTTACCTATGCTGGTCCCACCATGGGGTGTATCAAGTCCCATGGCGACAGCCCGACACAATCCTAGAATGCACAGGTATGCTACTGGTGCCCAGTGCCTTATTTTTCTGCGCCGGAGTGTGTGCACGCCCGCACCCCGTTAGAACCTACACTGCTACACCACCGCCGTCGATTTGACCTCTTACAATCAGCCCAGTAATGGTGCCCCACCCTGCCTAGTTTCAGGGTATCATGATACACCTTATAGGGTTACTGCTGAAAAGGGTCCCCCGTTACTAGGTTTTCTATCTCTAGCCAACATGCTAAGTTGGTTAAGTGTTTTCTAACCTAACCCCCAATCAGTCTGTTTAGTTTAGCATGCTCCATTTTGATTAAGTCTTTAGTCCACTTAATCCTAACAATCCTGACTCAGCCTTAATTGTCTTATTAAAGCCTTGACCTCTCACATTAGACAGGTATTGTTGTGGCTGCCTGTTGCCGGTTGGTTCCGGGCAGTCTTACGCCACAACTCAGTCTAACCTCGGGTCCTTATTGGGCTCCATGTTTAACCTCCCACATTGGATAGGTATTGTTGTGACTACTAGACAGCCGGGCGGTTCCGGGCAGGTTTACATCACAACTCAATCCAACCTCGGGTTAAACACATCGTATGTTCTACATTTACATATTTTGTCTTTCTTCTTTATTTTCTTATATGTAAATATTTGCGGCCCATTATTAAGCTAATGGTGTAAAGATTTACACAAATCATGGGCCCAACCCATACTTGAATTTGGGCCCCTTTTACTTTATATTTTCATTTATTAATTAATTTGGCCCAACGTCATTTACCCCCGTTTAATACGCTCGTTTATTATATATGTTGGGCTTAGGCTTTTAAGCCCAACTTAGCCATGAGAAAAAGGGGAGGCTTAAAACGTTCATACACTAAAGGGGAATGTGAACGCATGAACTTGCAACATAACGTTGGAACTACAAATCAGAAACTGGTGTACTTGCATAGCAATAACGTATACTTTGGTCATAAAGCATAAGTGACATGAATCAAAACTTGTAGTTAAGTTAAGAATCTAAATTGGATATTATTGTTGACACATAGTCTTAACTACAACATAAATCTATATTTTTGTTTAGGCATAATGTCAAACATAAGCAAATCATGTTCATAAGATTTCTACAAGTTTACAAAGGTGTCTACTTTTGTTACTAATACAAAAGTCTAGTCCAACTTGAATTATTCCAACTTAATCATGATTTTAAATCTATTCTCATAACCATGGCACACATATACTTATGGCAAAAATATTTCTAACATGAAATCATGATTTTTACTTTAGTCATGAAAACTTGCAAATGGGGTTTTGAATCTAACCTAGCTATGTACCACATATGTCATCATATAATTCTTGTTAACAATATAGACCTAACATGGTTTTCAATTATGCAAAATATCAATCATAGCCTAGTCATATTCATGAGTTCGCAAAGAGGTTTTTCTAGTGCAAAAGTATGGCTTAATACATAGATCATGATGCCAAATTTTCAACATAATTTCATATGAATTATAATACCCCAAATTTGTTCCAATTACACACAAAATGATTTTTGTACAAAAATACACATTATGATGGCATAGTAGCAAAACCCCAAACTTGCATGAATTTCAATTTAAACAACTACATACATGTAGCTTCAACATGAATTACATAATTTGCGAATATTCCAAACGTATACTTGCATAAAACTACCGCAAACATGTAGCTTTTTATAATGAATAACATGCTTTGCGAATATCCAAACGTATACATGCATAAAACTACCGCAAACATGTAGTTTTTATAATGAATAACATAATTTGAGAATATCCAAACGTATACAATATTCCAAATCGACAAGAATCATAGTAACGCACAAATATGAATTACTTTATCACCACAAATCAAGTATACAAACCAACACAGTTATTTGTTCATACCAAAATAATACTCTACTTACAATCGTGTGGCGAATTCTCCAATTGGAGATGCGACTTCTTGTTGATTTGATTTGTTTAAGTTGCTTTATGCTTTAGAATTTGCCTCCTAGTCTTCTCCCAAATTGGTGGCTACTCCTAGTCGTTCCTCCGCAGCATGATGGCCTCGTTCTTATTTTTGAATGAATAGATTAGGTTGAGTCTAGGGTCATTTTTATAGAGTTTATGAACTGATTAGGACCATCGATGTTGCTTGGATTGATCGTAGCCATTCATTCGTAAGAGAGACCAATTAGAGCCTGCCACCTAGCCCTAATGACAAAGCAGGCTTCTGAAAATCGACCAACATAAACTACGCCAGCCAGGGTGGGCTGGGTTCGACCTGGCTCTGGACCAGGTCGACAGCCCTGTCGACAGCCCTATCGACCTGGCTAGACCAGGTCGACAGCCCAGTCGACCTGGGTGCATTAGGCGGGACTTTTCCCACCCTGGCCAATTGGGCCCGATTTTGAAATTTAAACTTGTTTTTCCGAGTTGTTTTATTCTGTTCGAATTTTAAACTTAATTCAGAAACTTCCGGAGGCTATATCTTCTTCATACGGACTCCGTTTTTCGAAAACTCGGACTCTATTTCGCGTATTTTTCCGAGACGAACGCAATGGCGTATCCCGTTTCCCTTAGTTCTTTGATTTGAAATTAATTATACTTTAATTTGTAAATTTCACAGTTATAGAATGCACGGGGTGTTACATTCTCCCCCACTTAAAAGGATTTCGTCCCCGAAATCTTCAAGTTAGGAGGAATGTATATCCTAACATCCAATCATCCATCTACTCATCCATCAAACACGAGCATCCATTGTCCTTAAAAGACTTCTAATGCTTCATGATCATATGCGAAGTGTGTGTGTACATGTACTTATCTAATGCAAAATCAGGCGGTCTACTGATTCAGTTGACCCCCTTAATGCGAATTATGTAAGTGCCATGAATCCATTATGTATGCAAATTCTTCCTATTCATGATTCTACATGAGTGCACAATCATCCATACAAATGCAACATCCATATGATAACACATTAAAGTTCAACCATATACGAATGCAAACATATATGCATATGAAATATGAAGTGACTGAGCCGATCTAAAACCTAGATTGTGTGTGTATATGCAACCACGAGCAACCACTAGCAATCACTTGCAACCACTTGCAACCATCATCCATAACATGTTTCAATTACATGTTTTCATCCAAAAGGTTTCTACCTAAAAGATAAGGTCGAGGAAATATATCTAAAAAGCGCAACTTAAGGAAAAAGAAAGATCAAGGATGTACCCTCGAAAAGAAAAGGGTAGGCAGTGCGTATTCTAGCTTCAGTTTCCCAACTCGCGTCTCCCTCGGCGTCGCTCCACTGAACTTTGACGAGTTTGACTTCGCGGTTGCGTAGCTTCTTCACTTCCGTTCCTAGTATGTGGGTTGGAACTTTTCTTATGGTTGCTTCGCGTTCCACTTCGGCCTCTTCGAGGATATTTGGCTCTACCACTTCAGCAGACTCATGTAGACATTTTCGGAGATGTGAAACGTGAAAAACGTTGTGAACTCCAGCCAGCTTTTCGGGTAGCTCTAATCTATAGGCCATTTTCCCAATTTTCTCGATGATAGGGAATGGCCCTACAAACCTTGGTGCGAGCTTTCTTGTGGTTCCAAAACGAACAACGTTCCTTAGCGGAGATACCTTAAGAAAAACTCTGTCCCCAACTTCAAATTCAAGGTCGGTTCTCCTCTTGTCGGCGTAGGACTTTTGTCTGTCTTGGGCCGTCTTCATCCTTCTTCGTATTAAGTCTACTTTCTTTGAAGTCTCTCGGATCATATCTGGTCCAAGTATGAGCTTATCAGTAGACTCCCACCAACAAGTGGGCGATCGGCACGGTCTTCCATATAAAGCTTCGAAGGGCGCCATTCCGATGGTTGCTTGATAGCTGTTGTTGTAGGCAAATTCCACCAGAGGAAGGTGGTCTTCCCATGTCCCTCCGAAGTCAAGGACGCATAGTCCTAAAAGGTCTTCCAAAACTCTGTTCACTCTCTCTGTTTGGCCGTCGGTTTGGGGATGATAGGCTGTGCTCAAGCATAACTGCGTTCCTACCGCTTCTTGCAGACTCCGCCAAAACTCACTGGTGAAGATGGCGTCTCGGTCACTGACAATGCTGGATGGTATCCCATGGAGTCGAACGATTTCCTTGAGGTAAAGTGATGCTAGGGATGAGGCAGTTCTTTTACTTTTGACAGATAAAAAGTGGGCGCTTTTAGTAAGCCTATCCACTATTACCCAAATGCTAGTGTTGCCTCTCCTAGACCTAGGCAGCCCATCGATGAAGTCCATTGAGATGCTATCCCACTTCCACTGCGGGACCTCCAGAGGATGTAGCAGTCCGCCAGGCTTTTTCTGTTCCGCCTTAACCTGTTGGCACACCATACACTTAGAAACGAATTCTGCCACGTCTTTTTTCATGCCGTTCCAAAAGAAAGTCCTTTTTATATCTTTGTACATTTTATCTCCGCCTGGGTGTATCGTCATCTTGGAGTGATGTGCTTCCTCAAGAACCTTCTTTACTAAATCTTTTGTCTGTGGGACGCATAGTCTTCCGTCTCGCCTTAGCAAACCCTTATCATCGATGGAGTATCTGTTGAGGTGACTTGAAGTCTCACCCCTAATTAGCCTATCAATCATTTCCACAAGCTGAGGGTCTTCGCGTTGTGCTGTCCCTACTGAATCCACTAAAGTTGGGCGCACTTCGAGAGATGCTAGCAGGCCTGGTACAAAATCGGAGGAGGGCCTAAAGTCGAAGCTGGCTATAAACTCTAGGCTTTGTCTTTCAACAAACAACGGGCTTAGGGTCAGTTTCTTTCGGCTCAACGCGTCTGCCACTACGTTGCCTTTGCCCGGAGTGTAGGAGATTTCGAAATCGTACGAGGCAAGAAACTCCATCCATCTCTGTTGCCTCAAGTTAAGATCCTTCTGCGAGAAAAGATATTTCAACGATTTATGGTCAGTGTAAAGTTCGAACTTCTCACCTAGGAGATAGTGTCGCCAAGACTTGAGTGCAAAGACGATGGCAGCTAACTCAAGATCGTGGGTTGGGTAGTTCTTTTCGTGCACTTTCAACTGCCTCCCGCCATAAGCTACTACCCTTCCTTCTTGCATTAAGACGGCGCCTAGCCCTGTCCCACATGCATCCGTATAAACAGTGAACATCTTGCTCCCATCTGGCAGCGTCAAGACTGGGGCTGTTGTAAGAGCCCTTTTCAGTCGTTGGAAAGCAAACTCGCAATCCAATTCCCAATTGAACACTAGATTCTTCTTGGTCAATTTCGTGAGCGGAGCTGAGATTTTCGCAAAATCCCTTATGAACTTTCGATAGAAACCTGCTAGTCCTAGAAAACTTCGGACCTCAGTTGCATTCCTTGGTGTCTTCCAATCCTGTACCGCCACTACCTTAGCAGGGTCCACTGCTAACCCTTGTTTGGATACTATGTGCCCAAGGAACCTCACTTCTTCTCTCCAAAAGTGGCATTTGGAGAATTTGGCTTTTAGTTGATGGACTCGCAAAGTTTCCATGATTGCCCTTAAGTGCTGAGCATGTTCCTCTTCACTTTTTGAGAAGATAAGGATATCATCTACGAAGACCACTACGAACTTGTTGAGGAAATCTCTGAATACCCTACTCATCGGGTCCACAAATTAAGCAGGTGCGTTTTTCAAGCCGAAAGGCATGACAAGCCATTCAAAGAAGCCGTCTGGGGTTCTGAATGCCGTTTTATCGATGCTATCTTCAGCCACCCTTAGCTGATGAAAACCGGTTGCTAAATCGAGCTGGGAGAAAACAGACGCTCCTACAAGCTGGTCAAACAAATCGTCAATTCTAGGGAGAGGGTGCCTATTTTTTTTCGTTAGCTTGTTGAGCTCCCTATAGTCAACACATAGACGGAGTGAACCGTCCGCCTTTGTAGCGAACACCACTGGAGCGCCCCATTCTGAAATGCTCCTCCTAATGAACCCCTTTTCTAGAAGCTCTTTAATCTGTTTACTGAGCTCTTTCCTTTCTCGTGGAGCCATGTGTCTAACGGGCAACGCAACGGGCTTTGCATTATCTACAAGATATATGCGGAAGTCTATTTCCCGCTTCGGAGGCAAGCCCTTCACCTCTTCGAAGACATCCAGATATTCCCGGACCACTCTAACTGATTGCAAATTTTCAACAGAGGCATCTAGCGATTCAAGATAACTAAGCATAACCGCATACGAGGGATTACAAGAAATTTCCAAAATATTACCGAGCTGGGTTAGGAGCCTAACAACCCTTTTCTCACAATCAAGGATGGCCCCATTACTGGATAGCCAATCCATACCCAAAATCAAACCATACCCCGAAAAGCCCAAAACAAAGGCACTACATTGGAATTCTACGCTTAGAATAGAAATTTTCAATCTCGAACAGATCATAGACAAATGAGCTGGGCCCCCAATTGGGTTTGAAACAATTAAGGGGTCCTCTACCATACTAGTTTTTAGGTGCAGAGACTCTACTAAAGCAGACGAGATAAAGGAGTGTGATGCGCCAGAATCAAATAAAGTGCGAACGGGGTGATCATAAAGATAAACTACACTTTCTACAGAAGTATTTATACCTCGCTGTGGCAAAGGTGGCGCTTCTAGCACATGAACCTGTGCCCCTGAGGTGGATCCAGCCCTCTGCCCCTGTCCTTGTTTCTTTGGGCAGTCCTTAGCCCTGTGGCCTGTCTCACCGCAAGAAAAACACCCACCATTCTCCTTGGCCTTCTTTTTCCGGCAGTCCTTTACTAAGTGCCCCACTTTGCCACAGAAATTGCACTTCCTTTTCTCTTTGTTGCCTTTCCCGCCCTTCTTAAAGTCCGTCTTCTTAGGCTGCAAACCCTCTTTCTTCCCTTGAGAGCTTTCTGCCTTTGTCTCCTTCTTGCCCTTATCCTCTTCGTTCAGCAATGCCATCTGTACCAGTCTTTCATACGTGGCTCCCATGGGTATATGGGTCATGGCCAAACTGTGTAATGGCTCATTCAACCCTTTGACAAAACGGAGAGCCTTCTTGTGCGGGGTGTTGACTAGGTCCAGCCCAAACCTAGCCAGCTCATCGAACTGATTAACATACTCTCTGACTGTCTTGTTCCCTTGCTTAAGAAATAAGAATTTTTCCAACTGCAAACTTCTTTCCGCATCTGAGAGAAATTTAGCCTCAAACCTTGCCCTAAAGTCCTCCCATGTCTCCACTGGTCTTTCTGCATTAGTGACTTCCCACCAGTAGGAAGCCTCGCCCTTTAATAGCCACACTGCCAATTGTACTTTCTGTCTATCTTCTACCTCAAAGATGATGAATAGGTCCTCAGTTTCTTTCAGCCAATTCCTAGCTGCCACGAAGGACTCAGTTCCATGGAAGTCCTTTCCTCCCATAGCTTTAAAATCTTTACATATCTTAGCAAACGTGTTTCCCCGCAGAGGAGGTAGAGGAAGAGGTGCCGCTGCAGCTGGATGATTTCCTGCAGCTGGGGGAGGAGGAACGGTAGGACCTGGCTGAGTGGCCCTTGCTTCTAAGAATCGTCTAAACCAACTAGGTATTGGTACCCCTTCTGGCAAGTTAAGTTCTTCGGACATGCTGAAACAAAAAGGATGGATTCAAAACGAAGGATAAGAGATAGTACCTATGGCTTTGGGGAGTGGACTTTGCCTTTTTAAAATAAAATAATATTTTATCTTTTTAAAAATGCTTCTTTAAATTTCCTTTTTGAAAATAAATTTTTTCAAAACTTTTTATCTTATCTGGTAAACCTATGCTCTGATACCAAGTGAAACACCCCACCTCCGTTAGGGTCACTCCCAAAGGGAATGCCATAATTTTGGTGGAGGTTTATAAGTATAAGTCACATATATACAAGACAGATATAAGAACACATATTTTGTAAGCAGCAGAAAAACAGCAACTTTTATTTCATAAAAGCAAATACGTGTTACAACAACATCACCATGATTGTCTTACATCCTTTCCAAAAACATAACATAACACTTTCATAATCTGTCTTGATTACATATTTTAAAGAAGCATAAAGAAAACACAAATAAACTGCAAAAGCCCCATAGTTGTTGTCCAAAGCCATAGTTCAAAACGAAAAAGTCCAAGCAATACATTTTTCCTCTTCAAGCTGGATATGAAGGCTGGTCAAGCTGCAGTGTTCCCTCCCTGTGGACCTGGGGGGGGGGGGGGAAACGGAAGGAAAGAAGACGAAAGAAAAGTAGAGTCAGACATAAAGCCTGAGTAAGTCTAGGACTATTCTGTCTATGAATAAAGAACTGAGTATGATAAGTATAAACAAGAAGTGGGAAAGCACTATAAACTTAGTTAAGTTGTCTAGGGTCGAATATACTGTCGTACCCCATGTTAATCTCTGAACCCATATAAACTAGTTCCCAACTGGCACCCCATAATCAGGGTGAAGTGATCCATTCTATGATGATCGGCTCCTACTCGCATAGTTACATGTGTCTTACGGCCCCCGATGTTGTAGTTACCTATGCTGGTCCCACCATGGGGTGTATCAAGTCCCATGGCGGCAGCCCGACACAATCCTAGAATGCACAGGTATGCTACTGGTGCCCAGTGCCTTATTTTTCTGCGCCGGAGTGTGTGCACGCCCGCACCCCGTTAGAACCTACACTGCTACACCACCGCCGTCGATTTGACCTCTTACAATCAGCCCAGTAATCGTGCCCCACCCTGCCTAGTTTCAGGGTATCATGATACACCTTATAGGGTTACTGCTGAAAAGGGTCCCCCGTTACTAGGTTTTCTATCTCTAGCCAACATGCTAAGTTGGTTAAGTGTTTTCTAACCTAACCCCCAATCAGTCTGTTTAGTTTAGCATGTTCCATTTTGATTAAGTCTTTAGTCCACTTAATCCTAACAATCCTGACTCAGCCTTAATTGTCTTATTAAAGCCTTGACCTCTCACATTAGACAGGTATTGTTGTGGCTGCCTGTTGCCGGTTGGTTCCGGGCAGTCTTACGCCACAACTCAGTCTAACCTCGGGTCCTTATTGGGCTCCATGTTTGACCTCCCACATTGGATAGGTATTGTTGTGACTACTGGACAGCCGGGCGGTTCCGGGCAGGTTTACATCACAACTCAATCCAACCTCGGGTTAAACACATCGTATGTTCTACATTTACATATTTTGTCTTTCTTCTTTATTTTCTTATATGTAAATATTTGCGGCCCATTATTAAGCTAATGGTGTAAAGATTTACACCAATCATGGGCCCAACCCATACTTGAATTTGGGCCCCTTTTACTTTATATTTTCATTTATTAATTAATTTGGCCCAACGTCATTTACCCCCGTTTAATACGCTCGTTTATTATATATGTTGGGCTTAGGCTTTTAAGCCCAACTTAGCCATGAGAAAAAGGGGAGGCTTAAAACGTTCATACACTAAAGGGGAATGTGAACGCATGAACTTGCAACATAACGTTGGAACTACAAATCAGAAACTGGTGTACTTGCATAGCAATAACGTATACTTTGGTCATAAAGCATAAGTGACATGAATCAAAACTTGTAGTTAAGTTAAGAATCTAAATTGGATATTATTGTTGACACATAGTCTTAACTACAACATAAATCTATATTTTTGTTTAGGCATAATGTCAAACATAAGCAAATCATGTTCATAAGATTTCTACAAGTTTACAAAGGTGTCTACTTTTGTTACTAATACAAAAGTCTAGTCCAACTTGAATTATTCCAACTTAATCATGATTTTAAATCTATTCTCATAACCATGGCACACATATACTTATGGCAAAAATATTTCTAACATGAAATCATGATTTTTACTTTAGTCATGAAAACTTGCAAATGGGGTTTTGAATCTAACCTAGCTATGTACCACATATGTCAACATATAATTCTTGTTAACAATATAGACCTAACATGGTTTTCAATTATGCAAAATATCAATCATAGCCTAGTCATATTCATGAGTTCGCAAAGAGGTTTTTCTAGTGCAAAAGTATGGCTTAATACATAGATCATGATGCCAAATTTTCATCATAATTTCATATGAATTATAATACCCCAAATTTGTTCCAATTACACACAAAATGATTTTTGTACAAAAATACACATTATGATGGCATAGTAGCAAAACCCCAAACTTGCATGAATTTCAATTTAAACAACTACATACATGTAGCTTCAACATGAATTACATAATTTGCGAATATTCCAAACATATACTTGCATAAAACTACCGCAAACATGTAGCTTTTTATAATGAATAACATGCTTTGCGAATATCCAAACGTATACATGCATAAAACTACCGCAAACATGTAGTTTTTATAATGAATAACATAATTTGAGAATATCCAAACGTATACAATATTCCAAATCGATAAGAATCATAGTAACGCACAAATATGAATTACTTTATCACCACAAATCAAGTATACAAACCAACACAGTTATTTGTTCATACCAAAATAATACTCTACTTACAATCGTGTGGCGAATTCTCCAATTGGAGATGCGACTTCTTGTTGATTTGATTTGTTTAAGTTGCTTTATGCTTTAGAATTTGCCTCCTAGTCTTCTCCCAAATTGGTGGCTACTCCTAGTCGTTCCTCCACAGCATGATGGCCTCGTTCTTATTTTTGAATGAATAGATTAGGTTGAGTCTAGGGTCATTTTTATAGAGTTTATGAACTGATTAGGACCATCGATGTTGCTTGGATTGATCGTAGCCATTCATTCGAAAGAGAGACCAATTAGAGCCTGCCACCTAGCCCTAATGACAAAGCAGGCTTCTGAAAATCGACCAACATAAACTAGGCCAGCCAGGGTGGGCTGGGTTCGACCTGGCTCTGGACCAGGTCGACAGCCCTGTCGACAGCCCTGTCGACCTGGCTAGACCAGGTCGACAGCCCAGTCGACCTGGGTGCATTAGGCGGGACTTTTCCCGCCCTGGCCAATTGGGCCCGATTTTGAAATTTAAACTTGTTTTTCCGAGTTGTTTTATTCTGTTCGAATTTTAAACTTAATTCAGAAACTTCCGGAGGCTATATCTTCTTCATACGGACTCCGTTTTTCGAAAACTCGGACTCTATTTCGCGTATTTTTCCGAGACGAACGCAATGGGGTATCCCGTTTCCCTTAGTTCTTTGATTTGAAATTAATTATACTTTAATTTGTAAATTTCACAGTTATAGAATGCACGAGGTGTTACACACACACACACACACACACACACACATATATATATATGACGTGTACGCATCATGTGGCGCACGTGGCGCATTTTTTTTGTTGGTCGAGGATTGTCTTTTTTATGTGGCCTTCTCTGATTGGCTTTGTGACAAATTCTGAGGTGTTAGGGCTTATGTGTCATGCTATGATTGGCCGAGTGACACTTGCTTTAATTGGATGGCTCTGATTGCTCCTAAAACGATCTAACGGCTCACGTAAGATTTAACTTCTATAAAAGCAACCATAATCCTCAAACCCTAAATCACACAAATTCATTCCAAGGAGCCACCATGCCGTCCATGATCGTTCTAGTTTAGCCACCATTCCTTCTTCAACTTAAAAGCAAGATAGAAGCAAGAATCAAAATCAAATCTAAATCCAAATTAGAATAACAATTAGTCTGCATCAAAGGCGAGCAATTCAGTTTCAGAATATAGATCCCAGAAAAAAAAGATTGTTCTTTTGATTGTGAGCGTTATTTCTTTCACAATATAATTAATAAATTTATTATGATGGGTTGTAATTGGATTATGAGAACATGTCTGTTGAAACATGTGATGTTAATGTCTGTTTGTGAACATATGACAGTTTTGTTGTTGTATGATTGATAGATCTATTTATATGTACAATTATACATGTTTAACTTGATTCATTTTATGCAAGTTTACATATGTTAATTTGTGAATCATATGCAAGTTTATGTTATGTGAATCTTATGCAAGTTTATGTATTAAAACATATGCGAATCTTATGCAAGTTTGCGATGTTAAAACATATGTATGCAAGTTTAGGATGTTGAAACATATGTGAATCTTATGCAAGTTTGGGATGTAAAAACATATGTGAATCAAGTATATACATATGCTAGTTTGTAAGCAAAAACATGTGACATTAATTACATGTTTAGATCCATATGCAAGTTTGTAGGAATCTATATGCAAGTTCACATTTTTATTAGATCTATATTTAGATCCAAGGCAGTAACATACTTATGCAAATTTATGTTTCCTATACTAGTTTTGTATGTGAATCATATGCTAGTTTGTTTGAAATTCATATGCAAGTCATAGGAAAACCATATTCATATATGCAAGTTCATAATTACATGTTTAGATCTATACATTTAGATCCATGACAGTACAGATTATATAAATTTATGTTTTATGACTATTGCCTATACAAGTGTTGATTATGCTAATTTATGTTAATATGAATCATAATCATGCCAGTTTTGATCCATGTTATGCTAGTTAGATCTATTTTGTGTGTTATGCAAGTTGCGATGTTTCTTTCCTTTTTATGAGTTAGACTATTTGCGAGTCTAACATATTTCACGTTCAACCTACAAACGACGTGGGGATAATGGGAAAATATTAAATTTTGCAAAATTGTGAATTGGCATAAAATGGCATAAAGGCATATAATTAATTTGAGACATTAATTGGCCTAATATATATGCATAGTAATTATGGACATAATTTAAGTGACAATTATGGACATGGATTAAAATTGGAAGTTATTGGCAATTTGAAATAGGGATATTAATTCAAATTGGGGTTGAATAATAATAACTGCCTAAGACACGAGGTTAGACTCGTTTGTGGTGTAAGACTGCCCGGACTCGCCCGACAAATCCAGCAACCACAAATGGTAGTCTAATGTGAGAGATCAAAGGCACAAATTAAATGGGTAATAAAGGCCTAAGACACGATGTTAGACTCGTTTGTGGTGTAAGACTGCCCGGACACGCCCGACAAATCCAGCAACCACAAATGGTAGTCTAATGTGAGAGGTCAAAGGAATAAATTAAAAGATGCTTAGACACGAGGTTAAGTCTTGCTTGTGGTGGAAGTCTGCCCGGAACCGCCCGGCATATCCAGCGGCCACAAGCAATTGACTTAATGTGAGGGGTCTGTGCATTAATAATTAATTAATGCTGATTAAAGACGAATATGAAGGACAAACAGAAGTTTGGTTGAGTGAGTGATTCTCTGAGTAACAATCTGATGTTGATTTTGGTCTTCGGGGTTGGTACTTAGGGAGTTATTCTCTTAACCAATGTATGTGTGAACTAAGATGTACTTAATCATAAATTAAGTAAAACATGGTAAGTGGATAGGGTTAAGACCAGCTTAACCAATAATATATAAGTGGGTAGGGTTAAGACCAGCTTAACCAATAATTTGATAAGTGGGAAGGGTTAAGACCAGCTTAACCAATAATATATATATATATATATATATATTAATCTGATAAGTGGATAGGGTTAAGACATACTTAACCAATAATATGTATTGATCTGATAGGGTTAAGACAAGCTTAACCAACAATAATATATTGATCTAATAAGTGGATAGGGTTAAGACCAACTTAACCAATAAGATATAAGTGGATGGGGTTAAGACCAGCTTAACCAATAATATATTGATCTGATAAGCGGATAGGGTTAAGGCAAGCTTAACCAATAACACATGTTGATTTGTTTAGTGGATAACATGGGGGACATGTGGGATATATTTATAAACACTTAACCAAGTTGAAAACATGTAAGAAGACATGAATAAGAAGGGGTTAAGTGGGGAATCTTAGTGGGGACCAAGCATAGGTGGAAATCATGTGTGGGGACCCTTTTTAAACCAGTAACCCATTAAGTATCTTTGTGAGCTCGACTGTAACATTCCAGAAATTTAACTAAGTTTGATTTGGATTTTTATTTATATAATTTTTGATTTTATAAATATAAATTGATTTTTATAAGGATTGAATATAAATTTTAACTATTGAATAAGTATTTTGTTTTATTAAATATGACTTTGTATAAGAAAAACTTATTTTAAAAAAAAAATTTATAAGATTTAAGTTTAAGTAATAATATTTTCAAATTTTGATAATATTGATTTGTAAAATATGAATTTGGTAAAGGACAACTTATTTTATGATTTCACAAGAATGATTATTAATAAGTCGGATTTACTGATATTATTTGTCGTTCGATCGGATTTGTCAAAAGATAACATAAATTAGTAGCATTAGTATTATGCGTTGCTCTTTGTTTTCATAACGTTTAAGGTAAATGCTACCAAAAACACATTCCTTCTCCTTTTTACAAGTGTTAAGACACTTGTAATTTTGCATGCAACATTCCATGCATGAAATACACATGTCCTATGATGTGTCACTCTCTCCTTACTCCTCTTTTCCTATAAATACCACCCTTTCCTTCCACTTTTTCATTCATTCTCACTTCTTTTCTTTCTCTCTTCTTCTTAAAGCTTATGGCCATGGTTCCATGGCATAAGTCTTCCTCTTTTCCACCACCACCTTGCCAAAGTTCGTCATTTCTCCTCTTCCTCCTCTTATAATATAAAGAGAGATTAGTGTATATTATATTATATATATTTTTGTGAAGAAGACGCTGCGCCGAAATACTGTCCGACGATTCACTCAACTAGGCTCGCCTACCGTGAAGATTTGGAGAGCTGTTAGGTGAGAACTTATAATTTAAATTTATTTGTTTAAATTAGTTAATTATAATTAGCTGAGATAATTAAAATTTGTTGATGATGATTGTGTGATGGATGTTATTATGTGAATGGATGTGCATGTAGTTAGATAATACACTGAACACTGGTAAGCGTTATTGACCGTAACGCTTGTGCACCGTTAAACTGTTTGTTTGTGATGAATGAATTCGTATCCATCTGGTTATATGGTTCATTTGGATAAATATGATTGCATTGCATGATATTACACACACCCCCCGTGGTTGTGGAAATATATGGGTGATCGATTTAAAATCTCCTTCCAATATACGATTTTATTCAATCATTAAATAATATTTAAATTGTTAGTTTTGAATTAAATATTAACTTTTTAAATATTGAATTAGGATTGGAAATGATTTGAATTATGTATTGATTCTGTACAACGATCTTTATATCTATCTGAAACCAGTTTTGGTAAAACATATTATTTTCAATTTAAATTCGAAATGAGATTTTGAAATTTGAATATGAACGATGTCTCTTTATATTAATAATAGAATATACACCAGAACGTTCTAGGATGACAGAGAGGATAGTGTCTAGGCTTGGGTTTGGAAATGAAGTTTCCTGCTCTCCCTGGCTATCCCTAACTGATCCGACGAATGGGATGGTTAATTTGAAGTTATTTCAATTTAGAAATGAATTGGAATTTATGAAAATTGAATTTTAGATCCAAATAATTTGAAAAGTAAATCTAAATGATTTTTAAAAGGGTTATATAAGGATATAACGATTTGCTAAGATATTTTGAAGTATCGCAGAATAATGGTTATTATGGTAAAGATTGAGCTTGTCGCATAACGACAATTTACGTATTTTAGATGCAACTTTAAACGCTTATAACTTTTGCAATCTAAATCGGATTTCCATGAAACGAAAAACATTTGATTTATATAAACAAGAACTTTCAAATGAGTGAAAGCAGATTTTTAATTCGAGTTATAATTTTCAAGTTATGTTTGAAACCGTTTTGGAAAAGATCGATGTAAGAACAATTGCTGCCCATAACTATAAACAACTATTTTTTTTTAAATTATTTAAAAATATGGAAAAAATTGTAAAATCATTACAAATTATGAAAATGTGTTTTTAATTGTAAAGTTTAAGTTTTGGCTAAGATAAACGATATTTTGATCAAAATAGTTAAGATAACTGTTTTGTAACACTTTTGTAACACTTTTGGAACGCTATTGTAACGCTTTCTTCGAAAACAATCTACTTTGAAGTTTTAACCCGTAAACGATGTTCCGAACTATAAGTAATGATTTGTGGAATGTTTTCAAAGGTTTAAGAGTATTAGAAATATTTTATATGGAATTTAGATTTATACTAATACGGGTTTTTAATACTAAATAATTGGATATGGTTGGAGACAAATCTTCGGATGTTAGATATTAGTTCGGTAAATGAAAACTCTTATTATCTGAGGAATTTAAAAGGGTATTTCACTGTTATTCCGCTTAAAATATGAGTTGGATACGGAAATTAATATTGAAGATAAGTTTATGGTATCTCTATCCAGATCTAATGTCAAAGAGTTGAATAAACCTTTCAATTAAGATACGGGTTCTCACCTTGATTTAAATAAGCTAGATAGAAATAATCTTCGATATTTGGTATGAACCTCATGATGTAAATGTATACTATCTGGGGAATTTGAAAGATATTATTATATCGTTATTCTACTTATAGTATTCGTTGATTATGAGAATTTATATCGAATATAAGTGGATAAAATTTCTGTGTAATTTATGATTCAATGACGATTGATTTGGGTTCAGTCGTGAATCGTATCTTCAATAATACCATTCTTGAAACCCAATAAGATTGAGTTGTGGAAATTCGTATCATAATTGGAATTTAGTCAAAATCTTCGATCCGAGGGAATTAAAAGTAAGAAATTGAAGCGAAGGTATACTCTTTGATTTCAAAGAAGAATTTAAGATGATAACGAGATGTACGAAATTATAGAAATTCAAATCTTTAGTTGTAAATGAATTGATAACTATGTGGAAGGAGATTTGAATTGAAAAGCCTGTGTGAACCATAGCTACTGTTTAAAGTACGCTTATTACTTGGAAAGACTGGGATCGAGCATATGTTCGAAAACCATTCCAAGTAATAATACGACGTTATGAAGCAATTCAGGACTTGGTAAACGACGAATGAAAACCGGGAATATTTGAATTGTTTAGATTGATTGTTGATTAATGTCTCGGTTGGGTAGGCCACCCGATACGAGATGTGAGTTGCATGAGACCTGAACAAATTTAAGTATTTTCAGGTTGTTCCGTTCAGACCCAGAACGGTCTTGTATGGATGGTGTGTCTGACATTGAAATTGACTGCATAGCACTGATTTCCGTTAATGAATATCGGATTTGTGGCAATATATTATCCTCGTCTCTAAGTCATATGAACTTAGAGGGTATGCATTGATTGAAATCAGTGATATGTCGTGAATTGTCAATGTGACATACCCAAGTTAGGAAACGAGCTAGTGATGATCAAAGAATGGCTTATCGAAGCATAACTTTGTGTATGACGTGACATCGACAAACCTTACAACCCGGATGATGAGAAACTGGCGGTTAGGTTGTGT
The DNA here is from genome assembly GCA_030737875.1 of Allium sativum. Classification (NCBI taxonomy): domain Eukaryota; kingdom Viridiplantae; phylum Streptophyta; class Magnoliopsida; order Asparagales; family Amaryllidaceae; genus Allium; species Allium sativum. Next base: position 72,064,735 of record CM060919.1, read on the forward strand.
ATATATATGAATTGATGATGACCGCTGCAGCAGTGGGAAACCACTTATGACTTATGGAATAGGGTATGTTCGGGGGGCCGCGTCTGGTCGAAAACCGTTGATCTACCTCGCGATTTGTATTGGTGTCCGCGTCTGGATGAAAAACCCTTGATTACATTTCGTTTGTGTTCCGATTGATCTTTCGTGCCAGGAATCATCAAGTTGGAAACCAAATCTCCAATACGTACCACACGATTTTGGTTTGTATATATATATATGGCGACATAATAGGATGGGGTATTATGCCGTCTAGGATTAATACATTTATTTGAGAAATGTTTTTCACACTATATATATATTATGGTTTTGAAAGAGGATTTTACGTATGAAAGCATGTTTGATTATCATAAGATAAACCTCGCCCATCTGGTGTGCGCTTGCATTGTGTGATGTGGTATGATAACTTCATTTTAGAAAGGTCATTGCGTATTTATATGCACGGGTATTCACATGGAGTAAACCCGTTCCGCGTTAGCGGCGTGGTCCGGTGAAATTCCCAACTTCAAAATGAACCTAATAATAACTGTTTTGAGTTCTCACACCAGTCCCACGACTGACCTGGAGTTTATTGTTCCCTCACCTAAACTCTGGGTGCCCATAATTTTGCATGGGCAGCTAGTAGTTTAGTTTGCAGTTATAGATCGTTGGAGCAGGATTCAGAGTGCCTTTAGAGTTGGAGTTCATGCAAGAGATAGGAGCTTCTGCTATATCATACGATTTTCTTCCGCTGAGAGTATATTTTCTTTTCTTCCGCTGTATGTGTTGTAACTCTGATATTTTATGTAACTCTGATGTAACATTGTATTTCGCAATGAAAAATTCTGTTATTTTGTTCAATATATGTATGCACCCATAACAATTCGCCTTTTTGAACGGTTTGAGTCGGTTTAATTACCGGCAAGAACTGGACAAAAAGGCGGGTCGTTACATCGACCTAAGTCGAGGACGGGACACGCTTACTGAGTTTGATTGTAAGAGGTCAAAACGGGTTAGCGGTGGCAATGCAAGTCCAACGGGGTCATGTGCGTGCGTGGGCCCGGGCTGGTAGGTAAGACGTTGTTGCATCGTGTAGATATAAGCCGTGCATCTTTAGTGGTATCGGTTTGCCACTTTGGGGAGTGATACACCCCACTATGGGACAAGCACGGGTATCTATGAGTTAGGGAGCCGATCGAATGGGGAAGGTAGTGGGTACGACTAGCAGAGATAGGAGCAGACGACACCTATGAAGACAGCTAGGAGTATAACTACCATATTATGAATAAACATTGTAATTAGAATGGGGAGGGTAGTGGGTACGACTAGCGGAGATAGGGGCAGACGACACCTATGAAGACAACTAGGGGTACGCGAAACTACCATTATTGTTATTTCGTTCAATGGGCGGGCTCAACTTTTAGGGTGACTAGTAATGGTGCAGTTTAATTAGCATTAGTGTAGTATAGCAATTATTCTATAGTGATTAGGAGCGCAATTAACGCCAAAATATTCCTTTGTTTGCTTTGTCTTGTCCACTTGCTTCACAGTCATTCCTTGTTTTACCAGTTTATGCCTTATCCTAATTACTTTAATAATTGTATTGTTAAAGTTATGGTACTCGCCAGACTTCATGTCTGACCCCCTTTGTTTTCGCTTCTTTTCTTCATTCCCCCCTAGGTTCTCAGGGTGGGGCTAGTACTAGCGGAGCTTGATTTGTATCTCTTTCTCTCTCTTTTGGAAGTGCTTGGATTGCTGAAAGTAAAGTTCAGCTCATCTCTTTTATGGCCACTTGTGTTTGGGGTTATGCTTTTTTACTTTATGTACTCTGAAAACAATTTGTCAAGATGGATATTAAGCGTACTTGGTTTATGAAGTTGTTGTAATCAAACCTTTTCTCCACTGCAATAAAAGTTGTTTCAAAATTTTCAAGTACCAAAATTTGTATCTGTCTTGTTATATTCTGTAATGACCCAGATTTCGGCCAACTAATTTTAAGTATCTAATACGGATTTAAATATTTAGTTGATAATGTAAATGGTGTTTTATATTTGAGTTATCAATTAAATAATCGATTTCGATTTAATGTCGAATAAATTAAATTATCGTAATGCAGTAATAATTTAATTTAAAAATAAACAGCTGAATCGAATCAGTTCAGATAATCAATTCAAACTCCTGTTTGAATTAGAATAATAATATTAATCGATTTTCGAAGAATTTAAATGATTTGAAATTTAATTTATATCAATATAAATTAATATCCGTTCCGGATGATTGAATTGGACTTCGTGACCTATCCCAGTGTGTCCGAAATAGGGGTATTTCCCTAAGATTGTCAGTTGTTGGGTTCGGAAAGGAGTTCGGAATCATGACGTATTTTAAATTAAAGGACAACGGTTGAAAAACAAATTTAAAATAAAATAAAACATTTTAGTTGTGGACAAAAACAAGGGGCCGTGTATCCTCCATCTCCACACAAAAGAGAACACCACGACTTCTTTCTTCACCACAGAAATGAGAGTGTTGTGGATCCTTCACCTCCACAAAAATATGGCCTCGCCGTTCCTTTCTAAACCACACCCTTTGTCTATAAAATCAAAGCCTTCATCACTTCTACAAACAAATCCAAGTCCTCTCGCTTCTTTTTCTCAGTAAACAAAATTTGATCCTCCGAGCCTCCTACCATTTACTCTACGCGAGATCCATTCCTGATGATCGAAAGTACACGACGACAGCTAGGGCTTTAAATTGGAAATTGCAGTCTTCAATCCACGTACTGGAGGAGGTGATGTTTTTGGGGCGCGATGATTTTCAGTGGAGTTCAACGATCAACCTAGACGAGCTGGGGTAGGGTTCGTTTGTGATTTGCGATGTGCGATGGGCAGAGGTGGTTTAGGGCAAGGCAAGTAAGGTCGCGTTTTGGGTTTTTCGAAGCTCTGAAACTCGCGATGTCGGTTCTGGAGGCGACGAGGTGCTCCAATTCAAGTCGAGGAGTTTCAGAACTTTTGGCGTGGCGCTTCGTTGATGGAGGAGCGGGTTTCTCAGGGACTGTGTGGTGATCGGAGTTTGTCAAAATAAGGTAAAGGAGAAGACAATGGTATGGGCGCTGGTACTGGAGTTCGAAGGAACTAAATTCGGTTTTTAGGTGATGGATCTTGGAAGAAAAGGGTGTCGCAGCGATGATGGGGTGCCTACAAGTTGTTTGGTGGATTGCCAAAGTGACTGATGCAGTTTTGGGCTAATTGCAGTTGGCGATTTTCTAGGGAAGACACTGTTTTATTCAATAAGGTGATGGTTTAACATGGAGAAGAAAGATTTAAAGATCATTAAGGCAAGGATAAATCAAATTAAATCATTCGTGTGGAGTTCGAAGAGTCGGAAACCAATGAAAAGAAATTAACAAGTGCAGATTGAAAATCACGGTGAGTAAATCTCACTCACCGCTTTAATTAGAATTATTTTTATTCGGTAAAAATAATTGTTGTTGCTTGTTTGAATGCTTTCTGGTTGATTTAAATGTATTAGTTATTTACGGTGACTATTATATATATATATATATATTGGTTTGGTGGTTGGATTCCCGCAGTCTCATTAGCGGATGCCCGCGGTACCATTAGCGGATGATTACCCTATACGCCCCACGCTATGATAGTGGATGACCTTCTATACCGCGATATCCTGCCTCGAAGCAGGATGGTTATTACTATGTTGACTAACGTCTGTGGATGCAGGAAAACAGGTTGGAGCAATCCAACTGGATTCCTCAAAAATATATTATTTGTTTGTTTATTTGTTTGCATATATACTGTCATATATGATGTGTTAGAAAACCTGAAATAAATAATTGGTTGTTTGGTGTTTAAATATCACTGGGCCTAAGTGTTGATATTTAAAAATATCATAAAAAGGAATTGAAATAGAATTTGAATTCAAAGGAATTAAAATAGAATTTGAATTCAAAGGAATTGAATTAGAATTTGAAATAGAATTTGAAATAGAATTTGAAATTAAAGGAATTCAAATAGAATTTGAATTCAAAGGAATTCAAATGGATTTGAATAAAGAAAGTTCAAATGAAATTTAAAATATAGATATTTAAAAATAGAATTCAAATGGAGTTTAACTATAGAATTTGAAAATAGAATTCAAATGGAGTTTAACTATAGAATTTAAAAATAGAATTCAAATGGAGTTTAAATATAGAATTTGAATATAAAAATTCGAATAGATGTTGAATATAGAAAATTTAAAGGAAATTCAAATATAGAATTTGAATATAGGATTCAAATAGAGCTAAAATTGAATTTGAATATAGGATTCAAATAAAGTTAAAATTGAATTTGAATATAGGATCCAAATAGAACTGAAAATAGATTTGAATATAGAAATTCAAATGAAGTTTGAAAATAGATTTGAATATAGAAATTAAAATGGAGATTGAAAATGGAATTTGAATATAGAAAATTCAATTTGAATTGAAATAGAATTTGAATATAGAAGATCGAAGTATAAATAAATTTATTTCCGAGTTAGGGAAAATCGACAATTGTAGAAGATCGGAAATATAATGCTGAATTGGAAAAATGGATTTGATATATATTAAAAATATATCAGAATGGAGTTGAATTTATTATAAACGAAGTTAAACGTTTATATATATAAATATAATTAAAACGAACTCGTCGCAGCGCGGAAGTTCGTAAATGGCGATTCGAACTTTGATTGAGTATACAGAACTCAATTGAAATCAGAATTCTTTGAAACAAGAACCGTCGGGACCGGTTGAATAATAATTTTCTAATGAAAGAGAAAAATCTAGATTTCGTCGTATAGATTTTGAGTTATTTCAAAATCAATTTTTCAGAAAAACAGCGCCATAATTGTTTTAAAAACGATAACGGTTTATTTAAATAAATAAAAGGATTTTAAGGAAATAAAAATCCGAATTGACATTTGAAAAATCCGGTGTAAAAACCCGTAACTTCCCCGGTAGGGAAAGAGCGGATACTTTGAGAACATCACACAAAAGAACGCAGACAGAAGAACATTTCATTGTATATTACAACAATTCCATCAGAATAAAAGAATATACAGAGTATGAATAAATATAATACATTCTAAAATATCAGAGATTACAATACATTACATAGCAGCGGAAAATAATACAATACACAACTAGAAGAGATATATGGATACAGAGCTTTCCGGATATCATTCCAGCTGTAAACCAGGTTCCTGTGAATATAAATCTGCAAAACCAAAACTACTAGCTGCCCGTGTCAAAATAAGGGCACCCAGAGTTTAGGTTAAAACAATAAACTCCAGGTCAGTCATGGGACTGGTGTGAGAACTAAAACAGTTATTAATCTTTATTTTAAAGTTAGGTAAATCAAGGGACCACGCCGTATAACATGGAACGGGTTTCCTCCCAAGAACACCAATGCATAAAACAACAACGCAATGCTAAATAAAGAAAAATGAAGCTATTATAAGACCCAGGTCCCATCACACAATGCAACACAAACCAGAGGATAGAGTTTTTTACCTTATAATAGCCAAAGAATGCTTGATAAGCTAAATTTCATCTTTTATTACTATATATGTATAGTGTATAAAACAACTTCAAATCATAAGTATAAATCATAAACGGCATAAGTGCCCCATACCACTATGTCGCCATATATAGGTTGTACAATCAAAACCGCAAAGTCACGTATTGGAAGTTGGATTTCCATCCGCGAACTGAGGCAAAAGATAGTCCTCTACCGATTTCGAGACTCTCTAGCCCGAGCCTAATGCTACAGCCGCAACTGCACCTAGGAGTCACAGGGCCGGTCTACCGATGTGGATTAAAATGGCTGAACACTGCGTTTCCCCGCCCTTTGGGGCGTAAATGAGCCAACGAATGACTCCATCGGTCCCAGATCGACCGATATAACCGAGGCGCCTCGCAACAGCAACAACCACACAGGTGAAAAGTATATAAATGTCAGCCAGTTTAAGCACTGACACCACCACTAGCTAGAAAGAAACGCATGCCCTCCCTGGATCCTTCTCCCGTTTCTGGTTCACAACCGGGGTGTGAGGCTCGCGAATCAACGCTGCACAAAGCTATTCCACACAGGCCGTGCTTTGATCATCAACCACAAGACTCTGCTTTTCAACAGAAGCTTTGATCATGTTGCCACTTAGGCATGCCACACAGGAAATTCACTCCATGCGATTGATATCCATCGATATATAACCCCTGAGCTCGTACGTCTCAGAGAAGGGCGTTAAGTAATAGAATAAGTTCTCCGCCGCCAAACAGATATATATTTAATAGAAATCAATCACACAGAATAAAATCCTATGTCAGACACACAGTCCATTTACAAGTCCGTTCTGGGTCTGAACGAAACCGGAGGCACCTAGTACCCCGCATATCCATCGATCTCCAAGTACGTCTGGACGACCACTAACTGATTCCCAACTCTTGGGTGTACGGCCCAATCAAGATCATCAGTAATCACCCAAACGACGTGAAGACCTCCGGCCTTCGACCACCGTCTTCATCCTCGACCCCACGTCGAATCAGTTATTTAGAATGGGATAAACCCGGTCTTTCTGAATAACTCGCGTATATAATAAATAAGCGTTACACAAACACAACATACGCCTCATTCCAATTCAGAATATTCTTTTATATTCAAATATCCTTACACTTTGGGAAAGGTTCCCATTAATTTTATCAAAGATAAATTATTTAAATTTATTCTTTAATCTTCTTTTGAATATCAATTCAAACTAGTCGGGATTAGCGAACCACACTGAAGTAATCATTTATTTTATTTCCCAATCCCAACCTATTCATCCCATGAAGTAAAACTGGTAATACCTCATATCTAACACCACGGTGTTATCGGTAAATTCAATTACCATTTCACGTTCAAATCTAATTAAAGATTTGACTATCGCCTGGAGCAAAACTGGTGATACTCCATTCTCAATCACTTCAATCTAATTAAAGATTCATTAAAACTCCACTTAGTTTTAATCTTCCCAAAAATCAATATCCTGCCTTTAACTGGGTTAAAGAACCAATGTCATCTAAAACACGGCTCACGATAAACCCAAAATCACATTCATTACTTATCGGGTTAAAGAACAAGTGTTATTCAAAATAATGTTCACGATAAACCCAAAAATCAATTCAAATTCAGTCCCAATTAAATACCATTTAATTGGTACACTTCATTAAATCTAAATAAAATGATTTAATCTTTTACTCAACTGGGTTTAAGAAGAGTGTTAATGAAGACACCATTCACGACAAACCCAAATCACATTTGATATTAAATACAAGGCTCTGAATAGAAAATATATCGGCTTATATTCAATATCAAATTCTACGACCAACAAATATCGTATTGGAAATAACGATATAAATATATCTTTCAAATTTCCATAACAATATCTGTAAAATCACGAAATCCAACATCGAAATATTCCAAAGATAATTTCGATTCAAATCCATTCCAATTCAATTATTGGAAATTATGGTTATTTTCAAAACCATTTCAAATCCACTTTATTTATTTTAAAAATAAATAGAATTACAATTCTAGTTCAAAACTAGTTCATTTCGATAAAAATCTATTTTTATCTTTTCAAATATGGAATTTTTCATCCCAATTCTTCACAAATCATTTCTTATGATTTTACACAAATTATTACTATTTTTAATAATTTTATCAGGGCCCGTACAGTCGATTTCCATCAACGGCCATCGAACTGCACTTACAGCGACCTTTTCCAAATTTGATTTGGACGTAATCCCAAATCCAACCGTTAGATTTCAAATCTCTAATATTCGTTAGAAAGATCTTTTCAATACGAACCCAACGGTTCCGGTTTTAGGAGGATCCGACGGTCGGATCTCCCGTAATATCCATTCGAAGTCAATCGTCGAAATTCACGAACTGCCTCGGCGCGGCGCGTTCTATTCAGGCCATTATATATATAATATATATATATTATATATATTTCGTCGATTTCCTTTTAAAACGTATTTTATAAATCGTTTTAAATTCGTTTTCGAAACGATTTCAACTTCATATTTAATTTCGAATCAAAATTGAATATTCCACATCATCGATATACAAATGATAATATTTTCAAAACGTTATATTTTGAAATCACTTTCTTTTCTATATTCATTATAAAAATGAATAAAATCGATATAAATATCGTTCACGTCAAAATGACGTCGATCTAATCAACACGGTTTTTATTAAACACATGAATGTTTATTCTATTCAACACATGAATATTTATTCTATTCAACACATGAATATTTATTCTATTCAACACATGAATATTTATTTTCTATTCAACACATGAATTTATTTTCAATTCAACATATGAATTTATTTTCAAAATTGGAATGAGGCCCAATCAATTACCATATAATGTTAATTATATGGATTTTCCACAACACATGTATATAATAGCAACGATAAATCATCAATCATCATCCAGAGTGCACCACACAACTGCATAAGCATTAAATATAAATAATTAACGCTTACACAGGCTGTCAACCTATTGATTGACATACAGCTAAACAATCAGGATTAGTGTACATCAAATATCATCCCAATACCCGTGTGGGGCTTCAAAACAACAAACACATATTTTATTTGTGCAGTTGGGCGATGTGTAAAATTTATCGTCCCAATCAATATCAATCAAATCAGTGTATATAAACAAATCATCCTATTTGTTTATAAATATTTATTTTGTATACACTTTAAAAATCATATTTTTAACTATAAAATATTTTCCACTATAAAATATTTTATTTCATTCCACATCACACAATCAAATTTCACATCACATCAATTCAACAAACAAGTCATCCATGGTCTGTGGACAACGGGTGTCGGGTGCTGCTAAGCACCGTCTGCATCCTAGTATATATTTTTAACTAGAAAACAAGATTAAAGTGAGGAGTTCTCACCGACTAGCTAAACCAAACACCACGACTCTTCATATGTAGAAATCTTCGTCATGCTCGCCTTTTGTCAAATTCATTGTCCGTAGCCACTACATATATAAAACTCACACTTTTATATTGTTGCTATGTATATAAAAATCACATTTTTATAATCACTCTATATGGATAAAAATCACATTTTTATACCGCTACTATATAGATAAAAATTCTATTTTTACACCGCTACTATATAGATAAAAATTCTATTTTTACACCGCTACTATATAGATAAAAATTCTATTTTTACACCGCTACTTTATAGATAAAAATTCTATTTTTACACCGCTACTATATAGATAAAAATTCTATTTTTATTCTGCTCACTATATAAAAATTATATTTTTGGTTCACTACTTATATAAAAATCATATTTTTATTCTTTATACTATATACAAATTATATTTTTATTCTCTATGTCTTCATATATAAAAATCTCATTTTTACTTCACCATTTCAACTATATAAAGTTTCAAACTTTTCTAATATAAAAATTCAACCTTTTCTATTTGATTAACTATATAAAAATCCGACCTTTTCTATTTGATTAACTATATAAAAATCCGACCTTTTCTATTTGATTAACTATATAAAAATCCGACCTTTGTAGTGTAAAAAGAAAATGAAAATAAAACTCAGTGCTAGTTTAAATTAAAAACTGAAAATTATTTACCTTTCCCCGTTTAAACACTCAAAACCCGTTCAAAACCCTCGTCGATGTGGAAACTTCTCTGCGCCCGCTCCCGTGAATGATCGGCAATACCTCATCTCCCTCCTAGAACTATCGTCGTCGTGTTGTGGTGGAGCAGCGGCTTTTGACGATGTGAGGGGGTTTTGGTTTGGGATTGGGAGAAGGGGGAGGTGGGTTTGCGCGTTTGGAGGAGGAGCAGGGGGACTGAGTGGCGCGCATGTGGCTTTGGGTCCCACCAGAGGCAGTGGCGTGGGACCAGGTGGGGGCTGCGTCGCTGGAATGGGGTCCGATGCTTTGGTGGTTCAAATCGAGAGAGGGGAGAGAAGGAGGCGCGGATGGGAGGTCTAGGGCTGATGGCGGTGGAGCTGTGGAGGTAGGCGACGGGCGGTGGTGCTTAGGGGTGGGCACAGTGGCTGGCGGCTCGCGTTTCCTTTTTTATTTTATTTTAGAAACTGACGGGATTTGGGGGAGAAAGGTATTTGGGGGGGATATATATATATATAATATTTATTTAATTTATTTTAGTTTTCTCCAAAAAGTAACTTTTCTATTCGAACTCCAATTGGGACCCAACGACTGTCGCCCCTAGCTAACTACCCCCATTCTGAACACAATGGGATATGTATCTCAAGCCAATTCAGTTGTTTCGATCAGTTTTCGTCAAAATCAAAATATAACTCTATATATTGAATTTGAACGCACATTTCTATTTACCGGGGCGACACACAAACTCTATAAATTCCAAAAAAAACATTTCTAGCTTTGTATTGACGATACGGTCCTAACAAAACTGATTTCGTCAAATTCTGAGACCATTTGAAAAATGGCCATTTTCCAGTCGATTAAAGTCAAGTGAAACTGGTCAAACGCGTTTTCCTTTGCCACGCCCACATATTGATTAGAAAAATTACGAATTTTGGAATCAAGCAATAGTTTGACATCACGGATCCAACAAAAGTGGTTTCGTCGAAAACGAAGGTCGTTGGCAAAACTTCCGTTTTTAAGGGCCAGAATTCCATAGTGACTATTATGAATTTTCAACTGGGCATAACTTATTATCCCCGCTATGAAATTTCAATTTTTCAGATTCGTTGGAAAGATATTCTCAAATAGATTCTAATATTTTTGGTTTTGCTAAAATCCGGTTTATTTTGAACCCGGTACATTCATTTGAATTTTGAAATCGAATTATCGAACTACCGCACCATTTTCAATTCCTTTTATATTTAAAATAAAATATTTATATTCTAACGACGATTCAATTAAATATATACGTTCGAATTCTATTCAAAATAAATTCTTCGTCGTTATTATTTAAAATAATTCATTTTAAATAATCAAAATTTGCTAAAATTGCCAAAATAAAATTTTTAAATTGGCTCGGATTTCCGGGTTATTACATCCAGACTGGAGGTACAAAATATATATGAACTCCGGTGAAGTAAGTGAAATGATTTTTGAGATAGAAATCATATTTTAAATGGTTAAATAGAATTAACTAAATTCGAGAATAATTAGTAAAAGGAAATTTGAATCGAAATTGGGTTTTTGGATAAGTGAAAGAAATTGAGAATTTATATTCGAAATCGAATATATAACTCGAGTTGAAAATAGAATTAGATTTGGTTCATGAGTAGATTAAAATATATTTGAATGTGATATGTTCAAATAAATTAGTGAAATAAGCAAAAGAGTTAATTAACGAATTAATTAATGAGTTGAGCTAAAACAAGTGTAGTAAGTTGAAATGAATTAGAAATGTATGGATATACATGAGACAGGTATGGAATGAAGTTAATGAAGAAATATATATATATATATATATATATATATATATATAGAATGCTCGACAAAAAGGTACGTATTTAATTCATATATGGGATTTTATGCGCCGTATCGGCTAGCCGCTTGGCTTTTTCTTTTTCTTTTGATTTTGGTGAGGGCCATGGGAGGCTATTTGAAATATCCCGATGCTCCCGGTACAAAGGAGGTTATGGCGAATTTTTCCGGAAATTTAAGGAGTTAGAATATTCTTAAGAAGTTTGATAACTAGAATCTATATATCAATATATATAGAAGTCGATAAGAAAACGAACTTAAAAATAGAATAATATAATAAAAAAAGGAAGACTAGGAATAAAATCTCGTGAGAATAGAAAGAGAAAGTGTATTCATGTTTAAAAGTGAATAAGTAGTTGTATGGTATTGATTATTCGAGTAAGTAGTCATATCTGTTTTGACGTTATAAATGTTATTCAGTCAAGGACCGAGAGGTAGTTATACCCCAAATGGATTGATTTCATTATTAACAAATAAATAGTAAGATTTCAGGCTCGAAGATCAATGTTGGATAAGAGTTAGTTGAATATAGTATTTGGGTTGTCGTAACGATGTTTTACACAACATCCGTTTTAACCCAAATAAGTGTAAACTTGGAAATAGAACAATAAATATTTCCTAAGTATAGAAATAAACGACATCGGAAAAGAGATAAGTAATTGGAATATTTTCCAATTATAAATAGAAGATATTTTCTAAGTACAGAAAATAAAGAAAGACGATATTCGGAAATGTTTTCCAAATAGCGTAAAAGGCCAATATGGTTATTGAAAATATTTGGTAAACAAATATTGATAAGGAAATAGAGAAGAGATTTAATTAATGAAATATTAATTAAAGAGCCTAGTGATTTGTTTGATATGTTGAATGAACACTTGTTTTTATTCGATAGTTAAGTCACAGACTATCGATGTTTTGACCATCGTTGTCAATATGGAGAGACCGGTTGGATTATTATCCGAAGAACCACTCCGTATTGGCATAAGCGTTGCGAACCAAGTATGCTGAATATATTGAAGACGGAGTAAAGTGCAAGGGCTGTTGTATAAGTCCTAGGTAGAGATTGCCTAGGATGGATATACTGAATAGTACCTTCGGTTTCGTTCAGTCCCAGAACGAACGTATGCGGACGAGTGTCTGACAGAGTATTTCCAATGATCGAATGGGTTGGTCTGTATAAATATATATGGTTGCAACGGATTTATTCCCTTAGCATAACATCCAGAATATTTGTGCAAATCAATAAATGATTAACGGATCTGACAATGTGGCATTCAAAGTGATCGTGTTATCAATGAATGAAAAGAAATCGTAGCCTCTGGCCTCAACAACCGGAAATGACAAAAATCGGGCAGGCAACATGGCTATGTAGGTTGCACCTATTAGGGTGTATAATCACCTGATCTAGAGTTTCTTTTACTTCTAAAAATCTATTGTCGATGTTGTCCCATTCGGGAAACGGTTGCTGATCCCAACCGTTGGTGATATACATTCGATACACTTAAGCAAAATGAGTGGTCAGTCATGTGTGGCTGAGTTGCAAGATGTTCTTGTTGAACTCGGTCTATTCTCCTCTAGAGATACACCATCGGCATGTGGTTCCATACCTTGTCATAGTTGGAAATCAAATATCCAATAAGTTCCCGCGATTTATGATTGTATATTATATGTGTGGAACGTGAGATGGAAACATTCCACTAGATTGTTATTTACTTGATTTAGACATTATTATAATATCAAAAGAGTTTTGATATAAAGATTATCATTCCTTTCAAAGGGATTTTGAAAGTTAAATCAAGTGTTTGGATTCTCATAAGGGAAAAACCCGTTCCGTGTTATACGACGTGGTCTTATGAGATATCATTTAGTTTCTGAAACTGTTTTAAACTGTTTACTCATACCAGTCCCATGACTGACCTGGAATTTATTTTGTTTTGTTCTACCTAAACTCTTGGGTGCCTAAATTTGTACGGGCAATCAAGTAGTTCAGGATTTTACAGATCTATCTAAAGGAGCTTGGAGCAGGAGGCTTCAGCGTTAGTTATATAGAGTTTTGTTCCGCTGTGTTGTAAGTGTTGTACTCTGATAAGTGTATGTTATACAGTTGAAATTTTGTATTTCAAAAGTTATGATATATTATATTTTGTTCCGCTGCGTTGTGAGATTCTGTGTTGTTGTTTCTGTTCTTCTTTTACCTTTTTCTTCTAAAAAAATGATTCGTATTTTCGTGATATTTGGGTTGGACGTATGATGTATATAGTCAACTCTGATATTATGATTTTGGGTCACTACAGTTGGTATCAGAGCTTAGGTTGAGCGAATACCTAGGCTTGCGTGGCATGTGCTCATTAGAGATAGGGTCAGTAGTACCCTAGAATGAGTTGAGTGTATATATATACGAGAGAACGTATTTGTTATTTGATATAAAAACTGTTTTATATTGTGTTGACTAGTCTGTTGAGTGAGTTATGAATTTTGATCGAATCGTGAGACGCCACGATGTCGACAGGAGTTTATAAACACTTGAACAGAAGATTGGACACGATATTGTTTTAAATGGTTGAGATGATTGTTAGAATTATAATCGAATGAGATTATAAAACGGAAATAGTTATATATAACCAATAGAATTTGTATAATAAGGAAATATACAAATAAGTTGAATTAAAATGAAATTCAAACCAGAATTCAGAGTATAAAATCCTGGGAAGAAGAATTAGATGGATTTTTGAAAGTAATTAAGCACTGAACTCACTTCAGTGGCTGGAAAATAATTCTAATGATGCTTGCAACATTATCAGTATTCATTTTCGAGTTTCTAAGTGATGAATTGCTACCTTAGAAAAGATTTTGAAGGAAATTTGTTTGAAAGAAAACAAGCTGATTTGAAAATTCAAATGTTTTGAATTTCAAATGGGAATAAATATATGTATATATATTTATGTGGTTTCAAAAGGATTTGAAATAAAACCTGGGAATTTGAATTCCAAAATTTAATTTTAACTTAAGAAAGTTAAATGAATCATAGGGAATAAATTGAACCAGAATCAATTTAAACGAATTAGAATGCATATGAATGTAAACCAAAAGTTTAGTTGGAATTAAAGTCATAGGAATATGAAGAGTTGAGTTCAACATAAATGAGTTTATAAAAAGATAATGGTTCTGAAGCATTTTTCCTACCATACTAATTTCGGGGACGAAATTCTTTTAAGAGGGGAAGATTGTAATGACCCAGATTTCGGCCAACTAATTTTAAATATCTAATGCGGATTTAAATATTTAGTTGATAATGTAAATGGTGTTTTATATTTGAGTTATCAATTAAATAATTGATTTCGATTTAATGTCGAATAAATTAAATTATCGTAATGTAGTAATAATTTAATTTAAAAATATACAGCTGAATCGAATCAGTTCAGATAATCAATTCAAACTCCTGTTTGAATTAGAATAATAATATTAATCGATTTTCGAAGAATTTAAATGATTTGAAATTTAATTTGTATCAATATAAATTAATATCCGTTCCGGATGATCGAATTGGACTTCGTGACCTATCCCAGTGTGTCCGAAATAGGGGTATTACCCTAAGATTGTCAGTTGTTGGGTTCGGAAAGGAGTTCGGAATCATGACGTATTTTAAATTAAAGGACAACGGTTGAAAAACAAATTTAAAATAAAAAAAAACATTTTAGTTGTGGACAAAAACAAGGGGCCGTGTATCCTCCATCTCCACACAAAAGAGAACACCACGACTTCCTTCTTCACCATAGAAATGAGAGTGCCGTGGATCCTTCACCTCTACAAAAATATGGCCTCTCCGTTCTTTTCTAAACCACACCCTTTGTCTATAAAATCGAAGCCTTCATCACTTCTAAAAACAAATCCAAGTCCTCTCGTTTCTTTTTCTCAGTAAACAAAATTTGATCCTCCAAGCCTCCTACCATTTACTCTACGCGAGATCCATTCCTGATGATCGAAAGTTCACGACGACAGCTAGGGCTTTAAATTGGAAATCGCAGTCTTCAATCCGCGTACTGGAGGAGGTGATGTTTTTGGGGCGCGATGATTTCCAGTGGAGTTCAACGATCAACCTAGACGAGCTGGGGTAGGGTTCGTTGGTGATTTGCGATGTGCGATGGGCAGAGGTGGTTTAGGGCAAGGCAAGTAAGGTCGCGGTTTGGGTTTTTCGAAGCTCTGAAGCTCGCGATGTCGGTTCTGGAGGCGACGAGGTGCTCCAATTCAAGTCGAGGAGTTTCAGAACTTTTGGCGTGGCGCTTCGTTGATGGAGGAGCGGGTTTCTCAGGGACTGTGTGGTGATCAGAGTTTGTCAAAATAGGGTAAAGGAGAAGACAATGGTATGGGCGCTGGTACTGGAGTTCGAAGGAACTGAATTCGGTTTTTAGGTGATGGATCTTGGAAGAACAGGGTGTCGCAGCGATGATGGGGTGCCTACAAGTTGTTCGGTGGATTGCCAAAGTGACTGATGCAGTTTTGGGTTAATTGCAGTTGGCGATTTTCTAGGGAAGACACTGTTTTATTCAATAAGGTGATGGTTTAACATGGAGAAGAAAGATTTAAAGATCATTAAGGCAAGGATAAATCAAATTAAATCATTCGTGTGGAGTTCGAAGAGTCAGAAACCAATGAAAAGAAATTAACAAGTGAAGATTGAAAATCACGATGAGTAAATCTCACTCACCGCTTTAATTAGAATTATTTTTATTCGGTAAAAATAATTTTTGTTGCTTGTTTGAATGCTTTATAGTTGATTTAAATATATTAGTTATTTAGGGTGACTATTATATATATATTGGTTTGGTGGTTGGATTCCCGCAGTCTCATTAGCGGATGCCCGCGGTACCATTAGCGGATGATTACCCTATACGCCCCACGCTATGATAGTGGATGACCTTCTATACCGCGATATCCTGCCTCGAAGAAGGATGGGTATTACAATGTTGACTAACGTCTGTGGATGCAGGAAAACAGGTTGGAGGAATCCAACTGGATTCCTCAAAAATATATTATCTGTTTGTTTATTTGTTTGCATATATACTGTCATATATGACGTGTTAGAAAATCTGAAATAAATAACTGGTTGTTTGGTGTTTAAATATCACTGGGCCTAAGTCTTGATATTTAAAAATATCATAAAAAGGAATTGAAATAGAATTTGAATTCAAAGGAATTAAAATAGAATTTGAATTCAAAGGAATTGAAATAGAATTTGAAATTAAAAGAATTCAAATAGAATGTGAATTCAAAGGAATTCAAATGGATTTGAATAAAGAATGTTCAAATGAAATTTAAAATATAGAGATTTAAAAATAGAATTCAAATGGAGTTTAACTATAGAATTTGAAAATAGAATTCAAATGGAGTTTAACTATAGAATTTAAAAATAGAATTTCAAATGGAGTTTAAATATAGAATTTGAATATAGAAATTCAAATAGATGTTGAATATAGAAAATTTAAAGGAAATTCAAATATAGAATTTGAATATAGGATTCAAATGGAGCTAAAATTGAATTTGAATATAGGATTCAAATAAAGTTAAAATTGAATTTGAATATAGGATCCAAATAGAATTGAAAATAGATTTGAATATAGAAATTCAAATGAAGTTTGAAAATAGATTTGAATATAGAAATTCAAATGGAGATTGAAAATGGAATTTGAATATAGGAAATTCAATTTGAATTGAAATAGAATTTGAATATAGAAGATCGAAGTATAAATAAATTTATTTCCGAGTTAGGGAAAATCGACAATTGTAGAAGATCGGAAATATAATGTTGAATTGGAAAAATGGATTTGATGTATATTAAAAATATATCAGAATGGAGTTGAATTTATTATAAACGAAGTTAAACGTTTATATATATAAATATAATTAAAACGAACTCGCTGCAGCGCGACAGTTCGTAAATTGGCGATTCGAACTTCAATTGAGTATACAGAACTCAATTGAAATCAGAATTCTTTGAAAGAAGAACCGTCGGGACCAGTTGAATAATAGTTTTCTAATGAAAGAGAATAATCTAGATTTCGTCGTATAGATTTTGAGTTATGTCAAAATCAATTTTTCAGAAAAACAGCGCCATAATCGTTTTAAAAACGATAACGGTTTATTTAAATAAATAAAAGGATTTTAAAGAAATAAAAATCCGAATTGACATTAGAAAATCCAGACTGGAGATACAAAATATATATGAACTCGAGTGAAGTAAGTGAAATGATTTTTGAGATAGAAATCATATTTTAAATGGTTAAATAGAATTAACTAAATTGGAGAATAATTAGTTAAAGGAAATTTGAATCGAAATTGAGTTTTTGGATAAGTGAAAGAAATTAAGAATTTATATTCGAAATCGAATATATAACTCGAGTTGAAAATAGAATTAGATTTGGTTCATGAGTAGATTAAAATATATTTGAATGTGATATGTCCAAATAAATTAGCGAAATAAGCAAAAGAGTCGATTAACGAATTAATTAATGAGTTGAGTTAAAACAAGTGTAGTAAGTTGAAATGAATTAGAAATGTATGGATATACATGAGACAGGTATGGAATGAAGTTAATGAAGATATATATATATATATATATATATATATATATATATATATATATATATAATGCTCGACAAAAAGGTACGTATTTAATTCATATATGAGATTTATGCGCCGTATCGGCTAGCCGCTTGGCTTTTTCTTTTTCTTTTGATTTTGGTGAGGGCCATGGGAGGCTATTTGAAATATCTCGATGCTCCCGGTACAAAGGAGGTTATGGCGAATTTTTCCGGAAATTTAAGGAGTTAGAATATTTTTAAGAAGTTTGATAACTAGAATCTATATATCAATATATATAGATGTCGATAAGAAAACGAACTAAAAAATAGAATAGTATAATAAAAAAGGAAGACTAGGAATAAAATCTCGTAAGAATAGAAAGAGAAAGTGTATACATGTTTAAAAGTGAATAAGTAGTTGTATGGTATTGATTATTCGAGTAAGTAGTCATATCTGTTTTGACGTTATAAATGTTATTCAGTCAAGGTCTGAGAGGTAATTATACCCCAACTGGATTGATTTCATTATTAACAAATAAATAGTAAGATTTCAGGCTCGAAGATCAATGTTGGATATGAGTTAGTTGAATATAGTATTTGGGTTTTCGTAACGATGTTTTACACAACATCCATTTTAACCCAAATAAGTGTAAACTTGGAAATAGAATAATAAATATTTCCTAAGTATAGAAATAAACAAGATCGAAAAAGAGATAAGTAATTGAAATATTTTCCAATTATAAATAGAAGATATTTTCTAAGTACAGAAAATAAAGGAAGACGATATTCGGAAATGTTTTCCAAATAGCGTAAAAGGCCAATATGGTTATTGAAAATATTTTGTTAACAAATATTGATAAGGAAATGGAGAAGAGATTTAATTAATGAAATATTAATTAAAGAGCCCAGTGATTTGTTTGATATGTTGAATGAACACTTGTTTTTATTCGATAGTTAAATCACAGACTATCGAAGTTTTGACCATCGTTGTCAATATGGAGAGACCGGTTGGATTATTATCCGAAGAACCACTCCGTATTGGCATAAGCGTTGCGAACCAAGTATGCTGAATATATTGAAGACAGAGTAAAGTGCAAGGGCTATTGTATAAGTCCTAGGTAGAGATTGTCTAGGATGGATATACTGAATAGTACCTTCGGTTTCGTTCAGTCCCAGAACGAACGTATGCGGACGAGTGTTTGACAGAGTATTTCCAATGATCGAATGGGTTGGTCTGTATAAATATATATGGTTGCAACGGATTTATTCCCTTAGCATAACATCCAGAATATTTGTGCAAATAAATAAATAATTAACGGATCTGACAATGTGGCATTCAAAGTGATCGTGTTATCAATGAATGAAAAGAAATCGTAGCCTCTGGCCTCAACAACCGGAAATGACAAAAATCGGCCAGGCAGCATGGCTATGTAGGTCGTACCTATTAGGGTGTATAATCACCTGATCTAGAGTTTCATTTACTTCTAAAAATCCATTGTCGATGCTGTCCCATTCGGGAAACGGTTGCTGATCCCAACCGTTGGTGATATACATTCGATACACTTAAGCGAAATGAGTGGTCGGTCATGTGTGGCTGAGTTGCAAGATGTTCTTGTTGAACTTGGTGTATTCTCCTCAAGAGATACACCAGCGGCAGGTGGTTCCATACCTTGTCATAGTTGGAAATCAAATATCCAATAAGTGCCCGCGGTTTATGATTGTATATTATATATGTGGAACGTGAGATGCAAACGTTCCACTAGATTGTTATTTACTTGATTTAGACATTATTATAATATCAAAAGAGTTTTTATATAAAGATTATCGTTCCTTTCAAAGGGATTTTGAAAGTTAAATCAAGTGTTTGGATTCTCATAAGGGAAAAACCCGTTCCGTGTTATACGGCGTGGTCTTATGAGATATCATTTAGTTTCTAAAACTGTTTTAAACTGTTTACTCATACCAGTCCCATGACTGACCCGAATTTATTTTGTTTTGTTCTACCTAAACTCTTGGGTGCCTAAATTTGTACGGGCAGTCAAGTAGTTCAGGATTTTGCATATCTATCTAAAGGAGCTTGGAGCAGGAGGCTTCAGCGTTAGTTATATAGAGTTTTGTTCCGCTGTGGTGTAAGTGTTGTACTCTGACAAGTGTATGTTATACAGTTGAAATTTTGTATTTCAAAAGTTATGATATTTTATATTTTGTTCCGCTGCATTGTGAGATTCTGTGTTGTTGTTTCTGTTCTTCTTCTACCTTTTTCTTCTAAAAAAAATGATTCGTATTTTCGTGATATTTGGGTTGGACGTATGATGTATATAGTCAACTCTGATATTCTGGATTTGCGGGCCATTACATATTCTGTTCTATACACTAATAACGCTCCATGGAAGTTAATGCATTCCCTTTGTGAGTGACATTAATGGACGTGGGGTTTTACAACTACTCCCTCTCCTCTTCACGTTTAAATCCCCAAAAATGACCAATATCGCTCTTTCCCCTACTCAACGCAACTACCTCCTCCAATCTCACCTCGCGGCAACCAATTGCCATGTGTTTCCCACCTCGCTCAGATCTGTAAACGGAGGGTGCAACTCCTTTTATCACCAGTTCTGCCGATACTTTGCACACATGGTCGATTACCATCCTGTGACGAACAGGCAATTTCGCTCGGTCCGAACCAGTCGCTAAACCGATCCAGACCGTTCGAAACGCCCTATCGTTGAGAACACGACAAATCAGAATGCA
The DNA here is from genome assembly GCA_030737875.1 of Allium sativum. NCBI lineage: Eukaryota > Viridiplantae > Streptophyta > Magnoliopsida > Asparagales > Amaryllidaceae > Allium > Allium sativum. The sequence goes on from CM060919.1 coordinate 72,085,643, forward strand.
TACAGAAGAACGTTTCATTGTATATTACAACAATGCATCAGATTACAAGAATATACAGAGTATAAATGAATATTACACAGAAATATCAGAGATTTAAATTACATTTAAATACATAGCAGCGGAAAATAATACAATACACAACTAGAAGGAGATATACGGATACAAAGCTTTCCGGATACCGTTCCAGCTGTAAACCAGAATCCTGTGAATATAAATCTGCAAAACCGAAACTACTAGCTGCCCGTGTCAAAATAGGGGCACCCAGAGTTTAGGTCAAAACAATAAACTCCAGGTCAGTCATGGGACTGGTGTGAGAACTAAAACAGTTATTAATCTTTATTTTCAAAGTTAGGTAAATCAAGGGACCACGCCGTATAACACGGAACGGGTTTCCTCCCAAGAATACCGGTGCATAAAACAAACAGCGCAATGCTAAATAAAGAAAAATGAAGCTGTTATAAGACCCAGGTCCTATCACACAATGCAACGCAAGCCGGGGGATAGGGTTTTTACCTTATAACAGCCAAAGAATGCTTGATACGTTTAAAACAAATCGTTTGATACTATTGTAAGTGTATAGTGTATAAAAAAAACTTCAAATCATAAGTATCAATCATAGGCGGCATGAATGCCCCATACCACTATGTCGCCATATATAGGTTATACAATCAAAATCGCAAATGTCACGTATTTGGAAATTGGATTTCCATCTATGAACCGAGGCAAAAGATAGTCCTCAACCGTTTTCGTGACTCTCTAGCCCGAGCCACAGGGTCAGAGCGCATCGACCCTTGGATCGTCAGGGCCGGTCCACCGATGTGGATTAAAATGCCTGAACACTACGTCTCCCCACCCTATGGGGTGTAAGTCTGGTCCGTCAGCCGACCAGAATGCATCGGCCGAAACCGATATAACCGAGGCGCCTCGCAACAGCAACAACCACATAAGTCAAACTCGTCAGGGCGTGTAAAACCACTGACGCCACTTCTAGCTAGAAAGAAACGCATGCCCTCCCTGAGGTCCAACTCCCGTTTTTGGTTCACAACCGGGGTGCGAGACTCGTGAATCAACGTTACACAAAGCTATGCCACACAGGCCGTGCTTTGATCATCACCACAAGACTTTGCTTTTCAACAGAAGCCTCGATCAATTGCCACTTAGGCATGCCACACAGGCAATTCACTCCATGCGTTTGATATCCATCAATATACAACCTCTGAGCTCGTATGTCTCAGAGAAGGGCGTTAAGCAAGAGAATAAATTCTCCGCCGCCAAACAGATATATATTTAATAGAGATCAATCACACGGACTAAAATCCAATGTCAGACACACAGTCCATTTACAAGTCCGTTCTGGGTCTGAACGAAACCGGAGGCACCTAGTACCCCGCATATCCATCGATCTCCAAGTACGTCTGGACGATCACCAACTGTTTCCATCTTCTTGGGTGTACAGCCCAATCAAGATCATCAGTAATTATCCAAACGACGTGAAGACTTCTGGTCTTCGACCACCGTCTTCATCTTCGACACCACGTCGAATCAGTTATTCAGAATGGGTTAAACCCGGTCTTTCTGAATAACTCGCGTATATATTATAAAAGTGTTACACAAACACAACATACGCCCCATTCCAATTCAGAATATCCTTTTATCCAAATATTCCCATTAATTTTATCCAAGATAAATTCTTTAAATTTATTCTTTAATCTCCTTTGAATATCAATTCAATCTAGTCGGGATTAGCGAACCACACCGAAGTAATCATTTATTTTATTTCCCAATCCCAACTTATTCATCCCATGAAGTAAAACTGGTTATACTTCATATCTAACACCACGGCGTTATCGGTAGATTCAATTACCATTTCACGTTCAAATCTAATTAAAGATTTAACTATCGCCTGGAGCAAAACTGGTGATACTCCATTCTCGATCTTTTCAATCTAATTAAAGATTCATTAAAACCCCACTTAGTTTTAATATTTCACCGGGTTAAAGAATCAGTGTCAATTAAAACACAGTTCACGATAAACCCAAAATCACATTCATTAATTATCGGGTTAAAGAACGAGTGTTATTTTAAAACACTGTTCACGATAAACCCAAAATCACATTCATTAATTATCGGGTTAAAGAACGAGTGTTATTTTAAAACACTGTTCACGATAAACCCAAAATCACATCAATTCAATTCCAATTAAATATCATTTAATTGGTACACTTCATTAAATCTAAATAAAAAGATTTAATCTTTTCTCAACTGGGTTCAAGAACAGTGTTAGTGAAGACACCATTCACGACAAACCCAAATCACATTTGATATTCAATACAAGGCTCTGAATAGAAAATATACCGGCTTATATTCAATATCAAATTCTACGACTAACAAATGTCGTATTGGAAATAACGATATAAATATATATCTTTCAAATTTCCATAACAACATCTGTATAATCACGAATTCCAACATCGAAATATTCTGAACACAATTTCGATTCAAATCCACTCCAATGCAATCATTGGAAATTCTGGTTATTTTCAAAACCCTTTTCAAATTCAATTTATTTACTTAAAAATAAATAGAATTATCATTCTAGTTCAAAACTAGTTCATTTCGATAAAAATCTATTTTTATCCTTTCAAATATGGATTTTTTCATCCCAATTCTTCACAAATCATTTCTTATGATTTTACACAAATTATTACTATTTTTAATAATTTTATCAAGGCCCGTACAGTCGATTTCCATCAATGGCCATCGAACTGCACTTACAGCGACCTTTTTCTAATTTGATTTGGACATAATTCCAAATCCAACCGTTAGATTTCAAATTTCTAACATTCGCTAGAAAGCTCTTTTCGATACGAACCCAACGGTTCCGGTTTTAGGAGAATCCGACGGTCGGATCTCCCGCAATGTCCGTTTGAAATAAATGGTCGAAATTCGCGAACTGCCGCGGCGCGGCGCGTTCTATTCAGGCCATTATATTATATATATATATAATATATACTTCGTCGATTTCTATTTAAAACGAATTATATAAATAGTTTTAAATTCGTTTCAAAAGTAATTTCAACTTCCATTTCAATTCAAATCAAAATCTGAATTCTTCTTTATAAATTCGTTTTAAAATTCATTTCTATTCAATTCAAATTTCAATTCAATTTGAATTCATTTCAATTCGCTTTCAATTCAATTTGAATTCGTTTTCAATTCAATTCATTTCGAAATCACTTTCAATTCAATTCATTTCGAAATCACTTTCAATTCAATTCATTTCGAAATCACTTTCAATTCAATTCATTTCGAAATCACTTTCAATTCAATTCATTTCGAAATCACTTTCAATTCAATTCATTTCGAAATCACTTTCAATTCAATTCATTTCGAAATCACTTTCAATTCAATTCATTTCGAAATCACTTTCAATTCAATTCATTTCGAAATCACTTTCAATTCAATTCATTTCGAAATCACTTTCAATTCAATTCATTTCGAAATCACTTTCAATTCAATTCATTTCGAAATCACTTTCAATTCAATTCATTTCAAAATGAATAAAACCGATATAAATATCGTTTACGTCAAAATAGCGTCAATCTAATCAACACGGCTTCATATGTTTCTATTTTCAAATATTCTATTTCAAATATTTCTATCTCAAATATTTCTTTTCAAACATTTCTTTTTCGAAACTGGAATGAGGCCCAATCAATTACCATATAATGTTAATTATATGGATTTCCTACAACACATGTATATATCAACAACGATGAATAGTCAACCATCATCCAAAGTGCATTCTACACTGTATAAGCATCAAATATAAATATTCAACGCTTATAACAGCCTGTCAATCGATCGATCGACATATTTAATCAATCAGGATGAGTGAACTTCAAATTTCATCCTAACACCCGTGTGGGGTTTCAAACAATCAAACACAGATTTTATTTGTGCAGTTGGGCGATGTGTAAAATTTATCGACCCAATCAATGTCCTTCAAATAGGTGTACGTAAACAAACCGTCTGGTTTGTAAATGAATATTTATTTATTCACATTCACGTTAAAAATTATATTTTTAACGACAAAACATTTTATTCCAACATATGAATTCCTATTCAGTTCATTCTTTAAATAAAATGATATTTTTATTTTTCTAACTTATTTTAGAAAATTTCGGCGGCATAACGGCACGATACTAGAAACGGGACGAGGCCTAGCCTTATCCCCGGTCTAGTGAAGGCCCACGCCATTCACACATCAATCAAATCAATATCAATTCACTAAACAATTCAATTCAAACAAATTAGACTAACCAACTACACAACCAAACTATTTAACAAACAAGCCATCCATGGTCTGTGGATGACGGGTGTCGGGTGCTACTAAGCACCGTCTACATCCTAGTATATATATATAACTAGAGAAAGAATTTTTAGAATGAGAAGTTCTCACCGATAGCTATCCAATACCACGACTCTTCATTTATAGAAGTCTTCTTCGTTATCCCATCTTCGTCATCTTCGTTGTCCGTAGTCACTATATACATAAAAAATCACATTTTTATATTTTGATGCCTTTAAAATAAAAATCACATTTTTATTTTCAATTTAAAAGTCATATTTTTATAATCACTTCATATATTTAAAAATCGAATTTTTACTATGCTATTCCATATATAAAAATCATATTTTTATTTCTCTATTTTCTATATAAAGATCTCGCCCTTTTACCTAAAAAGATTTTAGCTTTTCAAATATAAAGATTGAACTTTTTCTAATTTAAAGATTTCGCCTTTATAAAAATATAGATTTCATCATTATAAAAATCATCACTCTACTTCAACGTATATAAAATAAAAATCAGATTTTTATTTCGCTACATATACAAAGATGATATTTTTATATTCTCTATCCTATAAAGATTATATTTTTAATACTTTAAAAATATAAAAATCTTATTTTTAATATTTCTATATAGTAAAGACTATATTTTATCTCTATGAGAACCTTATAAAAATCGTATTTTTAACATCAAAGAAATCCAGTTTTTTAATATCAAGGTAATTCATTTTTAGCATCAAGTTAATTCAATTTTTTTTTTTTAACATCAAAGATTAAACAAACTATGAAATAAATAAAAAGGAAAAGCTCACATTTGCAAATCAAGAGGGAGGAGACTCGTTGGGGCGGAGTTGGGCGGCTGACAGACGGTGGGGGGAAAGGGGGGGGGGGGTCGGCGTAGAGCCTGGTGGTGGCGAGGTTGGCCAGGGCGTCGGGTGGACCGGTGAACGGGGCGGAGGAGCTGGAGGAGCGGTCTTCCTCCTCACGCGCGACTGATGGGGCCGATTTCGATGGAAGAGGGGAGGTCGCCGACGAGAGGGGAGGGTGTAGCGGAGGAGAGAGGAAGGGCGTGCGCCTGTCGGGGAGGAGGCGGAGGTAGCTGCGACGAGGTCAACGGCGGAAGGGGGAGCGGGAAAAATTAGGGATCTGGTTTTTTTTTTCTTTTTTTTCTATTTTGTTTTCTGACGTGGAAGGGAGAGTGTGGAGAGAGGGAGGGGTGAGGATAAGTTTATATATTTATTTAATTATTTTATTATTTTAAATTTCAAAAGCAACCTTTTATTTTCAACTCGAAATCGAACCCACCGACTGCCGTCCCTAGCTAATTACCCCCATTCCGAACACAATGGGATATGTATCGCAAGCTGATTCGACTGTTTCGATCAGTTTCCGTTGAATTTACATTTAAATCACTTTATTGAATTTTAAACGTACATTTCAATTTACCGGGGTCACATACTAACTCTAAAAATTCTCGAAAAATGTTTTCTAGCTTCGTATTGACGATACGGTCCTAACAAAACTAGTTTCGTCGAAATCCGAGGTCATTTGCAAAATGTCCATTTTTAAGGGCCTGAATTCCATAGCGACTATTCAGAATTTTCAACTGGACATATCTTATCATTTATAAAGTGAAATCTCAGTTTGTTAACTTCGTTGGAAAGATATCGTCAATTAGATCCTAATGTTTTTGGTTTCACTAAAATCCGGATTATTTTGCACCCGGTACATTCAATTGAAGTTTGAAATCGAATTATCGAACTACCGCGCCATTTTCAATTCTATTTATAATTATATATAATTATATATATTCTAACGACGACGCGTATAATATATACGTCGAATTATATTCAAAATAAATTTCTCGTCGATATTATTTAAAATAATTCATTTTAAATATTCAAAATTCGCTAAAATTGCCAAAATAAAAATTTCAAACTGGCTCGCATTTTACGGGTTGTTACACATCCCTCAATCCAAAAACCAGATTTGTTTTGCCATTCGATTACTAGAACTCCTGAAAACTGCAACCCTGACTCGCTGAAGCAAAACAGGAGGAACACAGCTGACGTAGAGCAAGTTAAACAGGATATAAACTTAAAGATAATCTCACCAGTATTTCAGAAATATGATTTCCATGATTATACGATTTTTGTATGAATTTATATCGAATTTTGAACTCTCGATTTTCTGTTTTTGAGGTGGCGGCCTGTTTTTCTTAGTTTGCTGAAGAATGAGGATTTAGGTTTGAAGGAGGGATTTAACTTGATTTTATAGTGGGAGGGAATTATATATTTATTTTCGAATATTATATTAAATTATAATCAACTACTATTTTTATTTGTACTTTAAAATTCCTGTAATCACACATGACATCCAAAAATCATGAAACTGGACATGCACCTACAGTTCGACATACGGACCCAACGAAACTGGATTCATCGAATTCCAACTCCGTTTGCTCACATAGTGTATTTTTAACCGTCAAAATACTGACTATTTTTCACATTAAAAATCCATACGGCCACACACTGACTTCAAAAATAACGAAAATTGAAATCTAGCAATAATTTAATATTTTGGATCCAACAAAATTAGTTTCATCGAAAACGAAGGTCGTTTGCAAAACTGGCTATTTTTAAAGCTCTAAATAACTAATTTAAATATATAAATATATTTAAAAATAATTATATTAAATATTTAAAAATAAATATTATCGTATATATCCACACTAGAATATCATACAACTCCAATTGGATTTATAACTCGGTATTTCAAAATTCCCAGTTATATCGATATTCGATTTACATATAAAATACTTTTATAATATAAATATATATTTATAAATTTCAAAGGAATTCCATAGTGACTTTTCTAAAATTTGATTTGGACATAAATCAAAATCTACACAATGAAATCCCGATTTTTCTCTTCCATTAGAAAAATATCGTTCAATAGATTCAAACGTTTCTTGTTTCACAGAAATCCGATTTAAAACGGATTCTGTATATTCTGTTGAAGTTCAAATCGCCAATTAACGAACTGCCGTGCCATTTCAAGCTCGATTTTAATTATGATATAATTATATGTTCAAACTTCGTTTATATAATATATTCGTGAATATAATTCAACTCTAAACTGAATTATATATTTTAAATAATCCAAATTACACAATATTGTGAATTCCACTATTTTTGATTATTTCTGAATTAAATATATTATTCTATTATTTATTTTAATTAAATAATCCATATAATTTAATTAAACAACTATTTAAATCTCTATATCACTATTTAAATAATTAAATAAATAAATTATTATATCGCTGAAAAATACGGGTCGTTACAAAAAAGGCGGATCGTTACAGTTGGTATCAGAGCTTTGGTTCATACAAAGCTGCGGGGTATGACATATTTTGAACAAAGAATGGGACTCATCAGAGTTGTATTATCTCATTAGAGATAGGGTTAGAAATGCCCTAGAATGAGGTTTCGGAATATTATGATCGAGAGAGCGTACTCTGAAATTAGGTTATGTTGAAACAAAATGAAAACTATTTTAAAACGTATCATCTAGAAATATAGCTTTTAATAAGAATTTGCGAGTATTTTTCTCGACGTCGCGATAGGACTGTCAGTATATATGAAGATTTCTAATATAAGCAGGGCCGACGTATATACGAAGCCTTATATATACGTAATAGATATCGAGTCACACTCTAGTCGCCCGGGGATGATCTGATGATGATTGCAACATCATCAATACTCATTTTCGAGTTTCGAAAGTGGGATGACTATATGATTCCGGTCAAGACGTCGAGAAATACGTGAAACTGTTTCGACAAATGTTTGAGAATAAGTTAGCTAAGTTTAAACATGATATGTTAATTTTAAAATATTTAAGTAAAAACTTATTTGTTTTAAAGATATGTATATGTTAAAGTATTATATTTGTATACTTTTCAAAGTTAAATATATGTTAAGTAATTATTTTAAGCATTTCTATTTTTTTAAAGGTTAGTACATGTTTATATAATCAGTTTTTAACAAAGGTATCATTTTCAAATATTTTATTAAAATTTGAATTTTTTTCAATCCTGAATCCTTTGATTTGAATATAATGAATCCGTTTTGAATGATTACAACAAATATGGATTTAAGAAAGATTGAAATCGTGATCCTTGGTTTATAAACGATTGCTCGGAAATAAGGAGATAAGAGGAAGACTATCTATAAACAATCATCTCTTAAACAAACATTTCTAGATTTAGGAAAGATTTAGATATGTATGTGTGTGTGTGTATATATATATATATGATGGAAAGCACTTGTTTTGAAATATGAAGCGTCGGTTATTTGGAAAGACCGGGATTGGAATTTATTTTCCAAAACCATTCGAAATAACCATACGACGTATATAATTAAGATATGAAGACGACGATTGAAGACCGTGGTTCTTCACATCGAATAGACTGCCTGCTGATTGGTTTCTTTACTGAATAGCTACAGTATAGATATGCCCCAACTACCGGAGTGGCAGAAAGTACGAACCTATTTGGAGAATTTTCGGATTTTGTTCCATTCATACCGAGAATGGACTTGTATGGATTGTGTGCCTGACATTGTAATTGACGGCATAACACTGATTTTCGTTGATATGTTTCTGGTTTGTGACGTACGAGCTCAAAGTGGTTATGTAATGATGGAAATCAGTGTTCATGTTGTGAGTGGACAATGTGACATACATAAGATATGAAATGAGCTTGTATGATCATGGCATTGCTTATCTAGTCATGCTTTGTGTATGACATGACATCGACAAACCTCATACCCCGGATTGATGATAAACTGGCGGTTAGGTTGTATACTTATATATGATTGATGATGAAGCTGCAGCAGTGGGAAACCACTTATGAACTAGGGGAAATTGGGTATGTCCGGGGGGCCGTGTCTGGTCGAAAACCGTTGATCTGCCCTGCGATTTGTTGTTGGTGTTTGAGATGGATGAAAAAGCCGTATGGCACTTCACTTCGTATCCCTGATTGATCTTTCATGCCATGAATCATCAAGTTGGAAACCTAAATCTCCAATACGAACCATACGGATTTTGATTGTATACCCATAGGCCAATATAACCAATTGGGGTTATGGGGGCTATGATTCTATATTTATTTGTGAAACGGTTTTCCACAGAATTTTACGTATGAAAGCATGTTTGGTTATCATAAGATAAAACTCACCCATCTTATGTGCGCTTGCATTGTGTGATATGGGACGAGCTTATGATAGCTTCATTTTCCCAAAGTCATCGCGAATTTTTATGCATGGTTATTCACATGGAGTAAACCCGCTCCGCGTTAGCGGCGTGGTATGGTGAATTTCCTAACTTTAAAATAAATCCTAAAACTGTTTTATGTTCTCACACCAGTCCCATGACTGACCTAGAGTTTATTGTTCCTTCCTAAACTCTGGGTGCCCACTAATTTTTTTATAGGCAGCTAGTAGTTTAGTTTTGCAGTTATAGATCGTTGGAGTAGGATTCAGAGCAGTTTTAGAGTTGGAGTTCACGCTAGAGTTTGGAGCTCCCGCTATACTATATTGTTTCTTCCGCTGAGAGTATATTTACTTTTCTTCCGCTGTATAAGTTGTAACTCTGATATTCTATGTAACTCTGATGTAATATTGCATTATGAAATGAAAGGTTCTATTATTTTGTTCAATATATGTAAGTACCCATAACAATTCGTCTTTGTGAACGGTTTACGTCGGTTTAATTAACAGCGAGAATCGAGCAAAAAGACGGGTCGTTAAATATATATACACACAAACATATATATATATATACACATATATATATATACACACACAATCATCTATATAATCTTCCTTATATGTACGTACACGTATAATTTTCTCTTAGAACATGCATCATTTTGTTTGGTCTTCTTAAAATTTAAAACCGTGACGTTGGTGGGATTCGAACTTGCTCGCAACAACTTAAGAGGAAAGCGCCCAACCACTAAAACACATTGCTTTTTGTTCACAAAATTAGAACGTTGGAAAGTCATAGTTTTATGTGTATTCCTTTTTTCCTTCTTTTCTTTCGTGTTTGTTTTGAAACTTCATTTAATGATATCTTCTTCGTTTTATGTACGTTTTCTGCAAAACTATAGGTCTAAATTGATCACAAAAACGCTATGGATGCAATGACGCTAGTTCCTTTACCAAAATTATAAACTTTATTTGATTATTTAATTTAAAAATGTAGGGTGTTATACCATATGTAGTGTCCTGAATTTCTGGTACCATTTGAGCTGACCAAATAACACAAGTCCAACCCAAATTACATTGGAAACCAGAAAAACTAATAGAAAGAAAACAGAGGGTGAGAATAGATAAGATAAAAACTTAGAATAGAAGAAGAAGAAGAACATACAACATCGGAGTAAATACGAATCTCACAGCGGAACGAACAACATATAATAGACACATAATTTTGAAATAAAATCAGTATATGTATACAGTAACATTATCAGAGTATAACACTTACAACACAGCGGAAATAACTATAACTATAAAATCCTGAAGCCTCCTGCTCCAAGCTCTCCAAGTATATCTAAAAAATCCTGACTACTTGACTACCCGTACAATGTTGGGCACCCAAGAGTTTAGGGTAAAACAAAACAAATAAACTCTGGGTCAGTCATGGGACTGGTATGAGTAAAATCATTTAAAACAGTTTGAGCAATTAAACGATATCTCATAAGACCACGCTGTATAACGGAATGGGATTTTCCCTTATGAGAATCCAAAACATTTGATTTAACTTTCAAAATCCTTTTGAAAGAAATGATAAACTATATATCAAAATTCTTTTGATATTATAATAATGTCTATCAACCACAACTAAATAATCATCTAGCAGAAACACTTTCATCTCACGTTCTACATATATAGCATACAATCAAAACCGCGAGCACTTATTGGGTAATGGATTTCCAACTATGACAAGGTATGGAACTACCTTCCGATAGTGTACCTCTAGAGAGGAATACACCGGGTTCAACAAGAACATCTTGCAACCCGGCCACACATGACCGACCACTCATTTCGCTTGAGTGTATCGAATGTATATCACCAACGGTTGGGATCAGCAACCGTTTCCCGAATGGGACAACATCGAATAGATTAAAGAATGAAAAGAATATCTCTAGATAGGTGATAATACACCCTAATGGAAGCAACCCACATAGCCATGTTTCCTGCCCGATTTTTGTCATTTCCCTGTTGTGAGGCTAGAGGCCACGCTTATCTCTGACAGGTTTCACAATTATTCACTTGGAATGTCACATCGTCATACCCGCCAAATCACAAATTGATTTCCCAAAAAATACAACGGGTATATAGCTAAGAGAAACGAATTCCTCCGCCACCAAACGTACATACGTTTGAAGAGATCAACTTACGTGATCCATTAAATATACTCTATCATACATTATTCCATACAGGTCGTCCTGGGACTGGACAAACCGAAGGCACTATTCTGTAAACAGGAGAGCCCTTGCATAACTCTGTTTTCAATTATCTTCATCATATATGATTCACAATGCTATCGCCCATACAGAGTGGTTTTCAGATAATGAATTTGATCCCGGTCTCTCCGTATTGACGACGGAAAATGGTCAAAAACTTCAATAGCCAGTGAGTTAACTATCAAAGAAAAACACGTATGCAAACAATGATATTATTTCCAAATGGAAATTCTATCGATCAATCATCATTTAACGTTTATCTCTTTAGTTCACTAATTTATTTATTTCCTACTTCCATATTTTCAACATTCCTTATTTTCTAAATTTAGAAAATATACGTTATTAATCATTGGAAAACATTTCCATCTCTTTTCCACGTATCACTGTCAATCCAGTATTCTTTATCATCAAACATTTCATTTTCTATGAGTAGAAAATATCTCTGATTATATTTGGAAAATGTTTCCAAAACTCATTCATTGGATTTAAACAGATGTTAAAATAAAACATCGCTATGCCACTCAAACCATTACCTTCATCAACTAAACTCACTTAACTAACCTTCACTATCGAACCTTAACCATTCCTTAGTTAAAAACGAAGTCAATCAAGTTGGGGTATAACCACCTCTCAGACCTTAACTAAACAACATTCCTAACCTCGAAATAGACAAAGTTCACCTTTTACATCTTTAACAAACTTCCTTACGTAACTCTCGGATTCTATTTACGAATCCACTTCTTTTACAGAAATCAATTGATTATAACAATAGTGTAATAATCCCTAATTCCTAAATATCTAATTTTAAATAAAATCTTTTATACCTTAATTTAAATAAATAAAAAAATGATTTATTTAATAAATAAATCTTGATTTAAAAACCGGAAAGTAAATAGTACTTCCCCACATTCGATATAATCAAACCCCAATGTATAATTCTCTTTCGAACAAACTATATTCGATTTAACTCTATTTTGAATAACTAATTCGATTAACTCTTTTCGAATAACTAATTCGATTAATTCTTTTCGAATAACTAATTCGATTAACTCCTTTCGAATAACTAATATTCGATTAACTCTTTTAGAATAACTAATTTGATTAACTCCTTTCGAATAACTAATATTCGATTAACTCTTTTCGAATAACTAATATTCGATTAACTCCTTTCGAGTAACTAATATTCAATTAACTCCTTTCGATTAACTAATATTCAATTAACTCTTTTCGAATAACTAATTCGATTAACTCTAACTCTAATCGATTAACTCTAATTCGATTAACTCTAACTCTAACCGATTAACTCTAACTCTAATCAATTAACTCTAACTCTAATCGATTAACTCTAATTCGATTAACTCCTCTAACTCATTTTGATTAACACATTTTGATTCACACATTTTGATTAACTCCTTTTGAATAACTCCTTTGATTAACTCTACGTCAATATTCAGTTTCAAATATCGATGTTGAAATCGATTCTTACTTCTCTATATAAGTCATGACTTATATATCCAATATATCCCATGATAAAAAAATTATTTAATTTATAAAATTTTATTTATAAATTAATCTTCTCAATCTATCGGTTAGAACAGATTCTATTTAAAATCTTTGCTTTAAATCCATATCATGTTATACCCGTGTGCGGAGCACGGGTCTAAACCTTTCAAATATAAAATTCTCTTTTTATACAATTCTATTCATTTTTAAAGAATTTCCTTTTATAATCTATTTATTTACCAAATAAATCCCTTTTGATAATTCTATTTATTTTATAAAATATTTCCTTTTTATATAAAATCCATTGATTTTATAAGTAATTCCTTTTATTCTCCAACTATTTCCTTATCTATTTGTTTTGCAAATATTTCCTCTTCTATTCTATTTATTTGACAAATAAATATTCTTTTTCAATTCTATTTATTTAACAAATAAATATTTCTTTTATAACTCCTTTGATTTTATAATTATTTTCTTTTATAAAATCCTTTTCCTTTTATATATAAAATCCAATGATTTTATATAAGTAATTTATTTTCAAAATACACTTTGAAAATCCCTTTTTCTACATCCCAATATTTCTTATGGTATTTAAAATACCAAATAACAATGATCGATATCATTCCAAACACACATAATCAACAACAAATTATATATCACATCATATATTACAATATATGGATGGAACAATATTATAAATATTGAGGAATTCAGTTGGATCCCTTCAACCAGTTTCCCTGCATCACAGATGTTAAACAATATCATTAACATCAATTTCGTTTCAATATGAAATATTCTGATAAGCAGAATCAATATATAATTAACGATTTATATATAAATCGTTATCTATGATTTCAACCAATAAATCAACAGTTCAACCAAACAGTCAGCACACAGCAATCAATCATCATTTATCAGCTCTAAAAACATGTTATAAAAATATGAACTGATAGAGTTAGTGAGTTTTACTCACATTGGACAGTAATCGTTAAATAACGAATATCGGTTGATTTGAATCAGATCCGAATAATTTATTTCGCTATAAATTGTAACGAGCTCCAATTCACTCCCGGCTAGTTCCATTGTGTAGCCGTCATCCACATGATCACGAAGGATCTTATTTTGTTGAATTTCGATAACGTACGCATAAGTTACGGGTTTTACATTTTAATATGTTATAACTTAAGAATTAAACTTAAGTTGTAATTTAAATCGGGCTTTACAAATTGATGCTCGGCCCATTAAGGAAACAACCCGCTCCAAAATGCCTTCCTTCCCCGATAAAACTCTCAGACATCCACTCCTCCTTCCAAACTCCATTACCGTACTTTAGACACCATCATCCTCCTCCATACTCAACCTTTTAATCCCAAACCACTTCCAATCTTTATCTCATCCTACCCTCCTTCTCTTCCACCCATCATTGCTAAGCTCGACACCTTCCTCTAGTGTGCGTTCTTAGGACCTAACGCAGGTATATAGTATAGGTTGCGAACATTATTTCAACTGAAGACCACAAAAATCCTGCCAACGAACCTCATTTCAGTTCACAAACCCAAATATCACCTTCAAAACTCGAATAAAGGCTCCAATCTTTTCGAATCTCAAATGATATACACGTAAATGTGTATATTTTATCCGCATATTTATCTTATTTTATCTTTTAAATATTTGATACTGTGCATTTATAGTTGTGTTTACAGATTATTTTTATGAATGGATTAATGCACTTAATTGTTGAAAAGCTTGAAGAATTTGTGCAAGAAGTGTGTTGAATTTTAGAGCTGGATTAAAGCTTGAAGACCTGAAGAAAAAGTGCTATTCAATCGCCTTCTGCTCCATATTTTAAAGACAAGATTCAATGCTTTTCCATAGTGATCATTTGGAGTTGTTATTCATTCTCAAGGCAATTAGAGTTGAAGCTCGCAACCTATTTTCCATGACAACTGCATGCATTCACATTGGTCTAGTTGCTAATTGGGCTAAGTTATTTGTCCCATATCATGTAATTTGCAAGGCTTCTCATTCATGCGCTGCACGCGTTCACACTGAGCTATTTGATTTATGTGCTATTTTGGAAAAGGGGTTTTGTCCCACATTGTGGAATTTGCCAAGTAGTCTTTGTCATATCAGCTATAAATACATTGTATCTCATTCATTGTAAAACACACTTAGTTTTATTCTGTAATTCTCTTCTTGGAATAAAACTCTTCTTCTCCCTTTCTCTCAGTTGTTATTTTATTTTATTTATGTTCATGTTATTTAGTTTATGTTTCTCTTCTTCTTTAGCTATGTCTAGCTAATTCCCTTTGATTAGGGGGTGATGACGCTAATAGATATGATTCAACATGAATCACATAGCCAATAGATGAGGACTTTATACATATAGATCTGGATTTGAATCAAGGGTTAGATCTGAACCTTCATATCCTGTGTCATTTAAGAGCTATGCTCCTTCACAGGGTATATTCGTGTTCGATCTAACAATTATCAGATTTAGATCTAATTTTAGGGTTTTAGAAATTAATTAGTGAATCTGTCCTGATAGTCTATGGTTGTTTAAGAGCTCAGCTCCTGCATAGGCTATGCTTGTTGTTATTTACTTATTTGTTTCTGAGAACCTAATTATCGTTGATTCATGTGTGTGACAGAAACATGAATTAGATCTATAATTATTTGTTGGCTATTGATGAGTGTGAATCCAATCTATGTCATTATCCCCTAATTGCTTTCTCTTATTATATAAATCTCTTTTTTTTTGCTGTTACTTTCTGTGTTTTTAATCAAAAAAAATCCTGGAATAACTTGATTGGATTTATTAATTAAAATATTTTTGGTCCCAGAGTTCGACACCCTCTACAACAATCCTTGTTGTTTAGGAAAGCCGAACGGATCTTACAGTTGTTTACAATTGTTTGATTTGTTCGCAAACAAATTTTGGCGCCGTTGCCGGGGATCAAAATAATATTTATTTTTATATCCTTCGAGTTATAATTTTTTTCCTTTAGTTTTCCTTCATATAAAAAAAGCAACACAAAAAAAATTCCTTTTATTTTCTTACTTTCCCATTATATAAAAAAACACAAAAATATTTTTTTTATTAGTTTTATTTTATTTTCCTTCATTTATAAAAAAAATCGCTTGATTAGCTGTGATTTGGTATTGCTGATCTTCTAATTTAGAGAGGTGAAAAAAAAAGTTTTTGGATTGATTTCATTCCCTTTTCATTGCCTTTCTTATTTCTTTCATGTTTCATTGCTTTCCATTTTTACAAATTAAATAAAAAAATAAAAAAAAAATTATTGCTTTCCTTTTCCTACGTCTGTGAATTTCTTTCCTTTTCTCGCAGCCATTTTTCACCAAATCTTCCTTTCCCTACATCTCTTACCTCCATTAATAAAACTACGTTCTTTCCAACATCAAGCAAAAAAAAACACATCACCCCAAACCATTCAGAGCAAACAATTCCAAAAAAAAAAACAATCTCTTTCCTCTTTTCAACAATTCCAAAAAAAAAAACAATTCCTTTTTTTTCCTTCTTGCAAATAAATAATTTATTTCCCTTCTTTCATCTATTTTCCACCTTTTCTGCGAATTAAAAAAATTTATTGCTTTCCTTTTGTTCATTTCTTTCCACTTTTGTGTTTCTTTAGCCATAATCATTTTCCAAATTTTCCCATTTCTTTCTATTTGTTTTTTTTTCTTTCCTTATTTCCTTATAATTTCTTTCCCATTTGTTTCATTTATTTCTTTCCTATCTCTGAATTCTTTTCAAAATTCCCTGTATAATTACCTTCCTTCTACGACATATTTTTTTTCCTTTCATTTGTTTACAATTTTTACAAAGTAGAAAAAAAGATTTTTCTTTGATTCCCTTTCCTTACTTAAAACTTGCATTTTTATTTTCTTGATTTCTTTCTCTTTATCAACCTTCCTTTCAATCTCATTACATTTCCTTTTTCTCTTTTTTGAAACAAATAAAAAAAAACAATCTTTCCAATTTTTTTTCCCATTGGTTTATATTTCACGCGATTCACTTCTCAACGTCCTTCAACAATTCTTCTCCAACCATTCACAAAGCCTCCTCCCATCTTCTTCACAAAACTTGTTCCTTAACTCAGTCACCCTCTTCACAATCCTTACATCCCCTTCCACATTCAAGCGCTCCACTTGAAAAGTCAAGCCACAAACCAACGTCAATCCCAATTTCAGATCATCACAATTACCAGCAACTTCCTTAGACCCTCCTTCAAACCATCCGTCACGACAATACCTCACAAATCGTACCACAGTCCGTAGTTTACCGCATACCGAGCCCGAAATCGCCATCTACCTCAGATCTAACGCACCCAACCCGATTTGATCTTAAAAAAAAAGGTCGTGAAAGTTTTATAATTTGGGGGAATAATTTGTTGCCATATTTTCGTTTGAATTCTCTGAGAAACAGGCGGCGTGGGTCTATATTGTTGGATTGGCTTGTAGCCATCTGTGTTTGCTTATTTGTTTGGAGTTGACTGATTGAGTGCGTGAATATTTATTTCTTTTGTGCGTTATTGGTGTTTTGAGTCTGGTTTCTTGTTTCTTTAGGCATAATCATCTTTTCTTGTTTATTTTTTTTTCACTTTTATAAAAAGCCAGTTTTTAGAGTTGCCAGTTTTAGTTTGTTTTCCCTTTTGTTTTTGATCTAGTTTTTTTTAGTTTCTTATCTTTGACTTGGATTTAGTGTAAAAAAAAAACGTTTGCTTTTCACTTGTGAATCTTAGTGTGATAGTTTTCAGGTTGCACATCAAGGAGGGATTTCAAAGGTCGCGCTATTTGTAATTAGCAGAATTCGAATTGTTCGAGCGGTTGTACACCAAGTGGGGTGTGAACGCGCTAGCGCGACTCAATTGCACTGGATGGACTGCCGATCTAGGTGAGTATTTTCTAACTCTACAGGGACTGCTGCTGCAAATAAAAAAATATAGACATTGCTTGTAAAAATCTTCTGCAGGGGCAACGGCTTGCTTGTAAAATCTTTTAGTTTTGCAATTGCTATTTCTGCATCCTTATTCATTCTGTTAAGGGCAATAACCAATTCGCATAAGGTGAGGGATTTCATCACCCTTTCCTTAGCCCACAAATTGCATTTCATCGTAGAATCTGACTAATAATAACGGTTAGACGTTGGACTTAAGGGAGTTGCGGGCTTATATAGGGCTTAATTGTATTTTGATTGTTTATTTGGAACGAATTATTTCTTGGTGTCTAGACTACGACAGAGAAATAACTGTTTATAAATGTTACGGTGATTCGTAAATATTATATCGGTTGTTACTCTGAAGGTACTTAAACCTTCGGCTGCATTGCTAGGGTGATTCCTGGTGCACCGATAACTCCTGTCCATTAACTGGCTGAGAAATCTTTTGATCTAAGTAATCAAACGTGTCACTATATAATTTTGGGTTAGGAGCCATTAAGGACTAAAAATTTCATTGTAGCTAATTTCTGTGTGTGATTGTTTTGTGAAAAAAAAAATTCAAAATTCCTTAAAAACAAATAAAAATTTGAAAAACAAAAACAAATAAAAAAACTAACATTTTTTTCTTTTTCTTTTATACCTCGCTAGTCTGTAGGTCGTACTTTTCCAAAAAAAAAGCTCCCATTTTCAAAACTTTTTTCCTTCTCACCTCTTTCTGAACTCCTCCATTGTCTAAATTTCCTTGACGAACTCTCTCTTCTTCTTTCTAGTGCATGCAAACTTGGACCCGTGACCAAGAATCTCATCGTTTAGTTCGAATCAGACCACCTTCCCCTTCTTCAACAACCAAATTTCCCGAACAACCCTTAGAAATGGGTAACGAACCCGCACCTCGTACCCTGATGGACAGAATCCTTCCCGATAGAGTTTCTGTCCCTTCTTGCATTCAATTACCCAATCCTGTGGGTAATCACTTTGAAATCCGATCGAGTCAGATAAACATCCTTCCCAAATTCGGAAATTTTTTTCATGATGAACCATATAGTTTCTTAACAAAATTTGAATATGCTTGTGCAACCTTTAAATTACAACAGTTATGTGAGGATGGTATTAAACTTCGTTTGATTCCATTCGCACTAACTGACTCCATAGAAAAATGGTTTCGCAGCTTGCCCCCAAATTCGATTAAAAAATGGGATGAATTTACAGCAGTTTTCCTTAAAAAGTTCCACCCCCCAGAAAAAACAGCTAGAGTCAGAAATGAAATCACCAATTTCCACCAAAAAGGGGGTGAATCTTTTTGGTAATACTTCGAAAGATTTAAAGAACTGCTGTTAAGTTGTCCCCATCACGGTTATGAAACATGGTCGTTATGTCAAACTGTATACGATGGACTTGATAATAGTTGTTGGCAAATGTTAGAGTCCATGTGTCAGGGCAATTTTCTAAAACAGACTGACGTAGAAGCTTGGGAATTTCTGGACGAGTTAGCAGAAAAATCGAAACAATGGGAACGAACCAATGAAAAATCTCTCTATTCGCGATCCAGTAGTAATTCTGTCGAATCCTCTTCTTCTTCTTCTAATACTCTTTTTGATGCCATCCTGAACGCTGTTAGAACACACACTCAGTCTAATAACGTTTCCCAAGCTATGTGTCACATATGTATTGACACTAATCACATGGCTGATGACTGTCCCCAGTCCCTTGACCAAGTAAACGCTTTCAACAGACCCAACAACCACTCAAATCTTTCTTATGGTCTGAATAACCCTCTGATGAACAGACCTACGAATCGAGCATTTCCGAACAATGCTGTGAACCCTCCTCTTAGGAAAAATCAGTACACTTCGAACCAGGCGCTTTTCAACAATCAAACGGTTGCACCCCAATACGAAAAACGCCTTTCTACGATTGAGGGGAATTTATCTGAGGTGAGCAACTTATTAGCGCAAATGACTAAGCAAAGTGTTGAAAGTCAAAACAAGTTAGACAACTCCTTGCAATAATATATGAAAAACACGAATCAACAAATGAGTGAACTTCAAAAACAAATGTCTCAACTTAACGCTAGATTAAGTGAAAGGGAAAAGGGTACGTTTCCAAGTCAACCCATTCAATAACCTAGAGGACAAAATTCAAACCCCAACCAAATTCACATCATTCAAGATTCAAACGTTAGTCACTTGAATTCGGTCACGACTCTTAGAACCGACAAAAAGATTGACAACCATGTGGTCAACCTAAATGATTTACCGGACGATCTTCCAAACCTTATCGATAATTCGACCAACTCAGATCAAAACATTGAGCCAATTTCTGACAAGGACCATCCTCAAACTCAAGTACTCCAACCTACTGAGTTGTCTGCTCCATTTCCTCATAGACTCCGACTTAGAAAAAAGACGGATCAGCTAGAAAAGATCCTTGAAATATTTCAGCAAGTTAAAGTGAACATTCCTCTTTTAGATATTATACAACAAGTACCACAATACGCTAAATTTCTAAAAGATTTGTGCACTCAGAAACGTCATACACATGCACCTAAAAAAGCGGCAACTCTAAGCGAAGTCTTGTCCCAATCAATGCCAGTGAAATACAAAGATCCTGGCTATCCCACAATATCATGTACTATTGGGGACAAGAAAATCGTAGATGCCTGCTAGACTTTGGTGCTAGTGTTAACTTGCTTCCATATTCTGTCTACCGCCAATTAGGGCTAGGAGAACTGAAACCCACCAAGGTTACCCTTCAGCTTGTTGACCGTTCAATTAAGAAACATGTGGGCGAAATCGAGGATGTATTGATCAAAATAGGCGAATTCATCTTTCCAGTTGATTTCATTGTCCTAGAAACTCAACAGGTAAGCAATCCTGCAAACCAGATTCCTTTAATTCTAGGACGACCCTTCTTAGCAACATCTAATGCGCTTATCAACTGTAGAAATGGGTCTATGAAACTTTCTTTCGGTAACATGACTACCGAGCTAAACATCTTTAGAACTGAAAACTCTCCTAACTCTTATGTGGACCGGTTTTCTAAAATCCATTATGTCCACGATAATGAATCTGAGCTGGACCATCTGAATAACGAAATTGAATCAAATTACAAAACTTTGTTTCAAGATATTACCAAAAATGTCTCTGATTCGATTCCTGTCGAGCCACTCACAATTGAGTCTATCCCTCAACCAATTTCTTCGGTTGAGTCGTCCCCAAAATCTGACCTCAAAGTGCTGCCCAGTCATCTTAAGTACGCTTACTTAGGAGACAATGAAACTTTTCCTATCATTATCGCTTCTGACCGTACTTTAGAGCAGGAACAATTGCTCCTTCCCATCCTTAAGAAAAATAAGGAGGCAATTGGTTGGTCCATGGCTGATATTAAGGGGATTAGTCCTTCGATAGTCCAACATCGAATCCACCTTATAGATGATGCCAAACCCACTCGTGATCCCCAGCGTTGACTAAACCCCATAATGAAAGAAGCAGTTCGTGCTGAAATCCTTAAATGTCTTGACAATGGAATCATCTACCCAATTTCCGATAGTCAATGGGTTAGTCTGATTCATGTCGTACCTAAGAAATCAGGGATTACTGTGATCCAAAATGAAGCTAACGAGCTTATCCCAACCCGCACCCAGACCGGTTGGCGTGTCTGCATTGACTATAGGAAACTTAACGCTGCAACACGTAAGGATCATTTCCCTCTGCCATTTATCGATCAAATGTTAGAACGACTAGCCGGTCACGAGTACTATTGTTTCCTTGATGGGTACTCGGGCTACAATCAAATCCCTATCGCTCTTGAGGACCAAGAGAAGACCACTTTCACTTGTCCATTTGGTTCATTTGCATACTGTCGTATGCCTTTTGGTCTCTGTAATGCACCTGCAACCTTTCAGAGGTGCATGATTAGCATTTTTTCTGATATGATCGAGCGATTTTTTGAAGTGCTCATGGATGATTTTTCCATCTTCGGGGATTCTTACACTGAGTGTTTACATCACCTGGATCTTGTCCTCAACCGTTGCAAAGATAAACACTTAACGCTTAATTGGGAAAAGTGTCACTTCATGGTCAAACATGGCATTGTTTTAGGACATGTCATCTCTAGTAAAGGAATTGAAGTGGACAAAGCCAAAGTTGAGGTTATCTCGAATCTTCCCATTCCCAAATCCGTTAAGGACATCCGATCCTTCTTAGGTCATGCTGGCTTCTATCGTCGCTTTATAAAGGATTTTAGCAAAATCACTCGACCTTTGACCAGTCCTTTTGGTAAGGATGTTCCTTTCGATTTCAATTCTGATTGCATTTCATCTTTTGAGCATCTTAAATTGAACTTGTCTCTACCCCGATCATCTGCTCTCCTAATTGGAATCTGCCTTTTGAAATCATGTGCGACGCCTCGAATTTTGCTGTTGGTGCTGTCTTAGGACAACGTATCGATAAGATTCTTCATGTCATTTACTACGCGAGTAAGACTTTGAACGATGCTCAAATCAATTATACGACCACTGAAAAGGAACTCTTGGTAGTCGTTTTCGCTTTAGAAAAATTCAGACCTTATCTAGTTGGCACACACATCACTGTTCATACTGATCATTCCGCTCTTAGGTACCTTTTCTCTAAAAAGGATGGATGCTAAGGCTCGTCTCATTCGTTGGATCCTTTTACTTAAAGAATTTGACCTTACCATTAAGGATAAAAAAGGATCTGACAACTTTATTGCGGACCACTTGTCTCGTCTTCCAAATGTCCCGTCTTCTTCTCTTCCGATCAACGAGAATTTCCCTGATGAACAGTTATTTTCCCTATCCACCGATCCTTGGTTCACTGACATTGTCAACTACTTAGTCACCAAGCAGACCCCTTCTTTTTGGTCCAAGCAGGATAAACACAAATTCTTTTCCCAAGTGAAACATTTCTTCTGGGACGACCCCTATCTTTTCAAGTATTGTCCCGATCAAATCATTCGAAGGTGTGTTCCCGACACTGAAACTCACAGTGTCCTCTCTTTCTGTCATGACCAAGCCTGTGGTGGTCACTTCGGTCCCAAAAAGACAGCCGAGAAGGTTCTCCAATCGGGTTTCTACTGGCCCAACCTTTTCAAAGACGCGTATGAATTTTGCAAAACTTGTGATCGATGTCAATTCTTAGGGAAAATTTCTAAACGGAATATGATGCCCCTAAACCCCATTCTAGAGGTCGAAATTTTTAATGTTTGGGGTATAGTCTTCATGGGACCCTTTCCTAATTCTTTTGGGAACCTTTACATTCTCTTAGCTGTAGATTATGTTTCTAAATGGGTCGAAGCTGTTCAATGCAAAACAAACGATAACAAGGTTGTTGTGCGCTTCTTGAAAGAAAATATCTTCTCTAGGTTTGGCACACCTCACATAATAATCAGTGATAACGGGACACACTTCTGTAATCGTTCTTTTGAAGCCCTTATGAGAAAGTATTCGATAACCCACAAGTTATCCACTCCTTACCACCCTCAAACTTGTGGGCAGGTTGATGTATCGAATAGGAAGATTAAGAAAATCCTGGAGAAAACTGTGAATCGAAATCGCAAAGACTGGTCCCAAAAGTTAACCGACGCTCTTTGGGCTTACCGCACCGCTTTCAAAACAAACTTAGGTATGTCCCCTTATCGGTTAATTTTTGGTAAGCTATGTCACCTACCATTTGAACTCGAACATAGGGCGTTATGGGCAATAAAAACTTTAAATATAGACTTAGAGAAAGCATGTGAACTTAGAAAACTTCAGCTTAATGAACCTGATGAAATTCGAAATGATGCTTATGAAAATGAATGAATCTATAAGGACAAAACGAAAGTTTTTCATGATAAATCAATTTTACGTAAAACTTTCATGCCAGGTCAAAAAGTTCTGTTATATGACTCAAAACTGCATTTATTTCCGGGTAAGTTAAAATCGAGATGGACAAGACCTTACACTGTACGGACTGTTTTTCCGTATAGTACGGTAGAAATTGAGAATCCAACTGATGGATCATCCTATAAGGTCAATGGTCAATGCCTTAAACCTTACTTGAAACCAATACCAAACCAAGAGGAAGAGCTCATGGTCCTCCATGAGCCACATTACATTCGGTAAGACGCACTAACCCTCTTTTGTACATATGTAAATAGTCACTTGTTTAATTTTTCCTTTCACTAAGATATGTCTGATTAAGACTGTGAGGACACAGTCACACTCAAGTGTGGGGGGAAATTTACATTACATCAGTAATCAAATGTTATGAACTAGGTCATTCATTGAACAAGGATAAACTTAACTTCATAAATAACACCTTGGTTCTTGTTTGATAAGTTGAATTGTTGGGTGATGGGAATGAACATCATTTATTCACTAATTCGTAATGTGTCTTTTTAAGATGCTAGCTTGAGACTGTGCAGACGTTAGTCGTGTTCTGAAGTAAGCGTGTCAATCTTTGTTATACATATTAGAATGTGCAAGTAAAAATAATCAAAAAAAAAAGATTTTGCACCTACATCTGTTGGATTTTCCGAGTTCATTTTCATGCATAATATCTTCTTTTCCACTCAAATTTTCAAAATCGTAAGTTCTAAAATCCACTTGGCCCAATTAAGGAGAAATGACTCATTGTAGCGTTCTTCTTTGATACCCCACATTATTCAAACCCAAGTTTTAGTCGAATTACATCCATGTTTCGACAAGTTTTTCTTATATTGGTATACTTAAGAACCTTGTACTGATTTATTTTCAAAGGTTCAGAAACGTCACTTTTTATACCAGTAATACACTACCCGGTCCGTACTTGTTTTAAGGTAGGATAACCATATACCACATCTTATTTTATATGGTTTATCTATCTTATGAAATTTTGCTTATCATTCCTTTCAGTTTTTTGTATAACATCAATCCAGACTTGTGTGTTGAATTAAGGTTATAGAAGTAGAGTAACTAGGGCACAAAACATTCCTTTCATGAAGTGTTGGTTATGATTCGCTTAGTAGAGGAGGAATCAAATGAAATAATATACGGTATCATTTCATTCCATCTCCATTCATCATTCATTATGCAAAAGAAAAAAAGAAAGAAAAAAGAAGAAAAAAAAAGGAAAAAAAAGGAAAAAAAAATTAAATAAAGAGAGAGTCTCTCAGAATAAAATAGTCATTCATCATTCTTGACTATAAAGCATTCATTTCCATTCCATCCACATCCATCATACCGTACTTGGAAGCGAGGATTGTAGTAGAGGAGATGAAAGGAAATAAAAATGTTCATATGTGCCTTAATATTACTTTATCTTTTGTAGCCTGAAGTTTAACTAATACACTTGCCCTCTTATCTAGAATATTTTTATAACTTACAAATTTCTCCTTCATCTATGCATAACTCACATCCAATACATTACAGATACACTGGTGCAAAATTACTCAAAAAAAAAGTTGAATAAATGATTGGGTGCACATTGTCGATATGTAAAACTTTGGTTGACACCATGCTCTTAACCTTCAAGACAATTATAGGTTATCAAGGAATTACGATTCAGCTTGAAATTTTTTATTCATTTTTGCACCAACAATGGGATGGACAATTTGGGATTGAACCGTTATTATTGGAGTTAGGTAAAGTCCTTGGAATGTGAAAGACCTTAAATATATTGTTTGATTAATCCACGTACATAAGATGCTTTGGATTTTGTGGGTAGTATCCGCTGAAAACCCTCATGAGACAACACTCGTCCTACTGGGGACACCCAGAGGTTTAACGGCTTGTTGCATACGCTAAATGTAATCGTGTTTCCTACGAAAGTGTGACATATCTTATTTAGTTTATTCGAGGACGAATAAAAAGATAAGTGTGGGGGTATTTGATATACAGGTAAATGTGTATATTTTATCCGCATATTTATCTTATTTTATCTTTTAAATAATTGATAATGTGCATTTATAGTCGTGTTTACAGATTATTTTTATGAATGGATTAATGCACTTAATTGTTGAAAAGCTTGAAGAATTTTTGCAAGAAGAGTGTTGAATTTTAGAGCTGGATTAAAGCTTGAAGACCTAAAGAAAAAGTGCTATTCAATCGCCTTCTGCTGCATATTTTAAAGACAAGATTCAATGCTTTTCCATAGTGATCATTTAGAGTTGTTATTCATTATCAAGGCAATTGGAGTTGAAGCTCGCAACCTATTTTCCATGACATCTGCATGCATTCACATTGGTCTAGTTGCTAATTGGGCTAAGTTATTTGTCCCATTTCATGTAATTTGCAAGGCTTCTCATTCATGCGCTGCACGCGTTCACACTGAGCTATTTGATTTATGTGCTATTTTGGAAAAGGGGGTTTGTTCCACATTGTGGAATTTGCCAAATAGTCTTTATCATATCAGCTATAAATACATTGTATCTCATTCATTGTAAAACACACTTAGTTTTATTCTGTTATTCTCTTCTTGGAATAAAACTCTTCTTCTCCCTTTCTCTCAATTGTTATTTTATTTTATTTATGTTCATGTTATTTAGTTTATGTTTCTCTTCTTCTTTAGCTATGTCTAGCTAATTCCCTTTGATTAGGGGGTGATGACGCTAATAAATATGATTCAACATGAATCACATAGCCAATAGATGAGGACTTTATACATATAGATCTGGATCTGAATCAAGGGTTAGATCTGAACCTTCATATCCTGTGTCGTTAAAGAGCTATGCTCCTTCACAGGGTATATTCGTGTTTGATCTAACAATTATCATATTTAGATCTAGTTTTAGGGTTTTAGAAATTAATTAGTGAATCTGTCCTGATATTCTATGGTTGTTTAAGAGCTCAGCTCCTGCATAGGCTATGCTTGTTGTTATTTACTTATTTGTTTCTGAGAACCTAATTATCGTTGATTCATGTGTGTGACAGAAACATGAATTAGATCTATATTTATTTGTTGCTATTGATGAGTGTGAATCCAATCTATGTCATAATACCCTAATTACTTTCTCTTATTATATAAATCTCTTTTTTTTTGCTGTTACTTTCTGTGTTTTTAATCAATCAAAATCCTAGAATAACTTGATTGGATTTGTTAATTAAAATATTTTTGGTTCCAGAGTTCGACACCCTCTATAACAATCCTTATTGTTTAGGAAAGCCGAACGGATCTTACAGTTGTTTACAATTGTTTGATTTGTTCGCAAACATCAAACCCTAGCTCACTCATGTTCTGTACTGTGTATTTCCAGCGAACCAAAGAATCATCAAGTCCTACAAAAGATACACCAGATCGGAGAGTAACTCGCCAGGATCATAAATACACAATTCTTGTGATTTATGGAAATTTATTCAATTTGTTTGGAAATTTGGAAGAGGATCATTTCACATTTTTGTGTTTCCTGGTGGCGACACATGTTTTTGACCAGAGGAAGAAAGAATTAGGTTTAAGAAATTTGGTAGGGTATTTATAGGAATTTATATATATTTTTATATTCAATATTATATTTATTTTTAAGCAACCGCTATATGTATTTGTTGTTAACAATTCCTATGATCACATACAATATCCAAAAAATCATGAAAATGGACATTCAACTAAAGTTTGACATTACGGACCCAAAAAAACTGGTTTCGTCGAATTCTGACCCCGTTTGCTCACACAGCGTATTTTTAATCGTCAAAATACTGACTGTTTTCACATTAAAAATCCGTACGACCACACACTGACCCTAAAAATCACGGAAATTGAAATCTAACAATAATTTAATATTACGGATCCAACAAAATTAGTTTCGTCGAAAACGGAGGTCGTTTGCAAAACTGGCTATTTTAAACGCTCTAAATAAATCCATTTTAAATATAAATATATTTAAAAATAATTAAATTAAATATTTATAAATAAATAATATCGTATATATTCACTCTAGAATATCATACAACTCCAGAATATTCCTATCTGAATTTATAACTCGACCTTTCAAATCCCGATTCAATCGATATTCGATTTATAATGAAATTCCTTTTATATATTGTTATAAATTATATATGAATTCCATAGCGACTTTTCTAAAATTTGATTTGGACATAAATCAAAATCTACCCGACGAAATCCTGATTTTTCTCTTCCATCAGAAAGATATACTTCACCAGCTCCGAACGTTTCTTGTTTCACGAAAATCCGGCTTAAAATGGATTCTGCATATTCGTTTAAAGTTCGTATCGCCAAATTACGAACTGCCAAGCCATTTCGAGCTCAATTATAATTATAATATAATTTATACGTTCAAATGGCATTTATAAATATATTCGTTAATATAATTCAACTCTAAACTGAATTATATATTTTGAATTGCCCAATTCACACAATATTGCCATTTCAGCTAATTCTGATTATCTCAGAATTGAATATACTATTTAATTATTATATTAATTAAATATTCAATATAATTAAATTAAACAATCAATTTAAAATCTCTAAATCATGATTTAAATAATTAAATAGCTTAATTATATACCATAAAAATACGGGTCGTTACATTCTTCGCCCCTTAAAATAATTTCGTCCTGGAAATTGCTAAGGTAGAAAACAAACCCTATTAGCTGGGTTAAAATTATATGTTCACTTCTTAACTTCAGTTTCAACTGAACTAATTTAATTTTAATTAAATATTTATTCATTCCTACAAAAAAAAAATTCAAAAAAATCCTGAAAATTTTCTAACACCTTAACTGTTCGAAAAATTTCGCCAACACCTCCTTTGTACTGGTCAATAGCTCAAACTCCAACTCGCCTCTCTGGCCTTCTTCAACCCAAAAGAAAATCAAACAGCCAAGCGGCTTGCCAATTCGGCTCATCAAAATCTCAAACCCATAATTAATATAAACTGGTACCTTTTTGTCGGTCATATCAATATATCCTTTCAATGTATTACCAATTCTGCATATACTAATGTCATCCCAATTATTCGGTTACACCCAAGTCGAATTCTGTTCTTAACTCAGATTCCATTTTTAATTTCAACTCTTAACTTACCAGTCCAATTCCATTTCGGATTGTCTCTAATCTAATCTAATTCGATATTTTTCTATCTCAATTCATCTTCCACTTAACTGGTTTCAATTCAATTTCTATTTCTATTTGCTTTTACGAATTCTAATTTAATTTTTTTAGTTCAAACAATCTTCCCCAGGGAATTACAAACAGTTTAGCTTTTCTAAAACCAAATATCCCCTTTCAGGATTCAAAACAACTTGCTTTTCACAAAACAATTCAAAAACAAAATCTTTGGTAGTAATCTGTCACTTAGCAACTCAAAAATGAACACTAATGATGTCGCGATTCATCATCAGGGTTATTTCCCAGCCATCGAAGTGAGTTCAATACGATATCACTTTTAAAACCACTTTAAAACATTTCCATTTTGAAATCTATTCCAAAATACCATTCACAATGTTTGTAACAAATTTAAAAACTCCCAGGATTTTAAAATTCAAATATATTTTAGCCTAGATTCATTTACAAACACTTTTACAACCTTCCAGGGTTTTAATTCCAATTCTGATTTAAATTCAAATTTAATTCATCTAATTTCACGTATTTCACTTATATGAATTCTGATTGGCTAATCACATAACCATTTTACATTTTATAATCTTATTCGATTATAATCACAACCAACACATCCAATATACTATAATACTTCAAATATCTATACTTTGTTTATATCAAAATATAATTTGGGTAAAATTATTTCGTTTACCCTCTTGTCAAAACATACTGTGTCGGTTCATCGTATTCGAGTGAGTATAAACCCCTACCGATACAGTGGATCAAACTGATCGACTAGAACCCATAAACAGCTCAACCAATAATCTCCACAATATAAAATCATTTTACATTGAGCAACAAATACGCGCTTATATATATACACTCAACTCAATCTAGGGTATTGCTATACCCATCTCTACTGAGTCACGTTACAGAGCCAAGGTAATTACTTAACCTTTAGCTCTGATACCAACTGTAGTGTCCCGAATTTCCATTACCATTTGAGCTGACCAAATAACACAAGTCCAACCCAAATTGCACTGGAAACCAGAAAAACTAATAGAAAGAAAACAGGGGGTGAGAATAGATAAGATAGAAACTTAGAATAGAAGAAGAAGAAGAACATACAACATCAGAGTAAATACGAATCTCACAGTGGAACGAACAACATATAATAGATACATAATTTTGAAATAAAATTAGTATATGTATACTTTAACATTATCAGATTATAACACTTACAACACAGCGGAAATTACTATAGCTATAAAATCCTGAAGCTTCATGCTCCAAGCTCTCCAAGTACATCTGAAAAATCCTGACTATTGACTGCCTGTACAAAGTTGGGCACCCAAGAGTTTACAGTTAAACAAAAAAAATAAACTCTGGGTTAGTCATGGGACTGGTATGAGTAAAACCATTTAAAACAGTTTGAGCAATTAAACGATATCTCATAAGACCACGCCGTATAACGAAACGGGTTTTTCCCTAATGAGAATCCAAAACATTTGATTTAACTTTCAAAATCCTTTTGAAATAAATGATAAACTTTATATCAAAACTCTTTTGATATTATAATAATGTCTATCAGCCACAGCTAAATAATCATCTAGCAGAAACGCTTTCATCTCACGTTCTACATATATAGTATACAATCAAAATCGCGAGCACTTATTGGGTAATGGATTTCCAACTATGACAAGGTATGGAACTACCTTCCGATAGTTTACCTCTAGAGAGGAATACAATGGGTTCAATAAGAACATCTTCCAACCCGGCCACACATGACTGACCACTCATTTCGCTTGAGTGTATCGAATGTATATCACCAACGGTTGGGATCAACAACCGTTTCTCGAATGGGATAGCATCGAATAGATTAAAGAATGAAATGAATATCTCTAGATAGCTGATAATACACCCTAATGCAAGCAACCCACATAACCATGCTTCCTGCCCGATTTTTGTCATTTTCCAGTTGTGAGGCTAGAGGCCACGCTTATCTCTGACAGATCACACAATTATTCACTTTGAATGTCACATCGTCATACTCGCCAAATCACAAATTGATTTCCTCAAAAATACAACGGGTATACAGCAAAGAGAAATGAAATCCTCCACCACACAACATACATACGTTTAAAGAGATCAACTTACGTGATCCATTAAATATACTCTGTCAGACATTCTTCCATATAGGTCGTCTTGGGACTGGACAAACCGAAGGCACTATTATGTAAATATGACAGCCCTTGCATAACTCCGTCTTCAATTATCTTCATCATATATGATTTGCAACACTATCGCCTATACAGAGTGGTTTTCAGATAATGAATTTGATCCCGGTCTCTCCGTATTGACGATGGTCAAAAACTTGATTAGTCGATGAGTTAACTATCAATGAAAAACATGTGTGCAAACAACGATATTATTTCCAAATGGAAATTCTATCGATCAATCATCATTTAACGTTTATCTCTTTAGTTCATTAATTTAGTTATTTCCTGCTTCCATATGTTCAACATTCCTTATTTTCTAAATTTAGAAAATATACGCTCTTAATCATTGGAAAACATTTTGCATCTCTTTTTCACGTATCACTGTCATTCCAGTATTCTTTATCATCAAACATTTCATTTTCTATGATTAGAAAATATCTCTGATTATATTTGGAAAATGTTTCCAAAACTCATTCATTGGATTTAAACAGTTGTTCAAATAAAACATCACTATGCCACTCAAACCATTAACTTCATCAACTAAACTCACTTAACCAACCTTCGCTATCGAACCTTAACCATTCCTTAGTTAAAAATGAAGTCAATCAAGTTGGGGTATAACTACCTCTCAGAACTTAACTGAACAACATTCCTAACCTCGAAATAGACAAAGTTCACCTTTTACATCTTTAATAAACTTCCTTACGTAACTCTCGGATTCTATTTACGAATCCACTTCTTTTACAGAAATCAATTGATTATAACAATAGTGTTATAATCCCTACTTCCTAAATATCTAATTTTAAATAAAATCTTTTATACCTTAATTTAAATAAATAAATAAATGATTTATTTAATAAATAAATCTTGATTTAAAAACCGGAAAGTAAATAGTACTTCCCTACATTCGATATAATCGAACCCTAATGTATAATTCTCTTTCGAATAAACTATATTCGATTTAACTCTATTTCGAATAACTAATTCGATTAACTCTTTTCGAATAACTAATTCGATTAGCTCTTTTCTAATAACTAATTCGATTAAATCCTTTCAAATAACTAATATTCAATTAACGTCTTTCGAATAACTAATTCGATTAACTCCTTTCGAATAACTAATATTCGATTAACTCTTTTTGAATAACTAATATTCGATTAACTCCTTTCGAATAACTAATATTCGATTAACTCCTTTCGATTAACTAATATTCGATTAATTCTTTTCGAATAACTAATTCGATTAACTCTAACTCTAATCGATTAACTCTAACTCTAGTCGATTAACTCTAATTCAATTAACTCTAATCGATTAACTCTAACTATAATCGATTAACTCTAACTCTAATCGATTAACTCTAATTCGATTAACTCCTCTAACTTATTTTTGTTAACACATTTTGATTAACTCCTTTTGAATAACTCCTTTGATTAACTCTACGTCCATATTCAGTTTCAAATATCGATGTTGAAATCGATTCTTACTTCTCTATATAAGTCATGACTTATATATCCAATTTATCCCATGATAAACATTTTATTTAATTTATAAAATATTATTTATAAATTAATCTTCTCAATCTATCGGTTAGAACAGAATCTATTTAAAATGTTTGCTTTAAATCCATATCATGTTATACCCGTGTTCGAAGCACGGGTCTAAACCTTTCAAATATAAAATTCACATTTTATACAATTCTATTCATTTTTCAAGTATTTCCTTTTATAGTCTATTTATTTACCAAATAAATCCCTTTTGATAATTCTATTTATTTTATAAAATATTTCCTTTTTATATGAAACCATTGATTTTATAAGTAATTCCTTTTATTTTCCAACTATTTCCCTATCTATTTGTTTTACAAATATTTCCTCTTCTATTCTATTTATTTGACAAATAAATATTCCTTTTCAATTCTATTTATTTAAAAAATAAATATTTCTTTTATAACTCCTTTGATTTCATAATTATTTTCTTTTATAAAATCCTTTTCCTTTTATATATAAAATCCATTGATTTTACATAAGTAATTTATTTTCAAAATACACTTTGAAAATCCCTTTTCCTACATCCCAGTATTTCTTACGGTATTTAAAATACCAAATAACAATGATCGATATCATTCCAAACACACATAATCAACAACAGATTATATATCACATCATACATTACAATATATGGAAAGAACGGTATTATAAATATTGAGGAATCCAGTTGGACCCCTCCAACCTGTTTTCCTGCATCACAGATGTTAAACAATATCATTAACATCAATTTCATTTCAATATGAAATATTCTGATAAGCAGATCAATATATAATTAACGATATATATATATATATATATATCGTTATCTATAATTTCAGCCAATAAATCAACAGTTCAACTAAACAGTCAGCACACAACAATCAATCATCATATACCAGTTCTAAAAATATGTTATAAAAATAGGAACTGATAGAGTTAGTGAGTTTACTCACATTGGACAGTAATCGTTAAATAATGAATATTGGTTGATTTGAATCTGATCAGGACAATTTATTTTGCTATAAATTGTAACGAGCTCCAATTCACTCCCGGCTAGTTCCATTGTCTAGCCGCCGTCCATACGATCCCGACGGATCTAGTTTTGCTGAATTTCAATAACGTACGCATAAGTTACGGGTTTTACATTTTAATATGTTATAACTTAAGAATTATACTTAAGTTGTTATTTAAATCGGGCTTTAACAATTGTTGCTCGACCCATTAAGGAAACAACCCGCTCCAAAATGCCTTCCTTCCCCGATAAAACTCTCAGACGTCCACTCCTCCTTCCAAACTCCATTACCGTACTTTAGACACCATCATCCCCCTCCATACTCAACCTTTTAATCCCAAACCACTTCCAATCTTTATCTCATCCTACCATCCTTCTCTTCCACCCATCAGTGCTAAGCTCGACACCTTCCTCTAGTGTGCGTTCTTCGGACTGGGCGCATGTGTAAAGTATAGGTTGCGAACATTATTTCAACCGAAGACCACAAAAATCCTGCCAACGAACCTCATTTTAGTTCACAAACCCAAATATCACCTTCAAAACTTGAATCAAGGCTCCTATCTTATCGAATCTCAAACCCTAGCTCGCTCATGTTCCGCACTGTGTATTTCCAGCGAACCCAAGAATCATCGAGTCCTGAAAAAGCTACACCAGATCGGAGAGTAACTCGCCAGGATCATAAATATACAAATCTTGTGATTTATGAAAATTTAATCAATTTGTTTGTTTGGAAGAGGATCATTTCACATTTTTGTGTTTCCTGGTGGCGGCGCATGTTTTTGACCAGAGGAAGAAAGAATTAGGTTTAAGAAATTTGGTAGGGTATTTATAGGAATTTATATATATTTTTATATTCAATATTATATTTATTTTTAAGCAACCGCTATATGCATTTATTGTTAAAAATTCCTATGATCACATACAATATCCAAAAATCATGAAAATGGACGTATAACTTGAGTTTGACATTACAGACCCAACGAAACTGGTTTCGTCGAATGCCGACTCCGTTTGCTCACACAGCGTATTTTTAATCATCGAAATACTAACGGTTTTCAAATTAAAAATCTGTACGGCCACACACTGACCCCAAAAATCACGGAAATTGAAATCTAACAATAATTTAATATTACAGATCCAATAAAATTAGATTCGTCGAAAATGGAGGTTGTTTGCAAAACTGGCTATTTTTAACGCTCTAAATAAATCCATTTTAAATATAAATATATTTATAAATAATTAAATTAAATATTTACAAATAAATAATATCGTATATATTCACACTAGAATATCATACAGCTCCAGAATATTCCTATCTGAATTTGTAACTCGACCTTTCAAATCCCGATTAAATCGATATTCGATTTATAATGAAATTCCTTTTACATATCGTTATAAATTATATATGAATTCCATAGCGACTTTTCTAAAATTTGATTTGGACATAAATCAAAATCTACCCAACGAAATCCCGATTTTTCTCTTCCATCAGAAAGATATACTTCACCAGCTCCGAACGTTTCTTGTTTCACAGTCCGGCTTAAAACGGATTCTGTATATTCGTTTAAAATTCGAATCGCCAAATTACGAACTGCCGCGCCATTTCGAGATCGATTATAATTATAACATAATTTATGTGTTCAAATGGCGTTTATAAATATATTTGTTAATATAATTCAACTCTAAACTGAATTATATATTTTGAATTGCCCAATTCACACAATATTGCCATTTCAGCTAATTCTGATTATCTCAGAATTAAATATATTATTTAATTATTATATTAATTAAATATTCAATATAATTAAATTAAACAACCTATTTAAAATCTCTAAATCATGATTTAAATGATTAAATAAATTAATTATATACCGTAAAAATACGGGTCGTTACATTCTCCCCCCCTTAAAATAATTTCGTCCTCGAAATTGCTAAGGTAGAAAACAAACCCTATTAGCTGGGTTAAAATTATTTGCTCACTTCTTAACTTCAGTTTCAACTGAACTAATTTAATTTTAATTAAATATTTATTCATTCCTACTAACGAAAATTTGCAAAAATCCTGAAAATTTTCTAACACCTTAACTTTTTGAAAAAATTTACCAGCACCTCCTTTGTACTGGCCAATAGCTCCAACCCCAACTCGCCTCTCTGGGCCTTCTTCAACCCAAAAGAAAATCAAACAGCCAAGCGGCTTGCCAATTCGGCTCATCAAAATCTCAAACACATATATAAGATAAACTGGTACCTTTTTGTCGGTCATATCAATATATCCTTTCCATGTATTAGCAATTCTGCATATACTAATGTCATCCCAATTATTCGGTTATACCCAAGCCGAATTCTGTTCTTAACTCAGATTCCATTTTTAATTTCAACTCTTAACTTACCAGTCCAATTCCATTTCGGATTGTCTCTAATCCAATCTAATTCGATATTTTTCTATCTCAATTCATCTTCCACTTAACTGGTTTCAATTCAATTTCTATTTCTATTTGCTTTTATGAATTCTAATTTGATTTGTTTTAATTCAAACAATCTTCCCCAGGGAATTACAAACAGTTTAGCTTTTCTAAAACTAGATATCCCCTATCAGGATTCAAAACAACTTGCTTTTCACAAAACAATTCAAAAACAAAATCTTTGGTAGAATCCGCCACTTAGCAACTCAAAAATGAACACTAATGATGTCGCGATTCATCATCAGGGTTATTTCCCAGCTATCGAAGTGAGTTTAATACTATATCACTTTTAAAACCACTTTCAAATATTTCCATTTTGAAATCTATTCCAAAATACCATTCACAATGTTTGTAACAAATTTAAAATCTCCCAGGATTTTAAAACTCACATATATTTTAACCCAGATTCATTTACAAACACTTTTATAACCTTCTAGGGTTTTAATTCCAATTGTAACACCCCGTATTTTCTGAGAATATTAAAGTAACGAATTAAAGAATAATTAAGAAATAGGTGAAAATGGTTGCGCCAATGCGTTCGTCTCCAAATTCAGCTTGGAATAGAGTCCAAGTTTTCGAAAATCGGACTTCGTATGAAGAAGTTATGGCCCTCGGAACTTTCAGAAATTTATATAAAACAATTCAGAAAATTAAATACCAAGGCAGGTCGACATGGGGGTCGACCTACCCCAGGCCAGGTCGACCTCCATATATACAAGTCGACCTGGGGGTCGACCTCCCCCTCGGGTCAGATCTGAAATCTGACGTGTTTCTTTGTGTGACAATCTGCTGTGTCATTAGGGCTTATGTGGCAAGTTCTGGTTGGTTCTCTTAGATTTGAATGGCTTTGATTTACCCTGGGTTGATCTGACGGCTCCTATTAAATCAAACTTCTACATAAGCAACCTAAATCTAAACCCTAAGCCACACAAAAATATTCCTAAGACCGTCATTCTGTCAACACTTAACCTAGAGTAGCCGCCATTCTCATTCAACTAGAAAGCATGTTAGGAATTACAAATCAAATCTAATTTAACTAAGAGAATTCAACGTCTACAACAAAAGAGAGCTATTCAATTTCAGAATACAAATCCCAGAAAACAAGACATTCTTTTGTTTGTAAGTCCTGTTATTATTTAGATGTGAACGATTAAAAGTTGTGATTTGTAATAAAATGAAAACTAGAGTAATTCC
This sequence comes from Allium sativum, assembly GCA_030737875.1. Taxonomy (NCBI): domain Eukaryota; kingdom Viridiplantae; phylum Streptophyta; class Magnoliopsida; order Asparagales; family Amaryllidaceae; genus Allium; species Allium sativum. The sequence continues at coordinate 72,123,433 of CM060919.1, forward strand.
TAGTTGTAAGATAATGACGATGCTGATTTATGCCTATTCTTGTAACGATTCTATCGTATATGCTTATTGAATAATGCAAGTTGTTTAGATCTTTGTTTATTGAATCATGCAAGTTGTTTAGATCTACATTTAGATATATGTTTATTGAATTATGCAAGTTGTTTAGATCTATGTTTATTGAATCACGCAAGTTGTTTAGATCTACATTTAGATCTATGTTTATCGAATCATGCAAGTAGTTTAGATCTATGTTTATTAAATCATGCAAGTTATTAGGCTAAGACATGTATTATGTTTAGATCTACATTTAGATCCATGTTTATTGAATCATGCAAGTTGTCGGGCTAAGACATGTATTATGTTTAGATTCACATTTAGATCTATCAAAAGTGGATCCAAAATTAAAGCTCATATTTACCTTCTTTGTTAAACTTGTGCAAAACCATATGCTCAAGATTCATGTTTGTTGGATCCAAGATAGTAGTTCATATTTACATGCCTTGTTAAACCTGTGTAATTCCATATGTTTAAGATTCATGATTATTGGATCCAAATTAAAGTTTACATTCACATGTCTAGTTGAACTTGTGCAATTCTATATGCTCAAGGATTATGTTCATTGGACCCAAAATAAAAGTTTGCATTTACATGCCTAGTTGGATTTGGGTAATTTCGTCTGTTTAAGACCCATGTTAATTAGATCCAAAAATGCAAGTTCACCTTTATATGACTAATTGGAATTGTGTAGTTCTACGTAAACACCCATCCATATGCTTATGGTTCATGTTGATTAGGTTCAAATTTGCAAGTTCATAATTAAACATATATTTATTCTATGACAAATTTATGTGACATATGTTGGATCCATATTATGCTTGTCTTGAATGCCACGTGTCTCTTTCTTTTCCCCTCTTGATTTTGAGTTAGGCTAAATTGCGAAGCCTAACATTCTATGAAATTTATGCGAACGTTTAGCGGGGGTAACGTTGGGAAAAACATGAAGTTATATGTTACTGGCATATTTTAAATGATTAGTGGCATTGAAATGGTATAATTTATATACCTAAAATTATGAACATGATTTAGAGAGAAATTGGGCATGACTTGAATAACTATAATTTACATATAAATATAGAAGGTAAATATGTAAATTTAGAAAAGACAAATATGCCTAACCCGAGGTTAGATTGAGTTACGGTGTAAGACTGCCCCGAACCGCTCGGAACATCCAGCTACCGTAACAATATATATATCTAATGTGAGAGGTTAGTGCATCAAGCCCAAAAGAACCCGAGGTTAGACTGAGTTGCGGTGTAAAACTGCCCGGAACTGCCCAGCACATCCAGTAACCGCAACAATACCTGTCTAATGTGAGTGGTTGGTACTTTAATGAATGAATTAAAGCTAAGACAGGAATGGTCGGGTTAAGTTAATTAAGGTGACACTTAACCAATATAACAAGATGAATGACTAGGGTTAAGTTAATAGGAAACACTTAACCAGTATAGCATGATGAATAGGTAGGGTTAAGTAGTAAGAAACACTTAACCAATATAACTTGATTTGTGGTAAGGTTAAGTTAAAACAAGAGGGCAACACTTAACCAATATAACTTGACTTGTGGTAGGGTAAAGTTGACACAAGAAGGCAACACTTAACCAAAGTAACATAACAAGTAAGTGGGTTAAGTAACTTGAATTGATTGATGACACTTAACCAATACAACATGATGAACACGTGGGGTTAAGTTAACAAGAAACACTTGACCAATATAACTTGATGGACGAACGGGGTTAAGTTAATAGGAAACACTTAACCAATCCAACATGATAAGCGAGGAGGGTTAAGTTAATAAGAAACACATAACCAACATGACATGATGAATAGGTGGGTTAAGTTAACATGAGTGGACAACACTCAACCAATATGGCATAATGTGCGGGAGGGTTAAGTACTTAGCAAGTTGGGTGGGTAATATTAGTAAATATAAGCCCACGAAACTTAACCATTAATAAACATGCTTGAATCAGTAGGAGGGTTAAGTACATACCGGGTTGGTGGGTAATATTAGTAAATATAGGCCCATAAACTTAACCATTAAATAAACATGCCTGAATCAGTGGGAGGGTTAAGTACATATCTGGTTGGTGGGTAATATTAGTAAATATAGGCCCACAAACTTAACCAGCAGGAAACCCTAGTAACGGGGACCCATTTCAGCAGTAACCCACATAGATGTATCATGGTACCCTGAACTAGGCAGGGTGGGGCACGATTACTGGGCTGATTATAAGCGGTCAAAACAGCGGCAGCGGGTAAGTTAGTGTAGGTTCCGACGGTTTACGAGCATGCACGTACTCCGTAGTGGGAAAAAGCAGGCACTAAGTACCAGTAGTTATACACTGTGCATCTTGAATCGTGTCGGGTCGCTATCATAAGGATTGATACATCTTATGGTGGGACCAGCACAGGGTATCTACACGCAAGAGAGGGCCGATTGACACAGACACATGGAACTTTAGTGCAAGTAAGGAGCCGATCGATAGGGTAGTAAGGGTACATCTAACATGTTCATGGCAATTAGGCTGATTGAGGTGGAATCCTCACGATAGATGTACACCTGAAGGCTACCACAATTACGGGGATTGGGATCACGTTATCATTTTATACAGATTACTAGTTGGGACACTAGTTAGGTGGTGTAGAGAAGTAAAATGAGTGCGATATCATATTCAGCCTTATTGTCTTATTTCTAAGGTGATGTCCTAGATTCAGTTTATTCATGTCATAACCCTTTTCTTTTTTACATGCCAAATAGTCACCGGACTTACCAGACTCATGTCTAACCCATTTTCTTTCGTCTTCTTTTCTTCCGTTCCCCCCCGGTCTGCAGGGAGGGAATACTTCAGCTTAGATCAGATCATTTCCAGCTTGAAGAAAGTAGATGTATTGCTTTGGACTCTCTCTTCCACTGCTATGGCTGGTTCACGCTTTATTGGGGAATATCAACGTTATTTTTATTCTTCTTTTATATTTGGAAGTTTTTGAATCAAGACATAAGTTCTATGTATTACTCTTAAGTATGATTGATATAACTGTTGTAAAAGCTTGACTGAACCATATTATTTATAAAATGACTTTATTTTCTGTTGCTTTATTTGTCTATCTTGTAATTTATCTGCATCTTTTACCTAAAATGCTCCACCAAAGTTAAGGCAATCCCTTTGTGAGTGACCTTAACAGAGGTGGGGTGTTTCACTTGGTATCAGAGCTGAAGGTTACCGGATCAGATAAAAAATTTGAAAAATTATTTTCAAAACGGTTTTAAAAGAAGCATTTTCTAAAGAAAAGTTTTTTTTAAAGGCATATTCCCAAAAGCCATATGCACTATCTTTTTTATCCTCTGTTTGAATCCTTGTTTCCTTCTTTCCTAAGTCTCTGGGGCTCCTAGCTTTCTGTTAGGTAACCACATCACGACATAGTTCCGTAGGCTTAATGAGACTACGACACTTGTCAAAGGGCAAATAAGCGCCCAACTTCCATTTATAGCCGCAGTAGCATCACCTATGGCTAATTTTCTTTCGAGCTTTGTAGGATTTTCCATGCGATGGAGGCAGCTTTCAAGAGACCTGTCAACAAGTTACAGAAGATGAAAAAGATAAGAATAAGGGAGTTTAGCTAAGGAGCACAACCTAAGGATGAAGAACTCATGGATACAGACTTGGCTCCCAAAGGAGGGAAGGAAAGAATAGTAAAACCTAAAACAAGAGGAAGTATCTTTGTTATGGTATAACGGGTCGTATAATTAAGGGCAAGGGCAAGAACAAATGACAGGATTTTCAGAAGGGCAAATGCATGCTCTCACCGCTTGCATACCTGAGAGTGGTAGTAAAGCTTCTGTTGAAAAGTCTAGTTTTTCTTTTGATCATCCTATTAGTACTCTTTTGATTTTAGCGCTTCACATTCGTTTATGTCTACTTCCATAGTTAAGTCTCTACACCCTAGAGCTTGTATAGTAGAGGATCCCATTATTGTCTCAAGTCCAATTTGTGGTTCGGCTCATTTGTCTTTGGTTTGTAAGGATTTGAGATACTTATGTTTTTGGTTTCATGGGCCGTGGGTTGATTCTAGGCATGGATGGGTTTGCTAGTAATTGTGAAAGGAGGGTAGTTAGACTTTCGACTTGCCTCGGGAATTGTAATACCCCGTAATTCTGTAACACTAGGATTCACAAATCAAGGCAGAATTAAATTTTAAGATCAAAATCAAGGGAAACGGGTTGCTCCATTGTGTTCGTCTCGAAATTCTGCTTGGAAACGAGTCCGAGTTTGCGAGAATCGGAGTCCGTATGAGGGAGATATGACCCTCCGAAGTTTCAGGAATTTTCAGAATCGAAAACAGCTCGAAATTCGAATTCGAACCCAGAAGCGGGCTGGGCTGGAAAATTCCCGCCCAGGACCCAGGTCGACTGGGGAGTCGACCCCCCCCCCCCCTGACCAGTTCGACTGCCCAGTCGACATGGGTGTCGACCTGGGTGCAGAAACCCACTTTTGGGCCTGGGTGCATTCTGATGTACCTGGTCTCGTTTTCTGCCTAGATTCGTCCGCCTAATCATATATAAACAACCTCCTAGTCTCCTCTCTCTACACCATTTCATTCTATCCTTATACTGCCTCTGAGAAAATGTATAAATAAATAAAATAATATATATAAAATAAATCAAGACGAGGAAATGTTGCTCAAGACTTTCAAGAGGATATTCAAAACAAGCTAGGATTCAAGTGAAGATTCAAACGACTTCAACTACTGTTTTCCTACGAATCTAATCTAATCTCTGTAAGTCGGTTACTTTTTAGATTTGAACGTTTTCTCTATTCGTGACATGAAATTAAAGGAATAAAAGAATATGCCAAATCTTTTTGTTCGAATCAGTGCTTATATCCTTGGACCTAATTAAGAACTGTTATGATTCGATGACCAATAAGACTGTGACTATGAAACTATGGACCTTAAAACCATATGCCTCTTTGACTATGAACATTGCCTATGACTATGAACATTGCCTATGACTCATGACTATGAGAATTATTTCCTTTGACTATGAACACAAGACTATGCCTTTGATTAGGAAACATAAACTATTGCCTATGACATAACAAGGACAACTGTGACTAAACACCTATGATTCATGACTAGGAAAGTGTTGCTTAAGTTATGTGACTGTGAAATTGGGTCTTAACCTGATTATCTATTCTGTCTATTCTTGATTTTCTTTTGTTTTTGATCTTGGGAATTTACCTATTAAGTTAGGTCTACCCATGTTCTTGAACCTATACTATTCAACCCTTTTCATGTCGTAATATTACCAGATCTATATGCCTGTGAATTATCATCTTATGCCAGTTATTATATCTATTCTTTCATGGCATTTTGGTTCATTCCCTTTTATCCATGAATCTAGATTTATTTATAATCTAGGTTGAATCACGATTTTTCGAACGATGGGAATACGTTTTGGGAAAAACATGAAATTTACTAAAACGTAGTTATAAACTTGGAAATTGGCATAAATTGGGAACATGTATTATGGCATGTTTATAAAAATGCAAATTGGATAAATTTGACATGAATTATAGGATGTGTAATTTGAATCTAGTATTGACTTGTAAATCTAGCATTTACATGAATTGTGAACTAGAATAATAAGTCTAGTTTGACATGAACTGTAATTAGAATGTTAAATCAGAATTGGATTAGCTAATTTGGCATAATAAGTATATTGGCATAAATTTGAAATTGGCCATAATTGTGAGTAATTGTCATGTTTAGCAAAATCATGGTTAGTGACACTTAATTTGGTATAGTTTACATACCAAAAAGCATAAATTTGATATAGAGGGGAAAATGGGCCATAATAATAAAGGTTGACAATTTACATTAAAAGAGTAATTATGAAATAAGTAAATTAGGAATAATTTACTTATAGAATTTGTCCTAAATGAGAAAATGTAAATTTAGACAAATTAAAGGTTTATTAACGACATCTCTTTTAATAACACACCAGAAAGTTCTAGGGTGACAGAGAGGATAGTGTCTAGGCTTGGGTTTGGAAAATACAAGTTTCCTGCTCTCCCTGGCTATCCCTAACTGATCCGACGGACGGGATGGTTGCTTTCAAAATCTGAATTGAAAATTAATCAAAACCCTTTTGAACTTAGAAAACACGAATATGCCTAACCCGAGGTTAGACTGAGTTGCGATGTAAACCTGCCCGGAACCAACCGGCACATCTAGTAATCGCAAAAATATCTGTCTAATGTGAGTGGTCGCGGCTTTAATTTATTTAGTTAAAGCTAGAACCAGAATGGTAGGGTTAAGTTAACTAAGACACTTAACCAATTCAACATGATAACCAAACCGATGGCTGGGGTTAGGTTCATACAGACACTTAACACAGTTAAGCTAGAATGGGAGGGTTAAGTCCATAGGAACACTTAAGCGAACTTAACATCGTAACAAGACAAGATTTGTAGGGGTTAAGTAAATAAGAAAACACTTATCCAAATTAACATGTTAACTAGACTAGAAGGTGGGGTTAAGTAAAGTTAATACACTTAGCCAAATTAACATGTTAACTAGACTAGAGGTTGGGGTTAAGTAAAATTTAATACACTTAGCCAATTTGATATGTTAGCTGGACTAGACCGTAGGGTTAAGTAAACTTGAACAATTGTAATAACCCGGAAATTTTGAGCCAGTTTAAAATTTTATTTTGGCAATTTTAACGAATTTTGAAGATTTAAAATAGATTATTTTAAATAATATCGACGAAAATTTATTTTGAATATATTTAGAACGTATATATTATATACGTCGTCGTTAGAATATAAATATTTATAATAGGAATTGAAAATGGCGCGGTAGTTCGATAATTCGATTTCAAACTTCAATTTAATGTACCGGGTGCAAAACAATCCAGATTTTAGTGAAACCAAAAACATTAGGATCTAATTGGGAATATCTTTCCAACGAATCCGAAAAATCGATATTTCATTGCGGGAATCAAAAGATATGTCCAGTTGAAAATTCTGAATAGTCGCTATGGAATTCAAGCCCTTAAAATGGAAATTTTGCAAACGACCTCGGATTTCGACGAAACCACTTTTGTTGGGTCCGGGATGTAAAGTTATTGCTAGGTTTCAAATTTCATAATTCTTCGAATCAATATGTGAGCGTGGCAAAGGAAAACGCGTTTGACCAGTTTCAGTTGATTTTAATCGACTGGAAAATGGCCATTTTTCAAACGGTCTCAGAATTCGACGAAACTAGTTTTGTTAGGATCGTATCGTCAATACGAAGCTAGAAAATATTTTTCTGGGATTTATAGAGTTAGTATGTAACCCCAATAAATTGAAATGTGCGTTTAAATTGAATATATTAAGAATTATACTTTAAATTCAATGGAAACTGATTCAAACAGTCGAATTGGCCTGCGATACAAATCCCATTGTGTTCGGAATGGGGGTAAAATGCTAGGGATGACAGTCGGTGGGTTCGATTTCGACTTCGAAATAAAAGGTTGCTTTCTGGAATTTAAAATTGAATAAAATATAATTATATTAATATAACCCTTACCCCTCCCCTTCTCTCTTCAGTCAAAGTCAAAAAGAAAAAAAAAGAAAAAAAACCGCTCAGCTAAACCCGTCGATCCCTCCCCTTAACCCTAGCGCCGCCGCCATCAGGCGCTCCGCCAGCCGCCCCATCGGCCTCCAAGGACGCCGCCTTCCTCTCCTCTTCTTCCTCCTCTCCTCGTTCAATTCCCCCCCAAATCCTCATCCGCCCAAACCACGCCACCAGTCGCCGTGGCCCACCACACCCCACCTGAGCGCCGCCCCCATCTCCGACATACCCTCCGACCTCCTATCCCCTTCCCCGTTCTCCTCCATCTCCCACGAGGAGACCCCGACGCCCTAGCCCCCTGAAACCGCAGTCAACCTCCACGCTGGCCCCACCACTGCGTCATTGCCTCTGCCACCACCAGCTCGGACCAGCACACCCTCCGACAGCTCCGACGAACCCCCAGCGAGACCCAGCGCCCCTCCCCTTTACACCACCGTAAGTTTTGGTTTTTTCTTTTTATTTTTGTTTATTTTAAATAATCAGTTTTCTTATATGTTTAGCAAATAAAATAAATAGATTTTTATTAAAGAAAAGTTTTGATTTTTATTTAGAAATGTATATGATTTTTATTGTTTAACAAGGGATGATCTAAAAGAAAAATATAATCTTTGTATAAAATGATGTAGAGGAAAAGTAGGATTTTTTTATATTGAATAGCATGGTAAAAATTCGATTTTTATATATTGAATAGCGAAGTAAAAATTCGATTTTTATATATTGAATAGCGAAGTAAAAATTCGATTTTTATATATTGAATAGCGAAGTAAAAATTCGATTTTTATATATTGAATAGCGAAGTAAAAATTCGATTTTTTTTTACTGAATAGCAAAGTAAAAATTCGATTTTTATATACTGAATAGCAAAGTAAAAATTCAATTTTTACATATGTAGAGAATACGGGCAACGAAGGTGATAAAAAGGCGAGAACGACGAAGATTTCTATAAATGAAGTGCCGTGGAGTTTGGATAGCTTTCGGTGAGAACTTCTCACTCTTTAATTTAATTTTCTAGTTATATATATATACTAGGATGCAGACGGTGTTTAGTAGCACCCGACACTCGTCATCCACAGACCATGGATGGCTTGTTTGTTTAATTGTTTGGATGTGTAGTTGGTTAGATTATTTGGTTTGAATTGAATTGTTTGGTGAAATGAAATTGACTTGATTGATGTGTGAATGGCGTGGGCCTTCACTAGACCGGGGATAAGGCTAGGCCTTGTCCCGTTTCTAGTATCGTGCCGTTATGCCGCCGAAATTTTCTAAAAATAAGTTAGAAAAATAAAGATAACATTTTATTTAATAAATGAACCGAATAGAATATTCATAGGTTGAATAAAATAGTTTGATCGTTAAAAATATAATTTTTAACGTGAATGTGAGTAAATAAATATTCATTTACAAACCGGACGGTTTGTTTATGTACACCTATTTGAAGGACATTGATTGGGACGATAAATTTTACACATCGCCCAACTGCACAAATAAAAATCTGTGTTTGATTGCTTGAAACCCCACACGGGTATTGGGATGATATTTGACGTACACTAATCCCGATTGTTTAGTTGTATGTCGATCGATCGATTGACAGGCTGTTATAAGCGTTGAATATTTATATTTGATGCTTATACAGTGTAGGAAGCACTTTGGATGATGGTTGATTATTCATCGTTGTTGATATATACATGTGTTGTAGAAAATCCATATAATTAACATTATATGGTAATTGATTGGGCCTCATTCCAGTTTCGAAAAAGAAATATTTGAAATAAAAATATTTGAATAGAAATATTTGAAAAGAAATATTTGAAATAAAAATATTTGAATAGAAATATTTGAAATAGAAATATTTGAAATAGAATATTTGAAAATAGAAACATATGAAGCCGGGTTTGTTAGATTGACGTCATTTTGACGTGAATGATATTTATATCGATTTTATTCATTTTTCAATAAATATTGAAATAGATTTGAAATTCGAATTAAATTGAATAGAAATGAATTCAAATTGAAACTGAATAGAAATGAATTCAAATTGAAACTGAATAGAAGTGAATTCGAATTGAAATTGAATAGAAATGAATTCGAATTGAAATTGAATAGAATTGAATTCGAATTGAAATCGAAAGTAATTGCATTCGAATTAAATTGAAATTGAATTGAAATCAATTTGAAATCAATTTAAAACGAATTTATATTGGAATATTCAATTTTGATCTGAAATTGAATATAAAGTTGAAACCGTTTTGAAAATGAATTTAAAACGATTTATAAAATTCGTTTCGAAAGGAAATCGACGAAGTATATATTATATATATTATATATATAATATAATGGCCTGAATAGAACGCACCGCGCCGCGGCAGTTCGCGAATTTCGACCATTGACTTCGAACGGATATTACGGGAGATCCGACCGTCGGATTCTCCTAAAACCGGAACCGTTGGGTTCGTATCGAAAAGAGCTTTCTAACGAATATTAGAAATTTGAAATCTAACGGTTGGATTTGGAATTATGTCCAAATCAAATTTGAAAAGGGTCGCTGTAAGTGCAGTTCGATGGCCGTTGATGGAAATCGACTGTACGGGCCTTGATAAAATTAATAAAAATAGTAATAATTTTTGTAAAATCATAAGAAATGATTTAGAAAGAATTGGGATGAAATACTCCATATTTGAAAAGATAAAATTAGATTTTTATCGAAATGAACTAGTTTTGAACTAGAATCATAATTCTATTTATTTTTAAATAAATAAATTGAATTTGAAATGGTTTTGAAAATAACCAGAATTTCCAATGATTGCATTGGAATGGATTTGAATCGAAATTGTCTTCGGAATATTTCGATGTTGAATTTCGTGATGATACAGGTATTGTTATGGGATTTTGAAAGATATATTTATATCGTTATTTCCAACACGATATTTGTTGGTCGTAGAATTTGATATTGAATATAAGCCGGGATATTTTCTATTTAAAGCCTTGTATTTAATATTAAATGTGATTTGGGTTTGTCGTGAATGTGTCTTGACTAACACTGTTCTTGAACCCAGTTGAGAAAAGATTAAATCTTTTTATTTAGATTTAATGAAGTGTACCAATTAAATGATATTTAATTGAAATTGAATTGATATTGATTTTTGGGTTTATCGTGGACAATGTTTTTAAATAACACTCGTTCTTTAACCCGATAATTAATGGAATGTGGTTTTGGGTTTATCGTGAACCGTGTTTTAAATGACACTGATTCTTTAACCCAGTCACAGATTAAAACTAAGTGGAGTTTTAATGAATCTTTAATTAGATTGAAATAATCGAGAATGGAGTATCACCAGTTTTACTCCAGGCGATAGTTAAATCTTTAATTAGATTTGAACGTGAAATGGTAATTGAATTTACCGATAACACCGTGGTGTTAGATATGAAGTATTACCAGTTTTTCTTCATGGGATGAATAGGTTGGGATTGGGAAATTAAAACAAATGATTACTTCGGTAAGGTTCGTTAATCCCGACTAGTTGAATCGAAATTCAAAAGAAGATTAGAGAATAAATTCAAGGAATTTATCTTGGATAAAATTAATGGGAACCTTTCCCTATGAATGTGAAATTTAGAAACTAACTGTCGGTTAGCCAAGCAGAATGGTTTTCTGGATATTGATCTGATGTTGGTTTCGGCCTTCTGGGTTAATATTTGGGAAATTATTCTCTTGATTAATTTACGGTTAGTGACTGATGAATTGGAATGAGGCGTATGTTGTGTTTGTGTAACACTTATTTAAAATATACGCGAGTTATTCGGAAAGACCGGGTTTATCCCATTCTGAATAACTGATACGACGATAAGTCGAAGATGAAGACGGTGGTTGAAGACCGGAAGTCTTCACATCGTTTGGGTGATTACTGATGATCTTGATTGGGCTGTACACCCAAGATGAGGGAATCAATCGGTGGTCGTCCAGATGTGCTTGGAGATCGATGGATATGCGAGGAAAGTGCCTCCGGTTTCGTTCAGACCCAGAACGGACTTGTAAATGGACTGTATGTCTAACATTGGATTTCATTCTGTGTGACTGATATCGGTTGCATAGAGTGGTTTGCCTGTGTGGCATGCTAAGATGCAATTGATCGAGGCTTCTATTGAAAAGCAAAGTCTTGTGGTTGATGATCAAAGCATAGCCTGTGTGGCACAGCTTTGTGTAATGGGAATTCGCGAGCCTCACACCCCGGTTGTGAACCAAAAACGGGAGAAGGACCTCAGGGAGGACATGTGTTTCTTTCTAGCTAGGGTGGTGTCAGTGACCTACCAGCCCTGACATTTATATACTTTTCACCTGTGTGGTTGTTGCTGTTGCGAGGCGCCTCGGTTAGATCGGACGATCCGGGTCCGATGGAGCCATTCGTTGGCTCATTTACGCCCCAAAGGGCGGGGAAACGCAGTGTTCAGGCATTTTAATCCACATCGGTGGATCGGCCCTGACGATCCAAGGGTCGATGCGCTCTGACCCTGAGGCTCGGGCTAGAGAGTCTCGAAGACGGTGAGGACGATCCCTAGCCTCAGTTCACAGACGGAAATCCAATTTACAAATACGTGACATTTGCGGTTTTATTTGTAGAGCCTAGTATGGCGACATAGTGGGATGGGGCGCTTATGCCGTCTATGATTGATACTTATGATTTGAAGTTGTTTTATACACTATGCACTTATAATAGTATCAAATAATCTGTTTTAAACGTATCAAGCATTCTTGGCTATTATAAGGTAAAAACCCTATCCCCCGGCTTGCGTTGCATTGTGTGATAGGACCTGGGTCTTATAATAGCTTCATTTTTCTTTATTTAGCATTGCGCTGTTGTTTTATGCACTGGTGTTCTTGGGAGGAAACCCGTTCCGTGTTATACGGCGTGGTCCCTTGATTTGCCTAACTTAAAAAAAAAAAGATTTACAACTGTTTTAGTTCTCACACCAGTCCCATGACTGACCTGGAGTTTATTGTTTTAACCTAAACTCTGGGTGCCCTTATTTTGACACGGGCAGCTAGTAGTTTTGGTTTTGCAGATTTATATTCACAGGATCCTGGTTTACAGCTGGAACGATATCCGGAAAGCTTTGTATCCGTATATCTCTTCTAGTTGTGTATTGTATTATTTTCCGCTGCTATGTAATGTATTGTAATCTCTGATATTTTTCTGTGTAATATTTATTCATTCATACTCTGTATATTCTTGTAATCTGATGCATTGTTGTAATATACAATGAAATGTTCTTCCGTGTGCATTCTGATTTGTCTTGTTCTCAAACGATAGGGCGTTTCGAACGGTCTGGGTCGGTTTAGCGACTGGTTCGGATCGAGCGAAATTCCTTTTCGTCACATTTGGTATCAGAGCTTTGGTTTACAAAGCTCAGAGAACAAGACACATTAGAATCATACGAAAGAATTCATCAGATATTGGATTAGTAATATCCAATTCGAATGACTCGTTAGAGATGGGATCAGTAGTATCCTAGAACGAGTGTGAAGAGTATATTTTTAAAATAAAACCAAATTTTTGTTTTGAAAATTTAAATCAACTATTCGTATTTGATTATTTATCTATATAGATTTGGACAATCCGATATATAAAGATTTTGCATATATGTCTTGCAAACGTGTATTCGAAGTTTTAATATACTGGATAGTTATAGAATCATACTCTAGTGCCCGGGGATAATTCTGGTAACGGGGCACCGTCGCCAGTATGTATCTTCGAGAAACGAAAGTGAGATTTCTATAAATTTCCAATTGACTGGTGTGAGAACCGAAACTAGATAGGGTTTATTGTTGTGATTTGGCATCAAAAATCTCGTTTTTGACTATATATCAAAGTTATGCATTTGAAATGATAACCAACTAATTGATTGATGGTTGTGTTGTTTGATTATTGTTTGAATAATTAAATGTTGAACCTTTAACCAAATTGGTCAAATGTTGAATTGTATTGAAATTGGTCGCATTTTCTTGCATATACATGTACTTACATTGAACAGGTCATAGCAAGGAGGCTAGAGCAGAGAATAAAAATTGTTTGCCCGACAAATAGGTACATGTTTACTATAATTTACTGTTTTGTTTGGGTGATGATGATTTTATGAGCCGATTGGCTAGCCGCTTGGCTTTTTCTTTTTCTTTTTGAGATCAGAAGGCCTATATGGCAATTTCGGGATTTTCCCGTGGCTCCCGGTGTAGGGGAGGTTATGGCGAAATTTTTCGAAAATTTAGGGTGTTAGCCAAATTTTTGAAAATTCTCAGAAACTGAAAAGTTGGAGAATGGAAGCCAGATCGAACGTAGAGTTGATTAATCAAACCACTTTCGACTTTGTTCCTTTTCGGGGACGAAAAGTTTTAAGTGGGGGAGATTGTAATAACCCGGAAATTTTGAGCCAGTTTAAAATTTTTATTTTGGCAATTTTAATGAATTTTGAAGATTTAAAATAGATTATTTTAAATAATATCGACGAAAATTTATTTTGAATATATTTAGAACGTATATATTATATACGTCGTCGTTAGAATATAAATATTTATAATAGGAATTGAAAATGGCGCGGTAGTTCGATAATTCGATTTCAAACTTCAATTGAATGTACCGGGTGCAAAACAATCCGGATTTTAGTGAAACCAAAATCATTAGGATCTAATTGGGAATATCTTTCCAACAAATCCGAAAAATCAAAATTTCATAGCGGGAATCAAAAGATATGTCCAGTTGAAAATTCTGAATAGTCGCTATGGAATTCAAGCCCTTAAAATGGAAATTTTGCAAACGACCTCGGATTTCGACGAAACCACTTTTGTTGGGTCCGGGATGTAAAGTTATTGCTAGGTTTCAAATTTCATAATTCTTCGAATCAATATGTGAGTGTGGCAAAGGAAAACGCGTTTGACCAGTTTTAGTTGATTTTAATCGACTGGAAAATGGCCATTTTTCAAACGGTCTCAGAATTCGACGAAACTAGTTTTGTTAGGACCGTATCGTCAATACGAAGCTAGAAAATATTTTTCTGGGATTTATAGAGTTAGTATGTAACCCCAGTAAATTGAAATGTGCGTTTAAATTGAATATATTAAGAATTATACTTTAAATTCAATGGAAACTGATTCAAACAGTCGAATTGGCCTGCGATACATATCCCATTGTGTTCGGAATGGGGGTGAAACGCTAGGGACGACAGTCGGTGGGTTCGATTTCGACTTCGAAATAAAAGGTTGCTTTCTGGAATTTAAAATTGAATAAAATATAATTATATTAATATAACCCTTACCCCTCCCCTTCTCTCTTCAGTCAAAGTCAAAAAGAAAAAAAAACGCTCAGCTAAACCCGTCGATCCCTCCCATTAATCCTAGCGCCGCCGCCATCAGGCGCTCCGCCAGCCGCCCCATCGGCCTCCAAGGACGCCGCCTTCCTCTCCTCTTCTTCCTCCTCTCCTCGTTCAATTCCCCCCCAAATCCTCATCCGCCCAAACCACGCCACCAGTCGCCGTGGCCCACCACACCCCACCTGAGCGCCACCCTCATCTCCGACATACCCTCCGACCTCCTATCCCCTTCCCCGTTCTCCTCCATCTCCCACGAGGAGACCCTGACGCCCTAGCCCCCTGAAACCGCAGTCAACCTCCACGCTGGCCCCACCACTGCGTCATTGCCTCTGCCACCACCAGCTCAGACCAACACACCCTCCGACAGCTCCGACGAACCCCCAGCGAGACCCAGCGCCCCTCCCCTTTACACCACCGTAAGTTTTGTTTTTTTCTTTTTATTTTTGTTTATTTTAAATAATCAGTTTTCTTATATGTTTAGCAAATAAAATAAATAGATTTTTATTAAAGAAAAGTTTTGATTTTTATTTAGAAATGTATATGATTTTTATTGTTTAACAAGGGATGATCTAAAAGAAAAATATAATCTTTGTATGAAATGATGTAGAGGAAAAGTAGGATTTTTATATATTGAATAGCATGGTAAAAATTCGATTTTTATATATTGAATAGCGAAGTAAAAATTTGATTTTTATATATTGAATAGCGAAGTAAAAATTCGATTTTTATATATTGAATAGCGAAGTAAAAATTCGATTTTTATATATTGAATAGCGAAGTAAAAATTCGATTTTTATTTACTGAATAGCAAAGTAAAAATTCGATTTTTATATACTGAATAGCAAAGTAAAAAATTCGATTTTTACATATGTAGAGAATACGGGCAACGAAGGTGATAAAAAGGCGAGAACGACAAAGATTTCTATAAATGAAGTGCCGTGGAGTTTGGATAGCTTTCGGCGAGAACTTCTCACTCTTTAATTTAATTTTCTAGTTATATATATATACTAGGATGCAGACGGTGTTTAGTAGCACCCGACACCCGTCATCCACAGACCATGGATGGCTTGTTTGTTTAATTGTTTGGATGTGTAGTTGGTTAGATTATTTGGTTTGAATTGAATTGTTTGGTGAAATGAAATTGACTTGATTGATGTGTGAATGGCGTGGGCCTTCACTAGACCGGGGATAAGGCTAGGCCTTGTCCCGTTTCAAGTATCGTGCCGTTATGCCGCCGAAATTTTCTAAAAATAAGTTAGAAAAATAAAGATAACATTTTATTTAATAAATGAACCGAATAGAATATTCATAGGTTGAATAAAATAGTTTAATCGTTAAAAATATAATTTTTAACGTGAATGTGAGTAAATAAATATTCATTTACAAACCGGACGGGTTGTTTATGTACACCTATTTGAAGGACATTGATTGGGACGATAAATTTTACACATCGCCCAACTGCACAAATAAAAATCTGTGTTTGATTGCTTGAAACCCCACACGGGTATTGGGATGATATTTGACGTACACTAATCCCGATTGTTTAGTTGTATGTCGATCGATCGATTGACAGGCTGTTATAAGCGTTGAATATTTATATTTGATGCTTATACAGTGTAGGAAGCACTTTGGATGATGGTTGATTATTCATCGTTGTTGATATATACATGTGTTGTAGAAAATCCATATAATTAACATTATATGGTAATTGATTGGGCCTCATTCCAGTTTCGAAAAAGAAATATTTGAAATAAAAATATTTGAATAGAAATATTTGAAAAGAAATATTTGAAATAAAAATATTTGAATAGAAATATTTGAAATAGAAATATTTGAAATAGAATATTTGAAAATAGAAACATATGAAGCCGGGTTTGTTAGATTGACGTCATTTTGACGTGAACGATAT
Source organism: Allium sativum (assembly GCA_030737875.1). Taxonomy (NCBI): domain Eukaryota; kingdom Viridiplantae; phylum Streptophyta; class Magnoliopsida; order Asparagales; family Amaryllidaceae; genus Allium; species Allium sativum. The sequence continues at coordinate 72,140,378 of CM060919.1, forward strand.
TTATACCGATTTTATTCATTTTTCAATAAATATTGAAATAGATTTGAAATTCGAATTAAATTGAATAGAAATGAATTCAAATTGAAACTGAATAGAAATGAATTCAAATTGAAACTGAATAGAAGTGAATTCGAATTGAAATTGAATAGAAATGAATTCGAATTGAAATTGAATAGAATTGAATTCGAATTGAAATCGAAAGGAATTGCATTCGAATTAAATTGAAATTGAATTGAAATCAATTTGAAATGAATTTAAAACGAATTTATATTGGAATAATCAATTTTGATCTGAAATTGAATATAAAGTTGAAACCGTTTTGAAAATGAATTTAAAACGATTTATAAAATTCGTTTCGAAAGGAAATCGACGAAGTATATATTATATATATTATATATATAATATAATGGCCTGAATAGAACGCGCCGCGCCGCGCCGCGGCAGTTCGCGAATTTCGACCATTGACTTCGAACGGATATTACGGGAGATCCGACCGTCGGATTCTCCTAAAACCGGAACCGTTGGGTTCGTATCGAAAAGAGCTTTCTAACGAATATTAGAAATTTGAAATCTAACGGTTGGATTTGGAATTATGTCCAAATCAAATTTGAAAAGGGTCGCTGTAAGTGCAGTTCGATGGCCGTTGATGGAAATCGACTGTACGGGCCTTGATAAAATTAATAAAAATAGTAATAATTTGTGTAAAATCATAAGAAATGATTTAGAAAGAATTGGGATGAAATACTCCATATTTGAAAAGATAAAAGTAGATTTTTATCGAAATGAACTAGTTTTGAACTAGAATCATAATTCTATTTATTTTTAAATAAATAAATTGAATTTGAAATGGTTTTGAAAATAACCAGAATTTCCAATGACTGCATTGGAATGGATTTGAATCGAAATTGTCTTCGGAATATTTCGATGTTGAATTTCGTGATGATACAGGTATTGTTATGGGATTTTGAAAGATATATTTATATCGTTATTTCCAACACGATATTTGTTGGTCGTAGAATTTGATATTGAATATAAGCCGGGATATTTTCTATTTAAAGCCTTGTATTTAATATCAAATGAGATTTGGGTTTGTCGTGAATGGTGTCTTGACTAACACTGTTCTTGAACCTAGTTGAGAAAAGATTAAATCTTTTTATTTAGATTTAATGAAGTGTACCAATTAAATGATATTTAATTGAAATTGAATTGATATTGATTTTTGGGTTTATCGTGGACAGTGTTTTTAAATAACACTCGTTCTTTAACCCGATAATTAATGGAATGTGGTTTTGGGTTTATCGTGAACCGTGTTTTAAATGACACTGATTCTTTAACCCAGTCACAGATTAAAACTAAGTGGAGTTTTAATGAATCTTTAATTAGATTGAAATAATCGAGAATGGAGTATCACCAGTTTTACTCCAGGCGATAGTTAAATCTTTAATTAGATTTGAACATGAAATGGTAATTGAATTTACCGATAACACCGTAGTGTTAGATATGAAGTATTACCAGTTTTACTTCATGGGATGAATAGGTTGGGATTGGGAAATTAAAACAAATGATTACTTCGGTAAGGTTCGTTAATCCCAACTAGTTGAATCGAAATTCAAAAGAAGATTAGAGAATAAATTCAAGGAATTTATCTTGGATAAAATTAATGGGAACCTTTCCCTATGAATGTGAAATTTAGAAACTAACTGTCGGTTAGCCAAGCAGAATGGTTTTCTGGATATTGATCTGATGTTGGTTTCGGCCTTCTGGGTTAATATTTGGGAAATTATTCTCTTGATTAATTTACGGTTAGTGACTGATGAATTGGAATGAGGCGTATGTTGTGTTTGTGTAACACTTATTTAAAATATACGCGAGTTATTCGGAAAGACCGGGTTTATCCCATTCTGAATAACTGATACGACGATAAGTCGAAGATGAAGACGGTGGTTGAAGACCAGAAGTCTTCACATCGTTTGGGTGATTACTGATGATCTTGATTGGGCTGTACACCCAAGATGAGGGAATCAATCGGTGGTCGTCCAGATGTGCTTGGAGATCGATGGATATGCGAGGAAAGTGCCTCCGGTTTCGTTCAGACCCAGAACGGACTTGTAAATGGAGTGTGTGTCTGACATTGGATTTCATTATGTGTGACTGATATCGGTTGCATAGAGTGGTTTGCCTGTGTGGCATGCTAAGATGCAATTGATCGAGGCTTCTGTTGAAAAGCAAAGTCTTGTGGTTGATGATCAAAGCACAGCCTGTGTGGCACAGCTTTGTGTAACGGGAATTCGCGAGCCTCACACCCCGGTTGTGAACCAAAAACGGGAGAAGGACCTCAGGGAGGACATGCGTTTCTTTCTTGCTAGGGTGGTGTCAGTGACCTACCAGCCCTGACATTTATATACTTTTCACCTGTGTGGTTGTTGCTGTTGCGAGGCGCCTCGGTTAGATCGGACGATCCGGGTCCGATGGAGCCATTCGTTGGCTCATTTACGCCCCAAAGGGCGGGGAAACGCAGTGTTCAGGCATTTTAATCCACATCGGTGGACCGGCCCTGACGATCCAAGGGTCGATGCGCTCTGACCCTGAGGCTCGGGCTAGAGAGTCTCGAAGACGGTGAGGGCGATCCCTAGCCTCAGTTCACAGACGGAAATCCAATTTCCAAATACATGACATTTGCGGTTTTATTTGTAGAGTCTAGTATGGCGACATAGTGGGATGGGGCGCTTATGCCGTCTATGATTGATACTTATGATTTGAAGTTGTTTTATACACTATGCACTTATAATAGTATCAAATAATCTGTTTTAAACGTATCAAGCATTCTTGGCTATTATAAGGTAAAAACCCTATCCCCCGGCTTGCGTTGCATTATGTGATAGGACCTGGGTCTTATAATAGCTTCATTTTTCTTTATTTAGCATTGCGCTGTTGTTTTATGCACTGGTGTTCTTGGGAGGAAACCCGTTCCGTGTTATACGGCGTGGTCCCTTGATTTGCCTTACTTTAAAAAAAAAGATTTACAACTGTTTTAGTTCTCACACCAGTCCCATGACTGACCTGGAGTTTATTGTTTTAACCTAAACTCTGGGTGCCCTTATTTTGACACGGGCAGCTAGTAGTTTTGGTTTTGCAGATTTATATTCACAGGATCCTGGTTTACAGCTGGAACGATATCCGGAAAGCTTTGTATCCGTATATCTCTTCTAGTTGTGTATCGTATTATTTTCCGCTGCTATGTAATGTATTGTAATCTCTGATATTTTTCTATGTAATATTTATTCATTCATACTCTGTATATTCTTGTAATCTGATGCATTGTTGTAATATACAATGAAAGGTTCTCCCGTTTGCGTTTTGTTGTGGCTTGTTCTCGAACTATCCGCTCTTTCCTTTACGGGGAAGTTACGGGTTTTCACAACACTTAACCATCAGATTGTGATAAATGAATAGGGTTAAGTCTAAAACATGAAGGGATAATACTTAACCATTAATAAAGTGTTAGTTAAAACAGATGGGCAAGGTTAAGTTAAAAAGGAACACTTAACCAATACAGGATGAATGAACAGGGTTAAGTAATAAGAAATACTTAACCAATATAACTTGGTTTGTGGTAGGGTTAAGTCAACATGAATTATTGATAACACTTAACCAGTTTATCAGGATAAATGAAGAGGGTTAAGTTAGCTTGAATTGACTAAGGACACTTAACCAATCCAAATTGACGAGAAAGAGAACTAAGTAGTAAACCTTAGTTAAAAGGAGCTAAGTAGTAAACCTTAGTTAAGAAAACAACGATTCTGGAAACTAAGTGGTAAACCTTAGTTAGCAAAACTAAGTAGTAATTCTTAGTTTAACACGGGAAGGAGCGAACGTCCGTCTGATTAAAACGAAGGCTCCAACGAATTGGGTTACGAAGTCCGAGGCTTCGAGGGGACGTGAGGGTACTCTTGGTATCCCTCTGTGAGGCTGCAGATGATCCTCCTGGGCTCATAGAGGTTAAGGTCTCCGGTAGAAGAACCAAGAGTATGCATTGGTTGCAAAATATGGCAACCTAAAGACTAGGATGGACCAGCGTGATTCGGCGAGAAACCGGTAGCCCTGTGATAACAACTCGTCGTCTACCATCCATCTTGAGTCAATCGAGATACGTGAAGCAGAAAGGCGGAGAACTCCAAAAGACCATATACTTGCTATCTAGTTATGGGTGAGGATGGCCATAGGTTAGTGGGGCATAGGGGGCCTGCGTATAGTTCTCATTTTTCAAGGTGTGCCTTACATTAGTTGAGGGAGGGGTCGAGTGGGACCATAGCCACTGGAATAAAAACAGACCTTAGCATCTGCATCGGCAGATATCTGAAAGCTCCCGACCGAGTTCTGTGTTTCTTGATTTGCCCTGCCACAGGACTCGAGCCGCACATTACAGGACATGTGCATCTAGACAAGCGATAACGATTCGCGATACATGCGTGGGGAATCCTAGGAACGTATACCACTCTAGGTAGTGTGTCCTAGACTTGGGGGCATCGTTCGACAGGTAGCATAATCCCTAGTTGGACTAGGTGGCATAAACCCTGAATCCGAGAAGCATTCAGCAGATAGCGTAAACTCTAGTTGTAACGGCAAGGAATTTCACTCGATCCAAATCGATCGTTAAACCGACAAAGACCGTTCGAAACCCCTGATCGTTTTGGGAACAGGACAAATCAGAACGCATACGGAAGAACATTTCATTGTTATTACAACAATTCCATCAGATACAAGAATATACAGAGTATAAATGAATAAATTACATTCGATAAATATCAGAGATTACAATAAATTACATAGCAGCGGAAAAATATACAAAACACAACTGAAAGTGATACACGGATACAGAACTTTCCGAGCATCGTTCCAACTGTAAATCAGGACCCTGTGGATATAAATTTGCTAAACCAAAACTACTAGCTGCCCGTGCGGAAAATAGGGGCACCCAGAGTTTAGGTTAAAACAATAAACTCCAGGTCAGTCATGTGACTGGTGTGAGAACTAAAACAGTTATTTAAAACTTTACTTTAAAGGATAGTAATTCAAGGGACCACGCCGTATAACACGGAACGGGTTTCCTCCCAAGAATACTAGTGCATATAACAAAACAGCGCAATGCTCTTTGGAAAAATGAAGCTATTATAAGACCCAGGTCCCATCACACAATGCAACGCAAGCCGGAGGATAGGCTTTTCCCTTATAATAGCCAAATAATGCTTGATACATTTAAAACAAATCATTTGATACTATCATAGGTGTATAGTGTCAAAACATTTCAATCATAAATATCAATCATAGACGGCATGGGTACCATATATCATGTCACCATACTAGTTCTACCATTAAAACCGCAATATCACGTATTGGAAATTGGATTTCCGTCATGAGTCGATGCAAGGGGCAAGCTCCTCTCCGCGTTCGAGACACTCTAGCAAATGTCCCAGGACCCCACTATGATCCTTGGATCTTCAGGGACGGCCCTCTCTTACTTTTGAGGATTGGCAATTCCTGAACACATGTTTCCCGGTCCTTACAGACCTATATCCGAGGCGCCTCGCATTCCAACAACCACACAGGTGAAAAGTATATAAATGTCAGGGCTGGTAGGTCACTGACACCACCCTAGCTAAAAAGAAACGTCGTGCTCTCCCTGCAGTCACTATCCTGTTTTTGACTCATACCGAGGTGTGAGGCTCGCGAATTCACGTTATACACCAAGCTGCGCCACACAGGCCGTGCTTTGATCATCAACCACAAGACTTTGCTTTTCAACAGAAGCCTTGATCAATTGCCACTTACGCGTGCCACACTAGCAATTCACTCCATGCGACTGATGTCCATCGATATACAACCTCTGGGCTTGTACGTCTCAGAGAAGGGCGTTAAGCAAGAGAATAAATTCTCCGCCGCCAAACAGATGTATATTTAATAGAGATCAATCAACACAGAATAAAATCCAATGTCAGACACACAATCCATTTACAAGTTCGTTCTGGGTCTGAACGAAACCGGAGGCACTTTCCTCGCATATCCATCCATCTCCAAGTACGTCTGGACGATCACCAATTGTTTCCCTCATCTTGGGTGTACAGCCCAATCGGGATCATCAGTAATCACCCAAACGATGTGAAGACTTCCGGTCTTCAACCACTGTCTTCATCTTCAACATCTCGTCGAATCGGTTATTCAGAATGGGTATAAACCCGGCCTTTCCGAATAACTCATGTATATGATAAACAAATGTTACACAAACACAACAAACGCCTCATTCCAATTCAGAATATTCTTTTATTCACAAAATCACATTCTGAGGGAATAGGTTCCCATTAATTTTATCCAAGATAAATTCTTCTAAATTTATTCTTTAATCTTCCTTTGGATATCATTTCGAACTAGTCGGGATTAGCGAACCACACCGAAGTAATTATTTTTTTTATTTCCCAATCCCAACCTATTCATCCCATGGAGCAAAACTGGTAATACTCCATATCTAGCACCACGGTGTTATCGGTAAAATTAATTACCATTTCATGATCAAATCTAATTAAAGATTTAACTATCGCTTTGGAGCAAAACTAGTGGTACTCCATTCTCGTTCACTTTCCAAATTTGATAATTTAAATTATCAATTCACATTTCAATCTAATTAAAGATTCATTAAAACCCCACTTAGTTTTAATCTTTTCAAAAATCAACATCCTGCCTTTAACTGGGTTAAAGAACCAATGTCATCAAAAACACGATCCACGATAAACCCAAATCACATTTGATATTAAATACAAGGCTCTGAATAGAAAATATACCGGCTTATATTCAATATCAAATTCTGAAACCAACAAATACCGTATTGGAAATAACAATATAAAATATATCTTTCAAATTCCCATAACAATATCTGTATAGTCACGAAATCCAATATCAAAATATTCCGAAGATAATTTTGATTCAACTCCAGTCCAGTCCACGTATTGGGAATATTGATTATTTTTAAAATCACTTTCAAATTCAATTTATTTATTTCAAAAATAAATTGATTTTAATTCTAGTTCAAAACTAGTTCATTTCGATAAAAATCTATTTTTATCTTTTCAAATATGGAATTTTTCATCCCAATCTTTCCCAAATCATTTCTTATGATTTTACACAAATTATAGATATTTTTAATAATTTTATCAAGGCCCGTACAGTCGATTTCCATCAACGGCCATCGAACTGCACTTACAACGACCTTTTTCAAATTTGATTTGGAAATAATTCCAAATCCAACCGTTAGATTTCAAATTTCTAATATTCATTGGAAAGCTCTTTTCGATACGAACCCAATGGTTCCGGTTTTAGGAGAATCCGACGGTCGGATCTGCCGCAACGTCAATTCGAAGTCAATGGTCGAAATTCACGAACTGCCGAGGCGCAGCGCATTCTATTCAGGCCATTATATAATATATATATATATATATATTATATATTTCGTCGATTTCCTTTTAAAATGTATTTTATAAATCGTTTTAAATCCGTTTTCAAAACCATTTCAACGCTACATTCAATTTCCAATCGATTTGATTTCAATTCAATTCGAATCCATTTCAATTTTATTTAATTCGAATTCAAATTCGTTTCAATTCAATTCTAATTCTAATTCGTTTCAATTCAATTTGAATTTACCTTCTATTTAATTCAATTCGAATTCATTTCAAATTGATTTCAATTCAATTTCAGTTCGTTTTAAATTCAATTTCAATTTAATTCAATTTGAATTCATTTCTATTCAATTTAATTCAAATTCACTTTTTATTCAATTCGAATCGAATTCATTTCCTATTCGATTCGAATTCATTTCAAATTGATTCAATAAAATTTCAATTTTAGTTTTAATCTAATTCAATTTGAATTTCATTTCAAAATATTAAATTTTGAAATTACTTTTCAATATTCATTATAAAACGAATAAAATCGATATAAATATCGTTCGTGTCAAAATAACGCATCTCTAATCAACACGGCTTTATATATTTCAAAAACTTCTTTATTCTATTCAACAAATGAATATTTATTCTATTCAACACATGAATCTATATTTCTTTCAACACACGACTAATCTCAACACATGAGTACTGTCAACACATCACTATTTTTGTTATGTAAAATATTTTATAAAACTATGGTATCTATCGTTTGATTTTAATTAGACTCCACCGTGAAGTAGTTCTAATTTTAAATATGATAAAGATGTAAATTTTATTATTAAAATATTTCACTCAACACATCAATAGTTTCAACTCATGAACATCGTCAACACATGACTATTTTTATATTCAACACATGAATTTTCTTTTATAATATTCATTATTTTCCCGATTGGAATGAGGCCCAATCAATTACCATATAATGTTAATTATACGGATTCCATACAACACATGTATATAATAGCAACGATAAACAATCAAACATCATCCAAGGTGCACCACACAACTGCACAAGCATCAAATATAAATAATTAACGCTTACACAGCCTGTCGACTAATCGATCGACATATAATTAAATAATCGGGATTAGTGTACGCTAAATTTCATCCCAACACCCGTGTGGGGTTTCAAATCAACAAACACAGATTTTTATTTGTGCAGTTGGGCGATGTGTAAAATTTATCGACTCAATCAATATTAGTCAAATCAGTGTATATAAACAAATCGGCCGATTTGTTTATAAATATTTATTTATTCACTTTCACGTTAAAAATTATATTTTTAACTATAAAATATTTTTAACTATATAAATATTTTATTTCCTTTCAACACATGAATATATTTCATTATCTATTTCACATCAATTTCACAAACAAATTTCACAACACATCAATCAAACAAACAAGTCATCCATGGTCTGTGGATGACGGGTGTCGGGTGCTACTAAGCACCGTCTGCATCCTAGTATATATATATAACTAGAAAAGGAAATTTGAGTGAGAAGTTCTCACAAATAGCTAATCCAACTCCACTACACTTCATTTAGAGAAATCTTCATCGTTCTCGCCTTTTTTCACCTTCGTTGCCCGTATTCTCTACATATGTAAAAATCGAATTTTTACTTTACTATTCAATACATAAAAATCGAATTTTTACTTCGCTATTCAATATATAAAAATTGAATTTTTACTTCACTATTCAATATATAAAAATCGAATTTTTACTTCGCTATTCAATATATAAAAATCGAATTTTTACTTCGCTATTCAATATATAAAAATCATATTTTTACTTCGCTATTCAATATATAAAAATCATATTTTTACTTCGCTATTCAATATATAAAAATCATATTTTTACTTCGCTATTCAATATATAAAAATCATATTTTTACATCGCTACTATATAGATAAAAATTATATTTTTACCACACTATTCTATACATAAAGATTTCATTTTTATTTCATTTGTATAAAAATCACCTTTTTATTTCAACGTATATATAATAAAAATCAGATTTTTATTTCGCTACGTATACAAAGATGATATTTTTATAATTCCTACTATGTAAAAATCATATTTTCATTACCTATACTATATAAAAATAGTATTTTTCACCAAACTAGAACGTAAAAGAAATCCTTTTTATAACTAATTATATTAAATAAATAAAGTTAAACAAATATATAAACAAAATAAATAGGGACTTACAGTTCATTTTGAAAAGGGGGCGAAAGGGGGTCGGACTTGCGTTGGCAGGAGGCTTTGGGGTTGTGGCGATGGGGTTTAAATGGGTTTGGCTGTGAGGGGTTTTGGGTCGCGGTGGATCCACGAGGAAGGAGGAGATGGAGAGGGAAGGGTTAATCGGAGGGTTTACTTCGCGCGAGGCCTGGGTGGAAATTGAAGGGAAAGGGGGATTGAGGAGCATGGCCGCGAGAGGAGGTGGGGTGAGCGGAGCGGTGGCAAGGGGTGACGAGGTCCGGCGCCTGCAGTGGCCTCGCGCTGGCGATCGATGGTCTTCAACGTTTTTTTTATTTTTAATTGAAAACGTGAACGGGGGGGGCAGAGGGATTTAAGGGGAGAGAGGTTTTAATTTTTTTTTTATTATTATTTTAATTTCAAAAAGTTGACTTTCACATATGACCTCTAAACGAGGCCCACCGCCTGTCGTCCATAGCTAATTACCCCCATTCCAAACACAATGGGATATGTATCGTAGGCTGATTCGATCGTTTCGATCAGTTTTCGTTGAAATCAACATATAACTCTATATATTGAATTTGAACGCGTATTTCAATTTACCGGGGTCACATACGAACTCTAAAAATTCCATAAAAATATTTTCTAGCTTCGTATTGACGATATGGTCCTAAAAAAACTAGTTTCGTCGAATTCCGAGACCGTTGGAAAAATGGCCAATTTCCAGTCGATTAAAATCAACTGAAAATGGTCAAACACGTTTTCCTTTGCCACGCTCACATATTGATTCGAAAAATTATGAAATTTGGAATCTAGCAATAATTTGACATCACGGACCCAACAAAAGTGGTTTTGTCGAAATCCGAGGTCATTTGCAAAATCTCCATTTTTAAGGGCCTGAATTCCATAGCGACTATTCAGAATTTTCAACTGGACATATCTTTTTATCCCCGCTATGAAATTTCGATTTTTCGGATTCGTTGGAAAGATATTCTCAATTAGATCCTATTATTTTGGTTTCACTAAAATCCGGTTTGTTTTGCACCCGGTATGTTCAATTGAAGTTTGAAATCGAATTATCGAACTACCGCGCCATTTTCAATTCTATTTCTAATTATATATAATTATTTATATTCTAACGACGACGTATATAATATATACATTCGATTTCTATTCAAAATAAATTTCCCGTCGATGTTATTTAAAATAATTCATTTTAAATGTTCAAAATTCGCTAAAATTGCCAAAATAAAATTTTTAAACTGGCCCAGATTTTCGGGTTGTTACACTAGTTGAATCTAGAAAGCACTTGATAGAAAACCCTAGATTAGATCTAGGTAATAAATGATAAATGTATGCCTGAAGGGAATGGAAACTACAGGGATTGGGATCACGTTATCGTTACTAGTTGGGACCCTAGTTAGGTGGAGCAGAGATATAGAAACCAGTATAACAAGGAAATAGCGAAGCAGCGAAAGTATTAGAGCATATCCAGTTTATCTTATCTTAGCATATCTTGTGTTAATCTTGCCTAATCTTGCTGACCCTATCATCATGGTGTTATCTTGTATTCAGTTAATTCATGTCGTTTTGTTTTTCCATGTTCACATGCTAGAAGTAACTGAACTTACTCAGGCTTTATGTCTGACTCTGTTTTTCTTTCGTCTTCTTTTCTTCTGTTTCCCCCCCCCCCCCAAGGTAGTAAAGGAGGGAATAGTATAGCTCAGGTTAAGTTGGAATGTCACTCTTTCCCATCTTGAAGATTTGTCGAAGTTTTGCTTGGATTCTCTTTTCAGATACTATGGCTGGCTCTTGCTACATTGGGGAATATAAATGTTGTTTTATGCTTCTTTATTTTGTAGGACAGATGATACTCTGATATTGTAAAGAAATCGTTGTACAAACCATTTTATCAATAAAGCAAAGTTTTATTTTCCGCTGTTTTAAATTTTGTCTGTCTTGTAATTCATCTGCATCTTTTACCTTAAAATGCTCCACAGAACTTAGTGCATTCCCTTTGTGAGTGACACTAACGGATGTGGGGTGTTACACGTGGTATTAGAGCTGAAGGTTACCAGATCAGATAAAGGATTTGAAAAATTATTTTCAAAACGGTTTTAAAAGAAGCATTTTCAAAAGAAAAGATTTGTTTTAAAGGCATATTCCCCAAAGCCATACGCACTATCTTCTCTTCCTCTGTTTGAATTCTTGTCTCCTTCTTTCTTGAGTCTCTGAGGCTCCTGGCTTTCTGGGAGGTAAGCTCATCGATGGGCGAAGTCGTGCCTGGCTTCCATACATAGCCGTAGTTGTTTCACCTACGACCAGTTTTCTTTCAAGCTTATAGGGTTTTCTGTATGATGGAAGGAGCTTTCGAGAGATTTGTCAACATGACTACACACGGAAGAGGATGAGGAATTCATGGATGTAGATTTAGCTCACAAAGGAGGAAGGAATTATAAAAACTAAGACAAGAGGAAGTATCTTTACTATGGTGTAATAGGGCATGTAATTAAGGGCAAAGGACAAGATTTTCAGAAGGGCAAGAACCTACTTTCGCCACCAAGCGTACCTAGGAGAAAGGTAGTAAAGTTCTGTTGGAAGAGTCTAGTTTTGTTGTTCATACTCTTTCCTTTGGTTTTACCGCTTTGCATTTGTTCATATCCGCTTCCATAGTTGAGTCTCTGCACCATAGTACTTGTATAGTAGAAAGATCCCACTAGAGTCTCAAATCCAATTGGTGGTCCGACCAGTTTATTTTTGGTTAGTAGGGATTTGAGAATAGCTATCGAGTTTGCTTATATCATCTCACGTAGATCGTCTAAATTCGGAAGAGATATTCCTTGGGTGCTTGTCTGATATTGGTTTAGGCCATTAGGGCTTGTACCTGAGGAATGTCGAGTTCGACTAGGATGGTTTGCGTGAGAGATGAATAGTTGTGGCAGGCACTCTAAAAAGCACGTAGTGACCTTTCGACCCTTATAGTTATGGCATGGTGGATAAGAGGGAGACCTGTAATCATCTTAGTACATACACTTGGTACCGTGATTGACATCTGTTTATTTTGGAAATGGAGGTCAGAAACTTCACAATCGTGAAGTTAAATTAGTTAAGATACAGTGGAGTAAAGCTCAAGAAGGCTAGATACTAGCATCATACCTTTTTCCTTAAGGGTGCATCCTTGATTTCTTTTCTTTTTTTGTAGGAGCTTTACGCATAATTGTTTCTCTCTTTCCAAAGTATATCCTCTAGGTTGTATCTTCGATCCTTATGTAGAAACTCTTTTGGATGTAAACATGTATTTGAAACATGTTATGGTTGATGGTTGCGAGTGGTTGCTAATGGTTGCTCGTGAATGCATATACATATGTGTTAGGCACTAGATCAGTTCGGACGCTTTCATATTGCATTTACAGATATGTATTTGTTTGTAAGTTGAACCTGATATGTTATCATATGGATGTTGCATATGGATGAATGACTATGCACACATGTAGTATTTACATAACTAGGGATGCTTGCATACATGATTGGACGCATGGCACTGACATGATTCGCATTAAGGAGGTCGACTGAATCAGTAGACCGCCTGATTTTGCACTAGATAAAGACATATACACACACTATGCATATAAACATGAAAGCATTAGAAATCTTTTAAGGACAATGAATGCTTGTGATTGAATGGTTGAGTAGATGAATGATTGGATGGTAGGACACATTCTTCCCAACTTGAAGATTTCAGGGACGAAATCCTTTTAAGTGGGGGAGAATGTAACACCCCGTAATTCTGTAACACTAGGATTCACATATCAAGGCAGAATTAAATTTTAAAATCAAAATCAAGGGAAACGGGTTGCGCCATTGCGTTCGTCTCGAAATTCTGCTTGGAAACGAGTCCGAGTTTGCGAGAATCGGAGTCCGTATGAGGGAGATATGACCCTCCGAAGTTTCAGGAATTTTCAGAATCGAAAACAGCTCGAAATTCGAATTCAAACCCAGAAGCGGGCTGGGCGGAAAAATTCCCACCCAGGACCCAGGTCGACTGGGGAGTCGACTAGGTAGTCGACCCCCCCTGACCAGGTCGACTGCCCAGTCGACATGGGTGTCGACCTGGGTGCAGAAACCCACATTTGGGCCTGGGTGCATTCTAATGTACCTGGTCTTGTTTTCTGCCTAGATTCGTCCTCCTAATCCTATATAAACAGCCACCTAGCCTCCTCTCTCTACACCATTTCATTCTATCCTTATGCTGCCTCTGAGAAAATGTATAAATAAATAAAATAATATACATAAAATAAATCAAGACGAGGAAATGCTGCTCAAGACTTTCAAGAGGAGATTCAAAACAAGCTAGGATTCAAGTGAAGATTCAAACGACTTCAACGACTGTTTTCCTACGAATCTAATCTAATCTCTGTAAGTCGGACATGAAATTAAAGGAATAAAAGAATATGCCAAATCTTTCTGTTCGAATCAGTGCTTATATCCTTGGACCTAATTAAGAACTGTTATGATTCGATGACCAATAAGACTGTGACTATGAAATTATGGACCTTAAAACCATATGCCTCTTTGACTATGAACATTGCCTATGACTATGAACATTGCCTATGGCTGTGACTCATGACTATGAGAATTATTTCCTTTGACTATGAACACAAGCCTATGCCTTTGATTAGGAAACATAAACTATTGCCTATGACATAACAAGGACAACTGTGACTAAACACCTATGATTCATGACTAGGAAAGTGTTGCTTAAGTTATGTGACTGTGAAATTGGGTCTAAACTTGATTATCTATTCTATCTATTCTTGATTTTCTTTGGTTTTTGATCTTGGGAATTTACCTATTAAGTTAGGTCTACCCATGAACCTATACTATTCAACCCTTTTCATGTCGTAATATTACCAGTTCTATATGCCTGTGAATTATCATCTTATGCCAGTTATTATGTCTATTCTTTCATGGCATTTTGGTTCATTCCCTTTTATCCACGAATCTAGATTTATTTATAATCTAGGTTGAATCACGATTTTTTGAACGATGGGAATACGTTTTGGGAAAAACATGAAATTTACTAAAACGTAGTTATAAACTTGGAAATTGGCATAAATTGGGAACATGTATTATGGCATGTTTATAAAAATGCAAATTGGATAAATTTGACATGAATTATAGGATGTGTGATTTGAATCTAGTATTGACTTGTAAATCTAGCATTTACATGAATTGTGAACTAGAATAATAAGTCTAGTTTGACATGAACTGTAATTAGAATGTTAAATCAGAATTGGATTAGCTAATTTGGCATAATAAGTATATTGGCATAAATTTGAAATTGGCCATAATTGTGAGTAATTGTCATGTTTAGAAAAATCATGGTTAGTGACACTTAATTTGGTATAGTTTACATACCAAAAAGCATAAATTTGATATAGAGGGGAAAATGGGCCATAATAATAAAGGTTGACAATTTACATTAAAAGAGTAATTATGAAATAAGTAAATTAGGAATAATTTACTTATAGAATTTGTCCTAAATGAGAAAATGTAAATTTAGACAAATTAAAGGTTTATTAACGACATCTCTTTTAATAACACAACAGAAAGTGCTAGGGTGACAGAGAGGATAGTGTCTAGGCTTGGGTTTGGAAAATACAAGTTTCCTGCTCTCCCTGGCTATCCCTAACTGATCCGACGGACGGGATGGTTGCTTTCAAAACCTGATTTGAAAATTAATCAAAACCCTTTGAACTTAGAAAACACGAATATGCCTAACCCGAGGTTAGACTGAGTTGCGATGTAAACCTGCCCGGAGCCAACCGGCACATCCAGTAATCGCAACAATATCTGTCTAATGTTAGTGGTCGCGGCTTTAATTTATTTAGTTAAAGCTAGAACAAGAATGGTAGGGTTAAGTTAACTAAGACACTTAACCAATTCAACATGATAACCAAACCGATGGGTGGGGTTAGGTTCATACAGACACTTAACACAGTTAAGCTAGAATGGGAGGGTTAAGTCCATAGAAACACTTAACCAAACTTAACATCGTAAAAAGACAAGATTTGTAGGGGTTAAGTAACTAAGAAAACACTTATCCAAATTAACATGTTAACTAGACTAGAAGGTGGGGTTAAGTAAAGTTAATACACTTAGCCAAATTAACATGTTAACTAGACTAGAGGTTGGGGTTAAGTAAAATTTAATACACTTAGCCAATTTGATATGTTAGCTGGACTAGACCGTAGGGTTAAGTAAACTTGAACCCTTACCCATCAGATTGTGATAAATGAATAGGGTTAAGTCTAAAACATGAAGGGATAATACTTAACCATTAATAAAGTGTTAGTTAAAACAGATGGGCAAGGTTAAGTTAAAAAGGAACACTTAACCAATACAGGATGAATGAACAGGGTTAAGTAATAAGAAATACTTAATCAATATAACTTGGTTTGTGGTAGGGTTAAGTCAACATGAATTATTGATAACACTTATCCAGTTTATCAGGATAAATGAAGAGGGTTAAGTTAGCTTGAATTGACTAAGGACACTTAACCAATCCAAATTGACGAGAAAGAGAACTAAGTAGTAAACCTTAGTTAAAAGGAGCTAAGTAGTAAACCTTAGTTAAGAAAACAACGATTATGGAAACTAAGTGGTAAACCTTAGTTAGCAAAACTAAGTAGTAATTCTTAGTATAACACGGGAAGGAGCGAACGTCCGTCTGATTAAAACGAAGGCTCCAACGAATTGGGTTACGAAGTCCGAGGCTTCGAGGGGACGTGAGGGTACTCTTGGTATCCCTCTGTGAGGCTGCAGATGAACCTCTTGGGCTCACAGAGGTTAAGGTCTGCGGTAGAAGAACCAAGGGTATGCCTTGGTTGCAAAATATGGCAACCTAAAGACTAGGATGGACCAGCGTGATTCGGCGAGAAACCGGTAGCCCTGTGATAGCAACTCGTTGTAACACCCCGTAATTCTGTAACACTAAGATTCACAAATCAAGGCAGAATTAAATTTTAAAATCAAAATCAAGGGAAACGGGTTGCGCCATTGCGTTCGTCTTGGATTTCTGCATGAAAACGAGTCCGAGTTTGCGAGAATCGGAGTCCGTATGAAGGAGATATGACCTCCGGAAGTTTCGGAATTCAGTTTAAATTTCAAACAGGCAGAAATAGTTCAGAAACGAGTTCAAATTTCAAAAATCGGACCAAGATTGGGTTGGGCGGGAATTTTCCTGCCCAAGGCACCCAGGTCGACTGGGTAGTCGACCTGGGGGTCGACCCCCCTGCTTTTTCCAGCTTTCTGAACCTGGTTCGTCCTGATGTATTTGGTCACGTTTTCTGCCTAGGTTCGTCTGCCTAACACTATATAAACAGCCTTAGTTTCCTTCTCTATTCACAATTCTTTTCTATCCTTATGCTGCCTCTGAGAAAATATATAAATAAATAATATATAAAATAAATCAAGACGAGGAGATGCTGCTCAAGACTTTCAAGAAGGGGTCCAAGTCAAGCTAGGATTGCAAGTGAAGATTCAAACGACTGCAACGACTGTTTTTCTACGAATCTAATCTAATTTCTGTAAGTCAGTTACTTCTTAGATTTGAACGTTTCTCTTTTCGTGACATGAAATTAAAGGAATAAAAGAGTATGCCAATTCTTTCTATTCGAATCAGTGCCTATTTCTTTGGACCTAATTAAGAACTGTCATGATTCGAGGACAAATAAGACCGTGACTATGAAACTATGGACCTTAGAACCATATGCCTCTTTGACTATGAACATTGCCTATGACTATGGACATTGCCTATGACTGTGACTGTGACTATGAGAATTATTTCCTTTGACTATGAATACAAGCCTATGCCTTTGATTAGAAAACATAAACTATTGCCTATGACATAACTAGGACAATTGTGACTAAACACCTATGATTCATGACTAGGAAAGTGTTGTTTAAGTTTTGTGACTATGAAATTGGGTATAAACCTGATTTTCTATTCTGTCTATTCTTGGTTTTCTTTGGTTTTAGACCTTGGGAATTTACCTATTAAGTTAGGTATAGCCATGTTCTTGAACCTACGTCTCTATTCTGTCTATTCTTGGTTTTACACCTTGGGAATTTACCTATTAAGTTAGGTCTACCCATGTTCTTGAACCTACGTCGTTATTCAAACCTTTTTATGCTAGTTATTATGTCCATCCTTTTTCATAGCATCTTTGGTTCATTCCCTATTTTCTACGAATCTAGATTTATCTATAATCTAGATTGAATCACGATTATACGAACGGTGGGAATACGATTTGGGGAAAATATGAAATTTACTAGAAACGTAGTTTTAAAACTTGGAAATTGGCATAAATTGGGAACATGCATTATGGCATGTTCATAAGAATGCAAATTGGATAAATTTGACATGAATTATAGGATGTGTAACTTGAATCTAGTACTGACTTGTAAATCTAGCATTTACATGAATTGTGAACTAGAAAAATAAGTCTAGTTTGACATGAACCGTAATTAGAATGTAAATCAGAATTGGATTAGCTAATTTGGTATGATAAGTATATTGGCATAAATTTGAAATAGGCCATAATTGGGAGTACTTGTCAGGTTTAGCAAAATCATGGTTAGTGACATTTAATTTGGTATAGTTCACATACCAAAAGGCATAAATATGATATAGAGGGGAAAATCGGCCGTAAGAATAAATGTTGACAATTTACATTAAAAGAGGAATTAGGAAATAAGTAAACTAGGAATGATTTACTTATAGAATTTGTCCTAAACGAGAAATGTAAATTTAGGCAAATTAAAGGTTTCTTAACGAAATCTCTTTTAATAATATACCAGAAAGTTCTAGGGTGACAGAGAGGATAGTGTCTAGGCTTGGGTTTGGAAAATATAAGTTTCCTGCTCTCCCTGGCTATCCCTAACTGATCCGATGGACGGGATGGTTACTTTTAAAACCTGATTTGGAAATTAATCAAAATCCTTTGAACTTGGAAAACATGAATATGCCTAACCCGAGGTTAGACTGAGTTGCGATGTAAACCTGCCCGGAACCAACCGGCATATCCAGTATTCGCAACAATATCTGTCTAATGTGAGTGGTAGCGGCTTTAATTTATTTAGTTAAAGCTAGAACAAGAATGGCAGGGTTAAGTCAACTAAGACACTTAACCGATTCAACATGATAACCAGACCGGTGGGTGGGGTTAGGTTCTTAACACAGTTAAGCTTGAATGGGAGGGTTAAGTCCATAGGAACACTTAACCAACTTAACACAGTTAAGCTAGGATGGGAGGGCTAAGTCCATAGGGACACTTAACCAACTTCACATGGTAACAAGACAAGATTTGTAGGGGTTAAGTAACTAAGGAAACACTTAGTCAAATTAACATGTTAACTAGACTAGAAGGTGGGGTTAAGTAAAGTTAATACACTTAGCCAAATTAACATGTTAACTAGACTAGAGGTTGGGGTTAAGTAAATACACTTAGCCAATCTGATATGTTAGCTGGGCTAGACCGTAGGGTTAAGTAAGCTTGAACACTTAACCATCGAATTGTGATAAAGGAATAGGGTTAAGTCTAAAACATGAAGGATAATACTTAACCATTAATAATAACATGTTAGTTAAAACAGACGGGCAAGGAACACTTAACCAATACAGGATGAATGGGTAGGGTTAAGTAATAAGAAATACTTAACCAATATAACTTGGTTTGTGGTAGGGTTAAGTCATCATGAATTACTGATAACACTTAACCAGTTTAACAGGATGAATGAAGAGGGTTAAGTTGGCTTGAATTGACTAATGACACTTAACCAATCCAAATTGACGGGAAAGAGAACTAAGTGGTAAACCTTAGTTAAGAAAACAACGATTCTGGAAACTAAGTGGTAAATCTTAGTTAGTAAAACTAAGTAGTAATTCTTAGTATAACACGGGAAGGAGCGAATGTCCGTCTGAGTAAAAAGGAGGCTCCAACGAGTTGGGTTACGAAGCCCGAGGCTTCGAGGGGACGTGAGGGTACTCTTGGTATCCCTCTGTGAGGCTGCAGATGATCCTCCTGGGCTCACAGAGGTTAAGGTCTGCGTAGAAGAACCAGGGTGATTCGGAAATATATGGCAACCTAAAGACTAGGATGGACCGGCGTGATTCGGCGAGAAAACGGTAGCCCTGTGATAGCAACTCGTCGTCTACCATCCATCTTGAGTCAATCGAGATACGTGAAGCGGAAAGGCGGAGAACTCCAAAAGGCCATATACTTGCTATCTAGTTATGGGTGAGGATGGCCATAGGATAGTGGGGCACCAGGGGCCTGCGTATAGTTCTCATTTTTCAAGGTGTGCCTTTCATTAGTTGAGGGAGGGGTCAAGTGGGACCATAGCCACTGGAACAAAAACAGACCTTAGCATCTGCATCGGCAGATATCTGAAAGCTCCCGACCGAGTTCTGTATTCCTTGATTTGCCCTGCCACAGGACTCGGGCCGCACATTACAGGACATGTGCATCTAGACAAGCGATAACGATTCGCGATACATGCGTGGGAAAGTATAGGAACATATACCACTCTAGGTAGTGTGTCCTAGACTTGGGGGCATCGTTCGTCAGGAAGCGTGATCCCTAGTTGGACTAGGTGGCATAAACCCTGAATCCGAGAAGCGTTCAGCAGATAGCGTAAACTCTAGTTGAATCTAGAAAGCACTTGATAGAAAACCCTATATTAGATCTAGGTAATAAATATTAAATGTATGCCCGAAGGCAATGGAAAATACAGGGATTGGGATCGCGTTATCGTTACTAGTTGGGACACTAGTTAGGTGGTGCAGAGATATAGAAACCAGTATAACAAGGAAATAGCGAAGCGGCGAAAGTACTAGAGCATATCCAGTTTATCCTGTCTTAGCATATCTTGTCTAATCTTGCTGATCCTATCATCTTGGTGTTACCTTGTATTCAGTTAATTCATGTCATTTGTTTTTCCATGTTCACATGCTAGAAGTTACTGAACTTACTTAGGCTTTATGTCTGACTCTGTTTTTCTTTCGTCTTCTTTTCTTCTGTTCCCCCCCCCCCAAGGTAGTGAAGGAGGGAATAGTATAGCTCAGGTTAAGTTGGACTGTCCCAGCTTGAAGATTTGTCGAAGTTATGCTTCGATTCTCTTTTCGGATGCTATTGCTGGCTCTTGCTAAAAATTGGGGAATATAAATGTATTGTTATGCTTCTTTATTTTGTAAGACAGATGATACTCTGATATTGTAAAGAAATCAGTATACAAACTATTTTATCAATAAAGCAAAGTTTTATTTTCCGCTATTTAATTTCTGTCTGTCTTGTAATTTATCTGCATCTTTTACCCTAAATGCTCCACAGAACTTAGTGCATTCCCTTTGTGAGTGGCACTAACGGATGTGGGGTGTTACACTCGTCGTCTACCATTCATCTTGAGTCAATCGAGATACGTGAAGCGGAAAGGCGGAGAACTCCAAAAGACCATATACTTGCTATCTAGTTATGGGTGAGGATGGCCATAGGTTAGTGGGGGCATAGGGGACCTGCATATAGTTCTCATTTTTCAAGGTGTGCCTTTCATTAGTTGAGGGAGGGGTCGAGTGGGACCATAGCCACTGGAATAAAAACAGACCTTAGCATCTGCATCGGCAGATATCTGAAAGCTCCCGACCGAGTTCTGTGTTTCTTGATTTGCCCTGCCACAGGACTCGGGCCGCACATTACAGGACATGTGCATCTAGACAAGCGATAACGATTCGCGATACACGCGTGGGGAAGTCTTGGAACGTATACCACTCTAGGTAGTGTGTCCTAGACTTGGGGGCATCATTCGACAGGTAGCATAATCCCTAGTTGGACTAGGTGGCATAAACCCTGAATCCGAGAAGCGTTCAGCAAATAGCGTAAACTCTAGTTGAATCTAGAAAGCACTTGATAGAAAACCCTAGATTAGATCTAGGTAATAAATGATAAATGTATGCCTAAAGGCAATGGAAACTACAGGGATTGGGATCACGTTATCGTTACTAGTTGGGACCCTAGTTAGGTGGAGCAGAGATATAGAAACCAGTATAACAAGGAAATAGCGAAGCGGCAAAAGTATTAGAGCATATCCAGTTTATCTTATCTTAGCATATCTTGTGTTAATCTTGTCTAATCTTGCTGACCCTATCATCATGGTGTTATCTTGTATTCAGTTAATTCATGTCGTTTTGTTTTTCCATGTTCACATGCTAGAAGTAACTGAACTTACTCTGGCTTTATGCCTGACTCTGTTTTTCTTTCATCTTCTTTTCTTCCGTTTCCCCCCCCCCCCCAAGGTAGTAAAGGAGGGAATAGTATAGCTCAGGTTAAGTTGGACCGTCACTCTTTCCCAGCTTGAAGATTTGTCAAAGTTTTGCTTGGATTCTCTTTTCAGATGCTATGGCTGGCTCTTGCTACATTGGGGAATATAAATGTTGTTTTATGCTTCTTTATTTTGTAGGACAGATGATACTCTGATATTGTAAAGTAATTGTTGTACAAACCATTTTATCAATAAAGCAAAGTTTTATTTTCCGCTGTTTTAAATTTTGTCTGTCTTGTAATTCATCTGCATCTTTTACCTTAAAATGCTCCACAGAACTTAGTGCATTCCCTTTGTGAGTGACACTAACGGATGTGGGGTGTTACAGGAATACCCTCGAAATTTCATGTGATCCTAAGGGATCAGTTTGTCTTAGCTACCTAGAATCACTTTATGTATTTATCGACAATTTTCGATCCGTTGGAGTACTCCATGAGTACGCAGATGTTTTTGATTAAGGTTAGGAGTTTGTCCCCTAAAACGTGAGGCAGATTTCCACATATATCTAGTTGACAATGCAAAGCCAGTTATGCGATCAACGATAGTTTTGGAGCAAGATTGGCGAGGATAGCCAGAGTCGGTTAAGTACTCAATTGTTTGGTTTTTTTGCTAGTATCATCTCACATAAATCGTCCAAATTCGGAGGAGGTATTCCTCGGGTGCTTGTCTGATATTGGTTTAGGCCTTTGGGGCTTGTACTTGAGGGATGTCAAGTTCGACTAGGATGGTTTGCATGAGAGATATCGACCCTCAGATTTGTGACATGATGGATAAGCTAAGTAGAAGAGAGACCTCTCATCATATTAGTATATGAACTTGGTATCATGGTTAATATCTGTTTATCTTGAAAAGATAGTTCGACTACATTGGATACCCTCTTGC
This sequence comes from Allium sativum, assembly GCA_030737875.1. Classification (NCBI taxonomy): domain Eukaryota; kingdom Viridiplantae; phylum Streptophyta; class Magnoliopsida; order Asparagales; family Amaryllidaceae; genus Allium; species Allium sativum. Next base: position 72,163,331 of record CM060919.1, read on the forward strand.
ATAGTAAGTGATCGAGGTACTATCTTTACTAGTAGGTTTTGGAAATGGAGGTCAATAAGCTTCGCAATCGTGAAGTTAAATTAGTCAAGGTACGGTAGAGTGAAGCTCTAGAAGATGCAACTTAGAAGATTGAAGACTAGATACGCGCATCATACCCTTTTTGAGGGTATATCCTTGATTCCACTTTTTCTGTAATATTTATTTGCATGCTAGTCTTTATCTTTTAAGTATATCCTCTCGGTCCTATTCTCGATCCTTAGATAGAAGCCAATGGGTGTAAACATGTGTTTGAGACATGTTATGTTTGGTGGATGCAAGTGGTTGCAAGTGTTTGCTAGTGGTTGCTCGTGGATGCATATACACACATTAGGCACTAGATTGGCTCAGTCACTTTCATGTTGCATACGCATGAGTGAATTTTTATACATATGAACTGAAACTTGATGTGTTATCATATGGACGTTGCATTTGTATGAATGTTTGTGCACTTATGTAGATGTTATAAAGTACGATTAGGAATAATTGCATACATGATGGACTCATGGCACTGACTTAATTCGCATTGAGGAGGTCAACTGAATCAGTAGGTCGCCTGATTTTTGCATTAGATAAGGACATGTACACACACTATGCATATGATCATGAAGGCATTAGAAATCTTTTTAAGGACAATAGATGCCTGTGTCTGATGGTTGAGTAGATGGATGATTGGATGGTAGGATATACATTCTTATTAACTTGAAGATTTCGCGGACGAAATCCTTTAAGGAGAGGAGAATGTAACACCCCGTATTTTCTGAGAATATTAAAGAAACGAATTAAAAAATAATTAATTACAAATGTGAGAAATAGGTCAAATGGGTTGCGCCATTACATTCGTCTCGAAATTCTTCTTGGAATAGAGTCCAAGTTTTCGAAAATCGAACTTCATATGAAGAAGTTATGGCCCTTGGAACTTTCAGAAATTTATATAAAACAATTCAGAAAATTAAATACCAAGGCAGGTGGACCTAGGGGTCGACCTACCCCAGGCCAGATCGACCAGGGGGTCGACCAGGGGGTCGACCTACCTATATACAGGTCGACCTGGGGGTTGACCTCCCCCTCGGGTCAGATCTGAAATCTGGTGTGTTTCTTTGTGTGACGATCTGCTATGTCATTAGGGCTTGTGTGGCAAGTTCTGGTTGGTTCTCTTAGATTTGAATGGCTTTGATTTACCCTGGGTTGATCTGACGGCTCCTATTAAATCAAACTTTTATATAAGCAACCTAAATCTAAACCCTAAGCCACACAAAAATATTCCTTAGACCGTCATGCTGTCAACACTCAACCTAGAGTAGCCGCCATTCTCATTCAACTGGAAAGCAAGTTAGGAATTACAAATCAAATCTAATTCAACTAGGAGAATTCAATGTCTACAACAAAGGAGAGCTATTCAATTTCAGAATACAGATCCCAGAAAACAAGACTTTCTTTTGTTTGTAAGTCCTGTTATTATTTAGATGTGAACGATTAATAGTTGTGATTTGTAATAAAATGAAAACTAGAGTAATTCCTAGTTGTAAGATAATGACGATGCTGATTTATGCCTATTCTTGTAATGATTCTATCGTATATGCATGTGAGATTATTATGGTTATATGTTGATGTTAAACCAATCGTATATTATGTAAATATGGTGACTTTTTCATGTTATGTAACATGCAAGTTGTTTAGATCTACATTTAGATCTATGTTTATTGAATCATGCAAGTTGTTTAGATCTACATTTATATCTATGCTTGTTGAATCATGCAAGTTGTTTAGATCTACATTTAGATCTATGTTTATTGAATCATGCAAGTTGTTTAGATCTACATTTAGATCTGTGTTTATTGAATCATGCAAGTTGTTTAGATCTATGCTTATTGAATCATGCAAGTTGTTTAGATCTACATTTAGATCTATTTTTATCGAATCATGCAAGTAGTTTAGATCTATGTTTATTAAATCATGCAAGTTATTAGGCTAAGACATGTATTATGTTTAGATCTATGTTTATTGAATCATGCAAGTTGTTAGGCTAAGACATGTATTATGTTTAGATTCACATTTAGATATATGAAAAGTGGATCCAAAATTAAAGCTCATATTTACATGCCTTGTTAAACTTGTGTAAAACAATATGCTTAAGGTTCATGTTTGTTGGATCCAAGATAAAAGTTCATATTTACATGCCTTGTTAAACCTGTGTAATTCCACATGTTTAAGATTCATGATTATTGGATCCAAATTAAAGTTTACATTCACATGTCTAGTTGAACTTGTGCAATTCTATATGCTTAAGGTTTATGTTCATTGGACCCAAAATAAAAGTTTGCATTTACATGACTAGTTGGATTTGGGTAATTTCGTATGTTTAAGACCCATGTTAATTAGATCCAAAAATGCAAGTTCACCTTTATATGACTAATTGGAATTGTGTAGTTCTATGTAAACTTCCATCCATATGCTTATGGTTCATGTTGATTAGGTTCAAAATTGCAAGTTCATAATTAAACATATATTTATTCTATGCCAAATTTATGTGACATATGTTGGATCCATATTATGCTTGTCTTGAATGCTACATGTCTCTTCCCCTCTTGATTTTGAGTTAGAATAAATTGCCAAGCCTAACATTCTATGAAATTTATGCGAACGTTTAGCGGGGGTAACGTTAGGAAAAACATGAAGTTACATGTTACTGGCATAATTTATATGATTAGTGGCATTGAAGTGGTATAATTTATATACCTAAAATTATGAACATGATTTAGAGAGAAATTGGGCATGACTTGAATAACAATAATTTACATATAAATATAGAAGGTAAATATGTAAATTTAGAAAAGACAAATATGCCTAACCCGAGGTTAGATTGAGCTACGGTGTAAGACTGTCCGGAACCGCTCGGCACATCCAGCAACCGTAACAATATATATTTAATGTGAGAGGTTAGTGCATCAAGCCCAAAAGAACCCGAAATTAGACTGAGTTGCGGTGTAAAACTGGCCGGAACCGCCCAGCACATCCAGTAACCGCAACAATACATGTCTAATGTGAGTGGTTGGTGCTTTAATGAATGAATTAAAGCTAAGACAGGAATGGTAGGGTTAAGTTAATTAAGTTAACACTTAACCAATATAACAAGATGAATGACTAAGGTTAAGTTAATAGGAAACACTTAACCAGTATAGCATGATGAATGGGTAGGGTTAAGTTATAAGAAACACTTAACCAACATAACTTGATTTGTGGTAAGGTTAAGTTAAAATAAGAGGGCAACACTTAACCAATATAACTTGATTTGTGGTAAGGTTAAGTTAAAACAAGAGGGCAACACTTAACCAATATAACTTGACTTGTGGTAAGGTTAATTTAAAACAAGAGGGCAACACTTAACAAATATAACTTGATTTGTGGTAAGATTATGTTAAAACAAGAGGGCAACACTTAACTAATATAATTGATTTGTGGTAGGGTTAAGTTAACACAAGAAGGAGACACTTAACCAAAGTAACATGACAAGTAAGTGGGTTAAGTAACTTGAATTGATTGATGACACTTAACCAATACAACATGATGAACATGTGGGGTTAAGTTAACAAGAAACTTTTGACCAATACAACTTGATGGATGAACGGGGTTAAGTTAATAGGAAACACTTAACCAATCCAACATGATAAGAGAGGAGGGTTAAGTTAATAAGAAACACTTAACCAACATGACATAATGAATGGGTGGGTTAAGTTAACATGAATGGACAACACTTAACCAATATGGCATAATGTGCGGGAGGGTTAAGTACATAGCAAGTTGGGTGGGTAATATTAGTAAATATAGGCCCACGAAACTTAACCATTAATAAACATGCTTGAATCAGTAGGAGGGTTAAGTACATATCGGGTTGGTGGGTAATATTAGTAAATATAGGCCCACAAACTTAACCATTAAATAAACATGCCTGAATCAGTGGGAGGGTTAAGTACATATCGGGTTGGTGGGTAATATTAGTAAATATAGGACCACAAACTTAACCAGTAGGAAACCCAAGTAACGGGGACCCATTTCAGCAGTAACCCACATAGATGTATCATGGTACCCTGAACTAGGCAGGGTGGGGCACGATTACTAGGCTAATTATAAGCGGTCAAAACAGAGGCAGGGGGTACGACAGTGTAGGTTCCGACGGTTTACGGGCGTGCACGTACTCCGAAGTGGGAAAAAGCAGGCACTGAGTACCAGTAGTTATACATTGTGCATCTTGAATCGTGTCGGGTCGCTATCATAAGGATTGATACACCTTATGGTGGGACCAGCATAGGGTATCTACACGCAAGAGAGGGCCGATTGACACAGACACATGGAACAATAATGCAAGTAAGGAGCCGATCGATAGGGTAGTAAGGGTACATCTAACATGTTCATGGCAATTAGGCTGATTGAGGTGGAATCCTCACGATAGATGTACACCTGAAGGCTACCACAATTACGGGGATTGGGATCACGTTACCACTTTATACAGATTACTAGTTGGGACACTAGTTAGGTGGTGCAGAGAAGTAAAATGGGTGCGATAGCATATTCAGTCTTATTATCTTATTTCCAGGGTGATGTCCTAGATTCAATTTATTCATGTCATAACCCTTTTCTTGTTTACATGCTAAATAGTCACTGGACTTACTAGACTCATGTCTAACCCATTTTCTTTCGTCTTCTTTTCTTCCGTTCCCCCCACCCCCCGGGTCTGTATGGAGGGAATACTTTAGCTTAGATCAGATCATTTCCAGCTTGAAGAAAGTAGATGTATTGCTTTGGACTCTCTCTTCCACTGCTATGGCTGGTTCAAGCTTTATTGGGGAATATCATTGTTATTTTTATGCTTCTTTTATATTTGGAAGTTTTTGAATCAAGACAGAAGTTCTATGTATTACTTTTAAGTATGATTGAGATAACTGTTGTAAAAGCTTGACTGAACCATATTATTTATAAAATGACTTTATTTTCCGCTGCTTTATTTGTCTGTCTTGTAATGTATCTGCATCTTTTACCTAAAATGCTTTATTTGACTGAACCAAGTTAAGGCATTCCCTTTGTGAGTGACCTTAACGGAGGTGGGGTGTTTCACCAATTCTGAATTAAATTCAAATTTAATACATCTAATTTCATGTATTTCACTTATATGAATTCTGATTGGCTAATTACATAACCATTTCACATTTTATAATCTTATTCGATTATAATCACAACCAACACATCCAATAAACTATAATACTTCAAATATCTATACTTTGTTTATATCAAAATATAATTTGGGTAAAATTATTTCATTTACCCTCTTGCCAAAACATATTGTGTCGGTTCATCGTAGTCGAGTGTTTATAAACCCCTACCGCTACAGTGGATCAAACTGATCGACCAGAACCCATAAACAACTCAACCAATAAATCTCCAAAATATAAAATCATTTTATATTGAACAACAAATACGCGCTTATATATATACACACTCAACTCAATATAGGGGATTACTAACCCCATCTCTACTGAGTCACGCTACAGAGCCAAGGTAATTACTTAACCTTTAGCTCTGATACCAATTGTAGTGTCCTGAATTTCCGGTACCATTTGAGCTGACCAAATAACACAAGTCCAACCCAAATTGCACTGGAAACCAGAAAAACTAATAGAAAGAAAACAGAGGGTGAGAATAGATAAGATAGAAACTTAGAATAGAAGAAGAAGAAGAACATACAACATTAGAGTAAATACGAATCTCACAGCGGAACGAACAACATAAAACAGATACATAATTTTGAAATAAAATTAGTATATGTATACAGTAACATTATCAGAGTATAACACTTACAACACAGTGGAAATAACTATAGCTATAAAATTCTGAAGCCTCCTGCTCCAAGCTCTCAAAGTATATCTGATAAATCCTGACTACTTGACTGCCCGTACAAAGTTGGGCACCCAAGAGTTTAGGGTAAAACAAAACAAAATAAACTCTGGGTCAGTCATGGGACTGGTATGAGTAAAACCATTTAAAACAGTTTGAGCAATTAAACGATATCTCATAAGACCACGCCGTATAACGGAACGGGTTTTTCCCTTATGAGAATCCAAAAAATTTGATTTAACATTCAAAATCCTTTTGAAAGAAATGATAAACTTTATATCAAAACTCTTTTGATATTATAATAATGTCTATCAACCATAACCAAATAATCATCTAACAGAAACGCTTTCATCTCATGTTCTACATATATAGTATACAATCAAAACCCCGAGCACTTATTGGGTAATGGATTTCCAACTATGGCAAGGTATGGAACTACCTTCCGATAGTATACTCTAGAGAGGAATACACTGGGTTCAGCAAGAACATCTTGCAACCCGGCCACACATGACCGACCACTCATTTCGTTTGAGTGTATCGAATGTATATCACCAACGGTTGGGATCAGCAACCGTTTCCCGAATGGGATAGCAACGAATAGATTAAAGAATGAAATGAATATCCCTAGATAGGTGATAATACACCCTAATGGAAGCAACCCACATAACCATGTTGCCTGCCTGGTTTTTTTCAATTTCTGGTTGTGAGGCTAGAGGCCACGCTTATCTCTGATAGATCACACAATTATTCACTTTGAATGTCACATCGTCATACCCACCAAATCACAAATTGATTTCCCCAAAAATACAATGGGTATACAGCTAAGAGAAACGAATTCCTCCGCCACCAAACGTACGTATGTTTGAAGAGATCAACTTACATGATCCATTAAATATACTCTGTCAGACATTCTTCCATACTGGTCGTCCTGGGACTGGACAAACCGAAGGCACTATTCTGTAAACAGGACAACCCTTGCATAACTCCGTCTTCAATTATCTTCATCATATATGATTCGCAACGCTATCGCCCATACATAGTGGTTTTCAGATAATGAATCTGATCCCGGTCTCTCCGTATTGACGACGGAAAATGGTCAAAAACTTCAATAGTCGGTGAGTTAACTATCAAAGAAAAACATGTGTGCAAACAACGATATTATTTCCAAATGGAAATTCTATTGATCAGTCATCATTTAACATTTATCTCTTTAGTTCGTTAATTTATTTATTTCCTGCTTCTATATTTTCAACATCCCTTATTTTCTAAATTTAGAAAATATATGCTCTTAATCATTGGAAAACATTTCCATCTCTTTTTCGCATATCACTGTCATTCCAGTATTCTTTATCATCAAACATTTCATTTCCTATGATTAGAAAATATCTCTGATTATATTTGGAAAATGTTTCCAAAACTCATTCATTGGATTTAAACAGATGTTTAAATAAAACATCGCTATGCCACTCAAACCATTACCTTCATCAACTAAACTCACTTAACCAACCTTCTTTATCGAACCTTAACCATTCCTTAGTTAAAAACGAAGTCAATCAAGTTGGGGTATAACTACCTCTCAGACCTTAACTGAACAACATTCCTAACCTCGAAATAGACAAAGTTCACCTTTTACATCTTTAACAAACTTCCTTACGTAACTCTCGGATTCTATTTACGAATCCACTTCTTTTACAGAAATCAATTGATTGTAACAATATTGTTATAATCCCCACTTCCTAAATATCTAATTTTAAATAAAAACTTTTATACCTTAATTTAAATAAATAAACAAGTGATTTATTTAATAAATAAATCTTGATTTAAAAACCGGAAAGTAAATAGTACTTCCCTACATTCGATATAATCGAACCCCAATGTATAATTCTCTTTCGAATAAACTATATTCGATTTAACTCTATTTCGAATAACTAATTCGATTAACTCTTTTCGAATAACTAATTTGATTAACTCTTTTCGAATAACTAATTCGATTAACTCCTTTCGAATAACTAATATTCGGTTAACTCTTTTCGAATAACTAATTCGATTAACTCCTTTTGAATAACTAATATTCAATTAACTCTTTTCGAATAACTAATATTCGATTAACTCCTTTCGAATAACTAATTTTCGATTAACTCCTTTTGAATAACTAATATTCGATTAACTCTTTTCGAATAACTAATTCGATTAACTCTAACTCTAATCGATTAACTCTAATTCGATTAACTCTAACTCTAATCGATTAACTCTAACTCTAATCGATTAACTCTAATTCGATTAACTCCTCTAACTCATTTTGATTAACACAGTTTGATTAACACATTTTGATTAACTCCTTTGATTAACTCTGCGTCCATATTCAGTTACAAATATCGATGTTGAAATCGATTCTTACTTCTCTATATAAGTCATGACTTATATATCCAATTTATCCCATGATAAACATTTTATTATATTTATAAAATATTATTTATAAATTAATCTTCTCAATCTATCGGTTAGAACATATTCTATTTAAAATCTTTGCTTTAAATCCATATCAAGTATACCCGTGTACGAAGCACGGGTCTAAACCTTTCAAATAGAAAATTCTCTTTTTATACAATTCTATTCATTTTTCAAGTATTTTCTTTTATAATCTATTTATTTACCAAATAAATCCCTTTTGATAGTTCTATTTATTTTATAAAATATTTCCTTTTTATATAAAATCCATTGATTTTATAAGTAATTCCTTTTATTTTCCAACTATTTCCTTATCTATTTGTTTTACAAATATTTCCTCTTATATTCTATTTATTTGACAAATAAATATTCCTTTTCAATTCTATTTATTTAACAAATAAATATTTCTTTTATAACTCCTTTGATTTTATAATTATTTTCTTTTATAAAATCCTTTTCCTTTTATATATAAAATCCATTGATTTTATATAAGTAATTTATTTTCAAAATACACTTTGAAAATCCCTTTTTCTACATCCCAGTATTTCTTACGGTATTTAAAATACCAAATAACAATGATCGATATCATTCCAAACACACATAATCAACAACAGATTATATATCACATCATATATTACAATATATTGAAAGAACAGTATTATAAATATTGAGGAATCTAGTTGGATCCCTCCAACCTGTTTCCCTGCATCATAAATGTTAAACAATATCATTAACATCAATTTCGTTTCAATATGAAATATTCTGATAAGCAGAATCAATATATAATTAATGATTTATATATATTTATCGTTATCTATAATTTCAACCAATAAATCAACAGTTCAACCAAACAGTCAGCACATAGCAATCAATCATCATTTATCAGTTCTAAAAATACGTTATAAAAATATGAACTGATAGAGTTGGTGAGTTTTACTCACATTGGACAGTAATCGTTAAATAACGAATATCGGTTGATTTGAATCAGCTCATTACAATTTATTTCGCAATAAATTGTAATGAGCTCCAATTCACTCTTGGCTAGTTCCATTGTGTAGCCGCCGTCCATACGATCCCGACGGATCTTGTTTTGCTGAATTTCGATAACGTACGCATAAGTTACGGGTTTTACATTTTAATATGTTATAACTTAAGAATTAAACTTAAGTTGTTATTTAAATCGGGCTTTACCAATTGTTGCTCGACCCAATAAGGAAACAACCCGCTCCAAAATGCCTTCCTTCCCCGATAAAACTCTCAGACAACCACTCCTCCTTCCAAACTCCATTACCGTACTTTAGACACCATCCTCCTCCTCCATACTCAACCTTTTAATCCCAAACCACTTCCAATCTTTATCTCATCCTACCCTCCTTCTCTTCCACCCATCATTGCTAAACTCGACACCTTCCTCTAGTGTGCGTTCTTAGGACCTAATGCAGGTATACAGTACAAGTTGCGAACATTATTTCAACCGAAGACCACAAAAATCCTGCCAACGAACCTCATTTCAGTTCACAAACCCAAATATCACTTTCAAAACTCGAATCAAGGCTCCAATCTTTTCGAATCTCAAATCCTAGCTCGCTCATGTTCCGTACTGTGTATTTCCAGCAAACCCAAGAATCATCGAGTCCTACAAAAGCTACACCAGATCGAAGAGTAACTCGCTAGGATCATAAATATACAAATCTTGTGATTTATGGAAATTTATTCAATTTGTTTGGAAATTTGGAAGAGGATCATTTCACGTTTTTGTGTTTCCTGGTGGCGGCACATGTTTTTGACCAGAGGAAGAAAGAATTAGTTTTAAGAAATTTGGTAGGGTATTTATAGGAATTTATATATGTTTTTATATTCAATATTATATTTATTTTTAAGTGACCGCTATATGTATTTGTTGTTAAAAATTCCTATGATCACATACAATATCCAAAAATCATGAAAATGGACATACAACTAGAGTTTGACATAACGACCCAATGAAACTGGTTTCATCGAATTCCGACTCCGTTTGCTCACACAGCGTATGTTTAATTGTCAAAATACCGACTGTTTTCACATTCAAAATCCGTACAGCCACACACTGACCCCAAAAATCACGGAAATTGAAATCTAACAATAATTTAATATTACGGATCTAACAAAATTATTTTTGTCGAAAACGGAGGTCGTTTGCAAAACTAGTTATTTTTAACGCTCTAAATAAATCCATTTTAAATATAAATATATTTAAAAATAATTAGTTAAATATTTATGAATAAATAATATCGTATATATTCGCACTAGAATATCATACAGCTCCAGAATATTCCTAACTGAATTTATTACTCGACCTTTCAAATCCCGATTAAATCGATATTCGATTTATAATGAAATTCCTTTTATATATCGTTATAAATTATATATGAATTCCATAACGACTTTTCTAAAATTTGATTTGGACATAAATCAAAATCTACCCAATGAAATCCTGATTTTTCTCTTCCATCAGAAAGGTATGCTTCACTAGCTCCGAACGTTTCTTGTTTCACAAAAATCCGGCTTAAAACGGATTCTGCATATTCGTTTAAAGTTCGAATCGCCAAATTACGAACTGTCGTGCCATTTCGATCTCGATTATAATTATAATATAATTTACACATTCAAATGGCGTTTATAAATATATTCGTTAATATAATTCAACTCTAAACTAAATTATATATTTTGAATTGCCCAATTCACACAATATTGCCATTTCAGCTAATTCTGATTATCTCAGAATTAAATATATTATTTAATTATTATATTAATTAAATATTCAATATAATTAAATTAAACAACCTATTTAAAATCTCTAAATCATGATTTAAATAATTAAATTAATTAATTATATACCGTAAAAATACGGGTCGTTACATTCTTCCCCCCTTAAAATAATTTCGTCCTCGAAATTGCTAAGGCAGAAAACAAACCCTATTAGCTGGGTTAAAATTATTTGTTCACTTCTTAACTTCAGTTTCAACTGAACAAATTCAATTTTAATTAAATATTTATTCATTACTACTAACGAAAATTTTCAAAAATCCTAAAAAAATTCTAACACCTTAACTTTTCGAAAAATTTCGCCAGCACCTCCTTTGTACTGGTCAATAGCTCAAACTCCAACTCGCATCTCTTGGCCTTCTTCAACCCAAAAGAAAATCAAACAGCCAAGCGGCTTGCCAATTCGAATTATCTCTAATCCAATCTAATTCGATATTTTTCTATCTCAATTCATCTTTTACTTAACTGGTTTCAATTTCTATTTCTATTTTCTTTTACGAATTTTAATTCAATTTATTTTAATTCAAACAATCTTCCCCAGGGAATTTCAAACAGTTTAGCTTTTCTAAAACCAGATATCCCCTTTCAAGATTCAAAACAACTTGCTTTTCACAAAACGATTCAAAAACAAAATCTTTGGAAGTAATCTGTCACTTAGCAACTCAAAAATGAACACTAATGATGTCGCGATTCATCATCAGGGTTATTTCCCAGCTATCGAAGTGAGTTCAATACTATATCACTTTTAAAACCACTTTTAAACATTTCCATGTTGAAATCTATTCCAAAATACCATTCACAATGTTTGTAACAAATTTAAAATCTCCTAGGATTTTAAAATTCACAAATATTTTAACCCAGATTCATTTACAAACACTTTTATGAACTTTCAGGGTTTTAATTTCAATTCTAATTTAAATTCAAATTTAATTCATCTAATTTCACATATTTTACTTATATGAATTCTAATTGGCTAATTACATAACCATTTCACATTTTATAATCTTATTCGATTATTATCACAACCAACACATCCAATATACTATAATGCTTCAAATATCTATACTTTGTATATATCAAAATATAATTTGGGTAAAATTATTTCATTTACCTTCTTGTCATAACATATTGTGTCGGTTCATCGTATTCGAGTGCTTATAAACCCCTACCGATACAGTGGATCAAACTGATCGATCAGAACCCATAAACAACTCAACCAATAAATCTCCAAAATATAAAATCATTTTATATTGAACAACACATACACGCTTATATATACACTCAACTCAATCTAGGATATTACTAACCTCATCTCTACTGAGTCACGCTACAGAGCCAAGGCAATTACTTAACCTTTAGCTCTGATACCAACTGTAGTGTCCCGAATTTCCGGTACCATTTGAGCTGACCAAATAAACCAAGTCCAACCCAAATTGCACTGGAAACCAGAAAAACTAATAGAAAGAAAACAGAGGGTGAGAATAGATAAGATAGAAACTTAGAATAGAAGAAGAAGAAGAACATACAACATCAGAGTAAATACGAATCTCACAGCGGAACGAACAACATATAATAGATTCATAATTTTGAAATAATATTAGTATATGTATACAATAACATTATCAGAGTATAACACTTACAACACAGCAGAAATAACTATAGCTATAAAATCCTGAAGCCTCCTGCTCCAAGCTTTCCAAGTATATCTGAAAAATCCTGACTACTTGACTGCCCGTACAAAGTTGGGCACCCAAGAGTTTAGGGTAAAACAAAACAAAATAAACTCTGGGTCAGTCATGGGACTTGTATGAGTAAAACCATTTAAAACAGTTTGAGCAATTAAACGATATCTCATAAGACCACACCGTATAACGGAACGGGCTTTTCACTTATGAGAATCCAAAACATTTGATTTAACTTTCAAAATCCTTTTGAAAGAAATGATAAACTTTATATCAAAACTCTTTTGATATTATAATAATGTCTATCAACCACAACTAAAGAATCATCTAGCAGAAACGCTTTCATCTCACGTTCTACATATATAGTATACAATCGAAACCGCGAGCACTTATTGGGTAATGGATTTCCAACTATGACAAGGTATGGAACTACCTTCCGATAGTGTACCTCTAGAGAGGAATACATTGGGTTCAATAAGAACATCTTGCAACCCGGCCACACATGACCAACCACTCATTTCGCTTGAGTGTATCGAATGTATATCACCAACAGTTGGGATCAGCAACTGTTTCCTGAATGGGATAGCACCGAATAGATTAAAGAATGAAATGAATATCTCTAGATAGGTGATAATACACCCTAATGGAAGCAACCCACATAATCATGTTGCCTGCCCGATTTTTGTCATTTTCCAGTTGTGAGGCTAGAGGCCACGCTTATCTCTGACAGATCACACAATTATTCACTTTGAATGTCACATCGTGTGACGGCCCGCCCCGCACCAACCGACATTTACTCCAAAAGTGCGATGTACACATGTCCAGTTAGCACGGGACAGTCGTCAGAAGGAAAGGAAAGAAGGAAATGAACTAACAAGGAACCTGTAGAATGTCTCACAGTGCATGGGATAAAATATAATAACAACATACTTGACATAAAACAGGTGAGACAGTGCATAAGCTGAAAACAAACTAACATAGCAGCGGAAAATCCAAGTACAGCTTATGATCCAAAGCCAACATTATTACAACTTTTCAAACTGTCTCAAAAAGCAAAAGCAAGATAAGGGAGGTACACTACTAATGCCCAAGTAGCGACCAACAACGACACAGGGAGAATATCTATATATCATACGTGGAAGCCTCCTGCTCGCCTCCGAATCAGCTACTCGCGCATCACCAGCTAACCTGTCTCTAGTCTGCTCGTGTGAGCACCCAGAGTAATAAGAAGAGACATAAAACTCTGGGTCAGACAAAAGTCTGGTATGAGCGATAAGCAGCTAAACAGAACAATAACAGGTATACTAAACCGTACCTGAACCTGGACCTGCAACCAACGAGTTAGCACTACATACTGTACAACACTCTAAGGTGCCAATAACATGTGGTGTAAAGATAACGGGGGTGGGGTGTGTGCATGTCATAGTGATGGCAAACAATCAAGCATAACAACCATCCTCACGTCTCTCACTCAGTGCGTAAAGCATACGATATTCACCACTTCGATCACCTCAATACTTTTCTATGATCACCTTGCCCCATGAAGTCATAAATGGCTTCACTGCACTGATACATAGCCACTAATCCTTCGCTATGTCCACTTGCCCCATGGAGTTATTCACCCCATCTGCGCTGGCTCATAGCCTTACCAATCCTTTACTATGTCCACTTTGCCCCATGGAGTTGTTCACCCCATCTGCGATGGCTCATAGTCTTACTAATCCTTTACTATGTCCACTTTGCCCCTCGAGTCAGGACGACTCTACTGCGCTGGCTCATAGTCTTACTACGATCACTTTGCCCCTTGAGTCATAGTGACTCTACTGCACTGATAACGTAGTCCTGTCCTTCATGGTGAATCGAAGTTATGAACGTCGACAACTCCTTAGCACACGTCCCGCAGAAAAGCCCAATCATGAAGTGAACTCATTGGTTCCCAACTGGATCCTGAGCTCTAACTTCCAACTTGGACTACCTTTGCATCTCGGGATTTTGGTCAATACTGGATCGGTTCGGTTCGGTCATGTATATGCATCTCGGTTCGGTTCGGGTCCTTCACGTCGCATTGGTTCGGTTCGGAGTACCTTCTCCCGTTCGGTCCGTGGTTCAGTCTCTACCGGTTCGGTTCGGTGTACCATCGTCGCATCGGTTCGGTTCGGCCTCCCTAGTCACGGTCTGATCCGCTCCCCTTTCTCTACTGTTCCGATCCCCCTTATCTTCATCTCGATCCGATCCGGTCCCCCTTAACCCGATCCGATCCCAGTTCAACCATGTGGCCTTCCTTTTTGCCATTCTTATTCTTGTGCTAAGTTATGGTTCAGTTCGGTGATACTTTGCCCGTTCCGAGCCCATCCACCCGATCCGATCCGAAAGCCTGCACTGTTTTTCTGCAACTTTTCCAGCGAGCATTTTACGCCGTTCGACGACGTTTTCGACCATTCTATCTATTCTAATCAATCACAAAGCATACCACAAAGTCATAGCAACAAGTAGAAGTGACCTCAAACACCAAAACATCAATATGATAGGTTTAAATGGATCAAACATAGCCAAAACCCCATATTTTCCCTTAAGCATGTTTAGGTGAAACTAATGATATGATTAGCAAAACTTAACCAAATTAACCCAAATTCATATCAGAGGTCTAAAACATCATTTCGAATTTTATAAATATTTTTCCAGAATTTTATCATGTTTAAATTCGCTAATTAACACTAATTACCCTTAATTAACCATAATTAGTGAAGAACTATGCAAATCACTCACCTTAGCCACAAATAAGACTTAGATCTGAAATAAATCTCTGATTTGGCGTGAATCCCAATGCTAAACATCAGCTCTAATGTTGATTTTGTGTTGATCTCTCTTGATTTGATGTTGCTAAGCCCAATCTTCAAGTAGAAAGTGATTTGGAGGTGATTTAGAGGTTGGAGGCCATTTTTAGGGTTTCTAAGGGGTAAGTGGAGGCTAGAAAACTGAAATGGGATGAAACTCTAACTCTTTTCAGCCTCCCCATAACCCTAATCCCGAAATGGGTTATGGGCCCATTCACTAATCACCCTATTTGGCCCGGTTAAGCAGTTTTTCACCTTCCAAACCTTATTTCAGCCATATCTCCCAAACGGTAAGTCTATTTCTCACATGTGACCACTCTACGGAAAGGTAAACCATCAAACGAATCTAATGGAAGTGGTTTCAGGTCAAAATTCCTTTCCAATCAAAAGTTATGGTCGAAACAAATCAGCTAGGGGCAAAATGGTCATTTAAAAATCGGCAAAAATCATGAACATGGGAAATGGCTCTAATGGTTGTTTCCCAAAGTTACATGACCATACGACTTCATATGAGAAAGAAATAAATATTCTACGACCCTCCGATGCGTAGAATGCGGGTTGTTACATTCTTCTCCCCTTAAGAAATTTCGCCCCCGAAATTCCCTAATCATAACACACAAAAGGTCCCGTATGCCTATCAGTCATAAAACAACAATCATACACGCGAAACAAGCAAAACAAGTCTATCCTAGCATGCGGAATAACTAAATTACAAAGTAAATCTTACCTGGCAAAGAGTTCTGGGTACGTCTTCTTAATGCTCTCCTCTTTCTCCCAAGTACAGTCATTCTCGTTCTCGCCCCACTGAATCTTGACTAGCTTCACCGCCTTCCTTCGAAGTTGCTTCGTATCGTGCTCGACAATACGAATCGGCTTGCGGTTCCCAACCGCCTCGGTTTCCACTTCGAAGTCCTCTAACTGATCAGGTGAAATAGTCATATCTGGGTCGTGTACGAACTTCCTTAGTTGGGAAACATGAAATACGTTGTGAACTCCCGCGGGTAAGTCAACTCTATATGCCAAATTCCCAACTAGTTCAAGAACTGGGAATGGGCCAACAAATCTTGGTGCCAATTTGCCTCTCCTGCCAAATCGTATCACGCTCTTCAACGGAGAAATCTTGACAAAACCAAGTCACCAATGGAGAATTTTAAGTCTCTTCTTCTCTTATCAGCATAACTCTTCTGCCTATCTTGGACAGCCTTCATTCGTTGTTGAATGATCTTAATCTTGTCTGAAGTTTCTCTTACCACATCTGGTCCAAGCATAAACTTCTCACCTGTCTCTATCCAACATGATGGTGAGTTGCACGGTCTTCCGTACAAAGCTTCATAAGGAGCCATACCGATACTGGATTGGTAGCTATTATTGTATGCAAACTCTACTAGATGCAAATGGTCATCCCATAATCCACCAAAATCCAATATACAAGCTCTCAAGAGATCTTTCAATATACGATTCACCCTCTCCGTCTGACCGTCGGTCTGAGGATGATATGCGGTACTGAGATGTAATTCTGACCCTAGAGCCTCTTGTAAGCTCTTCCAAAACCCACTAGTAAACAACGGGTCTCGGTCACTCACAATGCTTTTAGGTACTCCATGAAATCTCACTACCCACTTCATATACAATTCTGCAAACTTAGCTGCCATTCTGGTCGATTTGACTGGTATAAATCTTGCACTCTTAGTCAATCGATCCACAATTACCCAAATGCTATCATGTCCCGATCTAGTCCTTGGTAAACCATCAATGAAATCCATCGAGACTTGCTCCCATTTCCATTCGGGAATTTCTAATGGTTGCAACAAACCACTAGGCTTCTTTTGCTCGACTTTAACTAGCTGGCAATTCATGCATTTGGATATAAACTTCCCAACGTCTCTTTTCATCCCTTCCCAGTAGTAAGTCTGTCTCATGTCTCGATACATCTTATCACCACCAGGGTGTATAGTCAGTTTTGAGTGATGACATTCTCTAAGCACATCATCTCTCAAACCATTCACGTTGGGTACAACTAGCTTTCCATTCTTTCTAAGCCATCCATCTCGATCAAGCCCATACAAATTCATCTCCTCACCGTCAATATTCATATCTAACTTGGAGATGATTTCCAATAGATTAGGATCGTTCCTCTGACTGGAACCAATCCGCTCAATCAAAGTGGGTCTGATCGTCAAACTTGCTTACATCTCTGGATCCAATTCGCACTTTGGTCTGAAATCATACCCTGCGCTATACTCCAGTTGCTTCCATTCTAGAAACATAGCCCCTAAACTGGCATGTCTCCTACTCAAGGCATCGGCTACCGCATTGCCCTTCCCAGGTGTATATGCGATATCAAAATCATACGAAGCCAAGAACTCTAACCATCTCTGTTGGCGGAGATTCAGATCCTTCTGGGAGAAGAGATACTTTAACGATTTATGATCGGTAAACAACTCAAATCTCTCTCCCAAGAGATAATGTCTCCACATCTTCAGCGCAAACACGATCGCTGCTAGTTCCAAATCATGGGTACGGTACCTTTTCTCATGTGGCTTTAGTTGCCGACTAGCATAAGCTACAACCCTACCTCCTTGCATCAATACAGCACCTAGTCCGGTACCACAAGCATCCGTGTATACCGTCATTTCTTCATCCCTTTTAGGAATGACTAGCACTGGCGCACCCGTCAACTTTTCTTTTAGACTCTTGAATGCATTCTCACACACTCCGTCCCAGACAAAGGCCTGATTCTTCTTAGTCAACTGATTCAACGGTGCTGCTATCTTGGAGAAGTCCTGGATAAACTTACGATAATATCAAGCTAACCCCAAGAAGCTTCTTACGTCTGTTGCATTCTTGGGCGTACACCAATCCTGTACCGTAGCCACCTTCGCAGGATCCACGGCAATACCATTCTCTGAAACAACATGGCCCAAGAATCTCACTTCCCTCCTCCAGAAGTGACACTTAGAGAATTTCGCTTTTAATTGGTGTTTCCTCAACACCTCCATCACTATCCTCAAGTGTCCCTTGTGTTCCTCCTCTGTCCTCGAGTAAACAAGGATATCGTCTACGAACACAAGAACAAACTTATTCAACTGATCTCTGAATATCCGATTCATAAGATCCACGAAATATGCTAGTGCATTGGTCAACCCGAATGGCATAACCAACCACTCATAGAACCCAGACGGCGTCCTAAATGCCGTTTTCGAAACACTCTCATTTGCTACTCAGAGCTGATAAAATCCTGTCGCGAGGTCCAACTGGGAGAACAGTCTTGCTCCTTTCAGTTGTTCAAACAAATTATCTATCCGCGGTAGAGGATACTTATTCTTCCTCGTCAGCTTATTCAACTCGCGATAGTCCACACACAAACGAAGGGAACCATCTGCCTTAGTGGCAAACACAACTAGTGCTCCCCACTCGGAGACACTTCTTCTAATAAATCCCTTTCTCAAAAGATCGCTTACTTGCACCCCGAGCTCTCGCTGCTCCCTTGGTGCCATACGACGAAGTGGCATCACTATAGGTCTGGCATCTTCCACTAAATCAATATGGAACTCAATCTCTCGGTGTGGTGGAAGTCCGGTCACTTCCTCGAAGACATCCGGATACTGGCCAACCACGGGCAGATCTGACAACTCATCATGCGGGATGTCAAGGGAATTTATAAAACTAGCCATTACCCCATCACTAGGTAGACTACCAAACACTACCCTCCGCCCATCATCCGCCCTAACTGTCACCAAAAAGCCCTCACAGTCTACCACCACCCCGTATCTTTGGATCCAATCGACTCCCAATATAATTCCATACCCAGTAAAGCCCAAAACAAAGGAATCACAAACATACATCCATGACTCGATAAGACCAAATTTCGGCAAATCATACTAAGGTTAGTCGAACCACCAATCGGGTTCGTCACAATCAACGGTCTATCGACTATCTCGGGTTCCAGTCCCAACCTATCCACCAGGTCACGGGATATGAAGGAACGGGAAGCCCCAGTATCAAACAAAACTCGAACTGCTACATCATAAATAGAAAGCATACCTTGAATGACGACATTCTTTCCTTTCTCCACCGCAGTTGGGGCATTCGACGAAGAAGGAATAGCGTTAAGGGCATATGCTCTCACCTTCTGCTTTTCTTTCGGGGGTTATGGACACTTATCCTTGAAATGTCCCACTTGGCCACAGTTGAAGCACTTCTTATCCGCTGACTTGGCCCGACATTCTTTGGCATAATGGCCCTTCTTACCACAGCTGAAGCACTCAACATCTTTCTTGCTCTTTTTCTGGCCATCCTTAGATTGGTTCTGTTTCCTCTTATTCTGAGAGTTATTCTTGCCTCCACCGCCCACTTGCGGTTTCAGTCCTTCTGCAGATGCAGCCTCAGTCTTTGGCTTAGGGTAAAGACTCTCTGATCTCAAAGCTTTCCCCACAATCAATTCAAAAGTCTCATCGATGTGGTTGATAAGCCTTTCCCCCCAGTATCCATCCAAACCAGTAATGAACTTCTCATTCTTCTTCTCAGGAGTATCGATAAGGGATAATCCATACTTCGACAAAGTGTCGAATTCAGCAATATAGTCCGAGACTGCCCTACCATTCTGCTTGAGTTCCAAGAATCTCTTAAACAACACTGACTTTTGGGCAGCTGGGATGAACTTCTCGCTAAAGCGAGCCTTGAACTGATCCTAAGTAACCTGATCTTCCGGAGTAGCTGTTCTAATGGCATTCCACCAATTCATCGGTCGCCCTTGCAGCAGACGAGACGCTAGCCTTCTCTTCATCGCATCCTCGATACCCATGTCGTCGAAGATACGATCACAGCTATCCAACCAATCCTGAACATCTGTGGCCAACTCCGTTCCGTGGAACGGCTTTCCACCAAGGTTAGTGTAATCCTTGCACAACTTGGCAAAATCGACCCTAAGCGCCTGCATTACTGGACCACCACCATTTCCGGGATTGGGAACTGCTCCCTGAACATCCCTAAGCATCTCCCTCATGAAGTTAGTGAACATCGTCCTCATGTCAGGAGCATTTACGTTATTGGTCCCTCTAACAGCACCCCTCGTGTCTCGACTCATCGTTCAATCTGTAAAGAGAAAACGATTAACGATCCCATAGTGGTGCTAGTGCAGTACGACTTCATTCTTATACTACTAATAGTGTATATATATATAGCTTTTGAAAACCAAAGTAATCACAAATACGCGCTCTCATATACGTACTATCTCTCCCTAGTGTCTTTCCCTAGGTTAACTACGCAACCTAGAGCTCTGATACCAAATGTGACAGCCCGCCCCGCACCAACCGACATTTACTCCAAAAGTGCGCTGTACACCTGTCCAGTTAGCACGGGACGGTTGTCAGAAGGAAAGGAAAGAAGAAAATGAACTAACAAGGAACCTGTAGAATGTCTCACATCGCATGGGATAAAATATAATAACAACATACTTGACATAAAACAGGTGAGACAGTGCATAAGCTGAAAACAAACTAACATAGCAGCGGAAAATCCAAGTACAACTTATGATCCAAAGCCAACATTATTACAACTTTTCAAACTGTCTCAAAAAGTAAAAGCAAGATAAGGGAGGTACACTACTAATGCCCAAGTAGTGACCACCAACGACACAGGGAGAATATCTATATATCATACGTGGAAGCCTCATGCTCGCCTCCGAATCAGCTACTCGCGCATCACCAGCTAACCTGTCTCTAGTCTGCTCGTGTGAGCACCCAGAGTAATAAGAAGAGACATAAAACTCTGGGTCAGACAAAGGTCTGGTATGAGCGATAAGCAGCTAAACAGAACAATAACAGGTATACTAAACCATACCTGAACCTAGACCTGCAACCAAAGAGTTAGCACTACATACTGTATAACACTCTAAGGTGCCAATAACATGTGGTGTAAAGATAATGGGGGTGGGGTGTGTGCATGTCATAGTGATGGCAAACAATCAAGCGTAGCAACCATCCTCACATCTCTCACTCAGAGCGTAAAGCACACGATATTCACCACTTCGATCACCTCAATACTTTGCTATTATCACCTTGCCCCATGAAGTCATAAATGGCTTCACTGCACTGATACATAGCCACTAATCCTTCGCTATGTCCACTTGCCCCATGGAGTTATTCACCCCATCTGCGCTGGCTCATAGCCTTACCAATCCTTTACTATGTCCACTTTGCCCCATGGGGTTGTTCACCCCATCTGCGCTGGCTCATAGTCTTACTAATCCTTCACTATGTCCACTTTGCCCCTCGAGTCAGGACGACTCTACTGCACTGGCTCATAGTCTTACTACGATCACTTTGCCCCTCGAGTCATAGTGACTCTACTGCACTGATAACGTAGTCCTGTCCTTTATGGTGAATCGAAGTTATGAACGTCGACAACTCCTTAGCGCACGTCCCGCATCAAAGCCCAATCATGAAGTGAACTCATTGGTTCCCAACTGGATCCTGAGCTCTAACTTACAACTTGGACTACCTTTGCATCTCGGGTTTTTGGTCAATACTGGATCGGTTCGGTTCGGTCATGTATATGCATCTCGGTTCGGTTCGGATCCTTCACGTTGCATTGGTTCGGTTCGGAGTACCTTCTCCCGTTCGGTCCGTGGTTCAGTCTCTACCGTTTCAGTTTGGTGTACCTTCGTCGCATCGGTTCGGTTCGGCCTCCCTAGTCACGGTCTGATCCGCTCCCCTTTCTCTACCGTTCCGGTCCCCCTTCTCTTCATCTCGATTCGATCCGGTCCCCCTTATTTAACCCGATCCGATCCCAGTTCAACCATGTGGCCTTCCTTTTTGCCATTCTTCTTCTTGTGCTAAGCTATGGTTCGGTTCGGTGATACTTTGCCCGGTCCGGGCCCATCCGATCCGATCCGAAAGCCTGTACTATTTTTCTGCAACTTTTCCAGCGAGCATTTTACGCCGTTCGACGACGTTTTCCACCATTCTATCTATTCTAATCAATCACAAAGTATACCACAAAGTCATAGCAACAAGTAGAAGTGACCTCAAACACCAAAACATCAATATGATAGGTTAAAATGGATCAAACATAGCCAAAACCCCATATTTTCCCTTAAGCATGTTTAGGTGAAACTAATGATGTGATTAGCAAAACTTAACCAAATTAACCCAAATTCATATCAGAGGTCTAAAACATCATTTCGAATTTTATAAATATTTTTTCAGAATTTTATCATGTTTAAATTCGCTAATTAACACTAATTACCCTTAATTAACCATAATTAGTGAGGAACTATGCAAATCACTCACCTTAGCCACAAATAAGACTTAGATCTGAAATAAATCTCTGATTTGGTGCGAATCCCAATGCTAAACAGCAGCTATAATGTTGATTTGGTGTTGATCTCTCTTGATTTGATGTTGCTAAGCCCAATCTTCAAGTAGAAAGTGATTTGGAGGTGATTTAGAGGTTAGAGGCCATTTTTAGGGTATCTAAGGGGTAAGTGGAGGCTAGAAAACAGAAATGGGATGAAACTCTAACTCTTTTCAGCCTACCCATAACCCTAATCCCGAAATGGGTTATGGGCCCATTCACTAATCACCCTATTTGGTCCGGTTAAGCAGTTTTTCACCTTCCAAACCTTATTTCAGCCATATCTCCCAAACGGTAAGTCCGTTTCTCACATGTGACCACTCTACGGAAAGGTAAACCATCAAAAGAATCTAATGGAAGTGGTTTCAGGTCAAAATTCCTTTCCAATCAAAAATTATGGCCGAAACAAGATCAGCTAGGGGCAAAACGGTCATTTAAAAATCGGCAAAAATCATGAACATGGGAAATGGCTCTAATGGTTGTTTCGCAAAGTTACATGACCATACGACAAATAAATATTCTATGACCCTCCGATGCGTAGAATGCGGATTGTTACACATCGTCATACCCGCCAAATCACAAATTGATTTCCACAAAAATACAACGGGTATACAGCTAAGAGAAACGAATTCCTCCGCCACCAAACGTACATACGTTTGAAGGGATCAACTTATGTGATCCATTAAATATACTCTGTTAGACATTCTTCTGTACAGGTCGTTCTGGGACTGGACAAACCGAAGGCACTATTCTGTAAACAGGACAGCCCTTGCATAACTCTGTCTTCAATTATCTTCATCATATATGATTCGCAACGCTATCGCCCATACTGAGTGGTTTTCAGATAATGAATCAGATCCCGGTCTCTACTTATTGACGACGTAAAATGGTCAAAAACTTCAATAGTTGGTGAGTTAACTATCAAAGAAAAACATATGTGCAAACAACGATATTATTTCCAAATGGAAATTCTGTCGATCAATCATCATTTAACGTTTATCTCTTTAGTTCATTAATTTATTTATTTCCTGCTTCCATATTTTCAACATTCCTTATTTTCTAAATTTAGAAAATATACGCTCTTAATCATTGGAAAACATTTCCATCTCTTTTTCACGTATCACTGTCATTCCAGTATTCTTTATCATCAAACATTTCATTTTCTATGATTAGAAAATATATCTGATTATATTTGGAAAATGTTTCCAAAACTCATTCATTGGATTTAAACAGATGTTTAAATAAAACATCGCTATGCCACTCAAACCATTACCTTCATCAACTAAACTCACTTAACCAACCTTCACTATCGAACCTTAACCATTCCTTAGTTAAAAACGAAGTCAATCAAGTTGGGGTATAACTACCTCTCAGACCTTAACTGAACAACATTCCTAACCTCGAAATAGACAAAGTTCACCTTTTACATCTTTAACAAATTTCCTTATGTAACTCTCGGATTCTATTTATGAATCCACTTCTTTTACAGAAATCAATTGATTATAACAATAGTGTTATAATCCCTACATCTTAAATATCTAATTTTAAACAAAAACTTTTATACCTTAATTTAAATAAATAAATAAACGATTTATTTAATAAATAAATCTTGATTTAAAAACTGGAAAGTAAATAGTACTTCCCTACATTCGATATAATCGAACCCCAATGTATAATTCTCTTTCGAATAAACTATATTCGATTTAACTCTTAACTCTTTTCGAATAACTAATTCGATTAACTCCTTTTGAATAACTAATATTCGATTAAATCTTTTCGAATAACTAATTCGATTAACTCCTTTCGAATAACTAATATTCGATTAACTCTTTTCGAATAACTAATATTCAATTAACTCCTTTCGAATTACTAATATTCGATTAACTCCTTTCGAATAACTAATATTCGATTAACTCTTTTCGAATAACTAATTCAATTAACTCTAACTCTAATCGATTAACTCTAACACTAATCGATTAACTCTAACTCTAATCGATTAACTCTAATTCGATTTGCTCCTCTAACTTGTTTTGATTAACACATTTTGATTAACACATTTTGACTAACTCCTTTTGAATAACTCCTTTGATTAACTCCTTTGATTAACTCTACGTCCATATTCAGTTCCAAATATCGATGTTGAAATCGATTCTTACTTCTCTATATAAGTCATGACTTATATATCCAATTTATCCCATGATAAACATTTTATTTTATTTATAAAATATTATTTATAAATTAATCTTCTCAATCTATCGGTTAGAACAGATTCTATTTAAAATCTTTGCTTTAAATCCATATCATGTTATACCCGTGTGCGAAGCACGGGTCTAAACCTTTCAAATATAAAATTCTCTTTTTATACAATTCTATTCATTTTTCAAGTATTTCCTTTTATAATCTATTTATTTATCAAATAAATCCCTTTTGATAATTCTATTTATTTTATAAAATATTTCCTTTTATATAAAATTCATTGATTTTATAAGTAATTCCTTTTATTTTCCAATTATTTCCTCATCTATTTGTTTTACAAATATTTCCTCTTCTATTCTATTTATTTGAATAATAAATATTCCTTTTCAATTCCATTTACTTAACAAATAAATATTTCTTTCATAACTCCTTTGATTTTATAATTATTTTCTTTTATATAGTCCTTTTCCTTTTATATATAAAATCCAATGATTTTATATAAGTAATTTATTTTCAAAATACACTTTGAAAATCCCTTTTTCTACATCCCAGTATTTCTTACGGTATTTAAAATACCAAATAACAATGATCGATATCATTCCAAACACACATAATTAACAACAGATTATATATCACGTCATATATTACAATATATGGAAAGAACAGTATTATAAATATTGAGGAATCCAGTTGGATGCCTCTAACCTGTTTCCATGCATCACAGATGTTAAACAATATCATTAACATCAATTTTGTTTCAATATGAAATATTCTGATAAGCAGAATCAATATAATTAACGATTTATATATATATATCGTTATCTATAATTTCAACCAATAAATCAACAGTTCAACAAAATAGTCAGCACAAAGCAATCAATCATCATTTATCAGTTCTAAAAATACGTTATAATAATATGAACTGATAGAGTTGGTGAGTTTTACACACATTGGACGGTAATCGTTAAATAATGAATATCGGTTAATTTGAATCAGATCAGGACAATTTATTTCACTATAAATAGTAACGAGCTCCAATTCACTCTCGGCTAGTTCCATTGTGTAGCCGTCGTCCATACGATCCCAACGGATCTTATTTTGTTGAATTTCGATAACGTATGCATAAGTTACGGGTTTGACATTTTAATATGTTATAACTTAAGAATTAAACTTAAGTTATTATTTAAATCGGGCTTTACCAATTGTTGCTCGACCCATTAAGGAAACAACCCGCTCCACAATGCCTTCCTTCCCCGATAAAACTCTCAGACATCCACTCCTCCTTCCAAACTCCATTACCGTACTTTAGACACCATCCTCCTCCTCCATACTCAACCTTTTAATCCCAAACCACTTTCAATCATTATCTCATCCTGTAACGACCCGGATTTTCGGCGACTTTGGTTATCGACGTAAGCACGACGTCGATAACCAAAACATTTAAAAATCCCGGTAATTAATGAAAGAAATTAGAAGGTGAGAATAGATAAGATAGAAACGTAGAATAGAAGAAGAAGAAGAAGAACACAACATCAGAGTAACACGAACCTCACAGCGGAACGAATAACATATAATAGATAACATAACTTTGAAATATAACAGTTATGTATACAATAGCACTTATCAGAGTACAACACTTACAACACAGCGGAAATAACTATAGCTATATGATCCTGAAGCCTCCTGCTCCAAGCTCTTCCAGTATATCTGTAAATCCCGACTACTTGACTGCCCGTACAAATTTAGGCACCCAAGAGTTTAGGGAAAACAACAAAGTAAACTCCGGGTCAGTCATGGGACTGGTATGAGTAAAACAGTTTAAACAGGTATATGAACAAGTAAACGATATCTCATAAGACCACGCCGCAGAACGGAACGGGTTTTTCCCTTATGAGAATCCAAAATATCTTTATATCGAAAACCCTTTTATAACGTAAATAAAGCGTTGCAAATTATAAAGGCATTCTACAGCGACTTTTTCTGAAATTTGATTTGGACGTAAATCATAATCTACACGACGAAATCCCGATTTTTCTCTTCCACTAGAAAGATATACTCCATCAGCTCCACACGTTTCTTGTTTCACAGAAATCCGGCTTAAAACGAATCCTGTACATTCAGTTGAAGTTCAAATCGCCAAATAGCGAACTGCAGCGCCATTTCGAGCTCGTTTATAAATATATTATAAACTATACGTTCAACTGTCGTCGATTCAATATAATCGTTATTATATTTCGAATCGAAACTCCACCAAATCTCGTATGCTATTCAATTCACACGATATTGTGAATTTCACTATTTCCGACTATTTCGACATTATAATATATTATTATATTATAATTATTTATTAAATATTCAATATTATTTAATTAAACGATCATTAACTTCTCTAAATCACCAATTATATAATTAAATAAATTAATTATACCCCTGGAAAATGCGGGTCATTACATTCTTCCCCACTTAAAATAATTTCGTCCTCGAAATTGCTAAGTTAGAGGACGACCCTATCTATTGGTATTCCTAAGATTTGTTTACCCCTTATTTCTGATTTCAACTGAACCAATTAATATCGACTAAAATATTCATTCTTCCGACTAACTAAAAGTTTCAAAAAATTTGAAAATTTTCTAACACTTTAAATTTTCGGAAAATTTCGCCAGCACTTCCTTTGTATTGGTCAATAGCTCAAACTCCAACTCGCCTCTATGGGCCTTCTTCAACCCAAAAAGAAAATCAAACAGCCAAGCGGCTTGCCAATTCGGCTCATAAATCCCAAACTCATATAAAATATAAACTTGTACCTTTTTGTCGGGCATATCATTATATCCCTTACATCTGCTGCTAATTCAGCATATACCAATGTATTTCCAATCAAACTCCAACCAAGTTGTTCTTAACACAACCATTCGCTTATTCAAGCCGAATTCAATTTCAAATTCGAGTTTCAAATTCCAAACTCTTAACTTATCATTTCAAATCCCAATCCAGATTATCCGCTAATCAATTCCATTTTCATTTAACTTAGTCAAGGTTAAATTCTAATTTATTATTCACTTTCACCATTTAAATCCATTTAACTTCATAAGTTAAATTTAAACTTCAAATTCCTGAGTTCATTTCAAATTAATTTGAAATCACAATACCAATTCAAAACATTTGAATTTCTAAACACCTTGTTTTCTCAAAACAATTCAAATCAAAATCTCTGGTAGTAATCCACCACTTAGAACTCGAAAATCACACCAATGATACTGCGCAGTCATCATCGGAATTATTTTCCAGCGACCCAAGTGACTTCAATACTATATCATTTTCAAAACCATTACTGAATACTTCCATTTTGAAAACATTTCGAAATCTCCCAGGAACTTAAAATTTCCTTATTTTAATTCCAAATCTGATTTAAATTCATATTTAATTCATCTTATTTTATATACTTTACTTATATGAATTCTGATTGGTTATATATAACCATTTCACATGTTATAATCTTACTCGATTATAATCATAACCTATATATGATAATATATCACATATCCATACTGTGTCGGTCCATTGTATTCAAGTATTTATTTACTCCTACCGATACAGTGGATCAAACTGATCGACCAGAACTCATAAACAACTCAGCCAATGAATCTCCACAATATAAAACCATTTTTATATCAAATACAAATACGCACTCGTATATATACACTCAACTCAATCTAGGGTATTACTAACCCTATCTCTACCGAGTCACGCCACAGAGCCAAGGTAATTCACTTAACTTAAGCTCTGATACCAACTGTAACGACCCGGATTTTCGGCGACTTTGGTTATCGACGTAAGCACGACGTCGATAACCAAAACATTTAAAAATCCCGGTAATTAATGAAAGAAATTAGAAGGTGAGAATAGATAAGATAGAAACGTAGAATAGAAGAAGAAGAAGAACACAACATCAGAGTAACACGAACCTCACAGCGGAACGAATAACATATAATAGATAACATAACTTTGAAATATAACAGTTATGTATACAATAGCACTTATCAGAGTACAACACTTACAACACAGCGGAAATAACTATAGCTATATGATCCTGAAGCCTCCTGCTCCAAGCTCTTCCAGTATATCTGTAAATCCCGACTACTTGACTGCCCGTACAAATTTAGGCACCCAAGAGTTTAGGGAAAACAACAAAGTAAACTCCGGGTCAGTCATGGGACTGGTATGAGTAAAACAGTTTAAACAGGTATATGAACAAGTAAACGATATCTCATAAGACCACGCCGCAGAACGGAACGGGTTTTTCCCTTATGAGAATCCAAAATATCTTTATATCAAAAACCTTTTGATATTATAATAATGTCTATGTACAAATAGATATCAACTAGCAGAAACACTTTCATCTCACGTTCTACATATATAGTATACAATCAAAATCGCAAGCACGTATTGGATAATGGATTTCCAACTATGACAAGGTATGGAACCACCTTCCGATTAGTGTACTCTAGGAACGATACACTGGAGTTCAACAAGAACATCTTGTAACTCAGCCACACATGACCGACCACTCATTTCGCTTGAGTGTATCGAATGTACATCACCAACGGTTGGGATCAGCAACCGTTCCCGTATATATATGGGACAGCATTGATAGATTTAAGAAACAAATGAATATTCACTAGATAGGTGATTATACACACTACTTCGGTGCGACCGACTTAGCCATGTTGCCTGCCCGATTTCTGTCATTTACCGGATGATGAGGCTAGAAGCTACGCTTTATCATCACATCAGATTCACTTCGAATGCCACATTGTCAGATCCATCAGAATCACTAATTGACGTCTACAACCATACATTACGTGTCAGCTAAAAGAAGTTTCCTTCTCCGCTTCCACTCTTGGTACGGTTGAAGAAATCAAGGTACGTGACCTTTCTGGAAATACTCTGTCAGACATTCATTCATACAAATTATCATCATTCACTTAGAATGTCACATCGTCATACCCGCCAAATCACAAATTGACTTATCCAAAAATAACACGGGTATACAGCTAAGAGAAACGAATTCCTCCGCCACCAAACGTGAATACGTTTGAACAGATCAACTTACGCGATCCATTGGATATACTCTGTCAGACCTTCGTCCATACAAGTTGTCCTGGGACTGGACAAACCGAAGGCACTATTCAGTATATCCATCTTAGTCACTGTTATCTAAGACTTATACAACAGCCCTTGCATTTTACTCCGTCTTCAATTATCTTTGGCATATATGATTCGCAACGCTTATGCCAATACAGAGTGGTTCTTTGGATAATAATCCAACCGGTCTCTCCATATTAACAACGTTAAAATGGTCAAAACTTCGATAGTCTGTGATTTAACTATCAAAGAAAAAAAACAAATGTGCAAACAACGATATTATTTCCAGATGGAAATTATATCGAACAAACATCATTTAACATAAATCTCTTTAGTTCATTTATTTACTTATCTCCTGTTTCCCTATATTCTAAATTCTTATTTTTCTTTTATCAGAAAACATTTCTGATTCTCGTTTGGAAAACATTTCCAAAACTCCTTTATGATCAAACCTTACCATTTCTTAGTTAAGAAGGAAGTCACTCAAGTTGGGGTATAATTACCTCTCAGACCTTAACTGAACAACGTTATAACTTCAAAATGGTCAAAGTTTATCTTTTAATCTTTAACAACTTCTTTACGCCTTTCCCGGATCCAATTTTACTAATCTACTTCTATATTTAAAACATTGGTTATAACGATAACGTTATAATCCCTACTTTCGAATTATCTAACTTTAATTATAACTTCTATTCTTATTAGTGAATAATTAACCTAACACTTATTTATTTATAAATAAATAAAATCTTTATTTAAACACTGGAAAGTATAAGTACTTTCCCGAATTCGATATAAATCGAATTTGCCGATTAACTCTCTTCGAGAAATCTCTATTTGATTAACTCTTCTTCGAATAACCTATATTCGATTTACTCTTTCTCGAATAAACGATATTCGATAATCTCTCTTCGAATAACTAACATTCGATAACTCTTCCTTTTCAAATATCTCATATTTGAAAATCTCACTTCGATTAAACTATAATCGATAACTCCCTTCGATGAAACTAACATCGATTACTCCTTTCGATGAAACTAACATCGATAACTTCTTTCGATGAAACTAACATCGATAACTTCCTTCGATGAAACTAACATCGATAACTCCTTTCGATGAAACTAACATCGATAACTTCCTTCGATGAAACTAACATCGATAACTCCTTTCGATGAAACTAACATCGATAACTCCTTTCGATGAAACTAACATCGATAACTCCTCTCGATGAAACTAACATCGATTTATTTAACTCGACGAACTTAACTTGACTCGACTTACTTGGTTCGACCAATTCGATTCGATTAACTAGGCTCGAACAACTTGACTAACTTAACTCGACTTACTTGGTTCGACCAATTCGATTCGATTAACTAGGCTTGACTAACTTGGTCGAACCACCCGATCAACTCAACTTATTTAACTTAACTTATTTCTCAACTCGATCAACTCGATTAACTCCTATCGAATAAATAATACTCGATTAAACTCCATTCGCTTGACTCTAGATCGCAGCGATCACAATGGTTACGCCGGACTCCCTCAGGAAACATCCGACCGCCGTAGGCTATTTACAGCCCTGCGAATTACGCTAGCAGTCGTACAAGATGGCAACTTACCCTGAATACTATGTTTGACTAACTCTATTTCAAATAACTATATTTGATTAACTCTAGTTCGTTTTAACTCTAACTGATTAACTCTAACTGATTAACTCTAACTGGTTAACTCTATTTGACTAATTCGACTTGAGTAACCCCTCTCGAATAACATATTCGATTAACTAACTTTCGAATACCATATTCGATTAACTCCTTTCGAATGTCTATATTCGATTAACTAACTTCGAATACCATATTCGATTTCTCCTTTCGAATGTCTATATTCGATTAACTAACTTCGAATACCATATTCGATTTCTCCTTTCGAATGTCTATATTCGATTAACTAACTTCGAATACCATATTCGATTTCTCCTTTCGAATGTCTATATTCGATTAACTAACTTCGAATACCATATTCGATTTCTCCTTTCGAATGTCTATATTCGATTAACTAACTTCGAATACCATATTCGATTTCTCCTTTCGAATGTCTATATTCGATTAACTAACTCCGAATACCATATTCGATTTCTCCTTTCGAATGTCTATATTCGATTAACTAACTCCGAATACCATATTCGATTTCTCCTTTCGAATGTCTATATTCGATTAACTAACTTCGAATACCATATTCGATTAACTTTATTCACTTTATAAAGATTTCCTTTTTATAACGTTTTATTCATTTGAAAAGATTTACTTTTAAATAACGGTTCTACACTTAAAAAATGATTTCCTTTTTATAACGTTTCCTTTCAAATTCTATTTGTAAATGGTTTACAAATATTTCCTTTTCAAATTTATTCTTGAAATATTCTAACTCCTTAAATTCCCGGGAAAATTCGCCATAACCTCCTTTGTATCGGGAGCATCGGGAAAATCCCCAAACTCGCCACACAGGCCTTTCCATTCAAAAAGAAATGTTTTGAATTTATTTCCTTTTTTAAAATATCTCCTATTTATAAATATCCCAATTTATAAATATTCCTTATTTATAAATATTCTATTTTCAATATCACTTTGAAAATCCCCTTATCTACATTCCGGTATGTTATGGTATTCAATCATATCAAATCACGATGTTCAATATCGTCCAAGCACATCTAATCGCCCACAGATTTTATATCACATCATATAACAATATATGAAAAACAATAAAATAACTGTTGAGGAATCCAGTCGGATTCCTCCAACCTGTCTCCCTGCATCCATAGATGTTACACAATATGATTATCATCACTTTCAGTTCAATATAAATTATTCTGATAGCAGAATCAATATATAACTATTTAACGATTTATATATATATATATATAATATTCATTAACTGACTAGCAGTTCAATCAATCAACCAACACACAACAATCAACAGATGATTAACAGTTCTAAAAATACATTATAAAAATATAACTGTTCAGAGTTGGTGAGTTTTACTCACATTGACGTGTTAACCGTTATATAACAGTTTGCTTTATTTGATTTCGATGGACAATTTATTTCACCATAAATAGTAACGAGCTCGGATTCACTCTCAGTCAGCTTCATTGTGAAGCTCTCGTCCATACGGTCCTAATGGATCTTACCGTTTGAAATTCTGATATCATATGACAAAAATATTGAATTTATATATTTGAACTATTTAAATAAAAACAACTTAATTAATTTAACTGGGCCTCATCCCCAAATTCTTCCCGGCCCAATTACCACATACCCGCTATTAGCAGTAAACCCATCTTCCCCAAAATGCAAATCCCGTCGCTCCTTTCAATTTCTCCAACCACCGTGACCGTAAACAACTCCACATCCCCTCTTTCACTTCATGAAACTCCAAAACAAAGATACCACTCAATCCCTCTCTGAAATCCCTTCACTTCCATCACCAAAAGGATAAGCTCGCATCCTCAACCTCAGTCCCGTCGAACAGCTTCCTCCCCGGTTCCAGGAATTTGTATCGACATTTTTTTTTTATAAAATAAAACCCCAAAAATTCACGCGAGGTACCATTCATCCTCACGAACTCATTTACAACCTCAAAATCGAACATTGACGCCTATATTTTCCAAATCGAAGAACCCTAACCATTACTGTGTTTTCGACTTCGACGGAAAAACTGTTTCGAACAACACAAAATGGTGGCGAGATTGAAGAACTTCATTTCAGGAATCCAAAAATGCTTACTAGGGAATTTATGGTATTTTATTTGGATTGATACGATTTGTTGAAGATCGCCATTTCTGTTTTACTGAGGAAAAACAAATGCGGCGGGTTTTTGTTCACTGGAGAATGAATTAGGTCTTAAGGTTTTTCCAAAGGGGGTATTTATAATGAAGACAAAAATCTAGATATTTGTTAGGATATTTTATTTTAGTCAAACGCTATTTTTTCTGTCTTTTTAAAAATTCCTGTGACCACATACGATACCCAAAAATCACAAAACTGGACATACTGCTAGAGTTCGACATTACGGTCCCAACGAAACTGGTTTCGTCGAATTCCGACTCCGTATGCTCACACAGCGTATTTTTAACTGTCAAAATACTGACTGTTTCTCACTCTAAAAATCCGTACGGCCACACAGTGACTCTAAAAATCACGAAACTGGAAATCTAACAACTATTTGATATTGCGAATCCAACAAAACTGGTTTCGTCGAATTCCGACTTCGTTTGCAAAAGTGGCTATTTTTAAACCCCTGAATAATTCATTTAAATATATAAATATATTTAAATAAATTAAATTAAATATAAATAAATTTATATTATCGTATATCTTCACATATGATATCGTATAGCTCCAGAATATCATATCAGAATTTACAGTTTGATATTTCAGATTTTTGATTTATCTCGATATTCAATTTATATCGAAAACCCTTTTATAACGTAAATAAAGCGTTGCAAATTATAAAGGAATTCTACAGCGACTTTTTCTAAAATTTGATTTGGACGTAAATCATAATCTACACGACGAAATCCCGATTTTTCTCTTCCACTAGAAAGATATACTCCATCAGCTCCACACGTTTCTTGTTTCACAGAAATCCGGCTTAAAACGAATCCTGTACATTCAGTTGAAGTTCAAATCGCCAAATAGCGAACTGCAGCGCCATTTCGAGCTCGTTTATAAATATATTATAAACTATACGTTCAACTGTCGTCGATTCAATATAATCGTTATTATATTTCGAATCGAAACTCCACCAAATCTCGTATGCTATTCAATTCACACGATATTGTGAATTTCACTATTTCCGACTATTTCGACATTATAATATATTATTATATTATAATTATTTATTAAATATTCAATATTATTTAATTAAACGATCATTAACTTCTCTAAATCACCAATTATATAATTAAATAAATTAATTATACCCCTGGAAAATGCGGGTCATTACACATCCTACCCTCCTTCTCTTCCACCCATCATTGCTAAGTTCGACACCTTCCTCTAGTGTGCATTCTTAGGATCTAACGCAGGTATACAGTACAGGTTGCGAACATTATTTCAACCAACGACCACAAAAATCCTTCCAATGAACCTCATTTCAGTTCACAAAACCAAATATCACTTCAAAACTCGAATCAAGGCTCCAATCTTTTCGAATCTCAAACCCCAGCTCGCTCATGTTCCGCACTATGTATTTCCAGCGAACCTAAGAATCATTGAGTCCTACAAAAGCTACACCAGATCGGAGAGTAACTCGCCAGGATCATAAATATACAAATCTTGTGATTTATGGAAATTTATTCAATTTGTTTGGAAATTTGCTAGAGGGTCATTTCACGTTTTTGTGTTTCCTAGTGGCGGCGCATGTTTTTGACCAAAGGAAGAAAGAATTAGGTTTAAGAAATTTGGTAGGGTATTTATAGGAATTTATATATATTTTTATATTCAATATTATATTTATTTTTAAGCAACCGCTATATGTATTTGTTATTAAAAATTTCTATGTTCAGATACAATATCCAAAAATCATGAAAATGGACATACAACTAGAGTTTGACATTACGGGCCCAACGAAACTGGTTTTGTCAAATTCCGACTCCGTATGCTCACACAGCGTATTTTTAATCGTCAAAATACTTATTGTTTTCGCATTAAAAATCCGTACGGCCACATATTGACCCCAAAATTCACAGAAATTGAAATCTAATAATAATTTAATATTACGGATCCAACAAAATTAGTTTTGTCGAAAACGGAGGTTGTTTGCAAAACTGGCTATTTTTAATGCTCTAAATAAATCCATTTTAAATATAAATATATTTAAAAATCATTAAATTAAATTTTTATAAATAAATAATATCGTATATATTCACACTAGAATATCATACAGCTCCAAAATATTCCTATCTGAATTTATAACTCAACCTTTCAAATCCCGATTAAATCGATATTCGATTTATAATGAAATTCCTTTTATATATTGTTATAAATTATATATGAATTCCATAGCGACTTTTTTTGATTTGGACATAAATCAAAATCTACCCGACGAAATCCTGATTTTTCTCTTCCATCAGAAAGATATACTTCACCAGCTCCGAACGTTTCTTGTTTCACAGAAATCCGGCTTAAAACGGATTCTGTATATTCGTTTAAAGTTCGAATCGCCAAATTATGAACTGCCGCGCCATTTCGAGCTCGATTATAATTATAATATAATTTATACGTCCAAATGGCGTTTATAAATATATTCGTTAATATAATTCAACTGTGACGGCAAGGGATTTCGCTCGATCTGAATCAGTCGTTAAACCGATCTAGACCGTTCGAAAACCCCTGATCGTTCTGAGAACAGGACAAATCAGAACACAAACCGAAGAACATTTCATTGCTATTACAACAATTCCATCAGATACAAGAATATACAGAGTATAAATTGAATAAATTACATTCGATAAATATCAGAGATTACAATAAATTACATAGCAGCGGAAAATAATGCAAAGCACAACTGAAGGTGATATACGGATACAGAGCTTTCCGGATATCATTCCAGCTGTAAACCAGGATCCTGTGAATATAAATCTGCAAAACCAAAACTACTAGCTGCCCGTGTCGAAAATAGGGGCACCCAAAGTTTAGGTTAAAACAATAAACTCCAGGTCAATCATGTGACTGGTGTGAGAACTAAAACAGTTATTTAAAGCTTTACTTTAAAAGAGAGAAATTCAAGGGACCACGCCGTATAACACGGAACGGGTTTCCTCCCAAGAATACCCGTGCATATAGATAAACAACGCAATGCTTTTTCAAAAAATGAAGCTATTATAAGACCCAGGTCCCATCACACAATGCAACGCAAGCCGGAGGATAGGGTTTTCCCTTATAATAGCCAAACATGCTTGGTACGTTTAAAACAAATCATTTGATACTATAATAAGTGTATAGTGTCAAAACAATTTCAATCATAAATATAAATCATAGACGGCATGGGTACCATATATCATGTCGCCATACTAGTTCTACAATTAAAACCGCAATATCACGTATTGGAAATTGGATTTCCGTCATGAGTCGAGGCAAGGGGCAAGCTCCTCTCCGCGCTCGAGACACTCTAGCAAATGCCTCAGGACTACACACTCTGGGCAATCCTGGATGCTTCAGGGCCGGTCCTCACTTACGTTAGAGGATTATTTATTCTTGAACACACGTTTCCCGGTCCTTACAGACCTATAATCGAGGTGCCTCGCATTCCAATAACCACATAGGTGAAAAGTATATAAATGTCAGGGCTGGTAAGTCACTGACACCACCAAAGCTAGAAAGAAACGTCGTGCTCTCCCTGTAGTCCGTATCCCGTTTTTGACTCATACCGAGGTGTGAGGCTCCCGAATTCACGTTATACACAAAGCTACGCCACAAAGGCCGTGCTTTGATCATCAACCACAAGACTTTGCTTTTCAATAGAAGCCTTGATATATGCAACTCAGCGTGCCACACAGGCAATTCATGCCATGCGATTGATATCTATCGATATATAACCTCTAAGCTCGTACGTCTCAGAGAAGGGCGTTAAGCAAGAGAATAAATTCTCCGCCGCCAAACAGATATATATTTAACAGAAATCAATCAACACAGAATAAAATCCAATGTCAGACACACAATCCATTTACAAGTTCGTTCTGGGTCTGAACGAAACCGGAGGCACTTTCCTTGCATATCCATCGATCTCCAGGTACGTCTGGACGACCACTAACTGATTCCCTCATCTTGGGTGTACAACCCAATCAAGATCATCAGTAATCACCCAAACGATGTGAAGACTTCCGGTCTTCAACCACCGTCTTCATCTTCGACTTATCGTCGAATCGGTTATTCAGAATGGGTATAAACCCGGACTTTCCGAACAACCCGCGTATATTAAAAACGAATGTTACACAAACACAATATACGCCTCATTCCAATGCAGAATATCCTTTTATTCACGAAATCATATTCTTAGGGAAAGGTTCCCATTAATTTTATCCAAGATAAATTCTTTAAAATTTATCCTTTAATCTTCCTTTGGATTTCGTTTCAAACCAAACTATGGTTTTCTAAACTAGTCGAGATTAGCGAACCACACCGAAGTAATTATTTATTTTATTTCCCAATCCCAACCTATTCATCCACTGAAGCAAAACTGGTAATACTCCATATCTAACACCACAGTGTTATCGGTAAAATTAATTACCATTTCACGTTCAAATCTAATTAAAGATTTAACTATCGCTTTGGAGCAAAACTAGTGATACTCCATTCTCGCTTATTTTTCAAATTTGATAATTTAGATTATCAATTCACATTCCAATCTAATTGCAGATTCATTAAAACTCCTTTTACTGGGTTAAAGAACTAATGTCATTTAAAACACAGTTCACGACAAACCCAAATCACATTCTATTTACTATCGGGTTAAAGAACTAGTGTTATTTAAAACACAGTTCACGATAAACCCATGAATCAATTCTATTTAAACCCATTTCAAATCCCACTTATTTATTTAAAAATAAATGGGTTTTAATCTCAGTTCAAAACTAGTTCGTTTCGATAAAAATCTATTTTTATCTTTTCAAATATGGAGTTTTTCATCCCAATATTTCCCAAATCATTTCTTATGATTTTACACAAATTATTGATATTTTTAATAATTTTATCAAGGCCCGTACAGTCGATTTCCGTCAACGGCCATCGAACTGCACTTACACCGACCTTTTTCAAATTTGATTTGGACGTATCTCTAGATCCAACCAATAGATTTTAAATTTCTAAAATTCGTTAGAAAGCCCTTTTCAATACGAACCCAATGGTTATGGTTTTAGGAGAATCCGAGGGTCGGATCTCCCGTAATGTCCGTTTGAACTAAATGGTCGAAATTCACGAACTGCCGCGGCGCGGCGCGTTCTATTCAGGCCATTATATTATATATATAAATAATATATATAATATATATTTCGTTGATTACTATTTAAAACGAATTTTATAAATAGTTTTAAATTCGTTTCAAAAACATTTCAACTTCCATTTCAAATTCAAATCAAAATTGAATTTTCTATTATAAATCCTTTTTATTTTCATTCCTGTTTGATTTCAATTCAAATTGATTTTCAATTCAATTCGATTCATTTCCTATTCAATTCAAATTTGAATTCGTTTTCTATTCAATTCGAATTCATTTCGTTTTCTATTCAATTCGAATTCAATTCGTTTTCTATTCAATTCGAATTCAAATTGGTTTCCTATTCGATTCAATTCAAATTGGTTTTATTTTCGATTCAATTCAAATTGGTTTTATATTCGATTCAATTCAAATTGGTTTTATATTCGATTCAATCCAAATTGGTTTTATATTCGATTCAATCCAAATTGGTTTTATATTCGATTCAATTCAAATTTAATAACGAATATAATCGATATAAATATCGTTCGCGTCAAAATAGCGCATCTCTAATCAATACGGCTTTATATATTTCAATAATTCCGTTATTCTATTCAACAAATGAATATTTATTCTTGTCAACACATGACTAATCTCAATGAATGAGTACTGTCCACGTGTGACTATTTTCGTTACTTAATATATTTTATGAAAATTAAGGTATCTATCGTTTGATATTAAATCAGACTCCAACCGTAAATTAGTAAGAGAACGATTCCCTGAATATTAACCCCGAAGGCCGAAACCAACATCAGATCAATATCCAGGAGACCACTCATCTTATCTATTTTCCAGTTAATTTCTAATTTCATATATGATAAAGATGTAAATTTTATTGTTAAAATATTTCGTTCAACACATGACTAATCTCAACGGATGAGTACGGTCAACACATGAACCTTTACTTTATAATGATAAAGATATAAATTTTATTGTTAAAATATTTCGTTCAACACATGACTAATCTCAACGGATGAGTACGGTCAACCCATGAACCTTTACTTTATAATATTCTTTATCTTCTAAATTGGAATGAGGCTCAATCAATTACCATATAGCGTTAACTATATGGATTCCATACAACACATGTATATAATAGCAACGATAAATAATCAACCATCATCCAAAGTGCACTACACTGTATAAGCATCAAATATAGATATCTAACGCTTACAACAGCCTGTCAATCAATCGATCGACATATAACTAATTACTGGGATTAGTGTATGTCGTATTTCATCCCAATACCCGTGTGGGGTTTCAAACAATCAAACACAGATTTTATTTGTGCAGTTGGGCGATGTGTAAAATTTATCGTCCCAATCAATGTCAGTCAAATCAGTGTACATAAACAAACCGTCCGGTTTGTAAATGAATATTTATTTATTCACATTCACGTTAAAAATTATATTTTTAACGACCAAATTATTTTATTCAACCTATGAATATTCTATTCAGTTCATTTATTAAATAAAATGATATCTTTATTTTTCTAACTTATTTTAGAAAATTTCGGCGGCATAACGGCACGATACTAGAAACCGGACAAGGCCTAGCCTTATTGTAACACCCCGAATTTCGGTTAATGCTAAAATTCACTAATTACAGGATAAATAATCTCAGATGTGAGAATTGGGGGAAACGGGCTGCGTTATTGCGTTCGTCTCGGAAAAATACGCGAAATAGAGTCCGAGTTTTCGAGAATCGGAGTCCGTATGGCCCAGTTATGGCCCAATGAAGTTGGCAGAAAATTTAAGATAAAAACAGAATTAAATATTTAAAATCAGATTTCGAATTTGGGACCAGCGGGGGCCAGGCGGGAAAATTCCCGCCTAGGCCATGTCGACAGGGCTGTCGACAGGCCTGTCGACTTGGGCTGGACCAAGTCGACAGCCCTGTCGACTTGCCTGTCGACAGGGGTGCGACGCCAGTAAAACTGGGTGCACCAGTTTGGGTTCTTGGGCTGGCTTGGAGGGCTGGTTCTGGAAGTTTCTAAGATCAGACGGATCTGAGCTAACCTAGGTTTAATCCTATGGTCTAAAAACACCCTAATCTCTATAAAAAGGCCCTAATCCTACCCTAATCCCTACCAAAAATAGAAATGATGCCATCATGCCGCCAAATTAAATCTTGAAGGAGCCTCCACTAATTTATGAAGAGGAAAGCAAGCTAATCAACCTCTCATCAACCACTAATCAACATCTTCTTACTAGATTTACTTCATAAGTTTGCTAATCTTGGTTTTGGTGAGTTCCTATAGCTTTAATAATCAATTGTTAAATTGATTATGGTAGGATGTGATAAGACATGGCTATGTTTGTGGATAAATGTGTTTATGCAAGTTTGTATGATATGTGATTTGCAAGTTTTATGCTATATGCAAGTTTAATGCCATGTTTTATGATGCAAAACACTATGTTGAACATTTATGCATATGTAACATGTTATGCAAACTATATGTGAGAGTATATGCAAGTTATATGTAACATGATATGCAAGTTATGCATGTGGTTTTATGCATGCTAAGTGTTTGGTTTTATGCATGCTAAGTATTTGATTTTATGCATGCTAAGTATTTGATTGTATGCATGCTAAGTAGGTGGTTATATGCATGCTAAGTGTTTGGTATTATGCATAAATCATGACATGCAAGTTTACCCTTTTAAATGTGATGCATACATATGTAAGATGGCACCTTTATATGCTATGAATATATATATATATATATATATATATATGCATGTTCACCCTCCTTTAAGATGCAAGTCTTATATGCAAGTTCAACATGCTATGCAAGTTATGTGTATGCTTATATGCAAGTTCAACATGTTATGCAAGTTATGTGTATGCTTATATGCAAGCTCAACATGTTATGCAAGTTTATGTGTATGATGTTATGTAAGTTATGTGCATGTTGTTATGCAAGTTCATATGCAAGTTATGTGTATGATGTTATGCAAGTTATGTGCATGATGTTATGCAAGTTATGTGTATGTTGATATGCAAGTTATGTTTATAATATTATGCAAGTTATGTGTATGATGTTA
Organism: Allium sativum; assembly: GCA_030737875.1. NCBI lineage: Eukaryota > Viridiplantae > Streptophyta > Magnoliopsida > Asparagales > Amaryllidaceae > Allium > Allium sativum. Next base: position 72,205,796 of record CM060919.1, read on the forward strand.
TGCAAGTTAACATGTAACATGTTGTCCAAGTTCACACCTTTAAGACACATGCAAGTTCACCTTTGTATAACCTATGAACACTTATGCAAGTCGCCTTTATACATGACATATGTATGTTCATGCAAGTTGGGTTATTTAGTAATGCTAGTTGGGTTAATGTCATGATGTAAGTGAACACCTTTTAACCTATGTTAATGCTAATGTATGCTAAGTGAAACCCATGTTAAATGTGAAAGAATCTTCTATTGGAAATATGTCGTGTTAGCATAAGTACGTGGGGAAACGATGGGGTTAAGAGACATGTTAATGAATGGTGTGAAATGGTTATGATTAAGCATACCATAAAATGAATAAGCATAAGTGGGAATTTACCTATTGAGTTAGGTCTACCCCATGGGAATTTACCTATTGAGTTAGGTCTACCCATGTTATTGAATTGGGAATTTACCTATTGAGTTAGGTCTACCCATATTCTTGTAAATGTGAATATTAATTAGGGATAATTAATAAATATGGGGGTGATTACTTAGGTGTAATTAATCGACTAAGACACGAGGTTGGACTCAGTTGTAGCGTAAAACTGCCCGGACCCAACCGGCTTAACCAGTTGCTACAAATGTTAGCCCAATGTGAGAGGTCTTAGGCACAAACTAAATACGTGATTAATGTAAAGACACGAGGTTAGACTCGGTTATGACATAAGGCTGCCCGGACCCAACCGGCTTAACCAGCAGTCATAAAAGATAGTCTAATGTGAGAGGTCTTTATGAAGATCACGGTCTTAATTAATTAAGAAACACTTGACCATATTAGCATGTAGATGGACATGAGGGGTTAAGTGGGTGCCTTGGGTGGCATGAGGAAACTAATGGGTTGCCTTGGGTGGCAATAGAAAATACGATTAGAATACTTAACCAAGGTGGAACATGTAATTAAACATGGGTAAAGGGTTAAGTAAGTGCTTTGGGTGGCATGTGGAAATCTAGTGGGTGCCTTAAGTGGCAATTGAAATATGATTAGATGACTTAACCAAATCTTAACATGTAAGTGGGCATGATTATAAAAAGGGGTTAAGTGGGATGCACTAGATAAAAATAACAAGCTTAGGTGGTAGCTTGTGGGGGCCCATTTCAACCAATATCCCAAACGTATCTTTGTGGGCTCGACTCTAGTCGAGTGACGGGACACGCATATTGGGCTTGACTATAAGAGGCCAAACCGGGTTAGCGGTGGCAACGCGGGACCAACGGGTTTCATATGCGTGTGTGGACCCGGGCTGGTTGGTAAGTCGTTGTTGCATCGTGTAGATATAAAGCCGTGCACCGTTGATATTATCAGGTGGCCACGTTGGGGAATGATACACCCCATCGTGGGACCAGCTCGGGTATCTACGTAGGGGAGCCGATCGCTTGGGGAGTAGTGGGTACACCTATGTAGTCAGATAGGGGTACACGAAACTACTAAATTACTAAGTACACTTAGTGGGATCAACCTTTAAGTAGGAATTACTCTTGGTGGGTAGAACTGGTGTGGTGCAGTGTAGGAATTACCCTTGGGTGGAAAGTCTGGGGTGGTGTAATCTAGTAATTATCCTTGGGTGGATAAATGCGTCTTTTCGGTTGTCTTAGTACATCCTGTGTTTAGTTGGCTACTTAGTGTAGTCATTATCCCCAGAGGTACCGTACCTTGTTTATATCATACCCTAATTACTTTAATGATTGTATTGTTAGGGTTATAGGACTCACTCAGACTTATGTCTGACCCCGTTGTTGTTTATCTTTTTCCCAACCCTCAGGTTTCAGAGTGGGCCTAGCACTAGTGGGCTTGGATCAGACCGCTATATCTATCTTTTGGGGCTTGGACCGTAGAAGTAAAGCTCGGTTTATCTTTTCTATTATGGCTATTATCTATGTAGTGGGATTATGTACTTCTATTTTATCAGGATGGATATTATGTACTTGACTCTTGTTATGGTTTTGTGATGTAACCAAACATGTTTTACTTTCCGCTGCAATGAAATGATGTTTTAAATTTTCAAGTATTACTTATATCTGTCTTGTTGTAATTTTTCTGTTCTATACTCACTAAAAATACTCCACCAAAACTAAGGCATTCCCTTAGTGAGTGACCTTAGCGGGTGTGGGGTGTTACACGTGGTATCAGAGCTTAAGGTTACCAGAACAGATAAATTTTTTAGAAAAACTATTTTCTAAGAATATTTTTGAAAGGAGTATTTTCAAAAACTTGTCTTTTAAGAGAAAAGTTTTTGAAAGAAAAGCATAATCCCCGATAGCCATATCTTTATCTTTCGAATTCTCAGTTTGAATCTCTTCCTCTCTCGTTTTGAGTTTCCCCTCCGTGTGTAGATGATCTTTCTAAGATAGATAAGAATGGAAAACCACTTCAAGGGACTTAGACATTAGTTGGATTAGAAGTAGGTTCAAGAAGGAGGAGGACTGGTAGGTACCTATTGGATAGACGATGGGAGGAAGGCTCTAATAGTTGTTTGGATAATGAAGAGTGAAACCTCAGTGGTGGGAGGTTACGAGTGGAGAAGGGGATGAAGAAGGCGAATAGTTATCCTTTTGGGAGGAATAGGACATCTTATTAGGATTGTCCAAAGGGGCAAGGGCAAGGTTTGGAATCTCCTGGAGGGTGGTTGTATTCCCTCACGACTAAGGTACCAGATGGGGATAAGACCGTCTAGGTTGGAATTTGGATTTCTTTATTATCCGATTCGAACTTTATTTGATTCTGACGCATCGAGTTCGTTTATCTCATCATCGTTAGTTGAGTCACTACACTTAGACACCAGTTTGGTAGATGATCCCTTAGTTGTTTCAAACCCAATTGGGGCTCCATGATGTGTTTGGGTTTGAAAGTTTCTATACTTAGCGTTGAGTTTAGATGTGATGCTTGTTGGGCTTCACGGGCTATGGGTTAGTTTTGGGCATGGACTGGTTATCTAGTAGGGGTGCCGTTCTTGATTTTGAAGGGAGAGTTGTTAGGCTTATGACCCGCTTGGGTAACACTCTCGAGATCTCTTGTAATCCCATAGAATCTGTTATGCTAAGTTATCTAGAATCGCTTGACACGTCGGTCTAGAGTTTGCGATCTGTTAGGGCGGTCCGGGAATACTCGGATGTGTGTGGGGAGGTGAAGGGCTTACCTCCGAAGCGGGAGATTAACTTCCGAATATATCTGGTGGATAATGCTAAACCAGTATCTTGGCCAGTGTGCCACATGGCTCCTCGTGAGAGGAGGGAACTCCATAAGTAAGTAGGCGATTTTCTTGAGAAGGGGTTCATAAGACGAAGTATATCGGAGTGGGGTGCTCCAGTAGTTTTTGTCACGAAGGCGGATGGGTCCCTCAGACTTTGTGTAGGCTAAAGAGAACTAAATAAACTCACAAAGAAGAATAGACACCCATTGCCGAGGATTGATGATCTCTTTGATCAGTTGGCTGGCGCCTCAGTATTTTTGTAGTAGGACTTAGCCACGGGATTTCATCAGTTGAGAGTGGCTGAGGATAGTATAGAGAAGACTGCCTTTAGGACTCCGGATGATTTTTTTTATGAGTGGCTGGTGATGCCATTTGGTTTGACGAACGCCCCCGCATACTTTGTTGATTTGATGAGAAGGGTGTTCAAGGAGTACCTAAATAAGTTCGTGATGGTCTTTGTGGATGACATCTTGGTCTTTTCTAAGAGCGAAATAAGTTTTCGTATCTGCTCAATAGGGTGAGCAAAGCCAGTTATGGGAAAAACGGTGGTTTTGGAGCGAGACTGGCGAGGACATCCAGGGTTGGACAAGGGGCTTAATTATTCAGCCGTTTTTACTAGTATCATCTCACGTAGGTCGTCTGAATTCGAAGGAGGTATCCCTTGGGTGTTGGTCTGATATTGGTTTAGGCCTTTGGGGCTTGCATTTGGGGGATGCCGAGTTCGACTAGGGTGGTCTGCGTGAGAGAGGAACAGTTGTGATGATTTTGGATGATATCCTGGTGGAGAAGAGCATGCCCTACATCTTAGGGAAGTGTTGGAGACTCTTCGAGCGCATAGTCTTAGGACAGCTAAAGTAGATGGGATTCTTAGCACCCTATGAGTTTGAGATAGCGTATACCCATGGCAAGGGTAACGTGGTAGCGAACGCCTTAAGTAGAAAAAGGTTGTCCTTAAGTTCATTGTTCGTTGAACGACGGAGCTTAGAGTTTGTTCCTAGGTTTGACTTTAGACCTTCCGTTGACTTTGTACCCGGTTTACTAGCCTCCTTGGAGGTTAGGCCTACTCTTTTGGGGCGTATTGGCGGAGCACAGCGGGACGACCCACAGTTGGTTGAGTTAGTAGAGAAGCTCATGAGGAGGGGGAGTCGTCCAGCCATTTGAGTAGGTACACCCTAGATGGTAAGGGGTGGTTGCGTAGAAACGGTAGCCTTTGTGTACCGTAAGACAGGGGGTTTGAGGAAGGCTATACTCGATGATGCACATCGGTCGAAGATGACCATTCATCCCGAAAGGGACAAGATGTACCAAGACATGAAGCGAGTTTTCTTTTGGGCCGGTATGAAGAAAGATGTGGCCGAGTATGTCGCTAGATGCTTGGTGTGCTAGCAAATGAAAGCGGAGCAGAAGAAACCCGGTGGGTTGCTTCACCCATTGGAAGTTCCGCTATGGAAGTGGGATAGTGTCTCGATGGGTTTTGTCGATGGATTACCGAGATCGAGGGAGGGTAATACGGGAATTTGGGGTGTGGTAGACAGACTTACTAAGAGTACCCATTTTATACCCGTGAAGAGTAAGAGGACTGCTGTATAGCTAGCTTCAGTTTACATTCGAGAGATTGATAGATTACATGGTGTACCTTCTAGTATAGTGAGCGATCGAGATCCTATCTTCACTAGCGAGTTTTGGAAGAGTTTGCAAGAGGCGGTAGGGACTCAGTTATGTTAGAGTACCGCATATCATCCTCAGACGGACGGTCAGACCGAGAGGGTGAATCGTATTTTAGAAGACCTTTTGAGGCTATGTATCTTGGATTTTGGAGGTACATAGGAAGAGCATCTTCCATTGGTGAAGTTCACATATAATAACAGCTTTCAGTCTAGTATTGGCATTGCTCCTTTCGAAGCTCTTTATGGCAGGCCTTGTCGATCACCTACATGTTGGTGGGAATCTACGGATAAGATCTTGGTTGGGCCGATATGGTTAGAGAGACTTCGGGAAAAGATTGATTTGATTCGAAGAAGGATGAAAGCGGCGCAAGATAAACAGACAGAAATCTTATGCGGACAAGAGGAGAACAGAGCTTGAGTTTGATATTAGGACATGCTTTTTATCAAAGTATCTCCGTTACGGAATGTGGTTCACTTTGGATCCGTTGGGAAGTGAGTACCAAGGTTTGTTGGGCCGTTTCCTATTAAGGAAAGGATTGGACAGATGACATATAGAGGGGAGTTGCCGACAGGCTTAGTGGTGTACATGATATATTCCATGTGTCACATTTGAGGAAGTTCCTACATGAGACCGCTGAGGTGGTAGAGCCGAGCTGGCTTAAAGAAGTAGAGATAGAGCATGGTGAGACGATTCGACGAGCTCCTACTCGCATCCTTGGGTCAGAGACTAGGAAGTTGAGGAGTCGAGAGGTTCAACTAGTCAAAGTGCAATGGGGAGAAGATGAGAGCAACGCTACCTTAGAGACGGAAGAGAAGATGCGTTCATTATACCTATTCCTTTTTAGGATATGTCTTTTAATTTCTCCTTTATCGTTTGACTAGTACTTATCTTATCTGTAGTATGTCCTCTCATTAGTACCTTTGACCTTTAGATAGGGTAAACCTATGGTTTAAACATGTGTTTGAGACATGTTATGATTGATGGATGCATGTGGATGCAAGTGGTTGCTAGTGGTTGCTCGTGGATGCATATACACACACTCTAGGCACTAGATCGGCTCAGTCACTTCATATTGCATATTGCATATAATTGTGTGAAGGTAGCTATATTTATGGATGTATAATGATTGTGTTATCATATGGATGATGCATTTTGGTGAATGATTGTGCACTCATATAGATATTGTATGTGTCGATAGGGTTATCTCGCATACATATTGGATGCATGGCACTATCATGGTTTGCATATGTTCGTACATTAGATAGGGAACATATACACACACTTTTCGCATATGCTCATACATCATTAGAAATTGTTTTAAGGACAATGGATGCCCGTGTTTGATGGATTGAGTAGATGGTTGTATGGATGGTAGGATATGCATTCTCCTTAGCTTAGAGATTTCGGGGACGAAATCCTTTAAGGAGGGGAGAATGTAACACCCCGAATTTCGGTTAATGCTAAAATTCACTAATTACAGGATAAATAATCTCAGATGTGAGAATTGGGGAAAACGGGCTGCGTTATTGCGTTCGTCTCGGAAAAATACGCGAAATAGAGTCCGAGTTTTCGAGAATCGGAGTCCGTATGGCCCAGTTATGGCCCAATGAAGTTGGCAGAAAATTTAAGATAAAAACAGAATTAAATATTTAAAATCAGATTTCGAATTTGGGACCAGCGGGGGCCAGGCGGGAAAATTCCCGCCTAGGCCATGTCGACAGGGCTGTCGACAGGCCTGTCGACTTGGGCTGGACCAAGTCGACAGCCCTGTCGACTTGCCTGTCGACAGGGGTGCGACGCCCAGTAAAACTGGGTGCACCAGTTTGGGTTCTTGGGCTGGCTTGGAGGGCTGGTTCTGGAAGTTTCTAAGATCAGACGGATCTGAGCTAACCTAGGTTTAATCCTATGGTCTAAAAACACCCTAATCTCTATAAAAAGGCCCTAATCCTACCCTAATCCCTACCAAAAATAGAAATGATGCCATCATGCCGCCAAATTAAATCTTGAAGGAGCCTCCACTAATTTATGAAGAGGAAAGCAAGCTAATCAACCTCTCATCAACCACTAATCAACATCTTCTTACTAGATTTACTTCATAAGTTTGCTAATCTTGGTTTTGGTGAGTTCCTATAGCTTTAATAATCAATTGTTAAATTGATTATGGTAGGATGTGATAAGACATGGCTATGTTTGTGGATAAATGTGTTTATGCAAGTTTGTATGATATGTGATTTGCAAGTTTTATGCTATATGCAAGTTTAATGCCATGTTTTATGATGCAAAACACTATGTTGAACATTTATGCATATGTAACATGTTATGCAAACTATATGTGAGAGTATATGCAAGTTATATGTAACATGATATGCAAGTTATGCATGTGGTTTTATGCATGCTAAGTGTTTGGTTTTATGCATGCTAAGTATTTGATTTTATGCATGCTAAGTATTTGATTGTATGCATGCTAAGTAGGTGGTTATATGCATGCTAAGTGTTTGGTATTATGCATAAATCATGACATGCAAGTTTACCCTTTTAAATGTGATGCATACATATGTAAGATGGCACCTTTATATGCTATGAATATATATATATATGCATGTTCACCCTCCTTTAAGATGCAAGTCTTATATGCAAGTTCAACATGCTATGCAAGTTATGTGTATGCTTATATGCAAGTTCAACATGTTATGCAAGTTATGTGTATGCTTATATGCAAGCTCAACATGTTATGCAAGTTTATGTGTATGATGATATGTAAGTTATGTGCATGTTGTTATGCAAGTTCATATGCAAGTTATGTGTATGATGTTATGCAAGTTATGTGCATGATGTTATGCAAGTTATGTGTATGTTGATATGCAAGTTATGTTTATAATATTATGCAAGTTATGTGTATGATGTTATGCAAGTTAACATGTAACATGTTGTCCAAGTTCACACCTTTAAGACACATGCAAGTTCACCTTTGTATAACCTATGAACACTTATGCAAGTCGCCTTTATACATGACATATGTATGTTCATGCAAGTTGGGTTATTTAGTAATGCTAGTTGGGTTAATGTCATGATGTAAGTGAACACCTTTTAACCCATGTTAATGCTAATGTATGCTAAGTGAAACCCATGTTAAATGTGAAAGAATCTTCTATTGGAAATATGTCGTGTTAGCATAAGTACGTGGGGAAACGATGGGGTTAATAGACATGTTAATGAATGGTGTGAAATGGTTATGATTAAGCATACCATAAAATGAATAAGCATAAGTGGGAATTTACCTATTGAGTTAGGTCTACCCCATGGGAATTTACCTATTGAGTTAGGTCTACCCATGTTATGGAATTGGGAATTTACCTATTGAGTTAGGTCTACCCATATTCTTGTAAATGTGAATATTAATTAGGGATAATTAATAAATATGGGGGTGATTACTTAGGTGTAATTAATCGACTAAGACACGAGGTTGGACTCAGTTGTAGCGTAAAACTGCCCGGACCCAACCGGCTTAACCAGTTGCTACAAATGTTAGCCCAATGTGAGAGGTCTTAGGCACAAACTAAATACGTGATTAATGTAAAGACACGAGGTTAGACTCGGTTATGACATAAGGCTGCCCGGACCCAACCGGCTTAACCAGCAGTCATAAAAGATAGTCTAATGTGAGAGGTCTTTATGAAGATCACAGTCTTAATTAATTAAGAAACACTTGACCATATTAGCATGTAGATGGACATGAGGGGTTAAGTGGGTGCCTTGGGTGGCATGAGGAAACTAATGGGTTGCCTTGGGTGGCAATAGAAAATACGATTAGAATACTTAACCAAGGTGGAACATGTAATTAAACATGGGTAAAGGGTTAAGTAAGTGCTTTGGGTGGCATGTGGAAATCTAGTGGGTGCCTTAAGTGGCAACTGAAATATGATTAGATGACTTAACCAAATCTTAACATGTAAGTGGGCATGATTATAAAAAGGGGTTAAGTGGGATGCACTAGATAAAAATAACAAGCTTAGGTGGTAGCTTGTGGGGGCCCATTTCAACCAATATCCCAAACGTATCTTTGTGGGCTCGACTCTAGTCGAGTGACGGGACACGCATATTGGGCTTGACTATAAGAGGCCAAACCGGGTTAGCAGTGGCAACGCGGGACCAACGGGTTTCATATGCGTGTGTGGACCCGGGCTGGTTGGTAAGTCGTTGTTGCATCGTGTAGATATAAAGCCGTGCACCGTTGATATTATCAGGTGGCCACGTTGGGGAATGATACACCCCATCGTGGGACCAGCACGGGTATCTACGTAGGGGAGCCGATCGCTTGGGGAGTAGTGGTACACCTATGTAGTCAGATAGGGGTACACGAAACTACTAAATTACTAAGTACACTTAGTGGGATCAACCTTTAAGTAGGAATTACTCTTGGTGGGTAGAACTGGTGTGGTGCAGTGTAGGAATTACCCTTGGGTGGAAAGTCTGGGGTGGTGTAATCTAGTAATTATCCTTGGGTGGATAAATGCGTCTTTTCGGTTGTCTTAGTACATCCTGTGTTTAGTTGGCTACTTAGTGTAGTCATTATCCCCAGAGGTACCGTACCTTGTTTATATCATACCCTAATTACTTTAATGATTGTATTGTTAGGGTTATAGGACTCACTCAGACTTATGTCTGACCCCGTTGTTGTTTATCTTTTTCCCAACCCTCAGGTTTCAGAGTGGGCCTAGCACTAGTGGGCTTGGATCAGACCGCTATATCTATCTTTTGGGGCTTGGACCGTAGAAGTAAAGCTCGGTTTATCTTTTCTATTATGGCTATTATCTATGTAGTGGGATTATGTACTTCTATTTTATCAGGATGGATATTATGTACTTGACTCTTGTTATGGTTTTGTGATGTAACCAAACATGTTTTACTTTCCGCTGCAATGAAATGATGTTTTAAATTTTCAAGTATTACTTATATCTGTCTTGTTGTAATTTTTCTGTTCTATACTCACTAAAAATACTCCACCAAAACTAAGGCATTCCCTTAGTGAGTGACCTTAGCGGGTATGGGGTGTTACACTTATCCCCGGTCTAGCGAAGGCCCACGCCATTCACACATCAATCAAATCTATTCCATTTCACCAAACAATTCAATTCAAACCAAATAATCTAACCAACTATACAATCAAACAAACAAGTCCATGGTCTGTGGACGATTGTGTCGGGTGCTACTAAACACCGTCTACATCCTAGTATATATATATATATATATAACTAGAAAATGAAATTGAAAGGTGAGAAATTCTCACCGATAGCTATCCCAACTCCACGGCACTTCAAATGTAGAAGTCTTCGTCATTCTCGCCTTTTGTCGCTTTTGTTGCTCGTAGCCACTACATATATAAAAATCACATTTTTATATACTGATGTCTTTAAAATAAAAATCACATTTTTATTTGTTCACTTTCAATTTAAAAATCATATTTTTATAATCGCTTCATATATTTAAAAAAAATCGAATTTTCACTTCGCCATTCAATATATAAAAATCGAATTTTTAATTCGTTATTCAATATATAAAAATCGAATTTTTATTTCGTTATTCAATATATAAAAATCGAATTTTTTACCTTGTTATTCAATATATAAAAATCGAATTTTTTACCTTGTTATTCAATATATAAAAATCAAATTTTTATTTCGTTATTCAATATATAAAAATCAAATTTTTATTTCGCTATTCTCTATATAAAGATCTCGCCTTTTCAAATATATAGATTTCAACTTTTCAAATATATAGACTTCGCCTTTTCAAATATATAGACTTCGCCTTTTCAAATATATCATTATAAAAATCACACTTTTATTTTGCTACACATATAAAGATGATATTTCTAATATTCCTATCATGTAAAAATTATATTTTTAATTCTCTACATAAACAAAAATCATATTTTTACACCTTCTACATAATAAAGATTATATTTTTAATACTTTAAAAATATAAAAATCATATTTTTAATACTTTAAAAATATAAAAATCATATTTTTATTATCCATACTATATAAAAGTCATATTTTTCTTTGATTAAAAATCTAATCTTTCCTTGTTTAAAAATCACGTCTTTACTTCTATAAAAATCATTTCTTTCTTCGATAAAGTTATATTTTTCCAACGTTACATAATAGAAAAGATTATATTGTTACCATCTATATAATATAAAAATCGTATTTTTATTCCAAATCTCTTCCTATAAAAATCGTATTTTTACTGAATTAAAATCATAGCTTTACGAAGTTAAGAATCAAAATTTTCTTATAATTAAAAATCAAATTTTTTACTACTTTAAAAACTGAGAACAATGTTTCATATCCATATAAATCTGACTATGTAAATATTATTACATAAAAAAATGAAATTAAGTAAATAAAATAGAAGAAAGCTTACTGTTAAAATGGAAAGGGGAATCGAAGCGGGGAGGTGCTGGGGGCTTCACGGCGTCGAGTAGGTGGCGCCCGCGTCCTCGATGTCGGATTTAGGGTTTCTGGCCCTCGAACGGCGAAGGGGAGCGGGGCGATGGCTCGCGATGGGGGGGGGGGGGCGTGTGTTGCGCGTCAGCAACCGGAGCAAGGGGGAGGGGGTCCTATGCGTCGAAGAAGGTGGAGGAGGCATGAGCGTGGCGGCGATGCTTAGATGGAGGCGGTGATCCGATTTAGGTTTAGTTTTTTTTTTCTTTGAAATGAACGGGGGGGAGGGGGGTCGGCTGATAAAAGGAGAGAAGGATATTATTATTATTTTATTTAGTTATGTAAAGGTTGACTTTTACATACGACCTCTAAACGAGGCTCATCGCCTGTCGTCCATAGCGTTTTACCCCCATTCCGAACACAATGGGTTATGTATCGTGGGCTGATTCGATCGTTTCGATCAGTTTTCGTCAAAATCAACATATAACTCTATATATTGAATTTGAACGCGCATTTCAATTTACCAGGGTCACATACTAACTCGAAAAATTCCATAAAAATATTTTCTAGCTTCGTATTAACGATACGGTCCTAACAAAACTAGTTTCGTCGAATTCTGAGACCGTTGGAAAAATGGCCATTTTCCAGTCGATTAAAATTAACTGAAACTGGTCAAACGCGTTTTCCTTTGTCACGCTCACATATTGATTCGAAAAATTATGAAATTTGAAACCTAGCAATAATTTGACATCACGGACCCAACAAAAGTGGTTTCGTCGAAATCCGTGTCGTTTGCAAAATGTCTATTTTTAAGGGCCTGAATTCCATAGCGACTATTCAGAATTTTCAACTGGACATATCTTTTGATTCCCGCTATGAAATTTCGATTTTTCGGATTCGTTGGAAAGATATTCACAAATAGATTCTAATGTTTTTGGTTTCACTAAAATCCGGTTTGTTTTGCACCCGATACATTCAATTGAAGTTTGAAATCGAATTATCGAACTACCGCGCCATTTTCAATTCTATTTATAATTATATATAATTATTTATATTCTAACGACGGCGTACATAATATATACGTTCGAATTATATTCAAAATAAATTTCTCGTCGATAATATTTAAAATAACCCATTTTAAATGTTCAAAATTCGCTAAAATTGCCAAAATAAAAATTTTAAACTGGCCCAGATTTTCCGGGTTATTACATCAACTCTAAACTGAATTATATATTTTGAATTGCCCAATTCACACAATATTGCCATTTCAGCTAATTCTGATTGTCTCAGAATTAAATATATTATTTAATTATTATATTAACTAAATATTCAATATAATTAAATTAAACAACCTATTTGAAATCTCTAAATCACGATTTAAATAATTAAATTAATTAATTATATACCGTAAAAATACGGGTCGTTACACCATACATGGCTAACTAATCTATTCTCAAACCTTTCTTACCTTGATAATCCAAAAACATTGTTATCCCAATTAAACTCTACTGTTAATGTCAAAATCTGAGATAACCAACTAAATGGCTAATATATGTAGACCCAAAACCAACCCATACCCAAAAATGCCCAAGTATCCCCTTATATTTGGTATCTCGAGTCTTAAACCTAACAGAAATAACTATGTCGATCTCCTATAGGGTTAAGAAACTACTACTGGGTTTAGGAAAGTGTATAAATGCAAATAAACAATTAGTGCCACTAATGCATACTTATATGGAACGAGGATTCGCTACTTCTGTAAAGGACAACGTATTTAGGCCTACAATATAGATGTCTTATGTAATTTGTCTCAACTTAGCATGATTATGGCTCCATGCATCCACGCCTCATCTAATGCATCAAAGATAATGGAGCACTATGCCCCAAAATCGGATAAAGTCCTAATGACTATATAGAACTAAAGATAGATAATAATTCTTTTATCAACCTTTACTCATTTCCATTACTCAATCCTTTTTATCAACATCTTTCCTATAACACTTTCGAAATAACACCACCATCTCGCTAATGCTTATGATGCATCAGCTAATGCTTATGATACATCAACTATTTATTTTCCTAAAACAAGCAATATCTTCTCAAATTCTTATGGTGATACTCTTAAGCCATCTCACAATCATTGGCCTCTAAGGTTTTCTTATCCATACTAGCCCTACTTAATATTTTTCAAGTATCAAGTTTATCTCGTAACTCTGGTCCGGGAACGAACTCACAAGTAAGGAACTAAACTGGTTTATCCAAAAAAATCAAAATTCCAACCTCTAAAGATTTAGGGTTCCAACATAAATAGGTGAGCTTAGATAGGTTATCCATAAATAACTCAACAAAGAAGATAATAGGATAACGATAGGAGATGGACTTGAGGGGATTTTTGTTAAACTTTTATATTCAAAATTACTTTTTGGAAATCTATTTTTCTTTAGAAAAGTACTTTATATAAATCAAATATTTTAGGAATCCTATAACCTTGGGCTTTGATACCAAATGTAATACCCCACACCCCTTAGTATTCCCTAAAAATTGGTCATACTAAGGAATATGGAGCATTGTATGTATAAAGAAAATAATCACATAGACTAAGATTCACATGTTAAAAAAAACAGCTGAAACTTTTATTCACTATAAATTTTTATTCCAAAACAATACTTTATAAAAAATGAGTCTTAATACAAATCATATGTCTTACATATATTCATCCAACATTAGAGTATACAATAAAACCTTTCCCCTCACGAGTACAAATTCAAACCATAACAAATAAAGTTTCATAAAATAGAAGAAAATAAGATCTCTGCAATTAGTTTTCCTAAAGATGTTAATATCAATCAACATTTGTCTTGTAACCCTATTGGGCAAGGAAAAGGAAGAAAGAGGAGTGGGTCAGATATAAAGTCTAGTAAGTGAAGTAATTACTAACATGATTGCGCTAGATGAAGGAAATAGACTCAAAGATAGTTCTAGTGTAAATAAGATAAAGAGTCGATGCATAACTACAGAATGATTTTATAGGTAATTTGATTATCTGTCTACCTAAAGCTAAAATACATGTTTGATTATTTCAACCACTGAACAAAAGACACATGATCATTAAAATTTCCTAACACTAGCCATCGATCAGATTTATCTCATTGATCTATCACTTCGCTTGGTAAAATGTAACTGTGGATCTGAGGCTTTATCTTACCCAATAATCCACTATTAAAGATTAAATGCTTTTGGATGGAGTAGTAACTTATTATGTCTTATCGATGTTGTCGCACACTAAGACATCATCGTAATGCACCCGCTCTCTTCATTTCTCTATTGACCACTTAATTTCCCTAATCAAAATAAGTGTGCCCAACCTCAACCCCTCCTAAGTGAAACTGTCATTAATAAACCTACAACGGAATGCTATCAGAATGGGTCCAAGCAAAAAAAAAATCCAATTTGCGCCTCTTGTCCAGTCCCTCCTGATCTAAGCCTTATTTATTGGTCATTTATTTTCCTCAATCAGCATTACCACTTAAACCGCCTCTATACGACTACTTATTTTTCACAATCAGTAATTACTGCTAGAACAAACACTTACATACTCATTAAACTTTATTGGTCACTTACTTTCCCCAATCGGTATTTGTTGCCGGAATGAACCGTTACTAAAACATGCTTATTAAACTTAATCCTAGATCTACGTTCTAATTATAATAAGCCTTTTTCTTTTCAATTATAACCCAAATATTATAATTCTAGTTGCAAAGATCTCTAATTTGCCTAATATGATTTATCAACATGTCCATACGATCATAATAATATACTCTTTCCCTATTTCTATTTAAATTTAAACTATTTTATAATTTACTATAAATCATCATTAATTACCTATTCCGTTCTAATTCCTTTTCAATCACATATCTACAATTCATGCATACTTTCTTGTATATTTAGTTCTTTTCTTTTAGTTCATGTTAGCAAATTATTACTTTTATTTCCATTTTCCATGCACAAATAGAAGGATTAAATCAGTCATCAATAAGCTAATATTTACTGATATATGCCTATTTTAGGCATAAACTTAAATAATTGTAGAAACTTCAAATAACCGACAAGAATGAAACAATGGTAAGGGGAGGAAGAACGTAAAACTTCCTTAAAGTACTGATATAAGAAAAAAATTGAAAAAAGGAATATAGAAATAATTATAGAAAAATAACTTACAAAAACATAAACTTGTAGAAAAACTATTAAAAACTATAAGAAAAATTAGAATAAGAAAACAACAACAAAAAAACTATTAAGAAATCTGTTTCTTTAAGTACTCAAAAATCAGAATAATTACTACACACACTTGTAATCCTTAACTTTTAGAGCACGCAAAGCCTACCCAGATCCATTTCTTAGATTAGTTAATAATATTTTTAATTTTATGAATCCCTTCCCAAAGAAAAGTTTGATTTTTAGGTATGTCTCAGTTAAAAGTGAACCGAAAGGGATAAGATTTGTGCTGCGATCGAAGGCTAGGCTTAGGGTGTTATTTATAGTGAAATTAAGGGATCTTAAGCCACTAGATTTTAAGATTTAATCCGGTTCAAACACATCACAGATTTAGTTTTAGCCTTTAGATTAACAACCAAATGCTCCAAATCAAGCCACATCATTTTAAAATCATAAAAACATTTGTTTGGCAATCATTTGGATGTAATCACATCCCTAGCAATATGAGGGTCAACCCGTACTTGGTATAGGTAGACCTTAGGGGAAACCTAAGCCATGTCAAGTCGACTTGCATACTTAATTCTTTTTTATTTCTAAATTACTTGTGTAATGTATTTCTCTTATAACTATTCATACTAACCTGGATTCCGACAAATTATATATGAAAATTGACCAAAAAATTATTATGGACATAATGGAAAAGGTTCCATAGCCAAATTCAGACAACGACAAAAATTCTCTTTGACTTAATTTCTATTTTAATGCACATGTTACTTTTCCAAATTAAATCGCACATGCTAACATTTATGAATTAATTCTTTTATTCTCTTTTAATGTTATGGTTATAACGTTTGTTTTTTGATTCCTCCATTTATTCTTTTATAGCGTTAGTGTGAACATTTCCATTAATACTATTTATTACCTTGTAACATTGTATTATCATAACATTTACTTTAGATATTCAAATTTCATAATTAATTATGTTCGAATTTTGGATTGTTACAATAACCAAAGACGATGATGATTGGATTGCTATAAGGTAGATCCTATCTTCGACAAAGACTGTTTTATTAAAGTGCCACACAATATTTAAATTTGTTTATTTAAAATAGTATTATTTAAAGTTTGGATTTAATTATTTAAGACATATGATTGGATTGGATTGATTGTTAGGTTAACACGATTATTTGAATAAACAAATGGTTTGACATTTATGCAGTTGGATTGGATTTAAATGCTTATCTCAAATTTTCTTGCTTTAATTCATAAAAAAATTCCTTGGATATACTTATATTCAATTTAATGTTAATGTAATTTAATATCAGAGTCAGTAAGTATTAGAGTTATCAATTTTTGAGTCAATAATGGAGTCAAATCAATGGTTGAGTGAGTACTTAGGATATTTTATTCTTGAGTCAGTCTATTTTTGGGGAATGATAGTTTTTATTGATGACAAAGGGGGAGAAATCTAAAATATGCACAGATTAAGAGGGATTACATATTGAGGGGGAGTCTAGAACTTAGGGGGATTAAAGGAGATATTTTATAAAATGGTATGCATCATCAAAATAGGGTAGCTTTGATGATAACAACCTCATGTAATGATACGTTTTATATTTACACATGCAATAATTATCTAGATATAGATTTCATACGATCCAGGATTTTAGACAAGTATTGATAATTAAAGTTGTAAAGCATCAAGACTGAAGATCCAAATTGATGACTGAAGAGTTAGATAATGAAGATTCATGAGTACTGAAGGTTTAAAGAATTCAAGATATTATCGAGTCTTTGATTTAAATGTTAAAACTCAAGTGGCACTCACCTGATCTCTCTTCATCTATTTTAAAATGTTTTAGAAAGTAATCCTATATTCAAACCCTTTACAAAAGTACTTAAATAATCCATGTTAATAAAAATGATTTTTCAAATAATTTTCGAAAGTAATTTTAAGTTTTAAATAACTTTACACTGAGTTACTTTTATATATTTGTTACAACTCAGGTTTTAAATTTCAATGCTTACACTTTGTACTTGTATTTTGATTTTAATATTTTACTCATACTTTTGTTTTTACATTTATATTTTGATTGTACTTATTCCTTGGTTGTAACACCCCGCAAATTCTATAACTGTGAAATTAGCAAATTAAAGTATAATTAATCTGAAATCAAAGAACTAAGGGAAACGGGATACGCCATTGCGTTCGTCTCGGAAAAATACGCAAAATAGAGTCCGAGTTTTCGAAAAACGGAGTCCGTATGAAGAAGATATGGCCTTCGGAAGTTTTTAAATTAAGTTTAAAATTCAAACAGAATTAAATAATTAAATATTCCGAAGTGGGGCCCATTGGGCCAGAAAAGCGCCGCCTGGGCCACCCAGGTCGACTGGGCTGTCGACCTGGGCTACCCATGTCGACAGGGCTGTCGACAGCCCTGTCGACAGGGGTATCGACCTGGTCGAGCCCAGTCAACCTGACTGGCCAGGTCTGTGTTCTCCGATTCTCTGTGGTCTGCTTTGTCATTAGGGCTAGGTGGCGGGTTCTAATTGGTCTCTCTATCTAATGAATGGCTACGATCTAACCTAGCAACATCAATGGTCCTAATTAATTCCTAACCTCTATATAAACAACCCTAGACTAAACCCTAATCTATTCATTCAAATTAAGAACATAGCCGCCATGTTGCTGAGGAACGACTAAGAGTAGCCGCCAACTAGAGAGAGGATTAGGGAGAAAGTTCTAAAGCCTAAAGCAATTCAAGCAACCTAAAGCTAATCAATTCAACAAAGGAATCATATCTCTTAATTAGAGAATTCGCCGCAACCATTGTAAGTAGAGTATTACTTTGGTATGAACAAATGATTGTGTAGATATGTATGCTTGAATTGTGGCAATAAAATTCATATTTGTGCGTTCTTATCAATTTATATACATTTGGATATTCTGAATTATGTCATTCAATTATAAAGAACTACATGCGGTAGTTCTATGCAAATATACGTTTGGAATATTCGCAAATTATGTGACCTATGTTGAAGCTACATGTATGTAGTTGATTGAAATTCATGCAAGTTTGAGGCTTTGTTATTATGCCACCATGATGTATATTTTTGTGCATAAATCATTTTGCAAGTTTGGTTATTATAGTTCATATGAAACTATGTTGGAATTTTGACACCATAATCCATGTATTAAGTCATGCTTTTGCAAAACTTGTGAATATGGCTAGGCTATGAATGATATTTGGCATTAAGTCTATCTTGTTTAAAAGAATTATATGATGACATATGTGAGACATGGCTAGGTTAGACTCAAAAATCCCTTTTTGCAAGTTTAAAGCAAACACCATGATTAGGAATATTTATGCATAAGTATATTTATACCATCGTTATGTGATTAGACTTAAATCATGATTAAGTTGAATTATGCTTTTGTGTCAGTAACAAAGTATCCCCTTTGTAAACATGTAGAAACCTTATGAACAAATTTAACTATACTTATGCCATGCTTATGTTTGATATTATGCCATGTTTATGCTAGAAGTATTTATGCCATGCTTATGTTTGACATTATGCCATGCTTATGCTAGAAATATTTATGCCATGCTTATGTTTGACATTATGCCTAAATAAAAATATAGGTTCATGGGTCAATAATGATATCTCAATTACAAGTTCACATGCTTTGATTCATGTCACCTATGTTTTATGACCAAAGTATGTGTCACTACTATGCAAGTACACCAGTTTCTATTTTGTATTCCCAACGTCATATTGCAAGTTCATACGCTCACCCTCCCCTTTTTGTGTATGTAATTACGCCATAAGCCTCCCCTTTTCGCATGGCTAAATTGGGCTTTAAAAGGCTAAGCCCAATATATATATAAACGGACGTGTAAAACGGGGGAAAATAACGTTGGGTTAAAATTAATTAATGAATGAAAATATAAAAATAGAAGGGCCCAAATTCAAGTATGGGTTGGGCCCATGATTGGTGTAACCTTTACACCATTAACTTAATAATGGGCCGCAAATATTTACATATAAGAAATAAAGAAGAATGACAAAATATGTAAATGTAGAACATACGATGTGTTTAACCCGAGGTTGGATTGAGTTGTGATGTAAACCTGCCCGGAACCGCCCGGCTGTCCAGTAGTCACAACAATACATATCCAATGTGGGAGGTTAAACATGGAGCCCAGCAAGGACCCGAGGTTAGACTGAGTTGTGGCGTAAGACTGCCCGGAACCAACCGGCAACAGGCAGCCACAACAATACCTGTCTAATGTGAGAGGTCAGGGCCTTAATAAGACAATTAAGGCTGAGTCAGGATTGATAGGATTAAGTGAACTAAAGACTTAATCAAAATGGAACATGCTAAACTAAACGGACTGGTGGGGGTTAGGTTAGAAAACACTTAACCAACTTAGCATGTTGGCTAGAGATAGAAAACCTAGTAACGGGGGACCCTTTTCAGCAGTAACCCAAAAAGGTGTATCAGGATACCCTGAAACTAGGCAGGGTGGGGCACGATTACTGGGCTGATTGTAAGAGGTCAAAGCGACGGCGGTGGTGTAGCAGTGTAGGTTCTAACGGAGTGCGGGCGTGCACACACTCCGGCGCAGAAAAATAAGGCACTGGACACCAGTAGCATACCTGTGCACTCTAAGGTTGTGTCGGGTTGCCACTATGGGACTTGATACACCCCATGGTGGGACCAGCATAGGTAACTACAGACATCGGGGGCCGTAAGACACATGTAACTATGCGAGTAGGAGCCGATCATCGTAGAATGGATCACTTCACCCTGATTATGGGGTGCCAATTGGAAAACTAGATTATATGGGTTCAGAGATCAACATGGGGTACGATAGTATATTCGACCCTAGACAACTTAACCAAGTTTATAATGCATGCCCACTTCCTGTTTATACTTATCATACCCAGTTCTTTATTCATAGACAAAATAGTACTAGACTTACTCAGGCTTTATGTCTGACTCTACTTTTCTTTCGTCTTCTTTCTTCCGTTTCCCCCCCCCCCCCCAGGTCCTCAGGGAGGGAACACAGCAGCTTGACCTACCTCAACATCCAGCTTGAAGAAGAGAAATGTATTGCTTGGACTTTCCTGTTTTGAACTATGGCTTTGGACAATCCACTATGGGGCTTTTGCAGTTTATCTATGTTTTATTTATGCATCTTTAAATAATGTACTCAAGACAGGTTATGAAAGTGTTATGTTATGATTTTTGGAATGGATGTTGTTGTAACACGTATTTGATTTTATGAAATAAAAGTTTGTTGTTCTTCCGCTGTTTACAAATATGTGTTCTTATATCTGTCTTGTATATCTGTGACTTGTACTTATAAACCTCCACCAAAATTAGGGCATTCCCTTTGAGAGTGACCCTAACGGAGGTGGGGTGTTTCACTTGGTATCAGAGCCAGGTTTACCAGATAAGATAAAAAGTTTTGAAAAAAAATTATTTTCAAAAAGGAAATTTAAAGAAGCATTTTTAAAAGAAAAATATTATTTTATTTTAAAGGCAAAGTCCACTCCCCAAAGCCATAGGTACTATCTCTTATCCTTCGTTTTGAGTCTATCCTTTTTGTTTCAGCATGTCCGAAGATCTTAACTTACCGGAAGGGGTACCTATACCTGGTTGGTTTAGACGATTCTTAGAAGCAAGGGCCACTCATCCAGGTCCTACCATTCCTCCTCCCCCAGCGGAAGGAAATCATCCAGCTGCAGCAGCACCTTTTCCTCCACCTCCTCCACGGGGAAACACGTTCGCTAAGATATGTAAAGATTTTAAAGCCATGGGAGGAAGGGATTTCCATGGAACTGAGTCCTTTGTAGCAGCTAGGAATTGGCTAAAGGAAACTGAGGATCTATTCATCATCTTTGAGGTAGAAGACAGACAAAAAGTACAGTTGGCAGTGTGGCTATTGAAGGGCGAGGCTTCCTACTGGTGGGAAGTCACTAATGCTGAAAGACCAGTGGAGACATGGGAGGACTTTAGGGCAAGGTTTGAGACCAAATTTCTCTCAGATGCGGAAAGAAGTTTGCAGTTGGAAAAATTCTTATTTCTTAAGCAAGGGGACAAGACAGTCAGAGAGTATGTGAATCAGTTCGATGAGCTGGCTAGGTTTGGGCTTGACCTAGTCAACACCCCGCACAAGAAGGCTCTCCGTTTCGTCAAAGGGTTAAATGAGCCACTACACAGTTTGGCCATGACCCATATACCCATGGGAGCCACGTATGAAAGATTGGTGCAAATGGCATTGCTGAATGAAGAGGATAAGGGCAAGAAGAAAGAGGGTTTGCAGCCCAAGAAGACGGACTTTAAGAAAGGCGGGAAAGGCAACAAAGAGAAGAGGAAGTGTAATTTCTGTGGCAAAGTGGGACACTTAGTAAAGGACTGCCGGAAAAAGAAGGCCAAGGAGAATGGTGGGTGCTTTTCATGCGGTCAGACAGGCCACAGGGCTAAGGACTGCCCAAAGAAACGAGGACAGGGGCAGGGCGCTGGATCCACCCCAGGGGCACAGGTTCATGTGCTAGAAGCGCCACCTCTGCAACAACGAGGTATAAATACTTCTGTAGAAAGTGTAGTTTATCTTTATGATCACCCCGTTCGCACTTTATTTGATTCTGGCGCATCACACTCCTTTATCTCGTCTGCTTTAGTAGAATCTCTGCACCTAAAAACTAGTATGGTAGAGGACCCCGTAATTGTTTCAAACCCAATTGGGGGCCCAGCTCATTTGTCTATGATCTGTCTGGATTTGAAAATTTCTATCCTAAGTGTTGAATTTCAATGTAGTGCCTTTGTTTTGGGCTTTTCGGGGTATGGTTTGATCTTGGGTATGGATTGGCTATCCAGTAATGGGGCCATCCTTGATTGTGAGAAAAGGGTTGTTAGGCTCCTAACCCAGCTCGGTAATACTTTGGAAATTTCTTGTAATCCCTCGTATGCGGTTATGCTTAGTTATCTTGAATCGCTAGATGCCTCTGTTGAAAATTTGCAATCAGTTAGAGTGGTCCGGGAATATCCGGATGTCTTCGAAGAGGTGAAGGGCTTGCCTCCGAAGCGGGAAATAGACTTCCGCATATATCTTGTAGATAATGCAAAGCCCGTTGCGTTGCCCGTTAGACACATGGCTCCACGAGAAAGGAAAGAGCTCAGTAAACAAATTAAAGAGCTTCTAGAGAAGGGGTTCATTAGGAGGAGCATTTCAGAATGGGGCGCTCCAGTGGTGTTCGCTACAAAGGCGGATGGTTCACTCCGTCTATGTGTTGACTATAGGGAGCTCAACAAGCTAACGAAAAAGAATAGGCACCCTCTCCCTAGAATTGACGATTTGTTTGACCAGCTTGTAGGAGCGTCTGTTTTCTCCCAACTCGATTTAGCAACCGGTTTTCATCAGCTAAGGGTGGCTGAAGATAGCATCGATAAAACGGCGTTCAGAACCCCAGACGGCTTCTTTGAATGGCTTGTCATGCCTTTCGGCTTGACAAATGCACCTGCTTACTTCGTGGACCTGATGAGTAGGGTATTTAGAGTTTTCCTCAACAAATTCGTAGTGGTCTTCGTAGATGATATCCTTATCTTCTCAAAGAGTGAAGAGGAACATGCTCAGCACTTAAGGGCAATCATGGAAACTTTGCGAGTCCATTAACTAAAAGCCAAATTCTCCAAATGCCACTTTTGGAGGGAAGAGGTGAGGTTCCTTGGGCACATAGTATCCAAACAAGGGTTAGCGGTGGACCCTGCTAAGGTAGTGGCGGTACAGGATTGGAAGACACCAAGGAATGCAACTGAGGTCCGAAGCTTCCTAGGACTAGCAGGTTTCTATCGAAAATTCATAAGGGATTTTGCGAAAATCTCAGCTCCGCTCACGAAATTGACTAAGAAGAATCTAGTGTTCAATTGGGATTTGGATTGCGAGTTTGCTTTCCAACGACTAAAAAGGGCTCTCACAACAGCCCCAGTTTTGACGCTGCCAGATGGGAGCAAGATGTTCACTGTTTATACGGATGCATGTGGGACAGGGCTAGGCGCCGTCTTAATGCAAGAAGGAAGGGTAGTAGCTTATGGCGGGAGGCAGTTGAAGGTGCATGAAAAGAACTACCCAACCCACGATCTTGAGTTAGCCGCCATCGTCTTTGCACTCAAGTCTTGGCGACACTATCTCCTAGGTGAGAAGTTCGAACTTTACACTGACCATAAATCGTTGAAATATCTTTTCTCGCAGAAGGATCTTAACTTGAGGCAACAAAGGTGGATGGAGTTTCTTGCCTCGTACGATTTCGAAATCTCCTACACTCCGGGCAAAGGCAACGTAGTTGCAGACGCGTTGAGCCGAAAGAAATTGACACTAAGCCCGTTGTTTGTTGAAAGACAAAGCCTAGAGTTTATAGCCAGCTTCGACTTTAGGCCCTCCTCCGATTTCGTACCAGGCTTGCTAGCATCTCTCGAGGTGCGCCCAACTTTAGTGGATTCAGTAGGGACAGCACAGCGCGAAGACCCTCAGCTTGTAGAAATAATTGATAGGCTAATTAAGGGTGAGACTTCAAGTCACCTCAACAGATACTCCATCGACGATAAGGGTTTGCTAAGGCGAGACGGAAGACTATGCGTCCCACAAACAAAAGATTTAGTAAAGAAGGTTCTCGAGGAAGCACATCACTCCAAGATGACGATACACCCCGGCGGGGATAAAATGTACAAAGACATAAAAAGGACTTTCTTTTGGAACGGCATGAAAAAGGATGTGGCAGAATTCGTTTCTAAGTGTATGGTGTGCCAACAGGTTAAAGCGGAACAGAAAAAGCCTGGCGGACTGCTACATCCTCTAGAGGTCCCGTAGTGGAAGTGGGATAGCATCTCAATGGACTTCATCGATGGGCTGCCTAGGTCTAGGAGAGGCAACACTAGCATTTGGGTAATAGTGGATAGGCTTACCAAAAGCGCCCACTTTTTACCTGTCAAAAGTAAAAGAACTGCCTCATCCCTAGCATCACTTTACCTCAAGGAAATTGTTCGACTCCATGGAATACCATCTAGCATTGTTAGTGACCGAGACCCCATCTTCACCAGCGAGTTTTGGCGGAGTCTGCAAGAAGCAGTAGGAACGCAGTTATGCTTGAGCACGGCCTATCATCCCCAAACCGACGGCCAAACAAGAGAGAGTAAACAGAGTTTTGGAAGATCTCTTAAGGCTATGCGTCCTTGACTTCGGAGGGACATGGGAAGACCACCTTCCTTTGGTGGAATTTGCCTACAACAACAGCTATCAAGCAACCATCGGAATGGCGCCCTTCGAAGCTTTATATGGAAGACCGTGCCGATCGCCCACTTGTTGGTGGGAGTCCACGGATAAGCTCATACTTGGACCAGACATGATCCGAGAGACTTCAGAGAAAGTAGACTTAATACGAAGAAGGATGAAGACGGCCCAAGACAGACAGAAGTCCTATGCCGACAAGAGAAGAACCGACCTTGAATTTGAGGTCGGGGACAGAGTTTTTCTCAAGGTATCACCGCTAAGGAACGTTGTTCGTTTTGGAACCACCGGAAAGCTAGCGCCAAGATTCGTAGGGCCATTCCCTATCATCGAGAAGATTGGGAAAATGGCCTATAGATTAGAGTTACCCGAGAAGTTGGCTGGAGTCCACAACGTTTTTCACGTTTCACATCTCCGAAAATGTCTACATGAGTCTGCTGAAGTGGTGGAGCCAAATATCCTCGAAGAGGCCGAAGTGGAACGCGAAGCAACCATAAGAAAAGTTCCAACCCGAATCTTAGGAACGGAAGTAAAGAAGCTACGCAACCGCGAAGTCAAGCTCGTCAAAGTCCAGTGGAGCGACGCCGAGGGAGACGCGACTTGGGAAACTGAAGCTAGAATCTGCACTGCCTACCCTTTTCTGTTCGAGGGTACATCCTTGATCTTTCTTTTTCCTTAAGTTGCGCTTTTATCTATCTTTTTAGGTATATTTCCTCGATCTTATCTTTTAGGTAGAAACCCTTTGGATGGAAACATGTAATTGAAACATGTTATGGATGATGGTTGCAAGTGGTTGCAAGTGATTGCTAGTGGTTGCTCGTGGTTGCATATACACACACAATCTAGGTTTTAGATCGGCTCAGTCACTTCATATTGCATATGCATATATGTTCGCATTCGTATATGGTTGAACTTTAATGTGTTGTCATGTGGATGTTGCATTTGTATTGAATGATTGTGCACTCATGTAGAATCATGAATAGGAAAATTTGCATACATAATGGATTCATGGCACTTACATAATTCGCATTAAGGAGGTCAACTGGATCAGTAGACCGCCTGATTTTGCATTAGATAAGTACATGTACACACACACTTCGCATATGATCATGAAGCATTAGAAGTCTTTTAAGGACAATGGATGCTCGTGTTTGATGGATGAGTAGATGGATGTTTGGATGTTAGGATATACATTCCTCCTAACTTGAAGATTTCGGGGACGAAATCCTTTTAAGTAGGGGAGAATGTAACACCCCGCAAATTCTATAACTGTGAAATTAGCAAATTAAAGTATAATTAATCTGAAATCAAAGAACTAAGGGAAACGGGATACGCCATTGCGTTCGTCTCGGAAAAATACGCAAAATAGAGTCCGAGTTTTCGAAAAACGGAGTCCGTATGAAGAAGATATGGCCTTCGGAATTTTTTAAATTAAGTTTAAAATTCAAACAGAATTAAATAATTAAATATTCCGAAGTGGGGCCCATTGGGCCAGAAATGCGCCGCCTGGGCCACCCAGGTCGACTGGGCTGTCGACCTGGGCTACCCATGTCGACAGGGCTGTCGACAGCCCTGTCGACAGGGGTATCGACCTGGTCGAGCCCAGTCAACCTGACTGGCCAGGTCTGTGTTCTCCGATTCTCTGTGGTCTGCTTTGTCATTAGGGCTAGGTGGCGGGTTCTAATTGGTCTCTCTATCTAATGAATGGCTACGATCTAACCTAGCAACATCAATGGTCCTAATTAATTCCTAACCTCTATATAAACAACCCTAGACTAAACCCTAATCTATTCATTCAAATTAAGAACATAGCCGCCATGTTGCTGAGGAACGACTAAGAGTAGCCGCCAACTAGAGAGAGGATTAGGGAGAAAGTTCTAAAGCCTAAAGCAATTCAAGCAACCTAAAGCTAATCAATTCAACAAAGGAATCATATCTCTTAATTAGAGAATTCGCCGCAACCATTGTAAGTAGAGTATTACTTTGGTATGAACAAATGATTGTGTAGATATGTATGCTTGAATTGTGGCAATAAAATTCATATTTGTGCGTTCTTATCAATTTATATACATTTGGATATTCTGAATTATGTCATTCAATTATAAAGAACTACATGCGGTAGTTCTATGCAAATATACGTTTGGAATATTCGCAAATTATGTGACCTATGTTGAAGCTACATGTATGTAGTTGATTGAAATTCATGCAAGTTTGAGGCTTTGTTATTATGCCACCATGATGTATATTTTTGTGCATAAATCATTTTGCAAGTTTGGTTGTTATAGTTCATATGAAACTATGTTGGAATTTTGACACCATAATCCATGTATTAAGTCATGCTTTTGCAAAACTTGTGAATATGGCTAGGCTATGAATGATATTTGGCATTAAGTCTATCTTGTTTAAAAGAATTATATGATGACATATGTGAGACATGGCTAGGTTAGACTCAAAAATCCCTTTTTGCAAGTTTAAAGCAAACACCATGATTAGGAATATTTATGCATAAGTATATTTATACCATCGTTATGTGATTAGACTTAAATCATGATTAAGTTGAACTATGCTTTTGTGTCAGTAACAAAGTATCCCCTTTGTAAACATGTAGAAACCTTATGAACAAATTTAACTATACTTATGCCATGCTTATGTTTGATATTATGCCATGTTTATGCTAGAAGTATTTATGCCATGCTTATGTTTGACATTATGCCATGCTTATGCTAGAAATATTTATGCCATGCTTATGTTTGACATTATGCCTAAATAAAAATATAGGTTCATGGGTCAATAATGATATCTCAATTACAAGTTCACATGCTTTGATTCATGTCACCTATGTTTTATGACCAAAGTATGTGTCACTACTATGCAAGTACACCAGTTTCTATTTTGTATTCCCAACGTCATATTGCAAGTTCATACGCTCGCCCTCCCCTTTTTGTGTATGTAATTACGCCATAAGCCTCCCCTTTTCGCATGGCTAAATTGGGCTTTAAAAGGCTAAGCCCAATATATATATAAACGGACGTGTAAAACGGGTGAAAATAACGTTGGGTTAAAATTAATTAATGAATGAAAATATAAAAATAGAAGGGCCCAAATTCAAGTATGGGTTGGGCCCATGATTGGTGTAACCTTTACACCATTAACTTAATAATGGGCCGCAAATATTTACATATAAGAAATAAAGAAGAATGACAAAATATGTAAATGTAGAACATACGATGTGTTTAACCCGAGGTTGGATTGAGTTGTGATGTAAACCTGCCCGGAACCGCCCAGCTGTCCAGTAGTCACAACAATACCTATCCAATGTGGGAGGTTAAACATGGAGCCCAGCAAGGACCCGAGGTTAGACTGAGTTGTGGCGTAAGACTGCCCGGAACCAACCGGCAACAGGCAGCCACAACAATACCTGTCTAATGTGAGAGGTCAGGGCCTTAATAAGACAATTAAGGCTGAGTCAGGATTGATAGGATTAAGTGAACTAAAGACTTAATCAAAATGGAACATGCTAAACTAAACGGACTGGTGGGGGTTAGGTTAGAAAACACTTAACCAACTTAGCATGTTGGCTAGAGATAGAAAACCTAGTAACGGGGGACCCTTTTCAGCAGTAACCCAAAAAGGTGTATCAGGATACCCTGAAACTAGGCAGGGTGGGGCACGATTACTGGGCTGATTGTAAGAGGTCAAAGCGACGGCGGTGGTGTAGCAGTGTAGGTTCTAACGGAGTGCGGGCGTGCACACACTCCGGCGCAGAAAAATAAGGCACTGGACACCAGTAGCATACCTGTGCACTCTAAGGTTGTGTCGGGTTGCCACTATGGGACTTGATACACCCCATGGTGGGACCAGCATAGGTAACTACAGACATCGGGGGCCGTAAGACACATGTAACTATGCGAGTAGGAGCCGATCATCGTAGAATGGATCACTTCACCCTGATTATGGGGTGCCAATTGGAAAACTAGTTTATATGGGTTCAGAGATCAACATGGGGTACGATAGTATATTCGACCCTAGACAACTTAACCAAGTTTATAATGCATGCCCACTTCCTGTTTATACTTATCATACCCAGTTCTTTATTCATAGACAAAATAGTACTAGACTTACTCAGGCTTTATGTCTGACTCTACTTTTCTTTCGTCTTCTTTCTTCCGTTTCCCCCCCCCCCCCCAGGTCCTCAGGGAGGGAACACAGCAGCTTGACCTACCTCAACATCCAGCTTGAAGAAGAGAAATGTATTGCTTGGACTTTCCTGTTTTGAACTATGGCTTTGGACAATCCACTATGGGGCTTTTGCAGTTTATCTATGTTTTATTTATGCTTCTTTAAATAATGTACTCAAGACAGGTTATGAAAGTGTTATGTTATGATTTTTGGAAAGGATGTTGTTGTAACACGTATTTGATTTTATGAAATAAAAGTTTGTTGTTCTTCCGCTGTTTACAAATATGTGTTCTTATATCTGTCTTGTATATCTGTGACTTGTACTTATAAACCTCCACCAAAATTAGGGCATTCCCTTTGAGAGTGACCCTAACGGAGGTGGGGTGTTTCATTGGTATTTATATTTTGATTATACTTGTACTTTTGGTTTTAAAATATACTTTGATTTTATATTATTTAGTTATAAATTATATTTTAAACCTTGATTTTAATTATATTTTAGATTTGATCTTAACCTTGAAATTATTATTTGATATTGTAGTTTTGATATTTATGTTTTAAGATTGATATATTAGTTATATATTTCTCTTTAATATATATATATATATATATATATATATGTGTGTGTGTGTGTATACATATACATAATATTTTAGTTTAAATTCTTTGATATTATTTCTAATAAGTTTTCTTAAGGTTCACTGTGTTTGAAATATACATTTACTATTTTTAAATAGCTTTCACAGAGTTTTAAATCATTATATATATTTTCCTATTTTCAGAAGTATTTTTAAACAAATAAGTTTTCTATTGCACTGAGAGTACATCAACATGTTACTATTATGTTTGTCAACATAATGATTGGTATTTTCAAAATTATAATTTGAATGGAAGTGTTTATAAGGCATAACTATTCACCAACTATCATATCTCTTCACCTTTATGCATACTCTTCTTTTAGAAACCAAATTTAGCTACTTTCTATAATTCTCTTCACTCCTTTATCTCCTCTCTTATTTTATAAGAAAGTTATACTCTTACTCTGTTGATTTTCAAAATCATTCAAGTGAGTTCAACTCTGATTTGATTCTATATCAAACCTTGCAATTTTATAAAGATCAAAGTGTAGATCTGAGATATATGAGTAACTATACTCAAGATCAAAAGATCCAAATTTGAATTTTTTTTTCAAAACTAATCAAACAACCTTATCGGGGTGACTAAGTGGCCCTAAGTCTAAATGGGTTCGATTGTGCCTGGTAAAAAGCAATTGGGATTGACTTGTTTGCTTGGAAATCAAGTTGCCTATGTCTAAAGAAATGAGATTCTGGATGGTGTTGTGAAGACCCGCAACTTCCCCGTAAAGGAAAGCGTCGGATAGTTCGAGAACAAGCCACAACAGAACGCATACAGAAGAACATTTCATTGTATATTACAACAATGCATCAGATTACAAGAATATACAGAGTATAAATGAATATTACACAGAAATATCAGAGATTTAAATTACATTTAAATACATAGCAGCGGAAAATAATACAATACACAACTAGAAGAAGATATACGGATACAAAGCTTTCCGGATATCGTTCCAGCTGTAAACCAGGATCCTGTGAATATAAATCTGCAAAACCCAACTACTAGCTGCCCGTTCGAAAATAAGGGCACCCAGAGTTTAGGTTAAAACAATAAACTCCAGGTCAGTCATGGGACTGGTATGAGAACTAAAACAGTTATTAATCTTTATTTTAAAGTTAGGTAAATCAAGGGACCACGCCGTATAACACGGAACGGGTTTCCTCCCAAGAATACCAGTGCATAAACAACAGCGCAATGCTAAATAAAGAAAAATGAAGCTGTTATAAGACCCAGGTCCTATCACACAATGCAATCGCAAGCCGGGGGATAGGGTTTTCCCTTATAACAGCTAAAGAATGCTTGATACGTTTAAAACAAATCATTTGATACTATTATAAGTGCATAGAGTATAAAACAACTTCAAATCATAAGTATCAATCATAGGCGGCATGAATGCCCCATACCACTATGTCGCCATATATAGGTTTACAAATAAAACCGCAAATGGCACGTATTTGGAAATTGGATTTCCGTCTATGAACCGAGGCTAGGGGCAAGATCCTCAACCGATTTGTGACTCTCTAGCCCGAGCCACAGGACCCAGACTCAGGTGGGCCCTTGGAGCGACAGGGCCGGTCCACCGATGTGGATTAAAATGCCTGAACACTACGTTTCCCCACCCTATGGGGTGTAAGTCTGGTCCGTCAGCCGACCAGAAGCATCGGCCGAAACCGATATAACCGAGGCGCCTCGCAACAGCAACAACCACATAAGTCAAACTCGTCAGGGCGTGTAAAACCACTGACGCCACTTCTAACTAGAAAGAAACGCAAGTCCTCCCTGAGGTCCGTCTCCCGTTTTTGGTTCATACCTGGTGTGAAACACGCGAGGTAAACGTTACACAAAGCTACGCCACAAAGGCCGTGCTTTGATCATCAACCACAAGACTTTGCTTTTCAACAGAAGCCTTGATCATTTGCATCTTAGCATGCCACACAGGCAAGCCATCCTATGCAACCGATATCAGTCACACAGAATGAAATCCGATGTCAGACACACAGTCCATTTACAAGTCCGTTCTGGGTCTGAACGAAACCGGAGGCACCTAGTACCCCGCATATCCATCGATCTCCAAGTACGTCTGGACGATCACTAACTGTTTCCATCTTCTTGGGTGTACAGCCCAATCAAGATCATCAGTTATCACCCAAACGACGTGAAGACTTCCGGTCTTCGACCATCGTCTTCATCTTCGACTTATCGTCGTATCAGTTATTCAGAATGGGATAAACCCGGTCTTTCCGAATAACTCGCGTATATATTATAAAAGTGTTACACAAACACAACATACGCCTCATTCCAATTCATTAGTCACTAACCGTAAATTAATCAAGAGAATAATTCCCCAAATATTAACCCCGAAGGCCGAAACCAACATCAGATCAATATCCAGAAAACCATTCTGCTTGGCTAACCGACAGTTAGTTTCTAAATTTCACATTCAAATCTAATTAAAGATTTAACTATCGCCTGGAGCAAAACTGGTGATACTCCATTCTCGATCTTTTCAATCTAATTAAAGATTCATTAAAACTCCACTTAGTTTTAATCTTTTGACTGGGTTAAAGAATCAGTGTCATTTAAGAACACGGTTCACGATAAACCCAAAATCACATTCATTAATCGTCGGGTTAAAGAACGAGTGTTATTTAAAACACTGTCCACGATAAACCCAAAAATCAATATCGATTCAATTCCAATTAAATGTTATTTAATTGGTACACTTCATTAAATCTAAATAAAAAGATTTAATCTTTTCTCAACTGGGTTCAAGAACAGTGTTAGTGAAGACACCATTCACGACAAACCCAAATCCCATTTGATATTCAATATAAGGCTCTGAATAGAAAATATATCGGCTTATATTCAATATCAAATTCTACAATTAACAAATGTCGTATTGGAAATAACGATATAAATATATATCTTTCAAATTTCCATAACAACACCTGTAATATCACGAATTCCAACATCGAAATATTCCGAAGACAATTTCGATTCAAATCCACTCCAATGCAATCATTGGAAATTTTGGTTATTTTCAAAACCATTTCAAATTCAATTTATTTATTTAAAAATAAATAGAATTATAATTCTAGTTCAAAACTAGTTCATTTCGATAAAAATCTATTTTTATCTTTTCAAATATGGAGTTTTTCATCCCAATTCTTCACAAATCATTTCTTATGATTTTACACAAATTATTACTATTTTTAATAATTTTATCAAGGCCCGTACAGTCGATTTCCATCAATGGCCATCGAACTGCACTTACAGCGACCTTTTTCGAATTTGATTTGGACATAATTCCAAATCCAACCGTTAGATTTCAAATTTCTAATCTTCGTTAGAAAGCTCTTTTCGATACGAACCCAACGGTTCCGGTTTTAGGAGAATCCGACGGTCGGATCTCCCGTAATGTCCGTTTGAAATAAATGGTCGAAATTCGCGAACTGCCGCAGCGCGGCGCGTTCTATTCAGGCCATTATATTATATATAATATATATATAATATATTTCGTCGATTTCTATTTAAAAACGAATTATATAAACAGTTTTAAATTCATTTCAAAATCTATTTCAACTTCCATTTCAATTCAAAGCAAAATTGAATTCTTCTTTATAAATTCGTTTCAAAATTCATTTCTGTTCAATTCAAATTTCAATTCAATTTGAATTCATATTCAATTCAATTCATTTCGAAATCGTTTTCAATTCAATTCATTTCGAAATCGTTTTCAATTCAATTCATTTCGAAATCGCTTTTCAATTCAATTCATTTCGAAATCGTTTTCAATTCAATTCATTTCGAAATCGCTTTCAATTCAATTTATTTCGAAATCGTTTTCAATTCAATTTATTTCGAAATCGTTTTCAATTCAATTCGAAATCGATAAAATCGATATAAATATCGTTCACGTCAAAATGGCGTCAATCTAATCAACACGGCTTCATAAAGTTCTATTTTCAAATATTCTATTTCAAATATTTCTTTTTCAAATATTTCTATTTTAAAACTGGAATGAGGCCCAATCAATTACCATATAAAATTAATTATATGGATTTTCATACAACACATGTATATAATAGCATTGAAAATAATCAACCATCAACCAAAGTGCACTACACTGTATAAGCATCAAATATAGATATTCAACGCTTATAACAGCCTGTCAATCAATCGATCGACATATTTAATCAATCAGGATGAGTGAACTTCAAATTTCATCCCAACACCCGTGTGGGGTTTCAAACAATCAAACAAATATTTTATTCGTGCAGTTGGGCGATGTGTAAAATTTATCGTCCCAATCAATGTCCTTCAAATAGGTGTACATAAACAAACCGTCTGGTTTGTAAATGAATATTCTATTTTATTCACTTCACGTTAAAAATTATATTTTTAACGATAAAACATTTTATTTCAACCTATGAATTTCTATTCAATTCATTTATTCAATAAAATGATATTTTTATTTTTCTAACATATTTTAGAAAATTTCGGCGGCATAACGGCACGATACTAGAAACGGGACAAGGCCTAGCCTTATCCCCGGTCTAGTGAAGGCCCACGCCATTCACACATCATCAAATCAATTCATTTCACCACACAATTCAATTTCAATCAAATAATCCAACTAATCTACGCAACCAAACAAACAAGTCCATGGTCTGTGGACGATTGTGTCGGGTGCTACTAAGCACCGTCTGCATCCTAGTATATATATATAACTAGAAAAAGAAATTGAAAGGTGAGAAATTCTCACATTTAGCTATCCAACCATCTCGGCTCTTCTTTTGCAGAAGTCTTCGTCGCTATCGCATCTTCGGCATCTTTATTGCCTGTAGCCACTACATATGTAAAAACCGAATTTTTACTTCGCTATTCAATATATAAAAATCGAATTTTTATTTCAAAGTTCAATATATAAAAATTCTATTTTTCTATCGAAGTTCAATATATAAAAATTCTATTTTTCTATCGAAGTTCAATATATAAAAATTCTATTTTTCTATCGAAGTTCAATATATAAAAATTCTATTTTTCTATCGAAGTTCAATATATAAAAATTCCATTTTTCTATCGAAGTTCAATATATAAAAATTCCATTTTTCTATCGAAGTTCAATATATAAAAATTCTATTTTTAGTTCAAAGTTCAATATATAAAAATCGAATTTTTATTTACGCTACTATATAAAAAGATTTCGCCTTTCCTAAAATAAAGATTTCGCCTTTATAAAAACGTGGACTTTGCTTTCTCAAATTTAAAGATTTCATTTGTATAAAAATCTCGTTTTTATTTTTCTACATATATAAAGATGACATTTTACTATTCTCTATCCTATAACGATTATATTTTTAATACTATAAAAATATAAAAATCATATTTTTAATATTTCTATATAGTAAAGACTATGTTTTTATCTTCCTACCATATAAAAGATTATATTTTTAATTCTTTAAAAATATAAAAACTATATTTTTATCACTTTAAAAATATAAAGATCGTATCTTTTCTCCTTTTGAAGTTTAAATCTTTCACTTTAAAATCTAAAAATAAAAATCAGTTTTAAAAATTAATAAAACTCAGTTTTAAAAATTTATAAAAATCAGTTTTAAAATGCTTTTCAAAATCAATTCAGTTTTATTTATTTTTCTTTTTTCCCTTTTTTTTTTAATCCCTTAAAAAAAACTGTTTTAAAATCTTCTTAAAAAAAAAAAATTAAACCTTTATTTTAAAATGAAAATCACAGGTTATATAAAATAAACAAAAATAAAAATAAGGAAAAAAAAAAAAAAACCTAAAAACTTACTGTGGAGATGAAGGAGGACGAGGGGAGGCTCGTGGGGTCTGGAGGGGTGCGTTGAGCTACTGGTGGATGCGAGGTGGTGCTCCGGTCGACGGCGGGGGTCAGTGGGTGGGCGTGCGATTTGGGGGAGGGGCGCAGCTTCAAATCGAGGGGGGGGGAGGAAGGGGATACGGCAGAGAGGAGGGGCGCGTCCTGGGGGGTGGCGGCAGCCCCCTGGAGGCACGACGGAGGCGATACTGGGGGCCGACGGGGTGGGTTTTCCGATTTGGGGGCGCGGTTCTCCTTTTTTTTTTTTTCTCTTTCTGATTTAAGTGATTTTAGTCGGGGGGGGGCCTGGTAGTTAAGGGGAGAAGATATTTTTTTTTTTTTTATTATTATTATTTAATTATTAAAAAGTTGACTTTTACATACGACCTCGAAACGAGGTCCACCGCCTGTCGTCCATAGCGTTCTACCCCCATTCCGAACACAATGGGATATGCATCGTAGGCTGATTCGACTGTTTGAATCAGTTTCTGTTGAATTTACATTTAAATCACTATATTGAATTTTAAACGTAGATTTCAAATTACCGGGGTCACTTACTAACTAGAAAAATTCCTGAAAAATATTTTCTAGCTTCGTATTGACGATACGGTCCTAACAAAACTAGTTTCGTCGAATTCTGAGACCGTTTGAAAAATGGCCAATTTCCAGTCGATTAAAATCAACTGAAACTGGTCAAACGCGTTTTCCTTTGCCACGCTCACATATTGATTCGAAAAATTATGAAATTTGAAACCTAGCAATAACTTAACAACACGGACCTAACAAAACTGGTTTCGTCGAAATCCGAGGTCGTTTGCAAAATGTCCATTTTTAAGGGCCTTATATATATAAAAATATATATAAATTCCACAGCGACTATTTCTAATTTTAAACTGGACATATCTTATCATTTCTAAAATGAAATCTCAGTTTGTTAACTTCGTTACAAAGATATAGTTATACAGATTCAAATATTTCTTGTTTCGTTCAATTCTGACTTATATTGAATTCTGTATATTCATTTGAAATTAGAAATCGAATTTTCGAACTACCGCGCCATTTTCAATTCCATTTATAATTATATATAAATATTTATATTCTAACGACGACGCGTATAAATATATACGTTCGAATTATATTCAAAATAAATTTCTCGTCGATATTATTTAAAATAATCTATTTTAAATAATCAAAATTCGCTAAAATTGCCAAAATAAAATTTTCAAACTGGCCCAGATTTTCGGGTTGTTACAATCTCCCCCACTTAAAACTTTTCGTCCCCGAAAAGGAACAAAGTCGAAAGTGGTTTGATTAATTCAACTCTACGATCGATCAGGCTTCCATTCTCCAACTCTTTAGTTTCTGAGAATTTTCAAAATTTCAAAAATTTGGCTAACACCCTAAATTTTCGAAAAATTTCGCCATAACCTCCCCTGCACCGGGAGCATCGGGGAATTTCAAATAGCTTCCCCGGTCCTTCAGATCTCAAAAAGAAAAAGAAAAAGCCAAGCGGCTAGCCAATAGGCTCACAAAATCATCATCACCCAAACAAAACAGGAAATTATGTAGTAAACATGTACCTATTTGTCGGGCAAACAAATTTTATTCTCTGGCTCTAGCCTCCTTGCTATGACCTGTTCAAGGTAAGTACATATATGCAAGCAAATGCGACCAATTTTCAATATAGTTCAATATTCGATCAAATTAGGCATATTGGTTCAAAATTATCAAACAACTAAACAAACAACACAAACATCAATCAATTAGTGAATTAGAGTTTCAAATTCATAATTTTGATATATATACAAAAATCATGTTTTTGATGCCAATTCACAACAATGTATTCTAGCTATATATAAGTTTTGGTTCTCACACCAGCCTAATGGAAATATATAGAAATCACACCTTCGAAACACGAAAATAAATACTGGTGATGGCGCGCCATCATCAGAATCATGTCCGGGCGACTAGAGTGTGACTCTATATCTATCCAGTATATTAAAATTTCGAATACACGCGGATCAGACGTATACGTAAAATCTATATATACTGGATTGTCCACATCAATATAAATAGATAATCAACTAAGAATAATTGATTTAAATTTTCAAAACAAAAGTTTGTTTTCATTAGAAAAATATACTCTTCACACCCGTTCTAGGATACTACTGATCCTATCTCTAACGAGTCATTCTCATTGGATATTGCTAATCCAATATCTGACGAATTCTTTCGTATGTTTCTAATGTGTCTTGTTCTCTAGCTTTGTAAACCAAAGCTCTGATACCAACTGTGAAGACCCGCAACTTCCCCGTAAAGGAAAGCGTCGGATAGTTCGAGAACAAGCCACAACAGAACGCATACAGAAGAACATTTCATTGTATATTACAACAATGCATCAGATTACAAGAATATACAGAGTATAAATGAATATTACACAGAAATATCAGAGATTTAAATTACATTTAAATACATAGCAGCGGAAAATAATACAATACACAACTAGAAGAAGATATACGGATACAAAGCTTTCCGGATATCGTTCCAGCTGTAAACCAGGATCCTGTGAATATAAATCTGCAAAACCCAACTACTAGCTGCCCGTTCGAAAATAAGGGCACCCAGAGTTTAGGTTAAAACAATAAACTCCAGGTCAGTCATGGGACTGGTATGAGAACTAAAACAGTTATTAATCTTTATTTTAAAGTTAGGTAAATCAAGGGACCACGCCGTATAACACGGAACGGGTTTCCTCCCAAGAATACCAGTGCATAAACAACAGCGCAATGCTAAATAAAGAAAAATGAAGCTGTTATAAGACCCAGGTCCTATCACACAATGCAATCGCAAGCCGGGGGATAGGGTTTTCCCTTATAACAGCTAAAGAATGCTTGATACGTTTAAAACAAATCATTTGATACTATTATAAGTGCATAGAGTATAAAACAACTTCAAATCATAAGTATCAATCATAGGCGGCATGAATGCCCCATACCACTATGTCGCCATATATAGGTTTACAAATAAAACCGCAAATGGCACGTATTTGGAAATTGGATTTCCGTCTATGAACCGAGGCTAGGGGCAAGATCCTCAACCGATTTGTGACTCTCTAGCCCGAGCCACAGGACCCAGACTCAGGTGGGCCCTTGGAGCGACAGGGCCGGTCCACCGATGTGGATTAAAATGCCTGAACACTACGTTTCCCCACCCTATGGGGTGTAAGTCTGGTCCGTCAGCCGACCAGAAGCATCGGCCGAAACCGATATAACCGAGGCGCCTCGCAACAGCAACAACCACATAAGTCAAACTCGTCAGGGCGTGTAAAACCACTGACGCCACTTCTAACTAGAAAGAAACGCAAGTCCTCCCTGAGGTCCGTCTCCCGTTTTTGGTTCATACCTGGTGTGAAACACGCGAGGTAAACGTTACACAAAGCTACGCCACAAAGGCCGTGCTTTGATCATCAACCACAAGACTTTGCTTTTCAACAGAAGCCTTGATCATTTGCATCTTAGCATGCCACACAGGCAAGCCATCCTATGCAACCGATATCAGTCACACAGAATGAAATCCGATGTCAGACACACAGTCCATTTACAAGTCCGTTCTGGGTCTGAACGAAACCGGAGGCACCTAGTACCCCGCATATCCATCGATCTCCAAGTACGTCTGGACGATCACTAACTGTTTCCATCTTCTTGGGTGTACAGCCCAATCAAGATCATCAGTTATCACCCAAACGACGTGAAGACTTCCGGTCTTCGACCATCGTCTTCATCTTCGACTTATCGTCGTATCAGTTATTCAGAATGGGATAAACCCGGTCTTTCCGAATAACTCGCGTATATATTATAAAAGTGTTACACAAACACAACATACGCCTCATTCCAATTCATTAGTCACTAACCGTAAATTAATCAAGAGAATAATTCCCCAAATATTAACCCCGAAGGCCGAAACCAACATCAGATCAATATCCAGAAAACCATTCTGCTTGGCTAACCGACAGTTAGTTTCTAAATTTCACATTCAAATCTAATTAAAGATTTAACTATCGCCTGGAGCAAAACTGGTGATACTCCATTCTCGATCTTTTCAATCTAATTAAAGATTCATTAAAACTCCACTTAGTTTTAATCTTTTGACTGGGTTAAAGAATCAGTGTCATTTAAGAACACGGTTCACGATAAACCCAAAATCACATTCATTAATCGTCGGGTTAAAGAACGAGTGTTATTTAAAACACTGTCCACGATAAACCCAAAAATCAATATCGATTCAATTCCAATTAAATGTTATTTAATTGGTACACTTCATTAAATCTAAATAAAAAGATTTAATCTTTTCTCAACTGGGTTCAAGAACAGTGTTAGTGAAGACACCATTCACGACAAACCCAAATCCCATTTGATATTCAATATAAGGCTCTGAATAGAAAATATATCGGCTTATATTCAATATCAAATTCTACAATTAACAAATGTCGTATTGGAAATAACGATATAAATATATATCTTTCAAATTTCCATAACAACACCTGTAATATCACGAATTCCAACATCGAAATATTCCGAAGACAATTTCGATTCAAATCCACTCCAATGCAATCATTGGAAATTTTGGTTATTTTCAAAACCATTTCAAATTCAATTTATTTATTTAAAAATAAATAGAATTATAATTCTAGTTCAAAACTAGTTCATTTCGATAAAAATCTATTTTTATCTTTTCAAATATGGAGTTTTTCATCCCAATTCTTCACAAATCATTTCTTATGATTTTACACAAATTATTACTATTTTTAATAATTTTATCAAGGCCCGTACAGTCGATTTCCATCAATGGCCATCGAACTGCACTTACAGCGACCTTTTTCGAATTTGATTTGGACATAATTCCAAATCCAACCGTTAGATTTCAAATTTCTAATCTTCGTTAGAAAGCTCTTTTCGATACGAACCCAACGGTTCCGGTTTTAGGAGAATCCGACGGTCGGATCTCCCGTAATGTCCGTTTGAAATAAATGGTCGAAATTCGCGAACTGCCGCAGCGCGGCGCGTTCTATTCAGGCCATTATATTATATATAATATATATATAATATATTTCGTCGATTTCTATTTAAAAACGAATTATATAAACAGTTTTAAATTCATTTCAAAATCTATTTCAACTTCCATTTCAATTCAAAGCAAAATTGAATTCTTCTTTATAAATTCGTTTCAAAATTCATTTCTGTTCAATTCAAATTTCAATTCAATTTGAATTCATATTCAATTCAATTCATTTCGAAATCGTTTTCAATTCAATTCATTTCGAAATCGTTTTCAATTCAATTCATTTCGAAATCGCTTTTCAATTCAATTCATTTCGAAATCGTTTTCAATTCAATTCATTTCGAAATCGCTTTCAATTCAATTTATTTCGAAATCGTTTTCAATTCAATTTATTTCGAAATCGTTTTCAATTCAATTCGAAATCGATAAAATCGATATAAATATCGTTCACGTCAAAATGGCGTCAATCTAATCAACACGGCTTCATAAAGTTCTATTTTCAAATATTCTATTTCAAATATTTCTTTTTCAAATATTTCTATTTTAAAACTGGAATGAGGCCCAATCAATTACCATATAAAATTAATTATATGGATTTTCATACAACACATGTATATAATAGCATTGAAAATAATCAACCATCAACCAAAGTGCACTACACTGTATAAGCATCAAATATAGATATTCAACGCTTATAACAGCCTGTCAATCAATCGATCGACATATTTAATCAATCAGGATGAGTGAACTTCAAATTTCATCCCAACACCCGTGTGGGGTTTCAAACAATCAAACAAATATTTTATTCGTGCAGTTGGGCGATGTGTAAAATTTATCGTCCCAATCAATGTCCTTCAAATAGGTGTACATAAACAAACCGTCTGGTTTGTAAATGAATATTCTATTTTATTCACTTCACGTTAAAAATTATATTTTTAACGATAAAACATTTTATTTCAACCTATGAATTTCTATTCAATTCATTTATTCAATAAAATGATATTTTTATTTTTCTAACATATTTTAGAAAATTTCGGCGGCATAACGGCACGATACTAGAAACGGGACAAGGCCTAGCCTTATCCCCGGTCTAGTGAAGGCCCACGCCATTCACACATCATCAAATCAATTCATTTCACCACACAATTCAATTTCAATCAAATAATCCAACTAATCTACGCAACCAAACAAACAAGTCCATGGTCTGTGGACGATTGTGTCGGGTGCTACTAAGCACCGTCTGCATCCTAGTATATATATATAACTAGAAAAAGAAATTGAAAGGTGAGAAATTCTCACATTTAGCTATCCAACCATCTCGGCTCTTCTTTTGCAGAAGTCTTCGTCGCTATCGCATCTTCGGCATCTTTATTGCCTGTAGCCACTACATATGTAAAAACCGAATTTTTACTTCGCTATTCAATATATAAAAATCGAATTTTTATTTCAAAGTTCAATATATAAAAATTCTATTTTTCTATCGAAGTTCAATATATAAAAATTCTATTTTTCTATCGAAGTTCAATATATAAAAATTCTATTTTTCTATCGAAGTTCAATATATAAAAATTCTATTTTTCTATCGAAGTTCAATATATAAAAATTCCATTTTTCTATCGAAGTTCAATATATAAAAATTCCATTTTTCTATCGAAGTTCAATATATAAAAATTCTATTTTTAGTTCAAAGTTCAATATATAAAAATCGAATTTTTATTTACGCTACTATATAAAAAGATTTCGCCTTTCCTAAAATAAAGATTTCGCCTTTATAAAAACGTGGACTTTGCTTTCTCAAATTTAAAGATTTCATTTGTATAAAAATCTCGTTTTTATTTTTCTACATATATAAAGATGACATTTTACTATTCTCTATCCTATAACGATTATATTTTTAATACTATAAAAATATAAAAATCATATTTTTAATATTTCTATATAGTAAAGACTATGTTTTTATCTTCCTACCATATAAAAGATTATATTTTTAATTCTTTAAAAATATAAAAACTATATTTTTATCACTTTAAAAATATAAAGATCGTATCTTTTCTCCTTTTGAAGTTTAAATCTTTCACTTTAAAATCTAAAAATAAAAATCAGTTTTAAAAATTAATAAAACTCAGTTTTAAAAATTTATAAAAATCAGTTTTAAAATGCTTTTCAAAATCAATTCAGTTTTATTTATTTTTCTTTTTTCCCTTTTTTTTTTTAATCCCTTAAAAAAAACTGTTTTAAAATCTTCTTAAAAAAAAAAAATTAAACCTTTATTTTAAAATGAAAATCACAGGTTATATAAAATAAACAAAAATAAAAATAAGGAAAAAAAAAAAACCCTAAAAACTTACTGTGGAGATGAAGGAGGACGAGGGGAGGCTCGTGGGGTCTGGAGGGGTGCGTTGAGCTACTGGTGGATGCGAGGTGGTGCTCCGGTCGACGGCGGGGGTCAGTGGGTGGGCGTGCGATTTGGGGGAGGGGCGCAGCTTCAAATCGAGGGGGGGGGAGGAAGGGGATACGGCAGAGAGGAGGGGCGCGTCCTGGGGGGTGGCGGCAGCCCCCTGGAGGCACGACGGAGGCGATACTGGGGGCCGACGGGGTGGGTTTTCCGATTTGGGGGCGCGGTTCTCCTTTTTTTTTTTTCTCTTTCTGATTTAAGTGATTTTAGTCGGGGGGGGGGGCCTGGTAGTTAAGGGGAGAAGATATTTTTTTTTTTTTTATTATTATTATTTAATTATTAAAAAGTTGACTTTTACATACGACCTCGAAACGAGGTCCACCGCCTGTCGTCCATAGCGTTCTACCCCCATTCCGAACACAATGGGATATGCATCGTAGGCTGATTCGACTGTTTGAATCAGTTTCTGTTGAATTTACATTTAAATCACTATATTGAATTTTAAACGTAGATTTCAAATTACCGGGGTCACTTACTAACTAGAAAAATTCCTGAAAAATATTTTCTAGCTTCGTATTGACGATACGGTCCTAACAAAACTAGTTTCGTCGAATTCTGAGACCGTTTGAAAAATGGCCAATTTCCAGTCGATTAAAATCAACTGAAACTGGTCAAACGCGTTTTCCTTTGCCACGCTCACATATTGATTCGAAAAATTATGAAATTTGAAACCTAGCAATAACTTAACAACACGGACCTAACAAAACTGGTTTCGTCGAAATCCGAGGTCGTTTGCAAAATGTCCATTTTTAAGGGCCTTATATATATAAAAATATATATAAATTCCACAGCGACTATTTCTAATTTTAAACTGGACATATCTTATCATTTCTAAAATGAAATCTCAGTTTGTTAACTTCGTTACAAAGATATAGTTATACAGATTCAAATATTTCTTGTTTCGTTCAATTCTGACTTATATTGAATTCTGTATATTCATTTGAAATTAGAAATCGAATTTTCGAACTACCGCGCCATTTTCAATTCCATTTATAATTATATATAAATATTTATATTCTAACGACGACGCGTATAAATATATACGTTCGAATTATATTCAAAATAAATTTCTCGTCGATATTATTTAAAATAATCTATTTTAAATAATCAAAATTCGCTAAAATTGCCAAAATAAAATTTTCAAACTGGCCCAGATTTTCGGGTTGTTACAGGTGTCTTCTTGTTGCCTTGAAATCGAGAAGTGTAATTAATTTTTTATTTATTAACGGCCGCATGGAGTACTAGACTAGATGTAGGTTAACTCAAAAGTCAGTATAAAATCTATTGTGTTCTGTCCTTTTTACTTTACTGCATTTACTTTACTTACTCCTTGTTTGTTTGATTGATTCTGTGATTATTATACACATACTCATAGGCATTACCAAAAATATTTCTAAAAAGATACGTTAATTTAAGCAAACACTATTCACCCTTTCTGATGTTAGTACAACCTTA
This sequence comes from Allium sativum, assembly GCA_030737875.1. Taxonomy (NCBI): domain Eukaryota; kingdom Viridiplantae; phylum Streptophyta; class Magnoliopsida; order Asparagales; family Amaryllidaceae; genus Allium; species Allium sativum. The sequence goes on from CM060919.1 coordinate 72,250,266, forward strand.
AGATTCTTAATCCGCATCACCTTTTAGTCTGTGCATTCGTAGGAACTAATAGTCGGATTAGTTAGGAAGATTTTTACTATAGAATTGGGACTAAACTTATGTCCTCGTGTTACTTATAATAAATGATATCTTATGTAACAACTCAGAATTCTAAACCAATTTAAAATTTTATTTTTAATTGATTTAGTGGATTTTAAGAATTTAAAATGATTTATTTTTGGAATTAACGATTTAAATTTTATATGGTTTGTAAACCGCATGCTAGGATAGGTTTGTTGTGTTGTTTTGTATGTTTTATTGTTTGAAAATGATTGATAGGCATGCGGAATTCTTTGTATGTTTCGGTTAAGGAATTTCGGGGAGGAAATTTCTTAAGGGGGGAGAATGTAACAACCCGCATTCTACGCATCGGAGGATCGTAGAATATTTATTTCTTTCTTATACGAAGTCGTATGATCACGTAACTTTGGGAAACGACTATTGGGGTCATTTCCCATGTTCAAGATTTTTGCCGATTTTTAAATGACCGTTTTGCCCCTAGCTGATCTTGTTTCGGCCATAACTTTTGATTGGAAAAGAATTTTGACCTGAAACCACTTCCATTAGATTCGTTTGATAGTTTACCTTTCCGTAGAGTGGTCACATATGAAAAACGAACTTACCGTTTGGGAGATATGACTGAATTAAGGTTCAGAAGGTGAAAAACAGCTTAATTGGGCTAAACCGGGTAGTTAACAGCTAGGCCCATAACCCATTTCGGGATTAGGATTATGGGGAGGCTGATAGGGTTTGGGAAATCATTTCATTTCAGTTTTTGAGCCGCCACTTTCATTCTTGAAACCCTAGCCATGGCCTCCACTCTCTAAATCTCTTCAAAACACCTCCAAATCACCTACAACTTGAAGATTGGGATTAGCAACATCAAATCAAGGGAGATCTTCACCAAATCAAGATTAGAGCTGCTTGAACACATTAGAATTTGACCCAAATAGAGAATCATTTCAGATCTATAGTTTACATTGTGGCAAAGGTGAGTGATTTGCATTGTTTTTCACTAATTACAGCTAATTATGGTAATTAGCGAAGATTAGCGAAATTATGGCTCAGAAAAATCTAGAAAAATTCCTAAAATTCTAAAACATCATTTTATGCCTCTGATATGAATTTGGGTTAATTTCGACTAATTTTGCAAATCCCGGAATTTGGGGGATTAAGGGGAAAATATGGGTTTTGGGTATGTTTGATTCGTTTTGACATATCATATTGTTGTTTTGCTGGTTGTGGATGTTTATACGTGTTGCTATGACTGTATGATATGCTTTGTGATCAATTAGAAAAGTTAGAATGGTCGTAAACGCCGTCGTATGGCGTAAACAGTCGCTGGAAGAGTTGCAGAAAAATATGCAGGAAACCGGATCGGATCGCCCCCTTTCTTCTCTGACCCGACCCGATCGCGAGCATGCATTCACGAGCCACTTCATGTTGAGGGCCACAAATTGATCCAGAGGCCATCACGATCCGATCGTGAAGGACCATCGCGAAGCGCCACGAGAGAAGGAGCCACGAACCAGTGGGCTATCACGACCCGAACCCGTGCAGTTGCCTCGACCCAATCCGATGAAAGCTCCATCACTATCCGAACCATGAAGCATGGAGCACGATCTGAACAGATGGTGGAGCCACGAAGCACTGGAGCCCGACCCGATCCAATGGGGTCATCGCGATCCGAACCTGATGAAGCACGATCCGATGATGGCGACCCGACCTGGAGAGCATATCACGATCCGACCTGGCGAAGGTAGCACGATCCGAGCTGGAGTATCATCACGACCTGGAGCTTGACCGCCAGCTGGTGACTGCGAACCGAACCAGGAGGCTATGAACTGAATGAAGACCGATCCGGATGAAGATGATGACTAAAACCTGAGATGCAAAGGTAGTCCAAATGGAAGTTAGAGCTCAGGATCCAGATGGGAACCAATGAGTTCACTTCATGATTGGGCTTTGCTGCGGGACGTGTGCAAAGGGGTTGTCGGTATTCATAACTTTGGTTCACCACTTAGAGATGGATAGTGGGCTTGTAGTGATAGTTACACGGGATTGGATTCCGTCATGGCCCAAAGTATTAGGTGACCAAAGTAGTGGACATCGTATGCTTTACGCACTGAGTGAGGGATGTGAGGATGATTGCTATGCTTGATTGTTTGACATCACTATGACATGCACACACCCACCCCCGTATCTCTTACACTGTATGTTAGTGGCCCTTAGAGTATTGTACGGTATGTAGTGCTAACTCTTTGGTTGCAGGTCCAGGTTCAGGTATGATTGGATTATACCTGTTATTGTTTTATTTTGCTGCTTATCGCTCATACCAGACTTTTTGTCTGAACCAGAGTTTTATGTCTCTTCTTATTACTCTGGGTGCTCACACGAGCAGACTAGAGACAGGTTAGCTGGTGATGCACGAGTAGCTGATTCAGAGACAAGCAGGAGGCTCCTACGTATGATTTCTACATATATTCTCCCTGTGTCGTTGGTGGTCACTACTTGAGCATTGATAGTGCACCTTTCTTGTTTAGTTTTGAGACAGTTTTAAAAGTTGTAATAATGTTAGCTTTGGATCATATGCTGTATTTTGGATTTTCCGCTACTATGATAGTTTGTTTCAGTTTATACACTGTCTCACCTGTTTTGTGTCAAGTATATGTTATGATTATATTTTATTCCATGCGCTGTGAGACATATTACAGGTTCCTGGTTGATTCTTCATCTTCTTTCTTTTCTTCTGGCGACCGTCCCGTGCTAGCTGGACATGTGTACAACGCACATTTGGAGTAAATGTCGGTTGGTGCGGGGCGGGCCGTCACATTTGGAATCAGAGCTCTAGGTTGCGTAGTTAACCTAGGGAAAGATACTAGGGAGAGATAGTACGTATATGAGAGCGCGTATTTGTGATTACGTTGGTTTTCAAAAGCTATATATATTATTAGTATAGCTAAGGATGAAGTCGCACTGCACTGGCACCACTAAGGAGATGGTTAATCGTTTTCTCTCTACAGATTTGACGATGAGCCAAAATTTGAGAGGTGCTGGTAGAGGAGCCAATAAAGGGAATGCTCCTGACATGAGGACTATGTTCACTGACCTCATGAGAGAGATGCTTAGGGATGCTCGGGGAGCCGTTCCTAATGCTGCTAATGGTAATGGTGCGGTAGTGCGGGCGCCTAGGGCCGATTTTGCCAAGCTGAATAAGGATTATACTAGCCTTGGTGGGAAGCCGTTCCACGGAATGGAGTCGGCCACAGATGTTCAGGATTGGTTGGATAGCCGTGATCATATCTTCGACGACTTGGGTATTGAGGATGCGATGAAGAGAAGGCTAGCGTCTCGTCAGCTGCAAGGGCGAGCGATGAATTGGTGGAATGCCATTAAGACAACTACTCCAGAGGATCAGATCACTTGGAATCAGTTTAGAACTCGTTTCAGTGATAAGTTTATGCCAGCTGCTCAGAAATCAGAATTATTTAGGAAGTTCTTGGAGCTTAAGAAAGATGGTAGAACTGTCTCGGAGTATATTGCTGAATTTGATACTCTATCGAAATATGGATTGTCCCTAATAGATACTGCCGAGAAGAACGAGAAGTTCATAACTGACTTGGATGGATACTTGAGGGAAAGGCTTATTAACCACATCGATGAGACGTTTGAATCGATTGTGGGGAAAGCTTTGAGATCAAAAAGTCTTTACCCTAAGTCGAAGATTGAGGTTGCTATTGCATCTCCAGAGGAGCCGAAGCCGCAAGCAAGTGGTGAAGGCAAGAAGAATTCTCAGAATAAGAGGAAACAAGACCAAACCATGGATGGTCAGAATAAGAAAAATAAGAAAGATGGCGAATGCTTTAGTTGTGGAAAGAAGGGCCACTATGCCAGAGATTGTCGAGAAAAGCCTGGGGAAAGGAAGTGCTTTAACTACGGCCATGCGGGACATCACAAGGATGATTGCCCATAACCTCCTAGGGAGAAGCAGATTGTGAAAGCTTATGCTATCAACGCTGTTCCTTCTTCGTCGAATGCTCCAAGTGCGGCGCAAAAGGGAAAGGGTGTCGTTATAAAAGGTATGCTTTCTATTTAAGATGTTTCTGTTCGGGTATTGTTTGACAAACCCGAGATAGTCGATAGACCTCTAATTGTGACGAACCCGATAGGTGGTTCGATTGATCTTAGTATAATTTGTTGTGGCTTGGTCTTATCGAGTCATGGATGTATGTTTCCTTGTGATTGCTTTGTTTTGGGCTTTACTGGGTTTAGCATTATTTCGGGGAGTCGATTTACTCTAAAAGAATAGGGTGGTATTAGGTACCTACCTAGTGATGGCGATAGTAACTGGAGTTAAGGAAGCTGAAAGGTTGTCGTTGTAATAAGTTCTAGTTGTCTCTGGGAGGCAAATGAGTGCTCCAGTGCTAGATTGTTTTGCTAGTATCACCTCACGTGGGTTGTCCGAACTCGGAGGAGATGTTCCTTGGGTGCTTGTCTGATATTGGTTTAGGCCTTTGGGGCTTGTGCTTGGGGAATGTCGATTTCGACTAGGATGGTTTGCGTGAGGGGTAAATAGTTGTTGTGATTTTTCATTGGATGATATCTTGGTTTACTCGAGGAGTGATGGGCAGACGGAACATGATAAGACTGTTCAATGGTATAGACTGCCCAGAGTTAGACTCGATAGGGTTATGAGATTGCTCGACTTGGACTCGAGAAAGACGCAGAGTAATGGATTGTTTAGGACCCTATGTTGATGTTCTCTACTGGATAGTAGAATTTTGAAGGAATAGGATGTGCTCGTTGATCATGGAAGATACAACGAAGATTAAGGCGATTCAAGTTGGACTTGAACTCGTAAAAGAAAATGGGTGTTCGTTGATCTTGGAGATGCAACGAATAGGGAGACGACTCACGTTGGACTAGAGTTTGTCACTAATAGATACTCAAGACTGGGTCTGAGTTATAGATTGACTTGAGTTGGACTCGAGAAGGCTACAAGGAATTGGATTCGGCTTGAGTTGGACTCGAGAGGGCAGCAAGACAATGGATAGACTTGGGTTGGACTCAAGTATTTTAGGCGGACTAAAAGAAGGGGTATCTGGGGACGCCCATTACCTTGGATCCGTTGGATGTGATCTAGTTATCCTTAGAGGATAAACGTACGTTGGACGTACGGTAGTCCGTAGGGAGGCAGGGCTTCCATTGGCCTGGGATTGGTTGGACCAATCAAGTAGGCATCGGTGTATGTATGGAGGCTGGGCTTCCATTAGTTATTGATGTTGGTTGGACCAGACATACTAGAATCGGCATATTGGGATTGGTTATACCAGTCATGTAGGTGTCGATGTGTTTATGAATTTAGCAGGTGATTGGTAGGACTTGTTTGATGGATGTTACGGTTGCTATGTTATTCCTATTTTTCTTCCCTTGAGTAGACTATCACCTGTAGGGTTCCAGCGATGGAGAACAAAGTGATTGTAGTAGGACTATGAGCCAGTGCAGTAGAGTCGTCATGACTCGAGGGGCAAAGTGGACATAGTAAAGGATTAGTAAGGCTATGAGCCAGTGCATTGGAGTTGTTATGACTTCATGGGGGCAGAGTGGACATAGTAAAGGACTAGTGGTTATGGATCAGTGCAGTGGAGTCGCCATGACTCCATGGGGCAGAGTGATCATAGTAAAAGATTTGGGTGCAGTAATAGTTGCATTGAGTAGGGGACATGCCAGTTTAGGTTTTTTTTTCTAGGATGGAAGCAACTAGAGTATATCACAGGATATGATTTCAGGCCCAAGAGTGAATTGGATTCAGAAACACTAGTAAGCATGACGATTAGAACGATTTTGATTGAATGGATTGGTTCCAGTTAGAAGGACGATCCTAATCTATTGGAAACCATCTCTAGGGTAGAGATGGGTATCGATGGAAAGAGTATGATCAAGCAAGGATTTGATCGAGAAGGATGGCTTCAAAAGAATGGAGGACTAGTTGTACCTAACGTAGATGGACTGAGAGATGAAGTGCTTAGAGCATATCATCACCCGAAATTGACTATACATCCCAGTGGTAACAAGATGTATTGAGTCATGGAGCAGATCTACTACTGGGAAAGGATAAAGAAAGACGTTGGGAAGTTTACGTCCATGTGCATGAATTGCCAGTTAGCTAAAGCCGAGCAAAAGAAGCCTAGTGGTTTGTCACAACCATTGGAAATAAGTCTCAAATGGATTATATTGATAGTTTACCAAGGACTAGGTCAGGTCATGATGATATTTGAGTGAATTGTATATTAGAGAATGAAGGCTACCCAAGATAGGCAGAAGACTTATCTCGATAAGAGACGAAGAGATTTGGAATTCTTCGTTAACGACTTGGTGTTCGTCAAGATCTCTCCATTGAGAATGTGATTCGGATTGGTTGGAGAGGTAAGTTAGCACCAAGATTTGTTGGTCCATTCCCAGTCCTCGAGCAAGTTGGGAATTTGGCGTATGAAGTAGAGCTACCTGAAAACATGGCGGGAGTTCACAACGTATTTCATGTTTCCCAGTTAAGGAAATTCGTGCATGACCATAGTATGGCTATTTCGCCTTATCAGTTGGATAACATCGAAGTTGAACCCGAGGCGGTTGGGAACCGCATGCCTTTGCGTATTGTTGGGAACAATACGAAGCAGCTGCGAAGGAAGGTGGTGAAACTAGTCAAAGTTCAGTGGGGTGGTGATGAGGAAGGCTATACTTGGGAAACAGAGGAGAACATAAGGAAGAAGTATTCAGAACTCTTTGCCTGGTAAGGTTTTGGTAGTGATAGTTCTTCCCTTGTTAGTAAACTGCATGCTAGGATAGGCTTGTTGTGTTGTTTTGTATGTTTTATTGTTTGAAAATGATTGATAGGCATGCGGAATTCTTTGTATGTTTCGGTTAAGGAATTTCGGGGATGAAATTTCTTAAGGGGGGGAGAATGTAACAACCCACATTCTACGCATCGGAGGATCGTAGAATATTTATTTCTTTCTTATACGAAGTCGTATGATCACATAACTTTGGGAAACGACTATTGGGGTCATTTCCTACGTTCATGATTTTTGCCGATTTTTAAATGACTATTTTGCCCCTAGCTGATCTTAATTCTGCCATAACTTTTGATTGGAAAGGAATTTTGACCTGAAACCACTTCCATTAGATTCGTTTGATGGTTTACCTTTCCGTATAGTGGTCACATGTGAAAAACGGACTTACCGTTTGGGAGATATGGCTGAATTAAGGTTCAGAAGGTGAAAAATAGATTAATTGGGCTAAACCGGGTAGTTAACAGCTAGGCCCATAACCCATTTCGGGATTAGGGTTATGGGGAGGCTGATAGGGTTTGGGAAATCATTTCATTTCAGTTTTTGAGCTGCCACTTTCATTCTTGAAACCCTAGCCATGGCCTCCACTCTCTAAATCTCTTCAAAACACCTCCAAATCACCTACAACTTGAAGATTGGGATTAGCAACATCAAATCAAGGGAGATCTTCACCAAATCAAGATTAGAGCTGCTATAACACATTAGAATTCAACCTAAATAGAGAATCATTTCATATCTATAGTTTACTTTGTGGCAAAGGTGAGTGATTTGCATTGTTTTTCACTAATTACGGCTAATTATGGTAATTAGCGAAGATTAGCGTAATTATGGCTCAGAAAAATCTAGAAAAATTCCTAAAATTCTAAAACATCATTTTATGCCTCTGAAATGAATTTGGGTTAATTTTGAATAATTTTGCAAATCCCGATATTTGGGGGATTAAGGGGAAAATATGGGTTTTGGGTATGTTTGATCCGTTTTGACATATCATATTGTTGTTTTGCTGGTTGTGGATGTTTATACGTGTTGCTATGACTGTATGATATGCTTTGTGATCGATTAGAAAAGTTAGAATGGTCGAAAACGCCGTCATATGGCGTAAATAGTCGCTGGAAGAGTTGTAGAAAAATATGCAGGAAACCGGATCAGATCGCCCCTTTTCTTCTCCGACCCGACCCGATCGCGAGCATGCATTCACGAGCCACTTCATGTTGAGGGCCACGAATTGATCCAGAGGCCATCACGATCCGATCATGAAGGACCATCGCGAAGCGCCACGAGAGAAGGAGCCACGAACCAGTGGGCTATCACGACCCGAACCCGTGCAGTTGCCTCGACCCAATCCGATGAAAGCTCCATCACGATCCGAACCATGAAGCATGGAGCACGATCTGAACAGATGGTGGAGCCACGAAGTACTGGAGCCCGACCCGATCCAATGGGGTCATCGCGATCCGAACCTGATGAAGCACGATCCGATGATGGCGACCCGACCTGGAGAGCATATCACGATCCGACCTAGCGAAGGTAGCACGATCCGAGCTGGAGTATCATCACGACCTGGAGCTTGACCGCGAGCTGGTGACTGCGAACCGAACAAGGAGGCTATGAACTGAATGAAGACCGATCCGGATGAAGATGATGACTAAAACCCGAGATGCAAAGGTAGTCCAAATGGAAGTTAGAGCTCAGGATCCAAATGGGAACCAATGAGTTCACTTCATGATTGGGCTTTGTTGCGGGACGTGTGCAAAGGGGTTGTCGGTATTCATAACTTTGGTTCACCACTGAGAGATGGATAGTGGGCTTGTAGTGATAGTTACATGGGATTGGATTCCGTCATGGCCCAAAGTATTTGGTGACCAAAGTAGTGGACATCGTATGCTTTACGCACTGAGTGAGGGATGTGAGGATGATTGCTATGCTTGATTGTTTGACATCACTATGACATGCACACCCCCACCCCCGTATCTCTTACACTGTATGTTAGTGGCACCTTAGAGTATTGTACGGTATGTAGTGCTAACTCTTTGGTTGCAGGTCCGGGTTCAAGTATGATTGGATTATACCTGTTATTGTTTTGTTTTGCTGCTTATCGCTCATACCAGACTTTTTGTCTGTCCTAGAGTTTTATGTCTCTTCTTATTAATCTGGGTGCTCACACGAGCAGACTAGAGACAGGTTAGCTGGTGATGCACGATTAGCTGATTCAGAGACGAGCATGAGGCTCCTACGTATGATTTCTACATATATTCTCCCTGTGTCGTTGGTGGTCACTACTTGAGCATTGGTAGTGCACCTTTCTTGTTTAGTTTTGAGACAGTTTTAAAAGTTGTAATAATGTTAGCTTTGGATCATAAGCTGTATTTTGGATTTTCCGCTGCTATGATAGTTTGTTTTAGCTTATACACTGTCTCACCTGTTTTGTGTCAAGTATATGTTATGATTATATTTTATTCCATGCGTTGTGAGACATATTACAGGTTCCTGGTTGATTCTTCGTCGTCTTTCTTTTCTTCTGGCGACCGTCCCGTGCTAGCTGGACATGTGTACAGCGCACATTTGGAGTAAATGTCGGGTGCGGGGCGGGCCGTCACAAAACCTTTCCTTTCCTTTCTCTTAACTTATTTAACTAATAAAGGAGCACAATTTTATTTAAGGAATGAAAATTTTCATTTTCTTCACTTAACTTATTTTAAACTGACAAGGATGGCAAATGATATTAATTGGAGATAGAAAACTTTACATTTCCTTCCTTAATCTTTTTTACAAATGAAAATTTTCGTTTTCTTCACTAATCTTTTTTAGAAATGTATATTATTTGTAAAAATAACGTACATAATAACGTTTTCAATAATATTTCTGGAAATGCTTTACATAATATGACGAAAAACTTTATTAGCATATGGAAATGATTTACATAATATACGTAAATTTAAGATTTCTTACTAAATATGATGATGTTATTTAATACATAATGTTTTTGGAAACACTGATATGACGGAAAACTTTCTTATCACATACATAATATTTCTGGAAATAGCTGTGAATATTTAAAATCTTAGATATTAACGTTTTCAATACTCTTTCATCTATATATGGCATGTATTATTTGTTGAACTAACATACATAATAACATAATATACGTAAATTTACTAATCTTTTTTAGTTCTGGAAATAACATTCATAATATACGTAAATTTACTAATCTTAAATTCACTAATATTTTTTACAAATGTTTATTATTTGCAAAAATAACATACATAATAACGTTTTCAATAATATTTCTGGAAATGCTTTACATAATATGACGAAAAACTTTATTAGTATATGGAAATGCTTTACATAATATACGTAAATTTCCTTTCTACGTTTCTAAATTGTCAATTAGCCTTTCCTAATTCTCTCTCTATTAAATTGTCAATTAACCTTTCTAAATTGTCAATTAACCTATCCTTTCTATGTTTCTAAATTGTCAATTAGCCTTTCCTAATTATCTCTCTATTAAATTGTCAATTAACCATTCTAAATTGTTAATTAGCCTATCCTTTCTAAATTGTCAATTAGCCTTTCCTAATTCCCTCTCTATTAAATTGTCAATTAACCTTTCTAAATTGTCAATTAAATTTTATGTATTATAAATGTATTATTCATGTTATATTAATGGAGCAACATGTAGATGTTCATATTAAAATGTCAATTAAATCAACCAGATTTAATTCTATATTAGTGGACCAACATGTAGATGTTCATATTGTGTACCATCGTTGTATTACACACACACGCACACACATATAAATAAATAAATAAATAAATGCATAAATATATCATTGTATTACACACACGCATAAATATATATATATATACACACGTAGAAACATTTCCGTTAAATTCACGTCCAGATTCATAGCATTGAGTATATAAAATAGGCTTAATTTTGAATACTAATTTGGTATTAGACCTAAGTAGGCGGGGCCAGAGATCAATTGTTTTCAATTTGAGATAATGTTCAATGTTTGGAATGTTTTAACTCCCCTTCACTTTTGGATTTATTCACATAATAATATATTAAATTTAATCTTTTAGCAAATTTTCATGAATAATTTCCTTAAAACTTTGCATACTAACTTTTCATAAATTCTCTCTTTCTTCTCTCTCAGTTCCCGGTTGCCACGATTTTTACATCTACACACCGTTGCCTTCCAGGTTTTTGTCACTTATAAGGGATTTTTGTGCTAATCTCTCGCCTATCCAGGTTTTTGTCACTTATGAGTTTCCATTCAATTTTGAATTCCCATATTATTTTTTGTCCGCAGTTTTTTATTAATAATTTGCATACACAAAAATATTCTGATGTCGTTACAGCTGCGCCTATCCAATTTCTGGAGATTTCATTTTCTTCTTAACTACCTGTTTTCTTCTTTGTACTTCCAATTTTAATTCTAATCTCTACCTATGGAATGAAAAATATGAAACAATACTGTTGGTGCGGGTTAAGAGGACTGATGCAGGATTTGAAATCCATTACTTCACAATCCATTAAGTTTCATGTTCTATTTTCGCTTAATTATTGTAGCTTTTTATCTTGCTTATGTATTCTTAGATTCATACATAGTATTGTGATGTAAAGTTAATTTGTTTCATTTTACAGTGAAAGAAGAAACCTTCGCTCCATTATGGGAAAGATTAAAGTGGCATGTTGAGAATGGAATGCACTTCACATAGAAATGCATGTTTCTGGTAAGTTAGATATCTTTATGTCTTCTTTTCAAAATTTCTTTTGTATATTCTTGATAGATTTTTCTGTAGATGTTATTTGGATTGCCCCCCTACCCCCTCGATTTTTATCAGGATTTTCCTAATTTCTATACATGAGTCCATGGTAAATGAGGTAAAACCATGACATATATCCATGGCAAACATTCCATTATTGACATCAAATGCACATGTTGTTTAACCATATATTTGTTGGTCTTCTATTTGAATATCATTTAGACAATAATAGGAAAATTTTGATTTTATTACCATACTATTAGCTTGGGTTTGTCTCTCAGTACTTTTATATCAAAGCAGACTAAATTGAGTACCATTTGGTTTATAAATGAAATTTATAAACATCAGAGTATATTTTTCTCAATGGGGTTATAATGATTATCAAAATTTTATATTTTCTTAAATATGATAGTTTACGTTTTGTTTTTTATGGTGTATCTCTAGCTTTGAGATGTTTTTTTCCTTTTTCAATTACATCACTCCTATTTTCTATTGTAAAGTAATATCTTCATTAGAAAAAAAATCCAAATTTGTGATTCTGATGACTATCATTCTTTTTTTTTTAATTTCAATGAAATCACATGTATGGGAAAATTGGAGCCTATGGCTAGCTACTTTTGGGTTGAAAATGGGTTCATCACAAATCTGTGTTTCCCTTCATGTAACAACCATATGTATGTGAGTAGTTTTCAATTTTAGCTCTTTGGATAGTTGAAACGACCCGAACTTCCCCGGTAAGGAAAGCACGGATTGAATTGAGAACACGACAAATTAAAACACAAACTGAAGAACATTTCATTGCTTATTACAACAATTTCATCAGAATACAAGAATATACAGAGTATTAACAAATAATATACATTTGATAAATATTAGAGATTACAATACATTACATAGCAGCGGAAAACAATACGAAATACAACTGATAGTAATACACGGATACAGAGCTTTCCGAATATCGCTTCAGTTGTAAATCAGGATCCTGTGAATATAAATCTGCAAAACCAAAACTACTAGTTGCCCATGCAGAAAATTGGGGCACCCAGATTTTAGGTTAAAACAATAAACTCCAGGCCAGTCATGTGACTTGTGTGAGAACTAAAACAGTTATTTAAAACTTTACTTTAAATTAGATATATCAAGGGACCACGCCGTACAACACGGAACGGGTTTCCTCCCAAGAATACCAGTGCATATAACAAAACAGTGCATTGCTTTTTGGAAAAATGAAGCTATTATAAGACCCAGGTCCTATTACACAATGCAACGCAAGCCGGGGGATAGGGTTTTCCCTTATAATAGCCAAACATGCTTGGTACGTTAAAACAAATCATTTGATACTATTATAAGTTCATAGTGTATAAAACAACTTCAAATATAAATGTATCAATCCTAGACCACATGGGTACCATATATCAAGTCGCTAATACTAGGCTCTACAATCAAAACCACAAAGTTACGTATTGGAAGTTGGATTTCCATCTGTGAACCAAGGCAAGGGATCGTCCTTACCGCTTCGAGATGCTCTAGCCCGTGTCTCAGGCAAGCACTCTGTCAAGCCTTTAGATCGTCAGGGCCGGTCCACATGGAGTGGATTAGAATGCCTGAACAATGCATTTCCCTGCCCTATGGGGCGTAAACTATTTATATCCCGACCAAACTATCGGCCCCGGAACGACCGATATAACCGAGGCGCCTCGCAATCCATCATCCACATAAGTAAAATGTCAGGGCTAGTAAAACGCTGACACCACTCCTAGCTAGAAGGAAATGCATATCCTCCCTGAAGTCCTCTCCCATTTCTGGTTCACACCGGGGTGTGAGGCTCGCGAATTAACGCTACATAAAACGACGTTGTATTAAAGCCGTTCTTTGATCGTCAACCACAAGGCTCTGCTTTTCAACAGAAGCCTTGATAATTTGCATTTCGGCATGCCACACAGGCAATTCACACTATGCAACCGATGTCGATCAATCACACAGAATGAAATCCGATGTCAGACACACATCCATTGACAAGTTTGTTTTGGGTCTGAACGAAACCAGAGGCACCTTTTTCCTCCCCCATATGTCCAATACAGAGGAGAGTCCCTCGCATATCCTGTTGATCTCCAAGTACGTCTAGACGATCACCACTTATTACCTTGTCTTGAGTGTACAGCCCAATCAAGACATCAGTAATCATCCAAACGATGTGAAGACCTCCGGTCTTCAACCATCGTCTTCATCCTCGACACATCGTCGAATCAGTTATTCAGAATGGCATAAACCCAGTCTTTCTGAATAACTCGTGTATATAATAAACAAGTGTTATAAAAACACAACGTACGCCTCATTCCAATCCAGAATATTCCTTTATTCAAATATTCTTTTACTTTGGGAAAGGTTCCCATTAATTTTATCAAAAATAAATTCTTTAAATTTATTCTTTAATCTTCCTTTGAATATCAAATCAAACCAAATTATGGTTTATCCAAACTAGTTGGGATTAGCTCACCTTACCGAAGTAATCATTTGTTTAATTTCCCAATCCCAACCTATTCATCCCATGAAGCAAAACTAGTAATACTTCATATATAACACCACGGTGTTATCGGTAAATTCAATTACCATTTCTTGTTCAAATCTAATTGAAGATTTAACTATCGCCTGGAGTAAAACTGGTGGTACTCCATTCTCGATCATTTCAATCTAATTAAAGATTCATTTAAACTCCACTTGGTTTAATCTTCCCAAAAATCAATATTAATGATTGTTTAACTTGGGAAATCATATCCTGTCTTTAACCAGGTTAAAGAACCAATGTCATTTAAAACACGGTTCACTATGAACCCAAAATCACATTCCATTCCATCAGCCTTTAACCGTAAATAAGCAAGTGAACAATTTCCTAAGTATTAACCCCGAAGGACGAAACCAACATCAGATCAACACACAGGAAACCATTCAACTTAACTAATCTCTAGTTAGTTTCTGATTTTCTTAACTCCGTTGGGTCTAAGAACAATATTATTAAAGATACCAAAATCTCATTCCATCCCATCATCCTTTAACCGTAAATTAGCAAGTGAACAATTCCCTAAGTATTGACCCCGAAGGCCGAAACCAACATCAGATCAACGCCTAGGAAACCATTCAACTTAACTAATCTCCAGTTAGTTTCTGATTTTCTTAACTCCGTTGGGTCTAAGAACAGTATTATTAAAGATACCATTCACGACAACCCAAAATCTCATTCCATTCCATCAGCCTTTAACCGTAAATTAGCAAGTGAACAATTCCCTAAGTATTAACCCCGAAGACCTAAACCAACATCAGATCAATACCCAGGAAACCATTCAACTTAACTAATCTCCAGTTAGTTTCTGATTTTCTTAACTCCATTGGGTCTAAGAACAGTATTATTAAAGATACCATTCACGACAACCCAAAATATTATTCCATTGTTAATCGGGTTAAAGAACAAGTGTTATTTAAAACACCGTTCACGATAAACCCAAAGACCAATTTCAATTCAATTCCAATTAAATATTAATTAATTGGTATACTTCATTAAATCTAAATAAAAAGATTTAATCTTTTCTTAACTGGGTTCAAGAAAAGTGTTAATGAAGACACCATTCACGACAAACCCAAAATCACATTTGATATTAAATACAAGGCTCTGAATAGAAAATATATCGGCTTATATTCAATATCAAATTTTGGAATCAACAAATACCGTATTGGAATAATGATATATATATCTTCCAAATTCCTCCACAATATCCGTATAATCACGGAATCCAATATCGAAATATTCCAAAGATAATTTCGATTCAAATCCATTCCAATTCATATATTGGAAATTCTGGTTATTTTAAAACCATTTCAAATCCAATTTATTTATTTAAAAATATTGGGTTATAATACTTGTCCATAACTAGTTCATTTCGATAAAAATATATTTTTATCCTTTCAAATATGGAATTTTTCATCCCAATTCTTCCCAAATCATTTCTTATGATTTTACACTAATTATTGATATTTTTAATAATTTTATCAAGGCCCGTACAGTCGATTTCCATAAACATCCATCGAACTGCACTTACGGCGACCTTTTCCAAATTTGATTTGGACATAATTCCAAATCCAACCATTAGATTTCAAATCTCTAATATTCGTTAGAAAGCTCTTTTCGATACGAACCTAATGGTTCCGATTTCAGGAGAATCCGACGGTCGGATCTCCAGTAATGTCCATTCGAAGTTAATGGTCGAAATTCGCGCGCAGCGCGTTCTATTCAGGCCATTATATATATATTATATATATTTCGTCGATTTCATTTTAAAACGTATTTTATAAATCGTTTTAAATTCGTTTTCAAATTGATTTCAACTTCATATTCAATTTATAATCAAAATTGAATATTCCATATCATCGATATATAAATGATAGTATTTTCAAAACATTAGATTTTGAAATCAATTCCTTTTCGATATTCATTACAAAAATGAATAAAATCGTTCACGTTCAAATGGTGTCAATCTAATCAACACGGCTTTATATATTGAAGTATATTCGTGTCCATCCCAAATCGGACATCAATATCAAATTTTGATCTTTTACTGAATATTATTTTAAAATATTCATTATTTTAAAATATTTGTTATTTTAAAATGTTCATTCTTTCTGAACTGGAATCAGACACAGTCAATTGCCATATAATGTTATATATACGGATTTCATATACACATCTATACAACAACAATCAAACACAGTCAACCATCATCCAGAGTGCATTCTACACTACATAAGCATCAAATATAAATATTTAACGCTTACAACAGTCTGTCATTCAATCGATCGACATACAGCTAATTATTGGGACTAGTGTATGTCATATATCATCCCAATACCCGTGTGGGGTTTCAATCGACAAATACAGATTTATTTGTGCAGTTGGACGATATGTAAAATTCATCGTCCTAATCAATATCACTCAAATGTGTGTACATAAACAAATCGTTCGATTTGTAAATGAATATTTATTTTATATACACGTTAAAAATTATATTTTTAACTATAAAATATTTTATTCCATTCCACATCACACAATGAAATTTCACAACACAATCAAACAAACAAACAAGTTGTCCAAGGTTTGTGGACGACGGGTGTCAGGTGATGCTAAGCACCGTCTACATCCTAGTATATATTTTAACTAGAAAATAAAATTAAAGTGAGAAGTTCTCACCTTTGAGTTCCACTCCGCCATTTTTTATTTCTGAACGGTTCGGAATTGAATTTGATTCCTGTTGGTTCCATCGCCATCTGTTTCACTATGTTCATGGTAAAAATCGCATTTTTATTTCAGTGCTAAAAATTATATTTTTACTTAGCTAAAAATTATATTTTTACTTAGCTAAAAATTATATTTTTACTTCGCTAAAAATTATATTTTTACTTCGCTAAAAATTATATTTTTATATCGCTACATATATATAAAGATCGCATTTTTAAAACAAAGTTATTTAAATAAAATCATATTTTTATTTCGACGTTTACACTATAAAAATCATAGTTTTATTTTAAAACCATACACGTAAAGATCGTATTTTTATTCCACTTTCATATGTATTAAAAATCGTATTTTTGTCTCCCTTTCATACATATAAAAATCGTATCTTTTCATCTATAAAAATAAAATCTTTCTTGTTTTTTAAAAAAAAATCTAAACTTTTCTATAAATAAAATTTTTGTCTTTCTAATTTTAAAAATCTTACCTTTCTAACATTAAAAATCTTAACTTTCTAACATTAAAAATCTTAACTTTATATACAAAAAATCATATCCTTTTCATACAGACATAAATCATATTTTTATATATGAATAAAAATCCCATTTTTGTGATGCTATAATATATATAAAGTTCCAATTTTTCTTATGCTATAATATTCATAAAAATCTGATTTTTATTAAATAAAAGAACTTGCAGCGTTTTTCTAAGAGGGAGGGGTTTCACGGCAGTTGAGGAGGCCGGGGAGGGCGCTGCAGCAGTGTAGGAGGCGGAGGGGGGGCAGCTTCACTGGCGGCGGCTAGGGTTTCGGGCAGTGGAAGCTTTGGTGGCGCGGTGCGTTTAAATTAGAGGAGAAGGAGACCGAGGGGGTGAGGGCGCAGTCATAGGGGGGAAGGCCGCAGCGGTGGCGGCTCCGCCTGGGGCAGTGGCGACGGCGCCTGTCGCACTCAGCACGATAGGTTTCCTTTTTTTATCATTCGATTTTGAATGATAATGAATGAGGGGTTGACTTCAAAGAAGGGAAGGGAGGGGGTTTTATAAAATTAAATTATTATTTATTTTAACTTTGAATTCCATAGTCACTTTCTCATTCCATCTCCAATTCGCACCCAACGACTGTCACCCCTAGCTGATTACCCCCATTCCGAGCACAATGGGATATGTTTCGTAAGCCAATTCGACTGTTACGATCAGTTTTCATTAGATTCAAAATATAAATCAGTATATATTGAATTTGAACATACATTCTAATTTATCGGGGCCACATATTGATTCTAAAAATTCCAGAAAAATTAGTTCTAGCTTCGTATTGACGATACATTCCCAACAAAACTAATTTCGTTAAATTTGAAGACCGTTTGAAAAATGGCCATTTTCTGGTCGATCCAATTTGACTAAAACTGTCAAAACACGTTTTCCTTTGCCACACTAACATATTGATCCCAAAATTTATGAATTTTGGAATCTAGCAAAAATTTGACATCGCGGATCCAACAAAAGTGGTTTCATCGAAAACGGAGGCTGTTTGCAAAATGGCTATTTTAAGGGATATATTTCCATAGCGACTATTCTAAATTTTCAAATTGGCATAACTTTTTATTACCGCTATGAAATTTCAATTTTTCGGATTCATTGGAAAGATATTCTCAAATAGATTCTAATATTTTTGGTTTCGCTAAAATCCGGTTTATTTTGAATCCTGTACATCCATTTGAAATTTGAAATCGAATTTTCAAACTACCGCGCCATTTTCAATTCCTTCTATAATTAAAAATAAATATTTATATTTTAAGTTCAATTTAAATAAATATATACGTTCTAATTCTATTCAAAATAAATTTCTCGTCGTAATTATTTAAAATAATCATTTAAAATATTCAAAATTCTTTAAAATTGCCAAAATAATTTTATTAAATTAGTTCATATTTTCAGGGTTGTTACAATAGTCGTTCGCTGTTTACCATAGACTTAAGTTGATAAAATTATTGATTTGCACATTCTGTATGAGGTTAATCGAAGGATGTGCAACTTGCTTATTGTTGATGTCCTCTTCCAACTAATGCATTTTAGATTCTACCAAGGAATCTAATTGTGTGAATCTCTTTTGGTATTAATGGAAGACTTGGCTATCTGTACATATTACTTTGCACATGTAAAACATCAACTATTCCTACTATTTGCATGGATTATCGTGCTATGTCTTTATTTTCATTTGTTGAAGTTCCTTGCATGTAAACCAGCTCCACGCATGCAGACCTTAATTGCAATTTCAGGTTTATTGTGTCACGCCTTATACATTTTATTGCTTCAACCTTTTGATTTTCCAACAATTTGATATTGACCAGTTATGATAAACTATTCACTAGATGCTACACATATATTAAATGCAGTGTACAGACATTAAGGTATCTCTCTAAGCTATAAAAATATTATAGTGTTATTTCTATGTCACAATTTAACGTCTTACAGGAGAATCCAAGCTGTTCGTTTCACTTGTCTTGCTTATAATGCTATTTGCTTTGAGTATGCAATAAACATAAAATTGTAGAAAATCCACTTTAAGCTGGATTGTGTTTCACCCCACTCAGTGGATCGGCTTTTCTTCACATGATGTTTATTTGAAACCATTCTTAATTTTGAAAGGTATCCTAATATAAATTGAATTTGTATTATTTCCTAATAAACACATCATCTTCAGTTCTGCATAACAGAATAAGGAAACATAGTTTAGAGTTGCGGTTGATGTAGCATGGAAGATAATTTAAGGTATTAAGTGCATCTTCACTCTAAAGTATTCATTATCCAATATACAAGTGATTACAAGTTTGCATGATCATATTCCAATGGTATCTTCAACTAACGAGTACAAAAATAAAGATGCTTAACTAAAGAATTTTGTGCAGACTATTTGTAATGTTGAGCTCATTAAGCAAGATCTTTTGAATGTAAGAACAATTCATTTTTATTTGCTGCAAAAATAATTATTTCCCTTGGATGTTTAAATACTAAAATGTGCATGCAATTTCGCTTCCCATCTTGACTATTTATGGTTGCCATATTTTTCTTATACCATATTTTAATTTTCATTTGCAACAAATAGAAGCATTAAATGGTCATGATACTTGCATAAATTTTGGCAAAATTAATGTTATAAAGATCATGACAAAAATATCTATGTTAGCCATATTACAAATTTTATTTTTCCTTCTCCTGATTTTAAAAGTTTGACAAAAAAAATTCGCATTCCTCATTAAATTGGGACATTTCCGTTAAATTCACGTCTAGGTTCATTGCATTGAGTATTTAAAATAGGCTTAGTTTTGAATACTTATTTGGTATTAGACCTAAGTAGGTGGGGCCAGACATTAATTGTTCTCAAATTGAGATAATGTTCAATGTTTGGAATGTTTTAATTCCCTTCACATTTGGATTTATTCACAAAATAATATATTAAATTTAATCGTTTAGCAAATTTTTCATCCATATTGACAACTTTAAAGGATAGAGAAAATTAAGGATGAAAGTTGTTTAGTTAGGACTTACAAACACAACAAATGATTTTTTTTGAATTAATTTCACATATACCTAAGTGTAGACTTATTATTGGGATATTTTAAAATTGTTTATAATTTCTTTCTGTATGCCATCTAATTCAATTTCTTAGCCTTTATATAGGTTATATTTCGTTTATTTACTTATTGGATAAATTTCGACCTAACTTTGGTATTTGATTATTTGTTAAGTAAACACAATGTTGCAAGTGTATTAAATTTTCCATCGAATGCACTTATATCTCAAATATGGAAGTTGAGTTATTGCTTAACATATTAAAGTAAGCACATGAAGTCATCTTCAATAAAAATCCCAATTTTCGGTAATCTGTATGTTATTTTCTATTTCAAAGTTGACATGAAAATTTCACATTGTTACTTGTAACGACCCGGATTTCGCCCGACCCGATCAATCGCTAAATCGACCAAGACCGCTCAAAACCCGAATACGTTAACTTTGGGAATACAACACATCAGAATAGATAACAACAGACTTTTATAAACATTATAATAATGTTACATCAGAGTACAAAATATCAGAGTACACTGATAAATAATACAGCGGAATATTTAATTACAACATAATTAATATAATGCAGCGGAATAATTAAATTAATCACAACGGAAGACTATCAATGCACTGGACATAGCTTTAAGCTTCGATCCAGAATCCTGCTCAATATCTGCAAAATAAGCTGCTCAACTGCCCGTGTGGAAAAGAGGGCACCCGAGTTTGCAAAGTGAAACAAACTACGGGTCAGTCATGGGACTGGTGTGAGAAATCTTTACTTAACTTATCTAATAAGTAGGCTAATCACAGGACCACGCCGCTATCGCAGAACGGGTTTACTCCATTGGATTGCCAGTGCATAAATAAAGTAAATCGTTAAAACAACGCAATGCTTTTTAGAAAAATGAAACCATTATAAGACTCAGGCCCCATCACACAATGCAACGTAAGCCAGAGGATAGAGTTTTACCTTATAATGGTCAAAAATGTTTTATACGATAAAAACGATTTAATATTATTATTAGTGTATATATGTTTCAAAAACATTTCAACCATAATGTATTAATCATAGACGGCATAGCACCCCATCCTACTATGTCGCCATACTAGTTCTACAATCAAAACCGCATGATGTCGTATTGGAAATTGGATTGGTTTCCATCATGAGTCAAGGCTAGGAACGATCTCCTGACTGATTCGAGACACTCTAGCAATGTCTCAGGATTCGGACACTGGCGAACCCTTGGATACAGCAGGGCCAGTCCCCCAATAGTGCAATGGGTTGGATTGGCAATTCCTGAACACACGCTTCCCGATCCTATTGGACCTATAAATTTGCCATTGCGGCCAATAAAAATCCGAGGCGCCTCAAAATCCATCAACCACATAAGTAAAATGCCGGGTCGTGTTAAACCCAAACACCACTTCTAGCTAGAAAGAAACGTGTGCACTCCCTGCGTTTCCTTGCTCCGTTTTTAACTCTACCGGGGGTGTGAGTCTCGCGAGGCAACGAAATACACAAAGCTATGCCTAAATAGGCTATGCTTTGATCATCATCCACAAAGCTCTGCTTTTCAACAAAAGCCTTGATCTATGCATCTTAGCATGCCACATTGTCAATCCTTACCATTGATTTCTGCCAATATATAACCTCAAAGCTCATACGTCTCAGAGAAGGGTATTAAGCAAGAGAATGAATTCTCCGCTACCAAACAGATATATATTAGCAGAAATCAACGGATACAATGTAAAGGAATACAATGTCAGACATGCCATCATTTGCAAGTCCGTTCTGGGTCTGAATGAAACCGGAGGCACCTTATACCTCGCATATCCGAACGATCAACAATACGTCTGGACAACTACCACTGGAACCTTTTCAAGGCATCAACTCTAATCAAAGGCATTAGCAGTCCTAATCCATTCGATGTGAAGATCGGCGGTCTTCAACCACCGTCTTCATCTTCGACTTTTAATCGTCGTAGTAATTATTCAGAATGGGTTAAACCCGGTCATTCCGAATAACTCGCGTATTTTTATAATTAAAAATCAAGTGTTATAAGAATACATCCAAAGCCTCTTTCCAACTCAGAATATTCTTTAAATAAAATATTCATATTATTAGGGAAAGGTTCCCATTAATTTTATCAAAGATAAAATCTTTTAATTTTATTCTTAAATCTCATTTTCAAAGATTTATTAAAATTCCAATTTAGTTTTAATATCAAAAATCACTACTTTACAATTATTCCAATTTAAGAAATAAATCTTATTTTTAACTAGGTTAAAGAATCAATGTCATTTAAAAACATTGTTCACGATAAACCCAAAATCATTTTCCAATAAATAAATATAAATTGAAATACCAATAATCTTAGTCGAAAGATTTATTCTTTATTTAAATTAAACTCTTTGTTTAAAAAAATATTCTTTATATAAAGGATATTCTTAATCGGAAAGCGACTCAATCATTTACCACATAACTTTGGTTATATGGATTTCATACATTGTATGTAAATGACAATAATAATAAATAATCATCAAACCATCCATTTAACATCCAAAGTGAAGTTCTCAACTGTATGAGCATTAAAATGAAATAATAAAGCTCATCGCAGCCTGTCAATCTATCGATTGACATAGGAATAAATATTGGGACTAGTGTATATCAATTAACATCCCAATACCTGTGTGGGGTTTCAGCCAACAACAGTACAAATAAATAAATATTTGGTTAATGAATTTAACCAACTTTGATACTACCAACATGTTGATAATGATGGACAAAATGATATTTTATTCCTAATGTTGAAAATAAAATATATATATTTGACTCGCATAATTTCTTTTACATTTCTAATATATAATAGAATGTAATTTATTTATATGACATTATTGTGGATGACAAATAAAAGATAATTTACATTATACTTTACTTGTATGTAATTATCCTTAAGTTTAACACATAAAAGAAATAATCTCATTTGTATATGTTTTCCAATGTATAACCCAACACATAAAATGTTTATTTTAAAGTGCATACAAATTCTAATGTGTGGTTTGACCAAGCATATAATTCTTATATTTGAATATAAACTCAAATGTAAGTTTGCACATAAAAATGATTTTTATATTTTGCATATAAATTCTATTGTATGCTATGCAAATAAAAATGATTATTTTATTTGCATATAAATTCTATCTCAACAAAATGTATAAGAAGAATGATACATTCATTTGCCTACAATTCCATTTTATCAAAATGTTATTTGTGTTTAATTCTTATTTGAAAAAATGTCCTTTTTGGTATCAACCAATATAATTCGACAAAATGAATGTTTGATTCAACTAATATAAATTGACAAAAGTGAATAATTTTGTTTCAACTACTGTAAAGTGACAAAAGTGATTATTTTGTTTCAACTAGTGTAAATTGACAAAAGTGATTATTTTGTTTCAACTAGTGTAAATTGACAAAAGTGATTACATTTTATCTTAACCTTTTAAAATGACAAAATTAAATAATTTTGTCTCATTCTATTTAAATGATAAAAATGTATCTTTTTGTATTGCAACAAAAGGACAAATAAACCTTATCTATCTATTTACTCTTTTTATTGAAGCTAAGATGACACTAAAAATATATCTTTTTAATTCTAATCTTTTTATCATAACCTATGATGGAAATAAAAACATTTTATTTAATTTGAATTCATTTTATCATGATCTTTTTATTTTCTCTAGTTTAAAAGTAAAAAAAATGACACCTTTAATCCTATTCTTTTATTTATATCCAAAATGTAATAAAAGTGTAACTTCTTAAACTATGCTTTTTATTTGCATCTAAAATGCAAATAAAAATGTAATATTTTAATTTATGATTTATTTGCATCAAAGAATGCAATTAAAAATACAATTTTCAATTTCATGTTTCATTTGCATCAAAGAATGCAAATAAAATGCAACTTCTAATTCAATATTTTATTTGCATCTAAAATTGCAAATAAAAATGCAACTTCTAATTCAATATTTTATTTGCGTCAAGGAATGCAAATAAATATGCAAGCATCAAAGAATGCAAAAAAAAATTCAACTTTTAATACGGTGGTTTATTTGTATCAAAGAATGCAAATAAAAATTCGACTTTTAAATACAGTGTTTATTTGCCTCAATGAATGCAAATAAAAATAAAATCTTTTAACTACGATGTTTATTTGCATCTAAATATGTAAATAAAAATATGTTTTTTTTGCTTTGTTTGCAACTAAATTTACAAACAAAAATGTAACTCTTTTAAATAATGTTTTTATTTCTATCTAAAATACAAAATAAAAATGTCATATTCATTCTAGTGTTTTGTTGGCTTTTATAATTGCAAAAAATGAAATTTTAACTCTAATGTTGGTTTGCATCTGAAATTGTAAGTAAAAAAAATATAGTTTTTACTTCTAAATGTTTGTTTGCATCTAAAATAGCAAACAAAAATATAGTTTTACTTCTAATGCAAATAAAAGAACATTTTTAGTTTCTATGCATATTTGCATAGAAGGATGCAAATAAAAGAACATTTTTATTTTCTATGCATATTTGCATAGAAGGATGCAAATAAAAGATCATTTTATATTTCAATGTATAATTGCATAAAGGAATGCAAATAAAAGAACATTTTATATTTCTATGTATATTTGCATAAAAGAATGCAAATAAAAGAACATTTATATTTCCTATGTATATTTGCATAAAAGGATGCAAATAAAAGATCAATTATATTTTCTATGTATATTTGCAATAAAGGATGAAAATGAAAGATCATTTTATATTTCTAATGTATAATTGCATAAAGGAATGCAAATAAAAGAACATTTTATATTTCTATGTATATTTGCATAAAAGAATGCAAATAAACGAACATTTTATTTCATATGCATTAACGCTAAACTAAAATATGATTCTTAGTTGAAACATAACGACGTTAAAAATATATTTATTTTTAATGTCAATTCAATACCAAATACATGTGATGACAACTAGTATTTTGGTGTCAATTAACATATCCAATTCAAAATCTCAATATGTGAAATAAACTAAGTTTTGTTTCAACTAACATGATAATTTCATCTTTCAATACATGAAAATATCAAAGTTTTGGTTTATCTTTCATGAATAAATAATATAATCCAAATTTTATTCTACATCCAAATCGAAACAAATCAATGAATCCATATTTCAATTATTTTAATTGTAGATTTAGATCTAACAAATATGAACATCACAATCACCAAAATTCACAAACAGTAAATTTCCATCATGAACATCACAACTTAATTTATAATCATTCTTTTATGAATTTTTAATTAGCGATAAATAATTAAATGATTAATCAATTATTTTAAAAATAGAAATCTCACCTTGGTATTTTGTCAGATCTATAAATCAAATTGAGTCAGAATTTGCTCACAACAGTTCTGGAATGTTAATGCTATGTTGTGTGTCGCCATTCCAACATCACCAAAATCGTCAAGTTCTGAGTTGATTTGAATCAAAAATGAATTCTAATCATTTAAATTACAATTAGCAACGTATTTAAAGTGTCGATCAATAAAATAGAATTTACAGTAAACCTCAGATTTGGTTCCAAACTTCAGATCGGTATAACTTGAGCATCGGTGCACGGTTTCACGAACGGGAAGTTGGAGGTGGAAGGCCTTAGGGAGGCGCACATGCACCAAGAAGAGAGGGGGTGCGGTGCAGCGTGGTGGGCCCGGCGGAGGGAAGAAGGCGGCGGCTTTGTCAAGGTGATTTTCGAGCTACGTGTAGTTTTGGAGGATGAAACTTATATGGAATCGAAGAGGAGGAAGAGAGCTTGAAAAAGTTCTAAAGGAGCATGGTGTAATTTTGCTTGGAGGAAGAGAAATCAATGGAGGAAGGGAAGAAGGAAGAGGCGGCTACGGGTTTGAGAGGATCGGGGAAAACGATGAAGTAATATTAGGGTTTTCTATTATTTATAATAAAATATTAATGAATGCTTTAATTTTACAAATAAACCCGTTAGTTCTAACTAACTCCAATTTCAGCCCAACGAAGGATGTATGTAATAACCCAAAAATCCGAGCCAATTTAAAAATTTTATTTTGGCAATTTTAGTGAATTTAGAATATTTAAAATGGATTATTTTAAATAATATCATCGAGAAATTTATTTTGAATAGAATTCGAATGTATATATTTATATAGATCGTCGTTACAATATAAATTTTATTTATATTTATAAAAGGAATTGAAAATTGCGCGGTAGTTCGATTTCAAACTTCAAATGAATGTACCGGGTGCAAAATAAACCGGATTTTAGCGAAACCAAAAATATTAGAATCTAATTGTGAATATCTTACCAACGAATCCGAAAAATTGAAATTTCATAGCGGGAATCAAAAGATATGTCCAGTTGAAAATTCAGAATAGTCGCTATGGAATTCCGGCCCTTAAAAATGGAAATTTTGCAAACGACCTCGGATTTCGACGAACCCACTTTTGTTGGATCCGGGATGTAAAGTTATTGCTAGGTTTCAAATTTCGTAATTTTTCGATTCGATATGTGAGTGTGGCAAAGGAAAACGCGTTTGACCAGTTTTAGTTGATTTTAATCGACTGGAAATTGACCATTTTTCAAACGGTCTCAGAATTTGACGAAACTAGTTTTGTTAGGACCGTATCGTCAATACGAAGCTAGGAAATATTTTTCTTGAATTTTTCGAGTTAGTACGTGACCCCGGTAAATTGAAATGTGCGTTCAAATTCAATATATAGAGTTATATGTTGATTTTGACGAAAACTGATCATAACGGCCAAATCAGCTTACGATACATATCCCATTGTGTTAGGAATGGGGATAATTAGCTATGGACGACAGGCGGTGGGTTCGATTTCGAGGTGGAAATAAAAAGTTGCTTTTTGAAATTAATTAAATAAAATAAAATAATATATATTATTATATATTCCTTATAACTCCCCCTCTCCCCTCTTCACTTTAATTTCCTTGAACAGAAAAAAAAAACCGCAAACCAGATCTCGTCGACCCCTCCCCCCACCACCGCGACTCGCCACCGTCCGCCGCGAGCTCCGGGGAACCCCCCCCCCTCTCCGATCTTCTTCCCTCCTCGTTCCCCTTCTTCTGCACTGCGACGCTGCCCCCCTTCTTCTTCTCCAATCGCCCCTCAGCCCTAAATCGAACCCCCCATCCTCCAGCGCGATGGCCGAGACCCCCTCCCCGTGCTCCGCTCCCCCCACTGCCAAAACCGACACCGCCACCCACCTGCAAGACGATAACGCCATCACCTCCGATCTTGACCCCCTTCCTCCGCCGGTTCTGACCATCGTGGCCCCCCCACAACAAGTAAAAAGTGAGTTTTTATTTAGTTTTTATTTATTTTTGTTTAAAAATAATTAGTTTTAAGATCAGTTTATAAATATAAAGTGAGGATTTTTATAGGATAAAGTTGGTAGAAATATATGATTTTTCATTTAGGAAATATATGATTTTTCATTTAGGAAATATATGATTTTTATATAGTATAGATAATAAAAATATGATTTTTATATAGTATAGATAATAAAAATATGATTTTTATATAGTATAGATAATAAAAATATAATTTTTATATAGAAAGAAGCGTTGTAAAAATATATGAAGTAGAAATAAAAATACGATTTTTGTTTATTGAAAAGAAGTAATAAAAATATAATTTTTCTGATAAACAGCATGAAAGGGACTGCATTGGAATTTCAAAACAAATCCAGATGTTCAGCAGTTCAGAAGCAAAGCACGACGGAGTGGAACCCTCTGTGAGAACTTCTCACTTTAATTTTTCTGTTCTAGTTATAATATATACTAGGATGCAGACGGTGTTTAGTAGCACCCGACACCCGTCGTCCACAGACCATGGACGGCTTGTATGCTTGTTTGTTTGATTTTGATGTGTAGTTGATTGTGTGATGTGATGTGAAAGGAAATAAAATATTTATATAGTTAAAAATATTTTATAGTTAAAAATAGACTTTTTAACGTGTATATGAAATGAAATAAACTAATATAAACAAATCGGACGATTTGTTTATATACACACATTTGACTGATATTGATTGGGACGATAAATTTTACACATCGCCCAACTGCACAAATAAAATATGTGTTTGATTGTTTGAAAACCCCACACGGGTATTGGGATGATATATGACATACACTAGTCCCAATAATTAGTTGTATGTCGATCGATTGATTGACAGACTGTTATAAGCGTTAAATATTTATATTTGATGCTTATACAGTGTAGAACGCACTCTGGATGATGGTTGTTTATTTATCGTTGTTATTTTATACATGTGTTGTAGAAAATCCATATAATTAACATTATATGGTAATGGATTGGGTCTCATTCCAGTTTTGAAATAGAATATTTGAAAAAGAAATATTTGAGTAGAAATAATTGAAAAAGAAATACTTGAAATAGAATATTTGAAAATAGAAATATATGAAGCCGTGTTGATTAGATTGAAGCCATTTTGACGTGAACGATATTTATATCGATTTTATTCATTTTACAATGAATATCGAAAGTGATTTCAAAATCTGATATTTTGAAAGAATTGAAATTCGAATTGAAATCGAATATTTTGAAATGAATTCGAATTGAAATCGAATATTTTGAAATGAAATTCGAATTGAAATTGAATAGAAATGAATTCGAATTGAAATCGAATATTTTGAAATGAAATTCGAATTGAAATTGAATAGAAATGAATTCGAATTGAAATCGAATATTTTGATATGAAATTCGAATTGAAATTGAATAGAAATGAATTCGAATTGAAATTGAATAGAAATGAATTCGAATTGAAATTGAATAGAAATGAATTTGAATTGAAATTGAATTAAAAATCGATTTGAATTAAAATCAATTTGAAATGAATTTAAAACGAATTTATAAGGAAAAAAATTCAATTTTGATTTGAATTTGAAATGGAGTTGAAATCGTTTCGAAAACGAATTTAAAACGATTTATAAAGTTCGTTTTAAAAGGAAATCGACGAAATATATATAATATATATATATATATTATATATATATATATAATGGCCTGAATAGAACGCGCCGCGCCGCGGCAGTTCGCGAATTTCGACCATTGACTTCGAATGGATATTACGGGAGATCCGACCGTCGGATTCTCCTAAAACCGGAACCTTGGGTTCGTATCAAAAAGAGCTTTCAAACGAATGTGAGAAATTAGAAATCTAACGGTTGGATTTGGAATTATGTCCAAATCAAATTTGGAAAAGGTCGTTGTAAGTGCAGTTCGATGGCCTTTGATGGAAATCGATTGTACGGGCCTTGATAAAATTATTAAAAATAGTAATAATTTGTGTAAAATCATAAGAAATGATTTGTGAAGAATTGGGATGAAAAACTCCATATTTGAAAAGATAAAAATAGATTTTTATCGAAATGAACTAGTTTTGAACTAGAACTATAATTCATTTATTTTTGAAAAAAATAAAGTGAATTTGAAATGGTTTCGAAATATAACCAGAATTTCCAATAATTGAATTGGAAGGGATTTGAATCGAAATTGTCTTCGGAATATTTCGATGTTGGATTTCGTGATGATACAGATATTGTTATGGGAATTTGAAAGATATATATATATATCATTATTTCCAATACGATAATTGTTGGTCGTAGAATTTGATATTGAATATAAGCCGATATATTTTCTATTCAGAGCCTTGTATTTAATATCAAATGTGATTTGGGTTTGTCGTGAATGGTGTCTTCATTAAAACTGTTCTTAAGCCCAGTTGAGTAAAAGATTAAATCTTTTTATTTAGATTTAATTAAGTGTACCAATTAAATGATATTTAATTGGAATTGAGTTGGAATTGATTTTTGGGTTTATCGTGAACGGTGTTTTAAATAACACTTGTTCTTTAACTTGATAATCAATGGAATATGATTTTGGGTTTATCGTGAACCGTGTTTTGGATGACATTAGTTCTTTAACCCAGTTAAAGACAGGATATTGATTTTTGGGAAGATTAAAACTAAGTGGAGTTTTAATGAATCTTTAAATAGATTGAAATGATCGAGAATGGAGTATCACCAGTTTTACTCCAGGCGATAGTTAAATCTTTAATTAGATTTGAACGTGAAATGGTAATTGAATTTACCGATAACACCGTGGTGTTAGATATGAAGTATTACCAGTTTTACTTCATGGGATGAATAGGTTGGGATTGGGCAAATAAAATAAATGATTACTTCGGTGTGGTTCGCTAATCCCAACTAGTTTGAATTGATATTCAAAAGAAGATTAAAGAATAAATTTAAAGAATTTATCTTTGATAAAATTAATGGGAACCTTTCCCAAAGTATAAGAATATTGGAATAAAAGAATATTCTGAATTGGAATGAGGCGTATGTTGTGTTTGTGTAACACTTGTTTATTATATACGCGAGTTATTCAGAAAGGTCGGGTTTATCCCATTCTGAATAACTGTTACGACGATAAGTAGAAGATGAAGACGGTGGCCGAAGACCAGAGGTCTTCACGTCGTTTGGATAATTACCGATGATCTTGATTGGGCCGTACACCCAAGAGGAGGGAATCAGTTAGTGGTCGTCCAGACGTACTTGGAGATCGATGGATATGCGGGGTACTAGGTGCCTCCGGTTTCGTTCAGACCCAGAACGAAC
Source organism: Allium sativum (assembly GCA_030737875.1). Lineage (NCBI taxonomy): Eukaryota > Viridiplantae > Streptophyta > Magnoliopsida > Asparagales > Amaryllidaceae > Allium > Allium sativum. Next base: position 72,281,505 of record CM060919.1, read on the forward strand.
TTGTAAATGGACTGTGTGTCTGACATTGGATTTTAGTCTGTGTGATTGATTTCTATTAAATATATATCTGTTTGGCGGCGGAGAATTTATTCTCTTGCTTAACGCCCTTCTCTGAGACGTACGAGCTCAGGGGTTATATATTGATGAATATCAAACGCATGGAGTGAATTGCCTATGTGGCATGCCTAAGTGGCAATTGGTCAAGGCTTCTGTTGAAAAGCAAAGTCTTGTGGTGATGATCAAAGCACCGCCTGTGTGGCATAGCTTTGTGTAACGTTGATTCGCGAGCCTCACACCCCGGTTGTGAAACAGAAACGGGAGAAGGCGTCAGGGAGGGCATACGTTTCTTTCTAGCTAGAAGTGGCATCAGTGGTTTTACACGCCCTGACGAGTTTGACTTATGTGGTTGTTGCTGTTGCGAGGCACCTCGGTTTGATCGGACGATCCAGGTCCGATGGAGTCATTCGTTGGCTCATTTACGCCCCATAGGGCGGGGAAACGCATGTTCAGGGTTTAAGTTTAATCCACATCGGTGGACTAGCCCTGAGGATCCAAGGGCAAACCTGTGTCTGGGTCCTGAGGCTCGGGCTAGAGAGTCACGAATCGGTGAGGACTATCTTTTGCCTCGGTTCACAGATGGAAATCCAACTTCCAATAACTGACTTTGCGGTTTTATTTGTAGATCCTAGTATGGCGACATAGTGGGATGGGGCGCTTATGCCGTCTATGATTGATACTTATGATTTGAAGTTGTTTTATACACTATACACTTATAGTAATAATAAAACATGAAATTTCACATACCAAGCATTCTTGGCTATTATAAGGTAAAAACCCTATCCTCCGGCTTGCGTTGCATTGTGTGATGGGACCTGGGTCTTATAATAGCTTCATTGTTCTTTATTTAGCATTGCGCTGTTGTTTTCTGCACTGGTATTCTTGGGAGGAAACCCATTTCGTGTTATACGGCGTGGTCCCTTGATTTACCTAACTTTGAAATAAAGATTAATAACTGTTTTAGTTCTCACACCAGTCCCATGACTGACCTGGAGTTTATTGTTTTAACCTAAACTCTGGGTGCCCTTATTTTGACATGGGCAGCTAGTAGTTTTGGTTTTGCAGATTTATATTCACAGGATCCTGGTTTACAGCTGGAACGATATCCGGAAAGCTTTGTATCCGTATATCTCCTTCTAGTTGTGTATTGTATTATTTTCCGCTGCTATGTAATGTATTATAATCTCTGATATTTTATAATGTATATTATTTGTTAATACTCTGTATATTCTTGTAATCTGATAGTGTTGTAATAAACAATGAAATAGTCTTCTGTCTGCGTTCTTTTGTGTGTTGTTCTCGAAGTATCCGCTCTTTCCTTACCGGGGAAGTTACGGGTTCTTACAGTTTGTATCAGAGCTTTGGTTTACATAGCTCAGAGAACAAGACACATTAGAACCATACGAAAGAATTCATCAGATATTGGATTAGTAATATCCAATGGGAATGACTCGTTAGAGATGGGATCAGTAGTATCCTAGAACGAGTGTGAAGAGTATATTTTTAAAATGAAAACAATTTTTGTTTTGAAAATTTAAATCAATTATTCGTATTTGATTATTTATTTAATATTGATTTGGACTATCAGGTATATAGAAATTTTGCGTATACGTCTGATCCGCGTGTATTCGAAGTTTTAATATATTGGGTAGATATAAAATCCCACTCTAGTCGCCCGGGTCTGATTCTGATGATGGCGCGCCATCATTAGTGTTTATATTCGAGTAGCGAAGGTGGAATTTCTATATATTTCCAATCGACTGGTGTGAGAACCAAAATTAGATAGGGCCTATTGTTGTGATTTGGCATCAAAAATTTGATTTTTGACTATATATTAAAGTTATGAATTTGAAATGATAATTCACTAATTGATTGATGGTTGTGTTGTTTGATTATTGTTTGATTAATTAAAATTTGAACCTTTAGCCAAATTGAATCAAAAAGTGAATTGTATCGGAAATTAGTCACATTTGCTTGCATGTACATGTACTTACATTGAACAGGTCATAGCAAGGAGGCTACAGCAGAAGAATAAAATTGTTTGCCCGACAAATAGGTACATTTTTACCATAATTTACTGTTTTGTTTGGGTGATGATGATTTTATGAGTCGATTGGCTATCCGCTTGGCTTTTTCTTTTGGATTGAAGAAGGCCATGGGAGGCTATATGAAATATCCCGAAGTCCCCGGTGCAGGGGAGGTTATGGCGAAATTTTTCGAAATTTAGGGTTAGAGCTAAATTTTTGAAAAATTTAAAAAGTTCTTAGAAACTGAAAAGTTGAAGAACTTAAGCCATAGTGAAAATGAAAGTTGAGTTGATTTATTAAACAACTTTCGGCTTTGTTCCTTTTCGGGGACGAAAACTTTTAAGTGGGGGAGATTGTAATAACCCGGAAATCCGAGCCAATTAAAAATTTTTATTTTGGCAATTTTAGTGAATTTAGAATATTTAAAATGGATTATTTTAAATAATATCGACGAGAAATTTATTTTGAATAGAATTCGAACGTATATATTTATATAGATCGTCGTTAGAATATAAATTTTATTTATATTTATAAAAGGAATTGAAAATGGCGAGGTAGTTCGATAATTCGATTTCAAACTTCAAATGGATGTACCGGGTGCAAAATAAACCGGATTTTAGAGAAACCAAAAATATTAGAATCTAATTGTGAATATCTTTCCAACGAATCCGAAAAATTGAAATTTCATAGCGGGAATCAAAAGATATGTCCAGTTGAAAATTCAGAATAGTCGCTATGGAATTCCGGCCCTTAAAAATGGAAATTTTGCAAACGACCTCGGATTTTGACGAAACCACTTTTGTTGGATCCGGGATGTAAAGTTATTGCTAGGTTTCAAATTTCATAATTTTTCGATTCGATATGTGAGCGTGGCAAAGGAAAACGCATTTGACCAGTTTTAGTTGATTTTAATCGACTGGAAATTAGCCATTTTTCAAACGGTCTCAGAATTTGACGAAACTAGTTTTGTTAGGACCGTATCGTCAATACGAAGCTAGGAAATATTTTTTTGGAATTTTTCGAGTTAGTACGTGACCCCGGTAAATTGAAATGTGCATTCAAATTCAATATATAGAGTTATATGTTAATTTTGACGAAAAATGATCATAACGGCCAAATCAGCTTACGATACATATCCCTTTGTGTTAGGAATGGGGGTAATTAGCTATGGACGACAGGCAGTGGGTTCGATTTCGAGGTGGAAATAAAAATTTGCTTTTTGAAATTAATTAAATAAAATAATATAATATATATTCCTTATAACTCCCCCTCTCCCCTCTTCACTTTAATTTCCCCGAACATAAAAAGAAAAAAAAACGCAAACCAGATCTCGTCGACCCCCCCCCCCCCACCACCGCGACTCGCCACCGTCCGCCGCGAGCTCCGGCGAACCCCCCCTCCGATCTTCTTCCCTCCTCGTTCCTCTTCTTCTGCATCGCGACGCTGCCCCCCTTCTTCTCCAGTCGCCCCTCAACCCTAAATCGAACCCCCCCTCCCCGTGCTCCGCTCCCCCACTGCCAAAACCGACACCACCACCCACCTGCAAGACGATGACGCCATCACCTCCGATCTTGACCCCCTTCCTCCGTCGGTTCTGACCATCGTGGCCCCCCCACAACAAGTAAAAAGTGAGTTTTTATTTAGTTTTTATTTATTTTTGTTTAAAAACAATTAGTTTTAAGATCAGTTTATAAATATAAAGTGAGAATTTTTATAGGATAAAGTTGGTAGAAATATATGATTTTTCATTTAGGAAATAAATGATTTTTCATTTAGGAAATATATGATTTTTCATTTAGGAAAAATATGATTTTTATATAGTATAGATAATAAAAATATAATTTTTATATAGTATAGATAATAAAAATATGATTTTTATATAGTATAGATAATAAAAATATAATTTTTATATAAAAAGAAGCGTTGTAAAAATATATGAAGTAGAAATAAAAATACGATTTTTATTTATTGAAAAGAAGTAATAAAAATATAATTTTTATTATAAACAGCGTGAAAGGGACTGCATTGGAATTTCAAAACAAATCCAGATGTTCAGCAGTTCAGAAGCAAAGCACGGTGGAGTGGATCCCTCTATGAGAACTTCTCACTTTAATTTTTCTGTTCTAGTTATAATATATACTAGGATGCAGACGGTGTTTAGTAGCACCCGACACCCGTCGTCCACAGACCATGGACGACTTGTATGCTTGTTTGTTTGATTTTGATGTATAGTTGATTGTGTGATGTGAAAGGAAATAAAATATTTATATAGTTAAAAATATTTTATAGTTAAAAATAGAATTTTTAACGTGTATATGAAATAAACTAATATAAACAAATCGGACGATTTGTTTATATACACACATTTGACTGATATTGATTGGGGCGATAAATTTTACACATCGCCCAACTGCACAAATAAAATATGTGTTTGATTGTTTGAAAACCCCACACGGGTATTGGGATGATATATGACATACACTAGTCCCAATAATTAGCTGTATGTCGATCGATTGATTGACAGGCTGTTATAAGCGTTAAATATTTATATTTGATGCTTATACAGTGTAGAACGCACTCTGGATGATGTTGTTTATTTATCGTTGTTATTTTATACATGTGTTGTAGAAAATCCATATAATTAACATTATATGGTAATGGATTGGGTCTCATTCCAGTTTTGAAATAGAATATTTGAAAAAGAAATATTTGAATAGAAATATTTGAAAAAGAAATACTTGAAATAGAATATTTGAAAATAGAAATATATGAAGCCGTGTTGATTAGATTGACGCCATTTTGACGTGAACGATATTTATATCAATTTTAGTCATTTTACAATGAATATCGAAAGTGATTTCAAAATCTGATATTTTGAAAGAATTGAAATTCGAATTGAAATCGAATATTTTTAAATGAATTCGAATTGAAATCGAATATTTTGAAATGAAATTCGAATTGAAATTGAATAGAAATGAATTAGAATTGAAATCGAATATTTTGAAATGAATTCGAATTGAAATTGAATAGAAATGAATTCGAATTGAAATTGAATAGAAATGAATTCGAATTGAAATTGAATTGAAATGAATTCGAATTGAAATTGAATTAAAAATCGATTTGAATTAAAATCAATTTGAAATGAATTTAAAACGAATTTATAAGGAAAAAAAATCAATTTTGATTTGAATTTGAAATGGAGTTGAAATCGTTTCGAAAACGAATTTAAAACGATTTATAAAGTTCGTTTTAAAAGGAAATCGACGAAATATGTATAATATATATATTATATATATATAATGGCCTGAATAGAACACGACGCGCCGCGGTAGTTCGCGAATTTCGACCATTGACTTCGAATGGATATTAAGGGAGATCCGACCGTCGGATTCTCTTAAAAGCGGAACCGTTGGGTTCGTATCGAAAAGAGATTTCCAACGAATGTGAGAAATTAGAAATCTAACGGTTGGATTTGGAATTATGTCCAAATCAAATTTGGAAAAGGTCGCTGTAAGTGTAGTTCGATGGCCGTTGATGGAAATCGACTGTACGGGCCTTGATAAAATTATTTAAAATAGTAATAATTTGTGTAAAATCATAAGAAATGATTTGTGAAGAATTGGGATGAAAAACTCCATATTAGAAAATACAAAAATAGATTTTTATCGAAATGAACTAGTTTTGAACTAGAACTATAATTCATTTATTTTTGAAAAAAATAAAGTGAATTTGAAATGGTTTCGAAATATAACCAGAATTTCCAATAATTGAATTGGAAGGGATTTGAATCGAATTTGTCTTCTGAATATTTCGATGTTGGATTTCGTGATGATACAGATATTGTTATGGGAATTTGAAAGATATATATATATATATATATATATATATATATATATATATATATATATATCATCATTTCCAATACGATATTTGTTGGTCGTAGAATTTGATATTGAATATAAGCCGATATATTTTCTATTCAGAGCCTTGTATTTAATATCAAATGTGATTTGGGTTTGTCGTGAATGGTGTCTTCATTAACACTGTTCTTAAGCCCATTTGAGTAAAAGATTAAATCTTTTTATTTAGATTTAATGAAGTGTACCAATTAAATGATATTTAATTGGAATTGAGTTGGAATTGATTTTTGGGTTTATCGTGAACGGTGTTTTAAATAACACTTGTTCTTTAACCAGATAATTAATGGAATATGATTTTGGGTTTATCATGAACCGTGTTTTGGATGACATTGGTTCTTTAACCCAGTTAAAGACAGGATATTGATTTTTGGGAAGATTAAAACTAAGTGGAGTTTTAATGAATCTTTAATTAGATTGAAATGATCGAGAATGGAGTATCACCAGTTTTACTCCAGGCGATAGTTAAATCTTTAATTAGATTTGAACGTTAAATGGTAATTGAATTTACCGATAACACCGTGGTGTTAGATATGAAGTATTACCAGTTTTACTTCATGGGATGAATAGGTTGGGATTGGGCAAATAAAATAAATGATTACTTCGGTGTGGTTCGCTAATCCCGACTAGTTTGAATTGATATTCAAAAGAAGATTAAAGAATAAATTTAAAGAATTTATCTTTGATAAAATTAATGGGAACCTTTCCCAAAGTATAAGAATATTGGAATAAAAGAATATTCTGAATTGGAATGAGGCGTATGTTGTGTTTGTGTAACACTTGTTTATTATATATGTGAGTTATTCAGAAAGGCCGGGTTTATCCCATTCTGAATAACTGTTACGACGATAAGTCGAAGATGAAGACGGTGGTCGAAGACCAGAGGTCTTCACGTCGTTTGGATAATTACCGATGATCTTGATTGGGCTGTACACCCAAGAGGAGGGAATCAGTTAGTGGTCGTCCAGACGTACTTGGAGATCGATGGATATGCGGGGTACTAGGTGCCTCCGGTTTCGTTCAGACCCAGAACGAACTTGTAAATGGACTGTGTGTCTGACATTGGATTTTAGTCTGTGTGATTGATTTCTATTAAATATATATCTGTTTGGCGGCGGAGAATTTATTCTCTTGCTTAACGCCCTTCTCTGAGACGTACGAGCTCAGGGGTTATATATTGATGGATATCAAACGCATGGGGTGAATTGCCTGTCTGGCATGCCTAAGTAGCAATTGATCAAGGCTTCTGTTGAAAAGCAAAGTCTTGTGGTGATGATCAAAGCACCACCTGTGTGGCATAGCTTTGTGTAACGTTGATTCGCGAGCCTCACATGCCGGTTGTGAACCAAAAACGGGAGAGGACGTCAGAGAGGGCATGCGTTTCTTTCTAGCTAGAAGTGGCGTCAGTGGTTTTACACGCCCTGACGAGTTTGACTTATGTGGTTGTTGCTGTTGCGAGGCGCCTCGGTTTGATCAGACGATCCGGGTCCGATGGAGTCATTCGTTGGCTCATTTATGCCCCATAGGGCGGGGAAACGCATGTTCAGGGTTTAAGTTTAATCCACATAGGTGGACTGGCCCTGAGGATCCAAGGGCTCACCTGTGTCTAGGTCTTGAGGCTCGGGCTAGAGAGTCTCGAATCGGTGAGGACTATCTTTTGCCTCGGTTCACAGATGGAAATCCAACTTCCAATACGTGACTTTGCGGTTTTATTTATAGAGCCTAGTATGGCGACATAGTGGGATGGGGCGCTTATGCCGTCTATGATAGGCAAATACTCCCGTTCCGGATCCAATGGGCTAGGTCCCATCACCCTGCTCGATCGTCTTGGCCCACTTTTCTTTAAATTACAATATCAATCATTTAATTATTTAATTTGAACGTACATTTTAAATTACTGGGGCCATATACTGTCTCTAAAAATTACAGAAAAAATATTTCTGGTTATGTTTTGACGATACGGTTCTAATAAGACTAATTTCATCGAATTCCGAGACCGTTTGAAAAATGGTCATTTTCTGGTCGATCATATTTGACTGAAATTGACAAAACACGTTTTCTTTTGCCACGCGCACATATTAATTCGAAAAAATATGAAAATTTAAACCTAACAATAATTTGATGTTCTGGTTCCAACAAAAGTGGTTTCATCGAATACGGAGGTCGTTTGAAAAATGGCTATTTTTAATATTAAAGTATATATATAAATTCTACAGCGACTATTCTGAAATTTAAACTGGGCATAACTTTTGATCCCCGCTATGAAATTGCAATTTTTCAAATTCGTTGGAAATATATTTTTAAATAGATTCTAATACTTTTGGTTTCACTAAAATCCGCTAAATTTTGAATCCGGTACATTCGGTCAAAGTTCAAGTTTGACTTTTCAAACTACTGCGCTATTTCTAACTCCTTTTATAATTAAAATTAAAATTTTCGTTCTAACTTCGATTAAAAATAATTTTTTCATCGTTATTATTTAAAATAAATTATTTTATTTCATTAAAATGTCTAAAATAAAATTTTAAATTGATTCAGAATTTGCGGGTTGTTACATTACTTCTTCGCTTAATTTACTGCAAATAAGACTGTTATAAAGTATATTGTCTACATAAGTAATATGAAAACTACATAGATACGGGAAAATGTATTTGTTCATTAAAACTAGAATGAAATGGTTGACAATCTGAAGTGAATTGTAGTCGCTTTCCTGAAAGGGGAGTATATGATTGCAACGATAATAGGCATTGTGATGAGGATCTTGAATCATGCCACTAGGTAAAAACCCCTTGGATAGATGTTCTGCTGAAACCTGAAAATGTAGTTCTGGAAGTTGGTGGACGTACGCTGATGGTTATTTTTTATACAGTGTACATATTATTATTTTTTGGTAAGGAACGACTAATTAATATTGTGCATCTATTCAAATGTTTATTGCACTGCAGAAATGAAGAATATTCAAAAAAGTGGAAGTCATGAAGTTATGCTGGGAACAAGATTGGACTTGAACATACTTTTCATGTTTGTTTTGTTTGGAATGGAAACTACTCATGATCTTATATTTATTTAGCTCTGATTTTCATATTTATTTTGTTTGGAATTAAAACTACTCATGATCTTATATTTATTTTGCTCTGAAAACTACTAATGATTAATGTATTTTTTCTATTCTGGATGTTTATTTTTATTTTGTAATTTGAAATTTCAGTTAGAATGCCGCTTATACATATAAAAATATATTTAAAACTTAATAACAAAGCATACATTGCATTATGTTATATATTATATACATATATGATGACATCATATACACATTTTAGCTTCATCAAAAAAAGTTAACATACTGTAGTTTGTATATAATTTATATAATATTACTTGAATTGTATCATTTATATAATTTTAACAATTATTTGTTCAATTTTTCACATTTAAAGATCACAAAATTAGTTTAAATTGTAATGAATTAAGAACATGTTTTCAAAATAAAATAACAAATAATCTTTTTTTTATATCTATGCCAAAAAATAACCATTCATAACAAAAAAATTAGATGGATAACAGAATAATTAATCAAATAATCATCCACGACAAAATTATTGTTGGATGAACAACATGATAATTAATTATTGTTATCGCATAAATTATTAGATGGATAACAGAACAATTAATCAAAATAATCATCCATAATAAAATTATTTTTGGATGAACAACAGAACAATTTATTATTGTTGCCGCATAAATTATAATATTTAAAAATATATATGTAACTATTTAATATTAATTACGTTACTTTAGTTTTCTTTTATTTTTGATACTTAATCATTACAGTATTTTTTTTAATAAAATAATTTTAATGCCCAAAGCTGGCAAAAAATACTAGTGTGTGTGTGTGTATATATATATATACGCTAGTCAAATTTGGTCAAAACCCTCCATTTCTCTTTGTCATGGTCAACGCCTCTACAAGCCGCCGCTCCAAGCGATTAAAGGCCAGAAAGCACCCTTTTACAAACGATTAAATCCCAAAATCCACTCAATAATTTTTCAAACTTTCAGTACGAAAAATGAAGAGCTAATCGAGCTCTATAAACCTAGCCTTCACGATCTGAATTCATTGAGTGAATGGCTCGATTTTTGAGCTCAAATGTGGAGTGTTCACAGCAGGTTTTCGTGGCTTTGGGGAGTTCGAGTACGGCGGGGTTCTTGGCGGTGGATGGAGGCGCTTAGGCGCATCAGGTGGTGTCGGTTGATCGTTGGTCGGAGGGCCCTAGGGCGACGCATGTTGATTTGAAGGAATTGAGCGACATCGGGGTTTTTCTGGAGGAAGTAAACGATAAGACAAGGGATTAGAGAGGTTGATTAAATAATTATATATTTAATTGTTTTAATTATGTTGTTAAAATTTAAATAGTCATAACTTATTCATTTTAAATCAGAATCACACGATTCAATGTGCGTTGAAATCACAACGACGAGATGTACAGCATGGAACTGACCAGAACAGAAATGGAGGCGGTTGGAATTTTTGACAAAATTAAACGGTTGTTTAATTTTGTTAAAATTATCATCAGTTAAAGAATGATGGAGTGGAACGCAAGGTGAGAATTCTCTCACTAAAGTATTTGTACAGATATTTATTTTATAACGGAAAATATATAAATTGCTGGTGTTGATTTTATCTGTTGTATGTGACATTGCTTGAGTTCAACACATGAACTATTCACGACTCATCTGCACAAGAAGCGTTGTTTGAATATCCGACACTCATATTTCAAACAATGTGAATACACTTTGTGGTTGTCGAAATGTGATATTAATATCCATTTATAATTTGAACAGTGAAAATTTGTTAAGTAGAAAAATAATTCAAACCGAATTAGAAATGGTTGAATTTATTAACCAATGATTTATTTAAATAAACTGCTGTTGTTTGAAAATCCCACATGGGTATTAGGATGATATTTTACATACACTAATCCCAATATTTAGTTGTATGTCAATCGATTGATTAACAGATTGTTGTAAGCGTTATTTTTTATTTTAATGCTTATACAGTTATAGAATGCACTCCGGATGATGCTTGAATGTTGAATGATTATTTATCATTGTTGTTGAATACATGCGATGTATGAAATCCATATAACTGAAATTATATGGTAATTGATTGAGTCACATTCCGATTTAGAAATATCGAATATTTTAAAATAACGAATATTTTAAAATAATATTTAGTGAATAATCAAAATAAGATTTTGATGTCCGATTTTGGATGGACAAAAAATATTGAAATGTGAAGCCGAGTTAAGTAGTTAAACACCATTTTAACACGAACAGGTTTATCGATCGATTTTATTCATTTATAATGAATACGAAAAGGAGATGGATTTCAAAATCTGATATTTTGAAACTATTATCATTTTAATACTATAATGATATGGAGTATTCACTTTTGATTAAAAATTGAAAATGAAGTTGAAATCGTTTTGAAATGAATTTATAAACGATTTATAAAGTACGTTTTAAATGGAAATCGATGATATATATATTATATGTATTTAATGGTTTGAATAGAATGCGCCGCGCAGCGACTATTCACGAAATTCAACCATTGACTTCAAATTGGTGTAATGGGAGATCGGACCATCGGATTCTCCTAAAACCAGAACCGTTGGGTTCGTATCAAAAAGATCTTTCTATTGAATACAAGAGATTTAAATATGAACGATTGAATTTTAAATTATGTCCAAATCAATTTCAGAAAAGTTCGCTATGAATGCAGTTTGGTGGCCAATATTGGAAACCGACAGTAAGGGCCTGAATAAAATTATTAAAAATATGGAAAAATTTTGTAAATTCATAATAAATGATTAGGAACGATTTTGGATGAAAAATTCCATATTTGCAAAGATAAAAGATACTTTTATCTGAATGAAATAGTTATTAACTAGAATAATAATCCAATGTTTTTAAATAAATAGATTGAATTTGTAAATGGTTTTAGAAATAACCAGAATTTTCCAACGTATGAATTGGAAAGTATTTAAATGGAAATAATCTTCGAAATATTTCGATATTGGATTCTGTTATTATACGGATATTATTGAGGAATTTGGAAGATACATATATCGTTATTCCATGTACGATATTTGTTGGTTTCAGAATTTGATATTGAATATATGCCGATATAATTTCTATTCAGAGCCTTGTATTTGATATCAAATTGGATTTTGGGTTAAATAACACTGTTCTTAAACCCAGTTGAGAAAAGAATAAATCTTTTAATTAAATTTAGAGAAGTTTACCAATTAATTCATATTCAATTGGAATTGAATTGAAATTGGATTTTTGTGTTTATCGTGAATGGTGTTTTAAATAACATTTGTTCTTTAACCCAATTAGTAGTGAAGATATGATCTGGAATTTATAATCTTTTAATTAGGATTAACATAATTTTCTAAAGTAAAGTTTTCCAGTTTAATATATTAAATTGGAATTGAATGGAACTCGATTTGGTAATAATCGATGTGAGCTTCTGTAAAGGAAGACTGTTACTATATATGGAATTTAAAAGGCTTTGCCATTATTCCATTTATATTATTACTCTAATATGGAAATTTATATCGATTATATGCTGTTATGATATCTGTGTAAATTCAATTTTTTATGGAAGATGATTTTGGGTTTATTGTGAACTGTGTTTCAAATAATATTCGTTCTTTAACCCGGTTAAAGACAGGATTTATTTCCTAAATTTGAATAATCATTAAATAATGATTTTTGGAGATTAAAACTAAGAGGAGTTTTAACGAATCTTTAATTAGATTGAAATGTTATGTGGTAATTAAGTTTGCCAAATTTGAGAAGTGTTCGAAAATGGAGTATCACCAGTTTTACTTCATGCGATAGTTAAATCTTTAATTAGATTTGAACGTTAAGTGTTAATTAAATTTACCAATAACACCGTGGGTGTTAGATATGGAGTACTACCAGTTTTGCTCCATGGAATTAATAGGTTGGGATTGGTAAAATAAAATAAATGATTAATTCGGTAAGGCTCGATAATCCCGACTAGTTTAATAAACCTTAATTTGGTTTAAATTGTGAAAAGAATATTTGAATAAAAGAATATTATGGATTGGAATGAGGCGTATGATGTTTTTTTATAGCACTTGATTATAAGATACGTGAGTTATTCGATCGGGTTTAACCCGTTTTGAATAACTGTTTCGACGACTAAAAGTCAAAGATATTGAGATGGTGGTTGAAGACTGACGATCTTCACATCGAATGGATTACTACTGATACACTGGATTTGGGCAGCTTCCATGAAGGGGTTATAGTGGTAGTGGTTCATACGTACTTGTTGATTGTCCGAATATGCGAGTGTAACGACCCGACTTTTTGCTCGATTTTTGCCGGTAATTAAACCAACTTAAACCATTCATATAGACGGATTGTTAAGGGTACTTACACATTTGCACAAAATAAAATGAACTTTTCCATTATCATTACAATAATATTACATTAGGGTTACGAAAGATACATCAGCGTACATCGATTACACAGCGGAAGAGATACTAAACTCAGCAGAAGAATATGCATGCTCCAAGATATAATAGCTCCAGCTAAACCATCATCCTGCTCTAACCAACTCCAAGACTAAATCTACGAACCAAACTACTAGGATGCCCGTGCAAATATTATGGGCACCCAGAGTTTAGGTGTGGGAACAATAAACGAAAGAGGGTTTCTTCGATTGAAAATAAGAAAGGAAGGGAGAAAAAGTAACGCATAGAGAGGGTTTACAGAAAAAAAGGACACATGCTTTGGCGTTGGGTTAGCTTTTAACAAGTGTAAATGAATTTATTAAGGATTATATTTTCAAAGTATGCATACTATTTACTATACCTAAGTGTAATGACCCGGATATTCCATCGGTTAGATTTGAATATTTAATACGGTTTTAAATATTAATTTGATAAATTAAATGAATATTTATTTTTAAGTTATCAATTTAATAATCAGTTTCGATTTAATATCGAATATATCAAGTTATCAGAATACGAAGTTGATTGAATTAAAATTTAATTCTGAATTAAATTACAATTCAAATGATCAATAGAAAATTCTGTTTGAATTCGAATAAAAATATTAATTTATTGTCATAGAATTTATTGTTTTAAAATTTGATTTATATAGATTTAAATAAATATCTTCCACAGACGATCGAATTGGACTTCGTGACCTATCCCAGTGTGTCCGGAATAGTGGTTAAACCCTAGAGTTGACAGTTGGTGGGTTCAGAAAGGAGTTCAGAATTAGGGTGTGTTTTAATTAAAGGATACGGATAATTTAAATTAATTAAAACCGAAACAAAACAAAAATGGTGGCTCCTTTGTTTCCACAAGTTAAAACATACGGTGGCCTCCTTATTTCCACAAGTTAAAACATACGGTGGCTTCCTTTATCTCCACAAAGGGCTTGGCCTTGCTGTTCAATCCCAAAACCACACCGGTTCCTATAAAATCCCGTCCCTTTCCTCAATAGAAATCAAACGCCATTTGAATTGGAGTCGATTCTCTTTTCTCCAACGTCGAGCTAGGGATTGAAATCGCGATTTGAGGAACGCGAGTTTTCCTCGAACTCGAACCGTGACAGAAATCAGATCGCGATGTCATGGCCTGGGTTGATGCTTGAACAAGCGACGGCTAGGGCTTCGGCAAATGGAACGATGGGGTTAATCGCGAGCTGCTCTGGGGGTCGACGACGTTCTGATTTGCAAACTGGAGTTCGATGACTTGTGATTGTTGGTGGCAGAAGCAGTCTCGTGAGGAGCTGCGACTTCAGTGCGATGAGGATAAACTTGAAGTAGGGTCGATGCAGAGAAAAAGGGCGACATTTGATTTAGGCGACGAACTCAAGTGGAGTTTTGGGTTGGACTTTTGGTTCGACAGTTGAAATGAGAGGAAACCTGGGATTCGAAGGCTGGAAGGTGAGGGCAGTGGGGAATTGAGGAAATGGTGGGAGAATCTGGAAGTGTCATATGGATTCGGCAGTAATGGTAAAGGGGTGATGCTCTATTAGGTATAGGGAAGAAGAATTTAGCATGGACTAAGGTAACTAAATAAATTTATTGGTTAATAATTAATTTATTGAGTATTATAGTATATGGAATTTAATTATCGTTTAATCGGTTAATTAAAATAAATAATCGTAGGTGCTACCGTGCTAGATAAATTCGATCGCGAGGATTCATAGTCGCGACATTTGTTGAACTAAACAGGATATTCAGAAATTAAAAATCCCTGGTGAGTAAACCTCACTCACCATTTATTTAGAAATTATTTTTATATAGTTAAAAATAATTGTCTGTGCTTGTTTGAATGCTGTCTGATTGTTTTGAAATATATATTAGTTATTTAGGATATATATATATATTGGGTTGATGATTGGTTGGATTCCCGCAGTTTCATTAGCGGATGCCCGCAGTTTCATAGCGGATGATTACCCTATACGCCCCACGCTATGATTAGTGGATGACCTTTATACCGCGATATCCTGCCTTGAAGCAGGATGGGTATTATTTATGTGCTAACGTCTGTGGATGCAGGAAAACAGGTTGGAGGAATCCAACTGGATTCCTCAAAAATATATTATCTGTTGTTGTTTGTTTGATTTCATATATATTCATGTATGATGTGTTAAAAATCAAATGATTGAAAATTGGTTGATTTGATTGTTTAAATATCACTGAGGCTTGGGATATTGATTTATAAAATACCCTGAAAGGGTATTTGAGATTTAAAAATTGAATTCTATTTTTTATAAATAGGATTTGAATTTTTAATGAACTATAAGAAATATTTACTTGTTTTGAAGATATATAAAATGAGTATAGAATGTATAAACTTTGTTTATAAAGGAAAATATGGGATTTGAATCGAATGTATAAACTTTGTTTATAAAGGAAAATATGGGATTTGAATCGAATTTATAAACTTTTTTTATAAATGAAAATATGGGATTTGAATTGAATTTATAAACGTTGTTTATAAATGGAAAGGTGGGATTTGAATTGAAGTTATAAACGTTGTTTATAAATAATGCAGAGAATTCAAAGGGACTTTAAACTATAGAATTTGAATAGAGAATTCAAAGGGACTTTAAACTATAGATTTTGAATAGAGAATTCAAATGGACTTTAAACTATAGAATTTGAAAATAGAATTCAAATGAAGTTTAAATAAAGAGAATTCAAATAGAATTGAATTGGAATTTGAATAAGAAGTCGATAAGGAAACGAGAGTATGAGTATAATTAGAATTTGTTAATATGCAAGTTAAAATATATTTGAACATGTCATGTTCAAATATGAAGGTGAAATAGACTGAAAAGTTAACAGATTTAATTAACAAATTGAGTTAAAACGATTGGTATAGTTAAAATAGATTGGACATGCATAAATATACAGGAGACATGTATGGAATAAAGTATAGAAGTGAAATAAATAGAATGCCCGACAAAAAGGTACGTATTTAATTCATATATGAGATTTTATGCGCCGTATCGGCAAGCCGCTTGGCTTTTTCTTTTTCTTTTTGAAATGAGAAGGACCGGGAAAGCTATTTGAAATTTCCCGATGATCCCGGTACAAAGGAGGTTATGGCGAATTTTTCCGGGAATTTAAGGAGATAGAATATTTTTAAGATAATTTGATAGTTAGAAATCAACGTATCGATATATATAGAAGTCGATAAGAAAACGAACTTAGAAATAGAATAGTATAATCAAAAAGGAAGTATAAGAATAAAATCTCGAAAGAATAGAAAGAGAAAGTGTATATGTGTTTAAAGGTAAAGAAGTAGTTGTATGTTATTGATTGTTCGAGTAAGTAGTCATATCTGTTTTGACGTTATAAATGTTATTCAGTCAAGGTCTGAGAGGTAGTTATACCCCAACTTGATTGGTTTCATTATTAACAAATAAATAGTAAGATTTCAGGCTCGAAGATCAATGTTGGATAAGATTTAGTTGAATATAGTATTTGGGTTGTCGTAACGATGTTTTACACAACATCCGTTTTAACCCAAATGAAATGTAAGATTGGAAATAGAATATAGAATATTTCCTAATTATAGAAATAAACGAGATCGGAAAGAGATAAGTAATTGGAATATTTCCCAATTATAAATAGAAGATATTTTCTACAGTTTAGAAAATAAAGGAAGGCGATATTCGGAAATGTTTTCCAAATAACGTATAAGGCCAATATGGTTATTGAAAATATTTGGTTAACAAATATTGATAAACAAATAGAGAAGTGATTTAATTAATGAAATATTAATTAAAGGCTCACTGATTGTTGGATGTTTGGATGAACACTTGTTTTATTCGATAGTTAAATCATCGACTATCGAAACACTTGTTTTTATTCGATAGTTAAATCACAGACTATCGGAGTTTTGACCATCGTTGTCAATATGGAGAGACCGGTTGGATTATTATCCGAAGAACCACTCTGTATTGGCAGTAGCGTGCGAATCAGATTATATAAAGATAATCGAAGACGGAGTAGAGTGCAAGGACTTTTTCTATTAATAGAAATAGTGCCTTCAGTTCATCCTGTTCCTGGGTGACGTGTATGGATGAATGTCTGACAAAGTATTTCCAGAAAGCTCACGTACATTGATTTCTTCAACCGTACCAAGAGTGGAAGCGGAGAAGGAAACTTCTTTTAGCTAACACGTAATGTATTGTTGTAGACGTCAATCGGTGATTTGATGGATTTGACGATGTGGCATTCGAAGTGAATCTGGTGTGATGATAAAGCGTAGCTTCTAGCCTCATCAACCGGTAAATGACAGAAATCGGGCAAGTAGCATGGCTATGTAGGTCGCACCTATTAGGCTGTATAATCACCTGATCTAGAGTTTCATTTACTTCTAAAAATCTATTGTCGATGCTGTCCCATTCGGGAAACGGTTGCTGATCCCAACCGTTGGTGATATACATTCGATACACTCAAGCGAAATGAGTGGACGGTCATGTGTGGCTGAGTTGCAAGATGTTCATGTTGAACTCGGTGTATTCTCCTCTAGAGATATACCAGCGGAAGGTGGTTCCATACCTTGTCATAGTTGGAAACCAAATACCCAATACGTGCTTGCGGTTTTGATTGTATATTATATAGGTGGAACGTGAGATGAAAACGTTCCACTAGATTATATTTACTTGATTTAGACACTATTATAATATCAAAGGAGTTTTGATATAAACCTATCGTTCCTTTCAAAAGGGATTTTGAAATGTTAAGTCAAGTGTTTGGATTCTCATAAGGGAAAAACCCGTTCCGTGTTATACGGCGTGGTCTTATGAGATATCATTTAGTTTTCTGAAACTGTGTTAAACTGTTTACTCATACCAGTCCCATGACTGACCCGGAGTTTATTTGTTTTGTTCTACCTAAACTCTTGGGTGCCTAAATTTGTACGGGCAGTCAAGTAGTTCAGGATTTTTCAGATATATCTAAAGGAGCTTGGAGCAGGAGGCTTCAGCGTTATCCAGTTATAGTTGTTCCGTTGTGTTGTAAGTGTTGTACTCTGATAAGTGTATGTTATACAGTTAAGATTTTGTATTTCAAAGATGTGATATATTATATTTTGCTCTGCTGCGATGTGAGATTCTGTGTTGTTAGTTATGTTCTTCTTCTACCTCTTTCTTCTAAAAAAAATGTTTCGTATTTTCGTGATATTTGGGTTGGATGTATGATGTATATAGTCAACTCTGATGTTGCGGATTTGCGGGTCATTACAGTTGGTATTAGAGCTTAGGTTGAGCGAATACCTAGGCTTGTTGGAATGTGCTCATTAGAGATAGGATCAGTAGTATCCTAGAATGAGTTGAGTGTATATATATACGAGAGAGCGTATTTGTTAATTGATATAAAAACTGTTTTATATTGTGTTGACTAGTCTGTTGAGTGAATTATGGATTCTGATCGAATCGTGGGACGCCACGATGTCGATAGGAGTTTATAAACCCTTGAACAGAAGATTGGACACGATATTGTTTTTAAATAGATGAGTTGATTGATAGGATTATAATCAAATTAGATTATAAAACAGAAATAGTTATATATATAACCAATGGAATTTGTATATGAAACCAAATACAAATGAGATAAATTGAAATTGAATTCCAACCAGAATTCAGAATTTAAAATCCTGGGAGTTAGGAAAATATTTTTCTAAATGGATTTTGAAAAAAAATAAAGCACTGAACTCACTTCAGTGGCTGGGAAATAATTCTGATGATGGTCGCAACATCATCAGTGTTCATTTTCGAGTTTCTAAGTGATGAATTGCTGCCTTAGAAAAAGTTTTGATGGAAATTTGTCTGAAAGAAACAAGTTGTTTGAAAATTCAGATGTTTTGAATTTGGGATATATATAAATATATGTATATATTTATATTACTTCAGAGGAATTTTGAAATGGGAATTGAAATATAGATTTCAAATAGAAGTGAAATGGGAATTGAAATATAGATTTCAAATAGAAGTAAAATAAAGGAATTTGAATATATATATATAATTCAAATAGAAGTGAAAAAGAATTTGAATTCAAAGGAATTCAAATGGATTTGAATAAAGAAAAGTCAAATAGAGATTTGAATATTAGAATTCAAATGGAATTTGGTTAAATAGAATTTCAAAGAGAATATAAAGTGGAGGTTGAATATTAGAATTCAAAGAAAATATAAAGTTTGAAATAGAATTTTAAATAAAAGGAGTTTAAATAGAATTTGAATTCAAAGTGAAATTAAATAGAATTTAAATTCAAAGGAATTCAAATAGAAATTGAACAAAGGATTTCAAATAGAAATTGAACAAAGGAATCCAAATAGAAATTGAATAAAGGATTTCAAATGGAATTTGAATAAGGGATTTGAAATGGGTTTTGAATGAAGGATTTCAAATAGAAATTGAAGATAAGAAATTCAAATAGAATTTGAAGATAAGGAATTCAATAGAATTTGAATAGAAGAAAATTCAAATAGAAGGAAATAATACAGAGTCTGAATAAAGAAATTCAAATGGAATTTGAATATTTTAAATTGAGATATAGGATTTGAATATTAGAAGTGAAATAGATCGGGAATATTATGAAATGGATTAGATATATATTAAAAATATATCAGAATGGAGTTGAATTTGTTATAAACAAAGTTAAAACGTTTATATTTATAAATATAATTAAAATGAGCTCGCCATAGCGCGGCAGTTCGTAAATTGGCGATTCGAACTTCAATCTAGTATACAGAACTCAATTGAAGTCGGAATTCTTTGAAACAAGAATCGTCGGGACCGGTTGAATAATAGTTTTATAATGAAAGAGAAAAATCCGGATTTCGTCGTATAGATTTTGAGTTATGTCAAAATCGAATTTTTAGAAAAACAGCGCCAGAACCATTATAAAACCATAACGGTTTAATTAAATAAATAAAAGGATTTTTAGGAAATAAAATCCGAATTGGCATTAGAAAATTCCAGACTGCAGATATAAAATAAATATGAACTCCAGTGAAGTAAGTGAAATGATTTTTAAGACAAAAATCATATTTTAAATGGTTAAATAGAATTAACTAAATTGAAAAATAATTAGTTAAAGGAAATTTGAATCGAAATTGGGTTTTTGGATAAGTGAAAGAGATTGAGAATTTATATTCGAAATCGAATATATAACTCGAGTTGAAATTATAATTAGATTAGTTATATTTAAGTTGACATATATTTGAACAAGTTATGTTCAAATAAAAAGGGTGAAATAGGCAAAACGGTTAATTAGCAACTAGTTAATGGGAATTTGACTGATTGAAATTAAATTTAACTTAAGTAAGTTAAATGGATCGAAATGAATAGATTGAGTAAAATCAATGTGAATGAAATATGAATTGGATGTGAATAAAGGAAAAAAAACCAAAAGAGTTAAAAGAACATATATCTGTAAAACAAATATAAAGGAAGTATATTTGTAAAACAAATATAAAGGAAATATATTTGTAACACGAATACAAAGGAAGTTATGTGCAAACAAATAAAAGGAGAAATATTTGTAAAAACATTTACAAATAGAATTTAAAAGGGAATATTTGTAAAACATTTACAAATAGATTAAATGGAAATATTTATTTATAGAAAATAAATAGAATGTTATAGATGAGATATTTATTTGTTAAATAAATAGAATTTAATCAAAGGAATATTTAGAAGATGAATAGAAAATGGAAATCTGTTTTTAACAGATAAATAGAAAGATCTATTTATAAATAACAGTTTATAAATAAAATTAAATATTTATCATTCGATAAATGGAATATATAAGTCTGAACTTATATAGAGAAGAGATATTGGTTTTTAACACCGATAGTTTTAAATAGAAGGGGTATACAACACTTGTATAAGTGAAGTAACGTTATTAAAGAGAACATTTATAAAGTGAAGAACCGTTACTAAAAGTAAATCTTTATAAATGAATAAACGTTATCCAATAAGAGTTATTCGAATAGGAGAAGTCGACTAGAGTTAGAATAAATCGATTAGAGTAAGAATTAATCAGTTAGAGTTATTCAGTTAGGGTTAATCCGTAGAGTAAATTGAATATTAGTTATTCAATTAGAATTTATCGAATATTTGTTATTCAAATAAAGAGTTAACCAGATAAAGTTAATTGAACATAGTTAATCGAATTAGGATTTAATTGAATGTTAGTTATTCAATTAAAGTTGATCGAATATAGTATTGAGATAGAATTAGTCAAACATAGTTACTCAGGATAAGTTGCCATTTCATATGACTGCTAGCGTAATTCGCATGGCTGCAGATAGCCTAGGGCGGTCGGATGTTTCCTGGGGGGAATCAGGCGTAACCATTGTGATCGCTGCGATCTAGAGTCAAGCGAATGGAGTTAAATCAAATATTGGTTATTCGAATAGAATTAAAGGAGTTATCGAATATTGGTTATTCGAATAGAATTAAAGGAGTTATCGAATATAGTTTATTCGAATAGAGTTAAAAGAGTTATCGAATATAGCTTAATCGGAAGGAGTTAAGTGAAAAGAATTAAATCCAATAGAGTCAATTGATAAGAGTAAATTGAATAGAGTAATCGAATATAGTTTATTCGAAAAAAAAAGGTTCTTGAATCTAGTTATTCGATAGAGAGATTATCGAATATAGTTATTCGAAGGGAGGAGTTAACGAATAGGGATTTATTCGAAAGACAGTTACGTAAGGAAGTATGAAATGTTGAGTATCAACATAAATAAGTTTTGAAAAGAAAAATGGGTTGGTAGCACTTTTCCTACCTTAGCAATTTCGAGGACGAAATTATTTTAAGTGGGGAAGATTGTAATGACCCGGATATTCCGTCGGTTAGATTTGAATATTTAATACGGTTTTAAATATTAATTTGATAAATTAAATGAATATTTATTTTTAAGTTATCAATTTAATAATCAGTTTCAATTTAATATCGAATATATCAAGTTATCAGAATACGAAGTTGATTGAATTAAAATTTAATTCTGAATTAAATTACAGTTCAAATGATCAATAGAAAATTCTGTTTGAATTCGAATAAAAATATTAATTTATTGTCATAGAATTTATTGTTTTGAAATTTGATTTATATAGATTTAAATAAATATCTTCCACAGACGATCGAATTGGACTTCGTGACTTATCCCAGTGTGTCCGGAATAGTGGTTAAACCCTAGAGTTGACAGTTGGTGGGTTCAGAAAGGAGTTCAGAATTAGGGTGTGTTTTTATTAAAGGATACGGATAATTTAAATTAATTAAAACCGAAACAAAACAAAAATGGTGGCTCCTTTGTTTCCACAAGTTAAAACATACGGTGGCCTCCTTATTTCCACAAGTTAAAACATACGGTGGCTTCCTTTATCTCCACAAAGGGCTTGGCCTTGCTGTTCAATCCCAAAACCACACCGGTTCCCATAAAATCCCGTCCCTTTCCTCAATAGAAATCAAACGCCATTTGAATTGGAGTCGATTCTCTTTTCTCCAACGTCGAGATAGGGATTGAAATCGCGATTTGAGGAACGCGAGTTTTCCTCGAATTCGAACCGTGACAGAAATCAGATCGCGATGTCATGGCCTGGGTTGATGCTTGAACCAGCGACGGCTAGGGCTTCGGCAAATGGAACGATGGGGTTAATCGCGAGCTGCTCTGGGGGTCGACGACGTTCTGATTTGCAAACTGGAGTTCGATGACTTGTGATTGTTGGTGGTAGAAGCAGTCGCGTGAGGAGCTACGACTTCAGTGCGATGAGGATAAACTTGAAGTAGGGTCGATGCAGAGAAAAAGGGCGACATTTGATTTAGGCGACGAACTCAAGTGGAGTTTTGGGTTGGACTTTTGGTTCGACAGTTGAAATGAGAGGAAACCTGGGATTCGAAGGCTGGAAGGTGAGGGCAGTGGGGACATTGAGGAAATGGTGGGAGAATCTGGAAGTGTCATATGGATTCGGCAGTAATGGTAAAGGGGTGATGCTCTATTAGGTATAGGGAAGAAGAATTTAGCATGGACTAAGGTAACTAAATAAATTTATTGGTTAATAATTAATTTATTGAGTATTATAGTATATGGAATTTAATAATCGTTTAATCGGTTAATTAAAATAAATAATCGTAGGTGCTACCGTGCTAGATAAATTCGATCGCGAGGATTCATAGTCGCGACATTTGTTGAACTAAACAGGATATTCAGAAATTAAAAATCCCTGGTGAGTAAACCTCACTCACCATTTATTTAGAAATTATTTTTATATAGTTAAAAATAATTGTCTGTGCTTGTTTGAATGCTGTCTGATTGTTTTGAAATATATATTAGTTATTTAGGATATATATATATATATATATTGGGTTGATGATTGGTTGGATTCCCGCAGTTTCATTAGCGGATGCCCGCAGTTTCATAGCGGATGATTACCCTATACGCCCCACGCTATGATTAGTGGATGACCTTTATACTGCGATATCCTGCCTTGAAGCAGGATGGGTATTATTTATGTGCTAACGTCTGTGGATGCAGGAAAACAGGTTGGAGGAATCCAACTGGATTCATCAAAAATATATTATCTGTTGTTGTTTGTTTGATTTCATATATATTCTTATATGATGTGTTAAAAATCAAATGATTGAAAATTGGTTGATTTGATTGTTTAAATATCACTGAGGCTTGGGATATTGATTTATAAAATACCCTGAAAGGGTATTTGAGATTTAAAAATTGAATTCTATTTTTTATAAATAGGATTTGAATTTTTAATGAACTATAGGAAATATTTACTTGTTTTGAAGATATATAAAATGAGTATATAATGTATAAACTTTGTTTATAAAGGAAAATATGGGATTTGAATCGAATGTATAAACTTTGTTTATAAAGGAAAATATGGGATTTGAATCGAATTTATAAACTTTGTTTATAAATGAAAATATGGGATTTGAATTGAATTTATAAACGTTGTTTATAAATGGAAAGGTGGGATTTGAATTGAAGTTATAAACGTTGTTTATAAATAATGCAGAGAATTCAAAGGGACTTTAAACTATAGAATTTGAATAGAGAATTCAAAGGGACTTTAAACTATAGATTTTGAATAGAGAATTCAAATGGACTTTAAACTATAGAATTTGAAAATAGAATTCAAATGAAGTTTAAATAAAGAGAATTCAAATAGAATTGAATTGGAATTTGAATAAGAAGTCGATAAGGAAACGAGAGTA
Organism: Allium sativum; assembly: GCA_030737875.1. Classification (NCBI taxonomy): domain Eukaryota; kingdom Viridiplantae; phylum Streptophyta; class Magnoliopsida; order Asparagales; family Amaryllidaceae; genus Allium; species Allium sativum. The sequence continues at coordinate 72,306,314 of CM060919.1, forward strand.
TGAGTATAATTAGAATTTGTTAATATGCAAGTTAAAATATATTTGAACATGTCATGTTCAAATATGAAGGTGAAATAGACTGAAAAGTTAACAGATTTAATTAACAAATTGAGTTAAAACGATTGGTATAGTTAAAATAGATTGGACAGGCATAAATATACAGGAGACATGTATGGAATAAAGTATAGAAGTGAAATAAATAGAATGCCCGACAAAAAGGTACGTATTTAATTCATATATGAGATTTTATGCGCCGTATCGGCAAGCCGCTTGGCTTTTTCTTTTTCTTTTTGAAATGAGAAGGACCGGGAAAGCTATTTGAAATTTGCCGATGCTCCCGGTACAAAGGAGGTTAAGGCGAATTTTTTCGGGAATTTAAGGAGATAGAATATTTTTAAGATAATTTGATAGTTAGAAATCAACGTATCGATATATATAGAAGTCGATAAGAAAACGAACTTAGAAATAGAATAGTATAATCAAAAAGGAAGTATAAGAATAAAATCTCGAAAGAATAGAAAGAGAAAGTGTATATGTGTTTAAAGGTAAAGAAGTAGTTGTATGTTATTGATTGTTCGAGTAAGTAGTCATATCTGTTTTGACGTTATAAATGTTATTCAGTCAAGGTCTGAGAGGTAGTTATACCCCAACTTGATTGGTTTCATTATTAACAAATAAATAGTAAGATTTCAGGCTCGAAGATCAATGTTGGATAAGATTTAGTTGAATATAGTATTTGGGTTGTCGTAACGATGTTTTACACAACATCCGTTTTAACCCAAATGAAATGTAAGATTAGAAATAGAATATAGAATATTTCCTAATTATAGAAATAAACGAGATCGGAAAGAGATAAGTAATTGGAATATTTCCCAATTATAAATAGAAGATATTTTCTACAGTTTAGAAAATAAAGGAAGGCGATATTCGGAAATGTTTTCCAAATAACGTATAAGGCCAATATGGTTATTGAAAATATTTGGTTAACAAATATTGATAAACAAATAGAGAAATGATTTAATTAATGAAATATTAATTAAAGGCTCACTGATTGTTGGATGTTTGGATGAACACTTGTTTTATTTGATAGTTAAATCATCGATTATCGAAACACTTGTTTTTATTCGATAGTTAAATCACAGACTATCGGAGTTTTGACCATCGTTGTCAATATGGAGAGACCGGTTGGATTATTATCCGAAGAACCACTCCGTATTGGCAGTAGCGTGCGAATCAGATTATATAAAGATAATCGAAGACGGAGTAGAGTGCAAGGACTTTTTCTATTAATAGAAATAGTGCCTTCAGTTCATCCTGTTCCTGGGTGACGTGTATGGATGAATGTCTGACAAAGTATTTCCAGAAAGCTCACGTACATTGATTTCTTCAACCGTACCAAGAGTGGAAGCGGAGAAGGAAACTTCTTTTAGCTAACACGTAATGTATTGTTGTAGACGTCAATCGGTGATTTGATGGATTTGACGATGTGGCATTCGAAGTGAATCTGGTGTGATGATAAAGCGTAGCTTCTAGCCTCATCAACCGGTAAATGACAGAAATCGGGCAAGAAGCATGGCTATGTAGGTCGCACCTATTAGGCTGTATAATCACCTGATCTAGAGTTTCATTTACTTCTAAAAATCTATTGTCGATGTTGTCCCATTCGGGAAACGGTTGCCGATCCCAACCGTTGGTGATATACATTCGATACACTCAAGCGAAATGAGTGGTCGGTCATGTGTGGCTGAGTTGCAAGATGTTCTTGTTGAACTCGGTGTATTCTCCTCTAGAGATATACCAGCGGAAGGTGGTTCCATACCTTGTCATAGTTGGAAACCAAATACCCAATACGTGCTTGCGGTTTTGATTGTATATTATATAGGTGGAACGTGAGATGAAAACGTTCCACTAGATTATATTTACTTGATTTAGACACTATTATAATATCAAAGGAGTTTTGATATAAAGCTATCGTTCCTTTCAAAAGGGATTTTGAAATGTTAAGTCAAGTGTTTGGATTCTCATAAGGGAAAAACCCGTTCCGTGTTATACGGCGTGGTCTTATGAGATATCATTTAGTTTTCTGAAACTGTGTTAAACTGTTTACTCATACCAGTCCCATGACTGACCCGGAGTTTATTTGTTTTGTTCTACCTAAACTCTTGGGTGCCTAAATTTGTACGGGCAGTCAAGTAGTTCAGGATTTTTCAGATATATCTAAAGGAGCTTGGAGTAGGAGGCTTCAGCGTTATCCAGTTATAGTTGTTCCGTTGTGTTGTAAGTGTTGTACTCTGATAAGTGTACGTTATACAGTTAAGATTTTGTATTTCAAAGATGTGATATATTATATTTTGCTCCGCTGCGATGTGAGATTCTGTGTTGTTAGTTCTGTTCTTCTTCTACCTCTTTCTTCTAAAAAAAATGTTTCGTATTTTCGTGATATTTGGGTTGGACGTATGATGTATATAGTCAACTCTGATGTTGCGGATTTGCGGGTCATTACACTAAGTATAAACCCATTACAAGTGTATGTTACACATTTTCAAATACGTGCCTTAAATCAAGTTTAATTAAAATAAATTATAATTCTCAAGTTAAATTCCAAAATCAAAATTTATAAATATTCATACAATATATTCGGATTAATTAAAATGTTAATAAAGTTTAAATTTAACCAAATCATTTAGATTTAAACATTGAAATTAAATTTATACCTACAAGATCAATTAAAAACCAAGTTGAAATAGGCTAGATATAAACTTCTAAACAAATTTCAAGTATAAACACAAATTTTAATACTAAATCTAAATTAACTATATATTTTAAACGTCGAAAATCCTGGGTCGTTACAATCTCCTCCACTCAAAGCTTTTCATCCTTGAAAAGGAGCGGCTGTTAAAATCATACTTATGTAAACAAAATATTTATACTAATACAAAATTTAGTTTAAAACAAAATAAACAATAGGATTTTAAGGAATGATTAAAATATATTTCAACAAGATTCACAGAGCTTCGATTTATGCCATGGGGTAAAGATTTTCCCCTTTTCTTCCGTCTCTTTCTTTTCTATTTCCTCTGCTCTTTCTACCTATTTTTGTCTTCCCTTATGAATGCTTTCTTCGCTGCCCTCCTCGATTAAACCTTGCTTTCTCCCATGTTTGTAAATAAAGCTTCGCAACCTCCTCCTCAAAGATTTATCGCCTTTCCCCCGGTTTTTTAAGCGCAACCACTCAATGTGTTGGTTTTCGATGCTCTTGAGCCCACAATAACCTTCCTTTGGTTGTGGTGGATTTGAAGATATGCAGATGCGAGATGCCTTTGTCCTTGGTTGCAGTACTTTTAGATTTGGTATTTCGCTTTGATTTGGAGCTGCTGGTGTGCTTCATCATCATCCCTGTTGTTTGGCTGCCTGTTCACAACTCTTGGACTTTTGATGCGTATGGCGTTGCTTATGATCCCCAAGGACTTACAAGGGCAACTCTGCCTCCTTCGTTAGGATTTTCATAAGAATTTCCTAGCCTACTCATTAAATGAAAGGCTTGGAATAGATCGTTCGTGATGTTGGCTTATCCTCTCAATATTGGTATGTTTTACTTTCGATTTTCATTGTCTTGGTTCGAAAGTTTTGTCGATACTCATGTTCCATCCAGTATTTGTTGTAGTTGTACTGGTGTGATATCTCGTTGGTTGTGATGGTGTAATTCACCTATGTCAGTTGTGGTTCTTGACAAATGCGCGCTTGGTAGTATTCATGATCCGTGTCTGGTGTTTGTTATGCTAATGCAACTTTTGGCCTTGCCATCTTCTTAGAAGTGGGTGTGCTAGTTTAATTCTCGGTAGTCACCTATGTCGAGCTTATGGACCTTGTTTTGACTCTGTTTTCACCTATATCTGCTTGAGTCGTGGCTACCGCTATGCAATGCCTGTTTGTGGCCATGTCAGATTTGGTGCAAGGGTATTCTTGGATGCAAAGTTTGCCTTTGGGCTGGTTGGTCCTCTCTAGCTTGTGATTTGAATGCTAATCTTTGGAAGTTGTTGTCCCACGGTATGGAATTGCTAGTTTATTTAGTGCTTTCGATATGATGGCTACGGGCTAGTGTCTCTGCTGGCCTGTCACGTTGCTAGTACCTTATTTGTTTGGCTCTACGTAATTGTGCCTGTCTTTCCTATTTCTAGGACTGCCTGTACCTAAGTTATTTTATGCATGTAATCTATTTGCCATCCTGTGTGATGTGCATTGTTTGTAATCTAGAATTTTGTCTTGCTCCAGTACTGTAATCTAGTATAGATGTAGTGGACGGTCCACTTTAAAAACCGTCTGTGGTGGACGGTCCACCTTAAAAACTGAATAGTAGGTTGGTAATCCACCAATCTCCTGTCATAATTGTAATCATTATTTGTTATAATAATAAGTATTTGTGGTTACTATAAAAACCATTCGCCTTTGCCAAAAAAAAGGATCTTAAACTCAAATTTTCGTATAATTTATTTTGTCAAAACTCTTTTTTTTTATTAGAACTTTGATTTGCTTAAGCTCAACTTAAACAATAATATATTTGCATCGAAAATTTGGAAAAACAACATAAGAAAGTTAATATTTTGCTATACCTCAAAATCTTGAGCTTGGAAAAACATTTGAAATGTCCAGAAAATCTCTTCAACTTAGAATCCCGGTTTCATTTCAAATTATTAAAGTATTTTTTTTATTCATATCGAATCATACTTCGCATTGTGATTTCAAAACGTTTACATATAAAGTTATCAAACATGGTCAGCATAGTATAGGTTCCATTATGTTATATTGATGGCTAATGTCTGTATAAACAAAATCGTAGGCTCGTATTGGAGAATGGATTTCCAATATGATGTACGAAAGATCAATCTGTGGAATCAAAAACATTGCACGCACAGTATCCAACGGTTGTACGTCCTGTGTAACGTCCCGTATTTTTGGCCATCAAATATTTTATTTAATTTATTATTTTAAATATTATATTTGGTAGAATCAGATTTTGAATTGTGAGATAGAATCTGAAATGGTATTGGGTTGGTGAGTAAATCTTACTAACTCTACTCAATTTATATTTTTATAAAATATTTTTAGAATTCATAAATAATGATTGTTTACTGTGTGTTGGCTGTTTGGTTGAACTGCTAGTCAGTTGATTGAAAACATAGATAACGATATAGATATAAATCGTTAATCAAATATTGATTCTATTTAGCAGAATATTTCATAGTGAAATGAAATTGATGTTAATTTTATTGTTTAACATCTGTGGATGCAGGGAAATAGGTCGGAGGGACCCAACTGTGTTCCTCAACATTTATTTTACTATTTTTTTTCATATATTGTGTTATATGATGTGATATAAACTCTGTTGTTGATTTTGTATGTTGTAATGATATTGATCATTGTTATATGGTACGTTAAATACCATAAGGAATACTGGAGTGTTAAAAAGGAAATTTTCAAATGTTGAATTGAAAAAGAAATATTTATAAAATCAAAAGATTTTATAAAAATAAAAATATTTATTTAGAAAATAAATAGATTAAAAAGGAATACTTATTTGTTAATCAAATAGATAAAATTGAAGGGAAATATTTGTAAAACATTTACAAATAGAATTTAAAAAGAAACATTTGTAAACCATGTACAAATAGAGTTGAAAAGGAATATTTATTTGAAAAATAATTAGAATAGAAAGAGGAAATATGTGAAACAAATAGAAAAGGGAAATAGTTAGATTATAAAAGGAATTACTTATAAAATCAATAGATTTTATATAAAAAGAAAATAATTTATAAATAAATAGAATTACCAAAAAGGGATTTATTTGGTAAATAAATAGATTATAAAAGGAAATACTTGAAAAGTGAATAGAATAGTATAAAAGAGGATTTTATATTTGAAAGGGTTAGACCCGTGCTTCGCACACGGGTATAACATGCTATGGATTTAAAGCAAAGATTTTAAATAGAATCTGTTTTAACAGATAAAGTAAGAAGATAAATTTATAAATAATATTTTATAAATTAAATAAAATGTTTATCATTGGATAAATAGAATATATATAAGTCAGGACTTATATAGGGAAGTAAAAATCTATTTCAACATCGATATTTGAAACTGAATACGGGCGAAGAGTGATCGAATATCACTTATTCGAGAAGTAGTTAATCAAAGGAGTTAATTCAAACGAGATAATCAAAAGTGTTAATTCAAAGGAGTTAATCAAAGAGAGTTAATCGAATAAATCTATTTGACTTAGAATTAAGTGATTAGAGTTAACCTGTGACGGCCCGCGCCGCACCAGCCTGCATTTCCTCCGAAGGTGCGCTATACACATGCCCGACTAGCATGGAACGGTCGCCAAAGAAAGGAAAGAAGAGAATGAACTAACAAGGAACCTGTAGAATGTCTCACAGCGCATGGAACAAAATATAATAATAACGTAATCTTGACATAAAACAGGCGAGACAGTGCATAAGCTGAAAACTAAACCAACATAGCAGCGGAAATCCAAATACAGCTTATGATCCAACATCATTATTACAACTTTAAACTGTCTCTAAAGCAAAAGAAGGCTAAAGTAGAAGATGCACTACTAATGCCCAAGCAGTGATCCTCAACAACACAGGGAGAATATCTATATGTATCATACGTGGAAGTCTCATGCTCGTCTACGGACCAGCAACTCGTGCATACCCAGCTAACCTGTCTCTAGTCTGCTTGTGGGAGCACCCAGAGTAATAAGAAGAGACATAAAACTCTGGGTCAGACAAAAAATCTGGTATGAGCGATAAGCAGCTAAACAGAACAATAACAGGTAAACTAAACCATACCTGAACCTGGACCTGCAACCAAAGAGTTAGCACTACATACCGTACAATACTCTTAGGTGCCAATATATGGTATAAAGAATACGGGGGTGGGGGTGTGCATGTCATAATGATGACAAACAAATCAAACATAGCAACCATCCTCACATCTCTCACTTAGTGCGTAAAGCATACGATGTCCACCACTGTCAATCACTAGACCCGTCGAAGTAGTGACGGAGTTCGACTTGTACAACTACTGCTACTACCAAGCTTACCCCATGGAGTCATGACCAAATCTTTACAAATGACCCCACCTCATTGGTCTATAGCCCTTTTAGTCGTACCTAGGCCACTGTGGTCCTGAATCCGTTCACGTATCCCCTACACATAGTGATCCAAAGTTATAGACATCGACAACCCCTTAGCACACGTCCCGCAGCAAAGCCCAACTCATGAAGTCGACTCGTTGGTTCCCAACTGGATCCTGAGCTCTAACTTCCATTTGGACCACCTTTGCATCTCGGGTTTTTAGTCGTCACTGGATCGGTTCGGTTCCTCCCTTTACTTTGCTTCGGATCGTACTCCCATTGGCTTCGGATCGTGCTCCCCAGTTCAGTTTGTGATCCACGCCTCATGTCCAAGCTCCACAGTTCGAATCGGAATGCTTCATCACCTCGGATCGGGTCGAGTTCCTCAAGTTCTTCCATGGCGCATCGGTTCGGATCGGGTAACATGGTTCAGATCGTGGGCTCTCCAGATAAGCGGATCGGTCCGGAGCTCCCATCGGTTCGGTTCGGAGAAGACTACACGGGTCGGGTCGGAGAAGATGCTCCCCAATTTTCCAGATCGTCTCGTGGATGCAACAGCTTGGAGGGGCGGTTCGGTTCGGGCTCCTTCCTCCGATCCGATCTGGCTCGGCCAAATTCCTGCACATCTTTCCAGAAACTGTTTTACGCCATTCGACGGCGTTTTCGACCAATCTAACTCTTCTAATCAATCACAAAGCACACCATACAGTCATAGCAATATAGAGAACTAACCATAAACACCAAAACAATGAATCATAGCATGTAAAATGGATCAAACATAGCCAAAAACCCATATTTCCCCTTAGGCATGTTTAGGCATAATTAATGATAGGATTAGCAAAACTTAACTAAACTATCCAAATTTTCTAACAGAGGTCTAAAACAATATTTTGAAATTTATCAATATTTTTTCCAGATTTTTAACATGTATAATTTCACTAATTACCCCTAATTACTCCTAATTAACCATAATTAGTGACGAACTATGCAAATCACTCACCTTAGCCACAAATAAAACCTTTAGAACTGAAACTCTTCTGTTTGGGCGCGAATACCAATGCAACACAGCAGCTCTACCTCGATTCTTGTGCTAATCCGCCTTGATTTGATGTTGCTAAGCTTAATCCTTGATTAGAAAGTGATTTGGAGGTGTTTTAGAGGTTGGACGCCATTGTTAGGGTTTCTAAGAGGTAAGTGGCGGCTAGAAAACTGAAATAGAATGAAAACCTAACTCATTTCAGCCTCCCCATAACCTTAATCCCGAAATGGGTTATGGGCCCATTCACTAATCACCCTATTTGGTCCGTTTAAGCAGTTTTTCACCTTCCAAACCTTATTTCAGTCATATCTCCCAAACGGTAAGTCTGTTTTTCACATGTGACCACTCTATGGAAAGGTAAACCATCATCCGAAGTCAATGGAAGTGGTTTCAGGTCAAAACTCCTTTCCAATCAAAAGTTATGGCCAAAACAAGATCATCTAGGGGCAAATCGGTCATTTAAAAATCGGGAAAAATCATGAACATGGGAAATGACCCCAATAGTCGTCTCCCAATGTTACATGACCATACGACTTCGTATGTGAAAGAAATAAATATTCTACGATCCTTCGATGCGTAGAATGCGGGTCGTTACACTCTCCCCTCCCCCCCCCCCCCCCCTTAAGAAATTTCATCCCCGAAATTCCTTAACCCAAAACATACAAAGAATCCCGCATGCCTACCAATCATATACAATAATCAAACATGCAAAACAAACAAACAAGCCTATCCTAGCATGCAGAAAGACTAAATCGAAGTTAAAATCTTACCAGGCGAAGAGTTCTGGATACGTCTTCCTAATGCTCTCCTCTGTCTCCCAAGTACAGTCATTCTCATTCTCGCCCCACTGAACCTTGACTAATTTCACCGCCTTCCTTCGAAGTTGCTTCGTATCGTTCCCAACGATACGCATAGGCCTGCGGTTCCCAACCGCCTCGGGTTCAACCTCGATATCATCCAACTGATCAGGTGAAATAGTCACATCTGGGTCGTGTACGAATTTCCTTAACTGGGAAACATGAAATACGTTATGAACTACTGCCATCTTGTCTAATAATCCAACTTTATATGCCAAATTCCCAATTTGCTCTAGAACTGGGAATGGACCAACAAATCTTGGTGCTAACTTGCCTCTCCTGCTAAATCGTATCATGCTCTTCAACGGAGAAATATTGATAAACACCAAGTCGCCAATGGAGAACTTTAATTCTCTTCTCCTCTTATCAGCATAACTCTTCCGCCTATCTTGGGCAGCCTTCATTCGTTGTTGGATAACCTTAATCTTAGCTGAAGTTTCTCTTATCACATCGGGTCCAAGCACAAACTTCTCACCAGTTTCTACCCAACATGACGGTGAGTTGCACAGCCTTCCGTACAAAGCTTCAAATGGAGCCATACCAATAGTGGATTGATAACTATTATTATATGCAAACTCTACTAGATGCAAATGGTCATCCCATGATCCACCGAAATCCAATACACAAGCTCTTAAGAGATCTTCTAATATACGATTCACCCTCTCTGTTTGACCATCGGTTTGAGGATGATACGCGGTACTGAGATGTAGTTCTGATCCCAACGCCTCATGTAAGCTCTTCCAAAATCCACTAGTGAACATCGGATCTCGGTCACTCACAATGCCCTTGGGTATTCCATGAAATCTCACTACCCACTTTATATACAGTTCCTCTAATTTAGCTGCCGTCCTGTTTGACTTGACGGGTATAAACCTTGCACTTTTGGTCAATCAGTCCACAATCACCCAAATGCTATCATGGCCCGATCTAGTCCTTGGTAACCCATCAATGAAATCCATTGACACTTGTTCCCATTTCCATTCTGGAATTTCTAATGGTTGCAACAAACCACTAGGCTTCTTTTGCTCAGCTTTAACTAGCTGGCAATTCATGCATTTAGATATAAATTTCCCAACGTCTCTTTTCATCCCTTCCCAGTAGTAGGTCCGCTTCATGTCTCGGTACATCTTATTACCACCGGGGTGTATAGTCAGTTTTGAGTGATGACATTCTCTAAGCACTTCATCTCTCAATCCATTGACATTGGGTACAACAAGCCTTCCATTCTTTCTAAGCCATCCATCTCGATCAAGCCCATACTTGTTCATCTCCTCATCGATATCCATCTCTAACTTGGAGATGATTTCCAATAGGTTAGGATCGTCCCTCTGACTAGAGCCGATCCGCTCAATCAAAGTGGGTCTGATCGTCAAACTTGCTAACATTTCTGGATCCAATTCGCACTTTGGTCTGAATTCATACCCAGCGATGTACTCCAGTTGCTTCCATTCAAGAAACATAGCCCCTAAACTGGCATGTCTTCTACTCAATGCATCAGCTACCGCATTGCCCTTTCCTGGTGTATATGCGATATCGAAATCATAGGAAGCCAAGAACTCTAACCATCTTTGTTGTCGGAGATTTAGATCCTTTTGAGAGAAAAGATACTTTAACGATTTATGATCGGTAAACAACTTGAATCTTTCTCCCAAGAAGTAATGTCTCCACATCTTCAATGCGAACACGATCGCTGCCAATTCCAAATCATGGGTAGGGTATCTTTTCTCATGCGGTTTCAGTTGCCGACTTGCATAAGCCACAACCCTACCTCCTTGCATCAATACAGCACCTAGCCCTGTGCCACATGCATCCGTATATACTGTCATCTCTTCATTCCCCTTAGGAATGACTAACACTGGTGCACATGTCAACTTGTCCTTTAGACTCTTGAATGCATTCTCGCACTTTTCGTCCCAGACGAAAGCTTGATTCTACTTGGTCAATAGAGTCAACGGTGCTGCTATCTTGGAAAATTCTTGGATAAACTAACGATAATATCCAGCTAATCCCAAGAAACTTCTTATGCCCGTTGCATTCTTGGGCGTAGACCAATCTTGTACCGTAGCCACCTTCGCAGGATCCACGGCAATACCATTTTCTGAAATAACATGGCCCAAGAATCTCACTTCCCTTCTCCAGAAGTGACACTTAGAAAACTTTGCTTTCAATTGGTGTTTCCTCAACACCTCCATCACTATCCTCAAATGTTCCTTGTGTTCTTCCTCTGTCCTCGAGTAGACCAAAATATCATCCACGAACACAAGAACAAACTTATTCAACTGATCTTTGAATACCCTATTCATAAGATCCACAAAATATGCTGGGGCATTGGTCAGCCCGAATGGCATGACCAACCACTCATAAAATCCAGACGTCTTCCGAAATGCCGTTTTAGCTATACTCTCAGTCTCCACTCAAAGCTGATGAAAACCTATCGCGAGATCCAACTGAGAGAATACTCTCATGCCACTCAACTGATCAAACAAATCATCTATCTGCGGTAGAGGATACTTGTTCTTCCTCGTCACTTTATTCAACTCGCGGTAGTCTACACACAAACGAAGGGAACCATCCGCCTTGGTAGCAAACACAACTGGTGCTCCCCATTCAGAAACACTCCTTCTGATAAATCCCTTCTTCAAAAGATCGCTGACTTGCACCTCGAGCTCTCGCTGCTCCCTTGGTGCCATACGACGTAGTGGCATCACTATAGGTCTGGCATCTTTCACTAAATCAATACGGAACTCAATCTCTCGGTGTGGTGGAAGCCCGGTCACTTCTTCGAAAATGTCCGGATACTGGCCAACCACGGGCAAACCTAACAACTCACTATGCGGGATGTCGAGGGAATTTAGAAAACTAGCCATTACCCCATCACCGGGTAGACCACCAAACACTACCCTCCGCCCATCATCCGCTCTAGCTGTCACCAAAAAGCCCTCACAGTCTACCACCACCCCGTATCTTTGGAGCCAATCGACTCCCAAAATAATGCCAAACCCAGTAAAGCCCAAAACAAAGCAATCACAAACAAACATGCATCCATGACTTGATAAGACCACATTACGACAAATCATGCTAAGGTTAGTCGAACCACCAATCGGGTTCGTCACTACTAAAGGTCTATCGACAATCTCGGGCTCCAATCCCAACCTATCTACCAGGTCAGTAGATATGAAAGAACTGGAAGCCCCGGTATCAAACAAAACTCTAACAGGAACATCATAAACGGAAAGCATACCTTGAATAACGAGATTCTTTCCCTTCTCCGCCGCAGTTGGGGCATTCGACGAAGAAGGAATAGCATTAAGGGCATATGCTTTCACCTTCTGCTTTTCTTTAGGGGGTTGCAGACACTTGTCCTTGTGATGTCCCACTTGGCCACAGTTGAAGCACTTCCTATCCGCTGGCTTGGCCCGACAATTACTAGCATAATGGCCCTTCTTACCACAGCTGAAGCACTCAACATCTTTCTTATTCTTTTTCTAGCCATCCTTATTCTGGTTCTGCTTCCTCTTATTCGGAGAACCACTCTTGCCTCCACCGCTTGCTTGCGGTTTCGGTTCTTCTGCAGATGCAGCCTCAGTCTTCAGCTTAGGGTAAAGACTCTCTGACCTCAATGCTTTCCCCACAATCGATTCAAACGTCTCATCGATGTGGTTAATAAGCCTTTCCCCCAAGTACTGATCCAAGCCGGTTATGAACTTCTCGTTCTTCTTCTCGGCAGTATCAATAAGAGATAACCCATACTTTGACAAAGTGTCGAATTCAGCAATATACTCCGAGATAGCTCTGCCGTTCTTCTTGAGTTCCAGGAATTTCTTAAACAGCACTGACTTCTGAGTAGCTGGAATGACCTTATCGCTAAAGCGAACCTTAAACTGATCCCAAGTTATCTGATCCTCTGGGGTAGCTGCCTTTATAGCATTCCACCAATTCATAGCCCGTCCTTGCAGCCGACGGGATGCTAGCCTTCTCTTCATCGCATCCTCGATACCCAAGTCTTTGAAGATACGCTCGCAGCTATCCAACCAATCCTGAACATCCATAGCCGACTCCGTTCTATGGAACGGCTTCCCACCAAGACTAGTATAATCCTTGTTCAGCTTGGTGAAATCGGCCCTAGGCGCCTGCACTATTGGACCACCACCATTGGGAGCTACACTCTGCACATCCCTAAGCATCTCCCTCATGAGGTCAGTAAACATTGTCCTCATGTCAGCAGCATTCCCATTATTGGCTCCCCTACCGGCACCTCTTGCATATCGGATCATCGTTCAATCTGTAAAGAGAAAACGATTAACCATCTCCATAGTGGTGCTAGTGTAGTGCGACTTCATCCTTAGCTATACTAATAGTATATATATATATAGCTTTTAAAAATCAAAATAATCACAAAAACGCGCTCTCATATACGTATACTATCTCTCCCTGATAAATTCCCTAGGTTAACTACGCAACCTAGAGCTCTGATACCAAGTGTGACGGCCCGCCCCGCACCAGCCTGCATTTCCTGCGAAGGTGCGCTGTACACATGCCCGACTAGCACGGAACGGTCGCCAAAGAAAGGAAAGAAGAGAATGAACTAACAAGGAACCTATAGAATGTCTCACAGCGCATGGAACAAAATATAATAATAACATAATCTTGACATAAAACAGGCGAGACAGTGCATAAGCTGAAAACTAAACCAACATAGCAGCGGAAATCCAAATACAACTTATGATCCAACATCATTATTACAACTTTAAACTGTCTCTAAAGCAAAAGAAGGCTAAAGTAGAAGATACACTACTAATGCCCAAGCAGTAATCCTCAACAACACAGGGAGAATATCTATATGTATCATACGTGGAAGCCTCATACTCGTCTCCGGACCAGCTACTCGTGCATACCCAGCTAACCTGTCTCTAGTCTGCTCGTGAGAGCACCTAGAATAATAAGAAGAGACATAAAACTCTGGGTCAGATAAAAAGTCTGGTATGAGCGATAAGCAGCTAAACAGAACAATAACAGGTATACTAAACCATACCTGGATCTACAACCAAAGAGTTAGCACTTGTAACGTCCCGTATTTTCGACGGTCAAATATTTATTATTTTAAAATATTTTATTTGGAATATTAAAGGGTTTTAATATTTAATTCGTTATTAAAAACGAAGGGTGAACGATATAATTTATATAATTATAAAACGAGCTCGAAATGGCGCAGCAGTTCGTAATATTGAGTTCTGAACTTTAATTGGATATACAAAATCCAATATAAGTCAGATTTCTGTGAAATAAGGAACGTTAGAACCGTGTTGATGATAATTTTCATATGAAAGAGAAAAATCCAGATTTCGTATTGTAAATTGTTAGTTATGGCCAAATCAAAATTTGGAATAGTCGTTATGAAATCGTTTATAAAATATAACGATTTATATTTAAATAAACGAGGATTTTTATGTGAATTAGATATCGTTTGAACCCAAAAATTTGAACGTTGAGTCTTAATCTATATTTGTTGAACATGAAATTATATGTTATTCCATGAACAATGATAATAACTTATTTTTGTTAAAGCATATCGTTTTGAAATTTAATATATTTTATACTGTTTTGGCAGTTAACAAAAATTAGAGATAAAATGCAACACCGAACTAATTTAAAGACACCAACTCATATATAAAGAATCAAAACATTAAACACATTGTATTCATTTTTTTTTCTTTTTACCCGCAATACAAAGTTCCTCACTCTTTGATTTCTCTACAACTTAATACATCAGCAACATAAAATTTACATCTTACAAAATATACATGTATCAAATCTTTTCAATATCTACAATTGCACAGGAGTCCCAACTACTGTCTTTAAGGTCCTCGTTCTGTCTCCTCCAGCAGCAAAGAATCCCAAGGCAATTGCACCAATGCAGTCGACCTAACCTATAGATGGTAACTGAAAAATGAAAGAAAAAAAAGAGATCTTAAGATTTTACAACACAAAATATTGTACAGTTGAGCATGACTGTTCAAGTCGAAGAAAAAAACAAGACATAAGCAGGTGGAAAAATCATTTTGAGATCGGTACTTTTGAGATTCTACTTTTTAACAAATGGTTCAAAGATTTGATTTTCAACTCATTCCACCATTCTAGATTACCTAAAAAAACTCAAAATCTATATTATACAAGTGAATCCTACAGCTAATGTAGCAGCTAAAACAGCTAGAGAAAACAAGTATATATATTTATACCATCAATCTACACAGCTATATTGGTACATCTAATCTACAGAAGAAAATGTAAGACTAAGAACAACTATACAAATAGCTAAAACAGCTAATAAAATGTACCATGAAAAGGGAAAAAGTATGTAGTACCCTGAGGTTTCAAATCAACACAGTAAAATCTAAAAGCAGGAACATCTATATTTTCTCAAGTACGTTGCACATGCTATTCTACTAGGGTCGCAGACCTAGTGCAAAAAAATACACATACCCAAACCAGAACCTATAAAATCTAAATGCAGATTCAAATTTCTGAATTGAATGAACAACTCAAGTCATAGCCGACAATAACACATGGAATCCTATACCAAATCTTCAAAATTTCTAACATCAGTACAATACAGTTCAATCTTGTACCCAAAAACAGTTGTAAAAGGGGGAAAATCACTAGCCTAAGCAAATAGGAGCTAAACCTACACAGGATGTGCCAACTAATAGACGTTGATTCTATCTGAAATATTCACATCTATAAATACGTATGTGAACAACAACCTGGAGTAAATCAGTGAACCAAAAAAATGGTGTTCAACCTTCATGAAATGAAATAACATCCAATACTCAAGTATAAATCAAAAACAAAAGTATACAGCAAAAATAAACACTTATCTGCGGTTAAAAATTTCACGGATTTGCTGATTTTGTTCGAAGCCGAGAACTTGGAGTTCGGAAATTCTTCGAGTAGAAGCTTCGGTTTGGGTCGCTGATGGACTGAGGTGGATTTGGAAGGCTCGGGGTTTGATCGTTGAAACTGTGGTGACGTTGGAAGGGGGTTTGGCCGATCAGTTGAAGAAGGGGAAGGGAGGATCGAAGAAAAGGTTGGTAAGAGGGGTACGGTGCAGTCACCGTCGATCTGAGATGAAGAAGAAGAAAGGAGGAGGGTCTGGGATGATCGGCCATTGAAGGATGTGGGAGGCGGCGGGTTCTTTTGTGGATTGAGGGATCGACGTTAGGGTTTTTGGCCATGGATTAATTTCAGGAGGCGGCGGACAAATTATGAGGCAAAGGAGGTTTACGAGGGTTTTATTTTGAAAGAGAGGGAACTGGCTTGGTATTCTCCTAAATGGGCTGAACGGGAAATGAAGGGTAAAGCCCAAGAAATTATTTAAAGTAAAAGTTTAATTAATTTTAATGTTCATATAAACCTAAAATGCTAATACCGAATGCATACGTGGTCGGAATTCGATAAAACAGGAAGCATCGGAACCGCGTTGACAAGCACTTCATCGTGGAGCTGGTCTAGTCAGTAATGGAAGCAGCTATAATTTTTAGTCAAATTAAACGCTGTTTAATTTGACTAACCCAGAACGTTTTATCGACAAATCAATTCAAGGTGAGTTAAACTCACTCAGTTTTCCCATTTATGCTTTTATATAAATTGGGTATTTATTTTGTGTGTTCTGGTTGCTGATGGTTGACTGTTGCCAGTTATATATTTATTTGTTGATTTAACCAATGGAATTAAACCGTTGTTTAATTTCTGTATTAAAATCAAATCGTTATTTAACGGTTTGATCCAATAAAGGCAATTCACCTTATTGGTCACGTTTATAAAATAAACGTGTTTGATGGTTTGAATTGTTTTGTTTATTGGCTGATGGTAAATGGTCGTTATTAATTATTATCAAAATTATCAGTTAAATAGGATTTGATTTGTTGATACGATGGGGTGATTGATTTGAGTATTGGTTGTTGGCTGAAATTTCAACATCAGTGAAGTTTAAACCAATGAGCGGTATTGGTTGAGTATCTGGCAACATATGGCCTATAAAATCAATCGTTTTATAAATATTGATTTACCGTCAGAAATGAAGTTATAAAATTTATTTTATAACTGGAGATAGATTTTTAAATATATTATTTTAAGGGAATAAATAAATACTTTATTTATTTAAGACTTTTGTTTTATAAAGTAAATTTTGATGTTAATCAGATTTATAATTGCGAGTAGAAGAAATAAATCAAATGGTTAAGCTTGGATAATCGTTCTGTTAAGAAACGATTAAATGGTATTATTTAAATTTATTATATTATTAATTTAAAAGGAGAACTAGTTGAAATTGTTTAATGGAATAACCACGTTTTAAGTAAATCAACTGTTTTTAAGTGGAATTGATTATTAAATTAGTGTGTTTGAATAAAATAGTTCAGTGACATTGTTTTAAAATTTTAATAAGATTTTAAAGGTAAATTTAAATAAGGGAATTAACTACGAAAGTAGTTAACTACCAAAGTAGATTATTATTTTAATAATTTAGAGAAATACTTTTTAATTGGGATTCATTTAAAAAGTACTCAAAATTGAAATGGAATCCAATGGAATGGTGAAAGAGAATTACGAGCGGGTTTTATAACCCGAATTTGTATAACAAGTTATAAAAAGGAAATTTAAGCGAAGATAAAGAGGTAGAGTTAAAAGTGATGTTACTTGATTAGTGAATTAAGAACTAATGGTATATTCGAGAAAGAGATTTTCCGAAAGGAAAGAAGGTTTATGAACTCGTACTTTTGAATAAAATAGTTAAATGAAAGTTACGTTGAGATTAGATGAGATATTAGTTTTATATTACAACTCGTATCTACCTTTAGATATGAACGTTGTTGATCAAGGTCTGAGAGGTAATTAAAATACCCCAACTTGAACGACATCAGGACTATCTAAGGATGATATTAGTTGTAATGGTAAACGGGATTAGTGAAAATTTATTTCCATTAGTGAAATAATAATGTAAAGGTTGGGTTTTATCCAACAGGAATAAGCATTGGGTACTGTCAAGTAATAAATAAAGGATACTTCGTAATATTGTTTACGAGTTGCTTCGAAGGAAAAATGTAGAGAACTAGATATGATATGGGATTTTACTAAGTATTAAAAAGGATTATGGTTAAAGTGTAATCTTATGATAAATAAAGAAGCGAGAAAACTATATTTATATTATCGAAATACTTAAGAGTTTTAAATTTACATTTTTGTTTAATTTAAAAGGCCAAGTGATTCTGAATACTGAACCAGTGAACCCATTTGATTGTCATGATTGAAACACTGATTATTTTGATAGTTAAATCACCGACTATCAAATCTGTCCAATATGATTGTTGGTACGGAAAGACCGGGATCGAATTTATATTTGAAAACCATTCCGACCAACAAATACGTGAAGATACCAGAAGGTGATCGAGATGGAGCATTGAAGACCGTAGAATTTCGTAAACGGAAGAACTACTAATAATCTATGGTCTGCAGCCAGAGAGATACTGTGGTTCCGTCGTGGCTGGAATCTACGGGTTGCAAGGACTTCTCACTACTGATCCATGGGGTGATTCCTATATGGGATGCGGTAGGAGAGTACCTTCGGTTCATCCTGTTCCTAGATGACTTGTATGGACGGATGCCTGACAGAGTATTTCCAAAGGAATTACGTACATTGATTTCTTCAAATGTACCATAGTTGGGTTGCACCTAACCAGGGTATTATTGCAGACGTCAATTAGTGATATCTGGCGAATCTGATGATGTGGCATTCAAAGCGAGTGGTGACCAGATGTTCTAGAAAGTAAATTCTGACCTCAAGCCTCATCTACCGGGAAATGAAAAAAATCGGGCAGGCAACATGGCTATGTGGGTCGCTCACATTAGGGTGTATAATCACCTATCTAGAGAAATCTATTTACTTCTTTAATCTATTTCGATGCTGTCCCTTTTCGGGAAACGGTGGTTTGAGCCCAACCGTTGGTGATATACATTCGATACACTCAAGCGAAATGAGTGGTCGGTCATGTGAGGGTCGGGTTGCAAGACGTTCTTGTTGAACTCAGTGTATTCGCCTCTAGAGATACACTATCGGTAGGTGGTCCCATACCTTGTCAAGGTCGGAATCCAATCTCCAATAAGTGCCCGCGGTTTTGTTTGTATACTATATATGTGGAGCGTGAGATGCAAGCGCTCTACTAGATTGATAATTACTTGTATTTAGACATTATTATAATATCAGAAAAGATATTGATTTCAAAAATGCGTTGGGTTATCGTAAGGTAAAAACCGTCCGTGTTTATGTGTGGGTTTGGTCTTACGATTATCCTTTTCTTTCGAAAAGATTTTGAACTTTAAAATCATGGTGGATGATTTTCCCTTAATACTGTGCGAGTTTACTCACTCTGGTTCACCAGACTGACCCGGTGTTTTGTAAATGCTCGGGTTAGCCCGGGGTGTACAGGTTCAGGTTATCGAAGGCTGTGAAGTCCAGAGACGAGCTGGAGATGTCCAGACATATGATATTATATAGCTACTATTCCGCTGTGTGTTGTATATGGGAACAGGTTATTATAATTGTTCCGTTGTGTGATGTGCTCTGATATTGTAAGTATTTTTAAAGCTCTCAATAAAGTTATTTCTGTATTATATTTTGTTCCGCTGCGATGTGAGACTCTGTGTTGTGTTGTTTCTTCTTCTTCTTCTTCTACTCTAATATTCCTTTCTTTCTTATCTCACCCTCTAATTTCTTTCTAATAACGTTCCGGTGTTTGGAAGGTCGGCATGAGTTACGGTAAAGGTATTTATGTCGATTTTCAGGGTCAAAAATCCCCGGGTCGTTACAGCACTACATACCGTACAATACTCTAAGGTGCCAATATATGGTATAAAGAATACGGGGGTGGGGGTGTGCATGTCATAATGATGGCAAACAAATCAAACATAGCAACCATCCTCACATCTCTCACTCAGTGCGTTAAGCATACGATGTCCACCACTGTCAATCACTAGACCCATCGAAGTAGTGACGGAGTTCGACTTGTACAACTATTGCTACTACCAAGCTTACCCCATGGAGTCATGACCAAATCTTTACAAATGACCCCACATTATTGGTCTATAGCCCTTTTAGTCGTACCTAGGCCACTGTGGCCCTGAATCCGTTCACGTACCCCCTACACACCAATGTTATAGACATCGACAACCCCTTAGCACACGTCCCGCAGCAAAGCCCAACTCATGAAGTCGACTCGTTGGTTCCCAACTAGATCCTGAGCTCTAACTTCCATTTGGACCACCTTTGCATCTCGGGTTTTTAGTCGTCACCGGATCGGTTCGGTTCCTTTCTTTACTTTGCTTCGGATCGTACTAGCATTGGCTTCGGATCGTGCTCCCCAGTTCAGTTCGTGATCCACGCCTCATGTCTAAGCTCCACAGTTCGGATCGGAATGCTTCATCACCTCGGATCGGGTCGAGTTCCTCAAGTTCTTCCATGGCGCATCGGTTCGGATCGGGTAACATGGTTCAGATCGTGGGCTCTCCAGATAAGCGGATCGGTCCGGAGCTCCCATCGGTTCGGTTCGGAGAAGACTACACGGGTCGGGTCGGAGAAGATGCTCCCCAATTTTCCAGATCGTCTCGTGGATGCAACAGTTTGGAGGGGCGGTTCGGTTCGGGCTCCTTCCTCCGATCCGATCCGGCTCGGCCAAATTCCTGAACATCTTTCCAGCGACTGTTTCACGCCATTCGACGGCGTTTTCGACCAATCTAACTCTTCTAATCAATCACAAAGCACACCATACAGTCATAGCAACATAGAGAACTAACCATAAACACCAAAACAATGAATCATAGCATGTAAAATGGATCAAACATAGCCAAAAACCCATATTTTCCCCTTAAGCATGTTTAGGCATAATTAATGATAGGATTAGAAAAACTTAACTAAATCATCCAAATTTTCTAACAGAGGTCTAAAACAATATTTTGAAATTTATCAATATTTTTTCCAGATTTTTAACATGTATAATTTCACTAATTATCACTAATTACCCCTAATTAACCATAATTAGTGAGGAATTATGCAAATCACTCACCTTAGCCACAAATAAAACCTTTAGAACTGAAATTCTACTGTTTGGGCGCGAATACCAATGCAACACAGCAGCTCTACCTCAATTCTTGTGCAAATCCGCCTTGATTTGATGTTGCTAAGCTTAATCCTTGATTAGAAAGTGATTTGGAGGTGTTTTAGAGGTTGGAGGTCATTGTTAGGGTTTCTAAGAGGTAAGTGGCGGCTAGAAAACTGAAATAGAATGAAAACCTAACTCATTTCAGCCTCCCCACAACCCTAATCCCGAAATGGGTTATGGGCCCATTCACTAATCACCCTATTTGGTCCGGTTAAGCAATTTTTCACCTTCCAAACATTATTTCAGCCATATCTCCCAAACGGTAAGTCCGTTTTTCACATGTGACCACTCTATGGAAAGGTAAACCATCATCCGAAGCCAATGGAAGTGGTTTCAGGTCAAAACTCCTTTCCAATCAAAAGTTATGGCCGAAACAAGATCAGCTAGGGGCAAAACGGTCATTTAAAAATCGGGAAAAATCTTGAACATGGGAAATGACCCCAATAGTCGTCTCCCAAAGTTACATGACCATACGACTTCGTATGTGAAAGAAATAAATATTCTACGATCCTTCGATGCGTAGAATGCGGGTCGTTACATAACCAGTAAGAGTCAACCAGATAGGGTTAATTGAACATAGTTAATCGAATTAGGATTAATTGAATATTAGTTATTCAATTAGAGTTGATCGAATATATTTATTTGAAATAGAGTTAGTCAAACATAGTTATTCAGGATGAGTTTCCATTTCGTACGACTGCTAGTGTAAATCGCAGGGCTGCAGATAGCCTACGACGGTCGGATGTTTCCTGAGGGAATCAGGCGTAACCATTGTGATCGCTGCGATCTAGAGTCAAGCGAATGGAGTTAAATCGAATATTAGCCATTCGAAATAAAGTTAAAAACAGACATAGTTATTCGAATATAAGTTAATCGAATATTAGTTATTCGATAGGAGTTAAATAAGTAAGTTAAATAAGTTGAGTTAATCGAGTTAAGTTAGTCAAGATGAGTTAATCAAACCGAGTTAATCTAAATGAGTTAATCCAAAGGAGCTATTCGAAATAGTTTATTCGAATAGAATTAAAGGAGTTATTCGAAATAGTTTATTCGAATAGAATTAAGGGATTTTATCGAATATAGTTTATTCAAAAAGAGATTAATCGAATGTAAATCATTCGAAGAGAATTATTTGAATGTAAATCATTCGAAGAGAATTAATCGAATGTAAATCATTCGAAGGGAGATTATCGAATATAGTTATTCGAAGAAAGAGTTATCAAATATAGTTTATTCGAAAGAGAGTTATCGAATAGTGATTATTCGAGAGTGAATTATACATTGGAATTCGATTATATCGAATTAAGGAAAGTGATATTTACTTTCCGTTTCAAATCAAGTTTTTACTTATTTGTTAATAAATTAGTTGTTGTTTAATTATCCAAATTAATAAAGAAAAGCTATATTTAAGTTAATATATATTCGAAAGCATGAAATTATAACATTAGCATTAAAATCAAATGATTTTTGAAGTGGATTCGTAAATAGAATCCAAGAGTTTGCGTAAGGAAATTTTATTGAAGTGTTATAAGATGAACTTTGTCTATTTCGAAGTTAGAAATGTTGTTCAGTTAAGGTCTGAGAGGTAATAATACCCCAACTTGATTGACTTCGTTTTTAACTAAGGAGTAGTTAAGGTTCGATAGTGAAGATTGGTTAGATGAATTTAGTTAGTAAGTAAAATGACTTGAATAGGCCAAGCGATGTTTTATTTAAACATCAGTTTAAATCCGATAAAGAAGTTTGGAAATGTTTTCCCAATAAGAACCAGAAAACGTTTTCTAAATTTAGAAAATAAGAATTTACAAATATATAGAAATGGAGAAATGGATAAATTAAAGATAATTTAATATGAAGAGATAATTGTTGATTGATGATTGATCGATCGAAATTTCTATCTGGAAATAAGATCGTTGGTTGTACACCTATTTTTCTTTGATATTTAAATCACCGACTATCGAAGTTTTTTATTATTTCTCCGTCGTCAATACGGAGAGTCCGGGATCAGATTCTTATCTGAAAACCACTTTGTATAGACGTTAGCGTTGCGATCAAATATGATGAAAATAATTGAAGACGGAGTTATGCAAGGGCTATCCTGTTTACAGAATAGTGCCTTCGGTTTGTCCAGTCCCAGGACAAACGTGAATGGACGAATGTCTGACAAAGTATATCTAACGGATCACGTAAGTTGATCTCTTCAAACGTACTTACGTTTGGTGGCGGAGGAATTCGTTTCTCTTAGCTTTATACCCGTGGTATTTTTTAGGGAATCAATTTGTGATTTGACGGGTATGACGATGTGGCATTCAAAGTAAATGAATGTATGAACTATCAAAAGATACGTTATGACCTCAAGCCTCATCAACCGGGAAATGACAAAAATCGGGCAGGCAGCATGGCTAGGTGGGTCGCTCCCATTAGGGTGTATATCACCTATCTAGAGAAAATCCATTTCATTCTTTTATCTGTTATCGATGCTGTCCGTTTCGGGAAACGGTGGGTAGCTCCCAACCGTTGGTGATATACATTTGATACACTCAAGCGAAATGAGTGGTCGGTCATGTGAGGGCCGGGTTGCAAGACGTTCTTGTTGAACCCAGTGTATTTGCCTCTAGAGATACACTATCAGCAGGTGGTCCCATACCTTGTCATGGTCGGAATCCAATTCCAAATAAGCGCCCGCGGTTTTGTTTGTATACTATATATGTGGAACGTGAGATGCAAGCGTTCTGCTAGATTGATAACTACTTGTGTTTAGACATTATTATAATATCAGAGAAGTATTGATTTCCAAAACTATTTTGGGTTATCGTAAGGTAAAAACCGTCCGTGTTTATGTGTGGATCGGTCTTACGATTACCTTTTCTTTTGAAAAGGATTTTGAAAAGTTAAACCAAATGTTTTGAGTTTACTCACACCAGTCCCATGACTGACCCAGAGTTTATTTTGTTTTGTTTTCCCTAAACTCTTGGGTGCCCAAATTTGTACCTGCAGTCAAGTAGTTCAGGTCTTTACAGATATACTTGGAGGAGCTTAAAGCTGGAGGCTTTAGGATTATATATAGCTATTGTTATTTCCGCTGTGTGTAAGTGTTGTACTCTGATAATGTTATTCTATAGGTATATAATGTTTTATTTCAAAGTTATGTTATATATTATATTTTATTCGTTCCACTGTGAGAATTCGTGTTTACTCTGATTGTGTTCTTCTTCTTCTATTCTAATTTTCTATCTTATCTATTCTCATCCTCTAACTTCTTTCTATTAATGATCAGGTATTTTCATTGTCTGAATAGTCAACATGGTAGTTTGGTGTTGATTTTTGGAGTCGAAAATCCCAGTTTGTTACAGTGGTCGGATGATAGGGGGTTCTCGCTTCGCATTAGGTGGCGAACGGGATTTGTTTGTATACTCTATCTCAAATAAAGAAAATTAGAAATCATTTCAATAAGCGCCCGCGGTTTTGTTTGTATACTATATATGTGGAACGTGAGATGCAAGCGTTCTGCTAGATTCTAATTACTTGTGATTAGACATTATTGTAATATCAGAGAAGTATTGATTTCAAAAACTGTTTTGGGTTATCATAAGGTAAAAACCGTCCGTGTTTATGTGTGGATTGGTCTTACGATTATCTTTTCTTTTGAAACGGATTTTTAAAAAGTTAAACCAAATGATTTGAGTTTACTCACACCAGTCCCATGATTGACCCAGAGTTTATTTTGTTTTGTTTTCCCTAAACTATTGGGTGCCCAAATTTGTACGGGCAGTCATGTAGTTCAGGTCTTTACAGGTATACTTGGAGTAGCTTGAAGCAGGAGGCTTCAAGATTATATAGCTATTGTTATTTCCGCTGTGTGTAAGTGTTGTACTCTGATAATGTTATTATACTGTTTTATTGCAAAGTTATGTTATATATTATATTTTATTCGTTCCGCTATGAGATTCGTGTTTACTCTGATTGTGTTCTTCTTCTTCTATTCTAATTTTCTATCTTATCTATTCTCACCCTCTAACTTCTTTCTATTAATGATCTGGAATGTTCGATACCTGAATAATTAACATGGGTTTTATATTGATTTTTCTGGGTCAAAAATCCCCTTCTTGGTTCCATTTTGCTTTTAAAATTGAACATATCACGTTCAAATGTGTTTGTATTCACTTATTCCCAATTCAACTCCCTTTTCGATACTTTAAAGTAATTCCAGCTCGTTATCCAAATCTGACTTAGCAGTTCAAGTTATTCAAACTTGTCGATTTTTATTCCACATTCATAACTTAGTTATGAATGTATTCAAACTCAAATTCCTATATTCAAGTCCAATTCTTATGAATTTGATTATTCGAGGAGAAGTGGTTTTGTCTGTTTTGAAGTTAATGATGTTTTCAGTCAAGGTCTGAGAGGTAATTATACCCCAACTTGATTGATTTCATTTTTGACTGATAAATAGCAAGATCCAGTCTCAAAGAGAGATGTTTGAATAAGGGTTAGTCGAATGCGGTATTTTGGGTTGTTTGTAACGATGTTTTACACAACAGTCGTTTTAACCCAGGTAAGTGGAATTTTGGAAATATATCATAAATATTTCCTAAGTATAAAAATAACCGAGTCGTGAAAGAGATAAGTGACTGAAAATGTTTTCAATTGCGAATAGAATATATTTTCTAAGTATAGAAAATAAAAGAAGGTGATATAGGGAAATGGTTTTTCCAACTAGCGTAAGAGATCGATAAGATTACTGAAAATATTTGGTTAACAAATATTTGATAGGGAAATGAAGAAATGAATTAATTAATGAAATATTAATTAACAGGCCCAGTGATTGATTGATGTTATGGATGAATGGATGTTTGTTTTTCTTCGATAGTTAAATAACCGACTATCGAAGTGTTTGCCAATATCGTTGTCGATATGGAGAGACCGGTTGGATTATTATCCGTGAACCACTCCGTATTGGCAGTAACGTTGCGAATCAGATTATATGAAGATAATCGAAGACGGAGTAAAGTGCAAGGGCTTTTTTTCTATTAATAGAAATTGTGCTTTCGGTTTCGTTCAATCCCAGAACGAATGTAAATGGACGAATGTCTAACAGAGTATTTCCAATGATCGCATATGTTGGTATGTACAAATATATATGGTGGCAATGGATTTATTCCCTTAGCATAATATCCAGAATATATTTGTTTAAATCAACTAGTGATTAACGGATCTGACAATGTGGCATTCGAAGTGATTGTGCTATTGGTGAATGATAAGTAATCGTAGCCTCAGGCCTTAACAACCGGGAAATGACAAAAATCGGGCAGGCAGCATGGCTAAGTGGGTCGCTCCCATTAGGGTGTATAATCACCTATCTAGGGAAATTCCTTTTACTTCTTTAATCTATCGATGCTGTCCCTTTTCGGTAAATGGTTGCTGATCCCAACCGTTGGTGATATACATTCGATACACTCAAGCGAAATGAGTGGTCGGTCATGTGTGGGCCGGGTTGCAAGATGTTCTTGTTGAACCTCAGTGTATCCTCTCTAGAGTACACTAATCGGAAGGTGGTTCCATACCTTGTCATGTTGGAAACCCAATCTCCAATAAGCGCCATGCGGTTTTTGATTTTATATTATATATGGAGCGTGAGATGCAAGCGTTCCGCTAAATTCTATTTATTTGATTTAGACACTATTATAATATCACTGGATTTGATATCAAAAATATTTTGGGTTATCGTAAGGTAAAAACCATCTGTGTTTATGTGTGGATCGATCTTACGATTATCATTTCTTTCAAAAGGATATTTTTTAAAGTTAAACAAATGATTGGAGTTTACTTACACCAGTCCCATGACTGACCCAGAGTTTATTTTGTTTGTTTTCCTTAAACTCTTGGGTGCCCAAATTTGTACGGGCAAACAAGTAGTCGGGATTTTTCAGATTCACTTGGAAGAGCTGGAAGCAAGAGGCTTCACCGGTTAGCTATAGACTATCATATTTCCGTTGTGTACTATGTGATATCTGGAAACAGGTGTTTATAACTATTCAAGGAATAACTGTTGTACTCTGATGATGGTATGTATATAAAGTTACAGATTTGTATATCAAAAGTTATGTTACATAATATATTTTATTCGTTCCGCTGTGAGATTTGTCTTCCTTGTTTTCTTCTATTCTAATATTTCTTTCTTTCTATTTCTCATCCTCTAACTTCTTTCTAATAATGATTCGTATTTCTGTGCAATTTGGGTTGGACGTGTGGTGTTATTAGTCAACTCAGATAGTACGGATTTGCGGGCCATTAAACTCTTGGGTGCCCAAATTTGTACGGGCAGTCAAGTAGTCAGGATTTTACAGATTCACTTGGAGGAGCTTGAAGCAGGAGGCTTCACCAGTTAGTTATAGACTATCATATATTCCGCTGTGAACCATGTTTGTATATGGAAACAGGTGTTTATAACTGTTCCAGGAATAACTGTTGTGCTCTGATGATGGTATGTATATAAAGTTACTGATTTGTATTTCAAAAGTTGTGTTATATAATATATTTTATTTGTTCCGCTGTGAGATTTGTCTTCTTTGTTTTCTTCTATTCTAACCTTTCTTTCTTTCTATTTCTCATCCTCTAACTTCTATCTAATAATGATTCGTATTTCTGTGCAATTTGGGTTGGACGTGTGGTGTTATTAGTCAACTCAGATAGTACGGATTTGCGGGCCATTAAACTCTTGGGTGCCCAAATTTGTACGGGCAGTCAAGTAGTCGGGATTTTACAGATTCACTTGGAGGAGCTTGAAGTAGGAGGCTTCACCAGTTAGTTATAGACTATCGTATATTCCGCTGTGAACCATGTTTGTATATGGAAACATGTGTTTATAACTGTTCCAGGAATAATTGTTGTGCTCTGATGATGGTATGTATATAAAGTTACTGATTTGTATTTCAAAAGTTATGTTATATAATATATTTTATTTGTTCCGCTGTGAGATTTGTCTTCTTTGTTTTCTTCTATTCTAACCTTTCTTTCTTTCTATTTCTCATCCTCTAACTTCTTTCTAATAATGATTCATATTTCTGTGCAATTTGGGTTGGACGTGTGGTGTTATTAGTCAACTCAGATAGTATAGATTTGCGGGCCGTTACAGTTGGTGTAACGACCCAAAGATTTTCAGCCCTGGAAATCGACATGAATACCTTTACCGTAACTCATGCCGACCCTCCAAGCACCGAAAACACTGGATAGTTATTAGAAAGAATTTAGAGGGTGAGATAAGAAAGAAAGAAATATTAGAATAGAAGAAGAAGAACTAACACAAATTTCCAAACTCAACATGTAGTATCAATTCATCTTAAAAGGTATATGTGAATACAGGGGATAATCATTCAATTTCAATTCATGTGTAGTTCATTCCATTTTATAAATTGGAATTCATATTCAATTCATTCAACTTAGTATTAAAGCATTTCTGAATCATATTCAATTCATCCACTAACAACCAACAACCGATACATAACAAATTTAACTGAATCAACTAAATTTATTCAGTATTAATATTTCCTTTGTTTCACATATTTGAATATCAATCGATAAATCTCCAATTGATTTCCTTTTTAACTTATTCAATTTCCAAATTTAATTTATTTGGTTTTAAATTTTACTTAACTAAATTAGATTCCAAATTCAAATTTTAATCCAAATTCGAATCTTATACAAGTCAACTAATCACACCAATATCATAAAATTATATTCGATATAACCAAAATATTACGATATAAAGAAAATCGAAGGGTTTTAACAGTCTGTCCTAAACTTAACCCAAAGTATATTTCGATATAAAGAAAATATTTATATTCGAATGATTATAGTATGTTGGATGTGTTGGTTGATTATAATGAAAATGGTTATATAAACAACCAATTTGAGTTCGTATAATTTAAAAGCACATTAATTAAACCTGAATTAAATCAGAATTGGAATTAAAATTCTGAAAACTGGGAGAAGTGTTTGTAAGTGGATTTGAGTTAAGTTTAGGAGAATTTTAAAATCCTAGGAGATTTTAAATTGATTACAAGTATCGTGAATGATATTTTGAAAAAGATTTCAAAATGAAAGTGTTTAAGATATGAGTTTTGAAAAGTGATATAGTATTGAACTTACATCGATAGCTGGGAAATAACTCTGATGATACTGGCCACATCATTAGTGTTCATTTTCGAGTTGTAAGTGACGTATTACTACCAAAGATTTTGTTTTCGAATTATTTTGGGAAAAGGAAGTTGTTTCAAATCCCGAAAGGGGATAATTTATTTTAGAAAAACTAAACTGTTTAAACTCCCCAAGAAGATAGTATGAATTACAAACAAATTAAAGAAATTTGTGAAAGCAAATATGAATTGAATTGAAATCAATTAACTGGGAATTGAATTGGAATATGACATATCAAGTAAAATAAGATTTTGAATTATGAGATAAGAATCTGAAATGGTATTGGATTGGTGAGTTAGGAGTTTGGAATCGAGAATGGAACTTGAGTTTGAAATGGAATTTGGCTTTGGATAAGCGAATAATTGTGTTGGGATTTGATTGATTGAAATTGATTGGAAATCGATTGGTATAGATGGATATATGATCAGCAGGTATTGAGTAGAAGCAAGTGCAAGGATATAATTATATGCCCGACAAAGAGGTACATGTTTAAATTTCCATATGAGGTTTTATGCGCCGAATCGGCAAGCCGCTTGGCTTTTTAATTTTCTTTTTGAAAGGAAAGGGCCTAGAGAGGAGAGTTGGGGTTTGAATTATTGACCGGTACAAAGGAGGTACTGGCGAAATTTTTCGAAAATTTCGGGAGTTAGAATATTTTCAGGATTTTTGAAAATTTTCGTTGGTAAGAATAAATTAATATTTTAATTGAAATTAATCGGTTCAGTTGAAACTGAAGTTAAAAATAAAACAAATAAAATTTTAATCCAGTTAATTGGGTCTGTCTTCTACCTTCGCAATTTCGAGGACAAAATTATTTTAAGGGGGGAAGAATGTAATGACCCGTATTTTTACGGTATTATAATTAATTTATTTAATTATATAAATAATGATTTAGAGATTTAAATGGTCGTCGAATTTAATAATATTGAATATTTAATTTAAATAAATAATATATTTAATTTCTGAAATAGTCAGAAATAGTGGAATTCACAAAATGGTGTGAATTGGACCATCTGTGATATTTAATTCAGTTTAGAATTGAATTAGAATAATAAATATATTATTTAAACGAAGTTTGAACGTATAATTATATTATAACTAAAATCGAGCTCGAAATGGCGCTGTAGTTCGTAATTTGGCGATTTGAACTTCAACTGAATGTACATGATTCGTTTTAAATCGGATTTCTATGAAACAAGAAACGCTAGGAGCTGGTGAAGTATATTTTTCTGGTGGAAGAGAAAAATCGGGATTTCGTCGTGTAGATTTTGATTTATGTCCAAATCAAAATTTAGAAAAGTCACTATGGAATTCCTTTATAATTTATATCGATTTATTTATATTATAAAATGGATTTTTAAATATAAATCGAATATCGATGTAACACTGGATTTGAAATATCGAGTTATAAATTCTGATGTACCAGTATGATATTCTGTTGCGAATATATACGATAATATTTATTTTTAAATATTAAATTTAAATGTTTTTAAATATATTTATATATTTAAAAGGGTTATTTAGAGCTTTAAAAATAGCCAGTTTTCCAAACGACCTCAGAATTCGACGAAACCAATTTTGTTGGATCCGCAATATTAAATTATTGTTAGATTTCAATTTCCGTGATTTTTGAAGTCTGTATGTGGCTGTACGGATTTTTAGAGTGCAAAACAGTCAGTATTTTGACGGTTAAAAATACGCTGTGTGAGCAAACAGAGTCGGAATTTGATGAAACTAGTTTCGTTGGGACCATAATGTCGAACTGTAGCTGCATGGCCATTTTCGTGATTTTTGGGTATTGTATGTGGTTACGGTAATTTTTAAGGCCAAGTACAAGTAACGTTTGCTTAAAAATTAATATTATAATCGAATAAAAATATATATTATAATCTACTATAATATATCCTTTAACTCCCTCTAACCCTAAACTAATTCATTTCTCTGGTCAATGTTTATTTCGCCGTCACTTATACTAAAACCGTGAGAAAGAATTCAAAGATAAAAATCAAACAAGATTCTAAAAATCATAGTATGTATATTTATGAATTCAGCAAGGCAAGAGATCCCTTTCTATACCAAAATCTTTGAGTGCGATTCACATCTGGGCGAATCGATAGTTAACAGTAGATCTAGGGTTCGAATTCATTTCGATTGTGGTGATTTTTGGTGGAATGCGAGTATGGTTTTGTGCTTGGGGTAGAAAATGGTGGCTGCGTATAAATTTTGATGGACTTCCATCATAAAAAGGGTCGCTCGATCTCTGTAATGGGTCATCGACGACATGGGGTCACGGTCACCAGAGTAGGCGCGAGCTGGATTTTGAGGCAACGGAGGAGTAGAGGGTTTGAGGAGAGGAACGACAGTGGTATTGAATTTGAAGTTTGGTGAAGGAGCATATGAGAACGTGGAGGAGTAAGGCTCCATTAGTTCAAGGATATTCAGGAGGATGAGGACGTGGATCGAACAGAGGAAGAAAGGGTAAAGATGCGGGTCCAGTTTATTAAGGGAGATGGGCCGAAGAAGAATAGAGGGGTAAGGCCCGATAGAAAATAGAAATTCAAGTTTTATTTAAATTAAATTAGTTTTAAACTTGTTAATTCAATAACTTGATCATACGATATCAGATTGATGAACCGTAAGTTGCGTTGTGATCGTATGGACGGACACTACACCATGGAACTGACCACGAGTCAATTGGAGCAAGTTACAATTTATAGCAAAATAAATTGTCTGACCAGAATCAACTAACACAAATCGTTATTTAACGGTTAACGCGAAATGTGAGTAATCTCACTAACTCTGCTCAGTTTATAATTTTTTAAAATATTTTTAGAATTTATAAATAATGGTTGTTTGTTGTGTGTTGGCTGTTTGGTTGAACTGCTAGTCAGTTGATTGAAAATATAGATAACGATATAGATATAAATTGTTAATCAAATATTGATTCTGTTTAGCAGAATATTTCATAGTAAAATGAAATTGATGTTAATTTTATTGTTTAACATCTGTGGATGCAGGGAAACAGGTCGGAGGGACCCAACTGGGTTCCTCAACATTTATTTTACTGTTTTTCATATATTGTGTTATATGATGTGATATGAAATATGTTGTTGATTTTGTATGTTTGAATGATACCGATCATTGTTATATGGTATGTTAAATACCATAAGGAATACTGGAATGTTAAAAAGGAAATTTTCAAATGTTGAATTGAAAAAGAAATATTTATAAAATCAAAGGATTTTATAAAAAGAAAACTATTTATTTAGAAAAAAAATAGATTAAAAAGGAATAGTTATTTGTTAATCAAATAGATAGAATTGAAGGGAAATATTTGTAAACATTTACAAATAGAATTGAAAAAGAAATATTTGTAAACTATTTACAAATACAATTGAAAAGGGATATTTATTTGAAATAAATAGAATAGAAAGAGGAAATATGTGTAAAGTAAATAGAAAGGGAATAGTTAGATTATCAAAGGAATTACTTAGAAAATCAATAGATTTTATAAATGGATAATATTTTATAAAATAAATAGAATTATCAAAAGGAGATTTATTTTGTAAATAAATATATTATAAAAGGAAATACTTGAAAAGTGACTAGAATTGTATAAAAGGAGATTTTTTTTTACATTTGAAAGATTTAGACACGTGCTTCGCACACGGGTATAATATGGTATGGATTTAAAGCAAAGATTTAAATAGAATCTATTATAACAGATAGATTAAGAAGATAAATTTATAAATAATATTTTATAAATTAAATGAAATATTTATCATTGGATAAATAGAATATATAAGTCAGGACTTATATAGAGAAGTAAGAATCGATTTCAACATCGATATTTGGAACTGAATATAGACGTAGAATTAAATCAAAGAAGTTAATCAAAGGGGTTAATCGAATTATAGTTAATCGATTAGAGTTAGAGTTAATTGATTAGATTTAATTGATTAAAGTTAACCAGTTAGAGTTAATCAGTTAGAGTTAACTAGATAGGGTTAATTGAACATAGTTAATCGAATTAGAATTAATTGAATATTAGTTATCCAATTAGAGTTGATCGAATGTAGTTATTTGAGATAGAGTTAGTCAAACATAGTTATTCAGGACGAGTCGCCATTTCGTACGACTGCTAGCGTAATTCGTAGTGCTGCTGATAGCCTACGGCGGTCGGATGTTTCCTGAGGGAATCAGGCGTAACCATTGTGATCAATGCGATCTAAAGTCAGGCGAATGGAGTTAAATCGAATATTAGCCATTCGAAATAAAGTTAAAACAGACATAATTATTCGAATATAAGTTAATCGAATATTAGTTATTTGATAGGAGTTAATAAGTTGAGTTAATCAAGTAAGTTAAATAAGTTGAGTTAATCAAGTAAGTTAAATAAGTTGAGTTGATCAAGTAAGTTAATCAAGTTGAGTTAATCGAGTTGAGTTAGTCAAGATGAGTTAAGCAAACCGAGTTAATCCAAAGGAGTCAATCCGAAGGAGTTATTCGAAATAGTTTATTCGAATAGAATTAAGGGAGTTAATCGAATATAGTTTATTCGAAAAGAGATTAATCGAATGTAAATCATTCGAAGAGAATTAATCGAATGTAAATCATTCGAAGAGAGATTATCGAATATAGTTATTCAAAGAAAGAGTATTCGAATATAGTTTATTCGAAAAGGAGCTATCTAATAGAGATTATTCGAAAAAGAGAATTATACACTAAATTCGATTATATCGAATTCGGGAAAGTAATATTTGCTTTCCAGTTTAATCAAGATTTACTTATTTATTAATAAATTAGTGGTTTAGTTATTTAATTAAATTAAGGAATAAAAGTTACATTTTGAATTGGGATATTTAAGAAGAAAGGAATTATAACGCTATAGTTAAAATCATTGTTTTAAAATAAAGAAGGGGATTCATAAATAGAATCCGAGTTACGTAAGGAAGTTGTTAAGGATTTAAAAGGTTGAACTTTGTCTATTTCGAGGTTAGGAATGTTGTTCAGTTAAGGTCTGAGAGGTAATTATACCCCAACTTGATTGACTTCGTTTTTAGCTAAGGGATGGTTAAGGTTCGATAGTGAAGATTGATTAAGTAAATTTAGTTAATGAGTGTAATGGTTTAAATTGTCTTAGAGATGTTTTATTTAAACATCTATTTGAAATCAAATGTATAAATTTTGGGAACATTTTCCAAATATAATCAGAGATATTTTCTAATCATAGAAAATGAAATGTTGATGAGAAAGAATACTGGAATGACAGTGATACGTGAAACAAAGATGGAAATGTTTTCCAATGATTGATGATGTATATTTCCTGAATTTAGAAAATAAGAAATATTGAGTATATAGAAATGGGAAATGAATAAATTAATGATTAATTTAAATTAAAGGAGATTAATGTTGATTGATGATTGATCGAATTTCTATCTGG
The DNA here is from genome assembly GCA_030737875.1 of Allium sativum. Classification (NCBI taxonomy): domain Eukaryota; kingdom Viridiplantae; phylum Streptophyta; class Magnoliopsida; order Asparagales; family Amaryllidaceae; genus Allium; species Allium sativum. The sequence continues at coordinate 72,341,196 of CM060919.1, forward strand.
AAATAAGATCGTTGGTTGTACACCTATTTTTCTTTGATAGTTAAATCACCGACTATCGAAGTTTTGACCATTTTCGACGTCAATACGGAGAGACCGGGATCAGATTCATTATCTGAAAACCACTCTTTATGGACATTAGCGTTGCGATCAAATATGATGAAAATAATTGAAGATGGAGTTATGCAAGGGCTATCCTATTTACAGAATAGTGCCTTCGGTTTGTCCAGTCCCAGGGCAACGTAAATGGACGAATGTCTGACAAAGTATATCTAACGGATCGCGTAAGTTGATCTCTTCAAACGTACTTACGTTTGGTGGCGGAGGAATTCATTTCTCTTAGCTTTATACCCGTGGTATTTTTGGGGAAATCAATTTGTGATTTGGCGGGTATGACGATGTGGCATTCAAAGTGAATGGCGGTCAGGTGTTCCAATAGATACGTAATGACCTCAAGCCTCATCAACCGGGAAAGGACAGAAATCTGGCAGGCAGCATGGCTAAGTGGGTCGCTCCCATTAGGGTGTATATCACCTATCTAGAGAAAATCCATTTCATTCTTTTATCTATTATCGATGTTGTCCCTTTTCGGGAAACGGTGGGTAGCTCCCAGCCGTTGGTGATATACATTCGATACACTCAAGCGAAATGAGTGGTCGGCCATGTGTGGGACGGGTTGCAAGACGTTCTTGTTGAACCCAGTGTATTCGTCTCTAGAGATACACTATCGACAGGTGGTCCCATACCTTGTCATAGTTGGAATCCAATCTCTAATAAGCGCCCACGGTTTTGTTTGTATACTATATATGTGGAACGTGAGATGCAAGCGTTCTGGTAGATAGTTAATTACTTGTGATTAGACATTATTATAATATCAGAGAAGTATTGATTTTCAAAATTGTTTTGGGTTATCGTAAGGTAAAAACCATCTGTATTTATGTGTGGATCGGTCTTACGATTACTTTTTCTTTTGAAAAGGATTTTGGAAAGTTAAACCAAATGATTTGAGTTTACTCAAACCAGTCCCATGACTGACCCAGAGTTTATTTTGTTTTGTTTTCCCTAAACTCTTAGGTGCCCAAATTTGTACGGGCAGTCAAGTAGTTCAGGTCATTACAGATATACTTGGAGGAGCTTGAAGCAGGAGGCTTCAGGATTATATAGCTATTGTTATTTCTGCTGTGTGTAAGTGTTGTACTCTGATAATGTTATTGTATATATATATTGTTTTATTTCAAAGTTATGTTATAATATATTTTATTCGTTCCGTTGTGAGATTCGTGTTTACTCTGATTGTGTTCTTCTTCTTCTTCTATTCTAATTTTCTATCTTATCTATTCTCACCCTCTAACTTCTTTCTATTAATGATCAGGTATTTCCGATGTCTGAATAGTCAACATGGTAGTTTTGTGTTGATTTTCGGAGTCGAAAATCCCTTGGTCGTTACAGTGGTATCAGAGCACTCTTTTACAAATTCTCATATATTCATGATTCAATTTTCCCATTTCACTATTTTGAACTCCATTTAAAATTTCATTGCAATCGTTAAAACCTTTACAAAATCATTTCAACACTTAAATAGTCACCATGATAAATTTATATCGTTTTTAACATTTAATTAATAACATATTGCATTTCTATTAGTTACATGTATAAAATTTGTAAATTTCACTTTGACTATTATCTTGTAACATCTCGCCAATTGGACCGCTTTAAACCAGTAATTAAACCAATTTAAAACGTCCAAATGGACGGATCGTTATTGTAACGACCAAGAAAATCTGAACCAATTTAATTTTTTTTAAATTGGCTAAAATAATGGATTTTAAATATTTAAAATAAATATTTTAGCTAATGGCAATGAAAAGTTAGTTGAATCGACAATTGAAAACGAATATAGTTAATTATAATTATAAACAAGGCCTGAAATGGCGTTGTAGTTTCAAAAATTGAATTCAAACTTTTGTCGGACTGTACCGGGTGCAAAACAAAACGGATTTTAGTGAAACCAAAAATATTTAAATCTGTTAGTGAATACCTTTCTAACGAATCTGAAAAATCGAATTTTCATAGCGGATTGCAAAAGTTATGGCCGAATGAATTTTCGGAAGGGTCGATATGGAATTTATATAGCCCGTGAAGTTGGCCATTTTGCATACGACCTCGGAATTCGACGAAACCACTTTTGTTGGGTCCGGGATGTTAAGTTATTGCTAGATTTCAAATTTCATAATTTTTGAAGCTAATATGTGAGCGTGGCAAAAGAAAATGTGTTTTGGTCAATTACAGTTAAATCGACGAAACTAGTTTTGTTGGGACCGTATCGTCAAAACATAGCTAGATTTATTTTTCTGGAATTTTTCGAATCAGTTTGTGGCCCTGGCAAATTGAAATGTACGTTCAAATTAAATATTGATTGTTGTATATTTTAATTTGAATGGAAACTGACTGAAACAGTCGAATGGGCCTGCGAAACATATCCCATTGTGTTCGGAATGGGGGTAAAACGCTAGGGACGACAGTCGTTGGGTTGGATTTCGAGTTCGTCCAAGAAAACCCCAATTTTTGAATTTAATATAGCATCGGCCAATAGGATTTTTTATTTCATTAATTTAAAAATATAAAAAAAATAAAAAAAAACCCCTCGTTCCCTCTCAGCGACCGACGAACCACGATACTCCACCTTCTCTCCTCCCCCGCCGCCGCCACAGCCCACGCCAGCGACCGCTACCACCCGGATCCGACTCGCCTCCCTCCCCTCTTCACATCCGACCAGGCCTCGACCCCCCAAGCCCCGCCAGCGTCGCGAATCGTGCCTCTGAAGTGGCCGACTTTGAGTCGCCGCCGTAGGCCGGATCTGCCATCGAATTGGACGAGGCTGGTGGCGCAGGGAAGCTCTCTCGGAGCTCTTCGACGCTGGATGATCTGATCGTGGCAACACTTCGCGGTTTGAACGAGATTTCAAAACCTAGTTTTGAGCTATTAAAGAAGGTATACGGCTGAATTTAACCTTCGTGATTTTAACACCTTAAAAGTGTTGCAAACTTTGAAAAAATCATATCTTTTTCATATGTTGATGAAATTCAGTGAAACAAGAGACGCCGGGACCGTGAGGACGCCTTCTACATTTTAGAAGAGACCGCATATTTTTCTGAGCCTTCTGCTATTTTTGGTGGAGTGGAACCCAATGTGAGATTTCTAATTTATAAACGATATGGAAAACGACGATGTATAAATTATATAGTCGATGTATGAGTTATATAAGCGTTGTACACCTCATGTATAAGCGTTGTATAAGTTGTACGTTCGATGTATAAGTTGTATATGCGTGGTAAAAATTATATATGTGTTGAAATAAAAGTGAATTGCTATATATATATATATATATATATATATATATATATATATATATATATACGCCCCTCGTCCACAAACCATGGACGATATTTATTGGTTGTGATTGGTGTAAAAATTGATTGATAGCGAATGGTTGTTTGGGATTGTTTGTGGTTGATATTGATTGATTGAGATTGAAAAATACCCGTTTGTGGTTGAGAATTATTTGGTTGAAACCACATAGGATTAGTTTGTGGAAATGAAATAAAAATATACATGCCGCCTGCATGCGAACTAGATGCATGATCCCCGTTGTCAAAAACCGCGAGGTTTTAAGGTAGAGCGAGGAGCCGTACTAGGGACGGTCCCGGTTTTAACTACCCTGCCGTTATGCTGCCGAAATTTTGAATAATATTCATGTGTTTGAATTATTTTCATTTGCTGAAACAATATTTATTCGTTGAATAGAAAACCTTCATGTGTTGAATTGATATTCATTCGTTGATTAGAAATTCATGAGTTGAATGGTATTCGCGTTTCAAATATAAAAATCACATTTTTATATATATACAAACTATAGAGAATATTCATGTGTTGAATCGATATTCATTCGTTGAATTGAAATTCATGTGTTGAATATTATTTGAATTTAAACAAATAGTTTTAGCGATAAAAATCACATTTTTATATATATACAAACTATAGAGAATATTCATGTGTTGGGTTGAAATTCGTTCGTCGAGTTAAAATTCATGTGTTGAATGTTATCGTATTTTAAAATAAAATGAATAGACAATAAAAACTACATTTTTATTGTGAATATGAAGTGTTAAAAACATTCACGTGTTGAATAAATATTTTGATGATAAAAATATTTCTTTTATCATGTATACGCTTTGATAAAAATACACACGTGTTGAAATAAATAATAGTTTGCTAGAAATATTATTATTGGCTTTGTCCTGCATATATATACATGTGTTGAACAGGATAAATGGATTAGCTGTAGAGTAAAGAAATTATTTGCGTGCCCGACAAATAGGTAAGCCTTGATGAGTTGGCTGCGCAATTTTATTTTTATATCAACTCCTGTGAATGCCATTGGATGCGGAGTGCTGGTTATTCTGTGTGAAATAATAAATATCGCCATAGGATAGTAACAATTAAATTTGAACTACGCTACATGGCATACTTCTTGACGATAGGCATACTTCATCATATTCCACATAAGCAATTGGAGCTTGTGTGACGAGGTGGAAGATTTACCATACGAGCGAGAGGCTTGTATGGCGATGATTATATACTATAGGTTGAACTGATGACTGATATGGACTCTATAAAATATAACGATAAATTGCCAGATTAATAAAAACCCCACACGGGTCTGGAGTTGACAATAATCACGTCGCTCTAGTTATTAGATACGGCACATGGACTATTTATTTCCACACGGAAACGGGGTGACGAGAATTCATTCTCTGGAGTGATTATCAATACATGCTCCCCCGTAAACACCAGAATATATCACTATAAATATGTGAATGCTTTTTAGGATTTATTGGGTACCTAATACGGCCCAATAAATTTCCAAACCCCTCCCCGTACAAAGGAGGTTATGGCGAAATTTTTCGAAATATTAAGGCGTTAGTGAAATATTTGAAGTGAAAACGATATTGAAATTGTTGAATGAACTATATTTATATAATTAAATTAATATAAATAAAATTTAAACGAAACGTGGCCGTGCAGTTCGTATTTTGAAACCGTGATTTCAAACGATTGTACCGGGAGATCCGACCATCGGATTTTCTCGAAACCGCAACCGTCGGGTTCGCCTTGGAAATATCTTTCCGACGGCGCCAACTTTGTAAAAATCCAACGGTTGGGATGTTTAATTCAAATCTGAAGAAAAACAGCGCCAGAAAACGATTATATTTATTTATAAATATAATTATATTTAATCGAATAATGACGCTGCAGATCGTATTTTGAAATCGAAAATTCAAACGATTGTACCGGGAGATCCGACCGTCGGATTTTCCCGAAACTGGAACCATTGGATTCATTTTGAAAAGACCTTTCTAATGATGTAAATTTTATGAGAATCCAGTGGTTAGATTTTCAGATATGTGTAAATCAAATCTGAAGAAAAACAGCGCCACGGCCGCGTTATGGCCCGAAGCGTCGTTTTGAATAAATTGGCTATTTTAAAATAAATAAAAATAGCGATAAATCGTTATAAAATATCCTAAACGATATGGGATAGAAATAAACTGAATTTGCTCGATTTATGTAGTATTTGATGGTTGAATGTGTTTGGTGTGAAAATTACATTAAAAAACAAAATTGCTGTTGTCGAATGATTTAACCATTAAAATAAATTGATTTAAAATTCAAAATATACGTGAATTATTTGAAAAGGCCGAGTTAATTCTCATTTCGAATAATTGACCGACGATTGAAATTTGAAGATGAAGACGATGGTCGAAGACCGGAGATCTTCACCTCGTTTGGATGGTAACCGAGGTCCTGATTGGGAGGCATCCCGAAATATGGATAATGAGTGGTGATCGTCCAGACGTACGTGGTGATCGAAGGGTTTGCGAGGTATTTAGTGCCTCCGGTTTCGTTCAGACCCAGAACGGACTTGTAAATGGACTGTGTGTCTGACATTGGATTTTATTCTGTGTTGATTGATCTCTATTAAATATACATCTGTTTGGCGGCGGAGAATTTATTCTTTTGCTTAACGCCCTTCTCTGAGACGCACGAGCCCAGAGGTTGTATATCGATGGACATTAGTCGCATGGCTTGAATTGCTAGTGTGGCATGCCTAAGTGGCAAATGATCAGGGCTTCTGTTGAAAAGCAAAGTCTTGTGGTGATGATCAAAGCACCGCCTGTGTGGCGTAGCTTTGTGTATAACGTAAATTCGCGAGCCTCACACCCCGGTATGAACCAGAAACGGGAGAAGGACTTCAGGGAGGGCATGCGTTTCTTTCTAGCTAGGGTGGTGTCAGTCACCTACCAGCCCTGACATTTATATACTTTTCACCTATGTGGTTGTTGCTGTTGCGAGGCGCCTCGGTTTGATCGGACGATCCGGGTCCGATGGAGTCATTCGTTGGCTCGTTTACGCCCCAAAGGGCGGGGAAACGTATTGTTCAGGCATTTTAATCCACATCGGTGGACCGACCCTGACGATCCAAGGGTCCACCTGAGTCTGGGTCCTGTGGCTCGGGCTAGAGAGTCACGAATTCGGTAAGGACTATCTTTTGCCTTGGTTCATGACGGAAATCAAATTTCCAAATACGTGACGATGCGGTTTCGATTGTATATATATATATATATTTGGCGACATAGTGGCATGGGACGCTCATGTCGTCTATGATTGATAGTTATGATTTGAAATTGTTTTCAAAACATATAGACACTAGCAATAATATCAAATGCCTTTGTTTTATTCGTATCAAGCATATTTTGGCCGTTATAAGGTAAAAACTCTATCCTCCGGTTTGCGTTGCATTGTGTGATGGGAACTGAGTCTTATAACGGCTTCATTTTTATAAAAAGCATAGCGATGTTTAAAAGAAAGATTTGTTTTAAAGCACTGGCAATCCAATGGAGTAAACCCGTTCCACGAAGGTGGCGTGGTCCTGTGATTAGCCAATTATATATGTGTTGAGTGGATTTCTCATACCAGTCCCATGACTGACTCGTAGTTTGTTTCACTTTCAAACTCGGGTGCCCCTTTTTCTACACGGGCAGCCTTGCATTCAGGTTTAGCTGGTTCTTTCGGGATAGCTGGAGCTAAAGATGGATTCTATCATTTATCTCTTTTTATGTTGTTCAGCTCCTATTGTACATTTTGTTTATTTCCGCTGTAGACTTTTATGTATAGCTGAACTGTATTTGTACTAAGTAAGATCCTGTATACTGTGTAACTCTGATGATTACTTTTATCCAGTATATTCTATTGTTCATTTTCTGGTGTATTTATTTAATTCTGTTCTGCTATTATCTGTTTCTGTGTTATATTCCAAAGATAACCCTTGCCACCGTCAGTACGGGGTTTGGGGTCGTCTCAGTTATTTAGCTTAAAGAGTTTAATATAGATTCAACACAGAAAATATAGCATAAATAAACAACACAACATTGAACAGTTAAAAATCTTTTATATATAAATCAGAATTTTTGAATACAATATTTTTCTATACAGCGGAAGTAAAACAATTTGAATACAAGAAAATATTTACTGGTTTAAAAACTTCAAAGTGCGCCGTCTTCGGAATCCACAGCTTCATCAATCTTCGAATCCTAAACTTTAATCCTCAAATCTGTATTGCTCGGGTCTGACCCGAGTGTTCCATGCAAAAACATAAAACATTCGAGTCAGGATTAATCATTGCTCAAGTGAATCAACTAAATCTCTAAATATATTAGTTGTCTCTAATCATTCTTTTAAACAGTAATTTCTCAGGCAAGTGGCATGAATACATTTACCAGTATATGCATACATACATAAATCACATGTGTAGACACAAAGGTCAGACAACAGGAGGATCAATGTGGCATCCGCAAGTAAAGTGGCAATACGGTGAGCTAATACAGTGTGACCAAGCGAGGAGATATGCTGTGCAGTAGATGCAAATATGGCCAGGCAAATATAATATGCGGCAAATAAATGTGGTCAGGAAACAAACATGATACTTTCTGTGCATTTTGTTTTTCGTGTTGTTCTTCTTGGCATATTTTACATTCTAGTTGACTTTGTATATACAATCTCTCCCCTGAAATTTTAATGTGGCTATACAAAAGTTTCATGACACAAGTACTGGTATACTGTCAATAATGTGCAATGCAGTAAGTCGTTACTTCAGTAAGCTATTTCAATTCCTGACATGTTGTAAGCTTAAGATTCTATATGCCACCTTTTTTTCAACCATGCATGTGACTCATGCATGTACCAAGTTACTGAACCCAATTTCTCAATCCCATGTACCCAAAAATCTATACTATCCCAATCGTATTGCATATTGATATAGGGACAGCATTAATTTTAAGGCAAACCAACTCTGTTTTAAACATATATTATTATTATTATTATTATTATTTTAGAGATGCCATCAACATAACTAACATGTAGAAATGAAGTTATAAAATCAGTAGAAACCACTTGAGACATAAGTCTGAATCCAGTATTTACTTAACTTTGGATCAGATGAGTTAGTGTTTGCACACTGTGTTTATTCCATGTTCAAACAAGTTGTTCCAACAATCAAATAATATTTTAATTATTTACAGAAAACTTCATTATTTACATCCAATGAGATGGGTCTAAAACATAACAAGTAAATTCGAATGCACTATAGATTTTACATAAGCCAGTAAAGTATTTTCAGGACGTCGACTCACATACATGTGTGCATTGTCTTAAATTTCCCAGGATATGTTGAGCAAAATTCCACGACGTAGGACACCCTTAGTCGTGATTTCTGAACTTCAGGTTTACATTGATTATTAAGTTCTGTACTGCCTACGTTTTTTTCTTTTGAAATATAGCATAATTTCATTCATTTTATTATTTGTTTTCAGGTTTGTAAGACATTATACAAACACATCATCAGGCAAACATGACTTGCACAACTGTACACTAGTTTGTAAATAAGGGTTTACTTAACAAAAATGTCTACTGTCTTTTGTTTAGTTCTTGCCTTAAGTTTTTCAGTCTCTCCATCATTCTAGTTTATGATGTGAAGGTTGAATCGATCCAATATAACTTACTCAGAAATAGACGTACAGATATATATACGTTTGCATCGCAATATACACCGTTTTAAGCCATAACAGTGTATACCATTTTGCTAAACCATTTCAGATCATAACAGTGTATGTTTCAAACTTCTACAAACGGTACGAGGGTAACCACTATAGACCAGGTCGAGATTCAACAACACTTACAGGCTAATGCTCCTTTCAGGTCATAAACAAAACAAGGTGCTAGTGGACAAGGCACTTTATGTAATAACCTGGATTATCTGAGCCAGTTTAAAATTTTTATTTTGGCAATTTTAGTGAATTTTGATTATTTAAAATGAATTATTTTAAATAATATCGAAGAGAAAATTATTTTGATTAGAAATGGAACATATATATTTATTTGAATCATCGTTAGAACATAAATAATTATTTATAATTATAAAAGGAATTGAAAATGGCGCGGTAGTTCGATAATTCGATTTCAAATTTCAAATGAATGTACCGGGTGCAAAATAAACCGGATTTTGGTGAAACCAAAAATATTTGAATCTAATTGAGAATATCTTTCCAACAAATCTGAAAAATTGAAATTTCATAGCGGGGATAAAAAGTTATGCCCAGTTGAAAATTCAGAATAGTCGTTGTGGAAATTCTGGCCCTTAAAAGTGGAAATTTTGCAAACGATCTCGGTTTTCTACGAAACCACTTTTGTTGGATCCGTGATGTCAAGTTATTGCTAAATTCCAAGATTCGTAATTTTTTGAATCAACATGTGAGCGTGGCAAGGGAAAACGTGTTTTGACAGTTTTAGTTGATTTTAATCGACTGGAAAATTGTCGTTTTTCAAACGATCTCGGAATTTGACGAAATCAGTTTTGTTAGGACCGTATCGTCAATACGAAGCTAGAAAATATTTTTCGGGAATTTTTAGAGACTGTATGTGACCCCAGTAAATTGAAATGTGCGTTCAAATTCAATATATAGATTTATATTTTGATTTTGACGAAAACTGATCGAAACGATTGAATCAGACTACGATACATATCCCATTGTGTTCGGAATGGGGGTAGTTAGCTATGGACGACAGGCGGTGGGTTCGATTTCGAGTTCGAAATAAAAAGTTGCTTTTTGAAATTAATTAATTAAATGAATAAATAAAATAATAACTCTCTCCTCTCCCTTATTTCCTCTCAGCCCCCCCCCCCCGTTTCTTTTCATTTGAGGAAAAAAAACAGAAAGCGAAGGAGCGACGGGGGGGGGGGGGGGGGAACCCGCCGCTGCCGGCCATCGCCCCCCCCCCCCCCCCCACCCCCAGGTGGCGGCGCCGACCACCAAGGTCACCCCCCTCACCTCCCCTTCTACCTCTTCCCTCCCTCTCCTCCTTAAACCGCCGCAACCCAAACCCTCGAACTCCCTGGCCCACCACCGCAAGCCGCCGCCTCTCCACCACCTGCACACCCTGGCGCACCACCCATAGCCGACGTGAAACCCCCATTCTCACTGAAAAAAAACACTGTAAGTCTAATTTATTTTATATTTATTTCTTTATTTTGTTTATATAGTGTGGTTAGTTTTATAGAAAAGGAGAAAAATCAGTTTTCTACACGATATTAGCGAATAAAAATCAATCCTTTTATATATGGTGCAATTAAAAATTTGATTTTTGAATAAGGAAAGGTGAGATTTTTAAAAAGTGAAAAGTTAGATTGTTAAAACCATAAAGACGAGATTTTTATGTACATAAAGTTAGGATTTTTAGTCGGGTAAAAATAGAACTTTGACGGTGTAAAGATTTGATTTTTATCGATATAAGAATAGATTTGCATTTGTATGAAGTATAGATTTTTAGTTAGGAAAAGTTTATATTTTTAATAATAAAAATGAGATTTTTATATAGTAGAGATAATAAAAATTTGATTTTTATAGTATAGAAAATTAAAAATATGATTTTTATATTATAGAAGTATTAAAAATTCGATCTTTATTATGTAGAAGGAGCAAAGATGTGATTTTTATATAAGTGGCGATATAAAAATATAATCTTTGTTATATGAACACTGGTGTAAAAAATATAATTTTTATCTATATAGTAGCGGTATAAAAATATAATTTTTATCTATATAATAGAGATATAAAATTGTGATTTTTATCCATATAGAGCGATTATAAAAATGTGATTTTTATATACATAGCAACAATATAAAAATGTGATTTTTATATATGTAGTGGCTACAAACAATGAAATTGACAAAAGGCGAGCACGACGAAGATTTCTACATAAGAAGAGTCGTGGCGTTTGGTTTAGCTAGTCGGTGAGAACTTCTCATTCTAACTCTTGTTTTCTAGTTAAATTATATACTAGGTTGCAGACGGTGCTTAGCAGCACCCGACACCCGTCGTCCACAGACCATGGACGACTTGTATGCTTGTTTGATGTGTTGTGAAGTTTGGTTGTGATGTTGATGTGAAATAAATTATTTATCGTTAAAAATATAATTTTTAACGTGAATATGAGTATAGTGAATGTGGATAAATATTCATTTACAAACCGGACGGTTTGTTTATGTACACCTATTTGAAGGATATTGATTGGGACGATAAATTTTACACATCGCCCAACTGCACAAATAATATTCAGTGTTTGTGGATTGAAACCCCACACGGGTGTTGGGATGAGATTTAGCGTACACTAATCCCAATTATTTAATAGTATGTCGATCGTTTGATTGACAAATTGTATGAGTGTTAATTATTTATATTTAATGCTTATGCAGTTGTGTGGTGCACTTTGGCTGAGGGTTGATTATTTATCGTTGCTATTATATACATGTGTTGTATGGAAACCATATAATTAACATTATATGGTAATTGATTGGGCCTCATTCCAATTAGGAAAATAAAGAATATTATAAAATATATATTCATGTGTTGAATAAAATAAATAGTCCTGTGTTGACGATGCTCATGTGTTGAGAATAATCATGTGTTGAAAATTATCATATGTTGAAAGAAATATTTTAACAATAAAATTTACATCTTTATCATATTTAAGATTAGAAACTAAATGGAAACTAGATAAGATGAGTGGTTTCCTGGGTATTGATCTGATGTTGGTTTCGACCTTCGAGGTTAATACTTAGGGAATCATTCTCTTACTACTTTACGGTTGGAGTCTGATTAAAAATCAAACGATAGATACCATAATTTTATAAAATATATTAAATAATAGAAATAGTCATGTGTTGAGAATATTCTTGTGTTGAAAGAAATATAGATTCATGTGTTGAATAGAATAAATATTCATTTGTTGAATAGAATAACAAAGTTATTAAAATATATAAAGCCGTGTTGATTAGAGTTGCGCTATTTTGACGTGAACGATATTTATATCTATTATATTCATTTTTATAATGAATATAAAAAAGGAAGTGATTTCAAAATATAACGTTTGAAAATATTATCATTTGTATATCGATGAAGTGGAATATTCAGTTTTGATTTAAATTTGAATATAAAGTTGAAATTGTTTTGAAAACGAAATTGAAATGATTTATAAAATATGTTTTGAATTGAAATCGACGAAATATATATAATATATATATATAATGGCTTGAATAGAACGCGGCGCGCTGCGGCAGTTCGTGAATTTCGACCACTGACTTCGAATGGACATTACGGGAGATCCGACCGTCGGATTCTCCTGAAACCGGAACCGTTGGGTTCGTATCGAAAAGAGCTTTCCAATGAATATTAGAAATTCGAAATCTAACGGTTGGATTTGGAATTATGTCCAAATCAAATTTGGAAAAGGTCGCTGTAAGTGCAGTTTGATGGCCGTTGATGGAAATCGACTGTACGGGCCTTGATAAAATTATTAAAAATAGTAATAATTTGTGTAAAATCATAAGAAATGATTTGTGAAGAATTGGGATGAAAAATTCCATATTTGAAAAGATAAAAATAGATTTTTATCGAAATGAACTAGTTTTGAACTAGAATTAAAATCAATTTATTTTTGAAATAAATAAATTGAATTTGAAAGGGGTTTTAAAAGTAACCAGAATTTCCAAGAATTGAAGTGGAAATGGATTTGAATCGAAATTGTCTTTGGAATATTTCGATGTTGGATGTCATGATTATACAGATATTGTTATGGGAATTTGAAAGATATATTTATATCGTTATTTCCAATACGATATTTGTTGGTCGTAGAATTTGATATTGAATATAAGCCGATATATATTCTATTCAGAGCTTTGTATTTAATATCAAATGTGATTTGGGTTTGTTGAGAATGGTGTCTTCATTAACACTGTTCTTAAACCCAGTTGAGAAAAAGATTAAATCTTTCTATTTAGATTTAATGAAGTGTACCAATTAAATAATATTAATTGGAGTTGAATTTAAATTGGTTTTTGGGTTTTTCGTGAGCGGTGTTTTGAATAACACCTGTTCTTTAACCCGATTAACAATTGAAAGCGATTTTGGGTTTATCGTGAACCGTGTTTTAGATGACATTGGTTCTTTAACTCAGTTAAAGACAGGATATTGATTTGTGGGAAGATTAAAACTAAGTGGAGTTTTAATGAATCTTTAATTAGATTGAAGTGATCGAGAATGGAGTATCATCAGTTTTGCTCCAAAGCGATAGTTAAATCTTTAATTAGATTTGAACGTGAAATGGTAATTAATTTTACCGATAACACTGTGGTGTTAGATATGGAGTATTACCAGTTTTGCTCCATGGGATGAATAGGTTGGGATTGGGAAATAAAATAAATAATCACTTCGGTGTGGCTTGCTAATCCCGACTAGTTTGAAAAGATATCCAAAGGAAGATTAAAGAATAAATTTAGAAGAATTTATCTTTGATAAAATTAATGGGAACCTTTCCCTAAGAATGTGAAAAGTTGAATAAAAGAATATTCTGAATTGGAATGAGGCGTATGTTGGGTTTGTGTAACATTTGTTTATTATATACGCGGGTTATTCGGAAAGGCCGGGTTTATACCCATTCTGAATAACCGATTCGACGTGATGTCGAAGATAAAGACGGTGGTTGAAGGCCGGAAGTCTTCACATCGTTTGGGTGATTACTGATGATCTTGATTGGGCTGTACACCCAAGATGAGGGAATCAGTTGGTGATCGTCCAGACGTACTTGGAGATCGATGGATATGCGAGGAAAGTGCCTCCGGTTTCGTTCAGACCCAGAACGAACTTGTAAATGGACTGTGTGTCTGACATTGGATTTTATTCTGTGTTGACTGATCTCTATTAAATAAACATTTGTTTGGCGGCGGAGAATTAATTCTCTTGCTTAACGCCCTTCTCTGAGACGTACGAGCTCAGAGGTTGTATATCGATGGACATCAGTCGCATGGCATGAATTGCCTGTGTGGCACGCCTAAGTGGCAGATGATCAAGGCTTCTGTTGAAAAGCAAAGTCTTGTGGTTGATGATCAAAGCACGGCCTGTGTGGCACAACTTTGTGTATAGCGTTAATTCGCGAGCCTCACAACTCGGTATGAGTTAAAAACGGGATAGTGACTGCAGGGCGAGCACGACGTTTCTTTCTAGCTATGGTGGTGTCAGTGACTTACCAGCCCTGACATTTATATCATTTTCACCTATGTGGTTGTTGGATGCGAGGCACCTCGATTATAGGTCTATTAGGACCGGGAAACGTGTGCTCAGGAATTGCCAATCCTCAAAAGTAAGAGAGGACCGACCCTGAAGATCCAAGGATCGTTGTGTGTGGTCCTGAAACATTTGCTAGAGTGTCTCAAACGGAGAGGAGCTTGCCCCTTGCCTCGACTCATGACGGAAATCCAATTTCCAATACGTGATATTGCGGTTTTATTTGTAGAGCCTAGTATGGCGACATGATAGATGGTACCCATGTCGCCTAGGATTGATATTTATGATTGAAATTGTTTTGACACTATACACTTATAATAGTATCAAATGATTTGTTTTAAACGTACCAAGCATGTTTGGCTATTATAAGGGAAAACCCTATCCTCCGGCTTGCGTTGCATTGTGTGATGGGACCTGGGTCTTATAATAGCTTCATCTTTCCAAAAGCATTGCGCTGTTTTGTTATATGCACTAGTATTCTTGGGAGGAAACCCGTTCCGTGTTATACGTCGTGGTCCCTTGATTTACATAACTTTTAAAATAAAGATTAATCACTGTTTTAGTTCTCACACCAATCACATGACTGACCTGGAGTTTATTGTTTTAACCTAAACTCTGGGTGCCCCTATTTTCGACACGGGCAACTAGTAGTTTTGGTTTTGCAGATTTATATTCACAGGAACCTGATTTACAGCTGGAATGATATCCGGAAAGCTCTGTATCCGTGTATCACCTTCAGTTGTGTTTTGTATTATTTTCCGCTGCTATGTAATTTATTGTAATCTCTGATATTTATCGAATGTGTAATATTTATTCATACTCTGTATATTCTTGTATTCTGACGGAATTGTTGTAATAAACAATGAAATGTCCTTTTGTTTGTGTTCCGATTCGTCTTGTCCTCAACGCAATCCGTGCTTTCCTTCACGGGGAAGTTCGGGTCGTGTCACTTTATAAATGCAATATGCGTATATGTGCAGGCCACCATGCAACTAAATTTTCCCACCAGACAAAGTGTATACAGGAGACGATAAATATAAGGTGAAAGTATGCTTATCCTTATACATAAATCATGAAACCCAACTGTAAGTGTTAACAAGTTTCTCATGTTTTTGTGTATAACTAACATTTGCTTAAAAATGAATTCTTTCTTTTCGGAACAAAACTATTAAAATGCAACCGAACTATTGCTTCCTCAAAACAAGACAATTTATAATAAACAGTGACGGCAACCAAAAGGGGGTAATTCACGCAACAAACAGATGAGGCAACTCACACCAGTGTTCAATAGCAAGACATAGCAGCCAACAAAAAATCAACACCAGTGACTAATTTCAGAAGTTGATAAACCTGAATCAATGATTAATCATGAGTGAGTACTCACCTTGGAATGGTTAAAGGCAGTGCAGAAAACAAGCGGGTACCCGTGCTCAAATGGGTGGCGACGCACAGGAATCTGCTTCGATTTGCTGCTCAGACTTCAGCTGCGACGAGGAGGAAGAGGTGTCGATAGCTGTTGCAAGCTTTAGTTGAAAGATCCCGACTTTGCAGGCTTTCACGGTGAACATTGTCGTGGTGACCGCAAAATTTAGGACGATTGATTTGAGTTAGGGTTTTAATGGTGATTTCAACGAGAATTTCATGGAATTGAGTGGAGTGATTTTTGGAGAGACCGCCATTAAAATGGGAAAAGAACGATTTATTTTGGGGTTGATCATTTAATTTGGATCGGGGAAAAAGAACTGATTTCATTTTTGGGGAAATTGCTTTCTGCCCACAAATGGAGACGAGGCATGATTTTATAGAAGAAAAAGGAAGAGATAAGAATGAAATCAAATCAATAGGTTTTAGGGGCAACGGTGTTTCAGATGTAGGCTGAGTATTATTATTTGGGGAAGGTTATATACGTTTTAATTGAATAATAACCATACCGGGAATTTACCCCGTAACGCTCTGAATTCGTACCGTCAATATAATCTCCAAATACGATAAAATTTATACATATCTCTTTGCCATCGCGTTCTGAATCCAATAAAGTCAGTTCGACTATAATTTTAACTCTGTTTGTATACAGCGTTAATTTAATTTTTAAATCACTTATCGGCTCACCGATTTTAAAACGTTTGTCCACAAAACAACTCTATTCAATTCTAAATCTGAAACGTTAAATTTCAATTTCTTTTCACAAACGATTACATACATTTCCAAGCAAATTTTTCCATATATTCTCAACAAATAAAATCTCCGATTTGTTTACGCCAATAACGTTTATTTTCAAATCCAACCATTTATATGTTACCATCGAATTCCAAATCATATTCAAATATCCAACCAATTCCGATTCAAGTATTCAAAAATAAATATTGGACTCTCAACCAATCATTCTGAATTAATTATCGAGTCCAATTCAAACTCAAAATAATATATCTGATTTTCTAACCCAAGTATCAATATAAAATGGATTATACACAGTTAGATTATTAATTATTTCCACACTCCAATTGTCAAAATTTCTGGGATGTTACAATCTTCCCCCCTTTAAAACTTTTCGTCCTCGAAAAGTAGAGATCGTTAGAGTTATACCAATGTATACTTCAAATTTCTTATTAGTACGGAATTATTACACAACCAAATTAAATATCGATATGTAAGTCGTTAATCATGTTCGATCAAAATTCCTTTCTTACAGTTGGAGATCAATTTTGATCAAACACGTTTTTCTTTATCTTCCAGATCGAATTTATCCATTTTCATGCTTTTTAAACCACCTTTAAATTTCTTAGACCAATTTTCTATCTCAAATTATTTTGAGATATCTCCCGATTTTACATTCCATCAAATCTTATAAGAGATTCAAAATCTTATAATTCCTTTTCAAAACCAATCTATTCAATTCCCAATTTCTGCATTTCAACTTAATCCAAATTCCTTTATAACTTTATCCGTCAATGTTTACTTATTCACTGTTACACTGTAATGGGCCTAAGTTTTGCAATCATTAACCCAATCTCCTTACATTTAATCCATTTAATCATTTCCAACACTCATTGAAGAGTGTAAATATCACCTCCTTTTCAAGTTGCAATTGTTAACTTGAAAATTTTCAAAATCTGAAAATCTTTATTATAACACGAAATTCGTGTAGAAAATACTTATATTATGATTCCAAAGCTATAGAATTGAAAATACTTCGAAATCTTCTAACTTATTTAGTTAAGTACATTTTGATTTTCAAATTATTTATTTGAAAATACTTTGTACTCGAAGTTTGACAAGTCTATTGTCGTTCTTCGTAGATGCTAGTCATACGCTGGCCAGGCGCACGACTAAAATCCCCAAGTACTAAATATCCTTGCTTCAACTCCTAGTGAAAATATTTCAAAAATTCCTTAAAACAAATACGGAAAGTACCAATGTGATATTGATATGTTGATTGTTAATGAATCGCAGATACACAATGGTTTCGTCTGGATCCCCCAGAAACATCCGTATCCGTAGGAATTCACTTACTTGCGAATTTCTTCATGGACAGATCAACGGAAGACAATATAAGAATCAAAGGACAATCTGAGGTCATTGATCGTTAGTTGCTCTATCTCAGGATCTCAAAATCAAATCATCACATGAATTTAACTCAGGTCATGAGGACCAATCAAGTTACAGAGACAAATCAAGTCACAAAGACAAATCCAGTCACAAAGACAACTGCTGCATTAAACAGGTGGCCCACTATCACTACGATATCTAAGTGAACCGCAGGTACACAATGGTTACGCCTGGGTCCCCCAGGAAACATCCATACCCGTAAGCTTTCACAGCTCTGCGGATTACGCCCTTATAATTCGACTGTAGATCGCAGCAGTCACAATAGTTATGCTTGGTTCCCCAAGAAACATCCGTTTGCCGTAGGCTATCTGCAGCCCTGCGAATTACGCTACACGGTCGAATTTAACGACTCTAGATCGCAGCGATCACAATGGTTACGCCTGATTCCCTCAGGAAACATCCGACCATCATAGGATATCTGCAGCCCTGCGAATTACGCTAGCAGTCGTGCTCAATGGAAACTCATGAGTTTTATGTCCGGACAACCTACTGCCACCAGCAGCATATTTCAACTAAGGTCGAAAAGTCAAAGAGAAAGGAAGGTACTTTCCTTATTTTGCTTTGAAAATATATAATATAGTATTTCTGGTACCTTCTGCATATCTCGTTATAAAATTTCCTCAACACATTTTCAAATCATGTTTTTCAATCCTTCATTCTTATAAAAATTATGTTATATAAGATTTTATCTCAGTTCATTACCCTTTAAAACAATAGCTTCCGAATTCGCTATACGCTTATATATTTCTCATAATATTCGAAACTTTTGTATCAAATATCTAAAATTGAATATCCCTAAATTCCATTCAAATTCCAACATT
Source organism: Allium sativum (assembly GCA_030737875.1). Lineage (NCBI taxonomy): Eukaryota > Viridiplantae > Streptophyta > Magnoliopsida > Asparagales > Amaryllidaceae > Allium > Allium sativum. The sequence goes on from CM060919.1 coordinate 72,360,355, forward strand.
TTAGTTTTGATTTCATAATCAATTCAGATATCTAATATCAACTCAAATTGATGACTCTGCTGGTTATAAATCGCTTCATTCACATTTTTATGTACTTAAAACTTCTAAATTTCCCATTTTCAGACTAAATTTCTCATTCACGCTTTATTTCTCTTCAATATTCACATCCTCCGACTGCAATTAGCAAGCGAACAACTCCCTAAGTATCAACCCCCGGAGGCCGAAACCAATATCAGATCAATACCCAGAAAGTCATTCAACTTGACTAATCTCCAGTCAATTTTCAATTTCCTTAACTCTATTTTTTTTTCTTATCAAATCATTTCTTACAAAATTCTCGAATTCAATTCACAAATCCACTTCTCTTACGTTCTGTCGCTCTTCGTTCTAGTCATACGGATTTTCACTCTTCAGTTCTTACCATTCCGATATATCAAAACCCAATAGCCTCTCACGATATTTTGGGAAACATTTCCAATTATCATATTCATACTTTTACCATTCTATAAAATCTTTTATTGGAAAACAAATCCATATATTCACAAATCCTTATTCTCTATAGGAAATATACTTTATTCTTCATGGAAAACATTTCCAAATTCGTTATTGGAACTAAACAGATGTTATGTAAAACATCAATATTCCATTTACTGTTGACACTCATTAGCTCACTGTACCTAACGAATTCTTGCTATCGAACCTTAATCATTTCTTAGTCAACAATGAAGTTAATCAAGTTGGGGTATATTTACCTCCCAGCCCTTAACTGAACAACATTATTAACTTTGAAACAGATAAAATTCTCAACTTTGAATACCAACAAAATATCCATTCTTGTAATTTCTGATTTCAAGTTAAGAACTTGTTTCTTTTACGAATATCGCTGATTATAACAATAATTTACGCCTTCAAAAATATGTAACTTTGAATTATACTTAATTCATTTATCTGAACAATTTTTCTAATAATATATTAAATCATTAATTAAAACGGAAAATAAATAGCATTTTTCTAGAATTCAACACAATTGACTTCACGCATAACCTTCTTTCGAATAATCTCGTATTCGATAACATATTCCGAACTTCAGAAAAATCTCACTTAATTTATATTCTAGACTTCAAGATAATCTCACTGTACTGGTCAACTCTATTTCATTTATCTGCCATCTCATTTATAACATTTTCGCTTCCAAACATTATTTACATTTAGAAATGAATTCATTCCTTTTATAGGAATCTGAACTCATCACATCGAGTCAATTTTGATTTCATTTAAATATCAGTTCAAATCTCTTCAAAATCTCCATTCATATCTCGCTTCATTTATAACTCATGTTCACAATTCACTTCTTGTTAATTAATCAACCAGTTTATAACTTATTGTCCAATCCATATATTCGATCGTACATTATTGGTTCGAAATCCATTAAAATTATCTTGCCAAGTTTTGAATAATCCGAATAAATTAGTCATAGAATTGGGCATAATCGAATTTCAATTATAACCTTTTTTTCATTAATTTACATTTTGAATATCGAAATAAATTTATCTTTTCATCTTTGAAACGATTTCTCTTTTTATTTGAATTCCTGTCTATATTCTTGTTTTAATAAATTTCAGTAGTCTTTGATTGCGAAAATACACAATTAGAGAAATTTATTCATCGATTCTCTTATCCTTATCCTTCTTTAACACTATTCGAAGGGATTCGAAATTCAAACCTAAGAGGAACTTATCAAAGGTTAGCTCTTGCGTGAGAACCCCAAAATTGTCAAAAAAAAAAATATTACTCCCAAAATTTCCCTTTTTATTTGTAATGTATACAAAATCCCATGTCACCTACTCAAAAGGTGCATCCCCTTTTAATAAATCACTTCCAGGATCCAGCCACACCAATATCAAAATATTAGTTCAATACAAACATTAATTAACTTGTATATATGAAGATATACAAGTCTCTGCTTATAATCAGAGTTTATGTGTAAAGCAAAATCAGATTGGTCAATCTAAGTTTTAACCAATAGCTACACAGCATAATAGGGAATATATAAATATTTTCTAGTATATAGACCCCCTATTAGATCCTCACAAATCAACTTGTATCAAGCTTTGTCCATGCACCATGCATTAATCTTGGTTTTATGCCTATTTTTATTTTTGCCAATACACCTTGTAAAGCTTCTTTATGCTCGGCTTATTTCCTAACAAAACTGGTGAGCTTTGTCACACTTTAAAATTTCTTCAAATTATAAAGTGTAGCACTACTATACTCACAGTACTTTTCCCTGTTTCAAATCATCTTATGAGTGAGTCATTCCTATCATTCTTGGCTATTAAAACAACTTTTTTTTCATGTGTTAATGTAATTATACTGTAGGTAAGCATATAACTGTTCTATGTCATCTCTTCATGCAAATAGGTAAATACATACATATCAGCCACCAAAAAACTTCATGCAATTACTGTAACACCCCACGTCCGTTAGTGTCACTCACAAAGGGAATGCACTAAGTTCTGTGGAGCCTTTAGGGTAAAAGATGCAGATATATTACAAGACAGACAGAAATTAAACAGCGGAAAATAAAACTTTGCTTTATTGATAAAATAGTTTGTACAATGATTTCTTTACAATATCAGAGTATGATCTGTCTTTCAAAATAAAGAAGCATAAAAATACATTTATATTCCCCAATTTAAGCAAGAGCCAGCCATAGCATCTGAAAAGAGAATCCAAGCCAAACTTCGGCAAATCTTCAAGCTGGGAAAGAGTGGCAGTCCAACTTAACCTGAGCTAAACTATTCCCTCCTTTACTACCTTGGGGGGGGGGGAAACGGAAGGAAAGAAGACGAAAGAAAAACAGAGTCAGACATAAAGCCTAAGTAAGTTCAGTAACTTCTAGCATGTGAACATGGAAAACAAAACGACATGAATTAACTGAATACAAGATTACACCATGACGATAGGGTCAACAAGATTAGACAAGGTAGTCACAAGATATGCTAAGATAAGATAAACTGGATACGCTCTAATACTTTCGCCGCTTCGCTATTTCCTTGTTATACTGGTTTCTATATCTCTGCACCGCCTATCTAGTGTCCCAACTAGTAACGATAACGTGATCCCAATCCCTGTATTTTCCATTGCCTTCCAGCATACATTCATTATTTATTACCTAGATCAAATCTAGTGTTTTCTATCAAGTGCTTTCTAGATTTAACTAGAGTCTACGCTATCTGCTGAATGCTTCTCGGATTCAGGATTTATGCCACCTAGTCCAACTAGGGATTATGCTACCTGTCGAACGATGCCCCCAAGTCTAGGACACACTACCAAGAATGGTTTATGTTCTTATACTTCCCCACGCATGTATCGCGAATCGTTGTCGCTTGTCTAGATGCACATGTCCCGTAATGTGCGACCCGAGTCCTGTGTCAGGGCAAATCAAGGAATACAGAACTCGGTCGGGAGCTTTCAGATATCTGCCGATGCAGATGCTAAGGTCTGTTTTTATTTCAGTGGCTATGGTCCCACTTGACCCCTCCCTCAACTAATGAAAGGCACACCTTGTAAAATGAGAAATATACGCCGGCCCCCGGTGCCCCTCTATCCTATGGCCATCCTCACCCATAACTAGATAGCAAGTATATGGTCTTTTGGAGTTCTCCGCCTTTCCGCTTCACGTATCTCGATTGACTCAAGATGGATGGTAGACGACGAGTCGCTATCACATGGCTACCGTTTGCTCGCCGAATCACGTCGGTCCATCCTAGTCTTTAGGTTGCCATGTATTGCAACCAAGGCATACCCCTGGTTCTTCTACGCATGCATTAACCTCTGTGGGCCCAGGCGGATCATCTGCAGCCTCACAGAGGGATACCAAGAGTACCCTCATGTCCCCTCGAAGCCTCGGGCTTCGTAACCCAATTCGTTGGAGCCTCCTTTTTATTTAGACGGACATTCGCTCCTTCCCGTGTTATACTAAGAATTACTACTTAGTTTTACTAACTAAGATTTACCACTTAGTTTCCAGAATCGTTGTTTTCTTAACTAAGGTTTACTTAGTTCTCTTTCCCGTCAATTTGGATTGGTTAAGTGTTATAGTCAATTCAAGCTAACTTAACCCTCCTCATTTACCCTGTTAAACTGGTTAAGTATTATCAGTAACTCATGTTGACCTAACCCTACCACAAACCAAGTTATATTGGTTAAGTATTTATTACTTAACCCTACCCATTCACCCTGTGTTGGTTAAGTGTTCCTTTTTTAACTTAACCTTCCCCGTCTGCTTTAACTAATCATGTTATTAATGGTTAAGTATTATCCCTTCATGTTTTAGATTTAACCTCATTCCTTTATCACAACCTGATGGTTAAGTGTTCAGGTTTACTTAACCCTACTGTCTAGCCCAGCTAGCATATCAAAATTGGCTAAGTGTATTAGATTTTACTTAACCCCAACCTCTAGTCTAGTTAACATATTAATTTGGCTAAGTGTATTAACTTTACTTAACCCCTACAAGTCTCGTTTTGCTACCTTGAGTTTGGTTAAGTGTCTCTATGGACTTAGCCCTCCCATTCTAGCTTAATTGTGTTAAGTTGGTTAAGTGTTCCTATGGACTTAACCCTCCCATTCTAGCTTAACTGTGTTAAGTTGGTTAAGTGTTCCTATGGACTTAACCCTCCCATTCTAGTTTAACTGTGTTAAGTGTCAGTCCTAACCCCACCCATCAGTCTAGTTATCATGTTGAACTGGTTAAGTGTCTTAGTTAACTTAACCCTACCATTCTTGTTCTAGCTTTAACTAAATAAATTAAAGCCGCTACCACTCACATTAGACAGATATTGTTGCGATTACTGGATGTGCCGGTTGGTTCCGGGCAGGTTTACATCGCAACTCAGTCTAACCTCGGGTTAGGCATATTCGTGTTTTCTAAGTTCAAAGGGTTTCGATTAATTTTCAAATCAGGTTTTGAAAGTAACCATCCCGTCCGTCGGATCAGTTAGGGATAGCCAGGGAGAGCAGGAAACTTGTATTTTCCAAACCCAAGCCTAGACACTATCCTCTCTGTCACCCTAGAACTTTCTGGTATATGTATTATAAAAAGAGATGTCATTAATAAACCTTTCTTTTGTCTAAATTTATATTTCCTCATTCAGGCCAAATTCTATAAGTAAATTATTTCTAATTTACTTATTTCCTAATTACTCTTTTAATGTAAATTGTCTACATTCATTCTTATGGCCCATTTCCCTTCTAAATCACATTTATGCTTTTCGGTATGTGGACTATACCAAATTAAGTGTCACTAACCATGATTTTGCTAAACCTTCCAATTACTCCCAATTATAGCCAATTTCACATTTATGTCAATATACTTACTGTGCCAATTTAGCTAGTCCAATTCCTATTCAACATTCTAATTCTAGACTTATTACTCTAGTTCACTATTCATGTAAATGCTAGATTCACACGTCAATACTAGATTCAAATTACTCATATTATAATTCATGTCAAAATTATCCAATTTGCATTTCTATGAACATGCCATAATACATGTTCCCAATTTATGCCAATTTCCAAGTTAAACTATGTTTTTAGTAAATTTCATATTTTTTCCAAACCGCATTTCCACCGTTCGTATAATTGTGATTCGGTCTAGATTATAAACAAAGCTAGGTTCGTAGAAAATAGAGAATGAACCAAAGATGCTATGCAAAAGATAGACATACTAACTGGCATAAAGAGGGTTGAATGACGACGTCGATTCAAGAACATGGGTAGACCTAACTTAATAGGTAAATTCCCAAGGTCTAAAACCAAGAATAGACAGAATAGACGCGTAGGTTCAAGAACATGGGTAGACCTAACTTAATAGGTAAATTCCCAAGGTCTAAAACCAAGGATAACCAAGAATAGACAAAATAGATGATCGGGTTTAGACCCAATTTCATAGTCACAAAACTTAAGCAACACTTTCCTAGTCAGGAATCACGGGTGTTTAATCACAGATATCCTTGTTATGTCATAGGCAATAGTTCATATTTCCTAATCAAAGGCTTAGTCAAGGAAATAATCCTCATAGTCACAGTCACAGTCATAGGCAATGTTCATAGTCATAGGCAAATGTTCATAGTCATAGGCAAATGTTCATAGTCATAGGCAATGTTCATAGTCATAGGCAAATGTTCATAGTCATAGGCATATGGTTTTAAGGTCCATAGTTTCATAGTCACGGTCTTTTTTGTCCTTGAATCATAACAGTTCTTAGTTAGGTTCAAGAGTATAGGCACTGATTCGAATAGAGAGAGAGAGATTTGACATATTCTTTTATTCCTTTAATTTCATGTCACGAACAGAGAAAAACGTTCAAATCTAGAAATAACTGACTTACGGAGATTAGATTAGAACAGAAAGATGGCGTTGCTATGATTCGTAGAAAAACAGTTGTTGAAGTCGTTTGAACCTCCTCTTGAGTCCTAGCTTGACTTGAACCTCTTCTTGAAAATCTTTTAGCAGCATTTCCTCGTCTTGATTTATTTTATATATATTATTTTACTCACTTATTTATTTATTTCTCAGAGGCAGCATAAGGATAGAGAAGAATTGTGAATAGAGAAGAAGACCAGGGCTGTTTATATAGTGTAGAAGTCAACGAATCTGGTCAGAAGGGCGTCCGGATACAGAGAAACGAATCAGGTTCAGTAAGCTGGAAAAAGCAGGGGGGGTCGACTACCCAGTCGACTACCCAGTCGACTCCCCAGTCGACCTGGGGGGGTCGACTCCCCAGTCGACCTGGGTTCTGTTTTGAAATTTGAACTTTGTTGAAACTTCCGAAGGCCATATCTTCCTCATACGGACTCCGATTTACGCAAACTCGGACTCGTTTTCATGCAGAATTCTGAGACGAATGCAATGGCACAGCCTGTTTCCCTTGATTTTGACTTTAACTTTTAATTCTGCCTTGATTTGTGAATCTTAGTGTTACAGAATTACGGGGTGTTACATTCTCCCCCACTTAAAAGGATTTTGTCCCCGAAATCTTCAAGTTAGGAAGAATGTGTCCTACCATCCAATCACCCATCTACTCAACCATTCACTCACAGGCATCCATTGTCCTTAAAAGATTTCTAATGCTTTCATGTTCATATGCATAGTGTGTGTATATGTCTTTATCTAATGCAAAATCAGGCGGTCAACTGATTCAGTTGACCTCCTTAATGCAAATCATGTCAGTGCCATGCGTCCAATCATGTATGCAAGCATCCCTAGTTATGTAAATACTATATGCGTGCACGGCCATTCATCCATATGCAACACCCATATGATAACATATCAAGTTCAATTTAAATACATATCTGTAAATGCAATATGAAAGTGTCTGAACTGATCTAGTGCCTAATACGTATGCATATGCATTCACAAGCAACCATTAGCAACCACTTGCAACCATCAACCATAACATGTTTCAAATACATGTTTACATCCATTGGCTTCTTCCCAAGGATCGAAGATACGACCTAGGTGATATACTTTGGAAAGAGAGAAACAATTATGCGTAAAGCTCCTAAAACAAAGAAATCAAGGATGCACCCTCAAGGAAAAATGTATGATGCTAGTATCTAGCCTTCTTGAGCTGTACTCCACTGTATCTTAACTAATTTAACTTCACGATTGTGAAGTTCTGGATCTCCATTTCCAAAATAAACAGATTTCAATCACGGTACCAGGTATACGTACTAAGATGATTAGAGGTTTCCCTCTTATCCGCCATGCCATAACTATAAGAGTCGAAATGTCACTACGTGCTCTTTGGAGTGCCTGCCACAACTATTCATCTCTCACGCAAACCATCCAAACCGAACTCGACATTCCTCAAGTACAAGCCCCAAAGGCATAAACCAATATCAGACAAGCACCCAAGGAATATCTCCTCCGAATTTAGACAATCTACGTGAGATGATATAAGCAAACTCGATAGCTATTCTCAAATCCCTACTAACCAAAAATAAACTGGTCGGACCACCAATTGGATTTGAGACTCTAGTGGGATCTTTCTACTATACAAGTACTATGGTGCAGAGACCCAACTATGGAAGTGGATATGAACAAATGAGAAGCGCTAGAACCTAAGGAAATAGTACGAACAGAAAACTAGACTCTTCCAGCCGGACTACCTTTCTCCTAGGTACGCTTGGTGGCGAAAGCATGTACTTGTCCTTCTGAAAATCTCGTCCTCGTCCTTTCCCTTGTCCTTAAGTATATGCCCTATCATACCCTAGTAAAGATACTTCCTCTTGTCTTAGGTTTTATAATTTCTTCCTCCTTCGTGTGCTAAGTCTACATCCATGAATTCCTCATCCTAGGGTTATGCTCCTTAGCCAAACTCCTCATCCCCTTCCGTGTGTAGTCATGTTGACAAATCTCTCGAAAACTGCCTCCATTGTCCGGAAAACCCTATAAGCTTCGAAAGAAAACTGCCCGTAGATGAAACAACTACGGCTATGGATGGAAGCCGGGCACTACTTTGCCCTTCGATGAGGTTACCTCCCAGAAAGCCAGGAGCCCATAGACTCAAGAAAGAAGGAGACAAGAATTTAAACAGAGGAAGAGAAGATGATGCGTATGGCTTTGGGGAATATGTCTTTAAAACAAATCTTTTCTTTTGAAAAATGCTTCTTTAAAAACCGTTTTGAAAATAATTTTTCAAATCCTTTATCTGATCTGGTAACCTTCAGCTCTGATACCACGTGTAACACCCCACGTCCGTTAGTGTCACTCACAAAGGGAATGCATTAAGTTCTGTGGAGCATTTAGGGTAAAAGATGCAGATATATTACAAGACAGACAGAAATTAAACAACGGAAAATAAAACTTTGCTTTATTGATAAAATAGTTTGTACAATGATTTCTTTACAATATCAGAGTATCATCTGTCTTTCAAAATAAAGAAGCATAAAAATACATTTATATTCCCCAATTTAAGCAAGAGCCAGCCATAGCATCTGAAAAGAGAATCCAAGCCAAACTTCGGCAAATCTTCAAGCTGGGAAAGAGTGGCAGTCCAACTTAACCTGAGCTAAACTATTCCCTCCTTTACTACCTGGGGGGGAAGGGAAGAAAAGAAGACGAAAGAAAAATAGAGACAGACATAAAGCCTGAGTAAGTTCAGTAACTTCTAGCATGTGAACATGGAAAACAAAATGACATGAATTAACTGAATACAAGATTACACCATGACGATAGGGTCAACAAGATTAGACAAGGTAGTCACAAGATATGCTAAGATAAGATAAACTGGATACGCTCTAATACTTTCGCCGCTTCGCTATTTCCTTGTTATACTGGTTTCTATATCTCTGCACCGCCTATCTAGTGTCCCAACTAGTAACGATAACGTGATCCCAATCCCTGTATTTTCCATTGCCTTCCGGCATACATTCATTATTTATTACCTAGATCAAATCTAGGGTTTTCTATCAAGTGCTTTCTAGATTTAACTAGAGTCTACGCTATCTGTTGAATGCTTCTCGGATTCAGGATTTATGCCACCTAGTCCGACTAGGGATTATGCTACCTGTCGAACGATGCCCCCAAGTCTAGGACACACTACCAAGAGTGGTATATGTTCCTATACTTCCCCACGCATGTATCGCGAATCGTTGTCGCTTGTCTAGATGCACATGTCCCGTAATGTGCGACCCGAGTCCTGTGTCAGGGAAAATCAAGGAATACAGAACTCGGTCGGGAGCTTTCAGATATCTGCCGATGCAGATGCTAAGGTCTGTTTTTATTTCAGTGGCTATGGTCCCACTTGACCCCTCCCTCAACTAATGAAAGGCACACCTTGTAAAATGAGAACTATACGCCGGCCCCCGGTGCCCCTCTATCCTATGGCCATCCTCACCCATAACTAGATAGCAAGTATATGGTCTTCTGGAGTTCTCCGCCTTTCCGCTTCACGTATCTCGATTGACTCAAGATGGATGGTAGACGACGAGTCGCTATCACAGGGCTACCGTTTGCTCGCCGAATCACGCCGGTCCATCCTAGTCTTTAGGTTGCCATGTATTGCAACCAAGGCATACCCCTGGTTCTTCTACGCAGACCTTAATCTCTATGGGCCCAGGCCGATCATCTGCAGCCTCACAGAGGGATACCAAGAGTACCCTCACGTCCCCTCGAAGCCTCGGGCTTCGTAACCCAATTCGTTGGAGCCTCCTTTTTACTCAGACGGACATTCGCTCCTTCCCGTGTTATACTAAGAATTACTACTTAGTTTTACTAACTAAGATTTACCACTTAGTTTCCAGAATCGTTGTTTTCTTAACTAAGGTTTACTTAGTTCTCTTTCCCGTCAATTTGGATTGGTTAAGTGTCATAGTCAATTCAATCTAACTTAACCCTCCTCATTTACCCTGTTAAACTGGTTAAGTGTTATCAGTAACTCATGTTGACTTAACCCTACCACAAACCAAGTTATATTGGTTAAGTATTTATTACTTAACCCTACCTATTCACCCTGTGTTGGTTAAGTGTTCCTTTTTTAACTCAACCTTGCCCGTCTGCTTTAACTAAACATGTTATTAATGGTTAAGTATTATCCCTTCATGTTTTAGACTTAACCTCATTCCTTTATCACAACCTGATGGTTAAGTGTTCAAGTTTACTTAACCCTACTGTCTAGCCCAGCTAGCATATCAAAATTGGCTAAGTGTATTAGATTTTACTTAACCCAACCTCTAGTCTAGTTAACATATTAATTTGGCTAAGTGTATTAACTTTACTTAACCCCTACAAGTCTCGTTTTGCTACCTTGAGTTTGGTTTAGTGTCTCTATGGACTTAGCCCTCCCATTCTAGCTTAACTGTGTTAAGTTGGTTAAGTGTTCCTATGGACTTAACCCTCCCATTCTAGCTTAACTGTGTTAAGTTGGTTAAGTGTTCCTATGGACTTAACCCTCCCATTCTAGCTTAACTGTGTTAAGTGTCAGTCCTAACCCCACCCATCAGTCTAGTTATCATGTTGAACTGGTTAAGTGTCTTAGTTAACTTAACCCTACCATTCTTGTTCTAGCTTTAACTAAATAAATTAAAGCCGCTACCACTCACATTAGACAGATATTGTTGCGATTACTGGATGTGCCGGTTGGTTCCGGACAGGTTTACATCGCAACTCAGTCTAACCTCGGGTTAGGCATATTCGTGTTTTCTAAGTTCAAAGGGTTTCGATTAATTTTCAAATCAGGTTTTGAAAGTAATTATTCCGTCCGTCGGATCAGTTAGGGATAGCCAGGGAGAGCAGGAAATTTGTATTTTCCAAACCCAAGCCTAGACACTATCCTCTCTGTCACCCTAGAACTTTCTGGTATATGTATTATAAAAAGAGATGTCATTAATAAACCTTTCTTTTGTTTAAATTTATATTTCCTCATTCAGGCCAGATTCTATAAGTAAATTATTTCTAATTTACTTATTTCCTAATTATTCTTTTAATGTAAATTGTCTACATTCATTCTTATGGCCCATTTCCCTTCTAAATCACATTTATGCTTTTCGGTATGTGGACTATACCAAATTAAGTGTCACTATCCATGATTTTGCTAAACCTGCCAATTACTCCCAATTATAGCCAATTTCACATTTATGCCAATATACTTACTGTGCCAATTTAGCTAGTCTAATTCCGATTCAACATTCTAATTCTAGACTTATTACTCTAGTTCACTATTCATGTAAATGCTAGATTCACACGTCAATACTAGATTCAAATTACACATATTATAATTCATGTCAACTTTATCCAATTTGCATTTCTATGAACATGCCATAATACATGTTCCCAATTTATGCCAATTTCCAAGTTAAACTATGTTTTTAGTAAATTTCATATTTTGCCCAAACCGCATTCCCACCGTTCGTATAATCGTGATTCAGTCTAGATTATAAACAAAGCTAGGTTCGTAGAAAATAGGGAATGAACCAAAGATGCTATGCAAAAGATAGACATACTAACTGGCATAAAGAGGGTTGAATGACGACGTCGGTTCAAGAACATGGGTAGACCTAACTTAATAGGTAAATTCCCAAGGTCTAAAACCAAGAATAGACAGAATAGATGCGTAGGTTCAAGAACATGGGTAGACCTAACTTAATATGTAAATTCCCAAGGTCTAAAACCAAGGATAACCAAGAATAGACAGAATAGATGATCGGGTTTAGACCCAATTTCATAGTCACAAAACTTAAGCAACACTTTCCTAGTCAGGAATCACAGGTGTTTAATCACAGATATCCTTGTTATGTCATAGGCAATAGTTTATATTTCCTAATCAAAGGCATAGGCTTAGTCAAGGAAATAATCCTCATAGTCACAGTCACAGTCATAGGGAATGTTCATAGTCATAGGCAAATGTTCATAGTCATAGGCAAATGTTCATATTCATAGGCATTGTTCATAGTCATAGGAAAATGTTCATAGTCATAGGCATATGGTTTTAAGGTCCATAGTTTCATAGTCACGGTCTTATTTGTCCTCGAATAATAACAGTTCTTAGTTAGGTTCAAGATTATAGGCACTGATTCGAATAGAGAGAGAGAGAGATTTGACATATTCTTTTATTCCTTTAATTTCATGTCACGAACAGAGAAAAACGTTCAAATCTAGAAATAACTGACTTACGGAGATTAGATTAGAACAGAAAGATGGCGTTGCTATGATTCGTAGAAAAACAGTCGTTGAAGTCGTTTGAACCTCCTCTTGAGTCCTAGCTTGACTTGAACCTCTTCTTGAAACTCTTTTAGCAGCATTTCCTCGTCTTGATTTATTTTATATATATTATTTTACTCACTTATTTATTTATTTCTCAGAGGCAGCATAAGGATAGAAAAGAATTGTGAGTAGAGAAGAAGACCAGGGCTATTTATATAGTGTAGAAGTCAATGAATCTGGTCAGAAGGGCGTCCGGATACAGAGAAACGAATCAGGTTCAGAAAGCTGGAAAAAGCAGGGGGGTCGACTACCCAGTCGACCTGGGGGGGTGGGGGTCGACTACCCAGTCGACTCCCCAGTCGACCTGGAGGGGGGGGGTCGACTACCCAGTCGACCTGGGTTCTATTTTGAAATTTGAACTTTGCTGAAACTTCCGGAAGCCATATCTTCCTCATACGGACTCCGATTTACGCAAACTCAGACTCGTTTTCATGCAGAATTCCGAGATGAATGCAATGGCGCAGCCCGTTTCCCTTGATTTTGATTTTAACTTTTAATTCTGCCTTGATTTGTGAATCTTAGTGTTACAGAATTACGGGGTGTTACAATTACCCCTCCCTTTTTCTTTCACTTAACCCATACTAAAACTACCGGATCCACTTAACCACCATTTAAAAGCTTTCTACCTTTATACATTCAAATTTTCTTGTCATATACATAACCTGGTATTTATATACAATCCTATCAGAACTTACAGAACTGTTTGTGCCTCATTAAAGTCCCATTGAATTCTTCATTTCGTCTTAGACATTAACAAGTCAGTTCTAAATCATCTACATTTTAGATGATGTCAATGAATAGGTAGGATTTCATACTACACACTGTACTTGACAAAGAGATCAATCAAGCTATTCAAGTTAACTTTAAGCCATCTTTTACTTAATATTTTTAATTTTTTAAGAGCTTGGTTCTTGAAAATTACCTATTTTCTATTTTAAAACAAAAAAGCATTGTACTACATAAATCATGTAATAGATAGTGCACTTCCTGGTACAACAGCATGCTAACAAGTGTGTGCATATGTATCAGTTCATAACATCTTTAAACAGTGTCTTTTTTTCTCGCCCACTATGTGCCTTGAAACTAAGGCGGGTTAATGTTATACACATACATTTACTAGTGACGTGTATAAATATGTGTGTATATGTATATATACACACAACTAACTATAATATACTTAAGTCAACCACATTTACTTTTACTTAAGAATATAGCAAAGCCTGGATCCAAAGACTGGGGATTCCGAACAAGATTTAGAATTTCAAAAAAACTTTTGTTTTCGCTGTATTAATTTCAAAATACTAGTTTCAAAATATTTTTTTTCAAAATATATTATATTTCTAAAATAATTTCCTTGTCAAAATTTCCTTTAAAATTATTTTCATTTTCAAAATTGATATTTCGAAACCTTTTTGTTTCCAAAATTCGCTTTTCTAATGTCGATCCCGCTCATTTTAAACCCAATAAGCTACGCTATGAATAAACCAAAGCTCTGATACCACTTGTAACATCCCGCCAATTTGACAGCTTTAAACCAGTAATTAAACAAATTTAAAACGTCCAAATCGACGGATCGTTATTTAGCTTACAGAGTTTAATATAGATTCAACACATAAAATATAGCATAAATAAACAACACAGCATTGAACAGTTAAAAAACTTTTATATGTAAATCGAAATTTTTGAATACAAGATTTTTCTATACAGCGGAAGTAAAACAATTTGAATACAAGAAAATATTTACTGGTTTAAAAACTTCAGAGTGCACCGTCTTCGGAATCCCATGCTTCATCAATCTTCGAATCCTAAACTGTAATCCTCAAATCTATATTGCTCGGGTCTGACCCGAGCGTTCCATGCAAAAACATAAAACACTCGAGTCAGGATTAATCATTGCTCAAGTCAATCAACTAAATCTCTAAATATGTTAGTTGTCTCTAATCATTCTTTTAAACAGTAATTTCTCAGGCATGTGGCATGAATACATTTACCAGTATATGCATACATACATAAATCACATGTGTAGACACAAAGGTCAGACAATAGGAGGATCAATGTGGCATCCGCAAGCAAAGTGGCAATACGGTGAGCTAATACAGTGTGGCCAAGCGAGGAGATATGCTGTGTAGTAGATGCAAATATGGCCAGGCAAATATAATATGCGGCAAATAAATGTGGTCAGGAAACAAACATGATACTTTCTGTGCATTTTGTTTTTCGTGTTGTTCTTCTTGGCATATTTTACATTCTAGTTGACTTTGTATATACAATCTCTCCCCCGAAATTTTAATGTGGCTATACAAAAGTTTCATGACACAAGTACTGGTATACTGTCAATAATGTGCAATGCAGTAAGCCATTACTTCAGTAAGCTATTTCAATTCCTGACATGTTGTAAGCTTAAGATTCTATATGCCACCTTTTTTTCAACCATGCATGTGACTCATGCATGTACCAAGTTACTGAACCCAATTTCTCAATCCCATGTACCCAAAAATCTATACTATCCCAATCGTATTGCATATTGATATAGGGACAGCATTAATTTTAAGGCAAACCAACTCTGTTTTAAACATATATTATTATTATTATTATTATTATTTTAGAGATGCCATCAACATAACTAACATGTAGAAATGAAGTTATAAAATCAGTAGCAACCACTTGAGACATAAGTCTGAATCCAGTATTTACTTAACTTTGGATCAGATGAGTTAGTGTTTGCACACTGTGTTTATTCCATGTTCAAACAAGTTGTTCCAACAATCAAATAATATTTTAATTATTTACAGAAAACTTCATTATTTACATCCAATGAGATGGGTTTATAACAGAACAAGTAAATTCGAATGCACTAAAGATTTTACATAAGCCAGTAAATGATTTTCAGGACGTCGACTCACATACATGTGTGCATTGTCTTAAATTACCCAGGATATGTTGAGCAAAATTCCACGACGTAAGACACCCTTAGTCGTGATTTCTGAACTTTAGGTTTACATTGATTATTCTAAGTTCTGTACTGCCTACGTTTTTTTCTTTTGAAATATAGCATAATTTCATTCATTTTATCATTTGTTTTCAGGTTTGCAAGACATTATACAAACACATCATCAGGCAAACATGACTTGCATAGCGGTCACTAGTTTGTAAATAGGGGTTTACTCAACAAAAATGTCTACTGTCTTTTGTTTAGTTCTTGCCTTAAGTTTTTCAGTCTCTCCATCATTCTAGTTTATGATGCGAAGGTTGAATCAATCCAATATAACTTACTCAGAAATAGATGTACAGATATATATACGTTTGCATCGCAATATACACCATTTTAAGTCATAATAGTTTGTACCATTTTGCTAAACCATTTCAGATCATAACATTGTATGTTTCAAACTTCTACAAACGGTACGAGGGTAACCACTATAGAGCAGGTCGAGATTAAACAACACTTACAGGCTAATGCTCCTTTCAAGTCATAAACAAAACAAGGTGCTAGTGGACAAGGCACTTTATAAATGCAATATGCGTATATGTGCAGTCCACCATGCAACTAAATTTTCCCACCAGACAAAGTGTATACAGGAGACGATAATATAAGGTGAAAGTATGCTTATCCTTATACATAAATCATGAAACCCAACTATAAGTGTTAACAAGTTTCTCATGTTTTTGTGTATAACTAACATTTGCTTAAAAATGAATTCTTTCTTTTCGGAACAAAATTATTAAATTGCAACCAAGCTAATGCTTCCTCAAAACAAGACAATTTATAATAAACAGTGACGGCAACCAAAAGGGGGTAATTCACGCAACAAACAGACGAGGCAACTCACACCAGTGTTCAATAGCAAGACATAGCAGCCAACAAAAAATCTACACCAGTGACTAATTTCAGAAGTTGATAAACCTGAATCAATGATTAATCATGAGTGAGTACTCACCTTGGAATGGTTAAAGGCAGTGCAGAAAACAAGCGGGTACCCATGCTCAAATGGGTGGCGACGCACAGGAATCTACTTCGATTTGCTGGTCAAACTTCAGCTGCGACGAGGAGGAAGAGATGTCGATATCTGTTGCAAGCTTCAGTTGAAAGATCCCGACTTTGCAGGCTTTCACGGTGAACGTTGCCGTGGTGACCGCAAAATTTAGGACGATTGATTTGAGTTAGGGTTTTGATGGTGATTTCAACGAGAATTTCATGGAATTGGGTGAAGTGATTTTTGGAGAGACCGCCATTAAAATGGGAAAAGAACGATTTATTTTGGGGTTGATCATTTAATTTGGATCGGGGAAAAACAACTGATTTCATTTTTGGGGAAATTGCTTTCTACCCACAAATGGAGACGAGGCATGACTTTATAGAAGAAAAAGGAAAGATAAGAATGAAATCAAATCAATAGGTTTTAGGGGCAACGGTGTTTCAGATGTAGGCTGAGTATTATTATTTAGGGAAGGTTATATACGTTTTAATTGAATAATAACCACACCGGGAATTTACCCCGTAACGCTCTGAATTCGTACCGTCAATATAATCTCCAAATACGATAAAATTTATACATATCTCTTTGCCATCGCGTTTTGAATCCAATAAAGTCTGTTCGACTATAATTATAACTCTGTTTGTATACAGCGTTAATTTAATTTTTAAATCACTTATCAGCTCACCGATTTTAAAACGTTTGTCCACAAAACAACTCTATTCAATTCTAAATATGAAACGTTAAATTTCAATTTCTTTACACAAACGATTACATACATTTCCAAGCAAATTTTTCCATATATTCTCAACAAATAAAATCTCCGATTTGTTTACGCAAATAACGTTTATTTTCAAATCCAACCATTTATATGTTCCCATCGAATTCCAAATCATATTCAAATATCCAACCAATTCTGATTCAAATATTAAAAAATAAATATTGGATTCTCAACCAATCATTCTGAATTAATTATCGAGTCCAATTCAAAATCAAAATAATATATCTGATTTTCTAACCCAAGTATCAATATAAAATGGATTATACACACTTAGATTTTTAATTAATTCCACATTCCAATTGTCGAAATTTCTGGGATGTTACATATCTTTACTATAAAAACCGTATTTTGAATTCATATATATAAATATATATTCATATCTTTAAAAACCACTTGAAATCCAATCAATATTGATTTCGAAAAATCGATTCTTTTGATCGACGGTATTAAAGAGGCAAATGTCTATTGTAGTACCAAACCGTGAAATATAAACTAATTTCACATCCCATAACAAACGATAAAATCATATTGATAAACGTTATCAATGTCAGTAAGGAATCCCGTCGGATTCCTCCAACCTGTCATTCCCTACAAAACAGTGGATACCACAATTCAAATTATCCAGTTAAATATGGCTAATCAATATTCGTTTTCTATTTAAATAGATGGCACGACAGTTTAATAATAACAGTCAATAATAACTGTAACAGTTAATACTCGCTAATTCAAGCATTTCAATGATTTAAAACATTTATAGTGTTATAAACGTAACCATTGAGGTAAGTTACCTAAATTGGATTTAATCGTTAGAAATAACGATTAGTTTTCAATTAAATTAAACAAATGTTTAATTTAATCGTTTCAGTCCATATATGAATATAAAATCAACGACGAACAAACAAACAAATGGCCATTAATAACCATAGCACACAATTATAAAACCCAACTTATATAAAATATAAGTAGGGAAAAGCTGAGTGAGTTTAACTCACCTTGGGTTTCCATTTGTCGCCCAAAACGGTTCGTTTCAGTTAAATTAAACCAGTGTCTAATTTAACTGAAAACCTCAGTTGCTTGTATTCTGTCCAAACCAGCTTTATCGCGTCGTGTTTGTCGATACAATTTCAACGCTCCCTGTTTGGTCCAATTCTGTGTATATATGACACAACAATAATTTATCGTTATTAACTTGTTTAAATAATATTATTAAAATCTAAATACTAAATTTAATTAACTAAATTTTCTATTTATGCTAAATAGCTTTGTATAGGCACATTCAGACAATACTAAGCGTATTGACTAGGCATGCTTCTAATAAATTTGACCCAATTCGTACTTGTACTGTTAGTGGCTTATTATATTCATATATTTTTAACTTAAGTACTGACCCCACATATGGACGTTTCAACCTAGGTTAGGCGTATTCAATGAACTACAAGGCACGATTATATAGGATTAATCACCTGCTTATTTTCTTCTTTCTGTCTTGCATCATGCCGCCTGAACATTCCATCATGTTTCCACGTTTTAGCGAAATGTTCAATAATTCCCTTTTGTTTGATAACATAAAAGCCCAAGTAGCCCAACTAAATTTCCAAAGGCCCAAACGTTTCCACCTCAACCCGTCTTCTCCTTCTCCCTTCTTCTATTCACGCTACAGCTCCTCTTCCCACTCTTCTTCTTTTCGTTTTCTGAAAGCCCTTTTTTTCTCTATCTCTCTTTTTTTCTTTCCCAAATCCTATGCGTGAAATCCGAAGCCAAACCTTCTTTCTTCTACCCACACTCTTCTGTTCATTTCGTATAACATGAAACCGCTACAGGTTCTTCCCGTAACCGCAACTTCGTAGATGCTCCCACCTACTGACTTTCGCCCCTTCACATTTTGCATTATATATATCTTATATATATATATATATAGTTACGATCCAGGCCCACTGCAAATAGCCTACTTTCCTAATACCCATACCCACCTAGAAGAGCTTTTTCTTCCCAAATCGAAACTTCTGGAGCTATTTCTTTCCTTCTCACCTGCCATGCTTCATTCGTCATAAGAGTAGGTAACATGGATTAGGAACTTTTAAATGTATTTGTCATGTTAAAAGTTAATTAGGTAGTTCAAACCAAAAATTGGGCACGGTAACATGGGGATTGGGCATGTACAGACCGGTTAGGCCACGTATTTATTTAACTTAGGCATGTTTAAATATACATTTTCTCACCTACTGCATAACGTTTTAATTATAAAATCTATATATTATTATTGGGCCTTGTTTGTTCAAAAAGGAAACTAAATATCATCAGGTCAGCTAATCCTGGATCAGGTAAATACATTAACAATTCGGCATGTTATATTCATTTAGGCAAGTTTTTAAATACCAGGTTTAAACTTTAATTAGGCAAACAAAATGATGGATTAGACAATGCGTTTAGACAGAAAACGGTACCATGCAATCACTGTCCCTCCTTCTTCCCCCACTTCGAAACCGTACTTCGTTCCTCACTCGTTCACTGCGCCTTCTGATGCCCGAACCACCACCTCAACTAGAACACAACGTCCCTCACCTCCACGCCTGCTGCTGCATCCAAAAACTGCTGTACTACCCGAATAAAGCCATCTGAATGCTGCCATACATCGGAGAACGACCATGTCGACCTCCTCTGTCCGTTCTGATCTGAACATATCTAGATCCATTCAGGCCAAACCCAAGCTATCTTCCATTTCTGCTCCATCCACCTTCCATTAAAACCGCATCCTCTTGCTATGTATTAAAATTTACAAAGCCCTCAAACCTTGTTTCGCCGAAGTGTTGAACAACAGTTGATGGAGTGGAGTTTCTGGTGCAGGGCGTGGTGATATGCAGTTGCAAAAATAGGAGAATGGAGCTCGACTTATATATATATATATATATATATATAACAGAAAATGTGGTTTTACTTTGAGTAGAAAGAACTTGGGTGTTTTGCCATTACTGGGGAAGAGAGGATTGAATGGAGCGAGATATTTATAAAGGAGTGAACGTGGTTGCCAAGTTGTTTGAAGTATAGGGGTGCAGAAAAACGTAGGTAGCTGACACTAGGATGTACAGTGTGGAAGACTTTTCAAATCGTGGCTTGCAAGGTGTTGAAGTTGTTTGTCAGCCAAGAAAGATCAAGGAAGTTTGGGACGCAAGTTTTTGATAGTGTGTGGTGCAAGAAATTAAAGGGACGGGATGCGTGAAATGCACAGTGTATCGAAAGTTTTCAATGCAAAAAATGATTTTTCTTGTGACGAAATAAACCAAAAGTATGTAAGCAAAAGAAAAAAGATAAGTTAAGTGGTGGGATAGTTTAATAATATTATAATGTGCAAACTTCGTCATGAGAAATCACATTAAAAACAACTATAGACGATTTCTGTTTTCTAATAAAAAGGCTAATCCTAGTATAAAAAAATATTCCGAACCCAACGGGACAAGTTTCGTCGAATTCCGACATCGTTTGAAAAAAAATCCCTTTATAAAACCAGAAATAAACACGCGTTTCAATTTTTCACGATCACTCAATAAATCCCATCAACTTGAAACTTTGAAATCCTAAAATAATTAATCAATATGAACCCAACGACACCAGTTTCGTCGCATTCTGAGACTGTTTTCCCGGTAGGCTATTTTCACGCGCACCGCATTGCCATTTTGGACACCAAATTAACCGGTCTTCCAAAATAACAAGCTATATGCTTATCCTGACTCTAATCGTCGATACGAACTTAATGGAACTAGTTTCACGGCTTAATTTGATCGTCTTCTCAAGTTACACTCAAATATCCATTTATTAAATTATATTAATTTAATTACGCGCTATAGAAAATAACCGGGCGTTTACGGCTACCGTGGCCACATACGACATCGGTTTGCCACGCCATTTAACACCGTGCAATAATTTAACGTTACGGTCCCAATGAAACTAATTTCGTCGAAAACAGAGACCATTTGAAAAATGGCTATTTTAAAGGCCTATATTTAAATAACGATTTTCATAGCGATTATTTTAAAATTTGATTTGGCCATAACTAACAATCTATAACACGAAATCTGCATTTTTCTCTTTCATATGAAAATTATAATCGATACGGTTCCAACGTTTCTTGTTTCATAGAAATCCAACTTATATCGAATCATGTATATTCAGTTGAAGTTCAAAATTCAATATTACGAACTGCCACGTCATTTCGAGCTCGAATTATATTATATATAATTTTATAACGTTCAAAGTTCGTTTTATAAACGAATTAAATATTAAAATTCATTAATATTCCAAATATAATATTTAAAATAATAAATTAAATAAAATATTTGATGGCCAATAATACGAGACGTTACATTCTTCCCCCCTTAAAATAATTTCGTCCTCGAAATTGCTAAGGTAAGAAAGAACGTTACAAACCCGTTAATTTCCAAATCCAAATTTATTTTAAATTAAAAACCAATTCAATATCATAAATAAATTTTTCAAAAATACCGAAAATTTTCTAACACATTAAATTCCCAGAAAAATTCGGCAGAGTCTCCTTTGCACGGAGTGACATCTGCGATTTTGCAGGGACAAATAATATATATACATCGACCCACTCGGTCGGAAAACAAAAATCAAAACCCCAAAATTTTATATTTTCGCGTAGGCGTACCTTTTTCGAGCACTATTGAGCGTACTAGCTCAACGTATATGCGATTTATTCAACCAATATCAATCTGCCTAGCCATCTGGCACCTGTACTTAACTCAATTCACATATGAGTAATAAGTATATGATATTCCTAAATAACATCTTATTGATTAACAAATATAATTACACACATTTTCAAAAATTTAACACGAGTATCAACTCATTCACAAACACAGAGTTAAATTATTTATTTCAAATCATATGCAATTCCAGCCCAGATATTAATTATACTGGAATTTATTCTTTATTTTATAATTCATTTAGTTTCAATAAATTCGTTGATTATTTGATTCAGACAAACTATAATCCCATAACAAACAATTCACAATCACAACCAATACACGACCAAATCAACCAAATCAATTGAATTTGCATTCAATATTAATATTTTATTTTGGTTTCACATATTTGAACATCAATCGGTTAATATCTGATTTATTTCTATTTGATTATTATTAATTCTAATTCCAATTTCCAAATCTATTTTATTTGGTTTTGATATTATTCTCTATTTAATTACACTTAACCAGGTTAAGTTTCAATTCAGATTTTCAATCCGATTTAAATTCCATTCAAATCGATCAAACACATTAATATCTCAATAATTTAATAAAACTATTTCCTTTCTATACAAAAATATAATTTAGGTAAAATTATTTCATTTACCCTTTTTTCCAAAACCATACTGTATCCATTGCCAGTTCTATGCTTTTCAACACTTGAACCGATCAACAACACAATACAAAACATTTGTATATAAAATTTACAATTACGCTCTCATATATATACACTCGATCTCGATCTAGGGTATTTCTAACCCAATCTCTATCGAGTTACACCACAGAGCCAAGGTTATTACTAAACCAATAGCTCTGATACCACTGTAACGACCCGGGGATTCGACGCTTGAATCCCGAAAATAATACACAAATCATGTATCACTTGTCAGAACTCAAGTATCGAAACACCAGAACGTTATGAGAAAGAAATTAGAGGGTGAGGTAAGAAAGAAAGAAATAGTAGAATAAAAGAAGAAGAAAAACCAACACATCACAGAATCAGAGTCTCACATCGCAGCGGAAAAAAATATAATACAGAAGTAAGTCTTTACTGAGAGATTTTGAAAATACTTACAATATCAGAGTACATCACACATCTGGATAGTTATAATAATCTGTCCCATATACAACACACAGCGGAATAGTAGCTATATAATATCATACGTCTGAACTCTTCCAGCTCGTCTCTTCACAGCATTCGATAACCTGAACCTGTACACCCCGGGCTAACCCGAGCATTTACAAAACACCAGGTCAGTCTGGTGAACCAGAGTGAGTAAAACTCGCACAATTTAAAGGGTATCACACAACCTGATTTTAAAGTTAAAATCTTTTCGAAGGAAAAGGATAATCGTAAGACCAAATCCACACATAAATACGGACCGTTTTTACCTTACGATAACCCAAAACGGTTTGAAATCAATATCTTGTTCTGATATTATAATATTGTCTAAATACAAGTAGTTATCAATCTAGCGGAATGCTTGCATCTCACGCTCCACATATATAGTATAAAATCAAAACCGCGGGCGCTTATTGGAGATTGGATTCCGACTATGACACGGTATGGGACCACGTGCCGATAGTGTACCTCTAGAGGTGAATACACTGGGTTCAACAAGAACGTCTTGCAACCCGGCCCTCACATGACCGACCACTCATTTCGCTTGAGTGTATCGAATGTATATCACCAACGGTTGGGCTCAAACCACCGTTTCCCGATAAGGGCAGCATCGAAATAGATTAAAGAATGAAATGGATTTTCTCTAGATAGGTGATTATACACTCTAATGGGAGCGACCCACATAGCCATGTTGCCTGGCCGATTTTTGTCATTTCCCGGTTGATGAGGCTTGAGTCTACGCTTTATCAGCACATCATATTTACTTCGAATGTCGCATCGTCAGATCCATCAATAGTCACTAATTGACGTCCACAACAATACGTTACATGTTAGATAAAAGAAGTTTCATTCTCAGCTTCCTCTCTTGGTACGGTTGGAGAAATCAATGTACTTGACTTTTCTGGAAATACTCGGTCAGACATTCATCCATACAAGTCACCCAGGAACAGGATGAACCGACGTTACCCTCCTACTGCATTCTAGGAATCTCCCTGAGAATCAGTAGCGAGAAGTCCTTGCAACGCATAGATTTCAACCACGACTGGATCACAGTTTATCTCTGCTTGCAAGTCAGAGAATTTAAGTAATCCTTCCGCTTATGAAGATCAACGGTCTTCAATAGCTCCATCTCAAATCAACATCTTCAACGTATTCGTATTTGCTGGACGGGATGGTTTTCGAATATATATTCGATCTCGGTCTATCCGTACCAACAATCGTATGGGCTAAATTTGATAGTCGGTTTTTTAACTATCAAATAAAACAACCATCCATCCATGAAGAAAATGGATTCACTGATTCAGTACTCAGTATCATTTAGCCTTTTTAACGAACCGTCCGTTAATTATATTTTCTAAATTTTCCAATATTTGAAACACCGCTTTTACTTCTTATTATAAAATAAGAATATTCATTTTATTCAACTTATAAACTTTCAAAACAGTTTATAATATCATTTCTGGGAATCCATTGATTTGTTAATCTCATTCACGAAATGTTATTTTAATTACATTTCGTATCATTTAAAAACACAGTTTGTTAAAACGATCATTTATTACCAAAATATTACTCTTCGCACTCTTTTACAAATTCTTGTATATTCATGATTCAATTTTCCCATTTCACTACTTTGAACTCCATTTAAACTTTCATTGCAACTGTTAAAACCTTTACAAAATCATTTCAACACTTAAATAGTCACCACGATAAATTTATATGGTTTTTAACATTTAATTAATAACATATTGCATTTCTATTAGTTACATGTATAAAATTTGTAAATTTCACTTTGACTATTATCTTTACTATAAAAACCGTATTTTGAATTCATATATATAAAAATATATTCATATCTTTAAAAACCACTTGAAATCCAATCAATATTGATTTCGAAAAATCGATTCTTTTGATCGACGGTATTAAAGAGGCAAATGGATACTATTGTACCAAACCGTGAAATATAAACTAATTTCACATCCCATAACAAACGATAAAATCATATTGATAAACATTATCAATGTCAGTGAGGAATCCCGTCGGATTCCTCCAACCTGTCATTCCCTACAAAACAGTGGTTACCATAATTCAAATTATCCAGTTAAATATGGCCAATCAATATTCGTTTTCTATTTAATAGATGGCGCGACAGTTTAATAATAACAGTCAATAATAACTGTAATAGTCAATACTGGCTAATTCAAGCATTTCAACGATTTAAAACGTTTATAGTGTTATAAACGTAACCACTGAGGTAAGTTACCTAAATTGGATTTAATCGTTTGAAATAACGATTAGTTTTCAATTAAATTAAACAAATGTTTAATTTAACCGTTTCAGTCCATATATGAATATAAAATCAACGACGAACAAACAAACAAACAGCCATTAATAACCATAGCACACAATTATAAAACCCAATTTATATAAAATATAAGTAGGGAAAACTGAGTGAGTTTAACTCACCTTGGGTTTCCATTTGTCGTCCAAAACGGTTCGTTTCAGTTAAATTAAACCAGTGTCTAATTTAACTAAAAACCTCAGTTGCTTGTATTTTGTCCAAACCAGCTTTATCGCGTCGTGCTTGTCGATACAATTTCAACGTTCCCTGTTTGGTCCAATTCTGTGTATACATGACACAACAATAATTTATCGTTATTCACTTGTTTAAATAATATTATTAAAATCTAAATACTATATTTAATTAACTAAATTTTCTATTTACGTTAAATAGCTTTGTATAGGCACATTCAGACAATATTAAACGTATTGACTAGGCATGCTTCTAATAAATTTGACCCAATTCGTACTTGTACTATTAGTGGCTTAATATATTCATATATTGTTAACTTAAGTACTGACCCCACATATGGACGTTTCAACCTAGGTTAGGCGTATTCAATGAACTACATGGCACGATTATATAGGATTAATCACCTGCTTATTTTCTTCTTTCTGTCTTGCATCATGTCGCCTGAACATTCCATCCTGTTTCCACGTTTTAGCGAAATGTTCAATAATTCCCTTTTGTTTGATAACATAAAAGCCCATGTAGCCCAAATAAATTTCCAAAGGCCCAAACGTTTCCACCTCAACCCGTCTTCTCCTTCTCCCTTCTTGTAACACCCCAAATTTTCTGTTAACAGTAAATTATCAAATTTAAGTATAATTAATTCTAAATGAAAGAATTAAGGGAAACGGGTTACGCTATTGCGCTCGTCTCGGAATTCTACTTGAGATAGAGTCCGAGTTTGCGTGAATCAGACTCCGTATGAAGGAGTTATGACCTCCGGAAGTTTCAGAATTCAATTCAAAATTCAAACAGTTCGAATTCAGTTCAAAATTCTAATAAGCAGACCCAAACTGGGCTGGGCGGGAAAATTCCCACCCAGGCACCAGGTCAACCTGGGGGTCGACCTGGGTGACCAGGTCGACCATAGGGTCGACCTGGGGGTCGACCTGGTTTTGCCCTGGCTGGCCTGGTCGGGTTTCTGGTCGATTTCTGGGGCTTGGCTGTGTCACTAGGGCTGACTTGTCGCTTTCTGATTGGCTTCTCTTGAGATGGATGGCCTTGATTAACTCTAGCTTCATCGACGGCTCTAATTAGTTTGAAATTCTATATAAACAACTTTTGTCTAAACCTAAATTCACAAAATAAATTAGACCTAGAGCCGTCATGCTGTTGGAAGGAAGCTAAGAGTAGCCTCCACTTGTAGAAAGCTTAGAGACGAGCAAAATTAAAGTTAAAACAAGAATAAAACAACGTTTGTCTACCCAAAGGAAAGCATTGCAAATTCAGAACTCAGAAATCAGAAAACAAGACCGTCGTTTGTTGTAAGTATAGTGATTTTTCCGATGTGAATAAAATTAAGACTTGATTCGATGTAAATTGGAAATGGAATTGTGCTATTATGTAACGACGATGTTAATTCATATCTATGTATTGAAATGATTGTGTTGTGAATGGTATTGGGATGTTTGTGGTATAATTGAGTTGATGTTGATCCTATTGTACATTTAGAATGAAAACAACATCACATGCAAGTTGTATAGTTCATGTTATAATCTACACCTATATGTTTATGTGATTATATAGGTTGTATGTGATTAAGAACTCATGTATATACTTTATGCTAAAACCTCTAGCCTAAATGATTAAGTTCTTATACATGCTTATATGTCTATACAAAAGTTGCAAAGTTAATAATTGGATCCATGCCAAGATCCATTTTAATACAAGTTTCATGTTATAGTAGTAAACATGACTGGATCTAGTTCACACATGCGATGAAATTATACATACCTTATGAACATGTCATATTCTTGTCATATGCTAGTGATGTTCGATGTTATGCCTAGATCTAAACATGTTTAGGCTTATGTTGTCTAAATCATAGGCTAATTCATGTGACACCTGTTTAGTTAGATTCCCCTTTTTGAGGCAAGTTCACATGACAAGTTGAAACCCATGATTTAGTCTAGGTTGCAAATTCACATATATGTATGTTGATTATTTTGCAAGTTCACACCTATGATGTTCATATTGACTATGTCGATAATGCCAAGTTTACACCTATGTCATGTTTATGAATTTCTTTATGCCAGTTTTGTGTACGCTAAATTAGGCTAAGTTTTTAGTCTAATATTATATGTTAAAAATCATGCGAACGTAAAATTAGGCTAAGATTGTTAGCCTAATACTTAGACGGGGTAACGTTGGGAAAAATTGGTAATTATAGGAAACTTGACATAAATTGGTGAAAATATATGAAAATGGCATGTTTGTCACATGCCAAAATTTGTGGCACTTAAATGGTATAAATTCTTATACCAAAAAGGATGAACTTGGAAAGTGGGCCATAACATTAAATTGCTAACAAATTTACATATAACAAGTAAAAGAGACAAATATGTAAATTTAGAAAATACGAGTATGCTTAACACGAGGTTGGATTGAGTTGTGATGTAAACCTGCCCGGACCCGCCCGGCTGTCCAGTAGTCACAACAATACCTATCCAATGTGGGTGGTTAAGCATGGAGCCCAATAAGGACCCGAGGTTAGACTAATTTACGGTGTAAACCTGCCCGGAACCGACCGGCACATCCAGTAGCCGTAACAATACCTGTCTAATGTGAGTGGTCGGTGCTTTAAAAAGCCAGACAAGTCAGGATGGTAGGGTTAAGTTAACTAAAACACTTAACCAATTCAACATGTTAATTAAACTGATGGGTGGGGTTAGGTAAATACAGACACTTAACCCCTTAACATGTTTGACTAGAAAACCCTAGTAACGGGGACCCATTTCAGCAGTAACCCAATTAGGTATCATGGTACCCTGAAACTAGGCAGGGTGGGGCACGATTACTGGGCTGATTGTAAACGGTCAAAAGCAACGGCGGTGGGTGCAACAGTGTGGGTTCTAACGGAGTGCGGGCGTGCACACACTTCGGAGCAGACAAACAGGGCATTGGGGGCACCAGTAGTATAACCTATGCATTCTAGAATTGTGTCGGGCCGCCACCATGGGACCTGATACACCCCATGGTGGGACCAGCATAGGTATCTACAATCTTTGGGGGCCGTAAGACACAGATGATTATGCGAGTAGGAGCCGATCTTTGGAAAAAGGGGATCACTTCACCTCGATCATGGGGTGCCAGTTAAGACAGTACAAGTAGGTGCAGAGATATAGTGTGGGGTGCGATAGTATATTCGATTCAAACTGCTTTATCTTAGTTTATGATACTTTCCTATTTCCAGTTTATACCTTTCATGCCCTTTTTCTTATTCTCATACTGAAGAGTCACTAGACTTACCAGGCTTTATGTCTGACCCTATTTTCTTTCATCTTCTTTTCTTCCGTTTACCCCCCCCCCCCCCCCAGGTCCACAAGGAGGAAACAACCCAGCTTAGTCAGACTCTTTGCAAGCTTCAAGATAGTAGATGTACGGTTTGGACTCTCTTTCCTTGGCTATGGCTGTTGGACACACTCTATGGGGATTTATGCAGTTTTAATTATGTTTTATGCTTCTTTATTTAATAACCAAGACAGAAATGATGATGTAATGTTCTGGAAATTATTATGTGACAGTTATGGAAATGTTTTGTATGAACACGTACTTATGAAATAAAAAGTCTGTTTGTTTTCCGCTGCTTATATATATGTGTTTATATATCTGTCTTGTGTTTAGCTGTGAATTTTACTTAAAAACCTCCCCCAAAGTTAAGGCATTCCCTTTGTGAGTGACCTTAATGGAGGTGGGGTGTTTCACTTCTTCTATTCACGCTACAGCTCCTCTTCCCACTCTTCATCTTTTCTTTTTCTGAAAACCCCTTTTTTCTCTTTTATTTTTCTTTCCCAAATCCTATGCATGAAAACCGAAGCCAAACTTCTTTCTCCTGCCCACACTCTTCTGTTCATTTCGTATAACATGAAACCGCTACAGGTTCTTCCCATAACCGCAACTTCGGAGATGCTCCCACCTACTGACTTTCGCCCCTTCACATTTTCCATTATATATATCTTATATATATAGTTACGGTCCAGGCCCACTGCAAGTAGCCTACTTTCCCAATACCCATACCCGCCTGGAAGAGCTTTTTCTTCCCAAACCGAAACTTCTGGAGCTATTTCTTTCCTTCTCACCTGCCATGCTTCATTCGTCACAAGAGTAGGTAACATGGATTAGGAACTTTAAATGTATTTGTCACGTTAAAAGTTAATTAGGTAGTTCAAACCAAAAAATGGGCACGGTAACATGGGGATTAGGCATGTACAGACCGGTTAGGCCACGTATTTATATAACTTAGGCATGTTTAAATATACATTTTCTCAACTACTGCATAACGTTTTAATTATAAAATCTATATATTATTACTGGGCCTTGTTTGTTCAAAAAGGAAACTAAATATCACCAGGTCAGCTAATCCTGGATCAGGTAAATACATTAACAATTCGGCATGTTATATTCATTTAGGCAAGTTTTTAAATACCAGGTTTAAACTTTAATTAGGCAGACAAAATGATGGATTAGACAATGCGTTTAGACAGAAAACGGTACCACGCAATTATTGTCCCTCCTTCTTCCCCCACTTCAAAACCGTACTTCCTTCCTCACTCCTTCACCGCGCCTTCTGATGCCCGAACCACCACCTCAACTAGAACACAACGTCTCCCACCTCCACGCCTGCTGCTGCATCCAAAAACTGTTGTACTACCCGAATAAAGCCATCTGAATGCTGCCATACATCGGAGAACGACCATGTCGACCTCCTCTGTCCGTTCTGATCTGAACATATCTAGATCCGTTCAGGCCGAACACAAGCTATCTTCCATTTCTGCTCCATCCACCTTCCATTAAAACTGCATCCTCTTGCTATGTATTAAAATTTGCAAAGCCCTCAAACCTTGTTTCGCCGAAGTGTTGAACAATAGTTGATGGAGTGGAGTTTCTGGTGCTGGGCGCGGTGATATGCAGTTGCGAAAATAGGAGAATGGAGCTCGACTTATATATATATATATATATATATGTATGTATGTATGTATATGTATATGTATATGTATAAGAGAAACTGTGGTTTTACTTTGAGTAGAAAGAACTTGGGTGTTTCGCCATTACTGGGGAAGAGAGGATTGAATGGAGCGAGATATTTATACAGGAGTGAACGTGGTTGTCAAGTTGTTTGAAGTATAGGGGTGCAGAAAAATTTAGGTAGCTAACACTAGGATGTACAGTGTGGAAGACTTTTCAAATCGTGGCTTGCAAGGTGTTGAAGTTGTTTGTTAGCCAAGAAAGATCAAGGAAGTTTGGGACGTAAGTTTTTGATAGTGTGTGGCGCAAGTAGTTAAAGGGACGGGATGCGTGAAATGCACAGTGTATCGAAAGTTTTCAATGCAAAAAATGATTTTTCCTGGGACGAAATAAACCAAAAGTATGTAAGCAAAAGCAAAAAAGATAAGTTAAGTGGTGGGATAGTTTAATAATATTATAATGTGCAAACTTCGTCGTGAGAAATCACGTTAAAAACCGCTATAGACGATTTCTGTTTTCTGATAAAAAGGCTAATCCTAGTATAAAAAAATATTCTGAACCCAATGGGACAAGTTTCGTCGAATTCCGACATCGTTTGAAAAAATCCCTTTATAAAAACAGAAATAAACACGCATTTCAATTTTCCACGATCACTTAATAAATCCCATTAACTTGAAACTTTGAAATCCTAAAATAATTAATCAATACGAACCCAACGGCACCGGTTTCGTCGCATTCTGAGATTGTTTTCCCGGTAGGCTATTTTCACGTGCACCGCATTGCCATTTTGGACACCAAATTAACCGGTCTTCAAAAATAACAAACTATATGCTTATCCTGACTCTAATCGTCGATACGAACTCAATAGAACTGGTTTCGCGGCTTAATTCGATCGTCTGCTGAAGTTACACTCAAATATCCATTTATTAAATTAATTTAATTACGCGGTATAGAAAATAACTGGGCGTTTACGGCTACCGTGGCCACTTACGACATCGGTTTGCCACGCCATTTAACACCGTGCAATAATTTAACGTTACGGTCCCAATGAAACTGATTTCATCGAAAACAGAGACAATTTGGAAAATGGCTATTTTAAAGGCCTATATTTAAATAACGATTTTCACAGCGATTATTTTAAAATTTGATTTGGCCATAACTAACAATCTATAACACGAAATCTGCATTTTTCTCTTTCATATGAAAATTATCATCGATACGGTTCCAACGTTTCTTATTTCACAGAAATCCGACTTATATCGAATCCTGTATATTCAGTTGAAGTTCAAAATTCAATATTACGAACTGCCGCGTCATTTCGAGCTCGAATTATATTATATATAAATTTATAATGTTCAAAGTTCGTTTTATAAATGAATTAAATATTAAAATTCATTAATTTTACAAATATAACATTTAAAATAATAAATTAAATAAAATATATGATGGCCAAAAATACGGGACGTTACATCCTGGCATAGAAACCATTATAATTTCCATAAAACATGAAACAAAATACTTAGCGAATAACATCCAAGGACTCGGACATCACTATATTCTGCCATGAGGTACATACTTATCTGATACCTAGGTGATCACCAAAACATTCAACTCGAAAAGCATACACTCTAACCCCCAGTTTCCCATCACACCGAGGTGTGAGGCTACGCTCAGCAAAGCCTTGCTTTTCGCAAAGCTACGCTATGTTCTTTCATCAACATATTCCACTCAGAATGCCACATTGTCATTTCATAACACATAACTGATGTCTACCAATATACAACCTCTGAGCTCGTACATCTCAGAGAAGGGTGTTAAGCTAAGAGAAATAGTTTATCCGCCACCAACAGATATATATTTAGTAAAGATCAATTGCTATGCCATAATATGAAACGTTAGGCACTCAATCCATACAAGTTCGTTCTAGGACTGAACGAAATCAAAGGCATTCTCCTTGTAATAACCCAGAAATGCGAGCCAGTTTAAAATTTTTATTTTGGCAATTTTAGCGAAGTTTGAACATTTAAAATGGATTATTTTAAATAATATCGACGGAAAATTTAATTTGAATAGAATTCGAACGTATATATTATATACGTCGCCGTTAGAATATAAATAATTATATATACTTATAAAAGGAATTGAAAATGGCGCGGTAGTTCGATAATTCGATTTCAAACTTCAATTGAATGTACTGGGTGCAAAACAATCCGGATTTTAGTGAAACCAAAAATAATAGGATCTAATTCGGATTATCTTTCCAACGAATCCGAAAAATCGAAATTTCATAACGGGAATCAAAAGATATGTCCAGTTGAAAATTCTGAATAGTCGCTATGGAATTCAGGCCCTTAAAAATGGAAATTTTGCAAACGACCTCGGATTTCGACGAAACCACTTTTGTTGGGTTCGTGATGTCAAGTTATTGATAGATTCCAAATTTCATAATTTTTCGAATCAATATGTGAGCGTGGCAAAGGAAAACGTGTTTGACCATTTTCAATTGATTTTAATCGACTGGAAATTGGCCGTTTTTCCAACGGCCTCAGAATTCGACGAAACTAGTTTTGTTAGGACCGTATCGTCAATACGAAGCTAGAAAATATTTTTCGAGACTTTTTATAGGTCGTATGTGACCCCGGTAAATTGAAATGCGCGTTCAAATTCAATATATAGAGTTATATGTTGATTTTGACGAAAACTGATCGAAACGATTGAATCAGCCTATGATACATATCCCATTATGTTCGGAATGGGGGTAATTAGCTAGGGATGACAGGCGGTGGGCCTCGTTTCGAGTTCGAAAATAAAAGTTGCTTTTTGAAATAAAATAAATAAATTAATTAAAATAAATCCATCTCTCTCTCCTCTCCTTACATCACTCAGCCCCCCCCCCCCCCGGTTGAAAATCGATTCAGTAGAAAAAAAAAAGAGAAGGGGGGATCGCGACCCCCCCCCGATGAGCTCGTCGCCGCGTCCAGGGAGCCGCCGCCCCCCTCCGATCTTCACCTCCTCCTCCTTCTTCCCTTCACCTCCCTCGCGACACCGCAGCTCCCCCCCCCCTGCCTCGAGCCCGCACCCATCCCTAGCGCGCCACCCAGAAGACCGCCGCCGCCACATGCCCCTCCTCCGCCTCTTCTTCTCCTCCTCCAGTCAGAGACCGACGGTGAACCCCCCCCCCCTCCAACGATGCTCCAGTTCGACAGTGAAGGTGATTTTCACTTTATTAAATCAGTTTTTAATTTAATTTCAGTTTTCTTTTATATTGTAGAAGGATAAAAATATAATCTTTTATATTGTAGAAGGATAAAAATATGATTTTGTTTCATTATAGAAGTGTTAAAAATTTGATCTTTATATATGTAGTGAATCAAAAACATGACCTCAATATAGTAGCGATGTAAAAATAGAATTTTTATCTATATAGTAGCATGATAAAAATAGAATTTTTATATATATAATAGCGATGTAAAAATAGAATTTTTATCTTTATAGTAGCGTTGTAAAAATAGAATTTTTATCTATATAATAGCGATGTAAAAATAAATTTTTTATCTATATAGTAGCATGATAAAAATAGAATTTTTATCTATATAGTAGCGATGTAAAAATAGAATTTTTATCTATATAGAGTGATTATAAAAATATGATTTTTATATACATGGCAATAATATAAAAATGTGATTTTTATATATGTAGTGAATATGGGCAACAAAAGTGACAAAAGGCGAGAACGACGAAGATTTCTATAAATGAAGTGTCGTGGAATTGGATTAGCTATCGGTGAGAACTTCTCACTCTAAATTTTCTTTTCTAGTTATATATATACTAGGATGCAGACGGTGCTTAGCAGCACCCGACACCCGTCATCCACAGACCATGGATGGCTTGTTTGTTTAATTGATGTGTTGTTAAATTTGTTTGTGTTGTTGATGTGAAATCGATAATAAATTGTAGATGGTTGAAATAAATTAATT
This sequence comes from Allium sativum, assembly GCA_030737875.1. Lineage (NCBI taxonomy): Eukaryota > Viridiplantae > Streptophyta > Magnoliopsida > Asparagales > Amaryllidaceae > Allium > Allium sativum. The sequence continues at coordinate 72,395,272 of CM060919.1, forward strand.
ATAAAATATAATTTTTAACGTGAATGTGAATAAAGGAATATTTATAAACAAATCGGCCGATTTGTTTATATACACAGATTTGACTGATATTGATTGGGTCGATAAATTTTACACATCGCCCAACTGCACAAATAAAAATCTGTGTTTGTTGATTTGAAACCCCACACGGGTGTTGGGATGAAATTTGGCGTACAGTAATCCCAATTATTTAATTGTATGTCGATCGGTTGGTCGACAGGCTGTGTAAGCGTTAATTATTTATATTTGATGCTTGTGCAGTTGTGTGGATCACCTTGGATGATGGTTGATTGTTTATCATTGCTATTATATACATGTGTTGTATGGAATCCATATAATTAACATTATATGGTGATTGATTGGGCCTCATTCCAATCGGGAAAATAATGAATATTATAAAAGAAAATTCATGTGTTGAATTTAAAAATAGTCATGTGTTGACGATGTTCATGTGTTGAAAATATTCGTGTGTTGAGTAAAATATTTTAATAATAAAATTTACGTCTTTATCATATTTAAAATTAGAACTACTTTACGGTTGAAGTCTAATTAAAAATCAAACGATAGATACCATAGTTTTATAAAATATTTTACATAACAAAAATAGTCGTGTGTTGACAGTACTCATGTGTTGAGATTAGTCGTGTGTTGAAAGAAATATAGATTCATGTGTTGAATGGGATAAATATTCATTTGTTGAATTGAATAAAGAATTTATTGAAATATATAAAGTCGTGTTGATTAGAGTTGCGCTATTTTGACGTGAACGATATTTATATCGATTATATTCGTTTTTATAATGAATATAGAAAAGGTAGTGATTTCAAAATATAACGTTTTGAAAATATTATCATTTATATAGTAATGATATGAAATATTCAATTTTGATTAGAAATTGAATATAGAGTTGAAATGGTTTTGAAAACGAATTTAAAACGATTTATAAAATAAGTTTTAAAAGGAAATCGACGAAATATATAATATATATATATATATATTATATATATAATGGCCTGAATAGAACGCGCCGCGTCGCGGTAGTTCGTGAATTTCGACCATTGAATTCGAATTGACGTTGCGGGAGATCCGACCGTCGGATTCTCCTAAAATCGGAACCGTTGGGTTCGTATCGAAAAGAGCCTTCCAATGAATATTAGAAATTTGAAATCTAACGGTTGGATTTGGAATTATGTCCAAATCAAATTTAGAAAAGGTCGCTGTATGTGCAGTTCGATGGCCGTTGATGGAAATCGACTGTACGGGCCTTGATAAAATTATTAAAAATATCTATAATTTGTGTAAAATCATAAGAAATGATTCGGGAAAAATTGGGCTGAAGAATTCCACATTTGAAAAGATAAAAATAGATTTTTATCGAAATGAACTAGTTTTGAACTATAATTAAAATCAATTTATTTTTGAAATAAATAAATTGAATTTGAAAGTGATTTTAAAAATAATCAGTATTCCCAATACGTGAATTGGACTGGAGTTGAATCGAAATTATCTTCGGAATATTTCGATGTTGGATTTCGTGACTATACAGATATTGTTATGGGAATTTGAAAGATATATTTTATATCGTTATTTCCAATACGATATTTGTTGGTTTCAGAATTTGATATTGAATATAAGCCGGTATATTTTCTATTCAGAGCCTTGTATTTAATATCAAATGTGATTTGGGTTTATCGTGAATCGTGTTTTAGATGACATTGGTTCTTTAACCCAGTAAAAGGCAGGATGTTGATTTTTGAAAAGATTAAAACTAAGTGGAGTTTTAATGAATCTTTAATTAGATTGAAATGTGAATTGATAATTTAAATTATCAAATCTGAAAGGTGATCGAGAATGGAGTACCGCCAGTTTTGCTCCAAAGCGATAGTTAAATCTTTAATTAGATTTGAACGTGAAATGGTAATTAATTTTACCGATAACACCATGGTGTTAGTTATGGAGTATTACCAGTTTTGCTCCATGGGATGAATAGGTTGGGATTGGGAAATAAAATAAATAATTACTTCGGTGTGGTTCGCTAATCCCGTCTAGTTAGAAATGATATACAAAGGAAGATTATAGAATAAATTTAGAAGAATTTATCTTGGATAAAATTAATGGGAACCTTTCCCTAAGAATGTGATTTTGTGAATAAAAGAATATTCTGATTGGAATGAGGCGTTTGTGTGTTTGTGTAACATTTGTTTATTATATACGTGGGATATTCAGAAAGGTCGGGTTTATACCCATTCTGAATAACCGATTTGACGAGATGTCGAAGATGAAGACAGTGGTTGAAGACCGGAAGTCTTCACATCGTTTGGGTGATTACTGATGATCTCGATTGGGCTGTACACCCAAGATGAGGGAAACAGTTGGTGATCGTCCAGACGTACTTGGAGATGGATGGATATGCGAGGAAAGTGCCTCTGGTTTCGTTCAGACCCAGAACGAACTTGTAAATGGATTGTGTGTCTGACATTGGATTTTATTCTGTGTTGATTGATCTCTATTAAATATACATCTGTTTGGCGGCGGAGAATTTATTCTCTTGCTTAACGCCCTTCTCTGAGACGTACGAGCTCAGAGGTTATATATCGATGGACATCAGTCGCATGGAGTGAATTGCCAGTGTGGCACGCATAAGTGGCAATTGACCAGGGCTTCTGTTGAAAAGCAAAGTCTTGTGGTTGATGATCAAAGCACGGCCTGTGTGGCGTACCTTTGTGTATAACGTGAATTCGCGAGCCTCACACCTCGGTATGAGTCAAAAACGGGAGACGGACCGCAGGGAGAGCACGACGTTTCTTTCTAGCTAGGGTGGTGTCAGTGACCTACCAGCCCTGGCATTTATATACTTTTCACCTGTGTGGTTGTTGGAATGCGAGGCGCCTCGGATATAGGTCTGTAAGGACCGGGAAACGTGTGTTCAGGAATTGCCAATCCTCAAAAGTAGGAGAGGACCGGCCCAGCTGATTCCAAGGATCAAAGTGGGGTCCTGGGACATTTGCTAGAGTGTCTCGAACGCAGAGAGGAGCTTGCCCCTTGCCTCGACTCATGACGGAAATCCAATTTCCAATACGTGATATTGCGGTTTTAATTGTAGAACTAGTATGGCGACATGATAGATGGTACCCATGCCGCCTATGATTGGTATTTATGATTGAAAATTGTTTTGACACTATACACTTATAATAGTATCAAATGATTTGTTATGACGTACCAAGCATGTTTGGCTATTATAAGGGAAAACCCTATCCTCCGGCTTGCGTTGAATTGTGTGATGGGACCTGGGTCTTATAATAGCTTCATTTTTCCAAAGAGCATTGCGCTGTTTTGTTATATGCACTAGTATTCTTGGGAGGAAACCCGTTCCGTGTTATACGGCGTGGTCCCTCGAATTACTCTCTTTTAAAGTAAAGCTTTGAATAACTATTTTAGTTCTCACACCAGTCACATGACTGACCTGGAGTTTATTGTTTTAACCTAAACTCTGGGTGCCCTTATTTTCGGCACGGGCAGCTAGTAGTTTTGGTTTTGCAGATTTATATCCACAGGGTCCTGATTTACAGCTGGAACGATGCTTGGAAAGCTCTGTATCCGTGTATCACTTTCAGTTGTGTTTTGTATATTTTTCCGCTGCTATGTAATTTATTGTAATCTCTGATATTTATCGAATGTAATTTATTCATTTATACTCTGTATATTCTTGTATCTGATGGAATTGTTGTAATAACAATGAAATGTTCTTCTGTCTGTGTTCCGATGTGTGTTGTTCTCAAAGTATCCGCGCTTTCCTTCACAGGGAAGTTACGGGTTCTTTCAGTGGTATCAGAGCTTTGGTTTACAGAGCTCGAGAACAAGACACATTAGAACCATACGAAAGAATTTATCAGATATTGGATTAGTAATATCCAATTAGAATGACTCATTAGAGATAGGATCAGTAGTATCCTAGAACGAGTGTGAAGAGTATATTTTTCAAATGAAAACAATATTGTTTTGAAAATTTAAATCGTTTTAAACGTATTTGAATATTTATTTATTTTGAATTTGGACAATCGAGTATATATAGATTTCGCGTATACGCGTCATGAACGTATATTTGAAGTTTTAATATACTGGATAGATGTAGAATCACACTCTAGTCGCCTGGAGATAATTCTGGTAATGCGGCTGCATTATCAATATTTATGTTCGTGTTTTGAAGGTGTGATATCTATATATTTCCATTAGACTGGTGTGAGAACCAAAACTTATATAGATAAAATTCATTGTTGTGATTTGGCAACAAAAACAAGATTTTCTGTATATATATCAAAATTATGAGTTTGAAACGTTAATCCACTAATTGATTGATGTTTGTGTTGTTTGTTTATTTGTTTGATAATTTTGAACCATTTAGCCTAATAGTATCAAATATTGAATTGTATTGAAAATTGGTCACATTTGCTTGCATATACACGTACTTACATTGAACAGGTCATAGCAAGGAGGCTAGAGCAGAGAAATAAAATTTGTTTGCCCGACAAATAGGTACATGTTTACCATAATTTACTGTTTTGTTTGGGTGATGATGATTTTATGAGCCGATTGGCTAGCCGCTTGGCTTTTTCTTTTTCTTTTTGAGATCAGAAGGCCTGTATGGCAATTTCGGGATTTTCCCGTTGCTCCCAGTGCAGGGGAGGTTATGGCGAAATTTTTCGAAAATTTAGGGTGTTAGCCAAATTTTTGAAAAATTTGAAAAGTTCTTAGAAACTGAAAAGTTGAAGAACTTAAGCCGTAGTCAAAATAATGGAAGTTGAGTTGATTTGTTAAACAACTTTCGGCTTCGTTCCTTTTCGGCCTTTGATTTAGAGAAGATTAGAATATCATCAAAAAAAAAACAGAACAAATTTACTCAATTAAATCACACATTGAACTGAATAGAAAATAGTTAGGAATATATACTTGTGCATTATATATGTTTGAACAAGAAATTGGATAGCTGTTGAGTAAAGATTTTATTTGCGTGCCCGACAAATAGGTAAACCTTAATGAGTTGGATGCGAAATATTATTATATCAACTCCTGTGAATTCCATTGGATGCGGAGTGCTGGTTATTCTGTGTGTAAATAATAAACATCGCCATAGGATAGCAACAATTAATTTTGAACTACATTACATGGCATACTTCATCATATACCACATAAGCATTTGGAGCTTGTGTGACGAGGTAGAAGATTTACCATACGAGCGAGAGGCTTGTATGGCGATGACTATATTTTACAGGTTGAACTGATGACTGATATGGACTATTTAAATTGTAACGATAAATTTGCCAGATTAATAAAAACCCCACACGGGTCTAGAGTTGACAATAATCACGTCTCTCTAGTCATTAGATACGACACATGGACTATTTATTTCCCACACGGGATAAGGTGACGAGGATTTATCCTCTGGAGCATTTAAAATACACACTCCCTCAGGCTTTGACAGGGTGACGAGAATTTATTCTCTGGAGTTATTATCAATACACGCTCCCCTGTAAACACCAGAATATATCACTATAAATATATGTATGCTTATTAGGATTTATTGGGTACCTAATACGGCCCAATAAATTTCAAAACCTCTCCCCGTACAAAGGAGGTTATGGCAAAAAAATTTGAAAATTTAGGGTGTTAGCAGTATTTTTGAGGAATTAGAAAATTCTCAGAAACTGAAAAGTTGGAGAATGGAAGCCAGATCGAACGTAGAGTTGATTAATCAAACCACTTTCGACTTTGTTCCTTTTCGGGGACGAAAAGTTTTAAGTGGGGGAGATTGTAATAACCCGGAAATGCGAGCCAGTTTAAAATTTTTATTTTGGCAATTTTAGCGAAGTTTGAACATTTAAAATGGATTATTTTAAATAATATCGGCGGAAAATTTAATTTGAACAGAATTCGAACGTATATATTATATACGTCGTCGTTAGAATATAAATAATTATATATAATTATAAAAGGAATTGAAAATGGCGCGGTAGTTCGATAATTCGATTTCAAACTTCAATTGAATGTACCGGGTGCAAAACAATCCGGATTTTAGTGAAACCAAAAATAATAGGATCTAATTGGGAATATCTTTCCAACGAATCCGAAAAATCGAAATTTCATAGCGGGAATCAAAAGATATGTCCAGTTGAAAATTCTGAATAGTCGCTATGGAATTCAGGCCCTTAAAAATGGAAATTTTGCAAACGACCTCGGATTTTGACGAAACCACTTTTTTTGGGTCCGTGATGTCATGTTATTGCTAGATTCCAAATTTCATAATTTTTCGAATCAATATGTGAGCATGGCAAAGGAAAACGTGTTTGACCATTTTCAGTTGATTTTAATCGACTGGAAATTGGCCGTTTTTCCAACGGTCTCAGAATTCGACGAAACTAGTTTTGTTAGGACCGTATCGTCAATACAAAGCTAGAAAATATTTTTTGAGAATTTTTGTAGTTCGTATGTGACCCCGATAAATTGAAATACGCATTAAAATTCAATATATAGAGTTATATGTTGATTTTGACGAAAACTGATCGAAACGATCGAATCAGCCTACGATACATATCCCATTGTGTTCGGAATGGGGGTAATTAGCTAGGGACGACAGGCGGTGGGCCTCGTTTCGAGTTCGAAAATAAAAGTTGCTTTTTGAAATAAAATAAATAAATAAATTAAAATAAATCCATCTCTCTCTCCTCTCCTTACATCACTCAGGCCCCCCCTTTGAAAATCGATTCAGTAGAAAAAAGGATCGCGACCCCCCCCCCCCCCCCGATGAGCTCGCCGCCGCGTCCAGGGAACCCCCCCCCCCCCCCCCCCCCCGATCTTCACCTCCTCCTCCTTCTTCCCTTCACCTCCCTCGCGACACCGCAGCTCCCCCCTGCCTCGAGCCCGCACCCAGCCCTAGCGCACCACCCAAAAGACCGCCGCCGCCACATGCCCCTCCTCCGCCTCTTCATCTCCTCCTCCAGTCAGAGACCGACGGTGAACCCCCCACCCCCACCCCCCCACCCCCTCCAACGATGCTCCAGTTCGACAGTGAAGGTGATTTTCACTTTATTAAATCAGTTTTTAATTTAATTTCAGTTTTCTTTTATATTGTAGAAGGATAAAAATATAATCTTTTATATTGTAGAAGGATAAAAATATACTCTTTTATATTGTAGAAGGATAAAAATATGATTTTTTTACATTATAGAAGTGTTAAAAAATTGATCTTTATATATGTAGTGAATCAAAAACATGACCTCAATATACTAGCGATGTAAAAATAGAATTTTTATCTATATAGTAGCATGATAAAAATAGAATTTTATCTATATAATAGCGATGTAAAAATAGAATTTTTATCTATATAGTAGCGTTGTAAAAATAGAATTTTTATCTATATAATAGCGATGTAAAAATAGAATTTTTATCTATATAGTAGCATGATAAAAATAGAATTTTTATCTATATAGTAGCGATGTAAAAATAGAATTTTTATCTATATAGAGTGATTATAAAAATATGATTTTTATATACATGGCAATAATATAAAAATGTGATTTTTATATATGTAGTGAATATGGGCAACAAAAGTGACAAAAGGCGAGAACGACGAAGATTTCTATAAATGAAGTGTTGTGGAATTGGATTAGCTATCGGTGAGAACTTCTCACTCTAAATTTTCTTTTCTAGTTATATATATATACTAGGATGCAGACGGTGCTTAGCAGCACCCGACACCCGTCATCCACAGACCATGGATTGCTTGTTTGTTTAATTGATGTGTTGTGAAATTTGTTTGTGTTGTTGATGTGAAATCGATAATAAATTGTAGATGGTTGAAATAAATTAATTATCGTTAAAAATATAATTTTTAACGTGAATGTGAATAAAGGAATATTTATAAACAAATCGGCCAATTTGTTTATATACACTGATTTGACTAATATTGATTGGGTCGATAAATTTTACACATCGCCCAACTGCACAAATAAAAATTTGTGTTTGTTGATTTGAAACCCCACACGGGTGTTGGGATGAAATTTGGCGTACATTAATCCCAATTATTTAATTGTATGTCGATCGGTTGGTCGACAGGTTGTGTAAGCGTTAATTATTTATATTTGATGATTGTGCAGTTGTGTGGTGCACCTTGGATGATGGTTAATTGTTTATCATTGCTATTATATACATGTGTTGTATGGAATCCATATAATTAACATTATATGGTGATTGATTGGGCCTCATTCCAATCGGGAAAATAATGAATATTATAAAAGAAAATTCATGTGTTGAATTTAAAAATAGTCATGTGTTGACGATGTTCATGTGTTGAAAATATTCGTGTGTTGAGTAAAATATTTTAATAATAAAATTTACATCTTTATCATATTTAAAATTAGAACTACTTTACGGTTGAAGTCTAATTAAAAATCAAACGATAGATACCATAGTTTTATAAAATATTTTACATAACAAAAATAGTCGTGTGTTGACAGTACTCATGTGTTGAGATTAGTCGTGTGTTGAAAGAAATATAGATTCATGTGTTGAATGGGATAAATATTCATTTGTTGAATAGAATAACGAATTTATTGAAATATATAAAGCCGTGTTGATTAGAGTTGCGCTATTTTGACGTGAACGATATTTATATCGATTATATTCGTTTTTATAATGAATATAGAAAAGGTAGTGATTTCAAAATATAACGTTTTGAAAATATTATCATTTATATAGTAATGATATGAAATATTCAATTTTGATTAGAAATTGAATATAGAGTTGAAATGGTTTTGAAAACGAATTTAAAACGATTTATAAAATACGTTTTAAAAGGAAATCGACGAAACATATAATATATATATATATTATATATATATATAATGGCCTGAATAGAACGCGTCGCGCCGCGGTAGTTCGTGAATTTCGACCATTGACTTCGAATTGACGTTGCGGGAGATCCGACCGTCGGATTCTCCTAAAACCGGAACCGTTGGGTTCGTATCGAAAAGAGCCTTCCAATGAATATTAGAAATTTGAAATCTAACGGTTGGATTTGGAATTATGTCCAAATCAAATTTAGAAAAGGTCGCTGTATGTGCAGTTCGATGGCCGTTGATGGAAATCGACTGTACGGGCCTTGATAAAATTATTAAAAATATCTATAATTTGTGTAAAATCATAAGAAATGATTTGGGAAAAATTGGGCTGAAGAATTCCACATTTGAAAAGATAAAAATAGATTTTTATCGAAATGAACTAGTTTTGAACTAGAATTAAAATCAATTTATTTTTGAAATAAATAAATTGAATTTGAAAGTGATTTTAAAAACAATCAGTATTCCCAATACGTGAATTGGACTTGAGTTGAATCGAAATTATCTTCGGAATATTTCGATGTTGGATTTCGTGACTATACAGATACTGTTATGGGAATTTGAAAGATATATTTTATATCGTTATTTCCAATACGATATTTGTTGGTTTCAGAATTTGATATTGAACATAAGCCGGTATATTTTCAATTCAGAGCCTTGTATTTAATATCAAATGTGATTTGGGTTTATCGTGAATCGTGTTTTAGATGACATTGGTTCTTTAACCCAGTTAAAGGCAGGATGTTGATTTTTGAAAATATTAAAACTAAGTGGAGTTTTAATGAATCTTTAATTAGATTGAAATGTGAATTGATAATTTAAATTATCAAATCTGAAAGGTGATCGAGAATGGAGTACCGCCAGTTTGGCCCCAAAGCGATAGTTAAATCTTTAATTAGATTTGAACGTGAAATGGTAATTAATTTTACCGATAACATCGTGGTGTTAGATATGGAGTATTACCAGTTTTGCTCCATGGGATGAATAGGTTGGGATTGGGAAATAAAATAAAATAAATAATTACTTCGGTGTGGTTCGCTAATCCCGTCTAGTTAGAAATGATATCCAAAGGAAGATTATAGAATAAATTTAGAAGAATTTATCTTGGATAAAATTAATGGGAACCTTTCCCTAAGAATGTGATTTTGTGAATAAAAGAATATTCTGAATTGGAATGAGGCGTTTGTGTGTTTGTGTAACATTTGTTTATTATATACGTGGGATATTCAGAAAGGCCGGGTTTATACCCATTCTGAATAATCGAATCGACGAGATGTCGAAGATGAAGACGGTGGTTGAAGACCGGAAGTCTTCACATCGTTTGGGTGATTACTGATGATCTCGATTGGGCTGTACACCCAAGGTGAGGGAAACAGTTGGTGATCGTCTAGACGTACTTGGAGATGGATGGATATGCGAGGAAAGTGCCTCCGGTTTCGTTCAAACCCAGAACGAACTTGTAAATGGATTGTGTGTCTGACATTGGATTTTATTCTGTGTTGATTGATCTCTATTAAATATACATCTGTTTGGCGGCGGAGAATTTATTCTCTTGCTTAACGCCCTTCTCTGAGACGTACGAGATCAGAGGTTGTATATCGATGGACATCAGTCACATGGAGTGAATTGCCAGTGTGGCACGCGTAAGTGGCAATTGACCAGGGCTTCTGTTGAAAAGCAAAGTCTTGTGGTTGATGATCAAAGCACGGCCTGTGTGGCGTAGCTTTGTGTATAACGTGAATTCGCGAGCCTCACACCTCGGTATGAGTCAAAAACGGGAGACGGACCGCTGGGAGAGCACGACGTTTCTTTCTAGCTAGGGTGGTGTTAGTGACCTACTAGCCCTGACATTTATATACTTTTCACCTGTGTGGTTGTTGGAATGCGAGGCGCCTCGGATATAGGTCTGTAAGGACCGGGAAACGTGTGTTCAGGAATTGCCAATCCTCAAAAGTAAGAGAGGACCGGCCCAGCCGATTCCAAGGATCAAAGTGGGGTCCTGGGACATTTGCTAGAGTGTCTCGAACGCGGAGAGGAGCTTTCCCCTTGCCTTGACTCATGACGGAAATCCAATTTCCAATACGTGATATTGCGGTTTTAATTGTAGAACTAGTATGGCGATATGATAGATGGTACCCATGCCGCCTATGATTGATATTTATGATTGAAAATTGTTTTGACACTATACACTTATAATAGTATCAAATGATTTGTTATGACGTACCAAGCATGTTTGGCTATTATAAAGGAAAACCCTATCCTCCGGCTTGCGTTGCATTGTGTGATGCGACCTGGGTCTTATAATAGCTTCATTTTTCCAAAGAGCATTGCGCTGTTTTGTTATATGCACTAGTATTCTTGGGAGGAAACCCGTTCCGTGTTATACGGCGTGGTCCCTCGAATTACTCTCTTTTAAAGTAAAGCTTTGAATAACTGTTTTAGTTCTCACACCAGTCACATGACTGACCTGGAGTTTATTGTTTTAACCTAAACTCTGGGTGCCCTTATTTTCGGCACGGGCAGCTAGTAGTTTTGGTTTTGCAGATTTATATCCACAGGGTCCTGATTTACAGCTGGAACGATGCTCGGAAAGCTCTGTATCCGTGTATCACTTTTAGTTGTGTTTTGTATATTTTTCCGCTGCTATGTAATTTATTGTAATCTCTGATATTTATCGAATGTAATTTATTCATTTATACTCTGTATATTCTTGTATCTGATGGAATTGTTGTAATAACAATTAAATGTTCTTCTGTCTGTGTTCCGATGTGTGTTGTTCTCAAAGTATATGTGCTTTCCTTCGAGGGGAAGTTACGGGTTCTTTCACTCCTACTACCATTAGTAGCGAAAATCCTTGCAATTCGACTATTTCCAAATATGTCCAGACTCCGGATCGTCGTTTTGAAAGGTCGATACTCATCTCTATACTGGTGATCAACCAATGAAGGGAAACTCAACAAGAAGTCCTTTTGATTAAAAAATATATGGTCTTCACTTTATCGAAGATTCCAAAACATATGCATACTGCTAATATAATGTATGGTAAAACCCTTTGGACTCGTGACACAATCCCTACATCCTGAAGATCCAACGGATATATATTTAGTAAAGATCAATTGCTGCGCCATAATATGAAACATTAGACACTCAATCCATACAAATTCATTCTGGGACAGAACGAAACCAAAGGCATTCTCCCACTACCATTAGTAGTGAAAATCCTTGCAATCCGACTATTTCCAAATATGTCCAGACTCAGGACCGTCATTTTGAAAGGTCGATATTCATCTCTATACTGGTGATCAACCAATGAAGAGAAAGTCAACAAGAAGTCCTTTTGATTAAAAAATATATGGTCTTCACTTTATCGAAGATTCCAAAACATATGCATACTGCCAATATAGTGTGGGGTAAAACCCTTGGGACTCGTGACACAATCCCTACATCCTGAAGATCTCTGGTTTTCATAATCTTCATTTTCTCCACTTCATCGTAGATTGTTCGAAGTGGTTTTCAGATATGAATAATCCAAATCCAATCCCGGTCTCTTCGAATCAATCATCATTATTCAAAAACAAAATGGATATACATGATTCAAGTGGAGTCTCTTTCCTTTAAATTTGGTTGATATAACCATTCATTTGACTTAATATAATCCTTAATCATTTATTCCTTAAATTAGGAAATTATAAATAAATCATTTCTTCCTTGAACAAAGATTCATTTATTATTCTTAATGGCATTGTTTCAAAACATTTCAAATATCGGGATCCAAGTCATCGAAATTTATTTGTTTATAAATCACTTATATAAATTATTCATCATATCCAAATAACTTGAAAAAAAAATCAATTTTCCTTTCAATAATTGGAAATCTAAATTCGATCAACACGATTCTCTATCTTTCAAAACAAGTATCATATAAATTCAAGATTTCCAAATCCTAAATCAAAAGCTTTAGAAAATTGTTTATAATTCATAAATCATATCAACTTGTTTAGATCAAATTTCGTTTAAAATAGTTTCGTATATCCAAACAAATTTTATATCATAAGATAAAATCTTTCAAGAGCTTTGAGTCAATATCTTAGAAAATCATTTACGATTCATATAGTCGAATACTTTTCCTTTTCAAAACATATCCCATTCCAAAATCCTTTACATATAATATAGAGATTTTTATTCATTTTCGTTTTCAATATTAAATCTCGTTTGAAAAGATTAAATCATTTTAATAGTCGAAAGAAAATCTCTTGGAAATTTTTTATTCAAACATGCCATCACTCTTCCGTTACACTACCCTGATCTAGTATATACATGTTTCAAACTAGTATTGTTTCAAAAATGTTCATTCAAAACATAGAAATTTAAAATTTTCGGAACCAAATTCTCAAATAATTTTTTCCAAAATCCAATTTCCTTGCATAAGTTGGATTCAATAAAACATTTTCAATTATAATGTAAATATCATATGTCAATGTATTTGTTAATATAGTATCTTGGATCAAATCAACCCTTTGAGAATTCATTCGTTAATTGTTGCAAAACTCAAAGTTAACTAGTTTAAACTCAATCTTGGTTCCTTTCGATAAATGGAACAAAGGGATGTACAGATATGGATCAGAGTCAAATTTCATGTGCTCGAGTTAAGTCAAGTCAAGTCAAGTAAACTAATAGAATTTAGTATAATGGTTCGAGTCAAAAAAAGTTAACAAGATAAAAGGGAACGAATGACACTACTAGAGAACAAACAGTTCGGGTTCAATTGTCCAAGTGATGCAACCAACATAGGCCAAGATAGAAAAGTCAAGTTTTCATAAGAAAGAAATTCAATCATGGGGTACTCGGATAAAATTCATTTCTTCTATATCTTATAAGTGATTACATGTTAAGAAATTTCCATTCGATTCATTCATACAGTTTTCAAGTGGAGAAAATCAGTCTTCTCCCCCACTCATATATTTGTTATAATGTAATCCAAAATCTGAAATAAGGGGTCATATTCTCAAACACATCTTATATATGATTTCTTAACAAAAAAAGCTCACTTAATTTAGCGTTAAAAATTCACTTCTCCTGCTATAATATATCCTTTTAAGCTTTTGATAAAATTGTTCAGTTTGCTCTTATCACTCATTATCCTAGTTAAATACGTATTCAACTTAACTACCTTATACTAAATTCATTTAACATTTACAAACATTTATCAAAATAGTTCAAGTATTTCTCGATGTCTTAACTGGAATCATAAATCTATCCCACTTTTGAAACTCAAAAATAAATATCTGATGATGCTGCGATCATCCACAGAATCATCTTCAAGCGACTAGACTGTGATTCCATATCTAACTAGTACATACAAGACTTTGTATATACGTTAGCTAGGCGTATATTCAAAACCTTCACATACTTGATAGTCCAGCCTTGACATCAAATAAAATACTCAAAATTCTTATTATAAAATACATTCATTTCACATTGATTACCTTCCAAATCTATAGTTTTCGAATGGACTCAAAAAATAAATATATCGAAAAGGGCTATCAAAGAACGGATTCAAAACGGATTTTAAATTTCCAAAATACTTATACTTTCAAAATATGTTCCCTCTAGAGTAATTCTAGTGTCAATTCCACTCATTCTATGGTATTTCTATCCTATCTCTAATGAGTTTTAAACCCGATAAGCTAAGCTTTGTCAAACAAAAGCTCTGCTGATACCACTCTGTAACGACCCACTTTTTTGACCGCTTCAAGTCGGTAATTAAACAAACTCGAACCGTTCAAAAGGACAAATTGTTATTTAGCTTGTAGGTTTTAAATAGAACCATCATACAAAATCATTAAACAGAATAACGGACAATATCTCACAATGAATCTTTTATGCAAAATCAGCACTTTGTAACTTCACCACTTTGTAACTTCTTTAGCTAAAATCTTTAAATCTGCAACACTTAGGTCTGACCCGAGCATTTCATGCAAAATACAAAACACTCGAGTCAGAATTAACTTTATTCAAGTAAATTAAATTCAATAAAATACTAGAATATAATAGTTAACCAGACATGAAATTTTAAGTTACTAAACGCATGATTATGTCGAATATTCTCTACCAAAGAAGGGTGCAGATCGAGGCAAACAGTATCAAGTTAAATCCGGAAATGTGAACATACTGCCTATATATATGAGTGTGTTGAACACAGGTACACATATACATATATGTATTATACACACACACATACACCGTCACACCTACGTGAAAATCCAAGCATGATTCTAAGTAAATCAGGTAGCCATCGAAGGATGTGAACACACATCAAATAAAAGATGCCAATAGCATGTAAAGATGCTACCTAAACTTTCCTACCAGTTTAATAAAGTGGCAAAGTAACAATGCAGGTATAACGTATGCATCTAGTTATTATCCTAAGTTTTAAATGCAATTCTAACTTTCAGGATATGTGCAAGCATTCATGGTGAACATATAATTTTCATAAGCAACATGCACTCAAGATATCACAGCAGGTGTACTACCATGTAATTTCAGGAATAAAAAGTTGCATCAAAGTTTTACACATGGCAAATGACATAACCAGGTTGGCAGTAACAAAGTGTGCACAAGCACCGCAGGAGCTAACATCAAAGTCAAGGCAACAAGCCTAATATAACATGCAACAATAAAAAAAAGGTGATCATAACCAAGATGTTCATAGTTTTACAAATAAGACACCAAACATCAAGTAATATAGACAATTACAGTATATACTCTAAGTTACAACTCAAAGCAGATGGCATGTAAACAAAATATCAAGGCATCATGTGATTTTCGAGCGTATAGGCTTGCAACACGATAGTAAGATCATGTTCAAGTTGTGTATTTTATGTAAAGAAGGATGTACTCCAAATTACACATCAAAGAAAATGGTATATAACATCATGCGGTTTGGTTCGAGGTCAGTATATATACAAACTGATAGCAAGAGCCTAACTTGTGTATGAAGTTCAAATTTCGAACATGTGCCAAAAATATCTAAGTAATCAGCATATATTCTATCTAAATTGAGAACCTGGGTTTCGAAATATATGGCTAGGCATTGCAAAATATAGGAAGCACATAGATTTAGGGTGCAAGACGTGGGCTAGGTATATAAACTAATATACATACAATAATAAACAAGTGTTTAGGTTCCAAACTAGCAAAGTATATGAACTAATATATTTCAAACTTGGCCAGCACATGTTTCAGGTTTCGTTGAGCATATTCTACATACAACGGTTGTCGGTATATATACACACACACACACACACACAATCCTGTAGATGCATATATACATATGCATCCCCAACCTATTTTTAGTTCAATGCATAGCCCAAATTCATATATTATTAAGTACAGGTGCATGCATCATAATTCTTGTGGCAGTAAACATTGTGTATCACGTGCATGGTGACCAAAGCAATGGCCAAGTTTAAAGTTTACTCAAAAATAATGTGACAAAGTAAATTTATGCTAATCTAGTACAAACTTCAAGTTTCAGTAACCAAGGCAGGCAATATTCATTTATATATCATTAAGAAGTTTCAAATCCAACTCAAAATGGTGCAGCTAAACTTAGAAAACCAAAATACAAGCTGACACAGCTCAAAGAGATCACTGGTTACTAGAAATCAAGCAGTCACTAAACTTTAGGATTTGTGTCCAATTGCAATGTATACAAATCAGGCATAATGTCCAAATTTCAATATACAGGTTTCAATTCCTGGACACAATAAGAGTATAAATTAAAGTGTCTCAATATTGAATATGTGTGTGTGTGTACGTATATTTCCAAATGACAGGGGTAAGACTGTGTCAGGTAGTCCCCAAGCACAAACAGGTCAGGGCAGAGCATGCATTCGATAAGAAAGGGGTGAAATCGTGCCAAATAGAGGGACAGTGACTAACAACATAAGGTTTAAGGTACTAAACATGATATATCAGCCCCAAAAGGTGTAGAGAAAAATATAATATGCCAACAACAAGTCAAGGAAGCGTGCATATTTAGGTATACACATATGATGATGATACATATATACATATACAATAGTATACACACACACATGTATGTATGTACAGAGGCCACCATATATATACCAAAATCAAGTTTTCTAAACATCCAGCATGCTAAAACATAATTGCCTGAAAATATAGGTAGCAAGGACATCGAGTTTCAAGTGCAAATGCACAAGGGTTATGGGTAAAACACAGTAATGACAAAATGCACATAGGCATCATGGTAATCAGGTGCAACACAAGCAACAAGGTTTGCCAACATCACCGAATACATAGTCAAACAGACATGCAACATTATCTGAATCAATAACACCCCAAGGCAGTAAAGATAATGTATAGCAAAGTCGTTAACTATTATATTCAGTTTATGTTGAATAAATGAAATTGAATTAATCGTGAGGGGGAAACTTACCTAAAATAGTAGCGATAAGAATGAAGGAGCGGGAAGCAGCTCCAATTTGCTGTGAGACTTCAGGTAGTTGGAGAACACGATAAAGGCAGCGATGGGTGCTGGTTGCGGAGGTGATTTGGGTTTTGGGAGGAACGACTTTGGAGGCAATTGCTTTGATTTAGGAAAAAGGGTTTCGGTCGAAGGAAAATGAAAGAGGGTTTCTTCGATTGAAAATAAAAAAGGAAGGGAGAAAAGCAACACGTGGAGATGGTTTTCAGAGAAAAAAGGATAAGTGCTTTGGTGTTGAGTTAGCTTTTAACAAGCATAAAATAATTTATTAAGGAATTATATTTTCATGGTATACATGCTATTTATTATACATATGTATACACCCAATACAAGTGTATCCTACACATTTTCAAATACATGCCTTAAATCAAGTACAATTAAAATAAATTATAATTCTCAAGTTAAATTCCAAAATCAGAATTTACAAATATTGAAATGTTATATTTCGATTAATTAAAATGTTGATAACGCTTAACTTTTAACCAAAACGTTTAGATTCAAACATTGAAATTAAATGTATACCTATAAGATCAATTCAAAACCAACTTCGGCCGAAGGAAAATGAAAGAGGGTTTCTTCGATTGTAAATAAGAAAGGAAGGGAGAAAAGCAACGCATGGAGAGGGTTTTCAAAGAAAAGAGGACACGTGCTTTGGCGTTGAGTTAGCTTTTAACAAGTGTAAAAGAATTTGTTAAGGAATTATATTTTCAAGTATACATACTATTTATTATACCTAAGTATACACCCAATATAAGTATATCTTACACATTTTTCAAATACATGGCTTAAATAAATTTAAATCAAGTTAAATTTAAATATTATAATTCTCAAGTTAAATTCCAAAATCAGAATTTACAAATGTTCAAACATTTTATTCTGATTAATTAAAATATTAATGACGTTTAAATTTTAACTAGACCATTCAGATTCAAACATTGAAATTAAATTTATACTTACAAGATCAATTCAAAATCAAGTTGAAATAGATTAGATTTAAAATTCTAAAAAAAATTCAAGTATAAAACAAATTTCAATACTAAATCTAAATTAACTGTATATTTTAAATGTCGAAAATCCTAGGTCGTTACATATTCCTTGACATCAGATAGATTTCTTTGTATATGGAAGTATCATGAGTTAAGCTTCATTGTCGTTATATTATTTAAATCGGTCCAAGATTACTGTATTACTGACTTTCATTATTTTCCCCTTCTACTGTGAATTTCAAACAGTGTAGTATGTTGCAGATAGCTCTGTGTTCTGTTATGTGATTTAGTTTAAAAGAATGTTCATCGTTTGTGAGGTCTATGATGGCAGTTTCATTTTTATTCTTTGTCGGGTTTCCTAGTTCACGAATTGTTACAAAACTATCTAATGAAAATTGGTTTATTATTCTTGAAAACCAGGCACAATTTTAGTATTTGAACTGAAATTGATTTGGCATGAGGTTTTACTAATTTGAATTCAACCAAAATAAATTTAAAGCATAAATAAAATCGATAAATTCATTAATAAATGCAATTAGTACGATAATTAATGATGTTTTAATTTGACTTAGTCTTTCACAAATTATTGAATAAACAAATAAAAGCAGTAAAACACATGAACTTTATATATGGCAGAAAATGAATAATGCTTAAGAAAACATATATTCAAGTTAGTTCATTAATATTGATTTTCATAATATAGTAAAACCTAATTTATTCTTTCTTAAATTACCTTTTACATGGGGGAGTGGGGGTGTGGGTGTGTCAACATATAACTTGATTTGGTTTTCATGCTTTGGGACAAGTGTATATGTGTTCGTAGTGACTTATCAAATTTATTATGCAATTGTAAAATAAAATAACTTAGTTTTCTTCATCTAGTTCTCTCATAATATTTTCTTCTGTGTCATCCGTATTTCCAAAATAACTGCATGTTTTATTGGTCCATTCAATAAAAATTTAACCTAAAATTCTCATATTTTAAATTTTTATCCATTCGCTTCCAAATCATAATAGATATTTTCACTTAACCATTTTCAAATTTAAAAATTTATGTAACTTAAGTGATGTAGCATTTCAACTACAAATATGTCATTTGTTTATTCGTACAAATTTGATATGCATAACTAAGAAGCCCGAAATTGTGTTTATAGTGACTTTTCAAATCTATTATGTAGTTGTAAAATAAAATAACTTGATTTTCTTCTTCTAATTCTCTCATAATATTTTCATCTGTGTCATCCATATTTCCAAAATAATTGCATGTTTTATTGTCCACTTAACAAAATTTTAAACTAAATTCTTCATATTCTAAATTTTTATCCATTCGCTTCCAAATCATTAGAGATATTTTCACTTAATCATTTTCAAATTTAAAATTATAGGAATTTTAGTGGTGTTAGCATTTTAGCTACAAATATGTCATTCATTTATTCAAACTATTTTTTATATGCATAACTGAGAAACCCAAAATTTATCGAAATAATTATTCACTTGTACATAGATTAATAATTTTTAGATTCAAATTGAACAATAACATGATAACACTCACATAATGAACAAAAGCATTATGAAAAGAATAACAAATTCAAAACAAGACCTTAGTTAATTAGTGGAATTTATTTCACTACACAATCTTAACCATATTAAACCTCTAAAAAGATATATAAATTATATATTACAACCTAAATTCTAGACATATTGAAACTTAGCTAGAGAAGGACATTCCAAAAATTCCCTATGAGCTTGTGATGAATTTTATAAATTATGAATATTAAATAACTTTCCTTCAATTTCAGTTAGTACAGTAATTTTTTTTTTACTTCTTTTATTATTTAGTTGACAATAAAAAAGGAAAGGAAGTGGTAAAAAATAAATGAGAGAAAAGGTCCGATTTATGGTGTTGGGAAGTTCAATTATTTGTTATTTTCTATTTAATTTGTTCTACAATATTTTAGTATTTCCAATTCTTTTGCATTTTTGTTATCAATATTTATGTTGTAGTCCTATATTGGTGATATTAATTTCCTTAGCAAGTGATATGTGGAAGATGTGACAGAGCTTGAAGTAGCATGCCAGATGAATATGTATTAATACACACATGTTTTATAGCTCAAATATTTTAAGTGATTGACATTGCTTCTTATTCATCTACTAATCGCATGTAGACTAATTTATAGTTCTTTCTATTATTGTACATTGGTAGCATACATGTGATGTGACTTTTTTTTTAATGTTTGCAAAGTCATCTAAGTTTAGTAATTGCGTACGAATTACTTTATTAACAGTGATATCTCAAATCAATGTTTTATTCTTATAATGATAGCTTAATGTGTGCATTTGCATAATTATTTATAAAGATGTATTACATAATTATTTTAGTCTTACTTTTAATGATGCATAAATGTAATTAAACGGACCAACACAGTGATATAGAAATGTGTTTTTTGAATGATTGCTTTTGAATATTTAGAACGTAAAGAATATTTAAATGTAAATATATCTTAAATATAATGGTTTCATTTGAGTTCATGGGCATAACACGGATTCACATTATTATGTGTGTACACAGGCATTTACATATACATACACATGGAGAAATAGATACGCGTGTATGTGTGTCCCCTCCTCAAAATTGCATTGACTGCTGGAAGGAAAAAAACACTGCGTAGATGGTAAAATAGAAATACAGCTGATTCTCTTTCTAAGAATCACATCCAGAAACAACAACTCCTCCGGTGATGATCACTTTGGTTTAAGTGATAAAGAGGCTTTATTGGCCTTTTTTTCAATTGGACTTCGACATGAATTATTTATATACCTATAATTCTTATAAATCTTTGTCACTCTATTTAAATGTCTTTATGAAAGTAGCTTATTTAATCGCTATGAGAAATGTATTTCGTTTTATTTTCTATGCCATCTTGTTCAACTAGGAAAGTAAATGACTGGATTACAGTGGAAATTATTGGGAGCTATTTCTATACTTTATTTGCATGCTATTGAACTTGGTCCAAATAATTTCGTAGTCCCGTCCAATACCATCTAATAGAGTTCTATATGTAATCTCTTTTGACATAAATACAAATGATTAACATAGAAATGTGTTTATTTTATGTTCTTATATCTTATCTTTTGTATATAAATAAATATTACTTTGGTATTGTTTTGTCACTTTTTACAGTTATGCCAATTAAGCCACTTACAGTCAGAAAAATGGAAAATAGAGGTCAAACTGCTATGGATATATATTTGAAGACTTGCAGATGAAGATCTTACATCAAATTGCTTTTTGGATAAAAAAATAACTAGTAGAAAGGCCATGTATATCACAAATCAATGAAGAATTATCAAAGAAGCAAGAGGAAAAGAAGAAAGGCCCAAATTTACTAGATTTCACTAAGGCTCATTTGTCATTGTATTAGGGTTAGGGTTAGGGTTGACTATCTATCCTATAAATACCCTTGTATTCTCATTGTAAAAATCATCCTAGAATTAATAAGGTTTTCTTCTTCTTCTCTTTTCTGCATTTTTCTTATTTTCTTAGCAATTAGTGTTGTCTACACAATTAGATTTGGTAGAACACTATTTGTATTTTGCAATTATTTTCATTAATGATTGACCGTCTGATTAGATTCAGCGATAATCCTAATTTTATTTCCTGTTTGTTATTTTAATTGTTTAAATTTCAATTTCTGTTCTTTTTACTGCTTCCTTAGGTTAATTGGATTGAATACAGATTTGATTAGATTCAGATCTGATTCAATTCAATAATAGTTTAATTGTAGTTTAAATTTCGTTTGCTTTCAAAACCAACCTCGAAGATTTGTCTAACTCGCCCAAGAAATTATATAGATAATTTAATTTACCTCCATGTGATTCGACCGTCATACTACACGATCTGTGCACTTGCAGAATTTATTTTAAAATTTCGCGCTTTTCTAGTTCATAGGAAAGCGACGATCAAGTTTTTGGCGCCGTTGCCGGGGAGGTAACGATTAAATTTTATTATTTATTTAATTTCTGATTCGTGTTTGGTTTTTTTTTTTGTTTCCATTTGTTTTCTTGTATATATAGAAAAAAAAATTCTCAATTAGTTGATTTGGTATTGATTGCTGATACTTTAATCATCTAAACAAGAGAAGAAAAAAAAATCTTTTTATTTTCCTTTTATTTCGTTCCTGATTTCAACCTCTTTCCCTTCCCCTTTCTTTCATTTATTTGTTTCCCTCTTGCAAATTCATTCCTACTTTAGACAAATAATAAAAAAAAAGGGAAAAAAACAGAACTTGCCAAATTCTCTTGATTTTTTTCCTTTTCATTTTTGTTTTTCCTTTTATATTTCTTTTTTTTCTTTCCCTCTTCATCTATTCCTTCTTTCCAATTTTTACTTTATTTTTATTGTTCATTACTGTTGTATATTTAATTTGCCAAATTTTCTTTAATTGGTTTCCCTCTATTCCTTCTTTCCTTTTACTTCTTTCCAATTCTCAATACACTGGTTTCCATTCTTTTACTACAATAACCAAAAAAAAACTTGCATTGTTTTATTGATTTTTTCTAATTACAACTCTCTCTCACTTCCTCTAATCTCTCTTTCCATCTTTCAATCACCCTTCTAATTTTTACATTTATTTCTTTTTCTTTCCTTTCCTCTTTTGTTTCACTCTTCTTTCTACAATTTCTTTCCCAAAAAAAAATTCTCTTTTAAAATCTTTCCTCTCTGCCTTGTGATTAATTCTCTACTTGAATAATTAGATCTCTTCCCGCTTTTGCAATTTTTCCCCCTTTTACATCTCTTTCCTTTCTTTCCCTATTATCCCTTTTTCAACAATAAAAAAGAAAAGAGGTCACAAAAAGATTCTTCTTTTGAAATTCTTTCCTTGTTGTACATTTATATTGCTTTAATTTCTTTCCTTTTTTTTTCTCTTCATATTTTTCTATATTTCTTCTGCTGCTGCCTTTATTCTTCCATTTTTCTTCTCCATCATTGTCTCCAGTCCAAAACCACATTCACAAACCATCCTTCCACTTAACATCACACAAAATTTATCACCCATCATCTTCACGTTCTTCTCACACAAACCATCAATTTCTCCTACAGCAAATTTCCTCAACCTCCCCCACTATCCATTACAAGATCAACTACCACAGTTCCAGATCATAGCAATTGTCAGCACCGAATTGCCTACCTCATCTCACGTCCATAGACTCACCAACATCAACAAGTTCATCACAGTCCACACAATCACATCCATATTCCATAACCAACCACCACAATCCACAAATAATATACACCCTTCTTCAGCCTTCAGCCTTTCTCCAAATCGCATCAACCAGCTTCTCAAACCCCTTTGCCAAAAATCAAATTCGCACCACAACTCCCAGTTCGCCCAAAACCATAGTCACAAACCCAGTGACCAAGAACAAGTCCCACCTCAGATCCTAACTCGATTTCCAAAAAAAAAAGGAAAAAATAGAGAGAAGAGGGGCGTGCAGAAAAAACCGACTCGATTTGTGGGATCGAATTCAATTTCTGAAACTTTCCTTATTAAGTGTTCTTTTTAAGCTTGGAGTAATCAGAGGAAATCTAATTTTGGGTGTTTAAATTGTGGTGGTTTTGGGTGCGTTTGTTTGGTTTACTGTGTTGAGTGCGGGCTCTAGTTTTCTTTTTAATCAGGGGTGTAATTTGTTTCCTGTTATCGTACTGTTGGTTAAGTGTTCCTAATTTCAAGAATTTTTCTTTGGCTAAATTGATTTGCTTCCAAATCAAAAATAGGCTTGCGTTAGGCTGTTAATCTTAGGTTTTTATTTTTGTTGAACTATAGCTTTTTGCATTTAGTTTAGTTTGATCGTTCTAATTTATTCTAGCTAGTTAATTTTCTTTTTGTTTAGTTTTTCTTTTATTTAGGTTTTTTTCTTTTTCCTTTCTCTCTTTTATTTCTTTTGTTGATTTTGCTACCTTTCTCTCTCTTCTTCTCAAAAGAAGAAGAAGAAGAAGAGGTGAAATTTCAATACAAATCAAAGGATAAAGGAAGGAACAGATTCAAGCAACGAACAAGGATTCAAAGGTCAACAGATTTGCAAATAATGGATTTCAATCATTAATACTGCTCAATTTTTCTGGATAGATTGCCATACACCGCTGTAATATTTTCTAAACTCTATAGGTGCTTTGCTACAAAGAAAAAAATTATAGAAATTGTGTGTAAAAATCTTCTATAGGGCAGCGGCTTGCTTGTACAATATTTTAAACTTCTGCAGTTGTTATTGTCTGATTGTTGTGGTTGGCTGATATCTTCATAACTGAAATTTGCATTCTCATTGTTTTCGACAATAAAAATAGACTTTGCAAAATAATATAATTGAATAGTGATGCTTTGTGAAGTTGATTGTCTCGTATAATCGGATTGCGGATATATAGTAGTTCAATTTATTAAACTATTAGCAAAAGAGATTGCATACTACCCGTAAAACATTGGTCGTATCCCTTAGTATTTATACCATACGTGAACGGCCATAAGACCCTCTTCCCCCTTCTAATTGAGTCAGTTAATTAATAGAGCACAACTCATTCTTTTATATTATTTTGAACTAAGAATAATTTCTATCTTGTCGTGACTTCTTTAAAATGTCTGATTCAAAAAAATCATTTAGAGAAATGTGGGATAATAATCGGAGTAGACGTCCTCTTGAAGAGTATGAGTATGAATTACAACTCATGAGGCAGGATTTTCCAAAATTTTGTTAGCCCAATGCCAACAATCTTCAAAATCATATAAATGATCGAAATTGCGATTTCAACTCAAATTTCAATAATTTCGATTATGGGCCACATCCACACCAAAATTTTCAAAATTATAGCCCATATCAACATCTTGAAAATAACCAAAATTGCAAATTTCCCTCGAATTTCAACAGTTTTGGTTACGAACATAATTTTTATAATCAAAATGATTTCCAATATCATTGTCATTTTTCTGAAAATTTAAACCAAATTGGAAATAGTATTGATTGTGAAATTGATGTGGACTATAATTTTGAGAATCAAGAAATCCAAAATATGAGCTCTTAAATCAACAATTCTGAAGAATATCATCTTAACATTCTTAGAGAGAGGGTAGAAAAGCAAGACACACAGCTTGATGGAAAAGATAGACAGCTTGATGAACTTCTTTTTTTAATGACATCTTTTAAAGAACAACTCGAGCAACAAAATCAAATTCAAACATGCGATGATTCGGAAAATAATCCATTCTTTATTGATAGTGAAAATTTTCAAACAACAACTTTGGAAATTGAGAATAACGATTTAAATGAAGTTGTTCAAAATTCAACAAATGATTTGGACTTCGATTCTTTTGATCAAAAAGATTTAAGCTTGGATTTTGATCTTCCTCTTTCAGGCTGCGAGAAATTTAAAATTTTTGAAATTGAACAAAATGAAAATGTTGAATTTTTCAAAAACTCAAAATTGGAAAAGGATTTTAACGAATATGAATTTTTTGGATTGTATGAGAATGAATTTCCAAATGAGGATGAAATAGAATCAAGCCACGAATCCAAGTTTGAAAATTTTAACTTTGAGGAAACTTCCAACGAGCTTGAAATTGTCAGTGTAGGAAATACATTGTCAATTAATAAAATTGAGAAATGTGATCACATAATCTTGAACAACACTCGGAATTTAAATTTCACGATTGCAATTGAGTCTATATACGATCACAAATTTTTGGACAATTACAGTGATAAATTTGTGGAACACATGAATCATCTTGAAAACATTGTTTCTCTTGGAAAACTTCGGATAAGGATGACCCTAGACATTTATCTACTGGGCTATAAATCTAGGTATAAAGATGAGATGGTTTTCAAAAATCTTTGCTTATTAGAAAACATGCCTAGACTTAATGGGAATGGGATTCATCGGGCTAGAACCAAGTGTAGGGGAAAAAGTTGGTGGCATTCTTTACGTCGCATGCATCGCAAATACATATATCATCGTACATATGATTTTCATTCACATATAGTGGCTAAACTTCATTTCATTTTACAAATAATTTTACAACTTATTCACCTTTGGGTACGATCTTTCAAATTTAGGAAACGTTCACAGTGTGGACACTGTTTAGTTCTAGTGTGGGGGGAGTCTGCATTACATCCTTTTTTTTCCTTTCTTTTTATACAGGACCATCATGTATTTTAGGTCGCAGTAACATGTCATTTTTTTTTTTTGAAAATACGACTCATTTTAGTTTGATACAACAAAATAAGTTAAGGATTATTAATCAGTTGATAGTATTTTTTTTCTCTCAACTAAGATCAAATAAGAAATATAATGAAAAGTTTAATTTTGAGGGATAATAGTGTAACCGGTACATAGGGAGATTCTTAGGTGATGGCCATGAAATCTATTCTATATTGTAGTCTTTGTTTAAATAAGTGGAGGACTTAAAATACTTATATTGGCTTTTCGAATCTTTAAAACTAAGTTGTGTTAAGCTGAATTCGCGTAACTCTCTCTTGTTCTTATATTTTCAATATAAATAGCAATTCAAGGGTATCTAACATTGCTTGTATATCTAGCGTTGGTCTGCAAACCCGCCAAGCTCTATCTGACATGTTGTTGACAAAGTCAACGTTGGAATATCTTGGCTTCATTTTATGAGTTGGACACCTAAGGATTATCGACATGTTGTTGACAAAGTCAGCGTCGGTCTGCACAATCCGCCAAGCTCTGTCCCAACTCTCCGTTAGTCTGCAAGGCAGTGTACGAGTGGTATACCTTGGTCTTTTAAGTTAGGTGTATGTAATTAATCATAAATTTCAATTTTTATAGAGATAGAGAATAAGCGATGAAGCCCAAGCACTTCTTGACGTTATTGATTTGACTAGCCATACACAAGGAAATTAGAATACCACTTCACAAACCGTGACAAGCAAACTAAGAATTTATTTCATGGCTGCACTATGTTATCGACCGTACTAACTGACCAAACTGGAATTTAACATTTGAAAACTTGATTTATACTGAAAATTTGTGACAAGTTGAGATATCGAAAATAAAATCAACTGGTTAGAAATTGTTAACTTAATTTGTTGTACCATATTCCTGAAACAAGTTGTGTTTTCATTTTTCGTTTTTATTTGCATATGTCCATTGCATTCATGTAGTTGCATCAGAACCATATCATACTGCATTTGGATTTTGTGGGTAGTATCCGCTGAAAACCCTCACGAGACACCACTCGTCCTACTAGGGACACCTAGAGGTTTAACGGCTTGTTGCATATGCTCAATGCAATCGTGCTTCCTACGAAAGTGTGACCTATCTAGTTTAGAATTCCATTTTTTACTCGAGGACGAGTAAAAGATAAGTGTAAGGGTATTTGATTAACATAGAAATGTGTTTATTTTATGTTCTTATATCTTATCTTTTGTATATAAATAAATATTACTTGGGTATTGTTTTGTCACTTTTTACAGTTATGCCAATTAAGCCACTTACAGTCAGAAAAATGGAAGATAGAGGTCAAATTGCTATAGATATATATATATTTGAAGACTTGCAGATGAAGATCTTACATCAAATTGCTTTTTGGATAAAAAATAATTGGTATAAAGGCTATGTATATCATAAATCAATGAAGAATTATCAAAGAAGCAAGAGGAAAAGAGGAAAGGACCAAATTTACTAGATTTCACTAAGGCCCATTTGTCATTGTATTAGGGTTAGGGTTGGCTATCTATCCTATAAATACCCTTGTATTCTCATTGTAAAAATCATCCTGGAATTAATAAGGTTTTCTTCTTCTTCTCTTTTCTGCATTTTTCTTATTTTCTTTGCAATTAGTGTTGTCTACACAATTAGATTTGGTAGAACACTATTTGTATTTTGCAATTATTTTCATTAGTGATTGACCGTCTGATTAGATTCAGCAGTAATCCTAATTTTATTTCCTGTTTGTTATTTTAATTTCTGGAATTTCAATTTCTGTTCTTTTTACTGCTTCCTTAGGTTAATTGGATTGAATACAGATTTGATTAGATTCAGATCTGATTCAATTCAATAATAGTTTAATTGTAGTTTCAATTTCGTTTGCTTTCAAAACCAACCTCGAAGATTTGTCTAACTCGCCCAAGAAATTATATAGATAATTTAATTTAATTTACCTCCCTGTGATTCGACCTGCATACTACACGATCTGTGCACTTGCAGAATTTATTTTAAAATTTCGCGCTTTTCTAGTTCATAGGAAAGCGACGATCAACAAACTATTCAAAAAACGACTCTAATGTTCTTAAGAGTCATAAAATTTTATATGTAAAGTTTACTTGTGATGTGTGACCAACCTACCACATAACTACATATAAAAGGCTACATGTTACTCCAAACTTTGGCAAAACCTACACTAGCGAGCAATTTACCGTTTTTAGTTTTGGATTTCCGCTCATGCAAAAATGCAGAAAATGCACATACATCATGAAAATCGACGCTTTAGAAAACAAAATTAACGCAAAAAACAAAAACAAAATTTTAATATTTTTTATTGTTTAGAGAAATAACAAAATGATGAAAAACAAATTCATTATTCCATCGTTACTTCAATACTTTCACTTCAACTTTATTTCTTTGCTCTTTTCAATTTTTATAATTGATGTTAAAAACTCAAAACGTAAAATATAAACTAAACCAAACCCTACCTACATTTCTAACGACAAATTTTGGACTTTCAATCATCATGAACATGTTTCTGCTACTATAAAATCATTTTCTTAGGTCATTTTAACCACAATCTATTTTTATAATATATTTTACAAGTGAAAACTTATCAATAATAAAATACATATAATTAAACATTGATTTAAATACTTACCTCAGATGTTTACTTGATCCAATAAGATATTACAATTTCACATAATCGACATTATAGATTGACTGGAAAAGTCAGTGGCCAGTGAGCTCACAATTGAAACGTATCTAGACATACAGTTCCCAAAGCAATAGAACCGTGGCATCAAGCAGTACATACAACTTCCAAAAGCAAAAAGCATAACAAGCAAAAATAACAACACTGAAAATTCAATTACATGCATCAAGCCTTAAGCAAGGAAACAACAGAAACCAAGAACTCGTCATCTTCTTCAAAGAGCTGGAGATTCTTGCTCTTCAACAAAAAGTCAACACCATCATCATCAAATTCCAAGAGGAAGCCAATCTTGATCATCTCCATAAGTGCATCGACATGATCACCTTTAAAATGAGGAGTGTCCATTCTCATGTTGGCAAAAGGGCATTTGAAATGGGTATATTAACTGGTTATGAGCAATTATTTTTTATATTGTTTTATTTTATTATTATTTTCAAATAATATAGTTAGATGGATTTAAATTATTTATAAACTATGAAATGCTAGAAAAAGCATAGTAAAGGGATATTTTTTTACGTGCTAACATATTGGATTATAAACAAATCCAATACATCCCTCTCTTAAATTTCCATACTAGATATATCACAAGCCGCCTAAAGTGCTCGGGCTTGTGCATTTAACAACAAACTAATGAGTAATCTGCCTCTCTATTGTCAAAAGTGCTCGGGATTTCTCATCCAAAAATGAGCCATTCTCCTGCCGCACAACCATATACCTACCAATGGTTTGTGTTATCTTTACGTCAAGCTCCACTCCATCTACATCTGTAAAGTGCGGAAGTAATAGTAGACCAATGCAATGTGAAGGAGCCCGAGGTGGGTGGGAATGCCAATGACAAAATTGTCTTTGAAAAAAATCTACATATAGCTTGGTGTCAAACTGGGCATCGATGGATGAATGCTTCAATACTGTGAACTTATAGGAAAGAATTTTGGCTCAACCTTCGAAATCTCACATTCAGCTCCCTGAATTTCAAAGACGTACGTACAATCTTTGAATTTCTTATATTGCTTAGCAGCTATGTTCATCATCTTTTACTTCAATGTCCTCCTTCGCATTTCAAAACCTGCCTTCAATCTACAACAGTTGGTTCTGGCGATTTCTGATGCATTTTAGGTTGTTGAACTTATTTTCTACCCGATTGACATTGTAATCGATGTTTATCTTTGTGTTAAAAGTGATAATGATTTCGTCATACTAATATTCAATAAGAACTTTTCAAGATTTGATATTGGCGAAGGAAATGTCAATAAAGGTCAACGTCCATTTCTAATATGACGGTAATGTGAATCAGATTGGAAGGGAAAACATGATTTAGTGAAGAAAGACAAAGGAGGTAGAAAGATTTTATAGGGATGTGTCTCCACGTTCAAACTCCAATGGTTCATCGAAACATAATAACACATGATTTTCCTGTGTTAGACGAGACACAATTTTAAGGTTGCGTTTGTGATAGCAATTGTTTTTTTTTTAATTCTTTTGTTATTTAGTTGACACTAAAAAAAGAAAGGAAGTAGTGAAAAATAAATGAGAAAATGGTCCAAATTAAGGGGTTGGGAAGTTCAACTATTTGTTATTTTCTATTTCATTTGATCTACCATATTTCAATTTTTCCAATTCTTTTATATTTTTAATATCAATATTTATATTATAGTTTTATATTGGTGGTGGTAATTTCCTTAGTGACATGTGGAGGATGTGATTTAAGTATACGCCATTCTTAAGGTTTTTGATTTCATCGTAGCATGTATAGCTCAAATATTTTAAGTGATTGACTTGCTTCTTTCCGTATGCTAATCGGATGTAGACTAATTTATAGTCTTTTCTGATATTGTACAATTGTAGCATACATGTGATGTAACTTTTTTTTTAAAATGTTTTCACATTTGTGTATAGTCGCCCGAGTTGAGTAATTGTATACGAATTACTTTATTAAAAGTGATATCTCAAATCAATATTTTAGTCTTATAACTAATAGCTTAATGTGTGCATCTGCATAATTATCCATATATGTGTATTACATAATTATTTTAATCTAACTTTATAATGCATAAATGTAGTTGAACGGACCTACACAATGATATAGAAATGTGTTTTTTGAATAATTGCTTTTGGATATTCATAATATAAAAAATATTTGAATGTAAATATATCTTTAAATGGAAATACATCCAACTAGATTTGCTAAAAATGTTATTGCAGTTTATATACACAGCACAGATTCACATTTACATATACATATAGATCGAGAAACATATACATATGTATGTGTACACATCCTCACAATCGAATTGGTTGCTCAAAGGAAAAAGAACTCCGGGTAGATGGTAAAATAAAATACAACTGATTCTTTTTCTAAGATTCGCATCTAAAAACCACATCTCCTGCGGTAATGATCGCTTCGGCTTAAGTAATAAGGAGGCTATAACATGAATTATTTATATTCCTGTAATTCTTATAAATCTTTGGCACTCTATTTAAATGTCTTTATGAAAGTAGTTTATTTAATCACTATGAGAAATGAATTTTGTTTTATTTTCTATACAGTCTTGTTCAACTAGGAAAGTTAATGATTGGATTATAGTGGAAATTATTGGATGATATTTCTATACTTTATTTGTGTACTATTGAACTTGGTTCAAATAATTTTATAGTCCCATCAAATATCATTTAATAGAGTTCTATATGTAATCTCTTTAAGTATAAATACAAATTATTCCAAATGTTCTTAAGAGTCTTAAATTTTTATATGTAAATTTTGCTTGTGACTGTTAGAAACTCTATTGTTGGATTTTGATGCCAACAACTATACAATTATATCAAAGAACTTCTGAGCTAACTTGCTGCTACATGGGTATCAAAAAGAGAAAAGAAAATAAGTTCAACATGAAGATACACAGTACAAAAGAGGATAAAAGCGTATACATGAAGGATGCTAATCAATTATGTAGTGTTCAAGCATTTAAATATCTATTATGGTGATTGAAAATCTATTTGGACTCTAATGATGGAAGAAGACAAGAAGAAACAAACTCAAGAGCTTCAGAAGAATGCATATCATAAGTTGAGTGTACATAAAGTCATTATAGTCTAGAATTGTTGAAGCCCCACAAATTAACTTCAAATCACCTAAAATTTCTACATAACATCTAATACATCATAAAGCATTTTTCATAATTTTTTATTGCAAGAAAAACGATAAAAAAAAGTCAAAAAATGATGAATATAGAAGGCTGTTTTTGCAGAATTTTTCGCAGCAGAAAACTGTAGCATTTTGTCCAGAAACGCTATTAAAGGTTACAACGGCTATATTTCGAAACGCTATGAAAGGGTATAACAGCTATATTTTGAATAGACATATGATAGCGTTTTCGGGACAAACGCTACTCTTGAGTGCTGTCTTAAATGCTGTAAATAACGGCTATATTTTATGAAAAGACACTTCGTTTTTCACCAAATCTTTTCAGTTTTTTTATCTTTCAGAAGGGTTGTGACTATTCTAATGACATCCCTTCATCATTATATAAGCCCCAAACATCTCCATTGATTTTACAACAACTACTTTGATCAAATCTATTGATTTTGCTCTAAAATTGCTCTACAACTATTATTTTCTCAAATTCTATTAAAAAGATCGATTATTTTCATTCACATCCTTTATAATCGATCTAATATTAATCCTAGCCTTTGTACATCCACTAAAATACTATTTGTGAGGGCTATAGGAGTGTTGTACTATATTGTGACTGCCCAGTGTTGTTTGGAACACATTCAAAAGTCAAAAACCTTTGTAATTGTGAGGTCCTCTTCAGTGGTTGAGGCAAGAAATCCCGTTCAGTGGTTCGGGTAATTGTGAACCTATTCCTCCGGGTGAAGTGAGGGTTTTAGTGTTAGTGAAATACCAGAAGTGAGACTGGGACTGGACGTAGGACAGTGGTCTGAACCAGTATAAATCGACTGTGTGATTTACTGCTTTCTACTCTGCTATATAGATATTATATCCTATTCTCCATACTACACGTACCTATACCGCTGCATAGCCTCTTTCAATTGGTATCAGAGCTTGGTATTCTAGAGATCGTAACAACATCCTCGAATAAATGGCAATAAAGAAATCTAGTAAAGGCATTAGAAAGTGGAAGAACAACAAAGCAGAAGCGACGGAGCAAGAGAGCAAATATTTAATGGCTAAAGTGAGATCACAATCGGTATGTGAGGATTCATTATATGAAGATCTTTTATTAGACCACGAAAAATTATTAAAAGATTTTAAAAGTTTGGGTAAACTTAATGCAATTATTTTAGCCAGGTCTAAAAATTGTGAGCAAGAAAATTCCAAATTAAAAGAAGAAAACAATTTTTTAGTCAAACAAGCCAAATGTTTTGAAAATACCTTAGAAGAGCTTGTTTTTCAAAAAGATTTCCTTCAAAAAGAAAATGAGCGACTAGAAGATAAAAACAATGTTCTTTTAAAGGAAATCGATCTCTTGAAAAATATAAATGAATCATTAGAAGATTCTTTAAATAATTCTATTTCTTTAGTTTCGTCTCTTGAAAAAGAGAATGGGGCTTTAACTGAAAAGAATTTAGAATTCTCTAAAGAATATGAGTTTTTAAAGGTTAATAATAATACTTTGCAAAATGAAACGTCTGATTTGAAAGAAAATTTTGAAAAAGTACACTCTTCTTTAGTTAATTCAGGATCTCAAATTTGTCGTCTCGAAAATGAGAATAGTACTTTAAAAAGGGAGAATTCTGAATTAAATAAGAAAATTGGTTTAAAAGATTGCAAGACTTCTTTTGAAAATTTCAATCGCGACTTTGGGATCAAATTTGAAAAATGTACAAATAAGTTCGCAAAAATTAATAAAGGTCAAAATGATTTAAATGATATTTTATCTTGCTCTAGACCTTTACACGATAAAAGTGGATTAGGGTATAATAAAACAAATCATAGAACTAGTACTAGATATGCTTTCATGTATTACAAAAATTTAACTGCTAGTACTAAAGCACGTGTAACTCGAAGATTAAATTTCTATAGAAATTCAAATGCTTCTATGACTAGAAACATTTATAATAGAAGTACAAAAGGAAATATTAATAGAAATTATCTAAGTATTTGGGTTCCTGTAAATTGGAAAAACAGAGAAAAATATATTGATGATTATTTTGATTAAGTAGTTAAAAATAAAAACTTTATTTTCAAATGTACCATTAAACCCTTGTGGGTATGGTTACCTTCTCTCTAACCCTGGACCCTAACAGAGAAAGTGGGTACCAAAGTATATATATAATATTTGTTGCAGGTACACCACAACAAAAAGGAGGGTATTTCAGTATCTCTAATATCTTTGAAAACTGAGCTCAAAGCTAAATCAGGGAATTTGGGAAAATAATAGTCACATACTTAGGGGGAGAAATATTCATATATCACACATTCAGGGGAAGAAAATAAAGTGAAGACGACGATATTTATTACATTCACTCATTCTTTTTTATAATGACAAAGGGGCAGAAATTCATGTGTATATTGATAGAGGGAGATATTATACTAAGAGGAAGATGTTATAGAAAGAATATATTTTTAAAATTGTATAGTTGTCATCATCAAAAAGGGGGAGAATGTTACCAACTCTATTGTTGGATTTTGATGGAAACAACTATACAATTATATCAAAGAACTTCTGAGCTAACTTGCAGGTACATGGGTATCAAAAAGAGAAAAGAAAATAAGTTCAACATGAAGATACACAGTACAAAAGAGGATAAAAGCGTATACATGAAGGATGCTAATCAATTATGTAGTGTTCAAGCATTTAAATATCTATTATGGTGATTGAAAATTTATTTGGACTCTAATGATGGAAGAAGACAAGAAGAAACAGACTCAAGAGCTTCAGAAGAATGCATATCATAAGTTGAGTGTACATAAAGTCATTATAGTCTAGAATTGTTGAAGCCCCACAAATTAACTTCAAATCACCTAAAATTTCTACATAACATCTAATACATCATAAAGCATTTTTCATAATTTTTTGGAATTTTTTATTGCAAGAAAAACGATAAAAAAAAGTCAAAAAATGATGAATATAGAAGGCTGTTTTTGCAGAATTTTTCGCAGCAGAAAACTGTAGCATTTTGTCCAGAAACGCTATTAAAGGTTACAACGGCTATATTTCGAAACGCTATGAAAGGGTATAACAGCTATATTTTGAATAGACATATGATAGCGTTTTCGGGCCAAACGCTACTCTTGAGTGCTGTCTTAAATGCTGTAAATAACGGCTATATTTTATGAAAAGACACTTCGTTTTTCACCAAATCTTTTCAGTTTTTTTATCTTTCAGAAGGGTTGTGACTATTCTAATGACATCCCTTCATCGTTATATAAGCCCCAAACATCTCCATTGATTTTACAACAACTACTTTGATCAAATCTATTGATTTTGCTCTAAAATTGCTCTACAACTATTATTTTCTCAAATTCTATTAAAAAGATCGATTATTTTCATTCACATCCTTTATAATCGATCTAATATTAATCCTAGCCTTTGTACATCCACTAAAATACTATTTGTGAGGGCTATAGGAGTGTTGTACTATATTGTGACTACCTAGTGTTGTTTGGAACACATTCAAAAGTCAAAAACCTTTGTAATTGTGAAGTCCTCTTCAGTGGTTGAGGCAAGAAATCCCGTTCAGTGGTTCGGGTAATTGTGAACCTATTCCTCCGGGTGAAGTGAGGGTTTTAGTGTTAGTGAAATACCAGAAGTGAGTCTGGGACTGGACGTAGGACAGTGGTCCGAATCAGTATAAATCGACTGTGTGATTTACTGCTTTCTACTCTGCTATATAGATATTATATCTTGTTCTCCATACTACACGTACCTATACCGCTGCATAGCCTCTTTCAGTGACATGTGACCTAGGTACGACAGAACTATGCATGAAATGTCACGTGTTACTCCAAACTTTAGCAAAAAACATATACGCGATCGATTTACCAATTTTAGTTTTGGATTTTCGCTTATATAAAAATACAAAAAGTTTTCATATATATCAATAAAATCGATCGTTTTAGAAAACAAAATTAACGCAAAAAACTAAAATAATTTTTTATTATTATTTCGTTGTTTTGAAAAATAGCGAAATGAAGAAAACAAGTTTATCATTTCATTGTTCCTTCAATATTTTCATTTCATCCTTATTTCATCGCTCTTTCCAATTTTTATTATTGACGTCGAAAACTCAACGTAAAATATAAATTAACAAAACCCTACCAACATTTCGAACAACGGATTTTGGACTTTCAATCACCATGAAAATGTTTCTGTTACTATAAAACCGTTTTCTCAAGTGATTTTAACCGCAATCTGCTTTTATAATATATTTTCCAAGTGAGAAGTAGTCAATAATAAAATACATAATCAAACATGGATTAAAATCCTTTCTTCAGTTATTTACTTGATCCAATAAGAAAATATTATAATTTGACACAAGCGACATTATAGATTGACTGAAAAAGTCAAGTGGTCAGTCAGCTCACAACAGAAACATAACTAGACATATATAGTTCCCAAAGCAACAGAACCGTGGCATAAAGCAGTACATATAACTTCCAAAAGCATAACAAGCAAAAACAACAACAATGAAAATTCAATTACATACATCAGGCCTTAAGCAAGGAAACAGCAGAAACCAAGAACTCATCATCTTCTTCAAAGGGATGGAGATTTCTGCTCTTCAACAAAAACTCAACACCATCATCATCAAATTCCAAGAGGGAACCAATCTTGATCATCTCCATAAGTGCATCAACCTGATCACCTTTTTCAAACAACAATCCATTAGATACGGCTTCAGAAAAATACGTTGCGAATTCAATTTTTGTTTTCGCTGAAGAAGACCTATCAATCTCTTGAACAAACAAGCTGGACTCGTCCTTTTCCCATCGAACCATTTTGCTAGCATCGACTTTCAAAGTCTTTCCCGATGATAGAGTGAGACTGTAGCTCATTTTGATAGGCTCTTCTGTTTCAAAAATAGTAGAATCAAGAAGGGTCTTCACTGTTTTATGTCTGTCTTCAACTGAAATGTTCAGAGGTGGGTTTGCAAGGAAGGCAAGGACGATTCTGATCAAACCTATCTTGATTACTGCTTCTTTTGAGTCTACTTCACTGAAATTGGTGCGCTTTGATAGGGACAAATTCTCCTTTATAAACTGAGATATCGTTTGCACACCGATAGAGCTATAGATCGAGTTCATTGTTGTCCGAGAAATGATTGAAGGGTACCAAATGAAAATGGATTCCTCTGAAGCAGAGTCGAATAGATCTTTTAAGAGAAGATCGTCTGGAATAAAGACATCTTGCTTTTTTGACAGTGAAATTGCAGTTCCTGTTATACACAGTAGCAAGGAACACAGAGATATCATTAGGAATAAATTAATTAGTTATTGTGCTAATCAAACTTATTTATCATGTACGTCATTCATGCAAGGTTTCATTTCTATTTTCAGGTTTTGTATGTAGAAAACAACTCTTCAATGAAGTGGATCTTAGCCAGAAATACACTAGGCATGTTTTAATGGAGGGATTAAAGGCATTACACGAATGTATTGTATGTATATTTACATACTTTCTTACAAGCAATGTATATAAGAAAGTGTGTGAGTGTATGTATGCATATGTAAATATATAGTTATAATTTGTACCTTTTTGCACAGGGAGCAGAGTGCCGGTCGCCATAAGTTTCTCGGCCTTTGATTTCCAATGCTTTGCAATGAAGTTCCAGAACATCGAGCACTCAGCAACTGTTAATGGCTGCATATTAGAACTTTCCCAAATTCTCCAGAGTTCACGATAGTCTCCGACGCTTGGATCATTCTTAACCTTTAAAACCATAGAGAATAAAGGAAGCAAGCTTCGGTCATAAAGCTTGTCCAGAACATGAAGCTGGTACCCAAAGAGGTTGTCTTTGTCTCTAATAACACAGTCATTGGGTCCGACCCATTTACCATCACCCCCGTTTGGTATCCAGATCCAATCTGAACAGGCATCTTCAGGCTCCCACTTATGCTTCAAGAAAGTGTATATTCGGGTAATGGCAGCACTATCATTATGAGTCTTGAGATGAGAAGCAATCAAAGAGCATGCTTTAGTACCACAATCTACAACTACTCCGATTCCCATCAGCTCCTTTTTATGAGTGGTGAGTTCTGATCCATAAAATTCCTCATTTATGAATGGCCCATCGTCCCTTTGTAAGTAGCATTCGAACTCAGAGTCGAAAAGGATGCATTCGCTTGGATGCATGTATCCCATATATGTTTTTATCCACTTTTTGTCAATATTTCTTCTGAATTCATTTGGAAAATCATCCATATTATTCGCCTTTGAAAAATAACTTATGCACTTGAGCAAAGCAATCAAACTAGAAGGTTTCACAAGCAAAGGATCTTTCGGAATTTTAAGACCATTAATAACAAAGTGAGCTCCATCTTTGAACTGGACAATTGCACCCAATGCCTTGAGTTCATTTTTATATTCATGCAGTTCCTTTCCATAGCCATGACTGCTATCGTCAATGAATGGAAGAGAAGCAATAGAAGAAATGTCATTCCAGTGCTGATCATATAATATTGACTCACTGGGAGATTTCAGACCATTGCGGTAGCATGAAAGCAACGCTATGATATTATCCTTTTTTAAAGAATTTGTAGACAGTAAAATCTTGAATTGATTAACGATTGCTTTTGATGCATCTTCAAATTTAACAAGGACCCCAACTTTACTCAAAGCTTCTTTGTGAGAACCAAGCCTGCCCCCATAAAAAGCTTGATCGATCAGAGGAACTTCATTAACCACCTTGAGAAGGCATTCCCAGTCGGAATCAACAAGAAAAGACTCTATAGGTGTTTTATACCCAAGATGTGTTTTTACCCGTCTTAACCCTTTTAGCTTGCTTATAAAATTATCACCGCACTGAATGAAACACATTCAAGCAGCAGAATAGCAGTGTCAGCACCAACTGGAGAGGTAACTTTGAAGTGATCGACCAAAATACGATAATTACTGTCAAAATGGGTTAAAACACCCAGTAAACTAAGTTCTATGCTGTAGATCATGATTTCATTGCCATAAAAGTTCACATCAACAAAAGGCAGATTGCTTATCTCCGCTGCAGTAGTCCATTCAGAACTTTTCAGGACCGAACCAGCGGGAGATCGATAGCCATGAGTTGGCTTGAGCCAACTTTTATCTCTTATGCTAGATATGAAATCTTTAGGCGAAAGCTGCTTCTCCCTCAGTACTCTGATCAGTTTCAAAATAGAAATAACATCCGCTCTTGTCAAATTATGAGACGCTGCCTTTGCCATCAGATTTTCACCTATATAAGATGATACTTCGCCAAACTCAGATCGAACGCCGATTAGTTTCAGCTCATCTTTATAAGTTTCCAGCTTGTAGTCATAGAAGCCTTGATTTATCGTGGGTATGTCAACAAGCACACACTCAGCTTGCAATAAACTGCCCCAGTCAGAACTTGAAAGAAATGAGTCCGAAGGTGGTTTGTAACCAACTAAAGTTTTCAGCCAACTTCCATTCTTGACACATTCCAAAAACCGATACGGGATTTGAATACCTCGATATCTTAATTTTCGAATCCATTCCAAAAGCAAAATTGTGTTTGATTTAGATAAAGGTGAGTACACAGTTGGAAAAGAAGCATTTGGAGGACAAATTTTAGGTACGTCTGAAGCGCCGACGTAGGAAATAAGAAAGGTTAGAAGTTGGTTTTCGGGTGCGTTGTTACCTGCATAACAGCCACTTGATATATATTCAGCTCCTAGCTCTACATAACCTTCTGACCTCCACGGGTTTGTACCCATTAAACCAATCCATTCGCTTCCTTTAGCGGGTACAAGAACCTTGCTCCTTTACTTGCCACTCCGCTAAATGCTTTTTTGATGAACAGTGATATATGAAGTGTGCAAATGCAACAGCCAGCTTTCTATCTCTACCGATTTCCTTCAAAATGCGCTGTGCATAATCATACACACTTAAAACCTCCATCTTTGCATAGTCTTTAAGCCAAGTAATAATTTCTGATTTCTTTTCATGAGACTTAAGAGCTGCTTGTGTTCTTCGAGGCATGAAAATCAAATTAGTTAATCTGAATTCACAGTTCCAATTAATTAACCAAGAAGTGGAATCCACGTCCAAGGAAATGCACAAGTTGCAACTTTGTTGGTTTGCCTTGTGTACACTTAACCAGGAAATATCACCATTTGGGTCCACATATTTTATGATGGGAATGTTGATTAAGTTAGTGCCATCAAAGAACACCAATGACCAGCCAAGAAATGAAGGAGGTCCAAGTAAACCTCATCAGAAATTTCTTTTACAAGCTTCGAGCTTTCGATGCATTTTCCATACGATTGTCTGTTAACAAATTCAACACCCATAAATGTTAACACCCTGCTATATTCTCTCTTATCAAACGAAGAGCTCAAGATATATGCCTCATGGGTTGAAAAACTCTCCAACTTAACACCAACTTTACGTGCTTTATCAAGAATATCCCAGAAATCAGGAAGTAAGCGAAAGACATTACAGGGTTTACAGAAAAAAATCTGTTCGGACGGTACAATGTTCTCGGTTGCAATTTTTTCCTTTATACTCTGCCTAATTGCCTCAAATTTTGAAGAGCTATTTATAGGTAAAAAGCGAAACATCGAAGGAATATTGAACGAAGGTGTAGACTCAACTGATTTTACTAAAGACTTGAATGCTTCAATGAAGGCAATGGGCACACATTCAAGAATTCCTTTATTCCACACACTATCAAATTGTATAGATTCCCTCGATGAATTTAGGAGAAAATCAGCTTGAACTACAAATGGAAAGCCAGTTTCCATCTCAGTGGGTAGAAAAGCATAAATACCAGGCATCTTCTGACCTCGATGTAGGCGCTGATTCCATGGAAAAGCTAAAGTTATAGACCATTCATCGACTTCCATGCGCTTTTCAACCCTAGATTCAGGTTTAACTGGGAATTTTTGCACCCACATGAAGTAACTACAGCTATCCTCATCATCTTCACCGCTTTCTACAGAAGCTAGGTGACAAGTGTATGATTTAGCATTTACATTCTTTTGTGTCTGTGCTTCAGTTTCACTTGATATTGATACTTGACTAACTGTGTTGAGTGCTGGATTATCGTTACTTTCTTTTACAGACAACTGCCTGATTTTTGACAAGAACAAGAGAATTTCAGGGTGCATTTTAGAAAGTTGTTCTTTGACAGCAACAATTTCATCTGATTTCAATGGCAAGATTAACGTAGTGGCAGGAAGAGGTTTTGAAGCTCCACAAAGTTCATTTACTTTTGGCAGTATAGAACCATCAGCGATCCATTCAGGAACAATGTATCCTATATTGCACTCTTCGCATGGTTTTTCGTTAAATCGTATCTGATATCCATTGCTGAAGATATGTGGTTGACTGGAAATCAGAAACACGCTTTTAAACCCAATACCTGTGCATACAATTATTTTTTGTTAATGTAAAATAATTGATGAAAACTTAGCACGCAATGAAGTGAACAAGGAATGCTTTCTGTCAATTCTTTCAACAACTGATTACTTATATAACTTGCTTATTTTTGCAACTGTATGTTGCACCCCATTTTAATTCAGTATGCACATTGAAATGCAAGTCATAAAGTAGAGATCAATTTTATATAGATTCCACCTTAAATGTTTACTAGTAACATAAACACGCTAAATTCCCTATTATCATCCAAGTAAACCTGAGGATATCGACTTAGCCTTGAGCGATCTTGAGTATTTACATGTTTTGTGTTCATAAA
This sequence comes from Allium sativum, assembly GCA_030737875.1. Taxonomy (NCBI): domain Eukaryota; kingdom Viridiplantae; phylum Streptophyta; class Magnoliopsida; order Asparagales; family Amaryllidaceae; genus Allium; species Allium sativum. The sequence continues at coordinate 72,437,486 of CM060919.1, forward strand.
AATCACAACTCTGAATAAGAAAGTAAAAAAACACAGCAAGCAAACCTTTCTCTCCAATATATCCTCGGTGCCTATGGCCTTTCTTGGTAGATATGCCAGCACCACAAATGGGTCAATATTAGCTTTGGAGAATCCTTTCTCATTGTTAAAAACAATAAGGGTCAAAGCAGCTCCTGTTTTGGTGATATCTTTTGAAGTGATCATGAACCCTAGAGACGGTGCAACTTCCCTTGGATATTCATTATCTTCAGCATTCTGTAAATGCAAATAATCAATAGTTTGCTTTTGTTTATATGAGTTCCTTTATTCAATTACAAAAGGCCTAACTACAAAATACCGAACAAACAGTCTGGAAGTTGAACTACTGAAATTACCCCCAAAAATATATCACAATGTGTGTGCGCGCGCGCGCACACACATATATATATACACACACACACATTTAGATAGATAGTGTAATAACCCAGAAATCCGAGCCAATTTAAAAAATCTATTTTGACAATTTAAATGAATTTTGAATATTTAAAATGATTTATTTTAAATAATAACGACGAGAAATTTATTTTGAATAGAATTAGAATGAATATATTTATTTGAATCGTCGTTAGAAGATAATTATTTATTTTAAATTATAAAAGAAATTGAAAATGGCGCGGTAGTTCGAAAATTCGATTTCAAAGTTCAAATGAATGTACAGGATTCAAAATAAACCGGATTTTAGCAAAACCAAAATTATTAGAATCTAATTGAGAATATCTTTCCAACGAATCCGAAAAATTAAAATTTCATAGCGAGAATAAAAAGATATGCCCAGTTAAAAATTCAGAATAGTCGCTATGGAATTCTGGCCCTTAAAAAGGGAAATTTTGCAAACGACATCTTTTTCGACGAAACCACTTTTGGTTGATCCGAGATGTCGAATTATTGCTAGATTCCAAAATTCGTAATTTTCTGAATCAATATGTGAGCGTGGTGAAGTTAAACGTGTTTTGACAATTTCAGTCAATTTCGATCGATCAGAAAATGACCATTTTTCAAACGGTATCATAATTTGACAAAATTAATTTTGTTAGGACCGTATCGTCAATACGAAGCTAGAAATAATCTTTCTAGAATTTTTGGGATCAGTATGTGGCCCCGGTAAATTGAAATGTGCGTTCAAATTCAATATATATTGATTTAAATTTTAAATTTAACAGAAACTGATCGTAACAGCCGAATTGACTTGCGGGACATATCCCATTGTGTTCGGAATGAGGATAATTAGCTAGGGGCAACAGTCGTTGGGTCCAATTTGGGGTTAAAATGAAAATTCACTTTTAGGGAATAAATAAATAATTAAAATAGAATATATATATATTCATTTGGGTCAAACCCTTATTCATTTCAACAGAAGTCAAACCCCATCACTTATTCCCCAAATCGCAGCTACCCTGTCATCGCGCCCCTTCCGTCCAACGCGCAACCGTGCCTCCCACGTCGGCGTCGTCCTCGGCGTCGTCCTCGGCCAGTCCCCCCCCCCCTCGCCGTTGACCTCCTCTCCCTTTCCCTCTCCTCTTCTTCTACAGTTAAAACCGCACCAACTAGCCCAAAACCCGATCTGAACCGCTACCCCCTCCCTGACCAAATCCGCCCCTCAGCACCCCACTGCCTGCCGTGAGCCACCCGGCGCCACCGCGAGGAAACCCCCCTCCTCCATTCAAAGAAAAAAAGGTGAATATTTATTTATTTATTCTAGGTTAATTTAATTCAAACAATACTGAAAAAGGATCTAATTTTTATGTTAATGAAGCCATGATTTTTAGGTTAGTAAAAACTTGATTTTTATACGTATGAAAGCGAAGAGAAGAATTGATTTTTAATAGGAAAAAAAGAATTGATTTTTAATATGAAATCTTCATATATGTAGCGAATAGGAAAAGATATGATTTTGTTTATATAAAAATACGATCTTTGTGAAGTTAAAAATATGATCTTTGCTAAGTTAAAAATATGATCTTTGCTAAGTTAAAAATACGATCTTTGTGAAGTTAAAAATATGATCTTTGTTTAGTTAAAAATACGATTGTTAGTAAGAAGAAAAATTCGATTTTTATTATCCAAGTAGCAAGATAAAAATATAATTTTTATATAAGTATGAAGATAAAAATATGATTTTTATATATGTAGTGAATCAAAAATATGTTTTTTTATAGAGATAATAAAATTTTGATTTTTATATATGTAGTGAATCAAAAATATGATTTTTACATACTAAAGAATATAAAAATGTGATTTTTTTATGAGTGGCGTTATAAAAATATAATCTTTATATAGGAAGTAACGTTATTAAAAATATAATTTTTAACATATACCACGTGAAACAGATCTCGTTAGAAGCACGGCGAAAATTTTCTACACATGAAGAGTCGCGGCGTTTGGTTTTGCTCTTGGTGAGAACTCCTCACTTTTATTTTAATTTCTAGTTTGAAATATATACTAGGATGCAGACGGTGCTTAGCAGCACCCGACACCCGTCGTCCACAGACCATGGATTACTTGTTTGTTTGATTGATGTGTTGTGAAATTTTATTGTGTGATGTGGAATGAATAAATATTTTATAGTTAAAAATATAATTTTTAACGTGTATATAAAATAAATATTTATAAACAAATCGGACGATTTGTTTATATACACCCATTTGACTGATATTGATTGGGACGATAAATTTTACACATCGCCCAACTGCACAAATAAAAATTTGTGTTTGTTGATTGGAAACCCCACACGGGTGTTGGGATGATATTTGACGTACACTAATCCCAATTATTTTACTGTATGTCGATCGATTGGTTGACAGACTGTGTAAGCGTTAATTATTTATATTTAATGCTTATGCAGTTGTGTGGTGCACTTTGGATGATGATTTATCGTTGCTATTATATACATGTGTTGTAGGGAATCCATATAATTAACATTATATGGTAATTGATTGGGTCTCATTCCAATTTGGAAAATAAAGAATAAAAGAAAATTCATGTGTTGAATAAAATATATATTCATGTGTTGAATAAAAGAAAATTCATGTGTTGAATAAAATATATATTCATGTGTTGAACGAAATATTTATACAATAAAGTTCACATTTTTATTGTAAGTAAGAATTAATAAATATTCATGTGTTGAATAAAGTATATATTCATGTGTTGAAGAAAATATTCATTTGTTGAATAGAATAACGAAGTTATTGAAATATATAAAGTCGTGTTGGTTAGATTGACGCCATTTTGACGTGAACGATATTTATATCGATTTTATTCATTTTAATAATGAATATCGAAAAGGAATTGATTTCAAAATCTAATGTTTTGAAAATATTATCATTTATATATCGATGATATGGAATATTAAATTTTGATTAGAAATTGAATCGGAAGTTGAAATCGTTTTGAAAACGAATTTAAAACGATTTATAAAATACGTTTTGAAAGGAAATCGACGAAATATATAATATATATATATAATGGCCTGAATAGAACGCGCCGCGCCGCGGCAGTTCGCGAATTTTGACCATTGATTTCGAATGGACATTACGGGAGATTAGACCGTCGGATTCTCCTAAAACCGGAATCGTTGGGTTCGTATCGAAAAGAGCTTTCTAACGAATATTAGAGATTTGAAATCTAACGGTTGGATTTGGAATTATGTCCAAATCAAATTTGGAAAAGGATAGTATAAGTGCAGTTCGATGGCCGTTTATGGAAATCGACTGTACGGGTCTTGATAAAATTATTAAAACTAGTAATAATTTGTGTAAAATCATAAGAAATGATTTGGAAAGAATTGAGATGAAAATTTTCCATATTTGAAAATATAAAAATAGATTTTTATCGAAATGAACTAGTTTTGAACTAGAATTATAATCCATTTATTTTTGAAATAAATAAATTGGATTTGAAAGGGTTTTAAAAGTAACCAGAATTTCCAATAATTGAATTGGAATGGATTTGAATCGAAATTGTCTTTGGAATATTTCGATGTTGGATTTCGTGATTATACATATATTGTTATGGAAATTTGAAAGATATATTTATATCGTTATTTCCAATACGATATTTGTTGGTCGTAGAATTTGATATTGAATATAAGCCGATATATTTTCTATTCAGAGCCTTGTATTTAATATCAAATGGGATTTGGGTTTGTCGTGAATGGTGTCTTCATTAACACTGTTCTTAAACCCAGTTGAGAAAAAAAATTAAATCTTTTTATTTAGATTTAATGAAGTATACCAATTAAATGGTATTTAATTGGAATTGATTTTTGGTTTTATCGCGAATGGTGTTTTAAATAACACTTGTTCTTTAACCCGATAATTAATGGAATGTGAATTGGGTTTATCGTGAACTGTGTTTTAACGACATTCGTTCTTTAACCCGATTTACAGTGAAATGTGATTTGGAAGTTATAAATCTTCTGTTAAGATTTAAAAGAGATTTTCCAAGTAAAGTTTTCGAATTTAATAAAATAAATTGGAATGGAATGGAATTCGATTTGGTAATAATCGAAGTGAATTTCTGTGGAGGAAGACAACTTATATATCTGGAATTTAAAAGGCTTTGTCGTTATTCCATTTATATTGTTAGTCGGATATGGAAGTTTATATCGATTATATATATCGATTTGTTTTCCATGAAGATTCCACGGTTAATGGAATGTGATTTTACGTTTATCGTAAACTGTGTTTTTACATTGGTTCTTTAACCCAGTTAAAGGCAGGATATGATTTCCCAAGTTAAACAATCATTAATATTGATTTTTGGGAAGATTAAAACCAAATGGAGTTTTAATGAATCTTTAATTAGATTGAAATGATCGAGAATGGGGTATCACCAGTTTTGCTCCAGGCGATAGTTAAATCTTTAATTAGATTTGAACGTGAAATGGTAATTGAATTTACCAATAACACCGTGGTGTTAGATATGAAGTATGACCAGTTTTACTTCATGGAATGAATAAGTTGGGGTTGGAAAATTTAACAAGTGATTACTTCGGTAAGGTTCGCTAATCCCGACTAGTTTGGATAAACCATAATTTGGTTTGAATTGATATTCAAAAGGAGATTAAAGAATAAATTTAAAGAATTTATCTTTGATAAAATTAATGGGAACCTTTCCCAAAGTATAAGAATATTTGAATAAAAGAATATTCTGAATTGGAATGAGGCGTATGTTGTGTTTGTGTAACACTTGTTTATTATATACGCGAGTTATTCAGAAAGACCGGGTTTATCCCATTCTGAATAACTGATTCGACGATGTGTCGAGGATGAAGATGGTGGTCGAAAACCGGAGGTCTTCACATCATTTGGATAATTACTGATGATCTTGATTGGGTTGTACACCCAAGAGGAGGGAATCAGTTGGTGATCGTCCAGACGTACTTGGAGATCGATGGATATGCGAGGTACAACGTGCCTCCGGTTTCGTTCAGACCCAGAACGAACTTGTAAATGGACTGTGTGTCTGACATTGGATTTTATTCTGTGTGATTGATTTCTATTAAATATATATCTGTTTGGCGGCGGAGAATTTATTCTCTTACTTAACGCCCTTCTCTGAGACGTACGAGCTCAGAGGTTATATATTGATGGATATCAATCGCATGGAGTTAATTGCCTGTGTGGCATGCCTAAGTGGCAAATGATCAAGACTTTTGTTGAAAAGCAAAGTCTTGTGGTTGATGATCAAAGCACGGCCTATGTGGCACAGCTTTGTGTATGACGTTAATTCGTGAGCCTCACACCCCGGTATGAACCAGAAGCGGGAGAGGATCCAGGAAGAACATGTGTCTCTTTCTAGTTAGAAGTGGTGTCAGTGACCTACCAGCCCTGACATTTATATATATTTCACCTGTGTGGTTGTTGGAATGCGAGGCGCCTCGGATATGGAGTCATTTGGCTCGTTTACGCCCCATAAGGCGGGGAGACGTATTGTTCAGGGTTTCATTTTAATCCGCTACGTGTGGACCGGCCCTGTGGCTCCTAGGTGCAGTTGCGGCTGTAGCCTGAGACGCGGACTAGAGCGTCTCGAATTCGAATAGGACTATCTTTTGCCTCGGTTCACAGATGGAAACCCAACTTCCAATACGTGACTTTGCGGTTTTGATTGTAGAACCTATATATGGCGACATAGTGGTATGGGGCACTTATGCCGTCTATGATTGATACTTATGATTGAAATTGTTTTGACATTATACACTTATAGTAATGAAATTTAGCATATCAAGCATTCTTTGGCTATTATAAGGTAAAACCCTATCCTCCGGCTTGTGTTGCATTGTGTGATGGGAGCTGGATCTTATAATAGCTTCATTGTTCTTTATTTAGCATTGCGTTGTTGTTTTACGCACTGGTATTCTTGGGAGGAAACCCGTTCCGTGTTATACGACGTGGTTCCTTGATTTACCTAACTTTAAAATAAAGATTAATAACTGTTTTAGTTCTCACACCAGTCACATGACTGACCTAGAGTTTATTGTTTTAACATAAACTCTGGATGCCCCTATTTTCCACACGGACAGCTAATAGTTTTGGTTTTGCAGATTTATATTCACAGGATCCTGATTTACAGCTGGAACGATATCCGAAAAGCTCTGTATCCGTATATCTCTTTCAGTTGTATATTGTATTATTTTTCCGCTGCAGTAATGTATTTAAATCTCTGATATTTCTCTGATGTATAATATTTATCCATATTCTGTATATTCTTATATTCTGATGGAATTGTTGTAATAAACAATGAAATATTCTTCTGTTTGCGTTCCGATGTGTGTCGTTCTCAAAGCAATCCGCGCTTTCCTTCACGGAAAAGTTACGGGTTCTTATAGATAGACACACACACATACACTATATACACACACACGCACGCGCGTGTGTGTATACAAGAGGTGGGTTCCAGGACATCCTATTTTGTAGCATCCCATTTGCCCCTCAATATGAGTCATTCATTTATATTTAAATAAATTAGTGGCAAGACAGAGAAATGAGAATGTGTGATGGAAATTAAAGAGCTATAGAGGTGCTGCAATGTTTGAGGTGATGCAGATTCTTCCTCTACATATATGCGCGCGCGCACACACACACACACACATATGTGTATGTCTTCATTGTTGAAAGACAGGAAGCCAAAGGCAGGACACCGAGGCAGGACCCGACACTACATCGACATAGAACCGGGACTCGGGGGGCATATCCCCACGAACCGACTCGGCTCAGCACCGAACCGGAATCCTGGTTCAATCATGCCAAACTGAATCGAGTCAGGGTCATTCTCCGAGTAAGGTTGTCAAAATGAGATTCAAATCGTAAATTGTAAAGTTAAATTTTGAATCAAAACGGGATTCAAATAGAAAACAGTGGATTTAAAAGATCCATACCTAAGGTTCATATACACTTCGAAATAGACATTTATGTTCGAACTTCTACATCTAAACCTAAAATTCAATATTTTTTAATTTTTTTTTAATGAAAACTTAGAATTGAAGTTGCAGACTCAAGTAACTATATTGAATGTGCAAATGTGTATTTGAATGGAAGTGGTTATAACGAATTTGAATTGAAATATAAATCGAATCATAAAGGGAGAGATTCGATTTGAAATGGGATTTAAATCATAGGATTTTAAGATTTAAATCGAAATAACAATGTCCCCGAGCACCACTGGAGTGCCATTTCTCATTGGACTTCATACAGGAACAGAGCCAACCCTGGAAGCAAGGATGGATACTGGTACTGATGGTACTCATACCCCAACGTAAACTTGGATGGGCGGGGGAGCTACCGCTCCTAGGAACTTATACGACATCAACCCGGGCATGGCAACTAGTGCTAGAAACAATGACTTGGAAAATCTCAACGGCCCTACGGCGGGCGTTGATGACTGGAGAATGTTGTTGGACTTTGGCAACATAATTGATAAAACTATTCGTTAAGCTACTCATTGTGGCTTGTCAAACCAAACATTGATAGTGTGCAATGGAGTCCTTTTACTTCAAAAATCAGAAACTCGAGAAATCCACTGTACTTCAAATTGTCGATGTTGAAAGCTTATGACGGAAGAAGAGATATGACCGTCCATTTCATGTGTTACATGAGGCACATGGAAGTGCTGGAGACATCAGAGGAAGTAATGGCCAAGTGCTTCCCATTATTTTTATCATATATAACTACTCTATGGTTTATGCAGTTGGAAAGCAACTCAATCAGCAACTAGATAGGATTGATTAAGAGATTCTTGAGACAATTTCGGGTCCACATGGCACGATCCAAAAACGTAATCACATTGACGGCGGTGAGACAGAAAACAAGAGATCTACGTACTTGTGTGGAGAGTTTCAATGCTCCAGTGGTGCGGTCGACCAGCTGGATCTATCAATGGTGTTAATGGATGTTGTTTCTAGAATTTTGGTAAACACTAAGTTTAAAAGGTCATTCGAATGAGAACCTTCATGGAATATCGAGGAATACTACTTTGAAGTTGATAGGTGTCTAAAGGAAGAGGATGCGAGGGCGGATCATGAAGCCTTCGTGGTTAACGCAACAAAGGACGACGAACCATCCAATAAGGAAAAAACGCAAAGCCAGAAACGACCAAGGTCGAGACAGTAAGCTCAAAGGATGGCCTAAATACGATTCGTATACAAGGCTAAATATGAGTTTGGAAACAATCAATCTTTCACGGCATCTAAGACTCACTCTCAATGAGGAGATCATTTGGAAAGGGAGTCTACAGAGCGTGTTCGGGCTTCCGAAAAATTCAGCTCATATCATGAAATAACTGGACATGACACAGATGAATGCAAACACCTCTGTGACGTCATAAAAGAACTTCATTAATTACGATGGAAAAAGTAGGGGTGGAGATACATTCCTCGATAAGTTTGAGAATTTACGCAAGGAAACCCATACATGCCAGCATGTGAATAATGACATGTCGGTTTAGCATGTCGTAAGCCTTATGCGTGCCAATCTTGAGACGGAACTTATCTTCCCTTTTTTTTATTGAATTGACGCACCAATTCATGAGCCATGAGGAAATTTTCAAATATGTGTCACCCTTTAATAAAAACAGACAGACATTTAGATATTGAGGTTAAGTAAGAATTGAATAAATCGACTACATATAACTTTGCTACGAGTTGTATAGATCATATGTTGCAGCAAGTAATTGGTTTGTGCTCCTAAATTTTGCTAGGCTTGTCGATCTTAGAAATAAATGTGATGAATGTGTGATTAATTTCCTGAACGAATTTCCCACTTATAAATGATTCCTGAATGACTAATGATAATAATTTTTTGATGTGTTGCCAATGCAGTTTGAAGAAGTTAGCATTCCAACCGTCAGGCCCTGGAATGGAGTCGTCATGAACAGAGAAAATAGTAACCCTGACCTCCTGTTTAGTCGCTGGGCGCGGCAACAGAGCAACACCATCATTGTTGACCAGGCGACAGCAATTCATATAGGGTAACTCAGTTGTGTTTTCACCATTGTAAAGATCATTAAAGTATTGTATGGTCGATTTCTCGAAAGCTTGTAAGTTAGTGACCGAATCTCCATTACTGTCCAAAGCATTATAGAAGTTATTGTAGTTCTTACGAAAAGACATCATGGTGTAGAAAATTTTGTAACATTCATCTCTTTGACTTAACCAATTAACTTTTGCCATTTATTTCAACTCAATGGCTTGATTATGCAGAGTCGTCTGGAGTTGAGACGGAAGTTGAAAGCAAACTTCGTTAAGGTTATCATCAAGCGGGTTTTGGTCAAGCTCTAAGAGAGCAACTTCAATCCGGGATTCAGTGCGTTTATTACTTTCATGATGTGTGACTATAATTTTTAATCTACGTCCATTATCCACGTACATTGACAGACAATCGATGATTATTAGAAATAAAAACATGAAAAGTATTTTAACTCAAAATTTTAATTATGTTAGTGCTTGAAGTGCCCTATATGGGAATAAACCAAGAACTAATTAATGAATCAGGAAATGCCTATTTAAATTAAGTATAATTAAAGGGACTCCAGTTTTGAACATAACAGTGTCAAAAAGCTCGATCAACCCCCGTTGAAGAAAAAAACAAAGCACCGAGATCACAGCTCGAAAAACACACTCAAATTTGACACACCACCCTACCAATAACATTTCATACTGAAAAGCAGAGTCCCTTTAGGCACGACCCTTTAAATTGGTGTAGTTTATGGCTTAAGGAACATACCACCCAAGGCCATTGATTTAAATTTGCTTTCTTTATGAGATGTCAAAACTTAAATGGAAAATTCTATTTAAACCTAACCGATATGCTGAGTAACCCTATTTTTTCACAAAACCATAAAAATCCACCATTTTATCGAGTAGCCCTCATGGAAATCTTTCCATTAACTAGCTCTACGTGGTTCCTCAAGGCACCACGCAGTTGCTCTATGTATGGCACCACATAATGACCCTACGTGGTGCCAGATGCATAGTGGACAGAAAACTTTGGAAAAAATAAGATAAAAAGAGGATTTTTGTCCTTTTTTTGTAAAATAAAGGGCTACTCGGTAAATTTCTCTCGATCTCTCTCTCTTTTTTTGTAAAAATAAAGGGCTACACGGTAATTTCCCAGGTTTCAATGGAATCTGCCAACTTTAATTTGCATGTTGCTTTAAAAAATAAAAAGAAGACCGTGCTAATGGAAAAACATGACATATAGAGTTTTGAATACATAAAAATCATTGGCAGAGATACTTGTAAAACGATAATAATTCTGCGATGACGTACGTTAACCAAGATTTTATATTTTGATCGAACCTTCGGCACAAGAAATTAATCTCTAGAAATTTAGTGCTAACATTTCAAAGATAAGCATAAACAGAATATAAATTAAAATGCTTCAAATATGCTAAATATTACTCAAAACATGGGTTTAGGGTTTTCGATTTCTCCAAGAATGGGTCTTAAAATCTCAATACTCATAAACGACGTTTCGCAGACATGCAAAGACTTATATTTTATAAATCAAGAAAATACAGTTTGTTTTGACACACAAAATTTTGAAACGTACTTGGACAAGCTCCATAAGGAAGTGTACGTCTTTGCTGTACAATTCTTCAGAAAGATAACCAACCGTTCTATGAACCATTGCTGCTAATGGGTTCTTCTCATCCCTTCCTATGTAGAATGTGTCTCTCCTGATCTTCTTTATGTGATCATACGCTGAATTGCTTCTCTCCATTTTTACTCTTATTTTGCTTTTAACTTTTCTCACTGGATTCGGTAGTGGAGAAGAAAAGAAAAGGAGCAATTTAACCGATTTAAATTTTAAATCAACTCCTTAGCAACTAATGAATATGTACGGACCCTATTGGTGTCTTTTCAGCATGTGTATCGCATGAGTTAATAAGAAATTATGACTTTATCAATCGTTCTTTAACAGTCTCTTGATATTTCCTTCCTTTGATCAATATTTCCTTCCTTTGTACAGCCAATATGCTTAAAAAATTTAAAAAAATACGAACTCAAATTGCTAAAAGTACAAATTTCATTCGTTTGCTGAAATTTATTTCTTGTGTCTCTTGCGTACACCTTGAGCTTTTTGTTACTCCACGAATTCAAATATGTTGTATTTATAATTTATAGTGTAAATAAAAGGAATTTTTTGGATTTGATGTAGACAAGATACGTTGAATCATTAGAATATCTTATGTGTTTGTTTCTTACTATTTTTAATTTCTATTTTTCATATTTATTTCTTTTCTTCAATATATTGGGTATTAACATTATTTCTATTGTCAATAGAGACAAACTAACATTTACAAACCAACATTCAGTTCCAACTTTTTTATAAAAACACAGGTCTGTTTTACTATAATACCCATTTTCTATAATTGTTTTTTTTATTTTTTACTTTTACATAAATCACCAAATTAATCTTAGGATTAATGAAATTTCCCCCAAACTACAAATTTTAATGAAATAGTGATAGATTTTTTAAAAGCTTAAAAAGGTACAATATTAATGATAAAACAAAATTTCAACTTGTTTAATCTAACTTTTGTGAAACGAATTTTCAAGTTGGGTAAACAAAAGATCAAAGAAGATGAAAACAAGGATAATTTTGCAAAAAACATGGTATGTATGAATCAGTGTTTTGTGTATAGTGGTTTAGTATATTTTTTTAGTGTACATTTAGCAATTTTTGATGTATGAACAGAATTAGTCATTTCTGATATGTGTTTTAGCTTTCAAGATATAATCCATTCATTGGTTCATTAGGGAATTTTTTTTGACGAGATGGTCAAGTAGAAAAATTGTAACTTACTCTCTTTTGAATGGGATTAAAAGACATTTGCAGTGGAGGAAGCCAATGATATCAATATATTAAAATCTAAGGAATTAATTGATAATCTAATGTTCTATGATTCACAGCCGCAAGATAAAAAGGTAAGGCAAGGAAACCAAAAAGAATTTGATTGCATTCAATGCGATAATCGATGATCAATATTTAGATGACGAAGATAATGATGAGGAGATTTCCCTCATGTCTCGAAAATTCATAAAATTCATGAGGTCCACAGAGATGAATAATTTTTGTAAAATTGAAAACAAAAGTTCCCGGAAACGGAAATTCTTTTAAGTGCTATGATTGTGGTGAATTTGGTCATCTAAGAAGTGGCTATCCACAACAAAATAAAATAAAGAATTAACCAAACAACAATACGTTGAAAATGGTATAATAAAGGCTTCCAAAGTAACTTAAATGATTCTCATACTACCTCCAGTGACAACGAATTAGATACAAGAAATATCCACATTTGTTTCGGGGTGATGAAAGATTGATCAGAAGAAACAAAGGAAAAAACAAATTTGGTATCTTTTATGTTTTACTTCTTATTATATTTTTCTTTGGAAATCATGACAATCGTTCTACGCAGCCGACATCCAAGATAACTGACGAGTGTGATGCTATGTTGTACGAATGATGCAAGATGATCATTAAGGTTAAAAAGAAAATAAACACATATAACCGGGGGTTTTTTTTTTTTAATTGGGATACTTTATATACAAGTATATATAGTATATAACATCAAGGTTAAAAAGAAAATAAACACATAATTGTTTTTTTTTTTAAAAAAAAAATGGGATACTTTATATATAAGTATATATAGTATATAACATGCTACATGGCAAGTGGATACGACCCTGCAAAGCGGGAATCAAACCTATGACCTCTTACACCATGTCCATGTGTCATAACCAATTTGGACAAGGTGTTTGTCAATGCATACTACATGGCATTTGAAATGGGTACATTAATTGGTTATAATCAATTATTTTTTATATTGTTTTATTTTATTATTATTTTCAAATAATATAGTTAGATGGATTTAAATTATTTATAAACTATGAAATGCTAGAAAAAGCATAGTAAAGGGATATTTTTTACGTACTAACAGATTGGATTTTAAACAAATCCAGTACATCCCTCTCTTAAATTTCCACACAATATATATCACAAGCCGCCTAAAGTGCTCGGGATTGTGCATTAAGCAACAAACTAATGAGTAATCTGCCTCTCTATTGTCAAAAGTGCTCAGGATTTCTCATTCAAAAATGGGTCATTCTCCTACCGCACAACCATATACCTACCAATGGTTTGTATTATTTTTACGTCAAGCTCCACTCTATCTACGTCTGTAAAGTGCGGAAGTAATAGCAGACCAATGCAATGTGAAGGAGCCCGAGGTGGTGGGAATGCCAATGACAAAATTGTTTTTGAAAAATATATGCATATAGCTTGGTGTCAAACTGGGCATCGAGGAGACTTCAAGACTGTGAACTAATAGGAAAGAATTTTGGCACAACCTTCGAAATCTCACATTCAGCTCCCTGAATTTCAAAGACATACGTACAATCTTTGAATTTGTTATATTGCTTAGCAGCTATGTCCATCATCTTTTACTTCAATGTTCTCCTTCGCATTTCAAAACCTGCCTTCAATCTACAACAGTTGGTTTTGGTGATTTCAGATGCGTTTTAGGTTGTTGAACTTTTTACCCGATTGACATTGTAATTGATGTTTATCTTTGTGTTGAAGGTGATAATGATTTCGTCATACTAATATTCAACAATAACTTTTCAAGATTCGGTATTGGCGAAGGAAATGTCAATAAAGGTCAACGTCCATTTCTAATATGACGGTAATGTGAATCGGATTGGAAGAGAAAACATGATTTAGTGAAGAAAGACGAAGGAGGCAGAAAGATTTTATAGGGATGTGTCTCCACATTCAAACTCCAATGGTTCATCGAAACATAATAACACATGATCTTCCTGTGTTAGACGGGACACAATTTTAAGGTTGCGTTTGTGGCAGCAATTGTTTTTTTAATTCTTTTGTTGTTTAGTTGACACTAAAAAAAGAAAGGAAGTAGTGAAAAATAAATGAGAGAATGGTCCAATTTAAGGGGTTGGGAAGTTCAACTATTTGTTATTTTCTATTTCATTTGATCTACCATATTTAAAATTTTCCAATTCTTTTATATTTTTAATATCAATATTTATGTTGTAGTTTTATATTGGTGGTGCTAATTTCCTTGGTGACATGTGGAAGATGTGATTTAAGTATACGACATTCTTATGGTTTTTGATTTCGTCCTAGCATGTTTTATAGCGCTCAAATATTTTAAGTGATTGACTTGCTTCTTTTTCCGTATACTAATTGGATGTAGACTAATTTATAGACTTTTCCGATATTGTACAATTGTAGCATACATGTGACGTAACTTTTAAAAAAAAAAATGTCTTCATATGTGTGTATAGTCGCTCGAGTTGAGTAATTATGTACGAATTACTTTATTAAAAGTGATATCTCAAATCAATATTTAGGCTTATAACTAATAGCTTAATGTGTGCATTTGCATAATTATTCATATAGGTGTATTACATAATTATTTTAATCTTACTTTATAAATTATAATGCATAAATGTAGTTGAGCGGACCTACACAATGATATAGAAATGTGTTTTTTGAATAATTGCTATTGCATATTCATAATATAGAAAATATTTAAATGTAAATATATCTTTAAATGGAAATACATCCAACTGGATTTGCTAAAAGTGTTATTGCAGTTTATATACACAACACGGATTCACATTTACATATACATATAGATCGAGAAACAGATATGTATGTGTACACATCCTCACAATCGAATCGGTTGCTCGAAGGGAAAAAAAACTCCGGGTAGATGGTAAAATAAAATACAACTGATTCTTTTTTTAAGAATCGCATCTAAAAACCATAACTCCTGCGGTAATGATCACTTCGGCTTAAGTAATAAGGAGGCTATAACATGAATTATTTATATTCCTGTAATTCTTATAAATCTTTGGCACTCTATTTAAATGTCTTTATGAAAGTAGTTTATTTAATCACTATGAGAATTGAATTTTGTTTTATTTTCTATACAGTCTTGTTCAACTAGGAAAGTTAATGATTGGATTATAGTGGAAATTATTGGGTGATATTTTTATACTTTATTTGTGTACAATTGAACTTGGTTCAAATAATTTTATTGTCCCATCGAATATCATTTAATAGAGTTCTATATGTAATCTCTTTAAGTATAAATACAAACTATTCAAAATGTTCTTAAGGGTCTTAAATTTTTATATGTAAATTTTGCTTGTTACTTGTGACCTAAGTACGAAAGAACCATACATAAAACGTCACGTGTTACTCCAAACTTTAGCAAAAAATCAATTTACCATTTTTAGTTTTGGATTTTCACCCATATAAAAATACAAAAAGTTTGCATGTATATCATTAAAATCGATCGTTTTAGAAAACTAAATTAACGCAATAAACTAAAATAATTTTTTATTATTTTTTCGTTGTTTTGAAAAATAGCAAAATAAAGAAAAACAAGTTCATCATTTCATCGTTCCCTCAATATTTTCATTTCATCCTCATTTCTTCGCTCTTTCCAATTTTTATTATTGACGAAAACTCAACGGAAAATATAAATTAAACCAAACTCTACCTACATTTCTAACAACAGATTTTGGACTTTCAATCACCATGAAAATGTTCTCTGTTACAATAAAACCGTTATCTTACGTCATTTTAACCGCAATCTGTTTTTATAATATATTTTCCAAGTGAGAAGTAGTCAATAATAAAATACATATAATTAAACATGGATTAAAATCCTTTCTTCGGTTATAATTTGACATAAGCGACATTATAGATTGACTGAAAAAGTCAAGTGGCCAGTCAGCTCACAACAGAAACATAACTAGACATATATAGTTCTCACAAAGCAACAGAACCGTGGCATCAAGCAGTACATATAACTTCCAAAAGCATAACAAACAAAAACAACAACACTGAAAATTCAATTACATACATCAGGCCTTAAGCAAGGAAACAGCAGAAACCAAGAACTCATCATCTTCTTCAAAGAGATGGAGATTTTTGCTCTTCAACAAAAACTCAACACCATCACCATCAAATTCCAAGAGGCAGCCAATCTTGATCGTCTCCATAAGTGCATCAACATGATCACCTTTTTCAAACAACAGTCCATTAGACAGGGCTTCGGAAAAATACGTTGCGAATTCAATTTTCGTTTTCACTGAAGCCCTATCAATCTCTTGAACAAACAAACTGGACTCGTCTCTTTCCCATCGAACCATTTTGCTAGCATCGACTTTCAAAGTCTTTCCCGATGATAGAGTGAGACTGCAGCTCATTTTGATTGGCTCTTTTGTTTCAAAAATAGTAGAATCAAGAAGGGTCTTCACTGTTTTATGTCTGTCCTCAACTGAAATGTTCAGAGGTGGGTTTGCAAGGAAGGCAAGGATGATTTTGATCAAACCTATCTTGATTACTGCTTCTTTGGAGTCTACTTTACAGAAATTTGTGCGCTTTGATAGGGACAAACTCTCCTTCTTTATAAACTGAGATATCGTTTGCACACCGATAGAGCTATAGATCGAGTTCATTGTTGTCCGAGAAATGGTTGAAGGGTACCAAATGAAAATGGATTCTTCTGAAGCAGAGTCGAATAAATCTTTTAAGAGAAGATCGTCTGGAATAAAAACGTCTTGCTTTTTCGACAGTGAAATTGCAGTTCCTGTTATACACAGTAGCAATGAATTCAAAGATATCATTAGGAACAAAAAACCTATTGTGCTAATCAAGTTTATTTATCATGTACATCATTCATGCAAGGTTTTATTTCTATTTTCAGGTTTTGTATGTAGAAACAACTCTTTGACGAAGCGGATCTTAGCCAGAAATACACTAGGCATGTTTTAATGCAGGGATTAAAGACGTTACAAAAACTTATGTGTAACTTTCTTACAAGCAATGTATATACGTAAATGTGCGAGTCAGCGAGTGTAAGCATATGTAAACGTAGAGTTATTAGTTGTACCTTTTTGCACAGGGAGCAGAGTGACAGTCGCCATAAGTTTCTCGGCCTTTGATTTCCAATTCTTTGCAATGAAGTTCCAGAACACCGAGCACTCATGAACTGTTAATTGCTGCACATTTGAACTTTCCCAAATTCTCCAGAGTTCATAGTAGTCTCCGACGCTTGGATCATTCCTAACCTTTAAAACCATAGAGAAGAAAGGAAGCAAGCTTCTGTCATAAAGCTTGTCCAGAACATGAAGCTGGTACCCAAAGAGGTTGTCTTTGTCTCTAATAACACAATCATTGGGTCTGACCCATTTACCTTCATCCCCATTTGGTATCCAAATCCAATCTGAACAGGCGTCGTCAGGCTCCCACTTCAGCTTCAACAAGAAAGTGTATATTCGAGTAATGGCAGCACTATCATTATGAGTCTTGAGATGAGAAGCAATCAAAGAGCATGCTTTAGTACCACAACCTACAACTACTCCTATTCCCATCAGCTCCTTTTTATAAGTGATAAGCTCTGATCCATAAAATTCCCCATTTATGAATGGCCCATCATTCCTTTGTAAATAGCATTCGAACTCAGAGTCGAAAAGGATGCATTCACTTGGATGCATGTATCCCATAGATGTTTTTATCCACTTCTTATTAATATTTCTTCTGAATTCATTTGGAAAATCATCCATATTAGTTGACTTTGAAAAATAATTTATGCACTTGAGCAAGGCAATCAAACTAGAAGGTTTCACAAGCGAAGGATCTTTTGGAATTTTAAGACCATTAATAACAAAGAAAGCACCATCTTTGAACTCGACAATTGCACCCAATGCCTTGAGTTCAACTTTATATTCATGCAGTTCTTTTCCATAACCATCACTGCTATCGTCGATGAATGGAAGAGAAGCAATAGAAGAAATGTCATTCCAGTGCTGATCATATAATATTGACTCACTGGGGGATTTCAGACCATTGCGCGTGCGTAGCCATTTCTCACTATACATGTTAGTAAGATTAACGGGAAAAGTGCAATGCATCTTTTTTAGCTTCCGGTAGCATGAAAGCAACGCTATTATATTATCCTTTTTTAAAGAATTTGCAGATAGTAAAATCTTGAATTGATTAACGATTGCTTTTGATGCATCTTCAAATTTAACAAGGACCCCAACTTTATTCAATGCTTCTTTGTGAGAACCAAGTCTGCCCCCATAAAAGCCTTGATCGATCAGAGGAACTTCATTAACCACCTTGAGAAGGCATTCCCACTCAGTATCAACAAGAAAAGACTCCATAGGTGTTTTATACCCAAGATGTGTTTTTACCCATCTTAACCCTTTTAGCTTGCTTATAAAATTATCGCACTGAACTTTTGAAACACATTCAAGCAGCAGAATAGCAGCGTCAGCACTAACTGGAGACGTAAGTTTGAAGTGATCGACCAAAATACGATAATTACTGTCAAAATGGGTTAAAACACCCAGTAAACTAAGTTCTATGCTGTAGATCATGATTTCGTTGCCATAAAAGTTCACATCAACGAAAGGCAGATTGCTCATCTCCGCTGCAGTAGTCCATTCAGAACTTTTCAAAACCGAACCAGCGGGAGATCGATAGCCATTAGTTGTCTTAAGCCAATTTTTATCCCTTATGCTAGATATGAAATCTTTAGGCGAAAGCTGCTTCTCCCTCAGTACTCTGATTAGTTTCAAAATAGAAATAACATTTGCTCTTGTCAAATTATGAGACGCTGCCTTTGCCATCAGATTTTCACCTATATAAGATGATGCTTCCCCAAACTCAGATCGAACGCCAATAAGTTTCAGCTCATCTTTGTAAGTTCCGAGCTTGTTGTCATAGAAGCCTTGATTTATCGTGGGTATGTCAACAAGCACACATTCAGCTTGCAATAAACTTCCCCAGTCAGAACTTGAAAGAAATGAGCTCGAAGGTGGTTTGTAACCGACTGAAGTTTTCAGCCAACTTCCATTTTTGACACATTCTAAAAACCGATACGGGATTTGAATACCTCGATATCTTAATTTTCGAATCCATTCCAAAAGCAAAATTGTGTTTGATTTTGATAAAGGTGAGTACACAGTTGGAAAAGAAGCATTTGGAGGACAAACTTTAGGTACGTCTGACGCACCAACGTAGGAAATAAGAAAGGTTAAAAGTTGGTTTTCAGGTGTGTTGTTACCTGCGAAACAGCCATTTGATATATATTCAGCTCCTAGCTCTACATAACCTTCTGACCTCCATGGGTTTGTACCCATTAAGCCAATCCATTCGCTTCCTTTAGCGGGTACAAGAACCTTGCTCCATTGTGAATTTACTTGACCATAGTTATCAACAAGAGGCATGGAAGTACATAACTCCTTTACTTGCCACTCCGCTAAATGTTTTTTTGATGAACAGTGATATACGAAGTGTGTAAATGCAACAGCCAGTCTTCTATCTCTACCGATTTCCTTCAAAATGCGCTGTGCATAATCATACACACTTAAAACCTCCATCTTCGCACAGTCTTTAAGCCAAGTAATAATTTCTGATTTCTTCTCATGAGACTTAAGAGCTGCTTGTGTTCTTCGAGGCATGAAAATCAAAATAGTTAATCTGAATTCACAGTTCCAATTAATTAACCAAGAAGTGGAATCCACGTCCAAGGCAATGCACAAGTTGCAACTTTGTTGGTTTGCCTTGTGTACACTTAACCAGGAGATATCACCATTTGGGTCCACATATTTTATGATGGGAATGTTGATTATGTTAGTGCCATCAAAGAAATTACACCAATGACCAGCCAAGAAATGAAGGAGGTCCAAGTAAACCTCATCAGAAACTTCTTTTACAAGCTTCGAGCTTTCAATGCATTTTCCATACCATTGTCTGTTAACAAATTCAACACCCATAAATGTTAGCACCTTGCTATATTCTCTCTTATCAAACGAAGAGCTCAAGATATATGCCTCATGGGTTGACAAACTCTCCAATTTAACACCCACTTTACGTGCTTTATCAAGAATATCCCAGAAATCAGGAAGTAAGCGAAAGACATCACAGGGTTTACAGAAAAAATTCTGTTCGGACGGTACAATGTTCTCGATTGCAATTTTTTCCTTTATACTCTGCCTAATTGCCTCAAATTTTGAAGAGCTATTTATAGGTAAAAAGCGGAACATCGAAGGAATATTGAACGAAGGTGTAGACTCAACTGATTTTACTAAAGACTTGAATGCTTCAATGAAGGCAATGGGCACACATTCAAGAATTCCTTTATTCCACACACTATCAAATTGTATCGATTCCCTCGATGAATTTAGGAGAAAATCAGCTTGAACTACAAATGGAAAGCCAGTTTCCATCTCAGTGGGTAAAAAAGCATAAATACCAGGCATCTTCTGACCTCGATGTAGGCGCTGATTCCATGGAAAAGCTAACGTTATAGACCATTCATCGACTTCCATGCGCTTTTCAACCCTAGATTCAGTTTTAACCGGGAATTTTTGCACCCACATGAAGTAACTACAGCTATCCTCGTCATCTTCACCGCTTCCTACAGAAGCTAGGTGACAAGTGTATGATTTAGCATTTATATTCTTTTGTGTCTGTGCTTCAGTTTCACTTGATATGGATACTTGACTAACTGTGTTGAGTGCTGGATTGTCGTTACTTTCTTTTACAGACAACTGCCTGATTTTTGACAAGAACAAGAGAATTTCAGGGTGCATTTTAGAAAGTTGTTCTTTGACAGCAACAATTTTATCTGATTTTAATGGCAAGATTAACGTAGTGGCAGGAAGAGGTTTTGAAGCTCCACAAAGTTCATTTACTTTTGGCAGTATTGAACCATCAGCGATCCATTCAGGAACAATGTACCCTATATTGCATTCTTCGCATGGTTTTTCGTTAAATCGTATCTGATATCCATTGCTGAAGATATGTGGTTGACTGGAAATCAGAAACACACTTTTAAACCCAATACCTGTGCATACAAATATTTTTTGTCAACGTAAAATAATTGATGAAAACTTAAAACATCATTCAATGAAGTGAACAAGGAATGCTTTATGTCAATTCTTTCAACAACTGATTATTTATATAACTTGCTTATTTTTGCACCTGTATGTTGCACCCCATTTTAATTTAGCATGCACACTGAAATGCAAGTCATAAAGTAGAGATTAATTTTATATTGATTCCACCTTAAATGTTTAATAGTAACATAAACACGCTAAATTCCCTATTATCATCCAAGTAAACCTGAGGATATCGACTTAGCCATGAGCGATCTTGAGTATTTACACGTTTTGTGTTCATAAAAATCACAACTCCCAATAAGAAAGTAATAAAACACAGCAAGCAAACCTTTCTCTCCAATATATCCTCGGTGCCTATTGCCTTTCTTAGTAGATATGCCAGCACCACAAATGGATTCAATGTTAGCTTTGGAGAATCCTTTCTCGTTGTTAAAAACAATAAGGGTCGACGCAGCTCCTGTTTTGGTGATATCTTTTGAAGTAATCATGAACTCTAGAGACGGTGTAACTTCCCTTGGATATTCATTATCTTCAGCATTCTGTAAATGCAAATAATCAATAGTTCGCTTTTGTTTTATATGAGCTCCTTTATTCAATTACAAAAGGCCTAACTACAAAATACCGAACAAACAGTCTTGAAGTTGAACTATTGAAATCACCTACAAAAATAAATCATAATGTGTGTGTGTGTGTACACACAATATACACACACACACACACTCACACACACACACATGCACATATACACTATATATACACACGCACATACGCGTGTGTGTGTAGATAAGAGGAGGGTTCCAGGACATCCTATTTTGTAGCATCCCATTTTCCCCTCAATATGGATCACTCATTTATATTTAAATAAATTAGTGGCAAGACAGAGAAACGAGAATGTGTGATGGATCTAATCTACACTGAATCTAA
This sequence comes from Allium sativum, assembly GCA_030737875.1. Taxonomy (NCBI): domain Eukaryota; kingdom Viridiplantae; phylum Streptophyta; class Magnoliopsida; order Asparagales; family Amaryllidaceae; genus Allium; species Allium sativum. The sequence goes on from CM060919.1 coordinate 72,459,900, forward strand.
TCTACAGTGAATCAGACTTGCCTTCCTGAAGTCGATATAATTAGCAAATTGCAAATTTAGTACTGGACCACATGTCTGGAGCACCTAAGACATCCAGTGAAACACACACACACAAATATATACATACCTGTCTGTGTATTTGTGTGTGTCTGTTTGTTGCACAACAAATTTACATATAATTTTCGATTGGAAAATGCAAGTTCAATCACTGCATTTAATTTAAGCACCAAATTATTATTGAATGCGTACACATGCTTATATAGCAAAATATCATTAAAAGATTACCATGTAACCGAGTGCATAGTTGGAAATAAGAAGGAGAGAGTTCGAGCCATAGTTATAACTTATAAATTTCACACCCTTAAATTGTTAAATGTATGTTGAAGGCAGACACAGTTATTTGCTCATTTTAGTTACAACCCAAATATAACCCTATAAAATATCCGCTACATTGGCATTTTTAATGTAGTCCACTAGATTCATTTAGCAAATAACTACTCATGATGCTCACATGACTGATGATAATCACTAATTACATATGTGCCATCGTTAATACAATTAATTTTTAAAATCGATATACAACAATTTATATTGAGAATCATACCCAATACCGGTTAGGAAGCTTATCCGAATTAAAAACTGGGGTGTAAGCAATTCAAAAGATCAGTGGTCAATATTAGTGCATGGCATGTTTATTAGGTGAACATACCGAACCCAACGACAATGAAATTAGGTTAAAAACAAATCAAACCAAAGTACAGTGAAATTTGAACCTTACTGAGTTAAATAAAGATCGGTTTTCCTTGAACCGAATATATTTTACTGTGCAAACAGATGCATGAAATAATGAACGGTCACCGACAAATATATGTATATCTTGTACGAATGGCATGATTAAGAGCAGCATTAATTGCAGTAATATTACCATTTATTATACCTAATGAGGAAAAGCAATAAACATTAGCATGGCAGTATAGAATAGGAAATTAGCAACTTTTATATCTCATGATACTTTAACTACCATGTATTATTCATTCGGCTCAATGGCCGATTCAGTTATGCAAATTACTTGAGCGGGGTATGAACTAGGTTGGATATTGATGGGTATTCACGGACAGAGCCTTTAATCAGGACTTTCCGCATTTCATCTCAAAGAGGATCTAACTAAGCTAAAAGTGCTTTCCTATCCAAAGTGTAATAGTAGGGCATTCAGGCTTAGGCTCCTTCCTAATAGAACATCGTGCCCAACCAGTGTTGAATTCAAACCCGCTTGAAAGCATCCTATCCCTACTGATCACTACTAAAAAGACAATCCACTACTAGCATTCTTCTGGCAGCTGATTCAGTAAACTTGTTTGTCATAGCCTTTTCAACTCAACCTCACGATAACATAAATAGATCCACTAGGCCACCAGATAATTCATATTGCCAGGCTTGTTGATCTTAGAAATAAATGTGATGAATGTGTGACTAATTTCCTGAACGAATTTCCCACTTATAAATGATTCCTGAACGACTAATGATAATAATTTTTAGATGTGTTGCCAATGCAGTTTGAAGAAGTTAGCATTCCAACCGTCAGGCCCTGGACTGGAGTCGTCATGAACAGAAAACAGTAGCCCTGACCTCCTGTTCAGTCACTGGGCACAACAACAGAGCAACACCATCATCATTGACCAGGCGGCGGCAGTTCACATGGGGTAAGTCAGTTGTGTTTTCACCATTGTTAAAGTACTGTACGGTCGATTCCTCAAAAGCTTGTAAGTTGGTGACCGAATCTCCATTATTGTCCAAAGTATTATAGAAGTTGTTGTAGTTCTTACGAAAAGACATCTTGGTATAGAAAAATTTGTAACATTCATCTCCTTGAGTTAACCAATTAACTTTTGCCATTTATTTCAACTCAATGACTTGATTATGCAGAGTCATTTGGAGTTGAGATGGAAGACGAAAGTAAGCTTCGTTAAGGTTATCATCAAGCGGGTTTTGGTCAAGCTCTAAGAGAGCAGTTTCACACTGGGATTCCAGTGCGTTTATTACTATCATGACGTGTGACTATTATTTTTAATATGCGTCCATTATCCGCGTACAGTGATAGACAATCGACGATTATTAGAAATAAAAACATGAAAAGTTTTTTAACTCAAGAATTTAATTATGTTAGCACTTGAAGTGCCCTATATGGGAATAAATCAAGAACCAATTAATGAATCAGGAAATGCCTATTTAAATTAAGCTGAGCATAATTAAAGGGACTCCAGTTTTGAACATAACAGTGTCAAAAAACTCGATCAACCCCCGTTGAAGAAAAAAAACAACGCACCAAGACCACACCTAGAAAAACACACTCAAATTTGACACACCTCCCTACCAATAACATTTCATATTAGAAAGTAGAGTCTCTTTAGGCACCCCCTTTAAATTGGTGTGGTTTATGGCTTAAGGAACATACCACCCAAGGCCACTGATTTAAATTTGCTTACTTCATGGGATGTCAAAACTTTAATGGCAAACTCTATTTGAACCCAACCTAGGGTTGTCAACGGATAGTTTCGGATATGGATAGTGTCACATCCGTATCCGTATCCTAAACTATTTTCGGATATCAGATATCCGTATCCGTGGATACGGACGGATATCGGATAATTATCCTATCCGCTAACGATCGATAGTTAAAGAAATGTAAATTGAAATTCTAGGTTTAACATGATTTTTTTAATAACATGAATTATAAAAGTACATAAAATCAATCAGTAAAATGATAATAAATAGTTTTGAGAAGTTAATATTCATTATATGCAAAAAAAATACCCTATAAACTTAACAAAACAAAAAATTATCATTGATTATTAAGCTAAAATACATATAAAATAAACTATAATATTAACAAAAAACGAACGGATAATTTTCGGATGCGGATACCTTCATATCCGTACCCACATCCGTTTTTTGGGATACAAATGCAGACGAATTTCGGATTTTTCGGGTATCCGTTGCCAGCCCTAACCCAACCAATATGCTTAGCAATCCTCATTTTTTTCAAAAAACCATAAAAACCAACCATTTTATCGAGTAGACCTCATGGAATAAGAAAAATAATAATCTTTCCATGCACCAGCTCTACGTGTTTCCCTGAAGACACCACGTAGGGCAACTGTGTGGTGCCTTGAAGGCACCACGTAGTTGCTCTACGTGATGCCATTGGGTATCACGTAATGACTCTACGTGGTGATGCATGCATAGTGGACAGAAAACTTTAGAAAAAATAAGATAAAAAGAGCATTTTAGTCCTTGAATTTTATTTTTTTTGGTAAAAGTAAAGGGCTACTTAGTAATTTCCAAGGTTTCAATGGAATCTGCCAACTTTAATACGCACATTGCTTTAAAAAATAAAAAGAAGATCGTGCTATGGAAAAACACGACATAGAGTTTTGAATACATAAAAATCATTGGTAGAGATACTTGTAAAATGATAATAATTCTGCAATGACGTACGCTAACCAATATTTTATATTTTGATCTATCCTTCAGCACAAGAAATTAATCTCTATAAATTTAGTGCTAACATTTCTACGATAAGCATAAACAGAATGCAAATTAAAATGCTTCAAATATGCTAAATACTACTCAAAACATGGGTTTAGGGTTTTCGATTTCTCCAAGAATGGGTCTTAAAACCTCAATATTCATAAACAGCGTTCTGCAGACATGCAAAGACTTTTATTTTATAAATCAACAAAATACAATTTGTTTTGAGTTTTGACACACACAAAATTTTGAAACGTACTTGAATAAGCTCCATAAGGAAGTGTACGTCTTTGCTGTACAATTCTTCAGAAAGATAACCAACTGTTCTATGAACCATTGCTGCTAATGGTTCTTCTCATCCCTTCCTATGTAGAATGTGTCTCTCCTGATCTTCTCTATGTGATCATACGCCGAATTGCTTCTCTCCATTTTTTTTCTTATTTTGCTTCTAACTTTTCTTACTGGGATTCGGTACTGGAGAAGAAAAGGGAGCAATTTAACTTTATGTACGGACCCTATTGGTGTCTTTTCAGAGTGCGTATCGCATGAGTTAATAAGAAATTAACTTTATCAATCGTTCTTTAACAGTCTCTCGATATTTCCTTCCTTTGATCAATATTTCCTTCTTCTGTGCAGCCAATATGCTTAAAAACATAAAAAGGAACGAATTTCACGTGATGTTTATTTTCTTAAACTCATTGAAGTTAATTTTAGAAATAAAAAAGTACAAATTTCATTCGTTTGCTGAAATTTATTTCTTGTCTCTTGTGTACACCTTTAAGTTTTTTGTTACTCCACGAATTCAAATATGTTGTATTTATAATTTATAGTGTAAATAAAAGGAATTTATTGGATTTGATGTAGACAAGATATGTTGAATCATTACAAAATCTTACGACGTTTCTTACTATTTTTAATTTCTATTTTTCATATTAATTTCTTTTCTTCAATATGTTGGGTATTACATTATTTCTATTGTCAATAGAGACAAATTAACATTTACAAACCAACAATCAGTTCCAACTTTTTAAATAAAACAAGATGGGTCTGTTTCTGATAGCAAATTCTGTTCACATCAAAAACCGCTTAACACCTACTGCTATTTTCCTACAAACTCACTATAATACCCAATTTCTACAATTGTTTTTTATTTTTTTCTGTTACATAAATCACCAAATTAATCTTAGGATCAATGAAATTTTCCCCAAACTACAAATTATAATGAAATAGTTAATGAATTATTTTAGACATCACTCAGAGTTAATTAATATAATGTAGAAGTATTTAATTTTTTTTCTAAAATTAGTTAGTTCGCTCAAATTGATAGATTTCTTAAAAGCTTAAAAAGGTACAATATTAATGATAAAACAAAAGTTCAACTTGTTTAATCTAACTTTAGTGAAACGAATTTCCAAGTTGGGTAAACAAAAGATCAAAGAAGATGAAAACAAGGATAATTTTGCAAAAAACATGGTATGTATGAATCAGTGTTTTGTGTATAGTGGTTTAGTATAATTTTTAGTGTACATTTAGCAATTTTTTATGTATGAACAGAATTAGTCATTTCTGATATGTGTTTTAGCTTTCAGGATATAATCCATTCATTGGTTCATTAGGGAATTTTTTTTGACGAAGATGGTCAAGTAGAAAAATGGTCAACTTACTCTCTTTCAAATGGGATCAAAAAACATTAGCAGTGGAGGAAGCCAATGATATCAATATATTAAAATCTAAGGAATTAATTGATAATCTATTGTTCTATGATTCACAGCCGCAAGGTAAAAGGGAAAGGCAAGGAAACCAAAAAGAATTTTATTGCATTCAATGCGATAATCAATGATCGATATTTAGATGATGAAGATAATGATGAGGAGATTTCCCTCATGTCTCGAAATTTCATAAAATTCATGAGGTAGACAGAGATGAATAATTTTTGTAAAATTGAAAACAAAAGTTCCCGAAAACGGAAATTCTTTTAAGTGCTATGATTGTGGTGAATTTGGTCATCTAAGAAGTGACTATCCACAACAAAATAAAATAAAGAATTAACCAAACAACAATACGTTGAAAATGGTATAATAAAGGGTTGCAAAGTAACTTAAATGATTCTCATACTACCTCCAGTGACAACGAATTAGATACAAGAAATATCCACATTTGTTTCGGGGTGATGAAAGATTGATCAAAAGAAACAAAGGAAATAACAAATTTTGTATCTTTTATGTTTTACTTCTTATTCTATTTTTCTTTCGAAATTATGATAATCGTTCTACGCAGCCGATATCCAAGATAACTGACGAGTGTGATGCTGTGTTGTACGAGTGATGCAAGATGATCATCAAGGTTAAAAAGAAAATAAACACATATAACTAGTTTTTTTTTTTTGAGTTGGGATACTTTATATACAAGTATATATAGTATATAACATACTACATGGCAAGTGGATACGACTCTACAAAGCGGGAATCAAACCTATGACCTCTTACACCATGTCCATGTGTCATAACCAATTTGGACAAGGTGTTTGTCAATGCATATAACTTTTAACAAAATGACTTTGGTATTTTGATGACAATAATTATATGACAATGTTACATATACGTTTATTAGGTTATTTCAGGTCGGACAGTTATACGATGGTTAATAAAATTTATATGAGTTAGCATGGACTATACAACAAAACAACATGAGGCAAAAAGAGAAGGATCAAGCAAGATGAGATTTAATAGAGCATGGACGTATTTAAAGTCCAATGGCGTAATTCTCAAGCATATGTCTTGACTAATACATTACAACTAGTTTTGAATTAAAGAATGGTACCAT